>JARDYH010000002.1:333451222-334804972 GCA_029215795.1 Anniella stebbinsi | reverse complement strand
CCAGTCCTGCAATCTTTCAAACGTTTAGCGCTTCCACCCTCTTTTTGGCACAGGAATATAGCAGTGCAGGGGTTTCATTGTGCATCAGGAGCATCTCCATGAGGGGCAACAGTGTTAGGCTGACCATATGAAAAGGAGGACAGGGCTCATGTAACTTTAACAGAAAAGGGAATTTCAGCCGGCGTCATTTGTATGCAATTAGTTCCTGGTGAAATTCCCTCTTCATCACAACAGTTAAAGGTGCAGGCACCATAATAGAGTGACCATATACAAAAGAAGCCAGGGCTCCTGCAACTTTAACTGTTGTGATGAAGAGGGAAGTTCACCAGGAACTCATTGCATACAAATGACACTGGCTGAAATTCCCTTTTCTGTACACCTGTTAAAGTTACATGAGCCCTGTCCTCCTTTTCATATGGTCAGCCTAAACAGTGTAGAAAATTTGGCTCCAGTCCTGTAAACCATCAAGGGTTTAGAGCTACCCCCCCCCCCTTTGGGGTGCGGAAGCATAATAGTTCAGGGTTTTCATTGTGCATGAAATTTGGCTGCAGCACTGCAAACTTTCAAGGTTTTGGAGCTGCCCAACCCCTTTTGGGTGCAAAGTGCCTTAGTAGATTCAAAGCAGTATTAAGGAAGCCCAGTTGTAAGCAAGCCAAATAAACCACTTTGCATGGCAATAAACAGCTTCCTTTTATTTCTGTGTTGTTTGATTGCTGCTGGTGAGGGGGAAAAGACTTGAACATTGGGGCTAAGGCCTCCTCCACACGAGACGTTTAATAAGCCTTGAAGGCTCATTATAAATTTTACCTCCACACCAGCGGAGCGCAAAACGGGCGTACAGGCGCGTTATCTCCCCGATAATGCGCACTTTCGAATGCGCGTTAAATAGCGACTTTTATTTTGCTCCGGCCGTTAAAGCGCATTTTCGCCGTGTGAACAAGCGATTATGCGCATTAACGTCTTCTAAAGCGCTTTTTGGACATCAATTAATGCGCTTCGCCGCCTCTCGCCGCCTCCCGTGCAGAGGGATTAGGCGTAAATGTGCCTCCGCGATAATGCGCATAATCCCCGAACCGGGCGCAAAAGCGCATCCTTGTGGAGGGGGCCTAAGAGATAGGAATAAGAAGTGGGGAAGGTGGAGGAGGGAAGGGAAGGGGAGCAAATGGTTTGGTTCAGCTCAGTTTTCCATGAAAAAGCAAAGTCAGGGTAAGATCAGTGGCAATAAGGCAGAGACAAAGCACAAGAAGATATCTCCAGCAAACAAACAACCAATTGGAGAGAGGAACACAACATAGCTTCAGTGTGAGGGTCAGCGGGATATGGCATTCAGTGCAAAAGAAGCTGGGATACCATAACTGCCAAGCAGGAAGTCTATAGAGGGAGGAGGAGCAGGAGGAGAAATAACCCATGCTGTGTAGCTGAATTGTCTGATCATGTGAGAGATCACAGTAGCTTATTTTGAAAAGAAGCTACTCTGAGTAGTTTATAAACCACCATGGCTTAAACTGACATGCGAACCCACCCATTGTTTGAAATTGTAATTCCATAAATGCCTTCCTTAGCTCAGGCACATAAAAGATTTGGTGCCCAGACCCACTGGACACAAATCTGCATAAAATTTCTGAATTATATTTATATATGAAAATTTAGGAATAATTACTAGGATTTATTTAAATTTCATAGGAATCAAAGACAGCCAATTAATTCCTCATCCAAATCCTCTCAAATAAAATAACATCTTCAATTAATTTACATCATGAATCAGATTATCCCAAACTAATGAAAAACAGTTTGTAAATTTAATTGCCATGCAGGGGAACGTTTCTTTCTTTCCTTTTTTGTTTTATGGGGAGGGGTGTAGCAGCTTGTAGGAAGGGGAGAATTAATCCCTTTTCCCAGCTCCAACCCCGCCCCGTTGAAAATTAACCCCTGCGTGGCAATTTACTGAGAAAATATTCTTCCATGGGCACCAGTAGATACTCAGAGCCCTAGATCTAGGGTCCTGGGAATAGTGCAAGTATAGTTTCCTACCACCTGAGGTGGGAGAGCACACATGAGCTGCTGCTACCCCCCATTGCCACCACCATGCTCCCCTAAATGCTGTCACCATTTGCCCTTGGCTGCCATGCCTAGGGTGACCATATGAAGACAAGACTCCTGTATCTTTAACAGTTGCATAGAAAAGGGAATTTCAGCTGATGTCATTCATATATATGCAGAACCTGGGGAAATTCCCTCTTCATCACAACAGGTAAAGCTGCAGGAGCGCTGCCTTCTGTATCCGGTCAAGAAGGCAGGGTTCCTGCAACTTTAAATGTTGTAATGAACAGGGAATTTCACCAGGTTCTCCATGCATACAAATAAAACCTGCTGAAATTCCTTTTTCTATCTAACTGTTAAAGATACAGGAGTCCTGTCCTCCTTTTCATATGATCACCCTAGCCATGCCTGTCTCCCTCCTTCTTTCCCTGCCACCCACCTATCCACCACCACATCCCCTCCCACCATTCCTAACCGATTGCCACCACTCATTCTGTAGATCCTCTCAGAGCAAGCAGTGGTGAGGAGCAGCATCAACCAGTGTGGCTCTTCTGAAATCCAGCTAGGCCGAAAAGCCGGCTCTGAGGGGCCCTTCCTCAGAGCCAGGCATTGTGGATGGGGTATGCCTGGAGATTGCCTGTATCACAATTTACCCTGCCTCATGGGAGGGCTGCCTCTGCCTGGGAAATGGCTGGGGGGGACTGTCTATATTTTTCTTTCTATTACTCATCTCACCTTTGCTCTGCAGTCTCCCAGGCTACCTGCACTTCCTGATGTGAAAAGGCCCTATGGGAGGAATAAAATTCATGATATCTTTCCCTGGGCGGGAAGTGCAGGAAGTCAAGGAAGCTACAGGCTGTCAGAGAGATGATTGTACAATGGAAGACAGGACACTCACACACACTCCTCAGCTATCTCATAAGTAAGGTAAGCACAAGAATCCTGAACCAAACCCATGAGAATTTCTTCTCCTTTGAATTTCTTTTCAAAAGCAATTTCTTTTCTATCGAATTGAATGAGAATGGTCAAAATTTTCATAGAAGAAATTTTTGGCACAGCACTAGTTAAAATCTATTTATTTATTTATTTATTTATTTAAAATTAAGCATGCCAGGGCTAAAGATATGGATAACATCATGTAGAGTTTGGTCGTGGGATTATATTTGGAGCCCTCTGTAAATAATTCAGAAAATGTGGCTTCATAGTTTGCAAGATGATAAATAGGGAAGGTTCAAAATGCTCTCCAATAGCATCCCCCCTTCTTACTCTTCCTCCCACAACGGTAACTCCATGCCTTATGCAAGAAATCCCCTGGGGTTGAATGGTTGCTATGCAGGGAAATGAAACAACTGCAATGTAAACAGAAATGTCCAAGAAGCTTTGAGGAAATAGATTTTCTTTTTATGGAGCACAAAGGTGTGGAAAGAGCAGAGCCTTGATTTTAGTTGATGAGGTCTGGAAAACCTAGCCAGTGAAAGTCTTTGTGGCAGAATGTAGTGCAATTAAGCTATTTCACTTTCCTGTTATGATTTCCTCTTTTAATTGATTGGTAATTTTGTGTGCATGATAAGATGGGTTTGAAGACTGCTCTTTTGGGAAGTGTTTTTGTTTTAAAAAACAAACAAACAATCAAACAAAGCAGGACTAGCTATTTGTGTACTTTGGGCCAGCTGTGATGTCTGGACATTGGAAAACTTAGGTCCAGTTTATGTATTTAAGAGAATTTAAGAGAGCGATAAAGACTTATCTCTTTTGGCAGGCCTACCCAGTTGAATTTTAAGACTTTGTTGATTTTAATAATGCATTAACTTTATATGCTTTTAACCAGTTTTTTTTAATATGTATTTTATATTGTTTTTACTGATGTTGTTCCCCGCCTCAATCCGGAGGGAGAGGCGGGTAAGAAATAAATCAATATATTATTACTATTATTATTAGTGGAGCAGTGTAGATACAGCTGTGCTATGGCTGGATCCCACACAATACCAGTACTATTTGGGAGAGAGGTTGTGTGGGATTTGAGAATCACATGGGAAGCAACCGTAGCAGCCCTGCTGGCCCCCAGGAATATGCAGCATTGGTTACTTCCTACATGTTCTTCATATCACACAACATGGAATCAATGGATGTAGCATAGGATTTCATCACAAGGAAATAGCAGTTTGCCATGTTTCATCAGTAACTTCTAAACTTGCCTAACCTGTGAGGTGGCAAAAAGGGAGTGATAGAAAATAAGTTTAATAGTATATATATATGAAACAATAGGTTTGAAGACTGATTTCTGTATTGAATGCCTGTTTCCGACAGAACCACCTTGTTAAAGAACACCTGCCAATTCTAAAAACCAGGGACAGTAAAGAACAGAATACCTTGAAATATCTAGAAATATCTAGAGATAAAATTAGAGAAAATGAACAGTTCCTAATGATATGAAGAAATCATTTATTCATGACATGGAGAAATCAGTGTATGAGAATTAAAAGCAATTTTGGTATATATTTATTTCAATATAGACCAACATACTTTCAGTTTTGGAGGCTGAAATGGCGAGGTTTATCATATGCATCCTTCCATGAAGGATGGGGTACTTCCATGAAATGGCAAACTTGCTGTTCGCATTAACATGTGACTGAGATTTTGAATTTGAAATCTGAGTTTAGAAGCAACTTTCAGGTATATCAATTCAAAATCATGAAAGTCACATTCTACAGTTACATACATAGTAAGTGTTTTATATGGTCTCATGGTTGATGTTCTGTATACTCTAAATTAAGGTATGTTTCTCCAATATAATGCACACCAAGCAACTATAAAAAGCTAAGAAAATATTATATTCCAAATTATGTGAGCTGATTTACACATATACATATTCTTAAGTTTGGATGATGATAATGATGATGACAAAATTGTGCCCAAGGTCACTAACAATTGGATTTGTAATGATGTCCCTGAAATCAGGAGCTCTCCCTATAATTAGCTTGATTTGCTGTCAAATGTGATCATCACATAGATCTTAAGAAGGTCTTAAGAAGAATACCACTCCACTCCATCCTCCCCGTACACTTTTCTATTTTTCTTTCCAACAGTCAGTCAGAATTTCATGTGTACTATGGGCTGTTTTTGTTTCCTCCATTTTAGCATTTCCCCTTCTCTTTGGAAATTGTATGTATGTATGTAGGTATGTAGGTATGTAGGTATATATGTATGTATGTATATACTGTATATTAGGCTGACCAGATAAAATCCAGGTCAGGGCTCATGTAACTTTAACAGTTGTAGAGAAAAGGGAATTTCAACCAGTGTCATTCGTATGCAATTCATTCCTGGTGAAATTCCCTCTTCCTCACAACAGTTAAAGGTGCAGGCACTATACTAGAGTGACCATATACAAAAGAAGACAGGGCCCCTGCAACTTTAACTGTTGTGAGGAAGAGGGAATTTCACCAGGAACTAATTGCATACAAATGACACTGGCTGAAATTCCCTTTTCTCTACAACTGTTAAAGTTACATGAGCCCTGACCTGGATTTTATCTGGTCACCCTACTGTATATGTAATGTATTACTTTCTAATTTGCCCAATAACCAATGCTCTCTGGGTGGAAAGGGGTAGTGTGAACACATTGGTGTCCAATCTCAACTCTCTCTCTCTCTCTCTCTCTCTCTCTCTCTCTCTCTCTCTCTGTGTGTGTGTGTGTGTGTGTGTGTGTTTCAACATGGATTTCTGTGATAAGTCTCACTTCCATCCCAGGTGACATTTAAAAATAGCTCCTCAGTGTGTGAACTAGGAAGTAACCTATCCAGCCATTGAAATAGTTCTCTCTTCCCTTTTAAAATGTTTGTCTCTTCCTTCACACTCCTTTTTTACCCAGTGGCTGAATTCAGACAACACAATAAGCAACTGAGGGGTGGGAAGCAATTGTCAGTTGTATTGACTATTGTGTCGTCCGAATGCTGCCATAGTCAACTCAGCGCTGATCCTAATCCACACCACAGTAGATTATTTATTACCATTCTGTGTGGGGAGTACCCCCTAGATGAACAACTGTAAAGTTGATTATTACCCCACCATTGTCTATCGTGTTGTCCGAATTCAGCCACTCTGTTCTGTTCCTTCTTCCCCCTGGTTTTCAGTTTTTCTCTCTCAATCAGTATTCCATGGGCACAGTCAATCCACATTGGGCTGTTTTTTGGGTGTGCCCCTTAGAGTCTCCCCCTAATTTTTTTTTAATATTTCTGAAAATATTGGGGTTACCTTGAGTTGGCTGATGTATCCCTCTTGTCCATGGGTGCTGCAATTATATGTGTGAGCAGTCAAAGAACTGAATCATAAATAGAGGGGACGATGTTAAAAATAATTCATGAAACTTCATAGTTGTATTGTTCTCCTAATTATTCTCCTTTGATTTATACTGAGTTAGAAAAGATGAACTTTCTATCTGATTCTGCTATTCTGTTTAGTCCCCATCTTCTTTATTAGGTCAACCTGGACATTTCTCTGACTCACTCTAATGGGTTTTTAAGCATCTTTTATTGCAATTAGCCTTGAGTTTTGAGATTCTCCATTCTCTTTACCCTAATCACTTTATTCCTTGTATGTTTGTCTCACAAGGTAGAACTCGCTTCTTGAAGTTTTCCAAGAGGATGGATTTAAAACAGCAAGCAAAACCTGACTCAACCAAAACAAGATGTATCACCCTTTTGTGAGTTCACTTATTGCTATAATTAGAAATTGTTTTAAAAGGTGTTATTTAGTAGTTTTCATTATGCAGCTGTCTATTTAAATCATTTAATTCTGGCATCTAATCTAACTACCAGTCTCCATCAGAGACAAATAAGAAACCATATGTGTAAAGCATCTGTAAAAATCTTCCATTTATTTATGAGAGCATTAAAGAAAGACTCGGATGTCAAGTTACTTAACAATAATAGACGTTCCTTTACACCTATAGTGCTGAGTTACTTGGGCATATCCCTCTGTGGTATCTTATACCTACTGCTGTTTCCTTCATTATATACAGATGCACAGCAGTGGAGACAGTAATAGTGTTTCTTAATTAAATAAAGCTAAATGTTAATTAGTCAGAAAATTTGATTTATTTTCAGCACATGAAACTTTTCATTGTGTGTCTCTTCTTTGCTAAAGAACAGGTTGTATAGTCATTTAGAACTTTGCATTTCCCTCTTTATTTCGGGTCTGTATTTGGAGTCTTGTGGTGGGATCTAATCGTCATAGAGAAATTATAGGTCTACAGATGTTTTCAAGATGTTACTCTGTCAGTAGCAGATTATCCCCTGTAGCAAAATCTCATTAAAGTGCAATTTACAGAGCTCTGGTGATGTTGCCATCAACCAAAATTAAAGGCATTAATTTTTCAAAGTTCACAGAAGTCCTTACATAAATGATGTAGCAGTTTGCAAGAACAATTTACAAAAGTGTTATTTGCCGAATTAACCTACATTAACAGAACAAATGTTGTAAGGGTAGAAGGAAGGGTTGGGCAGTGAAAATTGCAGCTGTTTGCATTTTGTGAGAGGTGCTAGGTGCAAAAAAAGGTGTTGAAATGTAACAATGGTTACGTGCTGGGTGAAAGGGTGGGAAGGGGGGAAGTGAGCACCTGAACTCCTGCTTTAAAGAGTTTAAGCCTGTAATAGAGTGATCACCAGTCGGGAACACCCAGGGAGACCTTAAATTCTACTTTGAAACATCTGTACTCAAGATCTTTTAAAATATTTCCATTTAGAGAATGAGTTTATATAGCTCATGTTGCGAATATGCCTCTTCAATATGTTACCGCATGTTTATGCAGGTATTTATTGGCTTAGGAGGTCTATACTTCCAATAAGCGTAGAAGTTACATGTAGTGTACTTCGCTAGGTCTCATGGTAGAAGATAAAATGGTTTGGTATATGTGTGAATCTGTATCCACATACGTGCACGTATGTACATATGTGATAGCTTGACCTACAAGAGTAAGTATTCCTCATTTACCCCTCACCATGGAAATCCATATTAGTGCTCTGGCTTGAGAAAGACTTTAGATATGTGTAGTTATACAAGATGCATGGCATTTTTTTTTTTTTTTTTTGCAGTCATTAATGTCAGTAACAAAATTCCATGCACTGATGTGGAAGAAGACTGGGTCTGATGCTGGGAAAATTGGCCTGTTATTTAATGGGAAGCACTGTTACTCCCCTGAAAGGACACAATAATTCTAATATTGATTTCATATATCTTTAAAAAGCATCTAGTGCATGGCAAAAGTATCTGACAATATAAGCTTTCTGAAATGTTGCTGTTTAGAAACCTGGGATATACTGTATAGAAACATGGGAATTTATTAATTCAGCTCAGCATATCATAATCCAGTCAATGATCGTCTGAATGTGTTAAGAAAAATATTTTTTTGAAAGTGGTATTTCTTTTCTTTTTCTTTTTAAAATGCATTTTAGATATTCACTCACATTTGAAATGATATTCGTATTTAATTAAGGGGAAATTATTCCCAATCATACAAAGTCAGAAATCCCTGAGATCATAACTGAGAAGACAAAAACTTGTGATTTCTGATAGTAATCCTAAAATGAGACACTGATAGATTTGTGGCCAAGGATTCACAGATTCAATCTTCACCTGACTATTTGGGAAACACTATGCAATTATATAGGCCACTGCAGTCTAATTTCGATTAGGAGGGAGCTCTGTGTGGATAATGAAATAGGTTCTTGGCTATGCAAACTCATGCTGCAATAAATGAGGTAGTCTATAAGATGCCACAAGAATCTTTGACATCTTAATGTTATTAGAATCCTTGGACAAGAAAATGCAACAAAAAGAAAATAAACTGGATATACAGGTGATCTAATTAGAAAGTTGGTTTTATAGCCCCTGGGATACTAATACTAACTCTCCACATCTCCACAACTAGAGCTCTGTGCAGCTCAGTCCAGTCTTCCTGTGGTGGTTCAGGGCATCCTCCAAGAACCTTACTTCTTAACCTTCCACAAAGGGACTCTCAAAGTGTGATTTGGTTTTAATCACTAGAACTATCTGACCTGTTATGTGGTTTGGCGGGCTATGGGATACATACATTCATTTTGTGCTTCTCAATAATACCTAGTTATATTTATTGACATACTACATTGCTGTTCCACACTATCCCTCTTCAGGCATGCAATATAAACCTCTTAAGGGGATGTCATGCTCAAGTGGGATAGTGCTGCCAGCTAGATGCTGTGGTGTGCAATGACCACACTCTCCAGCCAATAAGTATCTGGCATCAGTCTGACATGAACCCTGGCCAATCAGGATCTGTGACTCTGTGGAACGAACTCTACATGTGTACATCCATATGCACATGGAAAGGGGGGCTTCAAACCGACACTGATAACATGAAGATTGAGGCATGGCCAATATATACTTTGGCATCTAAATGTGGATGTGGCCTACACATGCATGACAGTACTGATTGCCTAATCAGCATGATTATCTCTTTGTGCTAGAGTGCATTAAGAATTCGTGAAGGAAAGGAAGATCTTGTCCTTTACAGTAAATTATAGTTTTCCTAATATTTCAGTGACATTGGTTTTGTGTTTTAGAAAAGCATAGGCTTAGATGACTTAACATAGGCTGACCAGATAAAATCCCAGTCAGGGCTCATGTAACTTTAACAGTTGTAGAGAATAGGGAATTTCAGCCGGTGTCATTTGTATGCAATTAGTTTCTGGTGATATTCCCTCTTCATCACAACAGTTAAAGGTGCATGCACTATACTAGAGTGACCATATACAAAAGAAGGCAGGGCCCTGCAACTTTAACAGTTGTGATGAAGAGGGAATTTCACCAGGAACTAATTGCATACAAATGACACCGGCTGAAATTCCCTTTTCTCTACAACTGTTAAAGTTACATGAGCCCTGACTGGGATTTTATCTGGTCACCCTAACTTAACATAAGACTGAGTTATAAATGATTAGGATTTGTAGCACACCTTATAGGTTGAAATCTTTCATAGACATTATAAACAACCACCACCATAATAAAATATGAATGAGAAATTCTTGAACCCAGTTGAAGATCTGTGAGTCACACTAGACAATTTGAGAGTTACGGGGGTGTATATAAATTAAATTCAGGGCTGGAATTTAAAAATTATTCTGGGTCCACAAAAGTTGATGAGTAAATCTCCATTGATTTCAGTGGGCTTCAATCTTGTTCTTGTTATCTACAAAGTCAATACTTTCTTTTTACAGCCATTCCTTTCTGTCAGAACAAGCTTCCTCCAGAATTTATCTTGTTTAAAAGTAAAGGTTTAACGCAGTGGTGGACCCTTGGGGGGAAAAACCCTCCAGTGTCTGTCAATGACCTGATTAAGCCATTTATAGGTTTCCTTCAACTTTCAATTAAAAATCTCAGCTACCTTTATTAACAGACTCGGAGTGCTTCAGAGACTACATTGTCAGTCCCATGAGTGGTTTCTTTCATTGAGCATTTATTATTTCACATCTTTGCCTGCTCATCTCTATGAAGTGTTCCTACATGAGAGATGTTGGGTGCTAAAAGCTTTTTTGGGGGAATGTTTTCAGTGCAAGCAATGCTCCCAAATTAGTTCAAGAGTTTGAATCATGCAATAAGCCAACCAGGTTCAAAGAACTGTTAGAGAAAAATGAGAAACATCAGCGAACGTTTGAAGTAAATTAGATGGTATTTTTTCCAACATTTATTTTAAATTGGAATGAACAGAAGTCTATTTAAGATCATTATTTTAAGGCTTTTTTAATGTATTGCTTTTAGGTGAAAGCTACCAATGGCTACTAGGTCTGATGCTACCTCCAGCATCTGAGGTAGTAGTAAGCCTATATGCACCAGTTGCTGGGGAACATGAACGGCAGGGTGGGTTCCTGGTTGACAGCTCGTTGGCTACTGTGTGAACACCAAAGCAGACCCCCCCCCAAACATAAAATAAAAAAATTAAAAAGGCTGCCTGCCATGCGGCCAACAAGCAGACACCCCCGCCACCCCTCCACCTGAAACACCCCCCCACCAAGCCACCCAACCCCCCAAAAACCCAGCCCGGACCTACCGGGTCCTCCGCTGCCACCGCCGATCTCCGCCACCGCCACATGACTCTCTGCAGCCTCCTCACCCTTCTTGCCCTGCTCCTGGGCTCCCAGCAGGAGAAAGAGGAAGAGCCTGCTTTAAAATGCCCGCGCTGCTCCCCGGCCTCGGCAGGAAACAAGTGCTCAGCGTTAGGGAGCGTCAACAAATTCCTTGTCTGGTGGCAAAAGTAGCTTTACTAAAGCTGCTTTAGCCACCCGACAAGGAATTTGTTGACACTCCCTAACGCTGAGCACTTGTTTACTACGAAGGCCGGTAAATGGGGAGCAGGCCGCGAAGCCTGTTTCTCAGTAGTTTCGAGCACCGGGGGGAAGTGGCCGCCCCAACAGGTAAGTGGGGGGGCCCTCCCGCCTCCCGCCTTCCGCTCCTTACCTGCAGGGGCAGCCGCTTCCCTCCAGTGCTCAAATCTACTGAGAAACAGGCTTTGCGGCCTGTCCCTCAGTAGAACTCCGGGTGATGATGTCATCACCCGGCGCACTACTGAGGGACAGGCCACAAAGCCTGTTTCTCAGTACATTTTAACACCGGAGGGAAGCGGCTGCCCCAGCAGGTAAGGGGGGCCCCCTCCCGCCTCCTGCCTCGCGCTCCTTACCTGCAGGGGCAGCCGCTTCCCTCCGGTGCTCGAATCTACTGAGAAACAGGCTTCGCAGCCTGTCCCTCAGTAGAATGCCGGGTGATGACATCATTACCAGCCGTGCTACTGAGGGACAGGCCGCGAAGACTGTTTCTCAGTAGATTAGAGCACCAGAGGGAAGCAGACGCCCCGGCAGGTGGTGGCGGGGGGGTCCCCCCACCCGAAACCCCACCACTAAGCCACCCATCCCCACCCGAAACCCCACCACCAAGCCACCCATCCCCACCAAAACTCAGCCCAGACTTACTGGGTCTACTGCCTCTCGCCGCTGCGTGACCCCCAGCAGCCCCGGTTTGCCCCCGCTGCTCCCCGGTTGACCCGGATCGCCTCAGGTTTCCCGGTTAGGACCGGGAAACCCCGGGCGATCTGCTCACCCTATGTGGAAGAGAACGTACCTTTGCCTTCATTAATTTAAACTTAGCCTCTGAACAAACCTTAAGCAAGAGAAGATCCTTCTGGGCCAGTCATTGCCCCAAGGAGCAATTCTATGCATGCTTAGACAGAAAAAAGTCCTACATTTCCCAGCATTCCCTAGCCAGCTGGGAAATGCTAGGAGTTGTAGGAGCTTTTTATATCTAAACATGCATAGGATTGTACTTTCAGTTTCTTTGCTCCCTCCCTTCCAGAATTATTCATCATCTGGTTCTAAATGTTCCTTCATGCCACTTCTAGGACCCAAAATATCCTGCCCGTCAGTCCCATTCTTAGTAGAGTTTATACAATTGGACCAAATTGCTGTTCATTTTTGTTCCAGAATTAAAGCTGCCTGTAATTCAAATATTCAGGCTTTGCCAGTGTTTGGCTTTGGATATATGAAGCTAGCAAAGTAATCTTATTGCTACAGAAAGTAGAAAATAGCAAAAGAATGCAAATGTTGCTGTTGTGTGAATACATTGATGATCATAATAGATTGTACCCAATAGTGTCATTCTGCTGGTGTAATTGATGTTATGCTAGCAGAAACCAAGGTCTGATATATGCTCAAAGGGAGAATCCAACTAAAGTCCCACTCGCACAATTGGTGGCAGATCCTAGGTTTCCAAAGTGAACCACTAGTGCTTGTGCAACCTGTTGTACAATGGGAAAAGGTGGCACTCCACTAGTACAGCAATTTCTTCTCCTAATGGTATGTCAGATTTGGGACTATAGTATCTTAAATGTGTCTCTTTTTACTTTGGTAAATAACGTGTGTTAATTTAAAATGTACCAAATTAAATGCCTGTTGGCTGAATAGAAGGGTTTTTTTAAAAGCCCCAAAGGTTGGTATAGCAAAAGCATATGGTTTCAAATCTCCCTATTAATGGACTAGTTTGGAAGTATGATTTGTTAGGCACTAATTGGCCTATGTGTACAAGACATTCAGAACAGCCAGTACCACATCATGTGTGCATGATTAGAAAGATACAAAGGAAACCATTTCCCACTTTCTTAAGTGGTTTATTGCTGTACCTTTTCTGCTCTTTTGAGAACTATTTTGTGTAGTCTGAATTCATGCATGCTTATAAAAAGAATTTCCCAGTAGAACTATATGTGGTCTTATATTGGCCTGATTCTGCCAACATAAGCTTTGATGAGGATTGTATTTGGACATAACAGGCTTGACACAGAAGCTTACAAAGAAGTGGCTAAAGGTCAACGCAAGATGTACCCCTTTCTTATTATAAGGATGGGTGAGAAATTCATTGCGTTCACAGTGGCTGCATTCAGACAACACGATAGTCAACAGTGGGGTGATAATCAACTCGACAATCCTTTATCTAGGGGTTACTCCACACACAACATGCTAATAATCAACCATGATGTGGATTTGAAACAATAATGAGTTGATTATTCATCCATGCTGAGTTGACTCACTCATCCCCTGCCCTCTCCCCCCCCCCCCCAGTCCTCTCACTAGTAGCCCATCAGCCATTTATCCGGCAGGCTGGACTAGAGAAGTAGCCACCGCTTTGACCACTCTTGCCTTGTGACTCTGTGGCTGATGAAATGACCAGCAGTGCTGAGAAAATAATCAACGGTGCCCTCTATACGACATGATAACCAATGATGGTTCAAAGAGTGGATTCTGCATAGCGTTGGTTGTTTGCATTAGTTATTTTGGCCAAATAACCAACCGTTGGTTAAAAAATTCTCACCACACGACATGATAACTCATAGTGGGTTAAATAACCAACTGTTAGCTATTTAAAACACTGTTGGTTATTGTGTTGTCTGAACCCAGTCAGTTTAATGTGAATTTATCAAACTTGCACTTTCTCAACCAGCACACAAACCAGCACACAGGTCTATGGCAATATTTGCACTTCTCTGAATTTTGCAAGGCAGTCTGTCAATCAAAAATGTCTACAGAAATGCACATAATAGGGAAAAAGCACAGAAAAATGCATTATATTAGGGGAAATCACTTGGAAAAGTGCATACAAAATGTGTATATTAGGAGAATGTGCACAAAAATACATACATATTTTCATTCATCATTTCATTTCATTTCATTCATTCATTATATTTGTTTACTGCCCCAAAGCTGAAGATCTCCGGGTAGTTCACAAAAATTAAAAACTTTTAAAACACATTCTACAAAGTACTTTTTTTTATTACATAAAATACTTATAAACCCATGAAACACAGAAACAATATACAGTGCATCTAAAACAATTTCACAACCTTTTAGAAAAAAGGTTGCAAACCCATGCGGAAATGGGATGGAATGAACTTAATTTCAAAAAAAAATTAAGAAATGGAGCAAAATCAAGCTGGATAGATTTGCCCATCCCTATCTCAAATACTGATGGTAGCTCAGAAAGGTTTCTAGAGCTTGGCTTATCTTGGGCACTCATGTCAGCTGAGGATCACAGGAGATGAAAATATATAATCTATTATGATTATTTTTGCTTCCAGCACATTATGGCTGCTTTTCTTAAGGCCCTCTGTGCACTTGTACAGTCGATCCCATGACAAAAGGCGACCAACTGTGATTTTAGCTTTTCTTCCTGCAAACATAATATTAAAGTCAACTTAAATGGCCAATAGTTAATGTTTCATATTTGCTTCTGGCCTGTGACAAGTCTGTGATTTTGCCAGGACAGTCTATGGATTGAATCCAAATTCTCCACTGGAAGAGGGGATCCAGTCTCATGTGTATCCTTTTCACAGTGAAGTGAAAAGGAAAAAGGGAGCTAAAGAACAAAGACACAGCTTCACCATTTTATCAATATTTGAAAAGTGGTCTCAAACCTTATCAGAAAACTGGGTTGAGCTTCTCCATAGATTAGGGTGACCAGATAAAATCCAGGTCAGGGCTCATGTAACTTTAACAGTTGTAGAGAAAAGGGAATTTCAGCCAGTGTCATTTGTATGCAATTAGGTCCTGGTAAAATTCCCTCTTCATCACAACAGTTAAAGTTGCAGGGGCCCTGCCTTCTTTTGTACATGGTCACTCTAGTGTAGTGCATGCAACTTTAACTGTTGTGATGAAGGGGGAATTTCTCCAGGAACTAATTGCATACAAATGACAATGGCTGAAATTCCCTTTTCTCTACAACTGTTAAAGTTACATGAGCCCTGACCTGGATTTTATCTGGTCAGCCTACCATAGATAACCCTATTGGAAAAACAACTAGAGCTTTGAACGGATCACCTCTCAAAAGTTTTCACCAGATTTGTGGCAGAAAAAGACTGGGTGAAGATTCTTTTGCTAAATTTCTCCAGGGGAAGGAGAAATTCTCCAGCAGATTCTCAGAGTGGAGTTCAGCATTAGTAGTGGTAGTAACTAGGGACATTGTAAAAATCTGCAACAGAATCAAATGAGTTTGGGTTTGTATGAATCCAACCCATGGATCTATAGCAGACTGGCTTTTTCCAAGTTGAGTGGATTCTGTGGACTCGCAGACTTTTTTTTTTTTTACTTTCCAGAATTTTACACAAATCTAGTCATAAAAAGTCCATAAAATAAAAAATACTGGCTAAAAATGTGCATTTTCCCCATAGGTTAAATGTATTTATGCATTTGGGAAAGAAGATTTGTGCATTTTTGCAAATGTGAATTTGCACAATGCAAATTTGTGCAAACTCGAGAAATTGAAAAAAAATCTAATTCTGTCTATGAGTAGACAACAGAACAAAAGGCAACTGACAATTCATGAAATGCAGATGGAACAGATTTTACAAAATCCATTCCTCCTAAATAGAAACACATTTCTTTCTTTTTTCCTATGGGTTTCCCTCTGCTTTTTTGTTGCCACTGCAACTAGCAGCAACAAAAAGTGTGTTGGCAGCCTGGTCACTATTTTGCATCCTCCATAATGTCTCAGACCTAGCATAATTCTAGGGAATTGGTGGGGGGCATGGGAGATGGTAAATATTCAGAGAAAAATAATTAGTGGTCTTTCCTTTCTAGAGCAGTGAGAAAAAGACAAATCTCCGATTTCCCCCCCCCCCCAGTAAAACATCTGAGAAATTTTGGATTTGACCTAAACACACACATACACAGAGGCTGCAAACCTATACATGCTTACCTGGGATTAAGCCCCATGGAATGCAATGGGATTTACTTCCAAATAGAGATGCATAACATTGCAGTGTATGGCAATTGAAATAGTTAGGAACTGATTTGTTAAAATGTTCCTGGGTAATTAAATGAAAATACTTCCAGTGATACAATTTCCCTAAATGATGCATTTTACTTTTAACTCATATACGTTTTGATAAATGCAAAGGTATAAAATATATACAAAGTTCTTGGAACCTTAGAACTATGCTCCTTTGTAATACTCAGAGTTTAAATAAATATATATGAAATCTTAGTTTTAATAAGGCAGTCAAGCAAGGGAACTGTTAATTTTTCAGGGATATCGTAATATTGAATAAAACGATTTGGCGACTTTTAATAAACGTTTCAACTCACACCAACTTTAAAGTGAGCTTTTAGAAAAATATGAGACCCATATGAGAACAGCTGAGAATTATTCAGAGTCCTGAAATGAAATGGATTAACTGCTGTTCACTATTAACAAACATTTCTCCATTCTTTTCACCTATAAGATCCTGATTAATGGACAAAAAACCCCTTCCTTCATTGGTTTTGGCACATTCTTTCTGCGATTTATTCCTTAAATGTGACTCAGGCAATAAATGGTCTGTACAATTCATAAAGAGAAGTATCACATACCAGCTTCTATTTGAAGCCTGACTTTGAGTCAGCAATCAAATGTGAACTCCTTGGGGTGGGGGGTGGGGATACCTTGGGTACAAAGATTGACAATAATTGTCACTTATAATCAACAGCTGGAGATCACATGTGGTTTATTAAGCAGAGTGCTCCCAGATGCCATTTTGTTTCTTCTTTTTACAGCCCTAACAAAATGGTGGCACACTTGGTGAATACATATACTTCAGTTTCATAGCTCATTGGGAATGAGCCAAAGAAAATATACTTCTCTGACATGGAAGATTTACTTGCATTTTAAAAAAATCTTTGCCTTTAATTTAACAGCTTGATAATAGCACAAACCGTTGGGTTGGTTGTGATTGACTTTTATATTTCCATTTGATTGCAACTGAGTTGATGGCCTATTTGACCACATTTATTATTTTTGTTGCTCAAAGTCAGGGTTCTGTTGATCAAAGGCAACCATTATTAGGATTACCAGCTGGTTGCTCCTAGTGACAAACTCACTTTTTTTGTTGCCTAGATGATTTAATTTTTATCCCAAACTCAGTATTATTTTAACTTGTTTTTATGCTTTATGCTTTTAAATTTTGTATATCGATGTTTTAATTGTTCAATGTTTTTAATTTTTGTAAACCGCTCAGAGAGCTTCGGCTATGGGGCGGTATATAAATGGAATAAAATCAATAAATCAATAAATAAATATTAAACAGTGAACATTTTGACATCCTTGTATAAACATGCAAAAGCCTAGCCCGACCACACAGGAAAAGATTTTGTTGGTTACATCAGTAGAGTATGCAAAATTTGATTCCCTATTTATTTATTTATTTATTTATTATTTTAAAAGATTAATGTACCATCATTCAGCAGAGTTTCCAGGGGCATTTATAAAAAAAACAAGAACATAGATATATAAAATATAACAAACAATGTGTTAAAAGAAATTAAAAAAAACCATCCCCCAAACGTTAAAAGGGTTGGGAGAATAAAAATATCTTTTTGGCACCAACTGGGTGTCTCTGGATGGAATTCCACAAATGAGATGCCACTACAGAGAAGGCTCTTTCTCTGCTCTCTACTGTCTTTAATTCAGATGACTGAAGCACTTGGAAGGCAGCCTCTGAAAATGACTTCTCTGCATGGGCGGGTTGTATGGTGTTTCTTCAGTTGCCTGGATCCTAAATTTTGTGGGGCTTTAGAGGAAAGCATCACCTATGGCAAAGCTAAAAAGAAGAAATGTAGTGTATTCATGGGATGCTGTCATGAAAAAGGATATGAGGCTAATACATGGGGCACTGCCTCACAGGTTTTCAAATCTGTAACATCTAAAATCCATTCCTTGTATGCCTTAAAATATAAATTACATTATAAGATGTTTACAAATATTATTAACCTTTAGAAATGGGCCTTTCCCATTCATTGTTAAGTTTTATTTCATCTGTTTTTGTTTCATTTTTTAAAATAAAACAATTTGCTCAAGAGCATTATGAAAAATCAGAAAAGAAAAAATGGCATCAAAGGTATTACAAAGCTGAAATAAAACAATTCCTCCAAAGCAGAATGCCTTGTGATGGCTCTGTATGTAGTATTTTATGAGATGTGGCTTCCCATCTGCATTTGTTTATTACAATTGGAATGCGGAAAAAAAAAAAGAGCCCTTTAGCTGACACAAAAATAAAATAGTTGCATTTTTCAAGGCTGATTCACAGGTTATGTCTTTTATGGTGTCATTTACAAATGTGCATATCCAGCAAAAAAAGTAACATTGAAAGATGCATTGCACAGATCTCACCTGTACTCAGATTTGCATACCAAAATACTTCCAGAGTACTTGCAGCTACAAATATCTATACAAAACTGTAATGTATGAATCCATTATCATTCCATTCACTTTTCTAACTAGGAATATTACCTGATGGTATAATATCTACATGCATGAACAAAATGTGCTGAGCATTGTGCAATACATTTTTCATTGGAAAAGGTACCTGTGCTTGACAAATGTTTAGTACTTTCTACTGCCACTTCTGTCTTTTGATTTTGGATCCCATATAGATATTTGTCATATTTGGCTGCACATGGAATAGCAGGATCGGAAGGATGATGTCAGCATCTGTTACCAGTTTTGCAATCTGATTCTGAGAAGCAATTTGCAATTTGTAGGGCTGATAAAGCAAGTTGTATATCAGCAACCTTGAATGACTTGAACATGATAATCATTAGAAATGGGTATGCAAATTCACAAACTATATCTTATTTTGTGGCTTCGACTGAAGGATATTTTAGTTGTAATGATTCACCACATGTTTCAGTTAACATGTTTGCTGGATCTTCTGATATTTAGAGAAATACTATAGATCGCAAGAAGATCTTGTACATATATAGGTTCTGGATTTGTCCCATCTAAAAAAAATGTATATTTTTAGGCATTGTTGGAGCTTCAGGTCAATTGATTTTGAAGATGACTGTCTTGAAGTAGACTAAATGTACATCACATTGCCAATTATGGTACAACCTTTAATGTGAAGCAACCAGGAAACAGACATAGTACTTGTGTAGTTCATCTTATACTATCATGGAGTTCTTATACTTCCTCATTTCATTATATGTCACAGACTGTTCACTCAGAAGCCATTTTGAGCCAGAGACAAAGGTGGCATTATGGGACAACTGAGGTGCATAGCCTGAGCTAAAACTATTCTGCAGGAACCTTGAAACATCCAGTCTGTGCAAAAAGAGAAAATATGGTGCAGACACATCCTGAAGTGCCTGTGTCAAGTGCTTGTGCCAGTGAAGGGAGGACAACAGTAGAGTCTGGCCCTTTGTACACCATAGGGGTGTAGAGGGAGGGAGGGAGGGTGATCCCGGAAGTACCTAATACACACCATCGGTGCACAGGGATCAGCCTGGGGCCACCCCAGGCAAACAGCCTGGAGTGGAAAGGGCCTCTGATGGCTCTGATATCAGTGGGGTGGTGAATCCATTCCAGGTTTCAGTCAGAACTTTAAAGGAGCTATCCAACATCTTGGATGCTCCTTTAGAGTTCTGACTGAGACCCAGAGCAGATTCACCATCCCACTGATATCAGAGTCACCAGTCTCCACTGAATGGCAGGGCACCACTTCCCTGTTAAAGATGGTGCCCTGCCTAGAATTTATAATAGTGGGCCTCACTTGATCTCTGAGCAGACAGAGCATAGCTGCTGGGAAAGAGAATTGTTCTGTCACCCTGGCTGCCTCCTCTCCTACTACTTTCTGCAAACCCTAGTGATGAGCCCAGCTTCTTACTCTGAAACCAAGAGTGAGAGCCTATCTTCACATGAAGGATAAAACACTTTGAAAACATTTTGAAAACTGTATATGGAGTGTGTCCTAGGCCTCAATAGTTCTCAAAACTGTTATAAACAGGATCAAGTTATAGCCACCAACAACTACCAAATAATATAATAATAATGGAAATTTGCTTTCCTCCACACTGCCACCCATTAGACTGGCCTGATCTACACCAAGCACTTTGAAAAAGTTTTGAAAATTGAATATGGAGTATGTCCTGGGCTCCAACAATTCTCAGAACTGTTATAAACCATTTTAAACCATTTTAAACTGTTTTAAATGGTTTAAAGCAGTAGTGTAGATAGGCTCTGAGAAGGACCCTCAGACCCACTTGTTGCCTGAAAGAATACAACAGCAGGAGTGTTCTGAGGGCTTTGCAAGCAAAGTAGGGGTTTATGGTTCTACAAAGCAGCAGTGGTACAGCTAGGGTTGGATATCTGAGCCCCCAAACAACTACCTAGGGAACAAAGGGTAAAAAAAGGGGGAGTGGCAAACAGGTTTGGTGTCGCTGCCTGGGCTGGCATAAGCATGGCAAGGCCCACCAGAGCTGATGTTGCTCATTGCAGGATCCTTTCTTCTTATTTTTGAAATCAATCTCTGTTGATTTCTCAATGATAAGCAATGGGGAGCCACAAAGCTTCCTGAATGAGATTCGAATTCAGGCCCAAGTCAAATGAAGCACCTCAAAATCATTCTGACCCAAACTGATGTGGAAACCAAGAGCAGTATCCAATGGGGCATGTCCCCACCAATTCTGTTTTGCACCACTGATTTTGTTGCACAAGCGGGTCACACCACTTGCACCATGGAGGATAAATGCTTCCTTGAGTGGGAACACTCATTTCTGGATTGGGACAGGTTGGCAGAACTCCTTTATGCAAAGCTCTGCCAACCTGCTCTGTTCCAGAAATGAATGTTTTCGCTCATTTCTGTTTGCCCCTGGAAGTGATAAATCTCCATTCCACAAGAAGTGGATGCTGCTTGTGGAAGGTAACTAGTGGGACACAACAGAATTGGCAGGGCCATAATTGCTCCATTGGAAATTTCTCCAAATCTGCTGGTTTTAAGCAGGACCATCCAAATCCACTCCAGAAATAAGCCAGAGTCTGTGTTGATTTTCTAGTTACATTCTGGATTCTGGATGGGTGGGGCTTGGATTAACCCTGGGGATATCAAAAGGCCAATGGAATTCATTTTAGACTTGACCTGTACTGGATTGGCCACTTGCGCATCACCATAAAAAGACGATACTAAGTGGCATAATATTTGCATATGCAAATACATATGTATAGGTACAAATTTAGGAATAATAACTGTTATTTAAATAAAATATAAGAAGTGGGAAAGACTGATTAATGAACTTTCTGCCCAGGTACTATTGAAGGGCAGCTTCAAGGACCTTACTGCTTTCATTTTCCCATGGTTCTCTAACCCTAAAACAGACAGCCCATTAAATATAAAACATCTTCAAATAGTGGACTGTCTTTTGCCAGCTCTCCAAAATAGAGGATTTGTAAAGTAGGATACCTGGCCGCCCTCACCTAGACCCTTGGGTCTGGGTCAAAATACTTGCCTGGAAGCCAGACTCTTCCACATCCTAGATATACAAAATCTGGGTTTCACAGAGATTGCTATCAGCCTTTTTCTTGGCATTCAGACTGATATTTTAACAAAGTCATTTAATATTTTAAAATAAAAGGAAAACGTGTGTGCATGCATTAAAGTGTGTATGCAGAGAATAATCTAGACTATGATATCATTTGCTGTTTCGACCAAAATGTGGGTGGTGGCCTTTAACCAATTTAATCCAAATGGGATCCCCAGTGCAACTAGCCAATGTACCACCTGCACAGCAGGGGCAAATGGTTAACCCCCTTACTATTTTTTTTTAATTAAGCATGAGAGGGTTAAAGATGTAGAGAATGTCATGTACAGTTTGGTCCTTGGATGACTTTTGGAATCCTCTGTAAGTAGTTCAGAAAATGTTGCTTCATAGTTTGAAAGATGATAAATAGGAAAGGTCACAGTTGTTGTTTTTCCTTTTCTTAAAACCATACCCATCCAATGCTCTAGTGCAATTTTGTTCATGTCAACAGGGCATTAAAATTGATCACTACCAAGTTCAAAGAGGCATGTGTGTAAATGAAAAGAATTTTTGAGTGAATAAGTTCCTGTTACACAGTGCTACAGGAAATAAGACATGGAAAGTAGATTTAGAAGTGCATTAAAACATTTTCATAGCATACTTTCATATAACTTCCTCATAGCCATTATAATACAATAAAAAGTCATTTAAAGTCATATGTGCTCTGATTAGATCTATATTAGTCACATTTTATGTCAAATTATGCTAAAGTAGAAATAATGATTAATTTTACTATAGGAAATTTCATCAAGTTATAATAATTTCAGTCTTATCTCTTGGAGCGGGATGTTCCTCCTATTGCTTTAAAGCTAATTTAGGCCACATTATATATAAAATTAAATCTTACTTTTATAGCTACACCCTTGGGGTTCAATGACAAGGTTTTACGAGCTAGAAATTAAAAGTACTGGTTGAAAATACTATTACATTGCACAGGCTATTATTAAGGCAATTTACAAAGTTGGTATTAAAACTATGCACCATTTTTCATTGTTAGCACCCATATATTCAGCAAGCCCATGGGACAATTTGGTATATAATTTGGCAAATAAAATCAGTTGTAAGGTAAACACGTTTTTAGCATTCCGCCCTGAAGAAAACTACACTGTAATATCTGCAAGACTGACTTAACACGGGAATGTTATGAATTGAAGGGAAACATGGATTTATACCACACTTATTTAAAATGCCTTTTAAAAAAGGCATTCTGTAGCAATGTATCCCACAGCTATTAGTTTATAGACAACATCCTTAGCAGTCCTTCTGACAAAGAAAACAATATTTTTATGTGCCAGCTGTCCTATTTCAGTAGAAGAATATTCTCATCTGCTGCACCACAGATGCATGCCTCTCCCCCACCCCCACCATGGTCTTCAACAGTTTTACAATAATTTGGAAGTTGGGTTCATCAAATGCTTCATATGAGCCCTAGGGAACACAATTTTTTTTAATGTTGTGATGTTTCTCAGTACTACTTCTCCAAGTTCTGTATAATTCATTTATACTGAGCACCATTAAAAAAAAGAAAACATTTGTTGATTACAAGTTGTTACTGTTTGGATAGAAGTCATATTAAAGTCATTCACATGAAAAAGTTAGATTTGGAATGGCATCTATACTATATATTATTGTACAATGATGTGATGACAGTGAAGCTTTTGGCAGTGATTGGCTGAGCTGCTCAACCATCACAGAGGTGAAGGGGCAGCCAGAGTCATCTTTACCTGCTATTGGCTGAACTGCTGCTTAGATCATACTTCAGAGGCAAAAGGTATATGGAAGGAGGCGAACAAGGTGTTTATGCCTAGAAAATAAGGATGCAGAAGACTGAGAAGTCTATGCGCCAAAAACAGTGATGGTTGTGGGGAAGTGGACAGAAAAGGAGAACGGTAGATGAAGTTGTCCACAAGAACAAAGCTATGAGAAGGTCTTAAAGGAGGAAAACAGTGAAAAACAGAGATGCACAAGCCAGGAGCAGCAGAGGTAAGGAAGACTGAAGTTCACATATTGTTTGAAATAACTAAGCAAAACAAAACATTTTCCTTGCAGGCTTTCAATGTTTCTTTAATGTTATTGATTGAATTATTGCAGGTGATAGATTACGGATAGAATCCAAAGGTGCAAAGGGATCACATCACTGGCTAGATCTACACCAAGCAGGATATAGCCCTATCAAAGTGGTATGAAAGTGATATATGGATAGGCTGACCATATGAAAAGGAGGACAGGGCTCATGTAACCTTAACAGTTGTAGAGAAAAGGGAGTTTCAGCCAGTGTCATTTGTATGCAATTAGTTCCTGGTGAAATTCCCTCTTCATCACAACAGTTAAAGTAGCAGGGGCCCTGCCTTCTTTTATATATGGTCACTCTAGTATAATGCCTGCAACTTTAACTGTTGTGATGAAGAGGGAATTTCACCAGGAACTAATTGCATACAAATGACACCGGCTGAAATTCTCTTTTCTCTACAACTGTTAAAGTTACATGAGCCCTATCCTCCTTTTCATATGGTCAGCCTATATATGGAGGCAGGATCTACACTACGGCTTTATAGCGGTATCGAAGTGCAGTGACAACTGTTGGGGCCCATGCCACATGCCACATTTGGTAGACCCCTTTCTATAATCTTTGCTGTGGTACTGTTAGAGGAAACACACTTTTCTTTGAAAACTGCAGCATAATGCAAGAACTGCCGTCAGTAGACATTCATATTTTATAGCCTTGGGAAAAGTTAATATATAATTAATTTGATTATAGAACAAGTAATTCAATTTTATATTGCCTCCATTAATTTATTAAATACCACACAGGATCATGCATTTGGAGTGCACAGGGGAAAGGAAGAAATACTCCAAATGTATAACATGTTTATAGGATGTGAAAAGATTAAAAAAAACATTTTGCATTATGTAATGCATCAATCAACCGACTGAGATCACACTACAAAAGCTTTTTGTATTGAACAAATGGAGCTTGATTTTTTAGTCTTCTGGAAGAATTTGAACTTGCAAAACTACACACTTATAAATAATACATTCTTGTTGTTGCTATTGTTATTGTGGACTGCAGATCAAAGTCCTAAATTATGCAGCTGCATTAAATATAAAGTCTCCTAGAACTAATAATCACAAAGGCAATTGGTATTTAAATATCTTGGTGGATTTGAGTAGTTGCTGAATTTTTTAAGAAAAAACATTTAACTTGGAGAAAAAGAAGAAGGTTTGAGGTAGGAAATAAACTAGTTAGAGCATGCAAGAAACCACATGTACTTACTCCTTCCAGTTTTCAAGTTTATAAGAAATGCATGTCAGACTTTGTTTTTAAAAATATGTGAGTATCTTTACAGAAGAGCTGCACACTTTTATCAGTTTAATTGGTGGATTAATCAACTGATGCTTTAGTTGATTGATCATGAATAACTGAGAAGGACAAACTACACATTGAACGAAAACACATGTAACAACAGTCCATCATGTTGGGTTATTTATTTATTATTTTTTAAATGAAAAGATGCCATATGAGGCTGTGTTTTTGAGCAGAAGAGCATGGGGAGGGGAGGGTGTATTCAATGGGTTCTCCCCTTTATATCTTTTTTCTGCTTAAAAAGCAGCCCTTGAGCTGTTTTCCCCCCTGGAGTTCACACATATATGGACTTCTTCATGGGAGAAACATATATGTGATTATTTTAGTGGAAATAATAGTCAGCATGGAAGAGATTAAACACCCCCTCACCATATGTTTTTTCACTCAAACCTCTAGCCTCCTGAGACATAAATATTAAGACTGTATGTATGTTTGTGGGTAAAGGGTGGCCTAAGTCTGAGAATTAAGGAGTTTGCTTTAGTTCTATTTTGTTGTTGTAACAGAAAATATTGAACAATTATTTTTCCATTTAACAATTGTAAGCCAACACAACTGTATCTGGCAACTGCATTAGACCCAGCTGAACAGGTTGATTTTGACTTGTAAAGCCCTTCACTACAGAGTAGCTTTTCCTACCAGTGCCCTCCAGATGTGTTTGACTACAACCCACAGTACCCCAACTGGCATGCTGGCTGAAGATGATTGGGATGGTAGCCCAAGACATCTGAGGGTGCCACATCAGGGATATAGGCTACAGAGCATCTCTCTACCCATGAGAACCCTCCTTACTGCTGAGATGCTCTTCAGGAATCATGCTCTATACGCCCCATCAATATGGAAATGGGGATATAGGGTCTTTTCTGTAATAGTCTTGGGACTGTGGGTGATGTGGTTGGGTACCTCTCTCCTTGCTTTTCATTAGTTTTGGAAAGCCCTTTAAAATGATGGTGCATGAAAAGGTTGCTGGCTTTTTGGACCGCAAGTGAAAGTGGTGCTTTCAGAAAGGCCTCCTATCCCAACCTGCTTGCATGGGTGGTGGGGAGGTTGTGAGTGAGGAGGGACACGAGGCGTGGAGGCCAGCGATTGGCTGGCCACCAGCTTGGTACCAATGGAGTCTGAGAGGGGTAGGAGACTATTTAAGGCCGGAACCTCCCCAGCTTCACTTCTTGCTGCGCGGCTCCCTCCTGCCCTCCCTGTGGACAGTGTGGGTTCACTGGTTGTCTTTTTGAGGCCGAATAGGATTTTTTTGCTCACAAACTAACTTGGTTGTGAGTTTTTTCACCTACTCCACACTGTAAAACAGACTGGTTGTTTAATTAGGTTAATTGGCTGATTGGTCACTCTTAATGGTGGTAGGCGCGGGCATTTTAAGCTTTATTAATGGTGAGCATTCACAGGCACTGTTGGGGTGATGAGTAATGCCTGAGGCCAACCACTGAGAGCCCTGCGGCATCAGTTGGGGGGATAAGGCTTACCTTTGAGGCCAACCCTTCTCACTTACTTGGAGCCATGCGGCACAAGGGGAAGCGACACTGGAAGGCCTCCCTACCTCCAATTGAGGAAGCACGGGGAGGGGGGTGGCGAAAATGCAGGCGCCACTTCCCGGGCTGTGAATGCCTCGTCCAGCCGTATCAATGGCCAAGCTGGCCATGACAAATGCCCGCATAGGAATTCACCTCCCCCTTTTTCCTCTGCTGAGCAAAATAAAAGTGGCCCATGTTTAATCCCATTCATGTGTGTTGTTTCGTCATTTCTTGTCCTTCACTTCACAACTGTTTTTACTGACGTTGCTTTCATTTAGTATGGATTGTTGTGTTCCATTGAGCTATTAATATTAGAGATGTGTATTGTATCGTTAAAATGTGTGATAACGATACGATAAGGTCGTTATCGTGCATGTGTTTACCGATGACGATACGATAGAAAAACTTACGATAAACATCGGAGATGATAATTTTCGGCCGATTTTATCGTTTTTTGGACTGCAAATGTAAATATACCTATAACTTCTGTATTTTAAAAGTTAGAGGCTTGAAACTTGGTCACAGTGCTTATGGGGTATGCCTAAGTATGTGTATGAAATTTGAGATTGATCCTTCCAACCCTCGATTTTATATTAATTTTATAAAGATCATTTCCGTTCTGACAGGTCTGAATGAACGCACATGATGAGCTGTCATTCTGATCTGTCAGACCTGAAACGATCTTTAATAAGTTCATATAAAATCGAGGGTTGGAGGGATCGATGTGCCACATTTGAGATTGATCCCTCCAACCCTCGATTTTATATGAATTTATTAAAGATCATTTCAGTTCTGACGGATCAGAATGACAGCTCGCTACGTGCGTTCATTCAGACCTGTCAGAACTGAAATGATCTTTAAAAAATTCATATAAAATCGAGGGTTGGAGGGATCGATCTCAAATTTCAAACACTTACTTAGGCATACCCCATAAGCACTGTGACCAAGTTTCAAGCCTCTAACTTTTAAAATACAGACATTATAGGCATTTTTTTCTTTAAAAATAGGGCTGCAAAAGTATAATTCTTTCATGATAATTATCGTGAAGATGATACAGTTCACCTACGATATGAATGAAGACGATAATTTTTTTGGTCCGAAATGACAATAACGATAAACGACGATATCTTTTGGTGTGCACACCCCTAATTAATATTTGATTGTATGTTGCTTTGAGTTCCAGAGACCACGTTAACATCTTGTATGAATGTGCATAAATTTCAGTTCCACAAAAGCTTTTCATGAGGGAATTTTCTGCCTGATTGAGAATTCTGCATAACTCTTATGCTGGCATGTTCTTATTCCCCAAATCTCTTCCCAAATAGATGAAATTGCCCCGTGTTTATACTCAAATAACTACCTCATAGGAATTTGTGTGACTAATCAGAGGAACCATCCTTCAAGCCTGTAAAATGACAGTGTCCATGATAGATGCTCATTCTGTGGCAGCTGTTTCCTTAGTATACTTAGAGTTGTGCCGACACTCAGCTGCCTGCCAGTGGCACAGAGAAGGCATATTGGAGCAGTTTTGTAGATTGTACTCAAACTAAGTAATTTAACATACATGTCAATGTCTGTACATATTTATTGACCTGACAACTCTGTTTTTGTTATCTTCCCATGGAAATAGGATATTATGCTGCAAATCTACAATTCTGCAAGCTCATACATGAAGGTTTTTACTCCAGTCAGCATTTGTTTGAAACTAAAATCAGTTACTTGCAGATGGATGTTTGGTGGTTCAAGATAATTGTACACAATTTCAAACCAATAGTTTTAAATATTGTTATACAATTCTTCCATTCAACAGAAAGAAATGTTACAGCTATTTATTATTGACTGCATACAATTGTTCTGAGTTTCCTCCACAAATACCAAAGATGTTACACACACATGGACAGCTGTTCTATATGCTCAAGCCCTCCTTGCTGGCAGATTGTCCTGCTGCTTGAATAAAATCCTGTACAGGGCACCATTGCACACAGAAAATGGATCTTGGGGAAATTGGTAGAACAGTTGAGGTAGGCTGACCGTATGAAATGGAGGACAGGGCTCATGTAACTTTAAGAGTTGTAGAGAAAAGGGAATTTCAGCCGGCATCATTTGTATGCAATTCATACCTGGTGAAATTCCCTCTTCATCACAACAGTTAAAGCTGCAGGGGTCCTGCCTTCTTTTGTATCTAGTCACTCTAGTATAGTGCCTGCAACTTTAAGAGTTGTGATGAAGAGGGAATTTCACCAGGAACTAATTGCATACAAATGACGCCGGCTGAAATTCCCTTTTCTCTGCAACTGTTAAAGTTACATGAGCCCTGTCCTCCTTTTCATATGGTCAGCCTAGTTGAGGCCGCAATTTTGTACCTGTGAGTAATCCCCAACTGACTGCAATAGGAATTACTTCTGAGTTGACATGTAGAAAACTACACTGTTTAAAGTCTACTTTTTATTTTCAGTGTTTTGTAAACATGGAGGTATTCACAATGGCAGTATGGGGCAGACAGACACTGTCTTAGTTTACACATGACACCAATTCCTGGATTATTTAACCCATGAATTGCCAGGGACATGAATAAGGGAGTGAGCATGCTGCCTCCCACATGCTTGTTTCTTCAGTTTTCAACCACCTTTAATCAACAACTGAAGAACGCCCCATTCCTGGATTTTTTAATGAGACATCTGAATCTGGAACTGAGAGTTATTGTCAAATTAAACAACCCAGAGTTTAACTCAACAACAAACCATGGGAGATTGTTGGGTTAAACCTGCAGTTGTCATTATATGTGAGCTGGGCCATTTTGTCTTCTCTGAACAGCTATCCAAATCTGACCTGAAAAGATATCCACATCTAAGCTCACATCTTCATGCCAATATCCAAGTGTATTTTTTGTTCCCCTATATAGTACTGCCAGTGCACAGCAGCTTATTTTGCTTTGAACAGTAGTCTTTGGGTTAGGACCAGCTTGTTCAGTTGAGAATATTGATTTTTAAGCCAAACACAGATTGTAAAGATACAGGCCTTATTTCTAGTTGACCTCCACATACTAATCGCACAATTATTATGGGGAAAACAAGCCACTTCAGAAAATGTTGGATCTGGAGGAGAGGGTTAGATTCCCCCCATTTACAGAATGAATCTTCCCATGAGTAGAAGGTAGCTTTTATGAGTGGAAGGGCACCTTTGGATCCAGCCCTCTCCTCTGGATCCAACCATACATAATTGTTAATTCTGCAACATGAAAAAGCATCCTTTAGCAATGAAAGTCTTTCAACTCATTTGTCTTCTTGCCACAACAGATCAAATTTGGACACTTCCACATGTCAATTTATGAGAAAATCAGACCACGATGTGCAACTTGGCAGTTTCTCTTCCTCATTTCAAAGTCCTGATTTTAAAATTTCAAATTATACTGAACTGATTTGTTAGTTTCAAAGGCTGCCTGACACTAACCTATTTTAAATTGATAGGACTAGCACTGCATTGAACTATTTCCTGGGGTGCTGGAATATATTTTAGAAATCTAATCATATCGAGCTCTTTACTACAAGACAAACAACACCTAGGTCTTCCTGACTGATTACAAAGTAGCTATGAAGAATGAATCAAGAAATGCCCAAAATTATTCCATAAATCTAGGCAAGAATGGATTTCACCTCCATTAACCATGTGACTTAAGATTCCTTGGGTACTGCATTATAAACCTTTGACTATAAACATGTTTCTTTCTTTGGGGTAAGAGTGGGTTAGAAGGTGCCAGTGGGAGATGTATTAGCTGGCAGTAAATAATGAATTCAGTTTAACAGTTAGGGGTGAGATATGAAATGATGACAGTAAAATCTAAAAGTAATCTATAATCTCTTAACATTGAATCCCCAACTTTTTTGTTGTCTTGGGTGGCTATGTTGTTTTTCATGCATTTTAATGATTCTGTAAGTATACTAAATGTTTACTTCAAGTCTGAATGATAGCCAATCTTACTTTAATTAAATATACCTACCCACATTGTTTTAACATAGCAATGAATTCAAATCAGTTAGCAAAATGCTAAGCAAATCAAATTTGCAGTCTCCCTACTTTGAATATCCACTTGTCTAGTTTCGTCCCACCTGCTGTCATGTGTTAATTTTTTTTAAAGCTCCATCTATCTGCAAAAAAGAAAGAAAGCCAGAAAGAAATTGGTATTGTCCTGTGTTGTTTCATCCTTAAAGTGAAACCATTTACAAGAAAATTATAGGCCCCTAGTGTTGAAATTCTTTGCATATTAATTTTGTTAGCCTTACCTCCTGTGGTCTTTCATTCTGGAAGGCCTATTAGATAATATACAAGATAAATTTCTCCCTTGTATCTTTCGGCTGATAGGAGGGGGGAAAACATTTCCCCACCATGAAACTGAAATATGCAATAGTTGTCGTTACACATATTCCCCTATTTTACATATAAAGACTTAAACACGTTAAACACTCTAATAGTTTATACTGTGTGTTATCTGCATATAAGTACAGGTTTTTAAGAAAGGTGCATTTATGTTAAGCAAATACATTAAAACAATATGGCGTGAGGGACGGATACCTCATAATTTAAATGTATGATGATTTTGCACACTGAATAGAAGCCTAATCAGGTCTTAAATCACTAACCTAAGGGAGATAAGCCAAGATAGAAATGAAAAGGGGGAGAGGGGAAGAGAGATTTTAACTTGAGAAGTACAAAGACTAATGAAATGCAGCTACTCACCTCTCTGTGAGATATGTAGATGTTGGGACTTAAAGATACCATGTAAGATTCATTTAAAGTTCTGTCATTACTGTCATGAGATGAACCCAGGGAAAACCAGGAATAGTTATGTCTCGGTAGGACCAACATTATCTTGGACACATAATTAGAGGTCTAATCAAGAGCAGGAAAACATAAAAATAAAAAGCTAAATATGTTTTATTGCACACTGGGCATCTTGGAGTTTACTATATAGTTGCAATCCTATACACACTTACCTAGGAGGAATTCTTATTGAATTCAATAGGACTTACTTCTGATTAGACACATAGTGGGTTACACTATAAATGACAATAAAAGACAATCATATTTGATTGGGTTAGGGTTGAACTGAAATTCTAATTGTGCCACTCAAATGTTTCGCATTTCACAATTTTAAAAAATCCTATAAGAAACTTAAATTTTACACTTTTTGTATAGGAATGTAACAAATCTCATCTGATAAAAAAATAAATTATATAGGTTTATTATTGGGATCTCTTAGAATTGCTTTGATTTGTGGGTGGGGGTGGATGGGTGGGGGAGAGAGAGAGAGAGAGAGAAGGTTCCAAGAACAACATCTCACAGGGCTGGATCCAGACTTAGGCCAGATCTATACCTCATATCATATCGGTACAATCCTATCAAAATAGTGCAACATCCATCATTGTACACTCAATTACATCTGTTGTGATATTTTGAATAATACAGAATAAGAAGTGGGGAATAACACAAGAAAAGTGGCATATGGAATGCACCCCGACAATAATCAGTGCATGCTAATGCCAATAAAAAGCACTAGTATTGATTTAGCCTTAGTCTTACTTAGAGTAGACCCACTGAAATCAGTGGGACTTGTTAGTCATGACTAAGTTATAGAATTTAAGTGAGTCATGCCTATTTTAAGTGCTATTGATTTCAGTGGATCAGTTCTATGGATCCAACCATAGATATTGTCAAATGTCAAGCACCACTGATTGTCAAATTTTATCAAATGGGGATGGGGGTGGAGCAGGGCTTGGCCCGCTCAACATGCTGGTCTTGCTACTGACATCGCCATACCCTTCTTCTACCACAAGTCTATTTATTTATTTATTTATTTATTAATACAACATAAACAATATGAAACAACATAAAATACAATACATACCGCATAACCCCGTGCTCCCCTCCCCCCAGGAGACCTTCAATTATACTTTATTCTTCTTTCCAAAAGTATAAAGATTCTTTTGAAGGCATTTGCCCCTTCCCCGTTCTTAATACATATTCCAAAAATAGGCTCCATACATCCCCAAAATCATTCTTACTGGACATTCCCCTCTTTATTTTCATTTTACACGTTAGCTTGTCATTAAGTGCCATATCCCATATTTCTTTATACCATTCTTCTATGGTATATATCCCTTGCCCTTTCCAATTTTTAGCAATCATTATTCTGACGGGAGCCAGGAGGTTGTTTATTAATTCTCTCTTATTTATATTCTCATTTCCTTTATCCCATATCGCTAGTAGAGCCAGCTTTGGGCTTAATTCCAATTTACTTCCAATTATTTCACTTATTTCTTTGAACACCTTTTCCCAAAATTTTTGTACATGTTTACAGCTCCACCACATATGAAAATAAGTTCCAACCTCCTGACATCCCCTCCAACAATTCTTGGACACTTTTTTATCTATCTGATGAAATCTTACCGGCATTAAATACCATCTCCATACTGTCTTATAATAATTTTCCTTATTTCTAATCGACAAAAGCTTTAACATTCTTGCATCCCACATCCTCCCCCAGTCTTGTTCATTAATTGGTTCCTTTAAATCATCTTCCCAAATCATTTTAAGTGAATCTCGATATTCAGCCTCCTCTGTCAGGATTTTATATATTTCGCTAGTCAGACCTTTTCTAGTTTTAATTACTTTTCTACCACAAGTCAGGAACTCTTGGATCTTATGTGGTAAGCCATTGAACTACAGTTGGCAGCTTCTCACTGAAGAACCTTCCAGCCTGGGACTGACTCCACCCACCCAGAGTGGATGGAGTCAGTCCATTGGAGCCTGCTTAACAAGAAGGAGTATAAGAGGGTTTGCTTGAGCAGAAAGGTCTTCCTGAGCTCTGATATTTTCCAACATCCTAGGCTATTCTTTGGCTGTGACTTCTGGCTTGCTCCTTGACCCTGCCTCCTCTGGTTCTAATTTGTCCTCTGGTTATATATGGAACTGTGGAAAACTATCACATCAAGGGAGGATTAAGCTCCACTTTCTTTCCCTTGATGTGCTGTCTGCTTTTGATTTTTTTTTAAAAAAATTCCCAAATGTTATCCCCTACCTGCCGTCTGAAGTGGTACAATCTTAGAAAGACCTCCACTACATTATTTTGCAAAATAACGCAATGTAGGTTGATTGTTACTCATATTTAAGTAGGTGACTAGTTTGGAGGCAACTTGAGAAACTCAATATCTTCTTAGAACAATGGATTTCTACAACAGTAGTAGTTTAAATACATTCTAGACAATTTTATCAGTTACAGTTTCAGACAAAATGCTCTTGAGTCCAGCTACATTTATTTTCAAAAGGTATTTCTGAGGCGCAACTTCCAAGAAGATGTGTTGGTGACTTGTGCAGCATCTAGAGACTCATCTTCTTGTTCAGTGACAAATCTAATGCATCTCTGAAGAAGGGTATGCTTCCAGGGAAGACACAGTTCATGCATCAGCCATGGTCTATGACATGGCTGATGCATGTTACATCTATGTCCTGGATCCAGAAGCATGTATAGAGGACATGCGAAATCAAATAAATTATTATTCATCTTCACTTCTGGGCAATATTTATCTTCCGGCAGGCATATCCAGTGGAATTTTAGAATGTTTTAAGGATTCTAAGGATTTTAGGATGTTTTAGGATTTTTATGCAGTTTTAATAATATGTGTCATGTTTTAATCAGTTTTATGTATTTTATCATGTTGTTGTTCCCCGCCTTGATCCAGACGGAGAGGCGGGTAAGAAATAAATTGTTATTATTATTATTATTATTATTATTTATTTATTTCTATTTATATGCCGCCGCGGTTTACAAAAATTAAAAACATTGAACATTAAAAACACCAATGTACAAAATTTAAAACATAAAGCATAAAAACAAGTTATAATTACAATATCCTTTAAAACAACAATTCTGGGTCAAAGTTTTCCTGCTGTATATTTTAAGAACATGTGAAGAGTCATGCTGTGTCAAACCAAGGTCCATCTAGTCCAGCACTCTGTTGTTTCCACAGTGGCCAATTAGTTGTCCATCAGGAATCCACAAGCAGGACACGGTGCAACAACACCTTTCTGCCTATTTTCCCCAGCAATTGAGATATATATATATATATATATATATATATATATATACGTACTGCCTCTGATACTAGATGTGGTCATGGATTTCTTCCCATCCTGTTCCTGCTGTTCCTGAATTCCCCCCATATATATTATAGGACTGGATCATAATGCCCTGTGCATTTAAGCAAGAGTCAGTCCTGAACATTCAACTTTGAATATAAGGAAACCTAACACAATACTTTGCATTAGGCAGGGAAGCCCTGGAAATAAATCAGGATGAGCTTACAAATGATTAGTAGGTCTGACACTGAAGTGTTTGAGACATATCGTAAATGCTTTCTGGCAGGGGTCTTGTGCGAAGTCATTATATTGTGTCCTGAATGCATGATGGTGCTGATGTACCTTGGCTGTGATATCACTGCGATTAAGAGAGAACTCTACACTATGATTCTGTATCACTGCAGTGGTCACTGTATGGTGCCTCTGTGATGACCCTCAAACTGATGGCACTGCTCTCACTGGTACGACTGAAATACGGAGGGAATTAAGAGACATGGCAGCTCTAATTAAGCATGAACACTTGCAGATGCTCAACGTGTTTTCTTGAGTGTTCTTTTGCACGAAATGGCCCAGTTTTTTGTGGGGTCAGAATACTAAAAAGGGAAGACTGATATCTTGAGTTCTGTGTTTGCTGGATTTCTTTCTGTAATTTAGAATTGGGGTGGCGGGAAGATTTTGGCAGATTTGTTTCCTGCTGACACTTCTGAACAAATAGTGACACTATGATGACTTTTAGTAGAGATACCCCACAACAAAATGTGGCTTGGGTGTGTGGAAGCCTTCAAAGCTCTCCATTTTCAGGTGGGAGGATACCTGGGAGCCCTTGGAGGTATGGATCAGACCAGCTGTCAGCCAGCCTTATCTGAACTTTCACAGCTTTACTTTCTCAGGTGAGAGGCTGCTGCAAGAGGAACAGTCTCTTCACCAGCAGAGGAATGGTTGCGTTGAAGGCACCTATCAGATCAGTCTGCAGCTTCAAAGCTCCCCTTTCTCAGCCAGCAAGGCTGCCCCCCCACCCTGAGGAGGGATGCTTGTGCCTTTGTACTCTCCCTGCTCCTTCCCATTTCCCCTCTCCACCCCCATACAAGCACACATGCATGATCCGTTTTCATTTCTTGTTTTGTTTAATGATTTTTTTTAAAAAAAGCCTTTTATTTTTTATTTTTGAAATAGTAATTATTTTTATGATTCTGCAAACCTCTGGGTTCACACGAACATGCTGATGCTTCCTTCTTGTGTGTGGTGGTGCACATTTTGCTGTATAAGCATTGGCACTGTATTCTGAATATCATAAGTGGAAGGAATCAATTTTATCTTATTTCTATCTCAGTAGTAGTTGTTTTATTTAATCGGTGGTGATTTCACTGACAGACTTTGGGAGTAATTTTAACAAGATTCAAAGGTGTATCGGAAATGTGGAAGTTTTAGGGTGTATCTTTGAAAATGAATGTGTGATTTCCCCCTTTTGCTTTTATCTGTATTTACCCTGATGGATGTCTTTCTATTTTGTTGTTCTGCAATGGTCCATGGCGAAAAGCAATAAAGCCATGTTGATGACGTAGAAGGAATCATTGTTTGTTAGGGGTGCAGTGATTCAAAGTTGGTACCTTTTGGCCTGCTATTGTCGCCTCCCATTCACTTGTTATCCTCTAATAAAATTTATCAAGCAAGACTTTGAAACTCAACTGGGGCCAGATCTATACCTTATGTCAAATCGTTATGAATATGGAATAAAAAGCAGGAAATGACACTATGAAAGTTGTATATGGAATGTGAATTGTGCCCCAACAGTTATCAGTACTCTTCAATACCACTATAAAGCAGTAGTGCAGATCTAGCCAGAATGGCTGGTTTTGTTGTATCCCAACACCATAGGAATATAATGGACTATTTGGTGGACCCTACAGAAGCAAGCTTGTCAACACAATTAGAACTTTACTGTTCGGTCTATAGCCATAACGATGGTGAAAAGTTACAAGATCATACAGAAAGAAGGAATACAAACTGACTGGCCTAACTATTAACAAAGGCATCTCAGTAATTGTTTATAGTCACCAGTGTTAGTTTTAATAAACAGGCTAGATCAAATAACACAATCATCCTTGTCCCATCTGTAGGAAAAATTATGAGGTACTCTCCCCCAAGAAATTTTGCTAAGGAAAACAGACAGCATTTTTTTCCTCAAAGGGACAGGTTAAAGTGATCACTCCAAAAAGTAATGAGATAGATCTTCAGTGGCAGGGTCTCCACAAGCACAAAGTATGAGCTTCAAATGGATCCAGTTGTAGTAGCCTTCTAAGACCATTACTGTGATGAAGTCATGTAGGCAGTTGATGTGGGTAGTTATGTGATGAAGTCATGTGGGTAGCTAATCAGGTGATCAGCTGACCTACGGGAGCATCTTTTAGGTATTTGCTTTTTTTTTGTCATATTGCAGAGCAAGATAGATGTTTAAATAGGGAACTTTCAGTGAGAACTGTGGTAGTTTTTTCCTTCTAATCTTGCTAACTGGACTCTCATTCTGGGGGAGATGATTTTTCACACTATGATTTCTCTATAGCAATTAGTGCAATTACATTCTGATAGTCATCAACATAACTCCATTAATTGGTGAGAGGGTGTTTTGCTTGTTTAATCAGAGGTGGGCAACATGTGGCCTACAACTCCCATCAGCTCTAGCCAGCATAGCCAATGGTGAACAATGATGGGAGTTGTAGGCCAAACCAACTGGAAGGCCACAAGTTGCCTAAACTTGGTTAAATGCTCATGAAATGATTATCTGCACATTGGTGACCAATGACTCATTAACCTGTTGCCAGTGTCCATATTTGTGTATGATAATGCACTCTGCATAACTCAGGGAATTTCAGCCAGTGTCATTTGTGTGCAATTCATTCCTGGTGAAATTCCCTCTTCACCACAACAGTTAAAGTTGCAGGCACTATGCTAGAGTGACCAGATACAAAAGAAGGCAGGGCCCCTGCAACTTTAACTGTTGTGATGAAGAGGGAATTTCACCAGGAACTAATTGCATACAAATGACACTGGCTGAAATTCCCTTTTCTCTACAACTGTTAAAGTTATATGAGCCCTGACCTGGATTTTATCTGGTCACCCTACCACAATGTGATTCTTAAGCCATTTTAAAGGATTTTTAAAAAACACTCAGGAAAGTATATGTTGAATATTTCCTGAAGCAGAATTGGTGTGGTGTCATCATAGAGTTATAAGTTAGGAGGGAGTCAACAAGCCATGTATTTCAAAGCCCCATCATAAAGCAAGGCAATCCATCAACCAGCACCTCATTGATCAATCCATGTAATCCAGATCACTGTGTGCCATGGGCAAAAAACACAGAAAAGGTACTTGCAAAGCAAGTGCTTCCAAATGATTCAAGCCCCATGAAACCACAGAAGGCACCTGGCAATGAGCAACATAATTCACTCCATACTCCAAAAGGGTGAAATGTTATGCCACCTGTTTAAGGTAAAATAAATATGCCCAATCTTATTATTTCTCAATTTCGCGCCTGCTTTTTCCTTTTCACATCAATTGCATCTAATAAAATGGACCCACATTCACAAAAGCTTATGCCATAATGTGTCTTTGGTATCACAGGATTCTTTGCTGATGCATATCATACCTTTAAATATGGAAAGGTATTATTTTTCTGGCATGGTAAAACAGTGGATCATAGATTAGTAGAGTTGGAAGGGGCTTATAAGGCCCATCTGGTCCAACCCTCTGCTCAATGCAAAAATCCACCTTAAAGCATATCTGAAAGATGGCTGTCCAGCTGCATCTTGAGGCCTCTAGTGTGAGAGAGCCCACTACCTCTCTATGTAATTGGTTCCATTGTCTTACTGTAACAGTCAGGAAGTTTTTCCTGATGTCCAGCCAGAATCTGGCTTCCTGTAACCTGCACTCTGGGATGACTGAGAAGAGTTCCTGGCCCTCCTCTATGTGACAACCTTTCAAGTACTCAAAGAGTGCTATCATGTCTCCTCTCAGTCTTCTCTTCTCAAGGATAAAAATGCCCACTTCTTTCAATCTCTCCTCATAGGGCTTTGTTTCCAGACCCCTGTTCATCCTCGTTGTCCTCCTCTGAATCCCCTTCAGCTTGTCTTCATTTTTCTTAAAGTGCGGTGCCCAGAACTAGATGCAGGTCTCAAGATGAGTCCTAACCAATGCTGAATAGAGGGAAACCAGTACCTTTTGTGATTCGGAAGCTATACTTCTATTAGGGTTCCAAACATAGATTTAGTAGAGAAGTATTCATTAGCTTATAGACTAACTGGATGGGAGTGTTTTTTTAAAAAAAGAAGAATAGAAAACTATCTCATAAACAAGCAGTAAACACCATACTTTAATTCCAGAATGTTATCCTTTGGAATGTTCAGTACTTTGCCATTCTCTCTCTCTCTCTCTTCAGGAGGTTGCTAATATTCCTGATTCTGAGAAGTGCTGAGCACCCACAAATACTTGTAATTCAGTGGGAGTTGCGGGTGCCCAGCTCCTCTGAAGATTAGGTCAGTCCACCATCGATTCCTTAGAAGACTTCTCTCTCTCTCTCTCTCTCTCTCTCTCTCTCTCCTTTTTGCAAGAAATTTATTTGTTTTATTAATATGCCTTAAAAATCACAAAAGGAAAAGAAGACTTTGCAACACTGATTTATCAGATGAGACACCATGTGTCTAAAATCAGAATTAAATAACATCACAAAAAATCCAAGTAACAGTCAAAAGCATAAATCATAAGAAAAATAAACTCTGTTTTAGCCATTCGTTCTTTTATCTTGCTCCCCCCCCCCATTGGCACAACTTCTTTTTTATTTAAGATTTGACCATTCTCAACATTTGGGAAAGAAACTTATGATAGACATAGACAGATAGTCCATAATGTCTGCAACTTCTCCATTACCTCAAATAGAATGCTGCATTTTATAAGGATATCTCCCTTTAACTACACTAGAGGGCATTTTATTAAATGTAAGCAAAGTAACAGCACACATCTACTCAGAAGTAAATCCAGTGAGTTAAGTAGGGCTTCCTCCAAACTTTTCAAAAAAAATAATCCAATCCCCTACCCTCTCCAACCTTAATCTAGAAAACTACTTCTACTGGAAAGTCATACAGTACAAATGACAAAGATTCTGGCAGCACAGTCTTGTGGGTGTTTATTTGGAAGTCACAGTGTGCTTAATAAAACACAGTCCTAGTAAGTGTGTTTAGAATTCTAACCAGATACCACATTAGTTCAGTTAGGTACTTTTGGGGGCAATCTATGTTTAGGCACATCAAGTAACAATACTCTGGGTTGGATTCTGATTTAGGTGCATGCATCAGTTGGTGAAAACAGACTTCCTTTCCCCCATCCTCTCCACGACAGCCCTTTCCAGCCACCTGAAAATGCCGGACAGAGGGGTAGAGGACACTGCTGAATGGTGTGTGTGTGTGTGTGTGTGTGATGCGTGAGTGACCTTCCAAGGGTGAGCTGTGTTCTCAGGAACTGCAACGGTCCAATGGGGGGGGGGAATCACCCCTCTCCCGTGCACCATAGCCTGAGCCATTCAGCAGGGCCACCTAACCCTCTGTGTAGCATTCAGGGCTGGGGCTGGGGGATGGAAGAGCTGTTGCAGGGAGAAGGGAATGGGGGGAGCCCGCAACTGCCAACCCAGTCCCAAGAACCTAAATCTGGATCCAATCCAATATTTAGAAAGATCACCTCAAAAGCGCTGAAAACCACTCATGTAATCCTCAAATTTCAGTGCCATAAAGAAGTTGAGGGATACAAAATATTTGACAATGAGAGGAATATGTTTGCAACAATGAGTCCTTTAGATTAAAGGACTCTAATTTAGGCTGACCAGATAAAATCCAGGTCAGGGCTCCTGTAACTTTAACAGTTGTAGAGAAAAGGGAATTTCAGCCAGTGTCATTTGTATGCAATTAGTTCCTGGTGAAATTCCCTCTTCATCACAACAGTTAAAGTTGCAGGGGCCCTGCCTTCTTTTGTATCTGGTCACTCTAGTATAGTGCCTGCAACTTTAACTGTTGTGATGAAGAGGGAATTTCACCAGGAACTAATTGCATACAAATGACACTGGCTGAAATTCCCTTTTCTCTACAACTGTTAAAGTTACATGAGCCCTGACCTGGATTTTATCTGGTCAGCCTACTCTAATTGTACAACCCTACATGTCTCATGAAATTTGAACCTCATGTAATTCAGTTGTGCTTAGCCCTTGGAAAGTGGGTATAGGATTGTGGCTTAAGAATTGGGGATGGGGGGAGAATGAGAGAAAAAATGATTTCTAGATGGTATTATTAAACAACCAGTCCAGTTTTGCGAAGGCCACATTGCCTGCTGTGAATTAGTTATTTACAGCCAAATACAGCAATGTTGTTTTTACCGTCATTGATTTAAGATGTCCTGCTTACAAAAAGTGCCTAAAGATAGAACAGTCCCATTTGGGAGTGAGAAATAAGCAACATATCTAGGCTGACCATATGAAAAGGAGGACAGGGCTCATGTAACTTTAGCAGTTGCAGAGAAAAAGGAATTTCAGCCGGCGTCATTTGCATGCAATTAGTACCTGGTGAAATCCCCTCTCAATCACAACAATTAAAGTTGCAGGCACTATACTTGAGTGACCAGATACAAAAGAGGGCAGGGCCCCTGCAGCTTTAATGTTGTAATGAAGAGGGAATTTCACCGGTACGAATTGCATACCAATGATGCAGGCTGAAATTCCCTTTTCTCTACAACTGTTAAAGTTACATGAGCCCTGTCCTCCTTTTCATATGGTCAGCCTAAACATATCACATGCATAAAACAGTACAGCCATCTTTCTCTTCCCTATTTGGGATTGGGGAAAGGTTTGCTATCCCTGACAGATATTCCTCCAATACATTCAAAGTGCAGAAAATGAAAAAAGTAAAAAAAAAAAAAAGGTGAGGGACAACCAATGACAATATATTTCAAGTTTTACAAACTCATTAATGTCCAGAAAGAGAGGTGTGACCACCATAGTAAGCACTTTGATTTATACTGGGTGCTAATAACTGAGCCTGTAAGACTTTTGGCAATCATTCTGAAGGGACACATTCTTATCGAAAGAGACATTTTGACATGGACTTCAGGAAACAAGTAAACTATAAATCTAAAGAAATTATTTAGGCTGGGGATGGCCATCTGGCAATCTATGGGTCAGATCTGATCCTTGATGCAATTTTGCTTTGTCCCATGTAGCTCTGTTAAATTTTAACTAAGCTTACTAGCTGCTGTATTAAGGATTATTGAGGTACGTATGATTTTGTATTAATACAATTACATTAGGTGTTAAAACAGGTGTGAGCAACTTTGGGAGGATCATTTCCTCCCTCTCTCAGAACCCCCATCTCAAATTATGTTTTGAAAACATAATTTTGAGAATCATGTTCTCGAAAATGAGGACATAATTTTTTAAAATAAATAAAATAAAAACAAAGTGGCATCTGGAGTTGCTAAGGAGTGCCCCAAAGATCAAACTAGCTCAGTCCTGTTGGTTCCATAGCAGCTATGGATGCCATAGCAGGTGAATCTAGCGAGGTGTCCAGAGCACAGGCTTGTCCTGTTTTCTTGGATGAGTTTCAGTTGATACAGCTTGAGGATGTTGACAAGGTGCTTGGACAGGTTCGTGCAACCACCTCTGTATTGGATCCTTGCCCCTCTTGGCTAATAAAAACTAGCAGGGATGGAACAGCCGGCTAGGCCAGGGAAGTGATTAACGATCTACGTCTAAGGTCCTCTTCCGGTTGCCTACTCTGAGGGAAGCACGGAGGGTGGCAACAAGGGAGAGGGCCTTTTCAGTGGTGGCCTCCCAATTATGGAATGATCTCCCCGACGAGGCTCTCCTGGCGCCAACATTGTTATCTTTTCGGTGCCAGGTCAAGATTTCCCTCTTCTCCCAGACATTTAACAGCATATGATGAGGGTTTTGTGTTGTTGAATTGTTGTTATGCTTTGACCCAGAAGGATATTGTAATTTTAACTTGTTTTTATGTTTTATGGTTTTAAATTTTGTATATCGGTGTTTTTAATGTTCAATGTTTTTAATTTTTGTAAACCGCCCAGAGATCTTTGGCTATGGGGCGGTATATAAATGGAATAAAATAAATAAATAAATAAAATTTTGTTCATACACAGATGCACATACAGATGCCATTTTGTTCATACACAGATTGTTTGTGGGTTTTCCCCAATTATAGGGGGTGCCCCCCCAAACTGGGGAGTGCAGGGGCACATGTTATCCACACACAGGGTCCAATCTGTTTCTATATATACATTTTTCATCCCTTCCTCAAAGATATTGAAATGGTAGATAAACTTTCTTCTCTATGATGAAATATAGAAATGGGGGCATAGTTCAGACATACTCCACAAAGCTTTCAACTTTGTCACCCTGAATCAAATCTTTTAGAGGATGCATTGAGAAGAGACAAAGTAACCAGCAATGTATTTATTTATTTATTGCATTTATATCCCGCCTTTTTTCCTCCAAGGAACTCCTCCTCTCCATTTTATCTTCACAACAACCCTGTGAGGTAGGTTGGGCTGAGAGTCTGTGTCTGGCCCAAAGTCACCCAGTGGGTTTCCATGGCCAAGTGGGGACTAGAACCCAGATCTCCCGACTCCCAGTCCAATACTTTAGCCACTACACCTCATTGGCTCTCTCCACTACACCATAATGACTTAATGCAAGTACTATACACAGCCCCATTCCTCATGGATATTATCAGCTGAATAATGCACAGTACTGAATTTGTTAGCCAGCATAAACTCTCCTGGATTGATACACTTGAGTATTGTGCATCTGTTCAGTCCTCTTGCTGGATTTGACCAGATTAGATTGATGTGGATAATCTCCGAAGGTAATTTATGCTGCACGTTTATCTTTTCATTTGCTATTTTCCTGTTGGCTTGGCACGCTTCTGGGATCTTTGCACTGCTGGAAATGATATTAGAGGACAATCACAAAGTGTTTTTTTTAAAACTATGTTCTGCAAACACAAGGAACTCTTCTATATGGGCTTGAACTTGTTCTGTTTTACCATCGGCTTCCAGATGTCTGTGCTGCATGTTGCTACTCTCATACTAATAGCATAAACTGCAGCTTTTACCATCAATCCTGCAGTTCTCACATCCCTCAAATGGCAATGCTAGAAGGATTGATGGAGACAGATTAAGAGCCTATCTACACTACTGCTTAAAACGGTTTAAAATGGTTTTTAACAGTGGTGAAAACTGTTGGGGCCCAAGACACACTCCACATACAATTTTCAAAATGTTTTCAAAGTGTTTTATCCTGCATGTGTAAATAGGCTCTAATACTCAATTTCTGCATGAGAACAACAGTTATCTTGTTAGGAGACATTTTGAATGAAAAATAACGATGACAACACCTCCAAATCTATTACTACTAAAGATAGCATTAAAGTTGGACTAGGCCAAATTTGGTTAGCAGTGCAATGTGTTTCTAAGATGGATGTGACTGTGTGTATATAGCCTCACTGCAGTGATGTGCAGGTCTGGGTTTATATGTTTGCTCTGAGACCCCATTTTAAAAAGCAGTGGGATGTTGAAGGTGTGCAGACAGTACAGCCTCAAGTGGATTTTTGAAACATGGGGACAAAAAAAGCTTGCCTCGTGGTGAACCAATGCTGGTTAAGGAGGCATATACTAACATTGCTGGTGGCTCCAGGTTTTTGAGGGCCCTTGGGCAACACCCCTCAATGGACGCCCTCCCTCAGTGAGTCTAACTTCTCAGCACCATTGACAACAGCTGCTATTGCTCTGCCTCCTCTTTCTCATCATTGCTACCACTTTCTAGCTTATTTATTTTTTATTTATTCTATATATACTCTCCCATTCCACCAAGAAAATGGTGCTCAAGTCAGGAAAAAAGAAAAAGTAAAAAAAAAAAACAAGAAAAAGTTTAAAACAACAATAAAACAAATACATTGAAAACACATGTAAAAACAAACCAAAAATTTTTCAGAATATAACCAGCACCCAACTAGGGTGACCAGCTGTCAGGATTTTCCCAGATTTGTCTAGGTTTTTGTTCTATCCTGGATGTCAGGGGGAATTTTCTGTAATTTTCTATAATGTCCAGGGATGACATGCTTTCCCCTTTAAGACTGCCATTAGCATGGCGGGGGGGGGGGGAATGACCCCCTTTCTGGAAGTGCGTCATCTCCCCTGCTCCAATCAAGGCCTTAAAAAGGAAAGCATGTCATTCCAGGACATTATAGAAAAGGCCCCAATTAGAGTGGAGGAGGGGAAAACGTGCTTTTTGGGGATTCTGGAAAATGTGTAATTTCCCTGCCACACAATGTCACTCAAACATTTTAGCATGGGGGGGGGGGAATGACATGCTTTCTGGAGGCCCCGGAAAGTGTGTTTTCCAATGCACCCCCAACTAGGTGCCCTTTTTTTTGGTTTCCCAGATATGGTCACCCTACACCCAACAGGCCATAGGCCTACTTGAACAGAAACATCTTTGCCTGGCAATGGAAGGAGAGCAGAAAGGGAGAAAATCTAGCCTCCCTTGGCAGTGAATTCCATAGCTTTTCAGCCGCCTCTGAAGAGGCCCTCTGATACATCAGCACCAAATGTACCTCTGAAGGCAGCAGTACCAAGAAAAGGGCATCCCCTGAAGATCTTAAAGATCATTCAGGTAGCCCAGTCCCAAATTGTATTGAGCTTTAAAAGTCATAGCCAGCACTTTGAATTGTGCCTGGAAACACACTATTAGCCATTGATACTAGGGAACATGGATGGGAGGGTGTGTTGCACTGTGTCCTGCTTATGGGTCCCTGGTCGACAGCTGGTTGGCCATTGTGTAAACAGAGTACTGGACAAGATGGATCCTTGTTCTGATCCAGCATGGCTCTTCTTATGTTCTTATGAAACTGACCGTTTATTTATTAGAAAAAATATACATCTCTGCACATATTTTAAAGTATCTTTAAGCAGTTTGCAAGAAAATTAAGAGCCATAAAAATATCATGGCAGCCAATAAAATACAATTAAGATAATTGGTTGAAAAGCCACTAAACAGTTAAACCATATGGGAAGAGGGAACTGGGATGTTTCTCTCTCTCATTTTCTCTGTTCTTCACTTCCTGTGTAGCCTTCTCTGTGCTGGTTTGATAGTAACCAGGGGTCACATGCTCCTTGTAACCAGCCCAGATCAATAGTTTGGATGCAGCATTCAGGAACACCTGAAGTTTCCTTGCTTGATAGGCAGACAGCCAATGAGCATACAAGCAGTGGTATCTATTGCTCCTCCTTTTCACCACCAACACTGTATGGGCTATATACGTGTGAACAAGCTTGTTGCAATATGAAAGAGGAAGAGCAACTCCAGGGGGTTCTTTTCACTGGTCCCCCGTGCGGGTGTTGGCCTTTGGCGAGTGCCTAACCATGTCTACCCTTGACGCTGGCCCTGCTGCTGAAGCGATACAACCTGAAATGTTTAGTCTCATAGAAACAGGAAAACTGGTCCAACGTATTTGGGAGAGTGTCTGATCATCTGTCAAATAGGGTGCAATAGACAATTGCGACCTCTGCCATTCAATTCATTTAACATGCACTATTGCAATAGAAGCATCTGTGTGGGTGGGGGAGGGGATCCCATTTCCTCCATAACAGCCACTTGCCACTTGGAGGCTAGAAAATTTCCTTGGCATTGAAGTACTAACTGGGTGGGGGTGCATGTGTGTGTGTTTGGATCTTATTTCCTGGGACCACTGCATCAGTAATGACTGTGCATTCTGTGCGCAATAACACACACATCTGGGAAAGCCCTGGGTCATGCAGTTTGCAATAATGATGCACATAGGACCAACCACATTATTATGCATGAATTAGCTGCTGCAATACTCCGTGCATCTTCAACAACATAGATTGCACATGGTGAAGATTAAATTTAGGTGGTCAGAACTTTCCCCATCTATGATTCATTGCTATGATAAATGGAATTGTGTTCTACAGCAGAGTGGATTTAATCTGAGGATCTTACAATTATCCAAGATTCATTAGTTTAATGTAACATGCTGATAAAATTAGCATACAAAGTGGGTATTCACAAAGTGGAGAAACCAATTAACTCATGAGAAATTGGAGAAAGTTACTTTGTGATTCTGAATCAATGAGGTCTGCGTGTTGTTTTGCAGCAGCAGAAATACATTCATTGCAAACACGACCAATGTGTATTTGACTGTGTGTAGGATACACTCTGGCAGCAGTTTCCTGAGCACTCAGTTCTGCACTAAACTGTAAGTGCAGAAAGTGAATATCAATAGAGATTTTTTTTGTGGGCTTAAACAGAGCCTCTGCCATGCAAATTGCATGGCCTATGTTGATCTTTTATTATTTCACTTAATATTTTAATTATATTAGTATTTTATTATTATGTTATTATTTTGATATTATGATTTATTACATTTTTTTACCCAGTCTTCATCCAAGGGGCTCAAAGTGGTGTGCATTGCTATCCCCCATTCACTCTGTCTTGACAACAACCTTATGAAGTAAGATAGACTGAGCCCCTTTCTACACCAGAGGGGTGTAGAGGGCTCAGGGCGTGGGATCCCGGAACAAGCTACTTCTGGGATTGGCACACCCAATACACACCAGGAAGTGTGATGGCCCGGGCTTCACACGGGCCATCGCAAGTCCTGGCTGCCATTCCCCCCCCCCCCCCCGCTGGATCCATGGAGAGCGCACAAGTGCTCCTCTGAAAAAGGTAGGGTTTTTTTAAAAAACAAAACAAAACAGCACGCTTGTGCGGACTCCCCCTCCCTGCCCTCCCGGGGGTGGCAAAACAGGTGCCACCCCCTCCCCTTCAGTGCGGCTCCGTGCCCAGTTTGCAGCCATGCTTACTCATGAATAAGCGTGGCTGCACCCAGGATGGGTGAGCACATTCTTCCGCGGTCCTGGGAACTTCCCAGGACCATGGAAGAATTGGGATTTTTCTGGTTTGGGTTTTTCCAGAAAAATCCCATGCCTGCACCCCCCTCAGGACTCCCTGTGCATCATCTGGACTCACAGGGAGCAGCCGGGAGCCATTCCAAGCATTTTGCCTGGTGTGAGAGAGAATGATGGGCCCAAGGTCAACCAGAAAGTTTCAGAGCTAATGAGGATTTGAACCTGGGTCTCCGTGGTCCTGGTCTAGCACTCTAATCACTATGTCATACTGGTTTTCAGTTCTTTGGAGAGCTGCTCAGTCATGGAACATGAGGACTGTAGAATTAGATGTGCCCTAAATCCATTCACTTGAAACTTCTCATGGTAACCTAATTGGAATGTCTCCATGAAATGTGATGTGAGGTTATATGAGGTTGATGAAAGCGGTAGAGTAAATATAGATATTTGCATATGCCTAGAACTTGCACTTGCACATAAGATCCTGAAGCATGATTTCACTTCAAGAAGAGCTGGAAGGAGAGCATGCCTTATCTAAACCAGTTGGGACCAGTGCAAAAATAAACTTGTGTCCCACTCAGAAAATAATGTCAACTGCCATGTCACAAAGTCACAAGACTATGGCTAGGTTAAAGCAATCGTTGTTTCTAGCTAGACTCTCCTAAGGTAGAATTAGGGTCAGGAATGCATATTGTAGACTGCAACCCCCCTTTTATCCCTCCCCAACTCTCTTCTGAGATCACTGGGGGTGAGGTGGGGGAAAATGGGATGAGGTGGGGGAAATCAATGCTGAGACTCCCCTCCTGAAGTCAGAGCTGTGTTCACAGCCTCATGGAGGGAAATCCATCCCATCCTGTGGTCCTTGGGATGCTGTTCCAGGGACCATAGGATTGCTCTGTTAACCTCTTGTGGAAACAGCCTTAGTTGGCTCATGAAATCAGAACTCATACTAACTTGATTGATTGCTGTCACATGGCAGAGCAGATGGCAGTCAGAAATGTAGAGTACTAAAGATGTTCTGACATTTAAGGTGCAGTCCTGTGCATGTTTAGACAGAAAAAAAGGTTTACAACTCCCAGCATGCCACAGCCATGCCCTTCTTAGAATTTAGCATGATCGCATTGCAATTCTGGGCTGCTGCCCAAATGGGAACCTGCCCTCTTCCCAGCTCACTCTGGGAATGCGGCAAGACTCTAAGTACTTGCCTCCTTATGAGTACACACACCAGTGATCCATGCTGTCCCTCCTGCACTGGCTAGGAATCGGCAGGATCATCTCACAGTTCAGGGCTGCTGCACAAATGGGTGGTCGCTGCCCCAGTGGGTACTTGCCATCATTCTGGCTCACTCCAGGAATCCAGCAAGACCATGTATTCACCATCCCTGGCCAATGCTGGAAGTATCCTGAATACCACAGAAACCTGTAACCCCCAGGCCTCTCTTTCAGCACCTCACATCGTTCCACCCATCATGCACAACCACCCTTATGAGGTGGAGCAATAAACAAAGCCTCACTGGGACAATGCAGACTGGTGGCTCACATATTGCATGCCGTATCTGTCCTGCCACTAAACTTTGGCATAACAGCCAATGTATGTCTGTGAATCAAAGATTGATGTGATGGTTGTGCATCTTTGGTGTTCTGAGAAGACAAGAGCTATTAAAACCTTCAAGGATGGCTGGGCATATGTCCAAAAAGACATGGAATGCCCTCTGCAAACAGCTTGAGCTCTGTTCCATGCAAAGCTGGACACTGTGGCCATGGGGCAGGAAAACTTTAATTTGCCCAATGGTATTTAGCTAATCCCCCTTGCCAGCATGAGGGGGGCATCCAAATGTCCTACCAGGGACAGACAAAGATTTCAGTACTTTTAATAGCCACAGTGGCAATTCACAGTCTTGAGGCCTTGCCTTGTGGGATGGTCTAATCACCGAAATGTAATAAAGAGTGCACCCTTTGGAGACACAACATCTTGAACTGGAAGGGGCCCAACCAGATGCACCATCCTTGGCTGATACCTCCTGGTCAGGCACTCCAAAGCGCACAGAAATGGTAATTAGGCTGTGACATAGCACAAGGAGAGATTTGCGCCCCGCCAACGAAGTTGCTAGAAATTCAACCTTGGGGAGGAGGCTGCCTGACATCAAATTGTTGGAGATTCAGGGCTACTGTCTTGCTAGATGCCAACAATCCAGATTTCCACTGAATCATGTACGTCCTTATTCTAAGACGAAAGACCCGGACTGCCAGGGATAACTTGGGCAGAAAAGCCTCACTTGGGACCAGGGCTGCCCGCCTACCCGTGATCATTCTGGCAAAAAGCTACTGCAGGGGGGCTGCATATTATCATGCACTCACTGCTCCTGGATAAGGACTTGGGCTGCCATCTTATTGTAGGTAGTTTGGCAAATTTTCCCCTATGAGATGGCATTATCCGGCACCCCAGAGCCCTTGATCAAAAACACCAGAGCATCATCTTACTAGGGATAGTTCTGGCTGAAAAGCCACACTTGTGAAGCACACTGAAATACAGCAAAAAGTCTATAGGAATAGGACACTACTGCATTGACCGTCTGTCCCCTGAAGGCAAGGGATCCCTGCATGTTTAGGATCAAGGGGGGCTATTGCTGGTGGCTAAGGATTGTGTCCTGGCTTATTTATCTCAAGCTCGCAAATCTCCCCATGTGCTCCTGGCCGGTCTCTGGATATGCCCTTAGCCAGGGTGGGTGCTTGTGAACCCTTGTACTGGCTGGCTCAATCCAGCATCAGGATGTTAACTAAGCCAGTTCTTCATATGTAATAACCAGAAGTTATGCTGCAAGAATAAATGTCATCATTCCTGGACTGTATAAGGGTGATGTGTATATGTCTGAACTGCTACTGTTGTCACAGCAGAATGTTCAAGATTAATATTATGATTATATTTATTTATATCCTGCCTTTTTCCCAATAATGGCACTCAAGGCGGCTTACAAACATGTACAGTTAAAAAAAATAGTGATATACAAAAATTAAAAATATAATTAAACATAGTACAATTGTAAAATATTTAAAACATTTAAAAACATTTTAACTACACATAATTAGAGAATAGTTCTCCTGCAGTTGAAAGCCGTAGTGATAGAGGAAAAATTTCAATAAAGGAGGTCCCTCTCCATCCCTGTGGAAAATCAGGGCACCCAAGCTGAATGCCCTTAGATGCCTCCTACTAACTGTGCAATCTGGTCACCATGATGCACACCTCACACTAAAACCACAGCCGGGAGGCAGATACTATATCTAGCAGATGATATTCTAGCCCTAGATGTGGCTGCCCCAATTCTAGATGATAAAACATATAACATCCCCAACGTCCAGCAAGATGTGGAGTGTGACCCTGTGTGAATATAAATGTAGTTTTAAATCTTTAACATTGTGCAGTCTGCTGCACTGGTTGATTGTGTCAACTCTTTAATAAACTTGCTATTAGGGAGTAGTATCACAGGCAAAGGTCCTAGAGCCCATCTGTTGAAGGCCCAGAAGGACTTCTACTTTGCAAGAGAAATGGGCCCTTCATGATGCTTAGATAGGGATTCTGAAACGAAAAGAAAACCTTGCACAAGGTAAATAAATCTTGCATGTTTGGGTAACTCCTAAGAATTTTGCTATAACTTTCCTCCAGGTCCTCCACAGGGCCTGGTGGTCATTACCCTCTTCAAATTTGGCCCGGGGCCCCCCCTACAAGATTTTGCTTTGACGCCCGGTTCCCCGATTATGCACATCTCCTGACAATCGCTTTTATGCCTAATATCTATATACGAGAGGCGTTGGAGCGCATTACTGGCTGTATGAAACACGCTTTAAAGTTGTTTACATGCTTTTAATCACATTCAAATGTTGCTGAAAGTAATGAGCTTTGTCTCAGGAAACTGCCCAAACAGGTTTTGCACCCTTTATTCTCCCTGCCTATCAGAATCTCCCGCCTTTGGTTACCTAGGTTACCTGCTGGGAATGATGTGGTTAACCTGTTTGGCTACCTCTCTCCCCCCTCCCCTTCGCCCGATTGCCATTTGAATTGAACTGCTCAGGAGTAAATGGGAATGTGCCTTGCACACACACACTCCAAAACAGACAGGGGGATGCTGCTTCGTTCCTTTCCTCTCTTCTTCCCAGCAAGCATACACACACATACACAGCTCATGTCAGGAACCCAGCAAGAAGTGAGGGGACGATATGTCTAAGCTGATAGCTAATTATGTGCACATCCACACATCCTTCCTACCCCCTTTACTTCTCGTGAAACCACCTCCATCTGGCCCCGTGTCTCCATGAACGAAATATTTCATCAGGAGAGTTAAAATAAACTTTATTTTCAATTCACATTGGGTCTCGTCTTCCTGGAGCTTCCATCCAGAGAGATGGAGAACGAGGAAGTTGTCAGGAGGAGACAGGAAATAAAACTAAACGAAAAAGTGGGAGGTATTCCCAGTGAAGGGGCAGTTCTATGCATGACATCAAGACCATCTGATTGTTAATGCGCCTTCTCACAAAATTGTTTACATGGACATAAGGTGCTCTTACTCCCATGGTAAATTAAAAGTCGCTATTAATGCAAATACGAAAATGCGAATAATCGAGATAAAACGTGCCTGGATCCCTGATTTGCGCTTCGCTCTTGTAGAGGTAAATTTGGTAATGCGCCTTGAAAGAACTTTAAATCACTCTTGTAGAGGCACCCTGGGAATAAACAGGGCCAGACAATCAAGACACCAGACCAACAATCCTGCATTGAATGAGGGTCTGCAAGGCTTGCAATATAAAGAATTGTCCTTTAAGCTAACCTAAATTGTTGACACTCTGATGCATGAGTGAAGCCCAAGAGAGGACACTGATCAACGCAGCTAAAATAAGGTGAGCAGGAGGCACTTAAAACGCATGCTACGCCTGCCCAACCTTTGTATGTTGGCATATTGTTCCTGATCACTGCTGTTTCCTAAAACTTGATCTGAAAACCCTCCATCCAGCCCAAGCAAGGATGCTGTGTCCATATGATCACACACATGGGTCATTTCCTGACCAGACATCCTGGTCCAAGGTTATAATGTTCACTATTCTAAACTGGTTATGAGCCCCAAGAGACTGGGAGGATTGGTGTCGCCAGGATCTCACTACCAGAGAGAGATTGTGTTACACTTATTGCAGCCGTCGTGCGAGGAGAACTCCTGGAAGCTTCCACCATATCCATGCCGGCCAAGAGCTGAAAAATTCTTGGCGTGGCCCTGCCATTCTCAAAGCCTCAGAGTAAAACCTTTAAGTATATGGAGGGAAAACATTAATTGAGATATAAATGAAGATGCCTGTTCAAATATCCAGGCTTATGCGAGAACTGCTCTTGCCAGAACCAGAGGAACACAATTGTATAAATTAAACAGGAAATGTTTACCCCACTAAAGGAATTAAAGTCATAGAGTTTAAGTATACCTAGGCTGACCATATGAAAAGGAGGACAGGGCTCATGTAACTTTAACAGTTGCAGAGAAAAGGGAATTTCAGCTGGCATTATTTGTATGCAATTAGTACCTGGTGAAATTCCCTCTTCATCACTACAGTTAAAGGTGCATGCACTATACTAGAGTGACATATACAAAAGAAGGCAGGGCCCCTGCAACTTTAACAGTTGTGACTAAGAGGGAATTTCACCAGGAACTAATTGCATACAAATGACACTGGCTGAAATTCCCTTTTCTCTACAACTCTTAAAGTTACATGAGCCCTGTCCTCCTTTTCATATGGTCAGCCTAAGTATACCTCCAGGGCACCCCCAGCACTGGGTTATGCCCGCTCCGGAGTTTGGATATACCGCCAGGGCACCCAAATCCCCTGAGCTATGCCAGCTCTTTACCTGTGATCATGGGGGGGGGGGTGTTTGAACCCAGTATTTTCTCCCAGTACCGTAGGCAGCCAGGCCTGAGGGTAGGTGCAGCCTACCACACATCCACATCCAAAAGAATGAGGGTTAGTTAAATGGTTTTGGAAATGGTCTCAAAAACAGCTCATACTGACCCAAACCACCTTTCCATCCAGCACCGCAACATCCACACTCACTGGCAGCCACTCTGCCAGCTTCCCACCAACTTCTTTCCTCATCCCTGGGTAAGTTTAGATGTCGGTGCTTGCCCTGAATAGACCAGGTGGGTTGTTACCTGACTCGTTGGCAACCTCATCGACTCCTACTTACACAAGAGTAAGGAATAAAGGAAGATACTTGATACTGATTTCATAGAATAGTTGAGTTGGAAGGGGCCTTTAAGGCCATCGAATCCAACCCCTGCTCAATGCAGGAATCCAACTTAAAGCATACCTGACAAGTGACTATCCAGCTGCCCCTTAAATGCCTCCAGTGTGGGAGATCCCACAATCTCCCTAGGTCATTGGTTCTACTGCTATCAGTCTCTTGAGCCAGCATTGCCAACACTGCCTGCCATCAACTGACCAGGGATTCAGGCAGGATTCCTTCCTAGCACTACCAGGAGATGCAGGGGGTGGGGGAGTGATTGAACTTGGGACCCACTGCACATACCAGCCACTCTTTGGCACTCTCTGTTAGTCTGTGGCCTAGGGATGATGCAGCTTCAGTTAAGCAAGCTGGCTGTGTTGTTTTGGGCCAGAAGCCAGCAGGCCCTCTGCTCCACTGGATTAGGTGGCACCAGCCACCCATTGCTTCCCCCTGCTAGGCCACAATCTGTTCAAATAACTGGTGATTGTGCAGCCCTTTGCCCCTTGTGGTTCTTTTAAAAGTCGGGGTGGATCAGTGAGGGCTGAAGGGATATAACCCTGGAGCCTCTGTGGCTCAAGCTGATGTTCCCATCCCCCTAAACCCTGATCCACCCGCCCGCCTGTCACCTGGGTGATGGTGCCACCCAGCCGCCCACTACTGCTTTCCTGCATGGGAATCAAGCCCTTTCGGGGAACTGGCTGAGAAGTATGCGTCGCCTGCCTACTCACCCTGCTGAAGGCCGTTGGAGGGAGAGAGGGGACGCGAGGCATTTCAGCTACTGGCCCCAGCACATTTTTACCCGTGGGCAAGAAGGGGAGGGCCAGCCAGGTCGGCAAATCTGGGGCTGATACGGCCACTTGGAGCATCGCCTCACCTTTCCATGAGTGGCTGCCAAAGCTGGCTTGCTCCCCGCTCTCCTTTAAAGTACGCTGGGCCTCCTGACTCAAGAGGTGGGTGTCTGCCCGACAGAAGATGGGAGGCCGCACGAGGAAGCTGCCACCACCGCTGCTGTCGTTGTGCTGGGGCGCTCGAGCAAGAGGTGGGTGTCTCCATTTGCCGCTGTGGGCCTCACCCCCTCTCTGTTCATTGCTGCCCGAGAGGAGATGGGTGGCCGCACGAGGAAGTCGCCGCTGCTGTCATTGCTGCGGCTCCTCCTCTCCTCTGCATGTTCTGCAGGCTGCCAGAGCATGTCCACCATCCTCCGGCAGCCACATTTTGAAGCTGAGGCGGAAGGGAAGGGTGAGAGCCAATATATGGGCTCGGATTCCCCCTCCTCTCTCCAGTGGCGCCACAAGGAGGCCACCTATGGCGTGCCTTCCCGCCTTGTCTCCCGCCCACACCCGCAATAGCCTCCCCACGCCCAGGCTGCGACGGGCGTGGAAGTAAAGCATTTCGTTAAATACAGGGTTATATGAAGAGAGCATGATAAAAATCTAAAATGGAGGGAATTGGGACAGGGGCCTCAGGAGGATGGAAATGTATTCTATTGAAAAATGAAAACAACAACAACCCAACAACTAATACACTGTTAATAACAAAACAAAAATTAGTGGGTGTATAGAGGGCAGATTATAAAATTCAACAGAGGAAAAAAGACAAAGAGTTTCAACTCAGGAAATAGAAATAGACAGTTTGCAGATATGAACATGAAACCACCCTCCTGATTGGGTGAGGGAGAAAAATAATTTTAAGAGTGAAAAGCCTAAGGCAGAAAGGCAGAGGGAGAGAAAAGCAAAGGGAAGAAGCAGAGAGGAAGGAAGGAAGGAAGGAAGGAAGGACGGACCAGCGTTCAGGAACTGGAAAATTGATTGGGAGACCTATAGGAGTAAGATATTGCTTGGATAAAGGACCTGAATAACATAGGGTCACAGTCTAGTGAGGTTAGCTGGATGCGTTTAATCCTGATTGTATTACCCTATTGCTTATATGGATTTTTGTGTGGTGTGTGTATCGATTACGCTATTCTCCTATTTAGATTTTTCTTTAGTAAAATGTAAACTTTGTTAGTTGAAATGTTTTGTGCTCTCTCTCTCTCTCTCTCTCTCTCTCTCGTTGTCAGTACACCCAACATCTAATAGCCAATCCACATTGGGCCTGTTCAGACAACACCTCAAGCTCTGTGGTTAGAGAAACTTTGGTTTTCTGGAGTTAGCACTAACCATGAGTCATGCTGTTGCACATGACACTTTAAGCCACGGTTAGAGCCGCTGACCCTGCTGTAGACGATCCAACTGTGGTTAGTGAGTGAGCAGGGTTTAGCAAAACGCATCACACAAGACACCTTAAACCTTGCTGCTTAACCAAAAGCCTTAAGCAGCAGGGTTTAAGGTGTTTTCTGAACAGGCCCACATTATGTAAAAGAGATACCTGAGACCCAGGCCAGATCTACACCAAGCAGTATATGACACTTCGAAAACTTTTGAAAACTGTATATGGAGTGTGTCCTAGGCCGCAACAGTTGTCACTACTGTTATAAACCATTTTAAAGCAGTAATGTAGATCCTGCCCCAAACAGTTTTAAGGCTGGATTGATGAAGGCAGCAAGAAAAATAAAGACTTTCGCCTGCTAGCTACAGAAGATACTACAGGAAGCAAAGGGCAAAATGAGTGTTGGCACATTGCTTTGCTGTTTTCTTTTCTACTCAAGGAATAGGGTGTTGCCAGGCTGTGATAGTGGGGGGAAATCAAGAAAAGCTATCTTCTATTTTGGGAAGAGAATCTCTTATGTGTGAATGTGGGCTTGACCAGTTGATGGCCCTGACATTTAACTGGCCACCCTGTGGCCCTAACAATGAGCTTCAAACCATTAACTTAGTGGCTAAAACCTGAAATCTTGCAATGCTAGGAACAGGAAGTATTTTTCCAATTCATTTTTATCCCCATTATTTGATCCCCAAAGAAACCACAGGATGCCCCTACACAGACAAAATCTACCAGACTACAACAATGTACTTCATGAAAATAAACCTTCAATAATATCATGGTATAAATCAATCTGCATTGTTGACACATTCCCTATCCTGTTTGCAGTAGGTGCTGTTGTGCAAATGTTTCTAATTTCCATGTATTGTTATTTAAAATAGGAAGTACACAAATTGCACTAAGATAGTTCTGGCCTATTAAAGGGTCCAAGTGAGCTAGTACCTTGTTAAATAAGAAGCTGCATCTGTTCTACTTCCAAGATCAATGCAGACCAAAGGTCTATATTGAACTTATTAGTCAAATTCATATAACTGTGGTCACTTAAGACATTGAGCAATTCACTTGATTAATGCTTCATTAGGCCTCCGATGAAATGGGCTTTAGCCCGCAAAGCAGCACCCATTTATGTTACAATAAAATGTTAGTCTTTAATCGGCAACCAGACTTTTGTTTTTGTGTTTTTGTCTATGATAGGATCATTTCCCCCTGGTTAGTCCCAAACAGATGTTGCCCAGATCCAGTTGTGCATTGTCTGTATTCCCTAAATATGTGTCAATATGTCAAATGGATGAAGAGCGTATACAATAATGTGTGTGTTGCTTTCCCCTCTTATGTATGTTTATATTTAAAACAGTTTCTTCTTCTTTTTAGTGGTTCATGTGGCTCTCTTTCTTTTAAATAATATAGCCATACATAGCACAGCATACTTCCTTAACAATAAAACCTTTCAGGCTCATGGAGGAAGTAAGACACTCCAGGGTGCATGGCTATTGTAAAATAACTGTATTTCTTTGGTACTAACAAAGTCACACTTGAACTTTGGCCTCCTGCCTCACTACTTACCTTCAGCCATGGGGTCATCTCACAGCAGCCACCTGCCCTGCAATGTTCCTTACACAACATATCAATTGCCCTGGTAAAGCAGAAGCATACATTTAAGAGACTAGCTGTCATATTGTTCCCATATGTGAGTTCCTTGCTATGAGAAATTCAGTTGTCACTGCTGGGGGCGGGGGCACCCTTCCCCTTTAACCTTTTACTCAAACCCTGTGAAGTTCTTTCTGATGTGCAAAAGCCTGCTCATATCAATGCAGCAAATGTGTAGGGTTCTGTTACGCAAAGCCCACCCTGAAGCACCCAATTTACATGGGAAGAATCATGCTACCTCAAAGGTCATTCTTCCTTTATTGTGCATGTTTTAAATCATGGGGTGTGGGGGTGGAGAAGACTACAAAACTGGGGTGCTCTTTGCATTTCACTTTTCAAATGAACTCAAGGAAACATTCTGTAGTAGAAGGAAGACATGTTTGATTTACAAGCTTCCATAAAATGAATGAAGACACAATGCAACAGTGTGAAGATCTCAGATTTGATGTTATAAAGTCTTGAGGTTATTGAAAGATGTGCTCCAGGATGATCAAAGTGAGCTTTTAGCTATTTTTCAAGTACTAGAGTGTTTCCAGATGAGGCTTTTATCACACCATCACCTGGTCTCATTCACAGAATTTTCTAGGGGGTCCAGATGACATAGTCTTCTATGCGCAACCCTCCCTTGTTTTCCTACCAGTTCTTCCATCTTTACTTCTTACCATGGAAAATCTGTTAAGGATGCAAAGATAGTATAGCTGCATAATGCCTTCTGGCAGTTGGCACTAGGATCCCTCTGTCTGAAAACATCCCTACTGACTAGTAAGCTATGGTCAACATTATTACTATGGATTGAACATACTGATTCACTCCTCCTCCTCCTCCTCTTATTATTATTATTATTATTATTATTATTATTTCTCACTACAATTATGGTTGCTATCACCATTGCTGCTATTTTTGGTGCTATTACTGCTGCTGTTTCTTAATAGTATTAATAATATTAGCCAATTACCATCACCACATAGAACTTGTTGCATGTCATAGGGTAGGCTGACCATATGAAAAGGAGGACAGGGCTCATGTAACTTTAACAGTTGTAGAGAAAAGGGAATTTCAGCCTGCATCATTTGTATGCAATTCGTACCGGTGAAATTCCCTCTTCATTACAACATTAAAGCTGCAGAGGCCCTGCCCTCTTTTGTATATGGTCACTCTAGTATAGTGCCTGCAACTTTAATTGTTGTGATTGAGAGGGGATTTCACCAGGTACTAATTGCATGCAAATGACGCCGGCTGAAATTCCTTTTTCTCTGCAACTGTTAAAGTTACATGAGCCCTGTCCTCCTTTTCATATGGTCAGCCTATCATAGGGGAATTGCTGGAGTAACTCCCCTATGAGGAAACATTACAACAGCTTTAGTGTAGAAAAAAGGTGAGTGAGGGGAGATGTGAAAGTAGCGTACAAAACTCTGCATGATGTGGAGAAAGTAGATAGGGAGACATTTTCTCCATCTCTCAGGGTTGCCCATAAAGCTGATTGGTGAGAAATTCAGGACAGAAAAAAGGAAGAATTTCTTCACAATGTGCATAATTAAACTATGGAATTTGTTACCATATGATATAGTGATGGCCACCAGTTTGGATGGTTTTAAAAGGGATGAGATAAATTCATGGAGGAGAGGGCTATCAGTGCCTCTAGTCCTGATAACTGTATGCCTCTCTATACCAGTTACTGTGGAACATGAGCAGGATGGTGCTATTGCACTCATGTCCTAATTGTGAGCTTCTCACAGGCAGCTGGTTGGCCACTGTATGAACAAAATGCTGGTCTAGAAGGACCCTTGGTCTGCTCTAGCATGACTCATCTTATGTTCTTAACTGACTTTATGACTCAGTTCAACATAATGCCAAATCACAATTTGGTGCTACTTAAACAAGCCTGGGATGAACCTCAGGCTCATGTACTCTCTCTCCTCCACCCTTTCTAACATGTATCACCTTGATTGTTCTGCTTTATTAATTATATCCTGGTTTGTGTCAAACTATAGTTTTATCCTGGTTTGCAATTGTGGTTGGGAGGCAACTGCAAGCCATCATGTCATGTAATGTAATGTAATTAGATGTATTGGCAATGATTGTTTCCCACAAACTATGAAAGAGGACGTTTGTGAGCACAAGAGTCATTCCAGGTTCATTCATATAAAACCATACCATAGCTTGGGCATTACATCTGAACTGAGCCTGTGACATTAACCTTCTGCTTCATTGTGATTTGGTTCTTCATTTACATGTATGATTTCTGATCATTGGCAATCCATTCTATTTCTGACTGCCATACATCTCCACTTAGAGTTAAGCTCCATATCCATTCATATGTTCCAAATCCATGTCATGCACTGAACTCTGTCCAGAAACTTTGGATTGCCTAGGGGCCAATTATTCAGGCTATAGAATGGTCCAGTAGCTTTGATGGCTCTCCAACTGGCACTGACAAATTGAAATCATGGACAGCTTGATCATATCCCCTCCCGTAGTTGGTACTCTGCCGTGCTAAGACAAACAAACAAACAAACAAACAAAACAAATGTGAGAGGCATCCTATATGAGTAAAACAGCATAGAAGAGGAGCAGGGATTCCTCTTCATACAGCTCCTATTCAGTGCAAGGCTACACAGGTTTCAATCATTGGACTACTCCATGTGTCTTGTGGGGATGGACAAGCCTGCCAATTTTGGTTTCTCTGAGTTTCTCATTGTTCCAATTTTATGTCCATTTTTTCTCAAACTTTGAGAATTTCTCCAGTCTTAAATTTAATTTGTCCTGAACTTTGAGATTTTTTAAAAAGTTTGCATGAAAGTTCAAATGCATTTTTCTGCACATTTCTCCAAATACATGCATGTTTATATGTAGTTTTGGCTAATATACACATATTTTTGCAAGCAATTTTCCTACTGTAATGCTTTTAACCATATTTTCCCTAATATATGCATTTGTTTCCAAACTTATTGACTGGAGAACTCCACTGCAAAATTTGGAAAAATACAAATTTAAAAGGACAATTGAGTTTTGATTCACATAGTGGTTTGAAAGTACAAAAATAGTTAAGTACACATTAAAATGTAAAATGAATGAATTTCTTACCATCCTTAGTGTCTTAGGCCAACCAGATACCTTCAAGAAGCCCACAAGCAGAGGCAAAAGACCTGTCTCACTATTGATCTCCAGCAACTGGTATTCAGTGGCATAATGACTCTGAACATGGATAGCCCAGGGCAATAGCCATTGTTAGTTATATCCTATATGGTTTTATCTAATCCTGGAGATATTCAAGGATGGGTTTTGTCAGACTTTTAAATGGAGGAGGTTCATGAAAAATGCCTCTCTAGAGTTCCCCATAATTCTAAAACTACATAGAAAGCACCATTAAGAGAAGTTACATTCAGACCTTAGAGATTGTAACAGAATATTTGGCAATGTTTAGGGAATATTTAACCAAGTACAGATAGCTTCTATTAATGTTCGCACAATTCTGTCATCTTTTAAAGTATCATAATGAGAATGTACTGGTAAGAAGTCTTTCTTTTAAAAGTACATTTGGAAACCTAGGCTTTTCACTAGAAATATTTTGAAGAAAGGGCAAGGTATTTTCAGTGTAGAATTCTGGCATGGTTTAAGAATGGGAAATTGGCAAAATCCACTAGAAATTTCTCCTGCACAAGCCCTGCTGGAATGAATAGGAGTTTTCCCAAATAACATCCTTACCTTACTTACGCTGGACTGCATTGTGAATTTGACATAAGGCACAACTTTGGCTTTCTTGCCTATCAAAAAAGAGCATTGAAAGATGTTGAACAGTCCAAACTACAGCGTTTGGACACTCAGAATTATCTTCTATGGAGTCTGATAGTCTCAGATTGCTCCCTTCATGTCATTTCCATTTCAGATGAGTTTGGGCTTGTGCTAAACAATGCTTTTAGGGCTGGGTTTGTATTTATTGCTACAACAGATTAGGACCCCAAGAGTCTTGAGGGAGATCCCCAGCTCAATCATGCAAAGGCAAAAATGCTTTCTTTGTTTGCTTTTGTATTAGTAATAATATATGAGAACAAATATTTCTCATTGTTCATGGTTGCTGTTTATTCAACTTAGCCCTGCTGTCTGTTTAATAATGCATGGAATGTGGACACAAATGGTTAAAAATGCACTTTAAAAGCATACATAGCAATGAATGTAATAGCTAAATGGTTCCATTTAAACTAATACTTAGCAGCAGCATAAGTGCTGTAGCTTCATGGAAGGGTTTGTAGTACAACAAGGGACATCATATGTGCGAAAGCAAATTCCACCCATTTGTACCCAGTTAAGCAGGCACTCTGTGCGCAAACAAGTATTGTGCATAGAGTTTCCTTCTCTGATCCCACAGCTGCATCTGTCAATATAGAGTGTGGTGCCATCAGGGCAGGACTTTGGGTCAGACATCCAAGGCCCCACTCAGCAAAATTAGCAGGAGGGCCACCAATTACAGTAGGTCTAACTGACCACATTGCCAAGCCAGTGCAGTAACACCCACAACTGCCATGGGTGCTTGTGTGCAGTTAAGGGAGGGAGGCAGTTAAGACCTAGGCTGACCAGATAAAATCCAGGTCAGGGCTCATGTAACTTTAACAGCTGTAGAGAAAAGGGAATTTCAGCAGTGTCATTTGTATGCAATTAGTTCCTGGTGAAATTCCCTCTTCATCACAACTGTTAAGTTGCAGGGGCCCTGCCTTCTTTTGTATATGGTCACTCTAGTATAGTGCCTGCACCTTTAACTGTTGTGATGAAGAGGGAATTTCACCAGGAACTAATTGCATACAAATGACACTGGCTGAAATTCCCTTTTCTCTACAACTGTTAAAGTTATATGAGCCCTGACCTGGATTTTATCTGGTCACCCTATTAAGACCGTTCAGTCAAGAGTCTGAAAACTACCAAGTTGTACCATTGAATGCAGAGCTCTTTCAAACAGGTTTACATTTCACTCATCAACCGTTTGAGGTGTGTGTGTGTATGTGTGTGATGCAGTCCCTTTTATTCCCCATTTCCTGTCAATCAGCTATTGGAAGGATTTTAATTTTCCTGAAAAAGCTTCATGTGCATAGGCCCAGCTTCTCCACTCCTGCTCCTTTGGTCACAGGAGACAAGTTTTGAACGTAGGGATTGTGTGCAATTGATAAAAGGGTTGGGCCCAGAAGCAAATTCAGCTGTCTCAAGGAGTCTATATTAGTATGCAAAACCAGGCTTGTCTTCAGTGAAAATTCCCCACCCTTGTTATTGTCCCCTGAATTGATCTCCAGGAGATACCCTTCATTCCTCAATGGTTCAGCAGGGAAACAAAAATCTCTAATCGGGCAGACAGGAAGAGACCTTTGTCCTTCCCTTTGTGAGCAGACAAAGGAAGAGCCAGCTCAAGCTATTTTGCTGCCCTCGGCCAAAAAAAATAATACCCCCCCCCCACTCCATCTTGTAGTATGCAGCCAGGGAAGGCAGTGTTTCGTTCTCAAGAGCTTCCCCATTAAAGCCCCTTTCTCCAGTTCTGTAGATGTTAATGAAGTGAAGGAAATGATTTTTGCCCCATTCATTTGTGTGGAATGAGGAACAAGAGCTTTAATTGAGGGAAATTGTGGAGGAACAATTGATATCAACATTTCTTGTCTCAAGGGATGGAGTGTACATATTTTTTTCCACCTGGAACAGAGGTGGACAATGTCTGAAGGCTGAGGGGCCACAACTCTCCCCCCACTACTGAATTTGCTGCTCAAATTGCTATGGTGGCAGAGGGTGGGGAAACAGAGACTTTGCTTGAAATCAGCTTTCTCATTGTTTTTCAGTACTATTGGCCATGATATAGTCCTGGACCGACTCCAGGAGTTGGGTATTGGAGGCACTGTGCTACAGTGGTTCTAATCGTATCTGAGGGGTAAGTTACAGAGAATGTTGTTGAATGTCTATTCCTTACAGCTCTGGCACTGAGCTATGGCGTTCCACAGGGAATCTTCTTCTCCCCCGTATTGTTTAACATCTCTATGAAGCTGCTAAGAGTGTCATTATGAGATATGGAGCAAAGTTCCATCAGTATGCTGATGAGACACAGCTCTATCTTCCTGTGACATTGGAGTCAGATGAGGCCATTTATTTATTATTTATTTATTTTATTCCATTTATATACCACCCCATAGCCAAAGCTCTCTGGGCTGTTCACAAAAATTAAAAACACTGAACATTAAAAACACAGATATACAAAATTTAAAACCATAAAAAGCATAAAAACAAGTTATAATTACAATATCCTTTAAAAATAACAATTCTGGGTTAAGTCCTGGATCAATGTCAGGGCTCAGTGATTTGCTGGATGAGAACCAACAAATTGAACCTTAATTCTAACAAAATGAAGGCCCTGTGGGTGAGTGGCTCCCCAATCTGGGAGACAGGCTTATTACCTGTTTTGGATGAGGTTGCACTCCCTCTGAAAGAACAGGTCCCTGGTCTGGGGGTACTGTCATTGGAGGCCCAGTAGCTCAGACTGCCCTCTACAAGGTTTGGCTGGTACGCCAGATTTTGGCAGGATCGACATTACTGCTTTATAACAGTATTGAAGTGCACTGACACCTGTTGGGGCCCATAATACATTCCATATACTATATTCAAATCACTTTCAAAGTGTTTTATCCTGCTTGGTGTAGATCTGGTCATGGTCTCTCCTGGGCAGGGACAACTTGGTCCTAGTAGTACAGGTACTAGTACCTTCTAGACTGGATTACTGCAATGTGTTCTATGTGGGCTTAAGGTTATTTTAGAAGCTTCAGCTAGTGCATGATGGGATAGTCTGGCTGTTCAACATATAATACATCTGCTGAGGGAACCACACTGGCTATTTCATTATTTCGGTCAGGTTTAAAGTTTTATTATTGGTGTATAGAGCCCTAAACAACTTGGGACCAAGATACGTGAGAGTGCACCTTCTCTTTTATCAGCTTCCCCAGTCACTGAGGTCATCAGATGACATACTCCTGTTGATTCCAAATGAGCCTGAGGTCCATTTGGAGACCACTTGGAGTAGAGCTTTTAGTGTATTAGCTCCCTCTCTGAGGAATTCCTTGCCAACTGATGTTTTTTTCTTATTTTAAACAAGACTTCCCTAATTGAAAGGCCTACCACAGTTTTGTTCGGGTGTGTGTGTTTGTAACTTTATATTTTTATTATAATTCTCAACTCAGGAAGTTTTCAGATGTAGAGAGCTTTACAAATGTTATAAATAAAATAAATCTACCGTTGCATTTTCTTTTAGGATAAAGGAAAGCAATGAATAGATGCAAAGAATGGGCAAAATTCAGCATTACCTGAGCAGACCTCCACTCATGCTAAGGAGTTTCCCTTCCCTTCCTCCTGTGGAGTTCCTTACATTTCCCCCAAATTTGCTTCAGAGTTCTCCCAACCTTTCAGACAAGATTTGGAGGGCATGCGGGGGGGGGGGGGGGAGAGGAGAATTTGATATGGCAGCAGTGTCTGTTCTGCTGGCAGAAGGATAGCATTGGATTCAACCCATTAGAATTTATTGACAAGCCCGATGTATGCTGAGCTAAAATATGTGCTCTAATATTAGTTTCTTGACTTCTTCTATTTCAAAAGCTCAGCTACATATTTCTTATATGAGGAATTCCTTCAGAGTTTATTGACAAAACACAATGTTTACAGGGATTAGTCATATGTCAGTTTATGATTAATGGAAAGGGGGGTGTCAGTATTTAGTGCTAGAGCATATGCTTTGCATGGAGAGGGCCCCAGATTCAATTTCAGGCACCTCCATCTAAAAGGGTCATGAGCAGCAAAGCTGGGAAAGATCGAGACAATGAGACTTTTTTCTTTTTTTAGTAGTAATAGTAGTAGTAGTTTAGTATATTGGAGCCACAGCTCATAACACACATAAAACTTGAGACCTTGGAAAGCCACTGCATGTTAGAAGAGATAGCATTGGGTTTGATGGATTTAGTATAAAGCAGCTGAACACGTTCACTTAATCTACATCTAAATATATTTATGTGCTCCCCAAAGCTCCATCTAGGTGACTTTTAAAAACATCCCTATTACATACCAGAACCAAAATAGCAGCAAATTAAAAAAGATGTACCCTTAATTCTTCGCCCCATGTATTGAAATTAGCCCCCACTGATTCATGTACTGATTGAACTGATTAATGTTTGCAGCCCTAGAAAAAATATGCTGGGGTGTAGAGGTGATGATGATACGTTCCTCCTGATCAGTTTCCCCCTTTCGCTTGCCTTAATTGATTGCCTGAAAAAAAAAATACAAAACACGTCATATAACCTGATCATGTCAGAGGGGTGACTAATCAAATTTCATGTTTCATGCATTTGTTAATTTTTTATATGATTTCATTGTGTCCTTTGTATGTTTTGTATGATGTCATCCTTCAATTATTTTGAACTTAAATATGAATTCAGTCATTTTCAAATATTCAGTTTAGCAGCAGAAATCCTAAGTGTATTCTTTCTGTCTCTCCTCTCTTCCTCTCTGGGCTTGACAAAACAGTGAGCATATTGTTTCTCTTGGGCTACATTTGACAGCCATTTATGTTCATTTGTAGCAGAAGCAATGTTGATGTTTTATTTCTTTCCTCTTCCCTTCATCTATACTCTCTCTCTCTCTCTCTCTCTCTCTCACACACACACACACACACACACACACACATACACACACACATTATCCCTTCAAAAAGAGAGTGTAGAACTGCTATAGCATAATACATCTGTTTCCAAAATTATTGCCAAGAAAAATAAGCCGTCCAACAAAGTTGTATTTTTTTATGCAGTTAAATAAATAAATATCTCCAACACTGGGTCAACAATACCAGGAAAATTACATAAAATTCACTTCATAAGATAGATTGTATGAATGGTTTCCAGTCTCTTTCTCATCAGTCTCGTTTATATTTTTAGACAGTCTTTATGCGAATACAATGACTCCAATATCAAACATTTTAAATGATGCTTGAAATATCAGTCACTTGACTTTGATGTCACACACAATTAAATTCAAGCTATCTTCTCTCAGTTAATAACAGCAATCTCACCAAGTCTAGTGCCTAATTAATACAAGCTATTTGTCACAGAGAGGTGACACATGTATATCAGAAAGCCTGAAATATTGTTTTGTGCTGAAGTAGATCTAGCCAGCCCTGCAATGCAGAATCTGTCTTATGTATGATTGGCTTTAAACATTTCAAAAGGCCCAAGAGTTTAGACTGTTCAAGCTGGGACTCAACAGTGCATAGAAGGTGCTACTGATGTAGCAGGTCCCTCTAGGCTGCTAAATAGTGAGTTATTTAGAAAGAAATGCATCTAGAACTGAAGGGTTCACACTTGATCATTTGTTTAGGTGATCGGCAGAATTAGTAATAGACTGCCTATGGTAATTTGCTTAACCTGCACTTTTTAAGCTATGTGATAGAATACACAATCATACATTTTCTTATTGATGAATAAGCATATTAGGGCTGTTTCTTCTCTGCATTTTTTGAAAGAACGGTATGCCATTCCAGCTACATTTCAGTGGCCAAGTTAATGAGTATGCCTGTTCTTACTCCTTACTGAGCGTAAGTAGTATATAGTTCAATCAATTAACAGATGAAGAAAAGTTTGGTTTTATATTTGTTCCTCTTTGACACATACACACCCCTTGTATCAATAGTAAATGTGTGTGTGTTGATGGTGATGGGAGGTACAGAAGGCAGTGTGAGCATTAGTGCTCTGTCAAATGCTGCTCAATATATGACGTAAAGTATGTTCAATCTGTGACTTTATCTATCAATTACTTATGGACTTAGAGAAACAACTGTACAGTAATCAATATTTAGCTCAGGGATGTGTGAGAAATTTGTTTTTTGATCAGGATTTGCCCAGTTCTTACCTTCCTGACCAAACACATACTCAGAGGAAAACTGCGGTCGAAGTCTATACATTTCTGAACTTAGAATGCATTGCAGAGGCCAAAACCCATGCATTCAACAGCATGTGTACATTTGAAAAACGTGCCTAACCATGCATTTTTTTTATAAAAAGATGCATACAAATATGCTTTAATGCATATATTTCACAAACATATACATTGAATTTCGTGCAATTTTTTTTTTTTTTTTAAACTTGCAATCTGATACAGACTCAAGTCAGAATGGGTTTCAAGACGGAATTTGGAGAACTTTGGTGAACTCAAGTTTGGCTGATTTGCACATCTCTAGGGAGGGAGGGATTTTGCACACAGTAGTCTAAGAGGCTATATATTCCACAAGGTATGAAGAGTAGAAATATGAAAGACAAATCCTCAGACTAAAGGGCAACTTTAAAAATAAATTCCTGATGGAAGTGTGAAAGGAAAAGAAGGCAGCATGTTCCACTGCAGGAGGAAATTTCCTATTTAGTAGTAGGGGTGTGCACTGACCCCCCGGATCGGTTCGGGACCCGGATCAGGACCTCCAATTTTGTCACGGATCGGATCGGACAAAATCGGAGGCCCCCCGGACCGGATCGAGTCCGATCCCGATCCAAAAATCGGAAATTTTTGGATCGGCCACCATTTTCCCCCCATAGACTTGCATTGCAATGCAAGTCTATGAGGAAAAAATGGCGGCGGGTGGGTGAGGGGGGGCCTAACTCCCTCCCCCCCCGGGGCCGTCCACTGTGGATGGCCCTGGCAGGTAAGCCCCCTCCCCCGCGCTCCCTACCCCCCCGGGGCCATCCGCTTCCATCCGCTGGCGCCCGCAGGCGCCAGCGGATAGAAGCGGACGGCCCCGGGGGGGTAAGCCCCCTCCCCCCTGCCACTGCTTACCTTACAGGGATGTCCGCTCCCGTCCGGCGCCGGCTGCTACTGCCAGAGGGCTTTGCGGCCTGCTCTAGAGTGGCACGCCGGGTGATGTCATCACCCGGCGCGCCACTCTAGAGCAGGCCGCAAAGCCCGCTGGCAGTAGCAGCCGGCGCCGGACGGGAGCGGACGTGCCTGAAAGGTAAGCGCGCCGCTCCACGCGCCCCCTCCTCCCCTCCGCGCGCCCCCCCACTGTCCACTTTCATCGGCGGGTGCCCACTGGCACCCACCAATGGAAGCGGCGGTGGCCGCCAGCGGGCACCCGCCGATCCGTCGATCCATCCGAACCGGATCGGAACCTTTTCGGATCGGTTCGGATTGGATCGGGCTATCCAGCTGTCGGATCGGAAATCAGATAATTTATCCGATTTCCCTCTGGATCGGATTCGGATCGTGGATCGGATCCGATCCAGTGCACATCCCTATTTAGTAGTATGATCTACTGAGAGTACTTGACCTTATTGCATTTTTTTTCTTTAAACATGAGTGGCCTCTTTGGAATCTATAAGGCATGACAGTCTGAGTCAATGCTTGTTGCCTCATTGGCACATTTGTATGTATATGTGTCCTCCGTTGCACAACTGTTTCTTCCTTCCATTACTGCAAAAGTGAAGCTATGGGATGTGTGGATGTAGTGGAACAAAAGGAGCATTCAGTTATAAACTTGTGGCATCATCGTATCCTGAAATAAGGGTTCCATGAAGTGGAAGAAGGATGTACAGGAGTGGAATTAATTTCCTTCCATTTGCATTTATCAGTTTATATCCCACCTGATGGGATGCTCACCAAGATCTTCCCATCATCAAATGAAGATTGGAAACAATAAATAAATAATGCAATTTAGGCCAAAATCCTATGCCTGTTTAGGTGGAAGCAAATCCTACAACTCCCAGCATTCCCCAACCAGCTATGCTGGCTAGGAAGACTGGGAGTTGTAGGACTTTTTCCATATAAACATGCATAGGATTCTTCCTTTAAAACAATAAAAAATGTCCATAAACAAAATTAGCCAGATAGTCCAGAAGTCAAGGATTACTTCCCAAATGTCTTCCTAGAAAGGAAGGTCCTTACAACTTCCTGAAATTCCTGTCCAATGAGGAGGCAGGGAGAAGGTCCGACAGCACAGGTGCACCATTGGATAGACCCTATTCTGTATCATCCTAGCAGGTGCTATTGCAGAGAGGCAATAGGAGAAATTTAGATAAAGACCCATTCCTGGACATATTCAAGGTTAAATTGTGGGGAAATGAATGTGTGGTCATTATTTGCTATGTTTTTAATGCCTCATAATTATAGATATAGCTGGCCAGCCTATTAAGGTACTAGGGGCTTCAGGAGAGGCAAGACACTACCATGCCAATGTTTTCGGGAGGACTGAGCCATGTACAGAAAGACAGGTGTCTTTGGGATCACTGGAACGCTTACAGCAACAGATTATGCTTTACATAAACAAAGTCCTAGGGCCATCCATCTAAAGGATCTTCATTGGCAGGGCTTGGAAAGACCACTGGAGAGTCCTTGAAGATCTTTTGTCATATGGCTAGGGATGTTGGAGAAATCTGCAAATATAATCAAATTAATTCTTATTTTTATGAATCCAACCCATTGATTCTGCAGTAGACCTGCTTTTCCCTGGTTGGGTGGATTAAGTGGATTTGCAGACCATTTTCCAACTTCCCTGAATTTTGTACAAATTTCATGATGGAAAAATATGCCAAGTTAAAAAAAAAGACCTGCCAAAAATGTGCACCTCCCCCATAGGCTAAAAGCATGAAAATGCACATGGGGTGGGGGTGGGAGTTGGGGAAGAGATTTTCACGTTTTCGCAAATGTGAATTCGCTCAAATTCAGAAACTAAAATAATAATCTGATTCTGTTGAGGAGTGGATGACAGAATGAAAGACACCTGACAATCTGTGAAATGCACTTATTTTATACAATCTGTACATCCCTCCATATGACTTCTATATAATGCTGTTTTTCATTTCAGCATCTAATGCAAAATAACAAAATGGGAAAGATTAAGGTGTGTGTGTGTTTGTGTGTGTGTGTGTGTTTCTTTGTTTATTGTCACAGAAGATGCCAAGGTGTTGGAAGTAGTTTGAAAGTATTTGTCTCTTCACAGGAAGTTGTCTTATTTATCCACTATTTATCCATTTAGCCCAATATTGGCAGCTTCTTCTGTTTTCGGCCAATATTGGCGGAGACTCTTCAGAGTCTCAGGCAGAGGCTTTCCCCATGATCACTTCTACCTGGAAACATCAGGGATTGAACCTGGGACTTTTTGCATTCAAAACATGCACTCTGGCACTGAGCTATGAAAGGAGACACACTTGTAATCTATGCTCATGTTATGTTTCAGTGAGGTTTTAGAAATGGAACTAAAGTGTCGGAATATTTATCCAATGTAATGCGTAGAAAATGTTAAGTAAAGAAATATTCCAGTAAATGGAACTGAATATTTTGGGGGGAAAAGATAATATATTTATGTTTGTTAAGCTTATTTATTTATTGCATTTGTATACCGCCCTGTAGCCGAAGCTCTCCATTGATGTATTAGCAGGCTAATCTTTAAACAGAATAGAGCTTTTGAGACATGAGGTGACTCATTGGATTAGACAGGTTTTCTGATCTACTAGTTCTGCTCTTTAGTAGTATAATATAGTAATATAGTAATATAGTAATCTAGTACATTTTTGCTTGTTTGGTCAGCTGGACAATGGCAGGATGAATCTTGCTCATTGGTCAGATAGACTGCTGTGTTTATGTGTGTGTGAATCAAAACAGTGAATAAGATTATTATAAAGATGATAACGAAGAAATCAAATACAAGGGAGCATATAAAACAGGTCCCTTATTGATCAAGGTCACTGACAATGGACTGTATGAAAAGACAGTTGCAGCATATACATAATATTTTGTACAATCGTACGCTGGGTGTTGCTTTCAGGCCAAACGGCTTGCACATTTGGTAAAATCAACTGCTTCATCATTAAGGCATATCTAATGTGGCACATATTGGAATGATAATATTCTGGCATCTTGAACCTAAATCAGATTACACCCTCTTACTGGTACTATGCCAGGGTCAGGGGAAGGGTTTGGGACGTGTCTGAAGGGGAATATATTTTATCTATGTTTTAAAGCAAAGGGAAAGTCTTCCTCCTCCACCCCTCCCCCTTCCTGTCCAACTTTGCCAATGCAGTGAGAGCTCCCCCTATTGTTTCAATCTATTCTGTCTGGTGCCGAGCCATCAGAATTACAGGTCTGTATTTTATGTGGTAGTAAAGCCAATGTAAGAAGCTCAAGCAAAAGCTCACTGATTCATTACAGAGCCCTTAACTATTGCTCTTAGTGTCGCATTACAATATATATAGGTGCATTTCCTGTTCTTGCAAGTGTTTGGATTCAATGCAGTTTGAACTCTGCGTATCGTGCACTTCATATAAACGTTTATGAAGTTTATTTGTATTTCAGTTGACTACCAGACAAAAATATGGAAGAGAAAGCAAAACTGCAACTGTCTTCCATAAACTCATTTCAAGATGCATCATGTATTCAGAATCAAGTAAATTAATTAGGGCTATCTGACCAATTAAACTTTTTTTTATATTTTTAGTTGATTGATCATCTGGATTTTAACTGAACCATCCATCCATCCATCCATCCATCCATTACATTTAAATACATGTGTGCATTATTCCAACATCAACTTGGTGAAGGATACTGTATGCATTTACAGTTTAATAAACATAAGCTAGCAATAAGAATCAGAACAAAGAAGCTTCATAAAAGAGTCAAACCTGTACCCTTCAATCTTAGCTGTCTAAAAGTCATTCTAACTAAAAGGCTCTAGTTGATTGATTGATTGATTTATTACATTTGTATACCGCCCCATAGCCGAAGCTCTCTGGGCGGTTTGCATAGGATTAAAAACAATTAAAAACAATATACAAAAATTAAAACAGCAAAAACATACAACATACACACAATCTGTACATTTAAAAACCACTTCAACACTTCAAAAAGCTACAAAAACAAAACAAAACAAAACAAAACAAACCCAGGCTCCTCAGATATTGCCAAATGCCTGAGAGAAGAGGAAAGTCTTGACCTGGCGCCGAAAAGATAACAATGTTGGCGCCAGGCGGGCCTCGTTGGGGAGATCGTTCCACAATTGGGGAGCCACCACTCCTCTCTCTTGTTGCTGACCTCCGAGCTTCCCTTGGAGGAGGCACTCGGAGGAGGGCCTTAGATGTTGAACGTAGTGTTCAGGTAGGTTCATGTCGGGAAAGGTGTTCCATCAGGTATTGTGGTCCCAAGCTGTGTAAGGCTTTATAGGTTAAAACCAGCACCTTGAACCGGGCTCGGAAACATACAGGCAGCCAATGCAAGCGGGCCAGAGTCGGTCTTATATGTTCGAACCTACTGGTTCCAGTTATCAATCTTGCCGCTGCATTTTGCCCAAGCTGCAGCTTCCGAACCACCTTCAAAGGCAGCCCCATGTAGAGTGCATTGCAGTAATCTAACTTGGACGTTCCCAGAGCATGGACAACTGAAGCCAGGTTATCCCTGTCCAGATAGGGGCGTAGCTGGGCCACCAACCGAAGTTGGTAGAAGGCACTCCGTGCCACTGAGGCCACCTGCGCCTGAAGTGACAGAGATGGTTCTAGGAGAACCAAGCTACAAACCCGCTCCTTCAAGGGGAGTGCAACCCCATCCAGAACAGATTGAACACCCTCCATCCGGTCAGCGGAACCACCCACTAACAGCATCTCAGTCTTGTCTGGATTGCGTTTCAATGTATTTGCCCTCATCCAGTCCATTGTCGCAGCCAGGCACTGGTTCAGCACATCCACAGCCTCACCTGATGAAGATGGAAGATGAAAAGGAGAAATAGAGCTGCGTGTCATTAGTGTACTGATGACAACGCACTCCAAAACTCTGGATGACTGCACTCAATGGTTTCATGTAGATGTTGAACAGCATGGGGGACAAAACTGACCCCTGCGGAACCCCATACTGGAGAATCCACGGGGCCGAGCAATGTTCCCCAAGCACCACCTTCTGGAACCGACCCCCCAAGTAGGAGCGGAACCACTGCAATGGTACTTAATTAAGGTTTGCAGGCCTAAAGTTGATATTATGATATATGGTGAGGTTAGAATACTCCCAAAGTGTTTAGATTATCCCCTAAATTTGACACTGATCCTCCATGTTGGACTGTTGAATACAGGGTTTCCAATGTGGGTTGGGGTCTTCCTCCCAAGCTTTTCAGAGTAGATACTGCACTTTCATCCTGCCTGAATGTTTTCAAAACTTCAGCTTTTCATATTATGTCGTCCTTGTCTGCCTTAATCACGGGCTTTCAACAAAATAGAAGGTGCTGCAGGAAGACTTTGAGTCACCAATTATGAATTGCCAAAACAGAGGACATGCATCACCAAATAGGGAGGACTAAAGAGGTAAATTATTTGCACAAAACATGCATATGCTAATTTAGGTGTATAGATTCAAATATAGAATTATTGTATTAGAAATACGGTACATTTCACAAAGTGTGGAAGATTGTACCAGGTCACCTGTGTGCCTACCCCTGTTCAGACTTCTCTATAGGTGCTAATGGTGATGGGCAACAGTTTTTTATGTTTCTTTATCTTTAAGCCAGAACTGGACAGAACAGCACTTCAAATAGTTGGTTGTCATTTGTAAAAGAGGACATGTGACCACCCTACAGAGACTACGCAACTGGTCTGTCTCTTCCCTCTCAATGGAAGTCATCAGATGTGACGTTGGGCAGATCTATTTCAGAATTCCTTTAACTGACAGAGATATTTAGCCTGTGTATAAAGTAGGGATGTGCAGGGACCACCCGGATTGGATCAGGACCCGGATTGGGACCTCCGAGATTGTCCTGGATCGTTCAGGACAAAATCGGAGGTCCCTCGGATCGGACCTGATCCCGATCCGAAAATCGGAAGTCCGATTTTCGGATCGGCCATAGGCTTGCATTGGGGGAAAGAAAGCTTTCCCCCAATGCAAGCCTGTGGCTGGGGTGAGTGGGGGCCTAACTCCCCCCTCCCTGTCCCTCCCGCCTCCCCCCTTGGGCTCTTACCTGCCAGCGCGCTACTGAGGGACAGGCCACAAAGCCTGTTTCTCAGTAGATCGACGCACCGGAGGGAAGCCTTCGCTCCACCAGGTACGTAAGCCCCCCCTCCGGCCTCCCCCCTCGCACTCTTACCTGCCTGGGTGGCAGCTTCCCTTCAGTGCGTCGATCTACTGAGGAACAGGCTTCACGGCCTGTCCCTCAGTAGCGTGCCTGAGGGACAGGCCATGAAGCCTGTTTCTCAGTAGGTCGACGCACCGGAGGGAAGCCGCTGCTCCAGCAGGTAAGTTGGGGCCCCTCCCTCCCCCCCTCGCACTTCTTATCTGCCGGGGCTGTCCGCTTCTGTCTACTGGCGCCCTCGGGCGCCAGCGGACGGCAGCGGACGGCCTCGGCAGGTAAGCCCCCTCCCTCCTCACACCCCTTACCTGCCAGGGTCATCCGCAGGCATGCGCAGACGGCCCCAGCAGGTAAGGAGCACGAGGAGGAGGAGGAGGTCCGATCCTCCAATTTTATCCGAACCGGATCGGGTCCTTCCGGACTGGTTCGGATGAGATCGGACGATCCAGAAGACGGGATCGTAATCGGATAACTTTATCCGATTTCGGTTGGATCGGCTTCGGATCGTGGATCGGACCTGATCCAATATTTACCCCTAGTATAAATATTTGTTCATTGAGAGAAATGTAATGTGTGTTTGTGTGTGTGTATGTTTTAAAAAACTCAATTTCTTTATAATGTTCTAGAACATCAAATGAATAGAAGTACTACAAATATGGGTGTAGATGAATATGAAAATACATACAGCATGCAAGAGAGCATAAACAAGCCCAAGTATTTTTCAGTGTCCATGACAGTCTATGCTAAGTCCCATTCCAGTTTTTTAAAAAAACTTACGTTAAGTTGTCTTTGTGTCTGTATTATTACTTTAGGATTTTTGTGGCAGTAAGAATGCTTTCCTCCCACAAGAAAATGACTGAAGGATTATTCCAGTTCCCCTGCTCATCCCTTCATCATGAAGAATGTGATATATATATGTTGGATCCAGGATCTGCTTTCTGATGGTGGAAGGGCTCCACTCTCAGAAGGTGCTTCTGTTTGATTTTCAGGGATCCCCCTCCCTCCCCTGCACCACAATTCATCCCATTCAGCAGATTTCCCGCACTGCCTGTGTAGTATTTTGAGGGTACTGGAAGAGCTGCCATGGAATGGGAGGAGGCAGGAAAATCCACATCTACCCCCCCCCCCCCAATCCCAGTTGCCACTTCTGGTTCCAACCCGCTAAATGAATTCCTCCACTGTGGCACCTTTCTTCTTTCTTTCTTTTTTTCTTTCTTTCTTGACCACATTATAATCTGGATGAGCTTGAAGTTTTCAGATATAGAAGTTCCAGTTTCTGAGTGGAACAAAATGATTTTAAGGCCCCACCAAGCCTGGATATTAACCAGTTGCTTGGGAACATGAGTGGGAGGGTATTATTATATTCACGTCCTACTTGTGGGCTTCCCACAAGTAGCTAGTTGGCCACCTCTTGAACAGAATGCTGGACTAGACAGGCCGTTGGTCTGATCCGGCATGACTCTTCTTATGTTCTTATTCTATAACTCACATGTACTGTTTATGAAATGACATGTTCATTGTGTCATTTTTGTTAGAACAAACTTGAGAGTGATAGAATAACCTATCTTTAAATAATTTGTGGACCTTTTGTGTGCGTGACTGTACTGTTCTTCTCCAGGAGTTTCAGTTTTCCTTAATAAATATCATTTTCATTTAGAAAACAAGCAAGTAGCTGGAATGTTAAAAAATATGACGTAATTCTAGAAGCAGATTGCACGTATAATTTCACTTCTGCTAGCATTCATTTCCACCCACCTACTGAATTTATAGCATCTGGAAGTCACAATGCATTGTTTAGCTTTTAAAATTAAGATGCTATAATATCTGCTATGCCTTTGCATTTTATGAATATTTTATTGCATGATGAACAAGGAATCATACAAGCTTATAAATGAGCAATATTTCATATAAATGTTTTACAAAGCAAACCCTATAGAGATGGATCATATTTTCAGAGGTGGCCTGGTGGGCATCAGAGGGAGGACAAGTTAAATATATAGTTATGCTACCTTGAGGCTTTGTGCTTCAAAGCTGAGACAGAGGACCAAAACAGGCATTATTCTAAATCTGGTCTAGCAGCTGTATCTTTTCCTCCTTCATTTTTACTGTAGAGTAGCCTCAGAGCCTTGTGATCTGGATCAAGGTCCTACTTATGGGGCAGGGGGACTTATAAGTTCTGGATCAGTTCCACTGCACTTACTCTAGAGTAAAAATGAAAGGGGGAAGACATAGCTGCTAGACAGAGATTTAGAGTAACAGTTGTTTTGGCCCAGAGACTTGATTCACGCAAAGAAACCATTATCTTGAAATGCAACTTCATGGTCTAGAGACTGATGCATGTGGCAAGCTGTTTGGATGCAATGTAACACCATGCACATCTCTAGATTCTCACCTTAAACACAACTTCTTCTCCTTTTCATGGTGATGATGTTGACAATGAAGATAATGATGGATGATGATGATGATGATGATGATAATGATGATGATAATGTTGACCCCAAGGTAGGTCCCTGCCTCCTAAAATGCTTACAGTCTAAATGTTGACAGTAGAGGAGAGAACAAAAAGGGTTGAGGAAAGAAGAAGCATGGATGAATTGAGCAAATGTACTTACAGATTCCTGGATTTTGGGTGTGAGAGCAAACTGGCCGTGACCTCCATTTCCCCATTGATTGCCAGGGTTGACTTTGCTGATCTTGTTGGCAGAGGAACTGTCCCCTTCCTCCTTCTCACTCCATGGGCATCCCCCCTTGATACTGCACGCTTGGTGAAAAACAGCCATCCCAAATAAGACTGTACCATTCTTTGGTTAAGGCTATCTGATCAGTGCAGTGTGGAAGGGCAAATTCCCATGATCCCCAGATTGCCATGGTGAGCCATGACTTGCCACTTGTAGCTGCTGAATGACTACACACGTGGAGAGGGTGGGAACCTGGAACCTGGTGGAGGTCCCTGTCCCCATGCATATCCATTTTTTTCTTTCCATGCAATACTTGATACTTCATTATTTAGTACTGGGAACTGGGGAAAAATAATCTCAGCTTCCCTCCCCCACGCTGTAAATTAAGCATTATACATGGGTGGATCTGGATAGACAGCAGGCCAGACATATAGCCACAGAGTGATATGGTGATATGGTGAAAGATCCAGATTGCGGGGAAAGTTCTGAGTATAGGGAGAAATCATGGCTTCACTCCCCAGCCTGCTGTAATTCGAATCTTGATCTCAGTGTTGTCAAGCTAGAGGTTGAGCAGACAACAAATGAGAGAGGTTTTGAGTGGGGGAGCATGCAGATCCCAACTATAGCAATAACAAAAGGCTGTACCCCAAATCCCATTACAATGAAGAAATCTGGGGCACCATTTGATTTTAATTATTTTTAGAGCACACATGTGGAAAAAAAATATATTATGGGTGCCGAGAAGCATCCTTTTAGTTTTTCTCAGACTGAAGCTGTATGGCTTCCAGTAGAAATAAGGCACCTTTTTAATTGTTAAAATCAATGTGTTTTCTAGAGGAAAGATTACCACAACTTTAGTCATGAATGGCTCAATCAAAGACCTAATATCAGAGGTACAAATTATTCATTCATATCAGCCCTATTCAAGCATTTCTTACCAAATGCATGGGAATGTGTGGGAATAGACCTACCATCTCAATGATGATGCATGTGCCAATGATTTCCCCCAGCTGATATAGGATCGGTTCAGTGTGAAAGAAATGCACATGGGCATTTCCTACATGGGGACAGGAACACTGTCTGATGACGGTACCCATCCTGATGGAAGAAATCCTCCGTCTGTAGAAGATGGTCCCATTAGACTGAGCGGGTAGATATTGCCAGCAGCATTGTAGAGGGGTTGGGGCCCAGTGTGTTTCTGCTGGCCACTTCATGCATACCAAACATCTGAATAGGGCTATGATTTTCCATTTAAATCACTTTCTTGCTAATTTGAATTAAAAAACAGACAGATGTGTACATATGTGTATCAATTTTAGTTCCATTCAGTTTCTCATTTCTTCTGACCTGAAGCTTGGTTCAGTCACATTACACATGAACGTATGGATTTTATTTTTAAAAGACAGCAGAAAAAATAATATGCTCTTCCATGTACACTTCTCTTACACGGTTTTTGCATTTTTGCAAATATATGAATTTTTGTGCATATATTTTGTTTGCAAGCTAATACATTGTTTGCAAGCTAATTCTCCAATAATTTTTTTGTGTTGTGCTATTTTCATTATTGTGTGGATTTTTGTGAGCACTTTCCCCTGATGTGTGCATTGTGGTGAAGATTTTTTTTAAAAAATGAAGAACTGTAGAGCAAAATGCAGGAAAGTGTGAATTTCTGTGTACAACTCTGTTCCCTTTTGCTCACTGCTTTGGCAGATGTGAATTTGGTAAATTCGAATGAAGTTTTGGACAGGCCTAATTTCTCACCCAAGTCACAAAAAGCAACTTGTCTTCTTTGGCCAGAGCAAAGACTGCTCCCTGGCAAAAAAAAAAAAAAAAGAAGTTTAAATATCAACATAGACTCAAAAAAAAATTAAATGGTTTCCGAATAAGTACACTCTGGGAAACCTCTCACTCTTCTCAGATTTCAATTTATGCCATCCACAATTTTAGATGGAAGATACTGTGATACTTCCTATAATTTGCAGTATTGCATCTGTGGAGATGTTTAAATCAACAATTTGCCACACTATTTATTTTGTTGCCACATAACAGAGAGCCGGAGGATCGTAGTCCTCCCTGTGCTGCTGCAGGAATGTAACTGTTGGCCAAATTTACAAAAATAAAATAATAGAAAGTCGATATATAGCATAAGCCCTGTCCAAAAGAAGACAAAGATTTGTGAACCGTCATAAGAACTTGTCTTATACCAGGTGGACCAAGTCAGACCCTTGATCCATTTAGCTCAGTGATGTTTCACAGTCTAGCAGCAGCTCTTAAGGATTTCAAGCAAGAGTCTTTCCCGCTTCTACCTTGAGATGCAAAGGATTGCACTCAGAACCTTGCTGTACCCTTGAGCTCTTACCCGTTGCCATGTGTTTTACTTTTTGTCTGTACATTTTAGAGAATATGAATTAATGATTTTGACTTTTAATTATGTATTATTTATTTTGTCACCTTGACAAAAACAATTGTTTGTCTTCCATTCTATAAAATTGCACTTGGACTTAGGCCCAAGTTAGTCCTGGCAGACTTGGGTGCTCCTTTGGGCTTTGCTGTACGATGCTTAAGCAAGGCACTTTGAATCCAAGGGTTCTTAAGAATTATCCTAACCCTTCAATGTTGATATCTGGAAGGGGGTAGAATGGCACTTTGGTGGCTCTCTGCTGGCTTCCTCCACTGGACAGGAGCACTTCTGGGGTGGGACAACTCTACAGTGGCTAGGGATTGTCAGAGATGTGAAACAAATTCAAATGACTTCCAATATCTATGAATTCCACCCATGGATTCTGCAGCAGACCTGCATCTTCGATTCTCAGGCACAGGCAGGGCATTTCTTTACTTTCTGGAATTGTATGCAAATTTAGTCATACAAAAGTTAGTGGGAAATGTGCTAATATCTTTACCTCTTACTAATCCCTCAATGTTTTATGCACCTCTGATTTTTCTTCAGCCTCTGCAGTGTAGCATGAAGAAAAAAAATACACAAAGTATTGTATACCAGCAAAAGTCAGATAAATTGTGGTGGAGCTTTTTGTGTACCTTTCCAAAGGGGGTGTGGAAATTGGATTCCATCAAGAGTGGATACCAGAATGTACAATGCCTAACAATACATAAAAGACTCATGGAACACATTAAACAAACAAACAAACAAACAAACAAACACGTTATCCGTAGCTGTGGCAGAGGCTCCTGCTGCACCCAGCTGAGTGGAAAGCTGCTGCTGGACTTTCTCCCACCAGCAGTAGTGGGTGGAAAGCAATGGTATCCGACACTCCACAGGTGGAGAGGAACCAGCTTTGGGGATGTTGGATCCAAAGCTGCTCCATTCCCACAGATGGGGCCAATTCAGACCCATCAGCTATGCCAGCCCTGGTGCTATCATAGCTAATTCCTGTCAAAGGGGATGGGACTCTAAAAATAAGGATCAGCCTTGACGGGCATGAGCTAGCAGGGTTTGGGATATTGTGGGACATCCAACACCCCGTTTCTCCCTGGTTCCACTTAAGATTGTTCTTTGGAACATAGGAAGCTGCCTTATACTGAGTCAGATCATTGGTCCATCGAGCACAGTATTGTTGACACTGACTGGCAGTGGCTCTCCAGGGTTTCAGGCAGGATTCTTTCCTTGCCCTACCTGGAGAAGCCAAGGATCAAACCTGGGACCTTCTGCATGCAAAGCATGTGCTCTATCACACTGAGCTATGGACAGGCTGTAAAACATCCCCTAAGATTAGTTACATGGGAAGCTGCCTTATACTGAGTCAGACCATTGGTTCATCTAGCCCAATATTGTCAACACTGACTGGCAGCGACTCTGCAGAGTTTAAGTTGGGGGATTTTCCTGCCCTACCTGGAAATGCTGGGGATCGAACCTGGGACCGTATGCATTATTCTAAATTCTTCCTGAAGCAGAGCAACTTCTGTGCTGGATTATGACCTATATCTTGTCTTTAATTTTCCCATTTGTAAAATGGAAGTAATAATAATAATAATAATAATAATAATAACATTTATTTGTAGCCCACCTCTCCCTCCGGATCGAGGCAGGGAACAACAACAATATAAAACATAAAAATCACAACAGTTAAATTTTTAAAAAAGCAAGAGAAAAATACAACATTAAAAACATCTTAAAATTCATCTGGATAGGCCTGTCGGAAGAGGACAGTCTTCATGACTCTCTTAAATTCATGAAGACTGTTAATTTGTCTAACCTCCTCCGACAGACCATTCCATAGTCTGGGAGCGATGGAAGAGATGGTTGTGAGGGTGAACAAGATCAAAGCCTCCCTCTGGAAAGCACTTTTAGGTGTGCATTTGAGAAAGGGATCTTATCTCCTTTTCTAAACAGCAATCCCTCAAACCACATTCCCTATGAAGCTCTCTTGGGTTTCTAAAGTAGCGTTCCATGTAGTGTAGGGGCTGCTGTTTGGAAAATAAATTAGTCCTATTGAGTGCATGTGATTAGATGTGCAAGTACGACACACATCCAATTGGAGCAGGGACCTGTCTTTTGCTTGTTGAACTGCGGTGGCATATCTACTGATGGCAATGTATCAGTTACAAATGCACAGCATAATCCTATCCCTTTTTACCCCGAAGTAAGAGCTACCATGTTCAGTGGTGGCAATTTTCAGGTAAGTGTGCATAGGACTGCAGGCTAAATGCACTCAAGAAATTATTAGCTTTACCACATCAGGGCTGGAAGCTGCTTTATAGCATGTTTCAGTGGACTTAGGGGGTGTCTACACCAGCCGTTTATTGCAGGATTCTATTGCAGTCATCGCTAATGGGATACATGATGTTCACCTATTCCCGCAGTGATCTCAGGCCCCACCTCTCAGTTATTCAGGAATATTGCTGACTGCTTTTATCAGGTTTTTTTGGGGGGGGCTCACTTGCTACAATCTCAAAGTCCGTGGCTGGTGTGCTTCCCCTTTGCAAAGCTGTTACTGTTCAGCGCAAGTTCCCGGCTTACCCAACCAGCTACCAGGGATGTGTCCAGTGAATTCGGGGGTGGGTGGGAATGGACGCAGCCACCATTTCCGCTATATGTGTGTTTTGTCCCAACAGTGTGTAGGTTTTTTTTTTAATGCAAACATATCTGTGTGCAGCTTCGCATTTTTGATGGACTTCCCATCTCCCCCATGTGTTGCTGTGTGTTTGCGTTTGTGCGCATCCCTCAGGAGTGAATTAAAAAAACCATCCCCATAGGTGCATCATCTGCATAACCCCACCCACTTCTGCTGATCCACATGCAGAAGTGCCATCATGGGGCGTACGTCCTCCCACAATGGCACTCTGGAAATTGCGGAAAACTTCGCCCATGTGTGCCCCATGAGTGCCGATCGCAAAAGTGGGAAACGCGCAATCACCCCTCCTCCCTTTCAAAGCTACCATAGGTGTAGAACGGGCCTATGTTGCAAGAACATATGTTCAGTACAGAGGTGTCCATTGGGTAACATAAAATATCTAGCTCTAGATCTGTGCATTAAGCAAGTCAAAAGTCACCTATTACCCAAAGCAGTAAGAAAGCAATCACAGGATAATGTTGGTGAATAATCAGCAAGCATAACCTTTTGGAATTATAATAAAGCCATCTGCAGTCTTTATGACATTCAAAAGTCCCTTTAGTACTTACAGAACAAATGAAATCACAAGTTGTCTCTTCTGATTTTGACTGCAACAAAATCTACTCTTTCAGAAATATAGTTGTGTTTCACTAATCAAAGAAACTTCTGTCTTGCCATAATTTGAGCATCATCACAGCATGTGGTGGTGCTAGAAGGTTCCCTTTCTGTAGTGGATCACTAATCCAGTATGGTCTTTATCTGTACCTGCGATGATCCTTCTCAGAATGGGATCAGATGTTATGAGACAAACATTGGCTTTTCAGCCCCATGTTTCCTCCCTAAAATGAATTGTGGGGGCAGCTGAAAATTGTAGGGGATAATCAGTGGGTGGGATGTGGAACTCTGATTTCCCCCAGCCTGCCTGTTTCCCCCTGCAACCTGCAGTAGTCACTTCCCCTTTGGGGGAAACGTGAGAGAGGGCCTACTCAGGGCCTGCTCCCACACTCTGCAACTCCCTGCCAATGGAGGCTAGATTGGCTCGCTCTCTGTTGTCCTTCTGCCAGCAGGCAAATATGGTTTTATTCAGGCAGCACTTTGTGGGCCTCTAGCCAGAGGTGGGCTAAGGCAGCTTGCCTCCCCCCACCATTCCTCTGATCCCAAATGTTTTTTTTTTTACAAATAATTAAAAAACAGTTTACAATTTTGTCTTTAAAAGGTCTACAAACCCCTGCTATTAGTCGTCTCGCCAGAACTTTTAGGCTGGCTGGGGGCCTGGGCCTTTGGCATATCAGCTGGTCTGTTGCTAAAGTGGGTTTTAACTGGCTGGATGCTACTGTTGTGTTTTCAATAATGTTTTTAATTGATTTATTTCTATGCTTTAATTAATATATTTTTTAAAAAATCTGTATAGTACTGTTAGCTGTCTTCAGTGCCATTTTTTTCTGGCAGAAAGGCAGGATATACATTTAATTAAAAAATAAAATATGAACAAATTCTTCTGCTGATTAATTGTCATTCAAAATGTAATCTTAAAAACCATGAAGGTATGTGTATTGTAGCCATGTAAGAAGGCAACATTATTATTATTATTATTATTATTATGAAGTTAAGGGCTCTTTTAATAGATTTTGAATGAAGTTTTCTTGCAGCATACTTTTTGTGATTACAGGCATGTACAATGCATGTATATATGGGGATGGGAGACACCCTGGTGAACGCTACTCCACTTCGTGGACACAGTTGTCTCTGCAAAATTTCATTCCAGATGATTTACATGGATATAATGAAATGCAGTTATTAATCAGAGTGCTCAATTTATAGCCTCTCTGTGGCACCCTGGTGCTAAACAGTTTCACTTGGACACAAGTCCTGTTTATTAAACCAGGACTCAAGAACTCAATCTCCTTGATTGTAGATGGACAGCTCAGTTCTATAAATCCATATTAGCTGCTGTGGTGCAAACAGCATCTAAATGTGGTGTTGCCTGCTTGGCAAATAGAAAAGTCATGCAACAGGAGGGGGAATCCTGATTACCTTGCTTTCGATAAATCAAAATGCAGGTCTGTGGAGCTGAAAGAATCCATGCACATTTCGTGCAGACCTGCCAGGTACCCAACAGTGACTGGGAGAAAACCAGTTATAAGACGAATATCCCTTGTTCCTGCTTTGAAATCTGATTTCAGGACTTTGGCTTTACTTTGATCTCTTTCATCTTCCACATGGTTTCCTAAACCAATGGTATTATTGGCAATTAAGATAAGCGCAGGAAGAGCTGAGCTTCTTGGAGCAAAGCCAAAGAGTCTGCATGCTGGCTAAAGCAAACTGCTTCTAAACTAGTAGATACCTATAGATCTAACCTCTTTTAAGCAGTGCTAGCTAGTGAGGTGGTTCTTCGGGAGAAATTACTGGCTGCTACGGTGTGGTAATAGAGTGGGGAGGGGCCTTCCCAGCATTACCTTTAGAGGCAGTGGTGGAAGTGTGGGCCACAGTGTCAGGAATGGCTGGACCTGTATGAGGCTGTGCCATGTGATGAACCACTGAACTGCAGGTAGCAGCCTTCTCAGTGAAGAACCTTACAGACTGACTCCACCCACTCAGGCTAGCTATTGTATCCTTCTGATCAGGAAGGAGTATAACGGGCTTCTTGCTACTGCTGAGCTTGGTTGACCACTAGCATCTTCTTGTTCTCTGGTATGGTTCTTTGTTTATTTTATTTATTACATTTCTATACCACCCAATAGCTGGAGCTCTCTGGACAGATCACACACTGGTTAGTCTTCAGTTCTGACTTATTCCTCAACCCTGCCTCCCGATTTGTTCTTCATTCCTGATACCTGGTTGTGTCAGCACAGTCTATAAGGGTAACCATCCACTGGCTGCACCCAACACTTCCACCATCTTCTTCTAGTGCCTAAAGGTAAATGACAGGAGAGCCTCCCTTCTATCACCATCGTGGCTAAGTGGTTTGATCTAGCAGTCTCTTTCGTCAGTCACTGTTGCTTTTTTTTAGCAGACCTTGCTATGTTGCTGGCAAGCAACATGGAAGGTGTCAAAGTAGTATTTATAGAATACAATAATAACAACTTAAATCTTTAGTTAAAGCATGAAAATGAAAAAGAAAAAAATATTATGTTGTTTTTAGTGTATGGTTCGGAATATGATGTCAGTCTTGGCTCCTAACAAGTGGGGATGGGGAGGCAAAAGTAGACTAATTCAGGGTACACTGTGGCCAAGTTCCATGTTTCTCATCTGAGAAGCAAGCATGACCTGGAAGGGTTTTTTTTAGGTATTAGGGAGTATCACATGACTTGTTCTAGCTTATTGTAAAGAGGCTTCCTTGCTGTTCTTCTTGTTCTTCTGCCTTTTGGGCAGAGCTCTGCAGTAGACCACAAGCTGAATCCACATACAACAGATTTCCCCATCCCTATTCAAATTCTTGACCTCCTGTAGGCTCACATCCTCACATGTATATATTCTTATTTAGAACATAAGAAGATCCCTGCTAGATCAGATCAAAGGTCTATCTAGTCCAGTATCTTGTTCCCAAAGTGGCCAAGTGCATATGGAAAGTCCATAAGCAGGACATGAGTGAAATAGCAGCACCTTCCTGCTTGTGTTCCCCAACAATTGGTATTGAGAAGCATACCAGTTTTCTTTTACTTTCAGTATGGATCAAATAGTACGGGTTAGGGCCATAGGAAAGACTCTAATGGTGTAATCCTATGCCAGAAAAAGTCCTACAACTCCTAACATTCCCCAGCCACTTATGCTGGCTGGGTCAAGCTGAGAGTTGTAGGTCTTTTTCCTGACTAAACATGCATATGATTGTACCCTTAATCTTTCGCCTTGCGAAACTTCACACTATGCACAGATCCCTGTTGAACTGAGCAAATCTAATGGCATTTCCCTCCTATTCTCTGTTCCTGTGATCAGTGATGGTATATGCCAACATGTAAGTGCTGGAATGATATATAGAGCCAAGTTCGCACAAAGAGTTGCTTCAGTTTAATGTTATTGTTTATAAAGGTGCTGTGTTCCTGCGAACCCATAAAAATAACAGACACTGAGCTTGTAATGCATTCCTTTGCTTCATGAATGTCTGAACACTCTACAGAAGCAATACCTGCTCTCCTGATTAACCTCAACAGAAGTGTCTGTGTCCATGTGGAAGCAGGATGTAATGGGGGCAGCAGCCATTCCTAGTTCGGAGGAACTAGAGCGATAGTCCAAGGCACATTTATAAGAACACATGGCTGCAAACCTAAGATATTCACTAAGCATAGGCCTCAGTGGGACTTCTGAAAGAAAAATGGTGGGGGAGGAATTAGCAGACTGAACTTAAACTAGGGAGACCCAAGTTCAATTCCTTGCTCAGTTAGGAAACATGCTTAGTAGCCTTGCACCAGTCTTAAAAGATAAGAACATTGGAAGGTTCATGCTGGATCAGACCAAGGGTCCATCTAGTCCAGCACTCTGTTCACACAGTGGCTGACCAGCTGTCAACTAGGAACCCTCAAGCCTGACATGAGTGCACAACACTCCCTCCCATGTTCCTGAACAACTGCTGTATTTCCCCCCCCCCCTCAGCTGCCTAACTTACCTTACAGGGTTATTGTGAAATCAAGAAGAGAGGTAGGAGGACATCCTGAGTTCTTCAGAAGAATAGGCTAAAAATGAAATGGAGAAAGAAATAATGAATTTCTGAGTAAACATGTTTATGATTGGACTGCCAATCCCATTGCAAAACATTAACGGTGGGGGGGGGGGACAGTGAAGTCCTATGTAGTTCCATTTTGAAGTACATCTCATTGGCTCAATTCGGACGACACAATAGTCAATGGTGGGTTGACTAACCCTAACCCTAACCCTAACCCTAGGGGGTACTCCCCAAACAACATGGTAATAAATAATCAACTGTGGTGTGGATTAGGATCAGCGCTGAGTTGACTATGGCAGCATTGGAATGACACAATAGTCAAAACAACTGACGATTGTTTTCCCCACACCAGTTGTTTATTGTGTCATCCAAATTGAGCCATTGTGTTCAATGAAGCTTACTCCCAAGTTAGTGGGTTTAGGATTGTACATAGAATCATAGACTCATAGAATAGTAGAGTTGGAAGGGGCCTATAAGGCCATCGAGTCCAACCCCCTGCTCAATGCAGGAATCTACCTTAAAGCATACCTGACAGATGGTTGTCCAGCTGCCTCTTGAATGCCTCTAATGTGGGAGAGCCTACCACCTCCCTAGGTAATTGGTTTCATTGTCATATTGCTCTAACAGTCTGGAAGTTTTTTTCTGATATCCAGCCAGAATCTGGCTTCCTGTAACTTGAGCCCATTATTCCGTGCCCTGCACTCTGGGTTGATCTAGAAGAGATCCTGGCCCTCCTCTGTGTGACCACCTTTCAAGTATTTGAAGAGTGCTATCATGTCTCCCCTCAATCTTCTCTTCTCCAGGCTAAACTTGCCCAGCTCTTTCAATCTCTCCTCATAGGGCTTTGTTTCCAGACCCCTGATCATCCTTGTTGCCCTCCTCTGAACACGTTCCAGATTGTCTGCATCCTTCTTGAAGTGTGGTGCCCAGAACTGGATGCAGTACTCAAGATGGGGCCTAACCAGTGCCGAATAGAGGGGAACCAGTACCTCGCACGATTTGGAAGCTATACTTCTATTAATGCAGCCCCAAATAGCATATCCCTGTTGGATTGTGGTGCGCTATGTATACATGAGTATATGGGTTATGCCATCTAAATTATCATTATGCCAGTTGCACAGAAGATCTTGTCACACATGATCAGAGGAGCAGTCTCTACAGTATTTTACTGGGTGCAGAGGCCACTTACTGCCCTGTTTTCCTGCTGCTCTCCATGGGTTTGCTGACACAGGCAGTCAAAATATGGTCTCTTGTACATAAATTTAGTCACAGGGCTGTAGTCTCTTCTTGTTGCACATATGTACAGTAGTTGCTATGCCAGTACTGCTAATAGCTTTTCCATGCAAGCAGGGGGAGGGAGAATGCATTCTATTGTCAGGGATTCCAGTGATATTTAGGGACACAATAGATGGGCTACGGATTTCATCTCCTTCTGAGCTCAAGCCTTTTGGTAATTCAAGCTATATCTTGAAGATTATTCTAATTTCTAACAAAACCGACTAGGAATCTGTGGTAGCATGAGGCACATCATCCCTTCAATGCCAATATTTAGTTGATGTATACAAGCAAATAATACAGCACCATTTTGTGTAGAAGTGGATTTAAACTATTCGGTCAACAGCATAAGGGAACACATGGTTATGGGAATAAAACTGAAAACAGTGTTGTATGAAATATCAGACCTCAGTTCCCAGGTCAAATCATAAATTTCAGATGTAAACATTTGTAAGCAAGAATGACATTAGCAGCATTTGCAAAACACCATGTCTATCTTTTTGTTGAAATTCTTTTCAATAAGAAGGGCAGACAAAAAATGTGTTAAGCATCAGGGGTTTTTTTTAAAAAAAAGATTCAAATGGTTGCATGTTTTGTTAATAAATATCATGCATGTGGTAGAAATAAAAAGGAATGTTTTCAGTTTTAGCTTTTCAAATTAAAAGGAATGTTTCATTTTCTTCAGAGCAGGCATTCTGAAGAAAATTAACTTTAAAATGTCATTCAATTTGAAGTAGGGATGTATGAATTTTGTAAAATCCATTCTGTTTGCATTTCACAGATTGTCAGGTGCCTTTCATTCGGTAGCCTGTTCGTGGACGGAATCTGATATTTTCTAATTTCCCAAATTCGCACAAATTTGTGCAAATTTGCATTGACATGAATTTGCATGTACAAAGATGCACAAATCTCCCCCCAAAATGCACAAATCCTCCCAATGTACATTTTCATGTTTTCGCCTATGGGGAAAATTCCCATTTTTGGCTAGTGAGTTTTTATTTTTTTTAAAAAAATGCTTGTTTTTCCTTAATGACATTTGCATGAAGTTTTGGAAAGTAAAAGAACCAGACCACAAATCTGGAAAAAGCAGGTTTGCTGCAGAATCCATGGGTCACAGTCATAGAAATTTGAACTCATTTGATTCTGTTGCAGATTTCTCCCACATTCCCAATTCGGAGTGGATTTGACTTTTAATTTCACCGTTGTCCAATTTACTTGATGGATCTGTGTGTAGACTAGCCATACTGGGTTGAGTCCAGACTAAAGGGCACAGTCCTAGGCACGTTCATACAGAAAAGAAAGTGCTGCATCTTCCAGCATTTGCCAGCCAGCATCTACACCCACTGAAATCAATGGGACAAGTTAGAAGTCCCATTGATTTCAGTGGGTGTACACTAACCAAGAGTAAGACTGGATTTAACACAATGTGTTAATTCCCTTTTCTCTACAACTGTTAAAGTTACATGAGCCCTGACTTGGATTTTATCTGGTCACCCTAAACTATGGATACCTGAATTTATTAAAGCCAGCATTGTTTTATTACTGAACCAAAAATAAACATATGGGTATAACCATAAACAAAGTATATTTTTAGAAAAGGATTCTTTATTTTTTTTTTAGAATAAAAGGAAATAGTGCAATTATTGGCCTAATATGTAAAAAGTGATTTTTAAGTATTGCCAGGTGCAAAAGAAGATAAAGGGATTTTTAAAAAAGTTATAACCTCATATTCCACACACACCCCATAAGTTGTCACAAAATTTTATTTTAATAACAAATAGAGTTTTCTACAGGGATGATCCCTGCAAAATGCTCCTACGTTAGCTTCATTGAAATGAATGGGTACTACACGATAATGCTGTTGTTTGGCAGCCATTGCTAACTGCAGTAACCATGTGGCTCCATAGGGGATGGGTAAAGCACGAAGGGTGGTTTTCATGGGTAGCAGAATTGTGCGGATAAGCAGATAGGAATTGGGACCTGTGAAAGAGGCTATGTAGAATTTTGCTAAGTATAAATAGGGTTGTAGCCTTTGAATCCAAGCCGCTGCTTAACAGGATAAAATATCATTCGCTACATGATCCTAGGCACACTGCTTTGGGAGTAAACCCTCTTGTATTAGTTGGGACTTACATCCAAGGAAACATGCATAGGATAACACTGGAACAGCATGCTTCTATGCGTGTCTACTCAGAAGCAAGTGCCCTGGGATCCAGTGTGCCCAAGATTGCAATGTGAGAGTGCAATCCTATACATGCTTAGACAGAAAAAGCCAGCATAGCTTTAAGTTCACCTTTCCAATTTCAATGTAATTCCTTACAGGTTTAATGTCTGTGAATTACCGTGCAGACATAAAAATACAGTTTATTGTAGTAATTTAGAGTAAGCCTCACTTTCTCTTAATGTAAACTTCTTATCTCCTCTTTTCTGAGACAGAACAATAAATTCCTGCCATACCCTGCATGAAAATAGCTTTAGATAAATAATAATAATAATAATAATAATAATAATAATAATAATAATAATTGTGTGTGTGTGTGTGTGTGTGTTTAACCACAACTTCTTGTCTGTGAAATGGTTGAAAGTCTGTAGCTTTGCAGGGAAATAGATTGTGCATCACAGGGCCATCCGCCACGAGGCCTCCCTTGTGCAGATGCCTGCTTTTAAAATGCAACTCTTTTGGTGGATGAACAGCCTAATGTTCCATGCCTTGTACTAGTAGTAGCATTTTATGCAACATTGAAAGACTCAATTAATTTGCATAATTCCGTGAGTATTACCATGACTATAAGGTAGGTTAGTTTGCTCAGGAATCTTGTCTGCCCAATATATATACTTGCCATTTTTGACAAATTAATCATGTTGAAAAACAATTCATTATATTTATGACAAAGTGAACCTTATACCCATGGGTCTTGCCTTTCTTTCTTTCTTTCTTTTTTAGAAGAAATCTAATATTAATGCATAGAAGATCAGTGATTTAGTGAGTACCTTAACTGTCAACAATGCCTAAGGCTGAACAAAATTAATATTTTGTTTCCCATCTGGAGATTTCAGTAAAATTAATGAGGGAGGGTGCTTATTATGATGTATTGTGGGAGTAAATTCAAAATATTCAAACTGGCAGTGCTATTTATATAATATTCCAAGAATATTATCTGTTTTCCAGTGGTACTGGACACTCATGTGTTCTAACTACTACAGCTAATTCTAGGTAAGGCACCACTTACAGTTTATTTATGAGGAATTAAATATATGATTCTGTTTTTATCATTTAACAGAATTACATGTTCAGTCCTCTTTCTATAACAAACACCTAGCTGTCACTCTTAGTAGGTATTTGTGATCAGCTGGCAAAATAAATCTGGCAAAATAAATGTAGAAACCATGTACATATGTTTATTCAGACTATGAACATTTCTTTAAAAATGTTGCATGGTCAAGGCTATATATTTCTCTGAGTTCAGACACTTTGGAAAATTCTGTTGTTATGACTAACAAGTAGATATATCAGTGACAGTAGGCTGACCATATGAAAAGGAGGACAGGGCTCATGTAACTTTAACAGTTGTAGAGAAAAGGGAATTTCAGCCAGCGTCATTTGTATGCAAGTAGTACCTGGTGAAATTCCCTCTTCATTACAACAGTTACAACAGTTAAAGCTGCAGGAGCCCTGCCCTCTTTTGTATCTGCTCATTCTAGTATAGTGACTGCAACTTTAACTGTTAAGATGAAGAGGGGATTTCACCAGGGAAGGATCTACACTGTTGTTTTAAAGCGTTTTAAAGCGCTAGGGTGACCATATGAAAAGGAGGACAGGGCTCCTGTATCTTTAACAGTTGCAAAGGACAGGGAATTTTAGCAGGTGTCGTTTGTATATACACAGAACCTGGTGAAATTCCCTCTCCATCACAACAGTTAAAGTGGCAGGAGTCTTGTCCTCTTGACCATGTAAAAAAGAGGGCAGTGCTTCTGCAGCTTTAACTTTGTGATGATGAAGTAATTTCACCAGGTTCTGCATATATACAAATAACACCTGCTGAAATTCCCTTTTCTATGAAACCGTTAAAGATACAGGAGCCCTGTCCTCCTTTCCATATGGTCAGCCTAGTAGTGACAACTGTTTTGGAGTGTGTCCTGGGCCCCAATAGTTGTCAGTACTGTTATAAACTGCTTTAAAATACTTTATAACAGCAGTGTAGATCCGCCCCAGGTACTAATTGCATACAAATGATGCCGGCTGAAATTCCCTTTTCTCTGTAACTGTTAAAGTTACATGAGCTCTGTCCTCCTTTTCATATGGTCAGCCTAAGTGACAGCTGTAGACACTTTTGCACCTGAAGCCTAGAGCTTTGAACTGGAGGTTTTTAAAGGGGGTGATACATAGAGAAGATGACTAAAGGCAAATAAAAATGCACCCATATGAAATCTGCTGCCTATTCATGACAAGGCTGGCTGAGAGAGAGAGAGATTCAGTTGACATCTTCCTGGGGTCATCCCATGAAGCTGATTGGTTGGACATTCAGAACAGATAAAAGGAAGTTATAGTTATACTATGGAATACACTGCTACGAGATGGAGTGATGGCCACCACTTTGGATTGCTCTTACAGGGGATTGGGCAAATTCCGGAGGATAAGGCTATCGAAGGCTACTAGTCCTGATGGCTATATGCTACCTCCGGTATCCGAGGTAGTATGTCTATGAACACCAATTGATAGGGAACATAGGTGGGATTCTTCTGTTCTTCTGTTCTTATGGCATATTGCCTTAGAACAGCCTTCCCCAACCCAGTGCCCTATGTCTTCTATTACTCCAGCTGATAGGACCTGTATTTCAACACATCTGGGCCCTTTCTACACCAGACGTTTTGCCTGGGATAGCTCCTGGGTGCTCTCTGTGGGTCGAAATGACACACAGGGAGTCCCGGGGGAGGGGGGGTTGGCCATGGAATTTTCCAGGTTTAAGGGAAACCTGAAAAATCCTGATTCTTCTGTGGTCCCGGGAACTTCCCAGGACTTCAGAATATGTGCCTGCCCATCCCGGGTGCTCATGAGTAAGCGCGGCTGCAAAATGGGCACAGAGCTCCGTGTCCATCGGGGCTCTGTGTCCATCAGGGGAGGGGGTAGCACCAGTTTCGCCACCTCCAGGAGGGCAGGGAGGGGGTGGGGCCCTGTGCGCACATGTGAGGGTTTTTTGGGGGGGAAAAAGACTTACCTTTTGTAGAGGAGCGCTCGTGCGCTCTTTCCATGTTCAGAACAAAATAAATGGCGGCCGACACGGCCTGGGAGGAACCCAGGCTGTCGCACAATAACGTGTGCATTAGGGTGATGATCCCGGAAGCAGGCACTTCTGGGTTTGCCACCCCTCCTACCCTCGACACCCCTCTTGTGTAGAAAGGGCCCGGGTAGAGGAAGACTAACTTAGAATAAGGACACAGATCTTTGAATGCCCTGAAACGCCAATCCTTTGGCAATGTGAACATGTTCACATCCACTGTCATGTCCAAATCTGTTATACTTGGAGAAGATAAGACTCATATTCTCTGTATTTTTCAAAGGGCACATCCCTGAGGGATTCCATCCATAATGCCTGTTGTCTCTTCCCAACTACATTGAAAACATCTGGTTTGCAGAGAATACTGCACTAGACATCTTAGACTTTCTCATTCATTATAAGTTAATTTCTTGTGGTAACAGGTACGGACAAATATCATGGCTTCTTAAAGATTTGTAAGAAATCCTGTCTTGAGCGGGACAAAGGAATAGGTCATGATTGAGTTTTATTGACTCAGGCTTCTAAACACATCAGCAGAAATGAACTGTGGAATTATCTCCCATATCTGGAGGAGTAGTGCTGAAGAGGGGTAATGTGTTAAAGGTTGAATGGCTGAGCTTCCTTGGTATTCTCTCTGTAGCAGTGTCTTTATTTCTTTCCTTTTCTGGTGTTCAGATAGCACCAACACATTCAAAAGCTGGAGGAGAGCGGATCCGTTTTGGTGCAGATGCTACCCCAAATATAAAAAAGAAACTAACAAAAGTGCTGGGAAAGGAAGCCTTTTAAAGACAGACTTTTAACCTGGTGCCAACATTGCTATCTTTCCAGCACCAGGTTAAAACTGGCCTCTTCTCTCAGGCATTTGGCAGCATTCAATGAGTTTTAATTTAGGTCTTGGATTGTCTTTTGCTGTGGTTTAACAAATTGTTCTTAGATATCTGCAGTCTGTGTTGTGTTATCTGTTTATATGGTTTTATATAAATGCTTTTCTTATTGTACTTTGTATAATGAGTTTTAATTAGAGCTGGGCCAAAAATTTCAACCATTCCATTTTCGGCATTTTGTGGGGGCAAGGGGAAAATGGAAACACAGGCAAAAGAGGCTGGGAGAGTTGAGAATTTCTGAGGATTTTTTTTCTTGTGGAGTAGAACAGGTGTTCCACATATCTTTTTACATATAGCCAGTTGTTGAGGGGGTCTTATTTCTTTCTTTTTATTTTTTTTAAACACTCCTGGCATTTTCAGGAGCCCAGGAGTGCTTCCTGGATGCTTATTGGAGAGAGTGAAGTCACATGGCCTCCAATAAGCATTTACTGAGAACTGTTGGGTTCATCCAAATGCTGGAGGAAGAAAGCCCCTCAACAATCAGCTACACTTCAAAAAAGGTATGTGGAAATCCTGTCCCCCTCCCCAAGGAGAAAATTCTCCAAATTTCCCCCCATCCCTGCGAAAGAGGCAGAAAAAACAATGCCTTTTTTACAGGGTGAGAGAAAGTTCTTGAAAATAGGGGGCAGGTTTCAGCCCAGCACTAGTTTTAATGTGCTGTTCTTTAAAATCTTTGTGAACTGCCCAGAGAGCTTTGCCTATGGGGCAGTATAGAAATGTCATAAATGAAATGAAAGACAAATACTGTACTTTGGTGATATGGAATCCACTGCCATTGTATATTCTGGGGAGAGACTGTAGGTCAGTAGTAGAGTCTCACCCCAGGTTCAATCCTTGAGATCAGATGATGTAAGAATTTCACAAATGATCTAGAATTAGGAGTGAGCACTGACGTGACCAAGTTTGCTGATGACACCAAATTATTTAGGGTGGTTAAAGTAAAAAAGGACTGTGAGGAGCTCCAAAAGTATCTCTCCAGTTGTTGGGAAACACAGGCAAGAGGGTGCTCTTGCACTCATTCTGCTTGTGAGTTTCCTGTGGGCAGCTCATTGGCCACTGTATGAAAAGAATGCTGGACAAGATGGACCCCAGATCTGACCCAGCATGGCTCTTCTTATGTTCTTAAATCCCTGCCTGAGACCCAGGAGCACAATTATCAGTTAGACTAGGCAGTATACTAGAGAAAGAATAAGAAACTTCATACTAGGGTGACCGTATAAAAAGGAGGACAGGGCTCCTGTATCTTTAACAGTTGTAGAGAAAAGGGAATTTCAGCAAGTGTCATTTGTATGCATGCAGCACCTGGTGAAATTCCCTCTTCATTACAAGAGTTAAAGCTGCAGGAGCTATACTAGAGTGACCAGATAAAACAGAGGGAAGGGCTGCTGCAGCTTTTAACTGTTGTGATGAAGAGGGGATTTTACCAGGTGCCACCTGCATACAAATTACATCTGCTTAAATCCCCTTTTCTACACAACTGTTAAAGATACAGGAACCCTGTCCTCCTTTCCATATGGCCACCCTGGGGTTGCCCATGTTGTCTGAGTGGATGGGTGGAGGGGCCAAGGTAGGGCACGCACAGACTCTGTATGCTTTGTGGGTCTTGACTAGTCTGAATGCAACAAAAAGCAGAACCTGTGAGGGACTTATCGTATGGCAAATGTGAAAACTGCAGCTGAATAACAATGCTAAGCAAGCAAATGTGCTTTAAGTTAACACTGGTAGCTCAATTTACCTTGCAGGGTGAGCTGTTCATTATAAGTTTCAAGTTTCAAGTGTAAATGTTTCAACACATTGTCTAATCTGGAGGCAGGATATTTAGCATCACACAAAATTTGCAATAAAAATGAGCCAGGGAATACAATGAAACAAAAACAAAGAAAAACATGACTTCTATTATTTACAGTTTAATAATCTCTTGTTCTGTAGAAGCCAGTCTTTGTACTGATTCTAGTTGCACTGAATAAAAATGGTGCGAGAGAAGCAATCTGTATTCTCGCATCTGTGAAGTAAGTGAACTGAGGGCATGGTGTATCCCCTATTTCAAATATCATCTTATTTTGTAAAATATTGAGATTGCAAGCCTATTCCCACTTAGGCTGCAGACAGACGTTTTCCAGGGCTAGGGTTGAAAGTGATATGACAGAGCCACTGTTGTTCACAGTGTGTACAGCCATTTCTTAATGTCCCTGGTGAAATAGGTTTTGCAGGTTCTTGTCATGTTTTAGAAACCTATCTGACCAGAGACAATAACAGGGCAAAATGAATGAGGCCATGTACACCATCAGGGATGATAGGTCTGTCATATCAAGTTCAACTATCTTTCAAACTATTACCTTTCTCCAGATTTCCAGGGGATGCCAATCCTTGTATCAATCCTTAGGATTTACTACTGGGAGTAGACCTGCATAAGATCAGGCTGCAAAAATGCTGCATAACTTCCCATTTCATCTAAGAGGAGACTTCCCACTCCAACGCTAACATTGTTTGGGCAATTAGCATCTATTCTTAAAAGTTTCTCAGGGGCTGCAGATTTCATTTCAAAAACAGTTGGTCAGAGTTTTCTTTATAAGAGATTCGTTTTCCAAACTGAGGAAGAGCATTAACTAACAGAGGAAGATCTGAACTATGTTTGAGATGAAAAGCCCCAGGAAATAAATTAATGCTGTAAAGAGTTATATGCATACATAGGTACTCTTGTGCAATAAATAGTCACAAAGAGTATACCACAGCAATTTTTATACGTCAAAGCCACATAAATAGTGATGGCATAGCTATTACAGAAATAAGTAGTAGTAAGGTCAGATTATACATTTTCAAAATGTTTTAAAAAAAACACCAGTCACTTCTCTAAATCCACCATTTCAGTGAGGAAGGGAAAAAAAGCAAAGAGGGGAAAATGATGTTGTAAAGCTTCGTCTAAATGACTGAGGCCTTAAAAGCATCACGTCCTGTGTAAATCTGCATTATTAATTCACTGTAAAATACATCCAGTTGTAGTGCTTGGTTGTTTTTACATTAAATTAAGCCTTTGATGTTCTTTAATGCTTCACTATAGCCTCCAATTTGTCAGAACACAAATGCACCAGCAGCTGTTGAAAATATCACTTTTGCAGTAGCGGCACCGGCCAATAAAAATCCTGAGAAGTCATCTCCCTATCTGGCTGCACAAAATAGCGCTGAGAAAGTAGTCATCTCTTTGAAGTATCACTCCAATTATAGGTTTTAACCCCATAGGTCACAGTTTGATTATTTACACAATGCCAGTGTAATTCTGTCTCAATTCTAGGCTTTCTGTTAGTCTAAAGGATTCACTAGCTCCAGTAGAGGAAATTTCAGATAGCAGTTCTGATGGTATTGACCTGTGTTTGATAGGGTTAGACAGCATTTGGATGATCACTGTATGTTTTCTGTATTATTTAACTTCGTATAATATTATTTAATGATGAAAGCAATAGATATCAAGTTTACATTTCACCCACCCATACAACTAATTTCAAATGCATTGCGCACACTCTGAAATACATAGTGTGTGTGTGTGTGTGTATACATACACATTATGCACACACACACACACAATACTTGGCAAATCTAGTTTTGTCAAATAAAGATACATATGTGAGTTTAGTCATGTGTCTCTTTATTCTGGGGTTAAGTGCTGGTATTGATGCTTGACAGCAAAAATGGGCAATTCCACCATGCTGGTTAAATTGTCTAATTTTATTACATTAGACATTTCTTGGCAAATGCATCTGCCAGCAGGAAATATAAATGGTACATTTGCACCGAGGCAGTAACTCTTGTCATTTCTGATTCCATCCCACTCCCCTGCAATAATATTCTAACTTGCATTTGCATCAAAAAGATTTGTGACTAAAAATCAGGTCTTTTTTTAATTGTTTATTATGCCGACTGCTAACCAATAGAATGAAAATCCCTTGATGGTATTTGAGATAGACTAAAAAAAAAATCACCTTCCTTCATTTGCCCACATTTCTTTCAGCACATGGGACAGTTGAGGAGGAAGACTTGTGCAGACTGATCCTGTGCATGTTTACTTTGAAATAAGTCTTGCTACGTTCAGTGGGACTTCCTCCAAGGTGTGTGTGTGTGCCTATGAGTATGGCTTCACAGCACAATTCTGTGTATATTCAGTTGGAAGAAAATCCCACCAATTTGCTGGGAAGTACTCCCAATTAAGTGTGTAAGCCTACTTAGAAATATGCAGCCAATTTTTACTTAAACTATTCCCTGTAGGTCAGCTACTTGAATCCATAGAAATTATTGTAGTGGCAAATTTGATTAAGTAAGCAAGCATACATTGGTTCCCTTTCTCTTTCCCCAGAGCAATGTTGTGTACTGGTCAGAGTGTTGGAGTGGGACGCGGGAAACCCTGGTTCTAGTCCCCACTCAGCCATAAAATTTACTCGGTGACTTTGGGCCAGTCACTGACTCCCAGCGTAATCTACCTCACAGAGTTGTTTTGATGATAATATAGAGGGAAGGAGGAAGAGGATCATATACATTGGGTGAGATATACCAAAAATTAAATAAATAACAATAAATAAATAAATACATAAAAGGGATGTGAGGAAAGAAAGAGAGAGAGGCCCTTTCCGTACCATAGGAGCGGAGAGGGCGGGAGGCGGGGAAACCCAGAAGTGCTTACTTCTGGGTTTGGCATGATGAGGCCGCACCAGAAAGCAACAGCCTGGGTTTTTCCTGGGCCGTCGCAAGTTGCGACGGCCATTAAAAAAAAAAAAATCTGTGGAGTAGCACACGAGCGCTCCTGCGCAAATGTAAGCACCCTAAAAAAAACAACCTTGTGTGTGATCCAGCCCCCCCATCCTGGGGATGGCGATTTCTCTGTCCCCCCCCCCTCCTGATGGCCTCAGAGCTGTGCAATGGGGCTCTGTGGCCATCAGTGCAGCTGCTCTTACTCGTGGGTAAGCGACACAAGCCACCCATCTCGCTGCCCTCCCGGGAGCAGGGAACAACCTGGGATAATAGCATTTCCTAAACTCCTGGGAAAATGGAGAGCTGGCCCCTGCCTGCTTGCGGGATGCTCTGTGCGTCATGCAGACTCTCTGCGAGCAAACAGGGCAGCCCTGGGGAAAATGGCTGGTGCAGAAAGGGTCAGAGAGAGAGAGAGAGAGAGAGAGAGAGAGAGAGAGAAAGCAGGGACGGCTTTACCATTAGACAGACTAACACAGCCATTTCAAGTGGCAAATGCTGAGGAGCAAAGAGCAAACGGAGCTGTGTGTGCTCTGCAGCCTGTCCTGCATCCCATGAGCTAGCCAGAGAGGCACAATGGGTGGTGCTGTCCCATCAACAGTATTGAAGTGAGATCCCATGGTCAACTTGGTTGCCTTTTGCACAGGGAATGGGGGAAGGTGCCATCTTGTCCTTCACATCAAAGACTTTGACTTTAGAAGTAAGTGTCAATCCATCCGTGTATCACTGAGCCAGCTTCCATTTGTGTTTTTATTTCTGTCATGCAGTGCCAGCTCCTGGTTTTTGAGGTCCCCTGGGCTTGACACCCTCACAGGGATGCCTCCCTCAGTGATTCTACCTTCTCACTGCCATTCTCGCCAGCTATTGCTCCTTCTCCCCCTCTTATCATTGCTATCACTTTCTTGCTCGGTAGGCAGAAAGCCAGTGAGTAAGTAGGCAGTGGCATCTACTGATCCTCTTTATCACCACCACCACTATTGTCTGGACAAGAGGATGAGGCAGGTGAACAAGAAGGTTGCAAAGGTGAAGAGAAGGAGCAAATCCTGGGGGCTCGTATCAGTGAGTACCTGCTCTGGTGCGGGCCCTTGGTAGATGCCTGGCCATGCCTACCCTTGGGGCAGGCTGGCTATCATGTCAAATGTCTTGACAACAGTAAAAGCCTGCAATCTATAGACCATAGACTGAAACAGATTATTTAATTTAAGCAGGGATTCGTTGTTTTAACTTCAATGGGACAAATACAGGTACTGTTCTGGGCTTCTGTTTCCAGATCCAAGCTACACATTATTCAGGTGTTTAATGATTTGATATCTTGTGGGTTTTTTTAACTGTACATACTCCAAATGTGATCAGAAAGTGGTGCTGCAGGGAGACGGTGTCTGACTGTCTCCCCCACCCTGCTGTTTTCACAGACTGAAACACCCCAAAGTTGCTATTAGCCCACTGGAAGTGGGGAATAATTAAATGTAGTTGTTATATTCCAAAGCACAAATAGTAGAGCTATCTAGAGTCCCAGTATTGGGAAAAAAGCAGAAAATACTACTACTACTACTAAAGCTACATCTGCTGCTCCCAAATCCTCTGATAATTCTTGGGCCGCCTCGTCATGGCGCCTCTTCCAGGGCGCAGCGGCAGTGGCAGTCAGTGCGCCATGCATTGACGCTCCTGCCACCAGTCTTCACGGCAGGAGCGCCATGGCGTCTTTTCCTGTCGCCATTGCCACCGCGGCGCCTGCGCCTGCGCCTGCCCAGCATCAGCTGGAGGGGCAGCTGGAGCAGCAGCCCACCTACTCTAAAGTAAGTTTTTTTATTTTATTTTTAAAATGGGGGGAGGACAGTGGAGGCGGTGCAGCAAGCTTATGGCTCGCTGCTCCATCCCCTTCCCTGCCCAGCCCGCTCCGCTCTAAAAAATGTCGGGCTAATGCCTGACTTTTTTAGTGTGGAGCAAAGGGCCTTTGCCCCTAGATTGCTTCAAATTGGCGGCAGCATCATGTAACTTAGGGTGACCAGATTTTGGAACCCAAAATCCCAGTGCAAAATGGCCACCCAAAGGGGACGTGCCCCCCCCAAAAAACATAAAATAATTTTTTTTAAAAGGCCCATGCAGGTAAGTGGGGGGGCCCTCCTGCCTCCTGCCTTGCGCTCCTTACCTGCAGGGGCAGCTGCTTCCCTCCAGTGCTCGAATCTACTGAGAAACAGGCTTTGCGGCCTGTCCCTCTGTAGAGCGCCGGGTGATGATGTCATCACCCAGCACGCTACTGAGGGACAGGCTGCGAAGCCTGTTTCTCAGTAGATTCGAGCACCGGAGGGAAGCAGCCGCCCATGCAGGTAAGTGGGGGGGCCCTCCTGCCTCCCGCCTCACGCTCCGTACCTGCAGGGGCAGCCGCTTCCCTCCGGTGCTCGAATTTACTGTGAAACAGGCTTTGCGGCCTGTCCCTCTGTAGAGCGCCGGGTGATGATGTCATCACCTGGCACGCTACTGAGGGACAGGCTGCGAAGCCCGTTTCTCAGTAGATTCAAGCACCGGAGGAAAGCGGACGCCCCGGCAGGTGGTGGCGGGGGGGGGCACCCAAAACCTCACCACCAAGCCACCCCCCCAAAAAAACCAGCCCGGATACCGGGTCTGCCGCCGCTCTCCGCCACCGCAGCATGACCCCCCTGCAGCCCCGGTTTGCCCCCATCCCCCGGTTGGCCCTGATCGCCCCAGGTTTCCCGGTTAGGACCTAATGTAACTCAACTGCTGCCATTACGAAGCAACCGCGAGGCAAAGTGCCCATGAAGAGGTACCGCCAGTTTGTGGAACAAACTGAGGAAAATCACTCCATACATGTTCAGGGACTTTTGCTTATTCTGTTTCACATTTCAATATTCACCATATGTTGGATTTGAAATTTGGCATCCAGGCATTATTCTTGCAAATTGAAAATGAGAGGTTATAGATTGTCTGTTTGCTTAATGCTTACATATAATCTGTAATTCTATACTGGAAATTCTGAAATTCCTCTATTTCTAAACCCAAATCCATAATATGCGTTTCCTTCTTATAAGATCCTCTTTTGCAACTTGTGATAATAAATGTAGTAAATATTTTAGATGAAATAGAATGAAAGATCTAAGATTATGAGATTTACACAGATAACTTTTAGTACTGGAAGTTATCTATGATGAACATTGTTGGATCAGACCACAGCTCCATCTACTTCAGCACCCTGTGCCCAATAAGGGATAGCCAATTCCCTTTGAGAAGCACGTTTCCTGAGAATCTGGGACACCAAATGGAAAATGGGGGTTGGATACAAAATTATCTTGGTAGTCAGTAATATTCCCCTTGAGGTTATTTTGATAACATTTCCCTTCCTATGATAGGCATTTTGCCTTTGGATTTTAGACTCAATGAGTCAACAAATGGTAAATACAGGATTTTCTCACAGACCTGATTTTGGTAGCCACCTCCTGATGGCCAACATTTTTTTTTCTTTTCCAGAATCTTGATGTTGAGTCCCTCCAGAGTATCAAACCTGCCCCCCAGAATGACATAACAACCAGGTCATTTGGGAAAATAAAATGGCTACCACTGGAGAAAATTAAGTCTCCCCTATAATCTCCAAAGGAATGGCAAATTGGGTTACAGAAAGAACTCATGTGATTGTATCATAAGAACATTAGAAGGGCCATGCTGGATCAGAACCAGGGTCCATCTAGTCCAGCACTCTGTTCACACAGTGGCCAACCAGCTGTCGGCCAGGGACCAACAAAGCAGGACATATTGCATCAGCACCCTCCCACCCATGTTCCCCAGCAACTGATGCATATAGCCTTACTGCCTCTGAAACTGGAGGTAGCACATAACCATCAGGGCTAGTAGCCACTGATAGCCTTCTCCTTCAGGAATTTAACGAACCCCCTTTAAAGACATCCAAATTGGTGGCCATCACTACATCGTACTTCCTTTATTACCATTCATTACTCATGGCATTCATTTTGTAACTAATGAAAATTAAACCAAATGAGGCTCATTCAATTCAATTTTTTATTCATTATAGAAGGAATACTCAAATCATACACTGAAATGGTGTGTTTATATTTTAATCTATTTTATGCTCTTATTGTGTGTATTCTTTTTCTATTGTTTTAATGGTTTACGGTTAAGCCAGTTATGGTAGAATGGTGCATAAAAATATTTTAACAATTAAATAAATGGAGTGTACATATATTCTCTATAGACCACATAGCGGATGTTATGTTGCTATTGCCTTCTGCCCTTATGCACTGCAAATTGAAGGGAAGCATGGACTATAATGTCTGTGTGCTTCAGTCTATGTTGATTGGACAGAATTGTGTGCTGGCTCTTACCACCAATCCTAAAGCCTGTAACGGATTGCACACTGGCCAATAGCCCTATTAGTTCATGCTGGCTCTAGATTGATAATCAAATCAGGCAGGGCATACATCTCAGAAACATGACCTTGCCACTCCCCTGGTCACTGCTTAGCCATGGTCATCAGTAGGTAACTGCACCTTCTCCTTCCAGCTGGTATTTGCATTGTCCCACAACTACTACTTGAGTTGATTGTACTTCTTTTCCTGGGAACATTTCTTGAAAATTAGTGCTACGGTATCAAACTCCGAGGGAGGGCAACTTTAGGTGATGGATTGATGTGGTTGTGCAACAAATTCTCAGTTTCTGGTCAGTATGGTTCCTGCACTCCAACAAGAGCTGTTGAAGAATATTATTGGGTAACAAAATAGCTATGAAAGAGGATCTCTATTGTCCTGCCCCAGGGCGCATTTATCCTCCTCCTCCTCCTCCTCCTCCTCCTCCTCCTCCTCCTCCAACAAAAATAGAACACTTATCAGTTTTTCCAGCTTTATGAATGGATTAGAATCCAAGGAACCCCCCATGTGTCCTCTATGTGGAAGCTGCCAGAGGACTGTCCTCAATTTTGAAAGCATCCTGTATTTGAAGGGTTGTCCAGCCCAAGTCCAGTCTAAAGATAAATGAAGCTTTGTCCAGCCTAAGTCCAGTCTAAAGATAAAGAAGGAAGAGCTGTGTCTTGAAGCTGCCCATTCAATAGTACACAGACTGCAGACTGGGCAAGGCATGGGTCAACTGGTCATATTCTTCCCTACTATGCTGAGATGTAATGGATTTCTATTTAAATTATAATAGTGATTTCTAAATTTTTATGCAGTTTGATGTCCTCCTTTTTGGTGATGTATGTCCTCTTTTTTCACAAGTGGCTGCCCTAGTTGTAAACTCCCAAAGGTACTGTGAGGTTGTGTTTCTCCTAAAGCTGCCCCCTCCACCACTCCTGTTTTGAAACTGAGGAATGTTGTGATATGGCTGTGGGTAGGATCTTGCTATTGAAATTAAAAACATCCAAAATCCAACTAAGCATGCTCAAGCCCTTGGGCATGCCAATGTTAACTCTTTTGATCTCAGTCATGAAATGGAATGAGGAAGCAACTCAAATTGCTCCAAATCTCTTCTAGAACTGTTAACAGTTCAGATTTAGTTATTGTTTAATGTTAACTAAATGAAGAGTTCTGTGGAACTCTGAAGTTAGCACACGATCTTGAGACATCTAATTGCTCTTAATAATGGTATTATACTACTGTGGAAGTTTTTAAGAGGGTTATTTTAGGACTAAGAGGTTCTAGTTGTAAAAACAAGTTGAGTTTCTACGCCCCCAACCCCTACTCACAATTTACTGGTAACGATGTATAACAACCCTCTGACTTTAAGACTGATGTAGTAAAATGTGCTTGAATAATACATTGTAGCCTTGACCAGAAAATGTTTGCTTACTCACATAAAGTAATTTGCCTCTTAGCACAGCTGGGTTTCCTTTTCCAAGTGTTTTATTTTTTATGAAGTAAAGAGAAAACATTATTTTTGTAAACCAATGTTTTAATCTAATTGATGACAAGTCAATGGCCTAGAATAGCAATGGTTACTTCAAAACACCTCTCAATTTGCACATTTTAGGGCCTACTAAGCTAGAGAACTGAAGCATGAGGCAAATGAAAAAATATGAAGTTCATAATCTATGGAGACCTGCATGTGTACAGCCATAAAAGCCACAACTGCCAGCTCAGGTGGAAAAATGCTGAAGTGAGAAATGTATTCAATAAATAGAAAACACAGCATGGAGCTGAAAAGTGTGCATGAGAAACTGGTTAGGAGATTCGAATAATGGAAAAGGAAGCAGATGGAGCATGAGTGTACATTAAACAGTAGTGTTCATAGCTTGTGACATAAAGCATTCCTCTGGGAGCCTAATTCTTAACTATCTTGAAATTCATTCAATTTAAAATATCATGGTCTTGTTATCATATCATTTCCTTGAAATTTTATTGAAAATATTATCGTGATGGACTGCATTTCACACATGGAAAGGTGTGCCGGAGGAAGGAAAAACAGAAGTACTATTTAATATCCCTGCAACTTTTGCTGCCTGAACTTCCACTAAGTTCTGTGCACTTTCCAGAGTGGTTTTTTGCCCTGTATGTATTGGGATAGGGAATGAGAGATGTGGGTTCAAGAGCCAAATCATCAAAGCATTACACAAGGGAGTACCTACACGACTGCTTTATAATGGTTTATAATGGTTTTGACAACTGTTCAGGCCCAGGACACATTTAGAGTTCCATCACACCAACGATTTATTGCACCCCCGCCATGCCTGGTATGTGGTTTTGTAGCACGGTACTCACATGACGTCATACCTGTCCTGCACTCATCTCACCTCTTCTCCCCCTTGTTGTTCTTTATTTTGGTGCGGGGAAAGTCTGGATTATTTTTCCTTCTCGCTTTTTCCTTTGTTGAGGGCATGTGCTAATGGAGTCTTGTTGATGAAAGGGGAGGGTGGGGCAGTTCTCCTCCTCCAGCATGTCATTGTACAGACTTGTGCTCAATCAGTTGAATTGACTTTTTACTGCTCCACCCCCCCCCCACCATTGCCCACAGAAATGGAGCCCAGATGAAACCTTAAATCAGTAAATCACTAGTCAACAAAGCCAGAGCAAGGGCGGGAAAGAGCCCACGCCCATCAGAGTACCACAACCAATGAAATGGAGGAAGAAAGAGAAGGAGGTGGGGTGGCAAACAAGCAAAAAACTCATGTAAAAGGGACAATGTGTAATGGAGTCCTTGACACGCTTATGAAATGGAGGTAAAAAAACATGGAGGCAAAACGGGGAAAATAGGTGTGATGGAGCCCTACAAATACCATTGCGAGATGTAGGGTGCAAATAACGAGTTGAGACAAGAAAGTTGGGTATAAAATGGGCCACTTTTATTCAAGATCTGCAGAAGGGAGTAAAACCTATGCGGGCATCCTCTCTTGGCCTCTTCCAGGCCAAATCTTAGGAATGGGCGAACGATTCTCTGACCTCGAGGTGGCAGCACACGTTCGCCACCCCTTGGTCTTACCCCATATGGGGTTGGGAGGCCTTCCTTTGTCACAACACCCGTGCCGCAGTGCTCCGAATGTGTGAGTAGAGTTGGCCTCAAAGGTAAACCTTATTCCCATGATCTGGTGCCGCGGGGCTCCCAGATGTGGGCCTCAGGTATTACCCTTTACCTCAACGGTTCCTGAGAATGTTCACCATTTGAAAATGCCCCTAAGGATGCCCGCACCTACCACCAAATTAAAGTGACCGAATTGATACAAATCCACCTATTTACTACTCCCCGGCTGTCTTACAGTATGAAGTAGGCGAAAAAACTCCTAACCAAATTAGGATAAGAGTAAAAAATTCCTACTTGGCCTCCTAATGACAACCGGCTAGCCCATACTGTTTACAGGGAGGGGAGGGAGGGAGCTTCGCAGAGATGAAGAGGGCGGGCAGGCCCATTAGCCGGCTATTTAAGCCGCTCGGCCCTGCCCCGCCCAGTGGCACCATATGGATGCTCCAATCAGCAGCATCCACCTCGGCTCTTCTCCCCCCCACCCGCAAATATCATCCCATGCCCAATTGGGCTGGGGATTTCACTTTTCAAAATGTTTTCAAAGTGTTATATCCTGCTTGGTGTAGATCTGGCCCAGGTTACTGTTTCTAGGAAATCCCAATTTGATTGTTATTTCATTACATTGGTAGTTACACATGGTGCATAATTGCCTTTGGAGTGCTCCCATCTCTGACTGAAGTTTGGTGAAATGCTATGTATCTCAATCTAGGCACAGTACCAGGACAAAATGATCTCATTCTTTTAGTAAAAACAGCTGGGATTTGAGAAGATTTGTCAGGTGGGGTTGCATGCTTGGCGGAATAAAATAATTTCTTGGAAACCATGTAAAAGGTTAGCCTTCAAAGAATGTCCAGATATCAAAAGCATTCTGCGCACTGCTACAATCCAACAGAGGATTAAATGCACTGAAATCTACTGAAAGAAGTTGAAATCCATGAGGCCAATAGCAGCCAGATTAATGGCAGTTACACATTACAAGGAAGTGAAAGAGTAGAAGCACAAGTAAGTTCCGTTTTTTCCTTACGTTTTTAGTAAAAAGTTGTACTGCATGAAAATGGACAATTGCGGAAGTGGAGGGTGAGAAATAACGACATGACACAAATATATGGATTTATTAAAGATTCTGCAAAGGGGTAAAATTCCTAAGCGGGCATCTCACTCTTGGCCATAAGGCCATCCCTAGGATCGGGCGAGCCGTTCTGAACCCCTGTAGTGGCACCTTACAGCTCGCCACCTCATGGGTTCCCCAGTCGGGGTAGGGAGGCCTTCCGGTGTCACCGCCCACATGCCGCATGGCTCCGAGGGAGTGAGGAGGGTTGGCCTCAAAGGTAAACCTTCCGTCCGCTGGCTGGTGCTGCAGGACTCCCAGCCATTGGCTTCAGGCACTACCCATCACCACCAATGGTGCAGAGAATGCTCACCATTATTCCCCTCTTGAGATGCCCGCACCTAACCGCCATCAAATGTGACCAAAGAACACCAAATCAACCTATTTTATACACCTAGCCTGTCTCACAGTGTGGAGTAGGCGAAAAAACTCACAACCAATTCAGATTGTGAGCAAAAAAATCCTACTCGGCCTCCAAAAGGACAACCAGCGAACCCACACTGTCTACAAGGGAGGGAGGGAAGGAGCCAAAATGGACGAAGAGGGCTCTGGGCAGGAGCAGAGCCCTTAAATAGCTGTGCTCCTCCCTGCCCCAGTGGTGCCAAAACGAGGTGGCCAATGGCCTACCTCCACACTGTGCTGTCTCCCCCCATCCACAATTAGCCTCCCCCCCACCGCCCAGGCATTGCCGGGCATGGGTCTGAGGCTCTTCCGTGGTACTAAAATTCATTACCTGAGTAAATGGAAGCTTACTGAAGTATATTGTCCTATTTCCTGCTCCCCTGTGAAGCCCCTAAAGCCCCCCTCAGGGATTAAGAGGGGGCTATCCTGTTCAGCAGGGGATAGGATTTGGCAAAGTGCAATGGGAAATGGGAAATTGGGGAAAGGAACTTTGCGCAGTAGAGCTTCTCTTGCACAAAGTATCTAGGCCAAATTCCTTCTATTCAGATTTCTCAGGATCCAAGCCATTGTGATTATCTTAACTTTGGACAAGTATGCAGGGTTTTATTAGACAGGAAATAAAAGAAAGCCCTTCAGTAGAGTCTGCAGATCTAGTGCTATCTATAATCAGTGGCAAGATGGCAGCAATTCTTATTCTTTTTTTTAATGTTCTGATTGTTTCTGCTAGATATGAATGGCTATTTTATCCAGCCAAATTGGCTTTATCCAGCCAAGGTGATAAGTGTGGATTGAGGGGATCTGAATAAAGTTTGTTAATGTAGTGAAACAATTGTTTTTAATCACATATTCAGTGTGCAATTCAAGTTACTGTGCTACCGCAGAAATGCTGAAAGTGGGTATAAGGGTGATAAGTAGGGATGTGCACTGGATCGGATCCGATCCACAATCCGAATCCGATCCAGGGGGAAATTGGATAAAATTAGCCGATTTATCCAATTTCCGATTTCACCACTGGATCGGCCGATCCGATCCGATCCGATCCGGAAAGGTTCCAATCCAGATCGGATGGATCGGCGGGTGCCCGCTGGCGCCCGCCACCACTTCCATTGGTGGGCGCCAGTGGGCGCCCGCCGATGGAACTGGACAGCGGGGGGGGGGCTTCCCTAGCGGGGCTGTCCACTTCCATTGGCGGGCGCCAGTGGGCGTCCGCCGATGGAAGCGGAAAACAGGGGCAGGGGGCGGAGGACGGAAGCAGACGTCCAGGAAAGGTAAGCAGGGGGAGGGGGGAGGGGGCGCGCGGCGCGCTTACCTTTCCTGGCCATCCGCTCCCATCCGCTGCTGGCCGCTACTGTGAGCAGGCTTCACGGCCTGCCCCTAGGTAGCGCGCCAGTTGATGACATCACCTTGTGTGCTACTCAGGAGCAGGCCACGAAGCCTGCTCGCAGTAGCGTCCAGCGGCAGATGGGAGCGGACGTCCCCCGAAGGTAAGTGGGGGGAGGGGGGCCCCCACGCGTGCCGCTTACTTTCAGGGGACATCCGCTCCCGTCCACTGCTGGCCGCTACTGTGAGCAGGCTTCACGGCCTGCTCCTAGGTAGCGCCCCAGGTGATGACATCACTTGCCGTGCTACTCAGGAGCAGGCCTTGAAGCCTGCTCACAGTAGAAGCCAGTGGTGGACTGGAGCGGATGTCCCCCGAAGGTAAGCGGGGGGAGGGGGGAGGAGTCCCTGCGCGCGCGCCGCTTACCTTCGGGGGACGTCCGCTCCTGTCCGCCGCTACTGCAAGCGGGCTTCGTGGCCTGCCCGTAGGTAGCGCGCCAGATGATCAGGTGATGATCACCTGGCGCGCTACCTAGGGGCAGGCCGCGAAGCCTGATCGCAGTAGTGGCCAGCAGCGGACGGGTGTGGACTGCCACGGAAGGTAAGCAGGGGGAGGGGGAGGGGCTTAGCCCCCCGGGGCCATCCGCTGCCATCCGCTGGCACCAGCGGATGGAAGCGGACGGCCCCGGGGGGGGGTAAGGAGCACAGGGGAGGGGGCTTACCTGCCAGGGCCATCCACAGCGGACGGCCCCGGGGGCCTCCCTCACCCACCTGCCACCATTTTTTCCTCATAGACTTGCATTGGGGGAAAGCTTTTTTTCCCCCAATGCAAGTCTATGGGGGGGGGGGGGGGTAAATGGCGGCCAGTCCAAAAATCGGAAGTTCCGATTTTTGTATCGGGATCGGATCCGGTCCAGAGCCCCTCCGATTTTGTCCGATCCGATCCAGGACAAAATTGGAGGTCCCGATCCAGGTCCCGATCCAATCCAGGGGGTCCGTGCACACCCCTAGTGATAAGGCAAGTAAATGCAGGCTGAATTGCTAATTAGTGATTGGGCTAAGCAGTCCAGTAATGACTGCATTACATGCTAAGCTCTCCATGGATCTCCAGAGATGCATAGCCAAGTTGGTTCTGTGAATTGGACCTAATTTTTGTTTGTGGTTGGCTTCCAGAAGAAGAACGATATGGGATCACGAATGATCCAAGGAATAAAAGGAACACAATTTTGAACTATGACAGAGGTTTGGAAGCAATTTCTAGTCACAGTTTATTTGGGAGATGTAAAGTATGAAGGATGTTCTAGAGAACAATCATTTTCCTAGCGTAAAGGAAAGTTTGGCAATGATTAATTAGAATGAAAACCTGGAATTATAAAACATTTATCTCCATGGAATCATAACCCTGCCAAAAGGCAGATGCATGGAGATCACCTGATTTCTTATCACTCAGTTATTCAACACTTGATGATTTTACAACATGCTGAAACCTACTTGTATCTTTTCCTCAGATTGTCTGCTAATAATCTTAGGTGGCAGGAGCACGTATATTTGAAGGAAGATCTAAAGTGTTTGGTATATATATATATATATATATATATATATATATATATGTCAAAAAGAAAACTGGATGGTGGGTGGGGGGAAGGATACAATACAAATGGGGTTCTCAAACCTTCTGCCCTCAGGGCCTGAGAGAAAGAGAGAGAGAGAGAGATGAAAATGACTGAGGCCCACCAGTCACAACATGGTAGTGCAGAGTCAGAACTATTCACAAAATGGTGGCAGATGGAAGTGGAATTTGACATAATCAGTTAGCAATTTCTGCTGTCATTTTATATTGATATCTAATACCTCTAAATTGCTAAATTCTTTGCCTCAGCTATTTCCTTGTACCAAGGAATTCCATAGTTCAGTTTTTCTCAAATGAAGTACAGATATTGGTTCTGGAGGTATCATTGCTCAGAGTCCCCATTTCAGGCAGAGTTTGCTGATGCAGAGACTCTAGGTGGAGAAGACCTTTTATTTATATAAATTTCTTTCTGACTCCTTTCCTGTCATTTCCCCTCTTCTCCTTTCACACTGAACTTGTAGCCTATCCCAACAGCCAGCCTAATTCATTCCTTCTTCCTGCTGCTTATACATGCACTTCCTCCTATAACAGCTTTCTTCTCTTTTCCCATTCCTATTTATTCCCAGTTAACATTATGATTTAAAAATATTAGCCTTGCTCTCTATCCAATGCCTGCTGCCACACCTGCCTATCCATGGCCATGGCCGTCAAGAGGCACTGGGCAGTCCACACCTCTAAGACCCAACAGAAAGTAGGCTGATCACAGTTTGAGAAATGCGGCAACAGAGGGTTATCCAATCTATACATGGCTTGAAGAAATGGATGAGGCTCCAGTAAATTCAGGACAGATTAAAGGAAGTACTTCTCGCACAGTGAATAGTTGAACTATGGAATTCACTACCACAAGATGTGCTGATGGCTACCAACTGTGATAGCTTTAAAGGGGGATTAGACAAATTCATGGAGGTTCAGGCTCTCAGTCATGATGGCTATGTGCTACTGTCAGGATCGAAAGCAGATATACCTTTGAACAGGGATGCACAGATTTTATTAAATCCATTTTGCCTGTGTTTCATAGATTGTCTTTTGTTCTATCATCTTCCCGTTGACAGAATCTGTTTTTTTTAAAACCAGAATTTCATTCTTCTTGCACTTATTTGCAATAGCGCTAATCAGGGCTATTAATACTTTTAGTACTATTAAACACCAATTGGACAATTTATATCAAATGTAAGAGAATATTATCTTCATGAATCTTCCTCCCTTTCCTTCTGAGACTTCTAAACTACTCTCAGGGTACAAACCTATGCATGTTTAGACAGGAAAAAGGCCTACAATTCCCAGCATGCTAGGAATTCCCCTTCTCTCTGCAGCCCTCCATATGCCCTGAAATTGGGAAGGGGGGGCTAAGGAGGCTGCAGGGGGAGAAGCAGAAGGTAAAGTCCCATTGTACAAACAGAGGTCCAGTTTTGCCCTGGGTCTCCTTTGACACAAGACAGAATTCATTAACATCCCTGTTTCTTACAAGTGCCCATTAATTTGGTTATTTGTAAAACAACAGGGACAGTATCAAGTCCTTCCAACATGCTAATGGGTTCTACTACTAGCGCAACAGGAAGCTAGCGCTTCTACAGCAACCTGGAAAACAAGTGGAAATGCTCATTTCTGAAATGGGCCAGGTCAGCAAAGCTCACAGAAGAGATCTCTGTTCAATTGCCCCATTCCAGAAACAAGCATTTCCACTCCTTTCCAGTTTTGCTGGAGGAAGTGCTAGTTCCTCTTACGCTAGTGGATGGTCTTACCAGTGCAGGAACTAGCAGGTACGGAGGGGCAATATTAGTAACTGCCCTATGTATTTCACTTGCAATGGCACATTTCTGAATTCCTCTTTGTGGAAGAAGACAGAGGGATAACTTGATCCCATGCCCAAATGAAAATGAATTATTTTAATTAAAATAGCATTTAAAACCCCATCTTGTATTGTCAGCAACGATATTGCTGAAAAAGAAGAGATATTCTGCAATGCTGCATTTATGAAGGAATAAAATAGTGGAGATTAATACTCTGGCATGGGTTAAAATAATCACAATAAAATGTAGGCATTTAAACATTTGACGTTTAGGTCAAATGCATTCCCAGCATAAGCTGATTGAAGCTTTTGGCTAACTTTCTCTCATTCATATAAATCCTGGAAATTAAAATAATGTTATATCATGAGAAGGATGATTAAAAGGTCCTAGATTTTTAATCAATACACGATAATGTGGATAGGAGAGTGTAAAAAAGAAAAGAAAAGTTAAGGAATGAATCCTGCCTCATCTCTCCCTCCCTTCCACCCCAAAATCATAGTAGAGCAGAACACCAAAACTTTTCGAACTCACTTCTCATAAAATCAGGATCTTATTTCTGGTGTGAGCTTTTAGCAAGGTGGTCACAGCTGGTGGCAGGTGGCTCAGAAAATGCCCATTTTATTCAACATTATTTTATTCTTAAATGCTTCACAGTTGAGGCTCAGCAAGAAGCATTTCTCACTGTGTGAACTTAGGGAATATTGTGTAGCTGTAGAATTGGAGCTGCTAAGAAACATGAGAAATGTCCATCCTATTCATTATTTTCAAATAAATAGCATTTTTTCCCTTGTCTCAGCGTAGGACTTTACTTGTGTACAACGTGTTACATTAAGAACACCGTAGAGCTCCTTCACATGGCGAAGGTCGGCAAAGCGTACTTTGCTATCCAGATGAATTTAAATACTCTTTTAGCAGCTCTAGAAGGTATTGGTCTGTTCTAAAGCTCCTGTAAGTGTCTCTTAGACACAAACATGGGTAAGAACTACAAATGTACAGATTTTGTTAAATCAGTTCTGTCTGTCTTCTGTGGACTGCAAGGCATATTTTGTTTTGTAGGAGAATTTCAGTCTACTTGTGCTAGTTTGCTTGTGCGGTAATGTGGACTTGAGCATGTCTGTATATGCATTAATCCACATTAAGTTAAGCACATTAATTAATGTGAATTTGCACAAATCTCCCCAAAAGATCTCTCTCTCTCTCTCTCTCTCCACACACAAATCCCTACCAAATCTGTTGGTTATTACCTTTAAAGCCCTACATGGTTTGGGTCCAGGTTACCTGTGGGATCGCCTTCTCCCATACAATCCGCCCCGCATGCTCAGGTCCTCTGGGAAGAACTTACTGCAGTCGGCCAAGACTAGGCTGACAACCATTACCCAGAGGACCTTCTCTTCTGCCACTCCCAACTTGTGGAATGACCTGTCAGAGGAGACTCGTCAACTTAACAGTCTTTTAGAATTTAAGAAAGCTATAAAGAATGTTCTCTTCTGGCAGGCATATCCAGTGGAATTTTAGAATGTTTTAAGGGTGTTTTTAGGATGTTTTAGGATTTTTTATGCAGTTTTAATATGTGTTATGTTTTAATCAGTTTTATGTATTTTATCATGTTGTTGTTCCCCGCCTCGATCCAGACGGAGAGGCGGGTAAGAAATAAATTTATTATTATTATTATTATTATTATTATTATTATTATTCATACTTTAGTTCATGGGGCAAAATACACATTTTGGGTCAGTGTTGGTTCCCCTCTTTCTTTCTTTCTTTCTTTCTTTCTTTCTTTCTTTCTTTCTTGTTTGTACTAAACTTGTGTACAATTCCTGGAAAATAAAACAAAACCAAATAAAGTCCAGAAGTCTACGGAATCCATTCAACTTGGAAAAGGTCAGTCTGCTGCACAATCCAGATACGTAGAAATCGAATTCATTGAATCTGTTGCAGATTTCTCAACATCCCTAACTTGGAACTCATTGACATAAGTGTTGCCTGAAAGGCACTTGCTGATATGCACCCTTACACACAACTTCTGGGATGATTCCCTCAGATTGTTCTGTTATAGTTTCATACCTTTCTATTGTTTCCAGATATAGATACAAAGAACAAATTGTGAGCCTATCTACACTACTGCTTTAAAATGGTTTAAACAGTTTAAAATGGTTTATAACAATAGTGACAACTGTTGGGGCCCAGGACACACTCCATATACAGTTTTCAAAACGTTTTCAAAGTGTTGTATCCTGCTTGGTGCAGATAGGCTCAAAGTTTGTGTTTGAGTGTATATGTGTGTCCTGCAGGCCTAGCAAAAGGCAAGAAGTGGAAACGCATCGGGTTTTTCTACAATAAAATTCGTTTATAGCATCCTGAGATTATTCTCTCTTTTTGTGCCCTGCACACAAACAGCCATTGAACTTTTCTGCAATATCGCTGTCATTAAGGTGTCATTGTAGCGGTAGTTCAGAGTTGTCGATGAGGATCATCAGACGGGGGATTGCATTCCCCTACCATCACTTTGCCTGCTGCTTCTGTCCCTCAATAGGGACGAACAGCTCCCTCTTTCTTCATATGGGGAAGAAAGAGGAAGGAAGCAACGACTACATGGCCCATGGGTGTTTTTATTGCGCTGCTTCTCCTGCACAGTGCAGGAAATGGCGTCAAGTTTCATTACAGCCAAAATCCCCAGATTTTCCAGGGCCTCATCTACGTCAAGCAGGATATTGCACTATGAAAGCGGTAAATAAAAGGCAAGAGCCACACCAAGCGGGATATAGCGGCATGAAACGGTATATAGTATGTGTCTATGGGTCCCAACAGTTGTCAGTGCACTTCAATTCCGCTATAAACCAGCAGTGTGGCTCCTGCCTTGTATATACCGTTTTCATAATGCTTTCATAGTGCAATATCCTGCTTGGTGTAGATGAGGCCCAAGTCTTGCTTTGGGACAGAAAAACAAGCAGAAGGAGTAGGAGATGCACCGGAGGTGGAAGGAGTCGTCAAAAGGACCCGCCAACATCTGTGAGTGGCCAGTAACAAGCATGCTATAAAACACTCATCTGATGACATTCTATATGAAATCCCCTCCTCCCGCATGCTCTGTGAATATGTAAAGGTGGAATAAGATTATGACTGCAGGTCCCACATCATTTGCTGACATGCCCAGCACTTGCCATGCCTCTTTGGCAGCCACGTGAACAGTGTTAATGACAAAGGATGTTCCCAGTGTGTGTAAAGACCCTCTTATTCATGCTGAATGTTTCACTTTTGTGGGGGAGGGGCAGAGCACAGCCGGAAGGCAAATTGGTGTTTGGGGGCATGATCCTGCTTCTCCCTCATTCGTCCTAATATTGATTTAAAACAACAACAACGGTGAAATGGCGTGCTATGTACATGTATCTCAGTTTAATATGCTCTTAATAAATGCCTATTATTTATAAAAACGTCTGTGAAATGTCACCATATATGCAGCCAGAGAGAGAGAGAGTCCTTTACTTGCATCAGCCACAGGCCTTAGCATTTGAAATGAAATGTACAAAAAATAAAAGCAAGATTACACTTGACCAAAATTACCCAAGTTGCATTCTAAAAATCTGCATTAAATACAGATTCCAAAATTAATACACAGTCCTTTACACATAAAATAAAAATAGGTAAATAAAACAAATAAACTTCTGTTCAGCCAAAGGAACTGTGAGAAATTAAGACTCTGATAAAATGGTAAATCTTATTTTGATAGCACCTGCTAAAAGTATTGCAGTTTTTGCTGTCACCTGCTTATTTTGGTCTGCAAGAAGAAAAGACACAGAAGCAATAACTGACTGCCCTGGAATAGATAACAGTAGTGGAGCGATCACCTCTTTCCTCAAGTTTCCGTAAAAAGTACAAAATACATGAGCTACTATTTCGATACTGCCAACTCCATATGCGGTTTTCCAATGGGATTCTTTTAAATCGGTCCTCAAGTACAGCTGATGGCAGTATATTCAGTCTTGCATAAGTGAAAGCTCATCTGTATTTTAAAACTGTTCAGTTTTGCAAATAAGATGCCAATATGTCAAAAAGACCTACCATGGACAAAATTTTCATATAGTAGCCAAATTGTTCTGTCGTTCACTATCATGTAGGTGCTGTCTAATTTGATCTTTTGCTTTGCTAAACCCCAGAGTTGATAAATGTTGTGGTGATAAACCAAAGGAGTAAAGTTTTAAAGTGGTGGTCGTCATCCAAATACTCTCATTGGGAATATATGCAGCCACTTAAATGCTAATACGAGTGAAACTTTCAGGCACTTAATGCTGACTTTTTAATACTGTCCAGTAACAAACATCAGAATGCAGGTACTTTTGTTGCTAGCTATTTAATTTTTTTCTATAACAAAAAATGTTGAATGACCTTTTGACAGAACTGTATAATATACTTTCAATGTGGGGGAAAATGTCAGCCTGTTAGAAATAGCAAAGCAAAATACTAATTATTTTACCTTTGTCAAAGTGGGAAACTTAAAAGTTGGTGTGTTCCGTTTTATTGATTCAGTAAAAAAAAAAAATGTCTGTGTTGTCCTGGGCTTAGGTGTATGTTCTTTAGAATTTTACTCCTTAGTTAAAGTTTTTAAAAATGAAGTCTTTGCTTGGCAATATTGTTTAAAATTCTGATATATTAAATTACCTAATAAGTTGAGGTAAATGAATGTGTATTTGTCCTAATATATATATTTTTTAAAAAAATTCTCTGCTCCCCCATCACACATTTGGTGAATGCATGGGGGACGTGTTCATGTACACAGCCTAAATGTCTCAAGAAAAAGTCTTTACCTTTTCCCATGGGAAACCATAGGAAATTAGCAGATGTATACCCAGGACCACAAAAGTATGTGTTCCATCAAGCCCAACCCTATCTGTACATCCCATCTGTTCTGGGTTCTTTTTCTCTGTCATGGTAGAATGTGATGGAATGTTAGGGTCTAGCTTTTATTTAGAAGGATTACGTTCTTTTCTTTTTTTTAACCCTCAATCGTGTCTTATATTTACATGAATATGAATTTGCTAGCAGTGCCCTAAGGGTTTCTTTATCAGCAACAATAATATCGGATATAATTTTTCAAGAATCCATTGCACTGCTGTATGAACGCCTTGATCCGACCCGCACTTTGCCTCCTAAGCAGGATTTTCTACGTTACCTGTAATCTTTCACATGCATACAGTCCAACATAAGGGAAACGCCTGCTTTCAGATCATTCATATCTTAGGACTCACAATTGATATATCAGTCACAGCATAAAATACTATCATTCCTGTAGACCAACTGTTTACCGGAGTATAACACAAACTCTCCTTCTGTGACTCATTTCATCACACTGTTTCACATAGTGATGTTTCAATGTGAAATGAAGTTTTTTCATGCTGTGCTTCTGAGTAGAAAAAAGACAGATAGTCCATGTATGATAAATGGTGAGGGTTCGAAGAGAAGTCTAGCAAAAAATGCAATCTGGAGCCATTATAGTTGGTTAAATAATTTAGGTCACAAATGTGCTTGTTAACATTTTAGAACTAAATACTATTTATATGACTCTAGGTGGAAAAGCAGTTAGATTTGCATGGAATTGCTTGATCTGATCCATCCATTTAGAAAATTATATCATGAACAGTAAAATTGCCACTGAAAAATATTCTGCAGTCTTCCTCATTAGTAAAAATGATAACCATATCGTTCTGTCATCCATTAGTTATCTGAAGAAGAAAAAATGAAAAATAACACCCCCAAATTCACTGTCATTCATTCCAGTGCTGGAATTGCAGTAACAACACTCTAGCTACTTGTTTTTTTTAGAAGACTACAGGCTAAAACTGGGGAAAATAAGGTTAGCATTGGGGGGTCTGTGAATAAGGCGGTGGGGCTTATGGACAGGGTTGGCTCCAGGTTTTGGGGTCAGGGGCTCAGGCACAGGTGTCCATGGGCCCCATTATCAAAGCTCCTTTCCTGTCTCCCCTTATTCTAAAATTGCAATTCCATTACACAAGTCTCCTCCTTTTCATCAGCTCTCTCTTTATTATGTCTTCCCTAACCATCATTGTGCTTCCTTACATTCACATCCCACTCCTCTCAGTTGGGTCTCCCATTTATATTCTCTTTTTCTCGCACACACATATCTGCCCCTGCCCAGGAAATCAGAGTTCCAATGGAGAGAATAGGTCATGAAGGAGAATCTGCTCCCAGGGTCATCAACAAGGGCTCTGAGCCATTTCTCATTGGGATGGACACTTGACGCTGGCATAATTAATTTGATTTCAATGGAAGGAAGAAATTAAAAGGAAAATAAGCTGATACTAAACTGGCCAGAGTGAGCCAGCAGGGCACTGAATATAGCCAAGGGTGCCTCCATGATTTGATGAATAAAAGAATAAAAACAGAATAAAAACTAATATACATTTTTAAAAGAAATAAAAGTGCAATAAAACTGTGGCTGGTCATTAAGGGAAGGCTTCCTGGAACAACAACATTTTCAGGAGGCAAGGAAGAAATACAAAGTTGGCGGCTGCCTGACCTCCAAAGGCAGGGAATTCCATAGGAAGGGGGCCGCTACACTGAAGGCTCTTCCCCTGGTGGACTCCAATCAGACAGTAGGTCTATGACCCCTTCTACAAGAATTCGGTTTGATGCCTGGTTCTCTGATTATGCGCATCTTCTCGGAAGCGCTTTATGGTAAATGAGTGTACACAGGAGGTAATTGAGCGCTCAACTGGTGGCCTTACCGGTTGTTTGAAATGCGCTTTATGCGGAGAATCGCTTGTTTACATAGTCAAAATGCGCTTTAATGAGCCGCAGCAAAATAAAACTCACTATTTAACACGCATTCGATAATGCACATAATCGAATAGATAACGCGCCTCAACTCCCGATTTGCACTCCTCTCATGTAGAGGTAAACATTTTGATGAGACTTGAAAGAGCTTTAAATCTCTCGTGTAGAGGCAGCCTATGTGAAACCACCAGGAGCATCCCCTCCAATGACCTCAGCAGCCGGGCAAGTTGATGAACATGCATAGGATTGCATCCTTAAATGCATAAGTAATCTCTTTTGACAACTCTCTAATATTTTGTTTGGCCATTGCTATATATAGATGCATACATTCCAGAAGACTTGAACTGTTCTGTGGATTTCTGAGATCAGTACTTAAAATCAAGTACCTTGTAGATATACACCCCTAATGATCAGGGATGAAATATGTAGCCATCCACTATTCATTGTATTATTAGCACAATGGCTAAATAGTAGGTGAGACACCTTTTTATTAGAGCACAATGCAACAATATGGTGAAACCCAGAAGATCACATTGCAGTTAGGGAATACATTCAGCAGAACAACCACCATGATTTGGAATGACATTTATTTCCAACTATTTCCAATGTTAAGGACTGATTTATTACACACCCACTCCATCTGACATAAGGTAATAAATTCTGATGTATTAATCACGTAATTTAATATTTATGGTATTTGCTAAAGACAACCATGATTAAAATTGTTGACATTTTAATAATGATACCCTAGAAGTAACTAAAAGACTTGCTATTATTAGACACCATACTAGAACAGTTGGTCCCCCTCATGATCTATCTAATATAAAGTGATATGTTCTTCTATTCTTCCTACTTGTTCTGAATAGCTAATGTGAAAGGCATTCACATTTCTAAGCAATTTCCTATGTGCTACCTGGCCCAAAATGCAAACTTTTAAAGAAAATACAATACATTCTGAAGATGAAACAGCTGTAAGATATGGACATCAAATGGATATTTTGTTATGACTTCAATCAGTGGAATTACATGGGTTGAATAGAGTGTGTTCTCAGGGACCCACTCTATTAAGGGGAAATTATATAGAACCATGACCAATTCTCAGGGACCAAGGGATGGCTGTGGTTTTTACATCAGAAAAGTGTGCCAAAAGAAATGGGCTGTGATCACCCTCATAAAAATAGGGGTACAGTTCCAAGCTGGGCACCAAAATGCTGAAAAATGGCTTACACCACCTTGTAATAACAGAATGACAAAGCAAGTGGTGTGTAATGGGGGGCATTCAAGGTCAAGAAAGTCAGCTTTAACACCATCATACCTTTTTTAAAACAAAAGAAAAACAAAACACAAAACTACAATATGGCTGAAAAATTCAAGATGGCCACTCTGTGAAACATTGATTTGGCTTGACTTTGCTCCCAGTGAAAGCTTTTTCAGTAGAATCTTTCCTTTATGTGTATTAGATTGTTCATGGAGGAGAAGTGTGCATCGAGCAGATATGTTCTGTTTTGAAACTGCATTTATTTTTGAAGCAGTTTGTGGGTAGGTGGTCTAAAATCTGTTTCTATTGAGGTGCAGACATCACTAGAAAGTGAAAGCCTTTGAAAGCTTGGGGGAAACATATTTTCTAAATGCATAAGCTGTGTGTGATAAGTGAAATCTCTGGGTGTTTTTCCTAAGCCCTGTCATAAATATTTTGAAATGTTAAAAGACTTGTTGACATCCACAGGAGCCAATAATAACTGTCAATATGGCTACTAAAAAAGAAACTTCTTCATGGTGTTTTTTTTTTTTTTAATCATCTCTATGCTACTAACTAATATCATTTTAACTGCAATAGCTGGAGAAAGATCCTCAAATAATCTTGGGAATAGTAGTTTCGTAACAGTGCTAAGAATTGTAAGAGATCCCTAAACCTTCTTTGCAGAACTCCACTTCCCAGGATTCCTTGATGAGAGGAAATGATAGTTAAATTCTTTTGAGTTTAGCATGGTCCTGTATTCATTTTCATTCTTGAAAAAGATGACAAATTATTATTCATTTCATTTTTTTCCATTCTCCAGCTCCATGGAGATTATTTCCTTGCTGAGCTCAAATGCTACCATAGAGTTCCCACTGACAGATTTATGCAGCATGGTTCTGCAGCACCAATGTCCTTGCATGCAAACCATCATCTAAGCCAGCCTTTCCCAACCTCGTGCTCTCCAGGTGTGGTGGACTGCAACCCCCATCATTTCCACATCTGGAAGGCCCCAGTTTGAGGAAGGTTGGCCTAAGCAGCAGCTTTTCCTGAGATTCACTAGGGAAGAGTCAGAAAGGAGGGATACTTGTTCTGCTTCTAAGCACTAATCTAAAACCTAAAGTGATAATGGATGAGCCCTTCATTCCATTGCAGAAGATGGATAAATTAGAATCAGTTCTCAAAGTGGAGCAGGATCCACATCATTTCAGATGGATTCAAAACCATCCCACATTTTCAATGGCTGTAAACCATTCCAGGTTGCTACATAAAGCATGGTTACACTAGTATTGTGAAAGGCCAAAGGTGTTTGTGGAGCTGGCAGGGACAGGCACTTGAAAAAGGCAACTTCTGTTTCTTACAACTGAAGCCCCAAACCCAGCAAAACCTCTGCTGAGCTAAGGGCTTGAACAAAGAGGAAACTATCTACAGACTTGCTTGTTTCCCCACAACTCCACACACACTGCTAGCCTAGGCAGAGATAGAAGATGCAAATAGGGCCTGTTCTGAAAGCAAGAAAACCCTTAATGTGATACCAATTAGTGCTTTGATCATTTAATTGGCAGAACATGAGTGGGTATTCAGTATTATGACTCCATATGAATAAACTCCATTTTGGCTGTGCTAAACATTTCTCCCAAATGTATTTGATCAATCTCATTTCATTTGATGTGAAGGAATTTGCTTTTGAAAAGAAATTCAAAGGGGAAGAATTTGTGGAGAATGCTCATGGGTTATTTTCAAGGTTCTTGTGCTTACCTTACTTATGAGGCTGCTGAGGAGTATATGGCTGAATTTGGACGACACAATAAGCAACCGGGGGGGGGGGGAGGAAACAATCGTCAGTTGTATTGACTATCGTGTCATCCAAATGCTGCCATAGTCAACTCAGCACTGATCCTAATCCACATCACAGTTGATTATTTATTATCATGTTGTGGGGGAATACCCCCTAGATTATTACCCCACCATTGACTATCGTGTTGTCCGAATTCAGCCTATGTGAGCATCCTGTCCTGCATTGTATAATAATCTCTTTGGCAGCCTGTAGCCTCCTTGGCTTCCCACATTTCCCACCCAGGGAAAGACATCTTGAAGTAATTCCTCTCATAGGGATTTGTCAGATCAGGAAGCACAGGCAGTTTGGGAGATACAGAGTAATGGAGAGATGTGTAAAAGAACGAAAAATGCACACAATACCCTTGGTCACCTCACAGTGATTCTGTAAGGTCAAAACAACTCTAAATGAAATTCAAATAAATTATTAAATGCCTTGAGAATGAGGTAGAAAAATTAAAGCCTCTTTTATGGGGAAAGAAAAAATTAAAGAAATTGGAGGTCAGATTTTAGCATGGCACTACCTCCACCTCTTCCCCAGAGCTGGATGCAGCGCTACCACACTATACCCTCTGCAGGGCTTTCAGAGAACAAGTGATGTTATCAGCAACTGCATTACAGACAAGGTGTATCCACAATCCCCTCTGCCCCAAAATTTTAAATCTGGAAGTCCTTAGGGAACGTACTGAACCCTGGAGAATAACAGCTAGAGTGAAGCCAAAATTTCTCAGAATACATTTCCCCCAGAAAATTCCAAAGATTCTTCTTCATCTTAGAAAAGAAAGATTGCTTCGCAGACTTTTCTCCAATTTTATTTCACCATTATCTTTTGTGGTGATTGCAGTCTCTCCTCTCATCCCACAGTGTCCTGGAATGATGCTAGATATATGGGGTATTGTGGAGGATGCAAAATGGGGGCCAGGCTGCCAGCACGTTGATGCTGTTGCCACTTGCTGTGGCAGTGCAAAAAAACAACAACCCTCACCCTTGCTGATGTGCCATAGTTGTGAGAAATTGTCGGAGAATTTGTCCTCCTCCTGGAGAAATTCAATGAAATTTCTAGGGATGTGTATCGTATTGTTCCAATGTATCGTATCGTATTGTATCGTATTGTTCCAACCGATAAGGTCGTTATCGGACATCTGATTAACGACAATGATACATCCTAAACAGGCCATATCTGATCAGATCCGAAATCCATATGTCCAATAACTATCGGACATATCGGATATTCAGACCGCCATTTTAGAGCCGGCCCTCCCTTTGCCCCCACTCACGCTCCTTACCTGCAGCTTTCCCCGCTACCGTCCGCTGCCCTCTACAGCTTCCAGACTACTGAGAACTAGGCTTTGCAGCCTAGTTCTCAGTAGAGCAACGACGCCCCTCTCCCACTCGCACTTCTTACCTGCGGCCATCCCCGCTGCTGCCGCTGCCGCCCCATACTACTGCTAAACAGGCTTTCCAGTCTGTTCATCAGTACAGAGCCTCACCGAGTGATGACAACATACAATACGATACATTGGAACAATACGATACACATCCCTAGAAATTTCATTGAATTTCTCCAGGAGGAGGACAAATTCTCCGACAATTTCTCACAACTATGGCACATCGGCAAGGGTGAGGGTTGTTTAGCAGTTGTACAGGGCAGCGGTGGTGGTGGTGGGGGGTAAGGAGTGCAAGTGTGGGGAGGGAGGGAGTGCCGGCCCTGTGTTTTTCCCCATTGACTTACATTGGGGGAAAGTTTTCTTTCCCCCAATGCAAACCTATGGGGAAAACACCGTAATCGGATCAGAACTTCCGATATTTATCGGATATCGGATCCGATCAAATCCGGGTGCCCCCGATATGATCGGCCCAGAATTTTTTTATATCGGAATTTTCGATAACGATACGATGTGATAATTTCAGCAGTACACATCCCTAGAAATTTCCCCCCCACCCTGCCCAAATTACTCTGCCTACAACGTGGGTGAAGAATTTTGAGAGGTCATTTTCACACAGCTCTACTAAAACAGCATCCATTCTGATGTTCATCGGTCTTATTTGTCCCTCTGCTCCAAGTCTTAAAGCCGGAGGATGATGTAAAACTATGATTGGGGAAGGGGCATCATCATGTTGAATAGGCTTCTGATCTTGCCCCAGCAGAAAGGAAATGAACACAATCATACAGTGGCCCAGTTCAGACATAACAATAAGCCAGGGTTCCATTGTTTATGAGCAGTATGTTTCTTCTGCTGGGCTATGCTGGCATTATGCTCATTATTGCTCCTTCCATCTATGCTTTGCTTAGCATTGCATGTGAATGGGAAACTTCAAATTATTAGGCTGGCTGTGTGTCCTAATTTAGAGAGGACAGTTCTCTCTTTGAAGGGCTCTCAGAGAACAGTCCACAATTTGAAAGTGTCCTCTATTTGAAAAACTATCCTGACCAAATCAAATTTAACGGTAAAGAATGTATTGTATTTTAATTTAGATTATATATTAATTTTCTCTAAATTTTATCAATACATGTTAATTAGCAAATGCTATGGAAATTGTATTTGTCTTCTTCTTCTTCTTCTTCTTCTTCTTCTTCTTCTTCTTCTTTCTTCTTTCTTCTTTCTTCTTCTTTCTTTGTAAGTGGCCACCCTGCCCCCAACAATCTATCCTGGAACCCTGGCTTATCATTATATGGATGCCTGGAAACTTTTTTTGAAAGTATGGCATGTTAATGTTGGGCCACATTCATGAATGGTTTTGACTTCATTTAACTTCATTATTTTCATGGTAATGATTGATAATTATTTCAGAGTTTGAATGTACTAATTCTAGCTTTTTAGCAAATGGTTTAGGCAGTTACAAAGAGGGTAAATGGACCACAGGCTAAATTGAGTCTGGCCTAATTTGAGATGAAACCATCCCATTCCCCCACCCCCTGCAAGGACTTTCTAGAACAAAATTAAGGACAACTAAACACATATTTTCCCTGCATTTATGGCTGCAATTCTACCACACTTACTAGGGAGTAATTCTCATTGAACATTGTGTTACTTATTTCTGAGTAAATCTTCTTTGGATTCTACTGTGAGTCCAAATTTGTCTTATAAAAGGAACATATAAAAGGAAGAATTTAAGACTTAATGTGATTCTTTGAATTCAAATGGTATCTAGTATCACATTTTATTTGTAACTGGGCAAAAATCCAAAATACACATTGCAAATGAGCAGTCAAAATTGAGTCCTTATCATTTTCATAATGATGGCTCACTGCAGTCTTATTTCCAATTCCTCATACAATTTTTTTTATCATGAAATTGGATTAATGTGCCATCTTTTCCATCTTGTTACAATATTTGTTACAAGAATGAGGGACTCTTCTCTGAATGTTAAATTCCCTTGTTCTGCAGTATACTCTACTTTGACATTTTCAACCTGCTGCATTTTAATTATTTGTCCAGTTTATCAGCAATTCTGCTCCATTGACATCAGTAGGAGTTTTGCTATTGGCTTCGATAAGACCAAAATCACACCCATATGTTCTATTTCAAGCACTTTGGCCTTACAGAAATTATTAATCAGAATTAACACTTTAGGAATCAAGAGAATGTAATCAAACTAATATTAAAACCAATAAAAACATTGGGTTATATCCATTGTTAATCTAATTTAAGCCCTATTCATTTCAATAGTCTTCTCTAAGTAGAACTATCTTTGGAGTCAACCCAATGTGCAAGCATTTAGAATGTACTTTTAGTGTGCAAAGACTTTGGAATAGTTCTTTCACCCCACACAACATCCTTCTTGCTTTCGTTTTTCTTTTTTAAACCATTTTACAAATGGGGAATTGAGATGGAAATTTAGTGGCCTGCTCAAGGCCACACAGGTGTCTTTATGATTGAAAAGGAATTTGAATGTAAGTTGCTTCTGCTGGGCTTTGCTGGCTAAATCATTTCATCTATATGATCTGGCCATACTATTTAATTTAAGATTCCAACTTTCACCTTGAAGCCAGCAGCTGAGATTCAAAGTCTACAGGGCAGGGGGGGGGGGGGGGGGTTAGTGTCTTTTTGTTGTTGTTGCTCTGGGTCTTTGAAGCTTGACTGAAGCTTTTTCCTCAAACTGTATTAGGATTGTGAGCTTTTCAGCTTGTAAAACTTACTCAATTTCTCATCTTATTTTTCCCTTCCTTAACCAGCTGCAGCCAGTCTGTTAGGGTGAAGATCAAAGTGAACATGTTGACATTTAATGTTTAAATTAAAAAAAACACTTGTACAAGTATCTGTTAGGCAAAAATTTACTTCATGCCATTTTCAATCAACTCCATAGGCAAGCTGCACATATAGAAAAAACAAATCACACCCTATTCATACTTATACAAATATCTCATATTGCCTTTGTTTATCCATGGGAAGAAACTGAGCATATCTTCCGCAATTTAACTGCAGGTCATCTGAAGGGCAGTATTAGGAATCCTGTGATCCATGTAGGCCTCCCAAGGGGGTAAAGAACAAGACCTGTTTGATCCAGCACCTGCTGTGAAGCTACCACTCGGATACTTTTTTCTTTCTGTTTTGCACATTTTTGCCAGACTGTGAATAGAATAAATATGTAAGAGCAATGGGAAAGTCAGCTGGCTGCAAACGGAAGATGACATCATAAGCCACTGAACTATCATGCTGGTATAGCTTTACTTTAGCAGAGTTGCAGCTTCATCAGGGCCAGCAAGCAGAATGGAATGGACATTAGTGGTTAAAGGCCATCTTCTAATATAGTGCTGGGCAACTTTGGGAGGTCCAGGAACCATTTTTGCCCCTGGAACAACTCATGGGCTGCAGCCTTGCTGTTGCTATCCTGAAGAATTTGGCCATGGTAGCAAAATAATAACAATAACAATAACAATAATAATAATGTCATCATGAAGCAAACAGAAAAACAGAAAAGAAACCTTCACACCTGCTACATAGACTATAAAAAGGCTTTTGACTCCGTCCCATACAGCTGGCTGAAAAAAGTACAAAATATACAAAATGCATCCCTCAATCCAAAACTTACTGATGAGAATCTGGAGACATGAAGAACAACAATACACCTATCAACAGACAAAGATCATATACAGACAGAAAAAAATAAATATCAAACATGGCATATTCCAAGGTGACGCATTCAGCACTCTATGGTTTTGCCTGTGTCTCAATCAACTATCCAACACCCTTAACAACACCACATATGGCATCAACATAAAACACTCAAAACAAGCAAAGCACAGAATCAATCACCTCCTATACATGGATGACATGAAAATCTATGCTTCAACCTTGACACAGATAAAAGGTGTCCTGTGAATCACTGAGGAACAGACAACAGACATGGATGGGAAAATGCAAGATGCTACACATAGAAAGAGGAAAATGGAAAGAAGAAGAAACAGCAGAAACATTAAATAACAAAGTATTAGATAACATTGAAGAAAATGAAACATACAAATACTTAGGATTCCAACAAAACACAAAAATCAATCACTCCACAGTAAAAACTCAACTAAGAATGCAATATAAAACTCGCCTATCACAAATCTTAAAATCTAAACTCAACTCTAAAAACATTTTCAAAGCCATCAACACCTACACTATACCCATTCTCACATACTCATTCGGAATCATACACTGGTCGCACACTGAACTCGAAGAAATAAACAGACTCAATCGCACCAAACTCACAAAACATCACATGCTCCTTCCCAACTCATGCATTGAAAGAACAACAATCAGCAGGAAAGAAGGAGGAAGAGGTCTGCTAGACATTAACACAATGCATGCTAAACAGATAAAATCACTCAGAGAATTTTTCCACCCTAAAAATGCCCCCATTCATAAAGCCATAGTAACAGCAGATAAAAATTACAAACCACTCAACCTAGCACTACAAAACGAAGACCAAACATGACCACCCACACTCGCAGAGAAAAAAGAAAAAATGGGCACCAAAAGCTCTCCATGGGAAGCGCTACAACATAATACAAAACCCACGAATAAACAAAGAACAATTGTACGAATGGCTCAGGAAGGGTGAGCTAATTCCAGAAACAGAAGGATTCCTGATAGCTATACAGGATCAAGTTATAGCCACCAAGAACTACCAAAAGTACATCATAAAAGATAACAGTTTAACAACAGACCTATGCAGGAAATGCCATCAAGTCCAAGGAACAATAGAGGATGCAAAATTCTGGCAGGAATAATTCACCAACAACTGGCCATCAAATTCAACCTTATCAAACAACCTACACCATACTATACATACTCACCCAAAACAACCTTGGAAAATGCAGATAATAAAATATACTGGAACAGAACAATTCATACCAACAAGACAATACCCTGCAACCGACCAGATATAATGGTCATAGACAAAAAAGAAAAACACACATACCTCATCGACATAGCAATACCGAATGACAAAAATTTTGTTGAAAAGAAAGAAGAAAAGAGAGACAAATATACACCATTGAACATGTAAGTCAAAGAAATATGGCAACAGGAAAAGGTCACAATTATTCTGTTAGTCACCTCAGTCTGGCATCACATCAAAAAATTATACCCAAAACCTTCAGAAACTGTGCCTACCAAAATACATCCACACCAACATCCAGAAAGCAATCATACTTAAAACATGCTTAATTGTTGGGAAATTCCTGAATCTGTAAAAGACAGCATGACTTGGCAAAGCTCGTCATATCTATCTAGAAAAACCTCCACAAGCAAGAAAGAGATGAAATAATAATAATAATAATAATAATAATATCACCATCTATTTTCAGGGGCAAACCACCACAGAATGCTATAATTTTGGCTAATATCAAGTGTAGTTTAGCTTATTTTCAAGCTACCTTTGGCCAATGTAGCATTCTGTCGAAGTTTTCCATCAAAGGTTAATGGCAAATTTGTGATTTATTTTCAGCTGCTGACATAAATTTCAGCAGAGCAGCAGTGGTGGTGGTCACCCTGGGGGCTGTGAGAAGCTCATACAGGCCGTGTGTTGCCCACCTTTGTTCTAATACATAGAAGCTCTTTTTACCGCCCCATCTTTCAGCCCTATGGAGGCACTCAATATGAGTAGATCCATCAGATAAGGTGAAGATCTAATTGAATACACCTCTGTCCCGAATATGCCTCTGTCCCAAAGAGCCACATCAGTTATTCTGACAGCAATTTCAGAAATTACTGGGAAAACCAGCAAGAATACCATATGCATGTGCCTTACATTTCTCTGTGTGTGTGTGTGTGTGTGTGTGTGTGTGAGAGAGAGAGAGAGAGAGAGAGAGAGAGAGAGCGCTTCCACTATAACAATTGAAGGGGAACTTGCATGGGAAGGTGTGTGTACATCTGTGGTTATTCATATAATCAAAACATGAAGAAAGCATCAAGACCACCTGGTTTATGTGCTTCAGGCCTCTAATATCGTAAAACCCTCGTCCCTGATATTGACTCATTACCCAGAGTTTTATTTTCAATGTTCCAGTTTGGCATTACATATTTTTAAAAGGAAATTACTTGCATATAAACTCCCCGAGGGAGCAAAATAGGCTTAAATTCACTGAGCACTGAACAATTACTACACACCCCATTCATTTCATTGAAGGCTGTTAGGAACCGTGGTAGACTGAACCTATGGTATTAATTAGCCTTGTATTTTCCCCCATTTGACTGTGAGGGCAGAAAACCCAATAGGCAAAAGAGTTCATGCAAGTCTTTCCCTCTGTAGGATGTACAAGTGGATCCAGGCACATCTGAACCCAGACTTTAGAAGCTCACTTCTACCATAAACTGAAGACACGTTTTGGAACAAAGATGTGGTTAGTGAATCATAATGCACAGCTTTGAAATCTTTTTATGGCAGAAGCACCAGCAACAAGTTGATGTGTTTCAATATTCAGTTCTAGTGCCACAAACATCTAGACTTTTGGTGTAAGCAGAGGTAAAGGAATACACCTTCAAAGTGAGGCTTCAATGGATATTAGTTTAGGACTGTCAAATGTCCTGCTTTCACCCAGTAAGTCTAGACAATCACCTCCATTTTAATATTTTATTTACTTTGAAGGTTTAATACCTTGTTGACTATCAGCTTCTCACAACAGCTCATAAAAGCAATAAAATGTCAAACCACATAAAATCATGAAACAAATTGAAACCACAACCATATCAGCACAAACAAATGCAAATCCAAACTGGAAGAACTTGAAAACCATCCTTACAGAAGAAAGAAGGGTATCAAATGTGTTTTTGAATTAAAAGGAAAAGAGGAAAATCATTGTGGTTGAACACATACAACGAGGTGGAATTCCTGAGACTATAATTTTCTCTGTGATCTCTGTGTCCCCTTTCCATAAATGTGTGTGCAGACTCACAGATACACATCCTGAGAACCCTACAATCAATTGCTCATGGCTGGCCCTACCATTAGGGAGAATAAGGCAACCACCCCAGGCAGCAGGTTTTGGAGGACTGTTGAAAGGCAGCACCGTTAATTATTCACTATACTATTATGTTTGTGCCATCAGAGGCACAGGATGTAATCTGGATTTTCTGCTTCAGCCACCAAAAGTGTCTTGGACCATTACTGCATTTACTGTACCATTGGTCCAAAGTAGTTTTATCATGTCACATATGAAGTGCCATGCTGGATCAGACTAAGGGTCCATCTAGTCCAACATTCTTTTCACACAGTGGCCAACCAGTTGTTGACCAGGGACCAACAAAGCATGGTGCAACAGCACCCTCCCACCCATGTTCCCCAGCCACTTGCACACACACGCTTACTGCCTCAGATACTGGAGGGAGCACATAACCATCAGGGCTAGTAGCAATTGATAGCCTTCTCCTCCAGGGATTTATCCAACCCCCTTTTAAAGCCATCCAAATCGGTGGCCATCACTACACCTTGTGGTAGTGAATTCCATAATTTAACTATGCACTGTGTTATTTTTCCTGAATCTCCCACCAATCAGCTTCATGGGATGACCCTGGGTTCTAGGATTTTGAGAGAAGGAGAAAAATATCTCGCTATCTACATACTCCACACCATGCAGACTAAGAGCCAATCTACACAGTCCTTTGGAACGTTTTAAAAAGTATTTTAAAACGTTCCAAATAGGTGCATTCTAAAACATCTTAGGCCACATTACTGAGTACTCACGTTACAGGAGAACAGTCTTCAGTCTTTAAAGTGGTGTGTGCAGTCACACACTGTTCTGCCCTGTCTCTTTCTCTTTCATTTTTACAATGAGTTTAGGGCAAGGCATTGTGGGTGTTGTAGTTCAGTCACCCACTTCCTTCTTAGTTCCTCTGTCATTCCCTAGTGAGTATAGGGCTAAGAATTGTGGGTGTTGTAGTTCACTCACCCACATCCTCTTTCTTCCCCACCAATCAACTGCTAAGCATTTGGGCACCAGTAAACGAAGCACTGTCCCCATGAATCACAAACGGTAAGGAAGGACACATTATTTTACTTAAAACGATTTATTAAAAGTGAAACCGTTGTATATAACTGAAGGGAGTTTTAAAAAACCTCAGATATACAACGTTATAGGGAGTGCATCATGTGGCCCAAAGAGTTTTCATAACCCTTATAAAACGTCAAAAACCTCGTATGTAGATCAGCTCTGAGACTTTGAGCCCTGCCACTGTGCTTACACAATAATTAACATTTTATCTGTCACTGATAAGAAAAGTGTGTAGACCTCATTTCCTCTCCCCGCCCAACTCAGCTCCACAATGGAATACACACACACACACACACACTCACACACACACACACACACACACAGCTATACCAACAGATGGGCATTTGTTAATATTGATAAGGTTTCTCTGTCCACATTGATCAGAAAACAATGACTCCCATTGCGTCTACATTTATCGCTTTGGGGAACTGCACAGTGTTATAACCATTGTGCAACATCATAATATGTTAGAGCCACAAAGCAGTAGGATCACAGCAGGGAAATTATCAAGTTTCTAATGTTAGAATAGTTGTAGGCAAAGGGGGGGAAAAGACCCTGAAGAGAGATCACAATGAAGAAATACAGAAATATGTGCAGCTTTGCAGGTGGATGTCTCGTGCACTGGTGAGAAATATGCTTTTAAAATGTTGCCTCCCTTTTTCTTCAGGTCCATGCATGATCAGTGTCATCACAAGTGATTAAGGAATCACCTTCTGGTATTCTGAATATTTGATTTATGAACATTGAAGGTCTCTTTTCGTTACCCTTTGAAGGCACTTCTTCAGTTATTCATATCCTGCTTCAAGTGATATCCCACTGAGCTAACCACATGCAGGATTGTCTTTAAAGTCTCCTTGTTCTTTATGAGAATTTCCTTTTTAGAGTTCCCGCACCATACAACAAATCATATACCTGTGTGGGCCACCATGACAAAAATCTTTCAGTTACATAAAAAGGAGTTCTTTCTTTACATCTGATCAATCCACCAATCAAACTGATTTGATGAAAGATGGAGATCAGCATTTCCAAATCCTATGTTGCAGGCAGCAGTCAGACATAGCATTGAAGTGACCCATTTATTTATTTGTTATACTTGTCTGCTGTTCTTCCTGGACATTGTTCAGAGAAGCATTTATCTTTACAACAATCCTGTGAGGTAGGATAGGCTGAAAGTTAATGACTTGTCCAAGGCACCTCAGTAAGCTTCATAGCAAAACAGGGATAAAGATTAGTAGTCTGATCTGGCCAGGGTCACGCATGCCTTCGTTACATCCCGTTTGGACTACGACTTTGAAAACTGTTCAGAAACTTCAGCTGGTCCAGAATGCAGTTACAGGGAGCATGCGGTTCCCTTGTTACAGCAGCTTCACTGGCTATCAGTCTATTTCCAGGCAGAGTTCAAAGTGCTGGGTATGACCTATAAAGCCTTACATGGCTTGGGACCAAGCTACCTGAAAGACAACCTTCTCCCATATGAGCCTGCCTGGTTTGTAAGATCTTCTGGAAATGCCTATCTTTCAAGATTACTGCTTTCAGAGGCATGTTTTGTGGTGACCCAATTGATGGCCTTTTTGATGGCCACTTTCAAGCTGTAGAACTGACTCCCAAGGGAGGCTATGTGTACTTCCGGTCTGTTACTCTTCAGCTGGCAGGCAAAGATTGCTTTATATAATCAAGTTTAATTATGCCTGTAAGTCACCTTGAGTACTTGCAGGTGGGGTACAAATCAAATCAAATAAATAAATAAATAAATAGATTTACACATCCAAGAGTAGGCTGACCAGTTAAAATCCAGGTCAGGGCTCATGTAACTTTAACAGTTGTAGAGAAAAGGGAATTTCAGCCAGTGTCATTTGTATGCAATTAGTTCCTGGTGATATTCCCTCTTCATCACAGCAGGCACTATACTAGAGTGACCATATACAAAAGAAGGCAGGGCCCCTGCAACTTTAACTGTTGTGATGAAGAGGGAATTTCACCAGGAACTAATTGCATACAAATGACACTGGCTGAAATTCCCTTTTCTCTACAACTGCTAAAGTTACATGAGCCCTGACATGGATTTTATCTGGTCACCCTATCCAAGAGCAATATGTGCTAGGTACTGGTTCACTTTGTATGGAATGAGACACAAGCATTCCATAGCTTGTTGGTCCAAAGCAGTGCCAGTATTTTATTGCTCCATACCAAAATGCTTGGGGGTTGCACCCTATTGGAATTCTGAACAAAATGGAGACCTATGTGCTGAGATGGCTGAGGCATAATGGGAGGGAAAAACAATAACAACGGGAGCAAAAACAGAATGATCAAGGTGAATAATTTTCAGGTTCATGACTAAAATGAGAGGGGACATCATTAAAAACAAAAACAAAAAAGCACATTCTAGGATAAGGATCGATGACTTAGTTCCTCATTTTTCCAGTTTGATTCATCCCTTTATTTTTTAAGTTTACATGAAAAGTTGTACACATTTGTGTGTGCATTTCTCCTAATATATGCATTTTTATGTAATTTTGCCTAATATATACATATTTTGCCAGAATTATTTGCATGCATTTTTACCCAATATATACATATTTTGTAAGCAATAATATAATTTATTTTAAAATGTTATTTTGACAAATATACACATTTTTGTGTGTGCTTTTTCCCAACTGATTCATTTTTCTATACACTGTTTGATTGGAGAACTCCACTGCAAAATTCAGAGAAGTGCGAATTTGGATGGATAACAGTTTCACTTGACATATTTCTTTGAAAGCGCGGAGTTAGGTAATTTTTTATTAAAATGCAAACTGAATTCTTCCCCCCTCCCTAATTACACCATGAATACATCCAAGATCCAATGGGTACTTGACACTTCAGAGCCTCATATGATTAAGGCATGACTTTGGTATGATCATAATCAATGACAGATGCTTGGGTGTGGGGGGAGGATACTTCCTCTACGTGAGCAACGATCCAAGTACCTACTGCACTTATGTCAGAATAAAGGGCTTGGGCACGGCCAGTCAGATGTTGGACTTCTTTTTCTTTAAACAGCTGACCCACCCACCCCAATTATATTCCACAAGCTGTTTTTGAAAGTCCCTTCAGTTATAAAAGTGGATTATCATGCGGCCTGAAGATCTGCTGTTTGATGGACACAAGCCCAGTGCCTCCATAGGTTTATAGATAAGAGTCCTTGTAGGGTTTTATTTGCATCCCAGCTTGTAGTTTCACATGTAACCATTCAAGATACCGAATAATAGGATATGTTGAGGCCTGTGTAGCAGATACTACTATGGATGAATAGAGATCACATTTGCACCATATCTTAACTTTATTACAGGGTGGATAAAAGCATTGCCATTAGAGATCCTCTATCTATCCATCTACCTATCATCCATCTACCTGTCTATCTGTCTGTCTGTCATGGCATTTATTATAAATTAGGGCACTTATGACGTACTGACATAAATGTAATTAAACTGTAAAATGTAATAAACTGTATAGTTTAAATCTTGCTAGTATTTATAAGGAAATTAGGAATGAAAACTTTCAATGGATTGTATGCCCCTTAGGGCAGAGTCAAATACAGAATTAAAATAACTGCAAATAAGATTTTACTAGAATAACATTCAGTCTATTAATCTGAAACCAATTCACTGGTGTAGCTAAAATAAATTTCTTATACATATTGGCTTGATGTAAGGATAGCACACTGTCATTTAAATGGCCTTGGGATCCTTGCGGGTAGTGGAGGGTGTGAAATAATGAGACAAGACATGAAGTATGGATTTAAAACAGGGCCACTTTATTATAGAATTGCAGTATGGGAAAACCTATGGTGGGCATCCAACTCTTTATTTGAGCGAGCCATTCACCACCCGTGAGATGGCATGATTCCATTCGCCACCCCATGGGCTTGCCCCATTTGGGGTAGGGAGGCCTTCCAGTGTTGACCCCTCCTTGCACCGTTTAGCTTCGAGTGGGTGAGAAAGGTTGGCCTCAAGGGTAACCCTTATCCCTCCAGCTGAGGCCGTAAAGCTGACAGCTGGGAGCCTCACGCATTACCCATCACCACAACAGTGCCTGTGAATGCTCACCGACCCTAACAAACGCTCCGGATGCCCGCCCAAACCTGCCTTCAAATTGTGACTGAAACAGTATTAGTCTAATTACTTCTCCTTACCTGTCTTACCGTGTGAAGTAGGTGAAAAGACACATAACCTAAAGCTGATTATGAGCAAAAAAATCCTACTTAGCCCTCCTAGTAAGTGACCAGATAACCCACACTACCTACAGGAGGGAGGGAGCCACAAAACGAAGAGAAGAGGCCGCGGGGAGGGATGAATACAATATATACCACTCAGTCTCCTACCCGCTGCGGTGGCACCACCAGGGAGCCCATCAATGGGTGGCTCCCTGAACACATCCTGTCTCCTCACCCCCACCCACAATGTCTTTCACGCACCCAGGTGAGCCAGGCGTGAAGAAAATGCCCTTCTGGATCAAATGGAGAAAGAAATCAATCAATAAAATTAATAAATAAATTGGAGAACCAACTGCTGTTTCTAATTTCCATGTTTTCCATCTAACTATAATGGAAATTTCAGGTATTATCCCTCTGAGACCTGCCATTTCAGATAGATAGAAAACAAGACTTTTAAAAGGGAATTTAAAAGGGCACACAGGCAGATTCACAGAGATCAGATTATTAACTGATATTTAACTAATATTTATCTCTAAACTGTAAACTACAAATAACTCAGTACAAGGTAAAAGGAAAAGGTAAGGAAAGATGGTGTATAATGGATTGAAAATGCTTAAAGGAAATATGTGACTATTTGGGAACTGTCCAACAGATGAACCCGAAAACTGCTCACTCTCCAAGGAGAAAGAGCTCATATATTGGGGGTGGGGCAAGTGTTTATCTTCTTTTATAGATGTCCACATATCCCTCCCCTTGCCACTGTGATTGGAGGGTTCTTTATGGAAAGAAGACCTATCAGCATGTTGGACATTTTTTGCTAAATTTTGTTTGAGTTGAAGATTAGAGAATTTAGGATGTCAATCTTCCTTTCTCTGCTCTCTCTCTCTGCCATCATTGTTAACTTCTGGCTTCTTGGTGGAAATGAATGGCTCCGAATATGCAATGAATAAGTAACATATGGATATATGACTCTGCCATTCATTTCTTTACTAGTGACAAATGAAACAAGTCACTATTTGTTTCAAATTTTCATTTGTAACAAAACAAATGTGCAGCCCTTGCGTAGATCCAATTTTTTAAAAGTATTTTTCTAAACCAAGAAACTTTATGCTTCAGTTAGATTCCCATGTTTTCACTCTTATTATCTCTCTTTTAAAATTTTCTTTAGCCATTCCTGATTTCAATATATATTTGTTGTTTGGAATTAAAAGCTAAATTCAAAGAATTGCATAGTTAGTTCCATGAGCTCAATGGGGTTTGGCCTTGTATTTATTGAACAGAAGTCTCATGCTGTGCTGCACGGCAAAGTCTTTATGAAACTGAATGGACTTTCCACTTGTGATGTGGTGATGTGGTCTTCTGTTTAAAGAAACACAATAACATTCCCACTGGGTGTGTCAGTCCCTTGAGTATACCTAAAGTAGCTCTTTGGATCCCATCCAATGTATCTAGAATTATTAGTATTAGTATTATTAAATACATAGGGTGAAGAATCTCAGGCCTGGGTTCCCAATCTTACCCTGGGTTCCCCTGCCTTCATCCCTTCCTCTTCCCCTATCACCTTTTGTACATTTCCCCATAACGAAAGGTTGAAATGCCTCTCCGAAGGCTTTAGTTACTGAAAATAAGGGCTTTAAGCTAAATTATGGTTTGTTTGTTTTTTGCTATTTTAGCTCCTCCCTCCTTGTCTTTGGGCCCACCTTTCACTGGACTGGAGTCCCTGGGAAGTTCTCCAAAATTGAATTCGGCCCTTGGGATAAAAGAGTTACAATATCCCAAGATATAACAGTTATAAATACACAGTTACAAATATACAGCAGTGGAATTGTGCATGTAGTAGGTTGGTAGTTAAGAATTATAATCAAGGGAGAAAAATCTGAAGGAGCAACACAGGTAAAAAGTAGGGATGTGCACTGACCCCCCGGATTGGATCGGATAGCGGATCGGAATTGGACCTGGGGGGTCAGATCGGATCGGAGGATGGTCGGATCTTATCGGACCTGATCCCAATCCGCGGATCGGATGTCCGATCCGGATCAGACGCCATTTTGAATGCTTTTTTCCCATAGCCAAGTATTGTTTTACAAAAACGCCTATAACTTTTCATTTTTAAAGATAGGAGGATGAAACTTGGGCACTTTGTAGACTGGTTAGGGATAGTTATCTGTGAGAAATTTCAGAAAGATTGGTGCATGCATTTTATGGCAATTAATTTTTTAATAAATAACCAGGAATGCCTATAACTTTTTTCATTTTTAAAGTTACACACATGAAACTTTGCCACATTGTAGGTGGTACCTTGGGACCTATGTGTGTGAAATTTCAGAAACATAGGTGCTTGCCTTGTGTGGCAATTAATTTTAGAAAAATGGGTAGTAGTGGGGTAAATACAGTTATGCCTCCCATTTTTTTATTTTTAAAGATACAAACAGGAAACTTGGGCACATTACAGGTAACACTTGGCTTGATATGTGTGTGAAATTTCAGAAACATAGGTGCTTGCCTTGTGTGGCAATTAATTTTTGAAACAATGAGGAAAGAAACACCTATAACTTTTTCATTTTTAAAGTTACACACATGAAACTTGCTCACTTTGTAGATGGGTTAGGGGTAGTTATCTGTGAGAAATTTCAGAATGATAGGTCCAGGCATTTGATGGCTATGGATTTTTTAGATTAAAAGTTACAAAAGTTTTTCCACAGAGGCTTGGACTGTCAATTGCACCCCCTCCCCCGTGTTTCTTTCCTCATTGTTTCAAAAATTAATTGCCACAAAAGGCAAGCACCTATGTTTCTGAAATTTCACACACATATCAAGCCAAGTGTTACCTGTAATGTGCCCATGTTTTCTGTTTGTATCTTTAAAAATAAAAAAAGGTGGGAGGCATAACTGTATTTACCCCACTACTACCCATTTTTCTAAAATTAATTGCCACACAAGGCAAGTACCTATGTTTCTGAAATTTCACACACGTAGGTCCCAATGTACCACCTACAATGTGGCAAAGTTTCATGTGTGTAACTTTAAAAATGAAAATGTTATAGGTGTTTCTTTTCTCATTGTTTCAAAAATTAATTGCCACACAAGGCAAGCACCTATGTTTCTGAAATTTCACACACATATCAAGCCAAGTGTTACCTGTAATGTGCCCAAGTTTCCTGTTTGTATCTTTAAAAATAAAAAAGTGGGAGGCATAACTATCCCTAACCAGTCTACAAAGTGCCCAAGTTTCATCCTTCTATCATAAAAAATGAAAAAGTTATAGGCGTCTTTGTAAAACAATACTTGGCTATGGGAAAAAGCATTCAAAATGGCATCCGATCCGCTGATCCGATCCGGATCAGACCTCGGCGGATCGGATCGGAGGGTTGGTCGGATCGGATCGGATTTTTCCAATTTTGGGGCGGATCGGATTCGGATCGTGGATCCGATCCGATCCGATGCACACCCCTAGTAAAAAGAGATGGGGAGATGCATTCTCACTGTGAGCCTATCTACACTGCTGCTTTAAAACGGTTTAACATGGTTTATAACAGTTTTGAGAACTGTTGGGGCCCAGGACACACTCCATATACAGTTTTCAAAACGTTTTCAAAGTGTTTTATCCTGTGTGTGTAGATAGGCTCATATCTTCATTTCTATAGAGTTTCATTATCTGGAAGAAAAAAGAAGAACTTCGGTTTCCTGTGACTAACATATTTCCTAGCTGAAAATTGATCTCAAGGTATGCCACCATTGCAGTTTGATATGGTTATTCAAGACCCAAGTGCCACAGCCAACATCTCTCACTTCCTCCAATCTCCATTTGTAGATTGAGGTACCTAGAACTAGAGCTTCTTGACACTAGTACTACACCTTTTTTGTCTTTCCCCCCCATTGGTTTTCTGTTCATTTAATTTTGGAATCATAAACTTTTAGCAGACATCTATTTAATATAATCCTCTAAGGATGCTAGAACTGGTAATCTTTAATCTGCTGGTCTTTTGTGAGTAATGCATAGAAATCCAAGAATTATGCATACATTTTCACTTTCTCTCCTATGCAGAGCAAAGGAAACTGATGCCTGTATTACAAATACCAAAGCCATTGCTGCACACCAAATTTTATCAAAGCATTCTCAAAGTATTTTCTTCCATTGAAATATTGATGCATCTGCTTATTTCTCATTGTCTGTTTATGCTAGTGTCAATCCTAGCTTCTGTTGACATACTATAGTTGACATGCCTGTAGTGTTGTTTTGTTTCTGCTGGTCTTGTGACCATAATATATATATATATATATATATATAGAGAGAGAGAGAGAGAGAGAGAGAGAGAGAGAGACATAGGAGTAAGGCACATTTCCCATTCCTAATTAACACAATGGACAGGAAAAAGCTAATCTTAATCATTTCATGTGGAAATGACATGCCTGTCTCCCACCTCTGCAGCCCCCATCCCTCTAATCTGCTTCAGACATATGGGGTGCACTCCAGAGTACATGGAGGGCACCCCATGTGCATAGGGGTGCATGGGAAGCTGAGGATAGGAAAGTTCCATTGTTCATGCAAGGTTGGATGTTGCCCAATGAGTTAGCAAACTTCCTTGATCATCTAAAACACTTGGTTTTCTCAAATTCTAGTAAAGGATTATTTACAGATGAGGCAAATATAATTCATTTAAAGAAAAAAAACATCTGCATTATTTAATCCCCCCCACCAAAGTAGTAATATTGCTATATTTGTCTCAGAAGTAATTATTGCATTATATTCACAAAGGAATTTTCTGAACACTACACAAATATCTCACTGCTGCTGTAATAAAATCCAACACTACAAACACCTTGCTAACCATCTGTAGGCAAAGTTTCAAAGGGAAAAATCACATCACTAGAATATTTGACCCATACAGTGTCTTGCAGATGTTTGGGTATAGCCTTTGGGATATAGCTCTTTTCAGGCTCTATATAGTAGAAACAAATTGCACATTTACACAGTTAAAGAGTAACAGAATTCCCATAAGAATCTTCAAAAGCTTTTCTGTTTGCCCAAGCACCATGTTCTGCTACTTTGGCAAAGAGGTATTAACAATGAGTAACGGACTCATACCTTTACCAGATGGGTTCCAGCCCAGACAGCAGTGTCATCTGCCTTTATTTTAATAGCTCCACCTTTAAAAAGAAAGAAAGAAAGAAAGAAAGAAAGAAAGAAAGAAAGAAAGAAAGTGATAAATGAGATCAACATGACCTGGCCTTAGACTATGTCATGGTTTAAGCCATTTTCTTTCATCTTGATTGGTGTCTTATTGAGGAAACTTGCTACGTAAAAGCTATTCAGCCACAAATGCTTGTGTATCAAAAGGGTTCATAGAAGTCAAGCAGTTCTACCAATGTGCCAGCCAGGTTTTGATTTATAAACATGACAGCCTCATGGGCCTCAAACAATAGTTTTCTTTCTTTTGGATCCAGGATTCTTGCCTGTATGCAACCCTTTCCATGACATTTTGAGACATTACACAGCTTCCAAAGCAAATACTTAGGGGACACAGTCTGTAAATATCTGATCCATCCTTTGATTTTACATTGCTAAATCTGCCTATATGTGTTCTAGACTTAAATGCCCATGAGTACAAGGGCTAGACAAACATCAACCAGAAATATAACGTTAGAGGCTGAAACAGTGGTGTCCATGAAAGAGACACATATTACCCAGTTTAGTCATTTACAATAATGGACATAAAACAGGACTTCACATGTCAGTCAAAAGGTTTGAGTAAGAGTCTTTGATATGCAGCCACAACTGTGTGGGAACCACTTTTCCATAATGTAATCCCATATATCTGAGGGTTGTATACAAAATATGCTACCCTGTGGACTCTGTCATGACAATTTTGTGGGGAAAACATGTGTGATCTGCCTAATCCAAATTGTCAGTGTGTGTGTGTGTGTGTGCATGCATGCATGCATGTAAGGTATTTTAGTTCGATCATTTTGTTTGTCATTTGCTTGGGATGTTTCAAACTAGATTTCCTTGGATATATTGTGCTTGTGTTATGTGAACCAGTCGTGGATTCACATTTGGTGATGTGAAAGTTCTGATTTCAGTAATTAATCTGTGATTCATAAATGCAGTTTATTAACTTGATTCTACATCCAGTGACTGATGACCATGTATGTATGTATGAACAACCCCTTAGTGATTACGAAAATGAAATTATTTATCCCTGAAACTTCTCTGAATACATTTTCAAAAAAGAACAGCTTAATTTCTGTTTTGGAGATGCTGTATCAGTGGTCAAATTATAGTGGAAATGGTTGAGGGGGCTTCAATGAAGCCCATGGGTCCCCTGATGTTGCCCCAATTGTGGCCAAATCAAGCCCCATCCATAGCCTTCTATAAACAATTATGGTGGAGGGGTATAAAAGATGAGTTTCCATAGTAGTAGCCAAGTTAGTCTGATGCAGGAAAAACAACAAAGCATATTGTGACAGCTTGAAAACTAACAAATGTATTATGGCACAAGATGTTTGTATCCACTTCATCAGATGCCGTGTTATCCTAAATTGGCCAGATTGTGTCAGTGAGGTGAGAGAGAAATGGCATGCAAAATACAGACAGACAATAACATTAAAACTTAAATGTATGTGAAATGATTACAATAGCCATTCAGAAGTAAGTGTTGATGATAACATAAATACTATTACATTGATAAGCTATTGAACAGCTGTACTGGGATAAAAACCCATTATCTTGATGCAGGCCACAGGTAATAAAACTGAACTTCTTGATAAATTTTAAGGTAAGAGAGTTGGTCCCCCTCTGGACCCCCTGTAACTTGAACACTACACTGAACATCATACTATTGGGCAACAGAGCCATAATATACAAGCAAGATAGAACTTCCAACTTCATTCTGCTATTTTCTTCATAACTCTTTGTTCATATCAACTGCCTGAAACTATGAGGATTCTTCACATTCCAATTATCTCCAATAGCACACAACTATGATATATTTTTCTTTTAAAATTTTATTCTTCTTGAATTTTTAAATGAACAAGTAAATAATGCAAAGGCTGTTATGGTACACAAAAATGTTGGAAATGTGCTATGTGTGTGTTCCTGATACATAGTTGTCATAATGCTGCTTATATACTGAAATTGGGGTTGCTTTTGGAAGATTATAGCATTTTTAGAGGCAGGGATGTAAAAGAAGTGAACCTTTAACTGTTAATATTTTGGGAATCTTAAAAGTTGCATGTATGTCTGAGGGGCAAAGCTTTATTGTGAATTTAATTGTTTCAAACGGATTGTTTCAAAAGGAACTGGTTGTCGGAGATTCACATTTTGTATTTTGAATTTTACTAGGAAGAGTAGATAGATTCAGTTTGTCCTTTGGATTTATTTTTTTTAAGCAAAAAAGAAGAAGTCATAGACTTAGGCAAAAAGTCATAAACCTAGGCAAAAATAAATAAATTAAGCCTGTCTTGGGAAATTAATATTGAGGAAATATGCAAGTTCTGGAAACAACTCTGTCACTTTTAGAGCAAACACCAAAAACAGATGCCACAATCTCATAAAATAAACATGCAGTGAAAGGGTAACATGCACATTAACAGCAAACTGATTCAGTAGCCAATACAGTATGATGAGAAAGGAATACACAGTATGGTGTGATGCACAATAGAAGCCATTAGCCATATGGTACAGTGCGAAGACGGTCTCCGTGACAAGTAACAGTTGTATGCTATGTGGTTTATAAAATAATTATGCCATGGCAAGCAACATTTTTATAATTATTGGCAATTTTAAAATATTTTCGTTACGCTAGAAGCATTTACCAAATTGAAGGATGTAGGCAGAATCGTCATTCTCTGTAGCTATTGTGCTTTTAGGCTATGCAGGGAGATGCCATACTGAAAATAGTGGGTGATTTGCATGAGATTATGGGAGACTTTATAAGGTTTTTGTCAGGGGAAGGAAGCAATGGATGGAGGGGGGAAATACTTTGATGAAAATTACTTGCCACCTGTCAAGAAAGCCTCCTCTTCCTCCTCCTCCTCCTCCTCCTCCTCCTCCTCTTCCTCCTCCTTTCCTCAGTAAGTGAATGTGTGGAAGAAACAGAATGCTGAGCTCAAGGGTTGTCGTTAGCAACCACAGATTTTTTTTTCTTGAACGGAGAGAACCTGAGGTCAGTTGAGGGCATCAGATCATTTTAAGGAAGGAACTGGCAACATGCATGTTTAAAAAGATTACTTATTACTCTTCAGTTTTGGGAATAAATATAAAAGTGTTGTCATGAAAGATTTTGTCCACATATTGGGGGGGGGGGGGGTGAGTGAGAGACTATTAATACTTTCCAGCTTACTTTGGATGGCCACTCAAGAATCAGCAAAAATAAAATAAAAAATGAGGAAATTCATCACAAAAAATAGGACAAAAGGGGATAAGAATTTGCATGAGATTTGCATATGTTAATTTATGTGCATAGGTGCAAACTTATAAACAATTCTTATAAATTAGAAATATTGTATGCCTCACCATAGTGTGGAAGACTGTGGAAATATTTCCAACCATGCATTTATCACACAGACAAGGCCACATCTTTGCCCTTGGGAGTGCGTCTGCTGGCCAAAGACATTTTTCTACCAAAGGGCTCTCCCATGCTAGGGCCAACACTCTGAAAATTTTGCTGCACCCTCAGACACCAATTTGTGCCTGTATTCTATCCCCTGGCCCTGCCCCCATGGTGCAGCCTGATGCAGCTCACTTCCCCCTGCTACACAGCAATGCCTGCCTTGCTGAGAAGTCAAAGTTCCTGATCCATGTGGTAACCAGTGTAGAGAGCAGCACTCATTTTGTCCATGTGATTTGCAACCACACCAGGGAAAGCCCTCATTTTCAAGGTTTCTCCACCAGTGTGTTCGGAAATTGGCCAGACCCCATACTGCTGCTCTACACAAATGGCTTACCATGCCGATTTTGGGTTTCACACAGTTTGGCTTCTTAGCAGCAAGCACACAATCCGAGTAATGTATGACCCAGGTTTATTTGTAGTGATGTCAAGGGTAAATTTGTGCATGGATGGATTAATTTCAATAGTATTTATTTTATTTATTTGTATCAATCAATCAATCTTTATTGACAGTCAACAGACCATTTTCCAAGTAAAAGAAAAACAAACAGTCAACAAGCTGATTAATCAGTATACAGTATACATATCAGTGTCCAAATCTTGTATACCGCCCCATAGCCGAAGCTCTCTGGGCGGTTTACATAGGATTAAAACAATTAAAAACAATATACAAAAATTTAAACAGCAAAAACATACAACATACACACAATACACACATACATTTAAAACCACTACAACAACCCCAAAAGCTACAAAAACAAAAACAAACCCAGGCTCCTCAGTTATTGCCAAATGCCTGAGAGAAGAGGAAAGTCTTGACCTGGCGCCGAAAAGATAACAATGTTGGCACCAGGCGGGCCTCGTCAGGGAGATCATTCCATAATTGGGGGGCCACCACAAAGAAGGTGGTGGGATACATGATCAATCTTACTATTTCTAGGGCCTAACTAGATGTGAACAGGGTAGCCATGTGTATTTTATTCATAGCCTGTTCATATATAGAGTGGGGGTGGGGGAGATTTTTTTTTAAAAAAAATATGAAATGGAGTGTGAGGGTGGCTATGTGTCCCCCTGCCACTTTTCCTCACTCTGTTCCTTCAAATAAATTTCTATTCAGTGCAGCTCACATCCAGTATCAAAGGTGAACTGAAAGAATAATTTGAAACAGCAGGGTGCAGTGACGTAAGGCAGGGGAAGGGGAATAGTTAAAGAGCTTTTCTACATGACTGTTAATCCACTGTATTTACTTCCTGTTTCATTGCAGAACTGAGATCCAAGCACAACATAAAGAGCTTTTCCTTTCCTGCTTTTCTGCAAGGTGGCACTGCACTATTGAGAAATAACACAATCACACCAGTAGGAAGATCTGTTTTCTTTTGGTTTCAGAATATTGAGCCATGTAGCACCTTAAGCAAACAGCAGCAAATTTATTATGCATGAGCTTTTGTGAAGACAGCCCTTTTCATCAGATCCATAAAGTGTAGTCCTGAATTACAAGCATACACACTTATAGTGGGGAGGGGAATTGTAAGCAGTGAGGTCACAGGGAATTGAAATGCAGAAAGTACAGAGAGTGATAGTTACCCTATTAAAAATGTGTTGGGTGAAAACACAGAGATCCTTGTAATGGTGAGCTGAAAAAGACAAGTAGTGTGGAAAAAAATGCCTCAGACCCACGCCCGGCACACCTGGGTGGGGGGAGGCCAGTTGCGAGTGGGGTGAGACAGCGAGGCATGGAGGTTGGCCATTGGCCACCTCGTTATTGGTTGAAAAACTAAAAGAGCCTGGCTCTGGTGCTAATGTAAAAATGTTCTTTATTCAATTATATATATAAAAAAATCTTTAGAACAATCCTTTAGACAGCCCAAAGTTTCAGATTGAAAACAATCCTTCATCAGGAGCTATATTAAAATAACACAAACAAATATTTATTAAATATATACAAAAACTATTCTGGCCATTGGAAACACAATACCCTACTGAAGAAGGATTGTTTTCAGTCTGAAACGTTGGGTTGTCTAAAGGATTGTTCTAAAGAATTTTTTTATATATATTTGAATAAAGAACATTTTTACATTAGCACCAGAGCCAGGCTCTTTTAGTTTTTCAACTACCATTGGTGCTTTTCCCTTTTATCATGCACCTCATTATTGATGCCACAGGTTCGGGAGGAGGGCATAGCTATATAAGTGCTTCACCCCCTCTCAGTTGCCTCTTTGTTTTGTTTTGTTTTGGCTCCCTCCCTCCCTTCCTTGTAGACAGTATGGGTTCGCTGGAGGCCAAGTAGGAATTTTTTGCTCACAATCTAACTTGGTTGTGATTTTTTTTTGCCTACTCAACATTGTGAGACAAGTTGGGTGTATTAAATAGGTTGATTCAAATTTATTTTGGTCACATTTGAATGGCGGTTAGGTGCGGGCATCTAGAGTGTGAGGAATATTGGTGAGCATTCACAGGCACTGTTGGGGTGATGGGTAGTGGCTGAAGCCTATGGCGGGGAGCCTTGCGGCACCAGCTAATGAGTTGACCCACTTGGAGCCATGCGGCTTGAGGGGCAGTGACACCGGAAGGCCTCCCTACCCCAAATGGGGAGCCCGTGGGGTGGCAAGCTGTCAGGTGTCACTTCAGGGGCTAAGAATGGCTTGCCTGATCCTAGAAATGGCCTCCTTGTGCCATGTGGAAGATGCCCGCTTAGGAATTTGCCCCTTTGCAGATCTTTGAATAAATGTGACCCATGTTTAAATCCATACATGTGTGTCGTCTCATTATTTCTCACCCTCCACTTCTGTAAATGTCCCTGTTCAACTAAACAACAGACATAAGCACCACCTTATATCAAAAATGTACTGACTGCATATGTACATGCTCCCAATTTCCACCCAGAACACACTACAAAATTCATTGTTTAGAATCAAGCTCTATGATACGACCATGTCTGTTCAGACTTGTCAGACAGGACCAAACCCCAAAGAGAAAATAACAGAACACCACTTGTTGTCACCAAAAGTTTCCAGCTAAAACAACTCAGATTGTATCAACAGTTATCTACAGCCCATCCTAGACAATAACACTTCTCTCTCACAGACCGTGGGGGGTAGACCTTCACTTACTTACAGGCAGGTGCCCAGCCTAAACTGGCTACTCATGATTTATTTATTTACTTATTTACTCATTAGCAACAACAGACTATGCAACAAGGACACAGAAACTTGACCCTGTGGCAGACCTAGATCCCAACTCTGGGCAGTATCCTAGGTGACATGTACACCCCTAGTGATTCTATTATACCCTGCCAATTCCTTTCCGTTGCACGAACTGGAACCACTGCTTATACAAGGAAGATTTAGCACTTCCTAGAAGAATCCCCAAAATTAGTGAAAATGTTCATGTCTGGAAGGAGGCAGGTTGGCAGAACTCCCTTATGCAAACTCCACTGACCCGCCTCCTTCCAGAAATGAGCAGTTCTGCTCATTTTGGGTTGCCTCCAGAAGTGCAAAATTTCATAAACAGTGGATGCCACTTGTGGAAGGGAATCTGTGGGGCACAGGAGAATTGGCAGGGACATAAGCACCCCACTGGATTCTGCCTTCTGTCCCCATGTCTACTCTGGAAACACTATTACATGACCTAGTAATCTTACCCCCCCCCCCCAATTTTTCCCAAATGTGCAGTTTCACACTTTAGTCTATGGGGGAAATGCATATTTTTGGCCAGGTTTTTTTATTTTTTTTATTTTGGCATACTTTTCTATGACAAAATTTGTGCAAACTTCCTGAAGCTTAGGAAAACTGGCCGCAAGTCTGCGGACTCTGCCTCACCACGGAAAAGCTGATCTGCTGCAGAATCCATGCATCAGAGACATGAAAACCCAAAGTCATTTGGTTCCATTTCAGATTTCTGTGATATTCCTGTTTACACACATACAACCCCTATGTGTATTTAGACTCCTAACTCAGAGAAATGCTTCATGAATCTGATGAAGTGGGCTATAGTCCACAAAAGATTATGTCATAATACCTTTGTTAGTCTTTGAGAATCTATTTTGATTTTGCTGCAACCACTTAACATGGCTACTCCTTTGCAAAACGTAAAAATTGGAAACCCCACCCTGCTACGTACGTGAACTGGCAAAACACAGGAATATGTGTGTGTGTGTGGGGGGGGGGTATGCAACCTTCCCACACACCTTTCTTTCCAGCAAAGGGGTGGTGGTGGGAAATTCAGCAGTGGGATGAATAAATTTAAAATTATTAATTGTACTAATTGTTCTAATTGTAATTCCATTAATTATACTAATTGTCATATGAACAGCCACCTTTTTTCCATACAGTGCTCTGGCAAATAATGCTTACATTATCATGTAATGTCATTCCAAGGAATATATCTAGTCCTCTTTTGAAAGAGCATGGCAGAAGCCATGCTTCTCAACTCATTGGAGTGGCTCTTATCTTTAAAAAAATATTGTTGTTGTTTTAAAAAAGGGAGGAATCATGAAACAAAGGGCCACAAACAACCTCATAATTGTATGTTTACTAATTCTCCTGCCTCAAAAGTCCACCTGCCTTACCAGAATGTTCACCCCACCCTCCCAATCTTCAGGAGGGTTGTGGCCTCCAAACTTCCAGAATTCGACAGGGCTGAAACAGTTAGCCCAGTCCTAAAACAAAGACTGTCTCTCAAACTCAAGTTACTGGAAGTCTCTGATTTTTATTACTTTCCAGCTGGGCTCCTACTCTTGAGTATTTGCCTGATAAAAAGCAATATTCATATATGAGAAGAGAAAGCTGTTTTATACTGAGACAGGCCCAGTGTTGTTTACGCTAAAAGTAGCTCTTCAAGCAGAGGTCGTTCCCAAATATCTACTTCCTGTTGATTTCTTTTTTTTAAACTAGGAATTGAACTTGGAGCTTTTTTACTGAATGTAATACCCTTCCCCAAAGACCATACCTGTAGGCCCCCCCACCATTATATTGAGACAGACCATTGGTCCATCTAGTCCAATATTGTCTTCCCTGACTGTAGTAACTCTTATGGCAAGGGGTGGTTCTCCAGAAATTGTTGGACATCAATTCCCATCAGCCCCAACCAGTTTGGCTGATGCAAGGCCACAGGTTCTCTATCCCTGTCTTAGGCAGAAAAGTCTTTCCTATCATTTTCTACCTGCTATTGTTAACTGGAGTTGCCAGGGAGTTTTTGCATGCAAAGCATGTGCTTTATCTAGCTATGGTCCCTATTCTGTGGTTATTCATTTCATAGTGATGAAGGGACAATCACACAATTCACAGAACACTTTGATGTGCAAAAGTCACTATGAAGCTTCTGTTTCACATAATATGTTAAACAGGGACTACATAGATGAGAACATTTAACTGCATTAAAATGAAACTGCCCTAGTTCACCTTAGCACAGGCCTGCACAACTTGCAACATTTTAGATTTGGCAATAATTCATTTTTTTAAGTGTAAAAATCTTGGAAAGCCATAGGTCAAGCATTTGGATGGTTTGATTGTTCTGAATTTTCATTTATTTCAGCTAACGGTTAGATCACGCAGTTGACAGCAGTGACTGGTGCATTTGTGATGGTAGTGGATTAACCGAAGTACTCAAGTTGCAAATACCTAAACAATAATACAGTACAATAACAAAGAGTCCAGAACTAAAAGCATGGTTCCATTAGTAGGAAAAGCAGATGTGCTAATGATTCACATAGCTGCTCACTATTTGGGTATAACATTCCAAGGTATTTAACGTATTTCATACTTAGAGATGTTTTAGCTTTTGGCTGTCCTGCAAAGACACAATCAAGAGGCCTACACATGAGTAGTGCTACACATAGGCTGGTGTCCAAAGTTCCACATGCAGAGTTCCATGGATGGGCAATGGTTTTTGAGGTTGTTCCTCACTCATTCCCCCTAAAGCTCGCCTGAACATCAGAAGCTCTTCAGAGCAACAGTCTATGAGGTGCAAGAAGATGGATTAGATAGCATTCATAGATGTCTTCAGAAGCAGATTACCATTTTGAATCTGAATAAAGAGGTAGTTAACTAGATATACATATGTTGTTGAGGTTACAAGTGGATAGACAATCGCTGGAGCAGTGGATCTTTATTGTGGATCTTTATCTATTCAAAATATTCTGGTTTTCCTTAACATGATTCCACAATGGGTTGTGGAAAGCAAATCAGTTGATCAATCTCCTCACCGCCTGGCAAATTCCATGTGGATTTTTGCATACAGAATGGATATTCCATGGGCACAATGGCTTATGGTAGGGGGATTGCTAAATCAAGCCACAGAAATATATTATATCTTGCACCTGACCCCCACAGGATATTTTTTTTGTAGCCCCATAGATCGTGCTATCCAAATAAGCACTACATAACCCACCTTCAACACATAAAGAAATTATTACTTCCCCAATAATGACATGCATTATTCAAACAGTCGGTAGGTTCATATTTGCTCATCAGTTGGTGACAACATTGCAAATGAAACAGTAAAAAATCCACTATCTAGACATGAGAAGGTTTTATTAGGTATATTAGTGTATTAAAATAAAATGTTATGCTTGTGTGTGTGTGTTGAGCACATTGCAAAATATATTGTTTTTAGCACATTCAATAAAATAGATGTTTTTAAAAAGAAAAATGGAAACTGTTTAAAACACTACAAAACAGAAAACACAAAGCAATATCATACAGAGATGAGACACAATCTAAGACTTTTCTTTCAGGATTTACAAAAGAAATTCTGATTGTTCATCGATGAAAGCCACTGGCATAGATTGCTGAACTGGTTATTTTATTTTATTTTATCCAATATTGCTCACGAAGATACCACTTACATTCTTGCCAGCATTTGTAGTGTAAATGAGGAGCGACCTATCGTAAAATGATGCTACTGAGATCAAAAGAAGCAATCCCTACCACTAAGCTGAAATCATTCTAGGGAACTGTTTTTGATTATGGTTAATGATGTAATCAAGCTAGAAAACTGCCTAGAAGTTGTAGTTGTAGTGGGATTACAGTTTGCCATTATAGAGCACCTAATAATATGAACAAAAAAGTATGGACTTATAAAAATAAGATATTAGTTAATGTTTACTTTAATGGCACACAAGATGAGATCGGGTTGATTAGAATACTGATATGAGCTTTTCCCAACGGAAAATTACTGAAATTTTAGTACAGTTGAAAATGCCAACAATATCGAGTGGGAAAAGGACCACAAGAGTCATTTTTAACATCTTTGATTTCATTCTTTAAAGACCAATTATTTTTCTGTCCCCTGTGGGAGGAAAAAAAAACTTCTTTCTTAATGGCAGAATCATTCTGAGACTTCTCTGATTCATTTTATATTTAGTAGATTACAGTTTTAGAGTCATCAGTCAGAAGGAACCCAGCCAACTGACAGACCTGAAATCATGTCCTTTGATTGTAATTGACAGGAAAAGCATCTAAGGTAAAGGGGAAAAAATATTTTATTCATCTTTGATTACACTGCGATGTGATTTGGTGACATAATACAGCTGTGAACTGAAGCAAGAAAAGCAATAATTCCTACTTCAGGTTTTTTGACATGATGTAGCCTTTAGTCTCCCTCAAGCCTCAGCCTCAAGCTACAATAGTCCCCTTGATGGAGTCTAGACAAATAGATATACAGACTGTTGCCATTTAAAAGGCAAACAGCTTTAGAATAACATTTCTCAAGGCCATGTATTTCAGAGCTAAATGGCTACACCATTTTTCTTTCCCCAAATTATATCCCGTTAGCTCCCTCCCTCCCAAAATAAAATATTGGCAAACCCCCTTCACTTTAATAGGGTCTTAGAAGTAATCTAGAAGAAAAGCTATTTCTTGTGTTGCCACATTTAAAATATTATCTCAAGTAGCTTTCAAAATGTTTTAACTAGTACACATGCAGTAGAGTTTTATTTTCAATATCATACCATTCTAGAAGGGGATCACAGCTTTTCTAGTTTCTCTCTCTTTCTCTCTCTCTCTATCCCTCTCTTTATATCATTTTGATTCCAATAGGTACATTTTCTATTGACGTAATATCTTTCAGGTGCCACATTTCATCACAACTGCCTGTTTACAGTGTGGGAGGACAAGGCCCACTGGAAAATCATAAAATGTGCTTTAGAAATACATAGGTTGATTCCTCAGCCCACACTGCCCCCGTAGAAGTATACTAGTTGAATATAGATGTAGACAGAAGTGAAAAATGAGGCTTAGTGAAATCCATTAAAAATAAAATTAGTAAGCGTCTAGAAGATCAAGCATTGCTGACAAAGGATCAACATGGCTTTCAAAAAGTTAGATTCTGTGACACTAACCTCTTAGAGTTCTTTGAGAATGTTGATAACAAGTGATCTGGCAGGTATTATTTACCTGGACTTCCAAAAGACTTTTGACAAGGTCCCTCACCAAAGCATCTGAGCAAACTTAAAAGTCATGGAATAAGAAGAGAGGTCCTCTTATGATCTGTAACTGGTTAAAGAACAGGAAGGAGAGAGTAGTAATAAATTGTAAATTTTCCCAATAGAGGGGTGTAACCAGTGGGATTCCACAAGGACCTGTATTGGGACCAATGCTTTTCAACATTTTCATAAATGGTCTGGAATTACGAGTGAGCAGTGAGGTGGCCAAGTTTGCTGAGGATTATGGATAACACAAAAAGGGATTTGAGGAGCTCCAGAATGATCTCTCCAAACTGAAAGGAAGAGGTTCAAAAAGCAAATGCAGTTCAATGTAAGCAAGTGTAAAGAGATGCATGTTAGGGAAAAACATCCCAACTTCACATATACACTGATGGGATCTGAGTCACTGAGCAAGAAAGAGATTGCGGACAGCTCAATGAAAATGTTGACTCAGTGTGCAGCTGCTGTGAAAAAAGGCAAATCCCATATTAGTTGAAATTAGGAAGGGAATCAGAAATAAAACTGCCTGCATTATAATGCCCATACTGCAAATATCGTACTAAAAATATATGGTGCAACCACATTTGGAATACTGTGTACAGTTCTGGTCACTGTACCTAAAAAGAGGATATTGTGGAATTAGAAAACGAAACCTGCAGAAAGGGATAATTAAAATGATCAAGTGGCTGGAGCAACTCATCTATAAGGAAATGTTACAACATCTGAGACTGTTTAGCTTATAAAAAAGATAAGTAAGGGAAAACACAATAGAGGTGTATAAAATTATGCATGATGTGGAGTAAGTGAATAGGCAAAACAAACAAAAAAACCCACCACCCTTTCTCTCTCCCCTAATACTAGAACCCAGGGCCATCTCATGAAGTTGATTGGTGGAAGGTTCACAGCAGTTAAAGATTTTTTCCCCATACAGCACAAGATGTAGTGTTGGTCACCAATTTGGATGGCTTTAAAGGGGGATTAAACAAATTCATGGAGGATAAGGCTAACAATGGAGGATAAGGCCAACAATAGTTACTAATCCTAGGCTGACCAGATAAAATCCAGGTCAGGGCTCATGTAACTTTAACAGTTGTAGAGAAAAGGGAATTTCAGCCAGTGTCATTTGTATGCAATTAGTTCCTGGTGAAATTCCCTCTTCATCACAACAGTTAAAGGTGCATGCACTATACTAGAGTGATCATATCCAAAAGAAGGCAGGGCTCCTGCAACTTTAACTGTTGTGATGAAGAGGGAATTTCACCAGGAACTAATTGCATACAAATAACACTGGCTGAATTTTCCTTTTCTCTACAATTGTTAAAGTTACATGAGCCCTGACCTGGATTTTATCTGGTCACCCTAACAGTTTTATCAAGAAAGTTAAATAAAAGCTTTATTACGCATTCATTCATTCATTCAATTTGTACCCTGCCTTTCCACCAAGAAAATGGTGCACGAGGTGACTAATGTTTGCCTATTATCACTTTCAATAGCAATTTCTCCATTCACTTCATTGCTATGATCATGGGATTAATCCAGGGACAGCTCAAGACATTTCATGACTTGACATTGTGATCCTATACACACTTACCTAGGAGTAAGCCCATTGACTTACTTCTGAGTAGATATGTATTGCAGGGTTGGGCAGAATGCAGATCTGAAGATGTCTGAGACTTCAACTCCAAGCATTCCTGACCATTGATCATGCTGGGAGGGGCTGCTGGGAATTGAAGTCCAAGACATTTGAGATCTACCTTCTGTCCACTTCTGATATATAGGATTGATGTGTGAGGTGGAAAAAGAAGTCTCTTCCCACACCCAAAATGAAGGTGCATAGTTCCCAAGTGCAGGCAAATTATTTTGGTATCCAAAACAGGAAATTCCATAAGCACTTTCTCCCCTTCCTGGAAGCAAAAATTCTTCCTGGCAGAAAAAAGTCCAAAATAATAAATAAAAAACAATTTGCTGGCCTTTTTTGATATCCCAAATTAACCACCTGAGGTAGTTGCCTCATTCTGACTAAGAGCCAATCGGGTTAAGGTTAGGAAAGAGCCCCAATGTAATCAGAGGTTTTTGTTTTGAATAAAGGGTGAATGCCTGTATAAATGCTTTCAAGATTAGTTCTTCAGGTAAAGCAGGTTAAAACTCCCCAGTGAATTTTTCAAGTTTATTTATCTGAACCCAAAAAGCTATTACTGATAGAAGATTTGGGCCCAGCACAACATTTGTAAGAAGCTGTATCTATCTCCTGCTGTTGTTATCCTTTCATGTAGTCCCCAGAGTTTTTCCAAAAGCAAAGGCAGCCATGGCAGCGCAAAGAAAACGTCCAAAATCCATATTAGGGCAATGCCTTTATTAGGCCTACCCCCAGGCCGCAAAATAGTATGAAAGCTTTCATGTTCTCGAGAACTCTTCATTGGGTTTGATGGTAAACAAAGCAAGGGGGGGGGGGAGAAAAATCTGGCTGATGTTGAAGCCATGGAGTCTGTATTTAATCACAGACTTTTTAAAATGGAATGTGGGAGCAGGTTACAGAGGTTGGAATGCAGGAGGAGGCTGCTGTGATGGTTTCAGGTTGCTTCTAGGACTATCCCTAGGACTGCTGGGATGAAGAAACAAACCAACAATAGTTCATCCCCCCCCCCCTTGTTTGAAAATATAAAATACAGCTGTTACTCTAATCTATCTCCACCCTTAGGTGAGACATACAGGTCCTTCGATAGGCTGAAAACAAAAATAGAGAATATAAAGACAGTTTTTTTATATTAACAACTGGATATAATTTTGCTGGTATTCTAGGCTAAAAAAAAAAGGCCATCAGAGACCCTGTTCAGACAACTACACTAAACCATGGTTAGGTCACTAACTGTTTTGCAGCATGCTTAGTGAGCGTGTTTAAATCATGGTCATGTAGACACCATGGTTAGGAATGGTTTATATGACATGCTAAGCCATACTGTTTAGCTCAAAATGCTTAACCACTGTGGCTTAGCATGTCGTCTGAACAGGGTCAGAATTGAGGAGCTTTACCTTGTAGTTTGTTATATCATGGAAATATCTGTGTGTGATATCAAACTGTTTGTGGTGTTTAAGGTGGTGATGTTATATATGGTGGATTGACATGAAAGGATAGAATAAAAAACCAAAACTCTATGCACTTCTAGGATTAAAGTGCACCATGCTTCAAAACCCCTGAAAAATTGACCATTTCGGCATGGTTTCCTAGAGCTGTTGATTCAGTGCAAGTACACATTGACCAAAATGTGAGTGGGTGCAGTCAGCTAGGATAAAAGAGTGAGTCTATGGCTCTTAGGCAGAATCCAGGGTTCCATAGGATGATACAAATCTTCTCCATGCTCACAGACACATTCGGAAAATCAGATCACAGAACTCTACGCCTCCCAGCTGCCATGAAAATCTCTGCAGTGCTTCATCTTTCCAAGGTTGCAAGAATGACCTTGGAAGAGGATGGGTGGGTCGAAAGGGAGCATGAGGTGGGCAGGAAGGGGAGGAAGGAGGAGAGGCCAGGATCTGTAGGATCCTAAAGCCTTTCTGTTCCTGACCTTCCCCTGGAAAGGTAAGCTTTTTAAAGTAGGAGCAGGAGGCAAGAAAGCCTCTGTCATTCCTCCCACTCTGCCTGGCTCCTTCTGGCATCATTTAGAATAGACAGAGAGCTCTGATAAGATTGTGCTCTAAATGGTTAAAATATGGAGTTTCAGATTCATGTAAACATGTATAAAGTGAGATGTCTGATTCTGTATACAAACTTGAGACTGAAACATATGGGGGGAGGTATTGTTTTCCGATCATGTGGGGGGAAATCCATAGTAGAACATATTACACCAGCACTGGCTTCCAATTCATTTCTACGTCCAATTCAAAGTGCTGGTATTGAAAAAATATTTATACATCTTGGAACCTCAGTACCTAATAAATACTCCCATATATACTCAATTCAACATCATCTACAGGCATCCTCCTCTGAATGTTCCCTCAGTCTGAGGGTGGCTATGGGGGTGCTTTTTGGTGGTGGCTCCATGGCTATAGAATGCTCTCTTGGCTAGGCTGACCATATGAAAAGGAGGACAGGGCTCCTGTAACTTTAACAGTTGCAGAGAAAAGGGAATTTCAGCCAGTGTCATTTGTATGCAATTAGTTCCTGGTGAAATTCCCTCTTCATTACAACAGTTAAAGTTGCAGGCACTATACTAGAGTGACCACATACAAAAGAAGGCAGGGCCCCTGCAACTTTAACTGTTGTGATGAAGAGGAAATTTCACCAGGAACTAATTGCATACAAATGACACTGGCTGAAATTCCCTTTTCTCTGCAACTGTTAAAGTTACAGGAGCCCTGTCCTCCTTTTCATATGGTCAGCCTATGTTTGCAGTCATGGTAGTGCCTGACTTACTTATTCCTGGGAGCACAAATTGAGGCAAGAGGCTAACACAAAATGGTCTTTCCAGTCACAACTTTCTAAACTGGCTGCTTCGAGAGGGGAACCAGCAGATATAGGCTCTTTCGCACATTGCAAGCACCATTTTTTTTTTTAAAGCGAGGAACTGTAAGGTTTTTTTTTTAATGTGCGTGATCTGGCCCCCTCCCCCCTGCCATCCTGGGGATGGCAATTTCGCTTCCCCCCTCTCTTCATGGTCATAGAGCAGTGCGGTGTGGCTCTGTGGCCATCTGTGCAGCCGCACTTACTCGCGAATAAGCGCAGCAGCACCGGGGTGGGTGGCCACATTCTTCCGCAGTCCTGGAAGTTTCTGGGACCATGGAAGATTTTTCTGGTTCCGGGGAACCAGGAAAAATCCCGTTCCTGCCCCCCACCCCAGGTACTCCCTATGCGTCATGAGGACTCACAGGGAGCAGCCGGGGTCCATCCCAGGCATTTTGCCTGGTGTGGAAAGGGCCATAGACAGCGAGAGCTTAAAGATTTTAGAGGATGCTATGACCCTTACCATTTCATGATGTGTTCTTCCTAGAGTGAAAGTAAATGTTAATCTAAGTCCTAAGAAAGGCACTTGAGTTGAACACAAACCAACCTGAAGCATTTGAAAGGGAAACCTTTATGTAAGAAGGGAAAACTATGGTTGAGGCTTAATGGATCTATAAGGTTCAACAAGGCCCACTAAGCCCTAGTGATGAGAGGCTAGGTTCTTAGCCAAATTACCATTTCAAATGAAGGAGAGAGCCTGGCTAAACTCCTCCCCACTTACTCAAGATTGACTAGATATCTAGGGCAATGTGGCAATGTAACTGGAGGTGACTCTAGTGTGATGGAGCCACATGTTCAAAAAGGATAAGTCAGCTGAGGGTCGTTGTTCTTGGCTTGGTCTTTTTATCTTGCCTGGTCTTTTTATCTTTTGTTTGTTGGTTTTTGTTTTTTTGTTTTATAAATTGTCAGATAGCAATATAGTTGCTTTTACCCCCTTCCAAAAAAAGTTCAAATGAAACATTATTTTAAATATGGTTTACTTGCCATCTTGGGTAGTCTTTTGCCTCTAGGGGTGCATTCCACCAGGCCATTTTCAGTGCTCAAATTATGGATGGAGAGGTAGGCAGGCCCTTAATGGTATTTATAATCCCCATGTCCATACCCTCCTAATTTAAACCAAATCATGTCCAATGCCAAATGAGCCTGGCTCTCTCTATTCCCCTTGTATTTTGAGTATGAGACTTGCCCAGGAGAACGTGGTGAATAGTGCCCTTAGTAATAGTTATGAGTAACCAGTTCATGAAAAAGGTTTCTTAAGTCACTAAAAGTCAGGAGCCTAAGGCGGACCATGTCAAAGATATTCTTTAGGATAGGTCGAGTCTGGGAAGTATTATTGTTTAGCTTTTATGTTCATGACAGATTTGCAGAAAACGCAAGTCAAATAAATGGCAAAGATTTTTCAAAAGTATCCCTAGCAAGTTTTGTCATGACAAATTACAACTTTAAACTCTGTTTAAAACAAAACAGAGACATATACAGTGAGTATTTATGTCATGTTATATAAGTACTCCTTACATTTAGTTCAATACTCAAACAAGTTGCACCAATTACCTAATATGAAATATTTGGCATTTACAAATTGCATTTTTCAAGCTATGTAAATATTGTGGAATTATTAGTTTATGCTTAGCAAATAAAAATACACTTTTCCTTGAGGAGAACGAAGCTGCTGCTTGTTTAAAATAGTTTCAGTAACAGAGGAAGCCTAAGTATGTCTACTCAAAAGTAAATCCTACTGAAGTCAGTGGGAATTACTTCTAGGAAGTTTGCATAGAATGGTAGTCTAAATGCATACATTGGACTTCAAAGAATGTGCATAGAAGATTTTATTTTAGAAAATTTCTACCCCATCTTTCAATAATAATAATAATAATAATAATAATAATATATTTATTTATTACCCGCCTCTCCCAACGGATTGAGGCGGGGAACAACATTATCATAAAACACACAAAACTGATTAAAAATACATAAAACCAATATATCATTAAAATACCAATAAAACACCAATAAAACACTTAAAATTCATCTGAGTAGGCCTGCCGGAAGAGCTCAGTCTTTATAGATCGTTTAAATTCCTGAAGACTGGTAAGTTCATGGATCTCTCCCGGCAGGTCATTCCATAATCTGGGAGCGGCAGAAGAGACGGTCCTCCAGGTAACAGTTGTCAGTCTAGTTTTTGTTGACTGTAATAAATTCTTCCCAGAGGACCTAAGCGTGCGGGGCGGATTGTACGGGAGAAGGCGATCCCGCAGGTAACCTGGATCCAAACCATGTAGGGCTTTAAAGGTAATGACCAACACTTTGTACTTCGCCCGGAAACTAACTGGCAGCCAGTGGAGAGATTTCAAAGCTGGTGTAATATGGTCACCCCTAGGTGTACCAGTGACCAACCTGGCTGCCATATTTTGAACTAGTTGAAGTTTCCGGACTAGGCACAGAGGTAGCCCTATGTACAGCGCATTGCAGAAGTCGAGTCTTGAAGTTACCAGCGCGTGCACTACCATCTTCAGGTCTTCCAACTCTAGGAAGGGGCGCAGCTGGCGTATCAGCCGAAGCTGATAGTAGGCACTCCTGGCCGTTGCATCTATCTGGGATGTCATTTGGAGCGACGGATCCAGGAGCACCCCCAAGCTGCGAACACAGTCTTTCACGGGGAGTGCAACCCCATCCAGAACTGGTTGACACACCTCCAACCCCAGGTTGCGGCCCTTGACAGTAAGCACCTCCGTCTTGTCTGGATTCAGCTTCAGTTTGTTTTTCCTCATCCAGCCCATTACCGCCTCCAAGCATTCATTCAGAGGAGACACACTATCCTTAGCTGATGCTGTTCTCAGAGGCATAGAGAAATATATTTGGGTGTCATCAGCATACTGATAGCACCCCGCCCAATGGCTCCGGATGATCTCTCCCAGCGGTTTCATGTAGATGTTAAACAGCATTGGGGAAAGGATAGCACCTTGTGGTACACCACATAACAGCTCCTTCTTTGAGGAGCAACTATCCCCAAGCATCACCATCTGGAACCTGCCTGAGAGGTAGGACCGGAACCATTGAAGCACAGTGCCCCCGAGTCCCAATCCCCTCAGGTGTTCCAGAAGGATACCATGGTCGATGGTATCAAAAGCCGCTGAGAGGTCCAGAAGTACCAGCAGGGACACACTCCCCCTGTCAATACTCAAGCGTAGATCATCCACTAAGGCGACCATAGCAGTCTCAACGCCATATCCTGCCCTGAAGCCGGTTTGAAATGGGTCTAGAAAATCTGTATCATCCAAAACTGCTTGGAGTTGGAAGGCAACCACCCTCTCGATCACCTTGCCCAGAAACGGAAGGTTTGATACTGGTCTGTAATTATTAAGGTCCAGGGGATCCAGGGAGGGCTTTTTAAGAAGCGGCCATACTACCGCTTCTTTTAAACAAGATGGAAAACTCCCCTCCCTGAGAGATGTATTAATGATATGTTGTAATTCAACCTGTAGCAGGATGAGTTAAATTCTGTTTATATCTTCCAATGTAGACATTACTTTGCATGGGTCTGAAAAGGAGCATAACAAGAATTTCACATGATCTTCCTCTGGTTTTGGAATGGAAACTGCCTTGGTCGCCCTGTGGGATGACCTTTGCTGGGAGAGGGACAGGGGGAGTGTGACCCTGTTGATTCTCTTGGACCTCTTAGTGGCTTTCGATACCATCGACCATGGTATCCTTCCGGATAGGTTATCTGGGCTGGGAGTTGGAGGCACTGTGTTGCACTGGTTCTGCTCCGATTTGGATGGCCGATTCCAGAAAGTGGTGCTGGGGGATTATTGCTCTGTGCCATGGCACCTAGGCCATGGGGCTCCACAAGGCTCTATTTTATCGCCTATGCTGTTCAACATTTACATGAATCCGCTGGGAGAGGTTATCTGGAGATGTGGGTTGAGGTGCCATCAATATGCGGATGACCCTGAGCTCTACTTCTCCTTTTCATCAAACCCAGGTGAGGCAGTGGCTGTCCTGACTCAATGCCTGGGCATGGTAATGGACTGGATAAGGGCCAATAAACTGAGACTCATTCCAGACACGATGGAGGTACAGTTTGTGAGTGGTTTGTCTGTCCGGCTAGGTGATGTTCACCCTGTTCTGAATGGGGTTGCATTCCCCCTAAAGGATCGAGTCTGTGGTTTGGGGGTGCTCCTGGATCCCGAACTGTCACTTGAGGCACAGGTGGACTCAGTGGCAAGGATCACCTTTTATCAGTTTGGGCTGATATACCAACTGCACCGTTATCTGGACAGAGATAGCCTAGCTACAGTTATCCATGTTCTGATAACCTCTCATCTGTATTACCGCAATGCGTTATACATGGGGTTGCCTTTGAAAATTGTCCGGAAACTTCAACTGGTACAAAACAGGGCAGCCAGGCTGTTAACAGGGACTGGCCAATGAGACCACATGACACCAGTCCTTTTTCAGCTTCACTGGCTACCGGTCCAGTTCCAGGCCCGATTCAAAGTACTGGTATTAACTTTCATAGCCCTAAACAGGTTGGGGCCAAGGTATCTGAAAGAACACCTCCTCCCATATGTGTCTGCCCAGACCTTAAGATCATCCTCAGGGATCCTTCTCCATGAGCCCTGCCAAAGGAAGTGAGGTAGGTGGCTACCAGGAGGAGGGCCTTCTCTGTTGTGGCACCCCGGCTGTGGAGGGCTGCGGCATGAGCTCCCTAGAGAGGTTCACCTGGCACCTACATTATACTCCAGGTGATGACCTTTTTATTTTCTCAGTATTTTAACAGTTTATCAGCTTAATTTTTAACTTTGCTGTTTAAATCTGTATTTTAAAACTATAGATTTCTGCATTGCTGCTTGGTTTTACCCTGGTTGTGCTTTTATACTGTATTTTATAATAATAATAATAATTATTATTATTATTATTATTATTATTTATAACCCGCCTCTCCCTTCGGATTGAGGCGGGGAACACAATGTAAAATACAAGAATCACAAACAGTTACAAAATTTTAAAACAAGAGAAAATACATCATTAAAACATCTTAAAATTCATCTGGATAGGCCTGCCAGAAGAGAGCAGTCTTCATGATTTTATATTATGTTTTTACACTGTTGTTTGTTTTATATTTTAAATGCTTTTTATGTTTTACATTTTTGTAAACTGCCCAGAAAGCTTTGGCTATTGGGCTGTATAGAAATGCAATAAATAAATAAATAAATAAATAAAAGTAGTGTAAACTAAAGCAGACAAAATGGTCATTTCTGGCTGTCGTGTGGCAGCCCAGAGAGGATACCGGGCAGCTTACTGGTGTGCTGAGGGTAAGTCCTGTGAGTCCAATGGGCTCCTGGTTGGCCTCATGTCCAGCTTTTCCAGGCGCCCTTGGGCACCTGGGAAACTGCAGCAGTCACCCCTGCTTCAGCTCAGAACTGAAGCTGAAGCAAGGTGGCCCAGGACTGAGGTGCCCCATTCAAATTGGAACCAATTGGAAACCCCTGAATCAGCCTCCAAGTCAAATCGGGGTAACCGTGAACAGCCCTAGTAATCCAGATGCTGGAACAAATGGAGGTTAATTTTTCCATCACAGCCTGAACTGGGCTTTTATAATTCTCAACCAAATCTGTCTCATTTTATAAGTGATGTGTTTGAGAGTCAGCATCATTGTTAAGAAAGTTCTGTCTGACGATTAATTTCAAATGGCTCATTCAAACAGACAAGTCCTCATTTGATGCCACTACAGTAAATGAGTGGTAAACACATGTACTTATGGACTGGCTGGTACAATAGCATTTGCTCTCCCAAAGGCAAACAGTATTATAGGTTGAAGAATGAAAGGATAGATCCAAATCCTTATGGATACATAATATGTCATGAATAATAATTTATTATTAGTGTGTTAGCAAGAATTGGAACTTTAAAAAAGGAATTTATCTGTGATACATTATATTATTATTATATCTCTTTCTTGCTTGTGGCAGTTTTTCTATACTGACATGACAGGCTTTGCCAAGTCATGCTATCTGTCTTTTACAGATTCAGGAATTTTCCGACAATTAAACATATTTTAATTATGACTGCTGTCTGGATGCTAATGTGGATGTATTTTGGTAGACCCAGTTTCTGAAGGTTTTCTGTATAGTTTTTTGATGTGATGCCAGGGACTGATGTGACTTTGACATCCATGGCCAGTGGTGTATATTTTTCTCTCTTTTTCTCTTCTTTTTCTACAACATTTTTGTCATTAGATATTGCTATGTCAATGAGGTACATGTGTTTTTCTTTTTTGTCTATGACCGTTATGTTTGGTCAGTTGCAAAGTATTGAGCCTATCTACACTACTGCTTAAAACGGTGTATAACAGTAGTGACAACTGTTGGAGCCCAGGACACACTCCATATACAGTTTTCAAAACATTTTCAAAGTGTTGTATCCTGCTTGGTGTAGATAGACTCATTGTCTTGTCCATATTAATTGTTCTGTCCCAGTATAATGTGCATTTTCCAAGATTGTTTCGGGTGAGTATATATAGAATGGTGTAGGTTGTTTGATGAGGTTGAATTTGATGGCCAGTTGTCGGTGAATTATTTTTGCAGCTGTATTGTGTCTGTCCGTATAGTCCGTTCCGACCAGAATGTTACATCCTCGTGTTACATGGTCTGTTGTTTCTTGGAATTGATGGCATTTCCTACATAAGTCTGTTGTTACACTGTTGTCTTTTATTATGTATTTTTGGTAGTTCTTGGTTGCTATAACTTGATCCTGTGTGGCTGTTAGGAATCCTTTTGTTTCTGGAAATAGCTCACCCTTCCTAACCCATTTGTATGATTGTTCTTTGATTATTTGTGGGTTCTGTATTATGTTGTAGTGCTTCCCATGGATTGCTTTATGTGCCCATTTTTTGTTTTTTCTCTGCAAGTGTAAGTGGTCGTGTTTGGTCTTCATTTTGTAGTGCTAGGTTGAGTGGGGTGTAATTTTTTGTCTGCTTTTACTATGGCTTTATGAATGGGGTGTTTTTAGTGTGGAAGAATTCTTTGAGTGATTTATTATTATTATTATTATTATTATTATTATTATTTACCACTAGTTAGTTCTGTCACATGTACAATATCCAAGTTTGTGCAATGATTAAAAACTACGTTTTATCAGATGAAAGGTAAGTTATATTTACTGCAGCATTATTGCTAAAATTACCATTTCAGTGATAAGCAATTTGGGGAGTAATTATAGTGCACACTTTACATTCAATGCATTCTGATATATGGATAATTACTCCTGGTAATATGCTTTAGTTAGATATTACAACAACAATAACAATTTATTGCACAATTAATTCCTTGGCACAATTTAACATTTATTAATGTGAAGTCAAAGTAAATTGGTTTATTGTGGGCCACTTTATAAGTTGCTTTCCACTGTTCTGTGCTAATTGGTTATTATAGGTCATTTCAGTATTTTAGTTTAAATTAATTTGGTTTCAAGGTGTATTTGGTTAAAAAAGAGGATATATACAGTTCATGTGGATTTATTTAGGTTAAAAAATAGTACTGTAATGCAATCAACTTTGGTAATAGAATAGTAGATGAATGGAAAATGTTTTTTGAATCAGGTCAATGGTACTGATGATTAGTACATTGTTAATCAAGTTCTTCAGATTGCCATCAAAAGCTTTATCTCTTTCACTCAGACTGGTGAGAGGATCATGAATATTAAAGAGATTCAAATGGATCTGAACTCATATAACATGGAACACTACAAATGAAAAGGCTAAATTAACCCAGGCTATGACTTTATGTACTGCTATATCTTTTAACAAGACAGGAATGCCTAATCAATTTCTATACTGATAAAGAACTCCATAGAGTTCTATTTCAGAAACACAGAAACTCCATGAAAGTAAGCATTTATTTATTTATTTATTTATAACCCACTTTACAACTGGAAAAATATCCCAAGCTGTGAAAATGTCAAAATACAACTCCCTACCACTATGAATTAAGCAGATGCAAACCCTTCTCGGTTATCAGCGACTAATGAAAATATATCTTTTCCAACAGACATTCCCAGGAAGGAAATCTTGTCTCCTATATGAAGATCTGGTTTTATACATTGCTTAGAGATTACTTTAATATAAGGGATTCATAAATATTATTACATAAACAAGCAAACAAACAAAATACAGAAGAATTAAAACAATAAAACATGGCTTGTCTTGTACTTAGGACAGTTTTGTTTTAAAAAGAATGTCTTTAGCAGACACTGAAAACAATGTAATGTTGGTGTCTGCCTGACATCAACTGACAGGCAATTCCACAGAGAGGGAGCTAAAATATGCTAAAAACTCAATTCGGATCAGACTCCAAGCAGTCTTCAAGTCCATGTAAAAGCACCAGAAGCATGTCATGCCCATTAACTGGGCATGTTGCTAAAGGAGAAGACACTCTCTCAAGTATCCCAGTCCCAAATTGTTTAAGGTTTTATATACACTGTTACAAAGTAGCTCTCTTGTGAGTGAGCAGTACTGACCAAGGAGTCTTCATTCCCCACAAAGGCACAAGAATGGGCTAAGAGCCATCATGTAAGGTGAGATCAGGCAATTCAGTTCCTAATAGACCTCCTAAAATGCATTCCCCAGAGGTAAAGGTGGGAGTAAAATTGAGCAGAATATGAATGCTGGATGCCAAAAGTGATATCTGGTCGTGCACCTGGTCCTACACATGCTAATGTGGTCCTGTTGTTGAACTCCAGCCTGGACACTTGTCTTTAAGACAGTTATTAGTATCTATGCTCACCTTTTGTTAAAAGAATGTTTCTGGCAAGTACAGCCGCCATCCCCAAATACCCTCTTTTGTTACGTGTTTCCCCCATGGCAAGTAACATCACTTCCAATGCTTATGAGCAGTGAAGTGAAGCTGTGTTCCACTGATTTTGAACTAGCACAAATGACATCCAAGTGGAAAATGAAAAAGAAACATACTTTAAAGCTAATTGAAGGAAGATCATTTTTGAAGTTAGTACCCAAACAACCTGTAAAATCATTTGGGGGGGGGAGTCACAGGCACTCACTTTTTGCCACCCTAGCTCACCTCAGACAGTACAGTAAAAACAACAACAAAAAACCATAGCCGCTGTGCTCAGCTTGGCACCCCCTTCAATTCAGCTTGGCAGCCCCCCTCAGCTTGGCACCCAGCTCCATTTCCTTTCGCTTTCCCCTGGTGTCACTTAAAAACAACCTTGTAAGAAAAGCTGGGCTATTTTTTCTCTTTAGTGACTTCCCTTAAAAAAAATTTTTTTTTTTTTGCAAATTGTAAATTAATATTAATTTTCTCTTGTTAAATGTTAGCACTTTCCTAAAACCACTGAAAAGAAATTACATATTTCCTTAACAGTAATGTGGTATTATCATTAGAAATTAATGTAAGACTCTACAAGTACAGTATGACGTCCTCCCAGGGACTTGGTGTGATATTTTAAGTGATCTTTTCAGAGGGCAGAAGGACTGAGATTGCAGCAAGCTTTTATGCCTAGTGGTTTCAACTGGGGTTGTTTGACCAAGATTCTTCATTTGGATTTGCATCTGCCAAGTGGTCAAATGCTGCATAAACGATAGGCCATTGGTTTTAAATAGAGCTGGGCCGAATCCTGCCTCCTATTTTCAGGAACTTCCTCTCTCCCTGCAAAAAAGTATTTGTTTTTTTATGCCTCTTTTGTGGGGGGGGGGGGGATTTGGAGAATTTTCTCCTTTGGGAGAGGGCCAGGGTTTCCACATACCTTTTTTTTTAGCGTAGCCAGTTGAATCATAAAATCATAGAATAGTAGAGTTGGAAGGGGCCTATAAGGCCATTGAGTCCAATCCCCTGCTCAATGCAGGACTGTCCTCTACACGTACATATCAAGATGCCCCTCAGCTGACCTTTGGCCAATTTAAGGATTGCAGCCTAAATTCCAAATCTTTTGCCCTGAGAGCTTTGCCTTTAGGGCAACTCATAAACTGAATGAATAATAACAAATAATAATAAATGTGCATAGGATTGTATTATTAGTCATCTTATGATCCTAGTCCTAGTATTATGAATGTAGCCACATGATAAGTTTATATAAATTTATCTTGATACTAAATGTTTTATTTTCAATCCCTTTTCCAATAATCCCTAACATGATTATTTTTTTCCCTTTTCCATGGCCAAACCACACAGAGTACATGTTTCATCCAGCATTTTACTATGACATTTACCTGGAAGGTGATTTGCAGCTTCCAGGCACTTCGACATATACTGAGACTGGATAGGATAGGTAAGGAATGGAAGAAGGTGGTGGTAGCATGGCCTATGGATTTGGGAACTGGTCTATGTTTTTGCACACAGAAAATGGCTTACACACATGCAAGACTTTCACAGTGTGCCTCAGTACATATATATCCCCACTTGGAAATGTAGCAACATTGTCAATTGCAATACACGTTCGTAGCATAGTTGTCATGGGCCTGGCACGAATCTTTCTTTTCTTTCTTTCTTTCTTTCTTTCTTTCTTTCTTTCTTTCCAATAATTATACAACACTTAATATAATAAAAGCTCTAATCTCTAATATATCTCAAAAATTTCTACTCTGAAATGATGCCAAGCCTTGCAAAAGAACAAAAAAACAAAAACCTATATAGAATAGTGGGGCTGTATCAGCAATCAGTCCCTTTGGGCAAGATGGAGATTAAATGGATTTTATCCTCTATAACAAGACTTCTGTTTTACTTTCATGTGCAGTTATATGATTGTATTCAAAGGAGGATTTTCCTCTATTTTTAAAACACACATACTCACACACACGTTACTGCATGCACTCTGCAATCTCTAGCATCAATGTTTCTGTTTCAGAGGATTGGTTCAAAGCTCTCTTTGTGTGCTCAGATTTAATTAGATACTTTCTGTTTAGCACAAAGCCTCATTTGCCAGTACAGCTGATGGTTTGTGAAAACGGAACTGCAAATCATGATCCAACAGCGTTTGCAGTTCTGAACTGGATAAGTGAAAACCATAGTTTGCTAGTTTTGATGTAATAACAGATGCATACCAGGGCTGCGAAGCCTCAGGTTTGGGATTTCAATCTGGCACTGCAGAGTTCCTTAGAGGGCCATGCTGCCTTCCCCATGCACTCCCTCTGTTTTAGTGTTCACCCTAGTGGAGGCTGTACCTTCAGTGACATACAGAACTCATGTAATGAAGGAATGAAACCTCTTTTCTTTGTTCTGGTTAAGCTTATGAATAGGATCCTCTAGAGCTGTGTTATCGGCTTACCAAATCATTTCATTATAGGGGTTGGGATGCATTTTTTCAAATAAGTTGACTGAGCTGTTGCTGTATTTTTTTGCATACTCCCTGTAGCAACACTTTGGGTGCGAATTAAATCAAACCAGACACAAGGGGAAAAGAACACAGTCTTTGACTTAAATTATAGATTTAAATTAAATTATTTATAGTATAATAAATGGGTCAAATTGTTTAGTTTATCCCCATGTAGTGGAGTTCCAAAAAGCGTGTTTTTGGGTGGGTGGGTGTGTGCGTGTGTGCGTGTGGTTTTTTTTAGATTTACACCAGGATGTTGAATTTGAATTTAGTTACTGGGGAACTGAATAAATTGTGCTGGTTACATAGTGGAAGTGAGGCAGACTTGAGCTGCCTAGCTTTCATTGGGCTCAGAGCTAGAATGCTCATGCCGATTGCTGGAATGAGCAGAGAGTTGATGTTTCCTCAAACATGATGAGCAGACATCAAAGCTAATTAATGAATACATTTATTTATTTAATTTCATTTCTATACTGCCCACTAGCCAAAGCTCTCTGGGTGGTTCACAACAATTAAAACCACAAGGTACAGCATAAAATATAAAACATTGAAGCTTAAAACCATAAAGAGTACCATAAGCGTACAACCATAAAACAACCTAGCAGCAATGCCGAGATTTAAAATACAGATTTAAAACAGCAGAGCTAAAAGACTAGGATGCTAAAATGCTAAAATACTGGCACCAAAAGGAGAATAATGTAGGTTTGATAGGTCCCTTCTAAAATCAAAATCACATGTGTTGTTGTTTTGTTTTCTCCTGGTAGTCAGATTGGGTAGGATGGTGGGGGTCAAATAACTGAATCTACCTCCTCTCTTCATTATATCTTCAGTCTACGACAAGACCAAATTGTAGAAAGGAAATTCCATTTCCTTATGTTGTGCCTGCTCCAAATTTATGTGTTCAAATATTCACCTGGAGTTCAAGGCTAGCTTCTCTTTTTTACACAGTGCATGGCTATAGGGCATTTATATTTGCTCCTTCCTCTATCAGTTGTACACCTGATAGAGCTGTACAAAATTATGTGTGGATAGAGAGACACTTTTTCCCATCTCCCATAATACTACAACCCTGGGTCATCCCACGAGGCTGAGTGCCAGGAGATTCAGGACAGATAAAAAGGAAGTACTTCTTTATATAGCACATAGTTGAACTATGGAATTCACTACCACAAGATGTAGTGATGGCCACCAATTTGGATGGCTTTAAAACGGGGTGGATAAATTCATGGAGGAGAAGGCTATCAATGGCTACTAGTCGTGATGACTTTGTGCTGCCTCCAGTATCTGAGGTAATAAGCCTATATACACCAGTTGCTGGGAAATGTGGATGAGAGGGTACTGTTGCACTGTGTCCTGCTTGTGGGTTATTGGTCAACAGCTGGTTGACCGCTGTGTGAACAGAGTGCCGGACTAGATGGACTCTTGGTCTGATCCACTGATCACTTATGTCACTGAGAAGCAGCTATTGTATCAGGCTGCAGCAGAGGAAGTTTTCAAATGCCAAACCATTCCATTGGCTAGAAAAAGTTGGCATCTTCCTCCTACAACTGTCACCTGGCAGCTGATGCAGGGCCATTTTAATGGCTCACCTGACCGACCAGCTCCAGTTTGCTCCACCCCTTCCTGAATTGTTTCCTTCATAGTCATCATAAGGATGTCTATGCAACTTTAAGAACTGGTGCCTGAGTTTGCTTCTTTTTCCTCTGACCTCCTCATCCACCCCCTTTTTTACTTTTGTGTTATGCCTTTTAAATTGTAAAATTGTGGGCACGGTTGATCTTGTTTTTATTAATCTTGCATGAGCCACTTTCTAGCTGAAGCCTTTTCACTTGAAGAATGGGGCAAAATGCATTTAACAGACAAACAGGTAATAAATACATAAAACAGGACTAGGCCAATTGTGGTATTGCTATTTCATAGAAACAAGAAGAAAATATAAGAAAAATATTGCAATTCCTTTTGGTTACAGATAGCTCTCAGCTGAAATTTTTAAGCCTGTCAAATTTTGGCAATTTGGGGGATGCATAAAATTATTTTTTTATTGCGATTCCCCAGTCTCAATAAAAGAGACTGGGGAGGGGGAGAATTTCAAAGAATTTTCTCACTGAGGAGGGGGGCAGGTGTTCCATTTACCTTTTAAGTGTAGGAGATGGCCAAGGGGTCGTCTTCCAGATTTCTTTCCCCCACTTTATTGCAGCATCACGAGGCTCTTAGTGCACAGGCTTTAAGCCAGCGAGGCATCCTGAAATGCTCAGGACACCATGTGACATTGCATGATCTCCTGAGCATACAGTGACTACTGCTACACTGAAAGCCTTGGTGCTAAGAACCCCGTGATGCTGCAATTGATGTAGGAATTTTTAGAGCAAAAACAATAACAAAAACCAGAAACACAACCATTAACTCACCTCTTTCATTGAAAAGGTAAATGGAAATCTTGCCCCCTTTCACAGTGAGAAAATTCTTCAAAAATCTCTCCCTCCCTCTGAAAGAGACAGAGAAAACAATGACTCTTTCATGGGGAGGGAATTTCGCAGAAGTAGGAGCCAGGGTTTGGCTGCCTCTACAAGAGGCATTTAAAGCTCTTTCAAGGCGCATTATAAAATTTACCTCTACAAGAACGGAGCGCAAATCGGGCGTAGAGGCGCGTTTTCTCTCTGATTATGCACATTATCGAATGCGCGTTAAATAGCGAGTTTTATGTTGCTCCTGCCGTTAAAGCGCATTTTGACTATGCGAACAAGCGATTCTCCGCATTAACTACTTGTAAAGTGCATTTGAAACAACCGGTAAGGTCACCAGCTGAGTGCTCAATTACCTCCTGCATACAAGCATTTACGATAAAGCGCTTCCGAGAAGATGCGCATAATTGGAGGAACAGGCGTCAAACAGAATTCTTGTAGATGAGGCTTTTGGCACAACATTGGTTACAAATACAGTGAACCTATCCAGTGCACATTTTGGCTAGGGGGTCACTTCACATTACACCTTCTCCTTACAAATTGTTTAGGAAAGTCACCAGAGATATGCATCTTTGTCATGTGCAAATAATCAAACCAGCATCTGAAACTCGTGAATAGCTGAAAAGGGCTGGCTATCACTGCCATTTGCTCATTACAAAGACCATGCCTACAGCCATATTGTGGACATTCCTGTGTAATGGTTTTTACAATGCAATCAGGAAATGGAATATGGAAAGAGCTCTAAAGAGTGTAGAATTTTGTTAGGCTACTTTCCAGCTGCTGGGGGGGGGGCATCAACCTGTTTGAGGAGGTGGGCAGCCCCCACACTACCCCATGTGTCAGACCAGATAAGATTATTCCTCAGGATAACTTATATGTCTGGTTATTGCAAAATAATCCAAACAAATACTCTTCAAATATACCGGTGGGGTTTTTGTTTGTTTGTTTTGCAATGCAATGTTAGCTACATCCAAGAGAAAGTCTTTGAACTTTGCTGTGAATTTTGCCTCTGGTATTATTCTCCTCCCTCGTAACAAACCTGAAATGGTATTCCTGGCCTTTTTCCTTTTTCCCCTTCAAGAAGAGTAAGAGACACCCAGTATATTAACCATGGGTGGGCAACATGTGGCCTGGCAGCCACGAGGCCTTGAGTGTGGCCCTCACCACACCTGCTCCTACTTCTGCACTGCTGAAATTTAGCAGTGCATCAGCAAGACAATTGTAGGCTTGCTGCCAAAATTCAGTGGCAAACCATTACGGGTCCTCAAAAGTGCCAAATTTAGCTGTCCTTCAAGCTAAAAGTAGCCCCTTTTGAATCTCTGTAGGGGTTTGCTGCTGAATTATAGTGGCAAAGCACCATTCTTCTTTTCTTTTTTCTTTTGCCGATGCTGGTGGTGTAGTCCAACTGCTGACATTTGTCCACACCTAATATAAAGAAAAAACATTGCACACAAAACATCCTTTGCAATTTTTAGAACAATATTTATGTTTTCGCCTTTCACTGGTAAAATGTAGCAGCATTTGTTCTGTGATTGCAATAGAGAGTCTTTATTTTAGGTTTGACATTCCTAATGCAATTAAATCTGCATAGATTGTGACTGTTTTCCACATCACATAATTAAGTATATCCCAGAAATTTGTATGCCTTTTTATTAGATTGGAATTATTGACTTACTCCTGTTTTACCAGTGTCAGCAGCAAACATTCCAGCTTCTTTCAGAAAAATGGCAGCTGTACTGAGATCTAAAATATTTTAGTTTGCAAGATTCATTATTCATAGTTCAGCATATTATCTCTGATGACTCATTTAAAACAAAGTATTTTTGTTATCTAAATCTCAGCTCTTTTCTTCACAGATGAATAGGTTTTTCATGTGCATTTTCTGTCTACACACTTACTCTTTTCTGCCCTCTAATGGTAACATAACGCAACTCATAGTAAATTATACAGGTAACACCAATACATTGTGTTATAAAAAATGGACAGAAACAAAAACTAAAGAAAAATTGCATCTCGTGTGCATCCATGATTTACTGAGTATATTTCCTTAATTCTTTGTATGAAAGCTTATTTATAAATACTTTTTTAAAAGACAGCAAATCTTTATTGTTTCTCTTCAGGCATAACTTCTATAGCATCATCACTATGCATGGTATTTGATAGAGTGAAATACCATCTAAATGGAGGTGGAAGAAGACAACAGACAGAGGGGGGAAATGAGAGAGATTGGAAGCAAAGGATAAATGTCAGCAAATCTTGTTAAAGGGCAATATCCAACGATGTCATTCCACTAGGGCAAATAACATTGTGCTAGCAGGAATTAGGTTTTGAACTATGCACAAGAAGAGAATCCAACTAAAGCTACGTTTATGCTAGTGTGGTTGCAGAATCCATTGTGATAACACTTGTGAATTCCATTGTGCAAGCAGCTGTGCAGTCAGTTGCACAATGGGTTGCACAAGTATAATGTGCAAAGATTTAGCAGAGCTCTGGGCCATTCTCAAAACCTTTTGGAAGTGTTATATCCTGCTTAGTGTAGATCTGGCACTGGTAGCACTATTTAAGTCTGTGGAATGATGCCGTTAGAAACAGCCTAATAAGTATTTAGCTAGGAATGATGGATAAGGTTTAAACTAAAGTCTTTTTGGAATAGTAGAGATAGGTTTTGAGGAATAGTTTGGAAAAGGAGTAAAATGACACATATGGCTATTCAGAGACACACTGAGCCTATCCACATTGCCCTTAAAACACCATGGTTAATTCTTTGTCTGTTCTTGTTTATTTTCTGTTTTGCAGGCTGCTTTACCCGCCCACTTCTGTCTCTGTAACTCAAGCAGCCAATTTAAAGTTTTGCTATTGGAGTATAAAACCCAATGGCAGGTCATGCCCATTGTGGCAGGTGGGGCAGAGGGCAGGGGAGATAATGCTAGGCAGAAGCAAGGGTATCAACAGATGACACTAATGGTCTCCACCAAGCTTTCAAGATCAGTAACCAAGGCATTCTGCCTCCTCCCTCATCATAACATAGCAACCTCTCCCCACATATACACAATTCAGGTACCATACACACTGTGAGTTCTCACACACATGCTGAATACCCATCCAAAAGTGCATAGGGTTCTAAGACTTTCAAGATTCTCTGAAGGCAGAAAGCTTGAGAACTACTGCTGTAGGGAATATGGACACTGGCTTATATAAAGGTGGATAGAGTGATTGAGAAAAGGGAGGTCTGAAGATTATTTAATTTAGATGTTTTGGCCTTGTCCCCATCAATTACACTGAGCTATTGGATTTCAAGAATAGGAACTGGGAGCTAAAGAATATAGAGGATGGATAGAATTCTCAGGAAGGGTATTTTTAGGGGTGTGCACAGACCTCCCGGATTGGGACCTGGATCGGGACCTCCAATTTTGTCCTGGATTGGATCGGACAAAATCAGAGGCCCCCCAGACCGGATCGGGTCCGATCCCGATCCAAAAATCGGACATCCGATTTTTGGATCGGCTGCCATTTCTCCCCCCCCCCCATAGACTTGCATTGGGGGAAAGAAAGCTTTCCCCCAATGCAAGTCTATGGGGGGGGGAAATGGCGGTGGGTGGGTGAGGGGGGCCTAACTCCCTCCTCCCCCCCAGGGCCGTCCGCTGTGGACGTCCCCAGCAGGTAAGCCCCCTCCCCTGCGCTCCTTACCCCCCCGGGGCCGTCCGCTTCCATCCGCTGGCACATGTGGGTGCCAGCGGATGGAAGCGGATGGCCCCGGGGGGGTAAGCCCCCTCCTCCTCCCCCTCCCTCTCCCCCTGCTTACCTTCCGTGGCCATCCGCTCCCGTCCACCGCTGGTCGCTACTGCGAGCAGGCTTCGCAGCTTGCCCCCTCCCCCTCCCCCCTGCTCCCTACTTACCTTCCATGGCCGTCCGCTCCCATCCGCCGCTGGCCGCTACTGCGAGCAGGCTTCGCGGCCTGGTCCTGAGTAGCGCGCCAGGTGATGTCATCACCTGGCGCGCTACCTAGGGGCAGGCCACGAAGCCTGCTCGCAGTAGTGGCCAGCGGCGGACGGGAGCGGACGGCCATGGAAGGTAAGTGTGCTGCGGGCTGCCCTCCCCCCTCCCCCCTGCTTACCTTCCGGGGATGTCCACTCCCGTCCACCGCCCCCTGTCCCCGTTGTCCGCTTCCATCGGCGGGCGCCCATTGGCGCCTGCCGATGGAAGCGGACAGCCCCACCAGGGAAGCCCCCCCCGCTGTCCACTTCCATCGGTGGGCGCCCGCTGGCGCCCGCCAATGGAAGTGGCGGAGGGCACCAGCGGGCGTCCTCCGATTCATCCGATCTGGATAGGGACCTTTCCGGATCAGATTGGATTGGATCAAACGATCCAGTGGTGAGATCAGAAATCTGATAATTGTATCTGATTTCCCCTGGATCAGATTCGGATCGTGGATCGGACCTGATCCAGTGCACACCCCTAGTATTTTTATTTGTTTTTTAACCCTAAAACTAAGTTTATGAATTGTACTTCAAGTTAAAGCCATTGGCTTAAAGTACTTGGCTTCTTCCTTCTACTGTCCCATCATACAAACCAGCCCAATCCTGTCACTAGAGGCCAGAAAGAATTCCTGAATATATTAACTGAACATTAACACATCTGGAATCCAGAACCTTTTTGGGTTTGTGTACACATTGGACATTTTGAAAATGTATGGGCACAACTTACAAAATGACTGCTGAGGAGTGAGGTCCACGTAACAGAAATGGTTGCAGAGTGGTATGGCCAACAAATTCAATGCTTCTTAGCCTCCTAGTGCAATCTCCATTCAGAATTCAAATTGATATGCTGAAGCAGTAGATCCATTTCAGTCGGGTTTTGGCATGGAAACAGCCTTGGTCGCTCTGTATGATGACCTATGTTGGGAGAAGGACAGGGGGAGTGTGACTCTGTTGATTCTCCTTGATCTCTCAGCAGCTTTCAACACCATCGACCATGGTATCCTTCTGGCATGACTGGCTGAGTTAGGAGTGGGAGGCACTGCATTGCCTAACATTCCCTGAGGAATGGCCTGTGGTGAGGCCCAAACTGGGATGAACATTAAATGATGTTTGGCATTAAAGATACTTTCAAACACTTTTGGGATGGGGTGGTGCTCCATAAAAGTAGAGCTCTCTGATTTTGTTGCCGAATGATATACTGATCAAATGAAAATGAAGCCGGGGAAGCATTTTACCTCAGCATCTTCCCATAGGAGCTGCAGCCACCCCTGCAAATTCTACAAGAATGCAGCTTCTGAGCCGAGATCAGCAGTAAACCCCTGTTCAGTCTGCTGAGTTGTAGTCTGTCTCTTTGCAAAATGCATGGGGGTTCACAAAAGGAACCGTGTTTATGCTTTCAGCAAGAGCTGATCGTTTTTGCTCCTTGCAATAAAATAATTGTTTGCAGACCGAGACAGAGAGACAAGAGACCTTGAACAATATGTGTGTGTGTGTGGAGGGTGTGTGGAGGGGGGATGTTGCTGAGTGAGTCCCTAATGCAAATCTCTGACCCACCCCCAGAGAAGAGGAAAGCAAGCGTATGTTGCTGGGGTGACAAGCAGAAAGGGTCCACAGTCACAGCCTAGTAACCCAGAGAGGGCTATGAGGAGATGAAACCCAACTCTTTCTCGCTTCTCACACAGCAACTAGCGGGGAGAGCTCTCAGGAATTTTTTAAAAGTGCACTGCTTTCTCACCCATACAGACTTCTCCACACAACACAACCAGCACCCCTGTAAAAGATAAAATATCATTTGCATGCTACTTTCCCCCCTCTTTTCTTTCAAAGCATCTCAACTGTAGTGCAGGACTTCAGTGAGGACAGCTAGGGTGACCATATGAAAAGGAGGACAGGGCTCCTGAATCTTTAACAGTTGCAAAGGACAGGGAATTTCAGCAGGTGTCGTTTGTATATATACAGAACCTGGTGAAATTCCGTCCTCATCACAACAGTTAAAGCAGCAGGAGTCCTGTCCTCTTGACCATGTACAAAAGAGGGCAGGGTTTCTGCAGCTTTAACTTTGTGATTATGAGGTAATTTCACCATGTTCTGCATATATACAAATAACACCTGCTGAAATTCCCTTTTCTGTGAAACTGTTAAAGATACAGGAGCCCTTTCTTCCTTTTCATATGGTCAGCCTAGGACAGCACATCCTCAGAGCAAGAATCAGCCCTTACCCTCACAAAAACAAGTCCTTCTCTTTCTTGCTGACCGGGCCACTTGTGGCTGAGCTGAAGAATTCCACCATCTTCCAAGTTGATTGGCTCTTACCAGAAGAAACCTGTTAATGCAATTGACTGGGGTGCCTTTAACCACCACCCTGCTGAGCAAAGTTAGAAAAAGAAAAAGAAAAGAAAAAAGGCTACCATTTTGGTTTGCAGCTCAGAGTAAGAATTAGCCCTGTAGGGGCATAGGAAACATTGTGGCTAGGTGGACTGTTCAGGCACCCTCGCCCACCCCAAGGCATGTAAACACACATTATTATTATTATTATTATTATTATTATTATTATTATTTTCCCGGAGGTGACAACATCTGCTGGATAGTGGAGAGAAAAACAGGGGGCAGTGAGTTATACAAATTGAAGTGACTGCTTGCTTGAAGACGGAGCCGGAGGAGTGTATGTGGAGGGGAGTTTGCCATTCTGCTTGCCCCTAAAGAGGAGGGACCAGGAGATCAACTTCTCCTTTAGCAGCCTGCCTGGTCACTGAGCTCATCAAATGAGGCACTCCCAGTGGCTCCGCATGGACCTGCAGTCCGTTCAGAATCCACCCAGAGTACAGCCTTTCATGAAGCAGCTTTCTTTCTATGGAACTCCATGCCCGCTCATGTCAGGCCAACACCAATAATGTTGTTGTTGTTGTTGTCATTGTTGTTGTTGTTGCTATTTCCCTTTTATTGTTCATCACACAGATATGTTATTGATGTAGAGTGGCATATAAATTGTGTAAATAAATAAATGTTACTCCCTACCCCTTAATTATGCTACAGAGATTTAAAAAAAAACACAATTTGTAAGAACAACAGTTAACCATAATCCTAACTTTTAGCCTTCTTTTAGCCTTCTTAAAGAGCCAGGTTTGTATGTACACTGTTGGGACCTGGCCAATATCTGGCTGTTTCTACACCAGGCTATTTGCCTGGGATGGTCCCCGGCTGGTCTGTGTGCACCAATGGTGTGTATTAAGTACTTCCGGGATCACCCTCCCTCCCTCCCTGTGCACAGATGGTGTCTATTAGGTACTTTCAGGATCGCCCTCCCTCTCTCTACACCCCTATGGTGTAGAAAGGACCTCTGACAGCAAAGCATCCTACAGAATGGGTACAGCTATAGAGAAGGCTCTAGAGCCTGTGGCTATCCACCTAGCATCCCAAGACTAGGGAATCTGAAGTAGTGCTTCAGATGACAAATGTATGCAGGCAAGATCATATGGACGAAGGCTGTTTGTGACAAAATCTCCTGCTTAATCTGTTTTAACCTGTTTTATGAATGTATCATTTTTTTCAGAAACTGTTCATACACGTAAATAATGGGTTAACTGTGGGTAGCAGGAGGGGACTTGGAGTGATTGGCTAGTTTGGTTTATCTGGTGCGTGAGTGTGTGATGTCAGAGGAGGGTTTCTCTGTTTTGTCAGTTTAGTTTTGAGGGGGATATGGTTTGGACTTTAGCGAAGTATCATCTGAGTTTTGAGGGAGGATTTAGAGGGGTAGTGAGGTAGGCTCAGGCTATTTATTAATCGTCCAACTGAATAATAATACAATCTATGGCACTGAAACATCGTCTTGTATACAGTAAGCTTTCATTTTGTGTTATTGAGTTAAATCCATGTGCCAGGCCTAGTCTCTATTTATGCCACCATGTAAAATAGCACTTTACAGGCAGCACCAAACTAGACGTTGTAGTAATAGTGATAGCTTTGGCATACATTTGGCATTGTCTAATGTGAGGCAGTAGGCTAGCCAGGTCAGTATATACAGCTAACATGGCAGTGATGCCCCTCTCCTTGGGCTTGTTGTCCCAGGCCTGAGGAGATAACAGGTCAAAGCAGGGTGAAGGAGGAGTGGACATTTCACTCTTCATAGCGGGAGCAATGGCCTTGAGGGAGCATGTGAAGGCTATAAGATATTTCGGATTTCCTGATCCGAGTTTGTAGATGGTGCTCTGACCACGGAGCTCTGTCCCTCTCCCTCTCACAGCCAACACAGAAAGAAAAGCACCCACTGCTCTCCAGGGTTGGAACCTGACCTTGGAGAAGAGAAGGGTGCATTTCGGTGGGCAGGGAGAGGAGGAAACTGGAGAAACCAGGGCCAGATCTACACCAAGCAGGATATAACACTTTGAAAATGGCTTAAACAGTATATGTAATGTGTCCTGGGCCCGAACAGTTGTCAAAAAAATTATAAATTATCAGGGCTGTGCAGGGGGGGGGAGGTCAGTGGGGCCAGTTGGCCCGGGGCCCACGATTTTGAGGGAGCACTCTGACGAGGAGGTCCCCCCCAGCTTATGCTGCTGCTTCCATAGCATAAGTGGCCCATCAAGAAGCGAGGAGTCCACATTGCGGAAACAGCACAGAAGCCACCCGTCGTGAATACCCTGGTCAGACTACAAGCTCCAGAGGGCTATGCTGCATGTGGGGCGGGGATATATGTGCCTAAGTTGTGATGGTTGTCCTTACTGCATTGTCCTTAATGAGCAGTTTGAAATGGGGGGGGGGGGGTACACACTTCCCATCTGGCCTGGGCATATTACCAGCTCTGCACGGCCCTGTAAATCATTATAAAGCCGTAGTGTAGATCCTGCCCAGGATATTAGTCTCCAGCCTCCTTCCCTCCTCCTCCAAAGTGTTCCAGCTCGATGGGCAAAAAAGCCCATCTATTGAAAAATGCAGGGCAGGTGGATGGAGAGGAGGAAATCACCTCTGCTGCTTCTGCTGTCCTGCCCTCCAAGTTAGGGAGTTTATGATCATGGAGGGCACAACCCATAGGATTGCACCCTTAGGGCATTAACGGTTAACACCAGCACCTTGAACTGAGTGTGTAAGCAAACTAGCAGCCAGCAGAGCTAGATTAAAATAAATATAGTATGCCTAGCTCCTACCAGTAACCTAGTTGCCACATTTTACACCACTTACAGTTTCTAGCCACTTTTCAAGGGCTGCCCCACGCAGACATTCAAAGGAGAAGAAAATTTTGGACAAATTCTTATGGGTGAAGTTCAGGATCCCTGTGGGGTGGCTGAGGAGTGCCCGGTCTTTCAATGTACAATGATTTCTCTGGTGGCCTATAGCCTCCTCAACTTCACACACTTCGGTTAAAGCCCAGGGGAAGACATCATGAGGCAATTCCTCCCATGTGGCTTTTTCAGGTCAAGAAGTGCAGGTAGCCTGGGAGGCTGCAGAGGACTGGAGATATGTGTAACAGAGAAAAAACACACAGAAAGGATATTTGGCCACCTTTTAGTGATTTGGTAATCTCCTTCACAATCTCCTTTCCTTTTGTGTCATGTTCTTTTTAGACTGTAAGTCTGCGGGAAGAGACTGTTTGAAGACATATCTTTGTAAGCCGTCTTGGGAACCTTTTTGGCTAAACTGTGGGATAAAGATGCTATCAATCAATCAATCAAATAAATAATGTTGATTACCGATTCTTCTAGGGCCATGGGATGATCTAAAAAAAAATACTTACTTTCCCTTATTCTTAATGATAAGACTTTTTTTTTTTTGAAAAATTATATTTTGACACACAGTAGGTGCTTCAATTAAACACTGGCAGAATCAATTGCTATTCTTTCCTTCCATAATGAAAGCAGGATTTTTATTTGAAATCCGTGGTACGATAGTGAAAGGCAGCATCTTCTGCTCCATCATTAACCGTTTATTTGGGAAAACAATTAATAAAATCAAAGTCAATCTTTTTCTTGCAAATCCACTGAGGTTAAAATAGATTAGTATTCATATAGTTTTCATTGTATATTGGAAAGCTGAACAACACACTTTATTTCTAACAGCAGGGGAAAAATGAAGAAAACCAAACTTAATTACACTGGTGGTGTTAGGCCTTGGAATGGTTAAGGACAGACCAGATCTCCTGTTGCAAATTTCAAGATTCAGGACATTTATAAGTTGTTAGTGAAATTCTCCCAGGGCTGAAACTTACTGTAAAACAGCATGGAACCCAAATTGTTTTATTTTCCAAACTTGAAAATTTGAAAAGAAGGCAGCACAAGCAACAAATAGATTAATTTTTATCACACATTAGATCAGATTCATTTTTTATTCATGTTATTACATTAGTATAATAATACAGTTTTAATTTTATGGAGCTGTAGGCATTTAGGTAATAGCAGCTTCAGTACTGTGTGTGGGCTAGATGATTTAGTTTAAATCATTCTAACTGTACGGAAGCTGTTGGGATTATGCTGAGTTGAACCAACTAAAAATCTGACCTCCGCAGTATTTTATGTATCTTTCCTATGAAGTTTCCCTTCTCCTTCTTTTTCTCATTAAACATTTATTTAGAACCAGCAGTGTGCTCGGCACTGTATGGGACACAAAATTAACATGGCTCAACCCAGTAGGCTCAAGAATGAAAGCCGAGATCTCATGCACTCCTATTTAGTTTCATGAAATCAATGGGACTTCAAAGTAATAAAGATCAGGATGCAAGTAGCACGAACACCACAGAAGTGAACTGAGAGGGAAGGATTTGCTAAAACATGTTGATAAGGAATTCACATTCAGTACGAAGGGAAATGGGTTAGAGAGATGGACAGAGATGCTAGAGCTTTTCCAGATACAGGACACAGCATGGAATAAGGCACAACATTTGATGTGTGAGATTGATAGACTGGAAATTTGAGATTGCAAAGCCCACTGGTTGTTAAAAAGGATGGGTTTGAGCCAGACTGTATCCATTGCACTTAGTCCTAATTAAAATCAGGGGATCTTAAGTTAGTCATTATTAAATTTCAACATTGATTTCAATGGGACCTAAGTGCACCTAGAGTAGTCCAGATCCAACTCAGTGAATTTTACTAATGGTACATATTTCTTCATTCATTCATTACATTTATATCCCACCATTTTTCCTCCAAGGAACCCAAGGCGGTGTACATAATCCTCCTCCTCTCCATTTTATCCTCACAACAACAACCCTGTGAGGTAGGTTGGGCTGAGAGTCTGTGACTGGCCCAAAGTCACCCAGTGGGTTTCCATGGCTGAGTGGGGACTAGAACCCAGATCTCACAACTCCCAGTCCAACACTTTAGCCACTACACCACACCACTACACATTACACCAAGAGGAAGAAATAAATTTAGGCAGGGGATTGGACATTAAGTTGCATGAATCAGCCATTTGCTTTCATAGGCTTCATCTGCAGTTGTCCTTCCTTCCTTTCTTTCTTTCTTTCTTTCTTTTACCCCAAATCCCATGCTACTATAATCTATTGATTTACTATATTATTTCTATAAAGGCAATAACGTTGTTCTCTTGACGACTTAAAGCATAAGATGATAAAATAGAATTAAATACAATATCTTAAAACAACAATAAGACAACAGTAATTTCCCAAGTAACATTTTCAATGGAGAAAAGAATAAAAGCAGATCACTATCATATATAATACAGTCCATAAACACTGGTTCAGGGCACTGAAAACACTTTTTAAAAGACCTGGGAGATTAAAAAGGTCTTCACTTGGTACAAAAATGACAAGCAAGAAGGTATCAGGTGAACCTCTTCTCTTAATCATTTCACCTCTTACTCATTTCACCAACTGGGGCATTATCACCAAGAAATTCCACTCTCTGGTTAGTCACCTATTTCACTTCACTTGGCAGGAACAGCCGAAGTCTTTCAAAAGGATCTCGAGGTTGGGTAGGTATATATGGGAGAAAGCAATCTTGCAGGGATTCTGGTCTCAAGCTGTAATGGCCTTTAAAAGGTAAGGCAAACTCTTTGCCTTGGGTTCAAAAATAGACTGGGGGCCAGAGCAGCTGATATAGCACTGGTGTAATATGATCAAATTGCCCAGTCCCAGGTACCAATCTTGCATCCCTGTTTTGGACCAATTGCAGTTTCAAATTCAGTCCCATATGCAATACATTGAAACAGTAATCTAAATGGGAGGTTGCCAGAATATGGATAACTATTACAAGGCTAGTTCCACCCAGGTATCATCAGTTAGCCTGATACACCAGTTTTAAGTAATAGAGAGACTACTTGGGCCTCAATTACAATGCAGAATCAACAAGCACCCAGAGCATGAACCTGATCCTTTAGGGCAAGGGTGCAGAATCCTATGCCCAGGGGCCAAATCCAGCCCTCCTGAAGTCCAAGTCTGGCCTTTTGGGGATCTCCACAAGGCCATACCCCCTACACCTGCCCCCACTCTTTTCTCTCAACCACCATTTGGTAGTTTCCCGACCTTTGTGCAGTTTTTCCTTTGATCTAAAAGATTCAAATGCCTCTCCTAAGGGCTTAATTAAGAGTTTTAAGCTAACATATGGCCCTGCCCTTTTTGCCTTTGGCCCCACACACCACCATAATGAGCCCCCCCCAAAAAAGCATCTCCAAAATCGAATTTGGCCCTTAAGTTGAAAGAAGTTCTGTACCCATGCTTTAGGTGGCATGTGACCTCTTCCAGAATAGGCTAAATACACTCCTGGGTGGACAAACCACCTACCAACAATACCTCCACTTGAGTTTCAATTTATTAGCCCTCACCCATCCCGTTCCCATCCCTGGGTACTGATTCCAGACATCCACAGTTTCACTTGAAAGACAGTGATGGCCCCTTACACTAAATTCTTTGTGTTTTATGTAGATCAGGGGAAGGCTACCTCTGGCCCACGGGCCAAGTGCTTCAGAGACATCATTTGCAGTTATATCATACAGAAACAAATGTCTCCAAGCTTTGATTCTGCCTGAGCCTCCTGCAAACTACTTCCATGTTAGGGCTGGTTCACACATGCATGTTTATCCCTTGATGAACACTGCATTGAGTGGTGACTTGTAAGGTGAACTGATTTGCTCCATGCTGTTTCTTTGTTGTTTTATGGTTTGCTCTGCCCTACATTCCATTTATCATAAATTACCATTGAACAAGGAGCATATCAAATTTTAATTCCAGTTCAAAGAAGAGAATGAACTAAGAGCATGTAACACGTGTCTTGTAATATTTGCTTTTCTTAATTGGAATTCTGTAACATGTTCTACATGGGACTAACTTTGAAAAGTATTTGGAAACTTCTGGTCCAGAATGCTACAGCCAGGTTATTGACGGAGTTCAGTTCTTGGTAACATGGGAGTCCCTTGTTACAACAGCTTCACTGCCAACCAGTCTGTTTCTGGCACAGTTCAAAGAGCTTGTTATGGCCTATAAAGCCCTACAGACTTGGAACCTGACTATTTGAAAGACTACGTAATCCTTATGAGCCTGCCCAGATTTTAAGAAACTCAAGAGAGGTCCTTCCCTCTGTCCCACCATTATAGATGGCACATTTGGGGAAAACACAAGAGAGGGCCTTCTTGGTGGCTGCTCCCAGGCTCTGATATTCCCTACCAATGGAAGCTAGCCTAGCTCTATCTTTGTTATATTTCCACCATCAGGCAAAAATATTTTTCTTCAGACAGGTTTTTGGTGTCTCAGCTAATTTGCTGCTAGATGTTTTAATCCAGTGAATGCTATATTTCTTATTGCTGTGTTTTTTATTTGACATGTCTTCATTAGTTAAATTTTAATGTTTAAATATAGCTTTGTTATTTAATAAATAATTAACACCCCAGAATTACACCTCTGTGTTATGCTGCAATCAATCAGTGAGTTGATTGTACATAGGTTCTTGCTATGTTCCAGAAAATAGACAACAATGACAAAAAAGAGAGAGTGAAGATTGAACGAACCAATCCACCATGTACATAACTTACAGCAACAGTTTTTTTCCAGGACAAAACTTCTGAAAATGTATGCCAAATACTTTTATGATGAGTATTGTGTAAAACAATGATGATCAAGGAACCATTTATGTCTTTAGAAAGTGCAGAAAAGGGCAACTAAAATGATCAAAGGTCTGGAGCATCTGCTCTATGAGGGAAGGTTACAACAGCTGGGATTCTTTAGTGTACAAAATTTGGTGTACAAAATTATGCATGGGGTGGAGAATGTGGATAGGGAGACATTTTTCTCCTCCTCCCATAATACTAGAACCTGGGATCATCCCAAGAAGCTGATTGGTGGGAGATTCAGGAGAGATGAAAGAAAGTAGTTCTTCACACAGCACATAGTTAAGCTCTGGAATTCACTACCACAAGATGTGGTGGCAGCCACCAATTTGGATGTCTTTAGAAAGGGGTTAGATAAATTCCTGGAGGAGAAAGTCTATGTACACCAATTGAGACACTACATAATCTCAGCATTAAGTTGCGAGTTGGAAATCGATGCAAAACAGAAGCACTGTTGTTTAATGTCAGGATTTGAAAGGTAGAATGCCAAGTGCAGTACCTGTCCATTGGACATTCCTCCATGTTTTGAAAAGAAAAGAAAAGAAAAGGTGTTGGCATACCTCTCAACCTTTATGGTCCTGTCCACTGTATTGCGCTGCTCTGATTTTCTACTGCAGTTTGCACACTTCTGGGATCTTAGCAAGCACTGCTATATTTCTTCAGGATTGCCTGCAAAGGGAGCAATCCTGAAGAAATGTAGCTTTGCTTTGCATGCAAAAGGTCCCAAGTTTCATCTCCAGGTAGTATTGAGAAAGATTTCTGTTTGAAACTCTCTAAAGCCACTGCCTGTCTGTGTAGACTAAAAGTGGGCAAAAAATAGATCAGGATCACTTGGAGGATTTCCGGGTGATTTGCAGTTGATCTGCAAGGGTTTCTGACTCCTTATTGTTAACAACCACAAGACATCACGATGGTCACCAATTTGGATGGCTTTAAAAGGGGATTGGATCAATTCCTAGAGAAGAAGGCTATCAATGGCTACTAGTCCTGATGACTGTGTGCTTACTCCAGTATCAGAGGCAAGAACTCTATATACACCAGTTGCTAGGGAACATTGGTGGAAGGGTGCTGTTGAACCCATGTCCTGCTTTGTGGGTCCCTGATTGACAGCCGGTTAGCCTCTGTGTGAACAGAGTGCTGGACTAGATGGACCCTTGGTTTTATCCAGCATGGCACTTCTTATGTTCTTTGGAGTCTTTTAGCAAATATCATAATTTTAGTTTTATCATATTTGATATTAAATATACCAGTTCTAAACTCCTAGATTTGCAATTCTCTATGCATTGGGGCATAGTTCACCCACTATATTTTTAATATAAAAACTGAGGGAGGGAGCAATCCTATGTCTGAGGGACATAGGATTGTTTGGTTTGTGAGCTCTAAGTTAGGAAACAGGGCTCTGACTTCAGAACCTAGAAACCTCACTGCCCCCATCCATAGCTACTGTGGTTCTGGTGACAACTCCATGCTCAGAAACAGAACATGAAGATACCAAAAGGGAGCACTTCTGAGGATGGGGAGAGGAGGAGACTGGGACTGTATCATACGACTTCTCCTATGGCTGCACCAATCTCTTCCCCTCCCCTTCCAAAGCACCACTGCTAGATGGGTAAAATTGCCCATCTAGCAAAAATGCTGGGGAGTGGAGGTGAAGGCCACTTCTGTGTTTCAGCTGCCCTGCACTGGATACTCAACAGCTTCTGAGTTTGGAGGTTGCTGACTATTCTCATAATCAGCATGCTGTGAGCTGTAGAAGTTTTTTCTGTCAAAACATGCATAGGATTGCTCCCTAAGAAATGTGTTAGCAGAGACACATGATAAACTTTGGCATTCTGTATCGGCACGCTTAGATGTTATAGAAGCAGCTTCCAGCTCAGTTGCAGCTCGAGAGGAATGCACAGAAACTGATAGGGCTACAATTCAAAGCATGGTAGTATCCAATCCGATGGAACAGATGCCAGCAACCATGCCATCTGGTACAGCGGTGACTGGCACATTGCTAACAGGGCAAGCACCTCAAGGAGAACAAGGTGAGCAAAATTACATTGCAACACAACAACTTGTCGTTTGGCTTGGTCAACGCAGCATGCGATGGGAGCGCCTCCTGCCCACTCTGTTCCATCAGTGTTATTTCTTGGCTTCTAAAAGGGAAGGCCCTCATCCTGCAGGCTATAGCTGATTTTCAGGCAATCAAACAACATTGGCCAGGTGTGGTTATAATATGGACCTGCATCCTTCCCAGGATTAATTGGAGGATGGGAAGTGATCACAAGGCTATGGAGAAGGCCTGGTGTAGGGTCAATAGCAAAATTTTCAATGATCTAAATAGTCAAGGGGACTTTAGTATTCAACACCCTGTGTTGCTTTGTTCTCGGAGGGAGCTTTATAGACAAGACGGCATCCATTTGTCAGATGCCGGTAATGAGATATTTTTACAGAACCTGCAGAGAAGTTTGATGGAGGCTGTGAGCTACAGGTGGGGTAGCGACTAAGTGAGTAACTTGTCACCACCTGTGGCAGGCGTGCGGGCATCAGGTGTGAGGATAGAGTTGGTTAGCATTGTTAGGCACCATTGTAGGTGATTGGTAACACCGGAAGCCCTCAACTGGGAGTCTTGCAGCACCAGATGATGGAATACGGGTTACCTCTGAGGCCAACCTTACTCACTCACTCACTCACTCAAGAGTTGTGCAACCTGAGCGGGAGTAACAATGGAAGGTCTACCTACCCCAAATGGGGAGTCTTGGTGGGTGTCGAAAATCATACGACACCTGGCAGGATATGAATGGCTCGTCCGATCCCTTTAGGGCCAAGACGTTGGCCGTAGATAGGATGCCTGCTTAGGCCTCCATCAGCCCGTGCAGTATTCAATAAATGTGGCCCTATTTAAATCCAACTTATTTGTGTTGTCTCATTATTCTCACCTTCCATCGCGCAAACAGAAATTTCAGAGAGCCAACTGACTTCTGAGTTAAATACTGCAAGTTAAAATATTGATGTATCGTACCAAAACCAGCTTGTTCAAGATGGATTTTATTATTAGTCTATGGCCATTTTAATAATCTGTTCGATAAGAATCTAGAATAAAGTTTAGAGCCATTTTTTTGTTTGTTTATTATACTTTTAAATAACCCAAGTTCTCCGGGTGGTGTACAATACATTAAAAGCATAAAATATAAACAGCTAATACAAACAGCACAGACTATAACCAAGCTAAACTCAGCAGCAAACAGTAAATATATATCATAGCACATAAAACCAAAGTAAAACCAGCAACAATAAAGGTGCAGTGATCTAAAGGTAGTAAAATCAGTTCTTAAAATGCCTTCGGGGGGGGGGGGAGAAATACTTCACCTGGTGCTAAAAAGTCCATAATGCAAATGTAGGTGTGAGGTGAGCCTCTCTGGGAAGGGCATTCCCCAGATGGGGTGCCATCACTGAAAAGGCGCTCTGTCTTGTAGCCACCTGTCTTGCCTCATTTGTAGGTTGTGGGGGCACTTGATGAGGGCCTCAGATAATGACCTTAATGTCCAGGTAGATAAATATGGGAGGAAATGCTCCTTCCGGTAACCTGGCCCCAAGCCATTAGGGCTTTAAAAGTTAAAACAAACCCTTTGAATTGGGATTGGGAATGAAAATGAATAGATTTATAAATACTGTGGTTTGTTTTGTTGCCTTTTTTGAAAATAGGGAACACAATGCTATTTTCCATCTCTGGGGCATCCAACCTAAATAATTAATATAAGAGAACAATCTTGCTAGAATAGACACCCACCAATTTGTATTAACATTGAATTATTCTGGCGGCATCATGTCCTTGCCTGGATCTTTACCACTAGTTAGCTGAGAAATCAATCATTTGAGTTCTTCAGCTGTTACAGGGAGCCATTCTAGAGTATCCTTCAAAGACTCTAATCTCTTGTCTGCACATGGCCTCTCTTCTCCTGACTCGCTGAAAATAGCTTGAAAATAATCAACCCACACAGAAGATGTAATCTGGGCTTCAGAGATAATTCGTACTTCTCTGAGACCTGATGAAACCATCTCCCCAAACCTGTGTTCTTTTGCTGGAGTCAAGCCAAACCCAACTCTTGCTGTAGATGTTTAGCATATTCTAGCTTCCTTGTTTTTAGAAGGTTGTTACAGAGATCACATTACTCAGCATTAGTCCAAACTGCTTGTTTGGGTTTGAAATATATTTCCTTCCTTTTAGATCAAATTAGTTCTTCCCCCACTTTCCTGCACCCATGATCAAATCAGGAGGCTTCAGACATATAATTGTTTCTAGGTTTAAAGGTTTTACCCAGATGAGGCTTCAAATTATTTATAACACCAACATAAGCATTTCTAATGTCTCAATTGGTACATAGAAAATATGTTCTGAGCTTGGTCAAATATGGGTTATACAGAGGTTGATTTCTTGTTCCAAACTACGAATCATATGAGTCTCTACTGTCCCATTCTCAGACTATCGAAGGTACACCAATCTTGGTGGATGTGATAGGGATTTATATTGTTATATTGCTGTTCTAACTCTATGCAGTACTGTGTTCAAACTGAAGTAGTCAGCTATGTTGCTGCTCTTGATAGTTCATGGCAATAAAGTTGTTCTTTTAGGCATCTATTTTGGCCTGGCTTCTTCTCTGAAATAGATGGAGATGGTGTCAGAAATCTAAGCCTTAAATGTTTAAAGAATTACTTGCCATGGCATAGTTTTCAGCCCAAGAATCATCAGATTGGAAGAATATATTAGGGATGTGCATGCCCAAAAATATCGTATTTTATCTTTATCGGAATTTCAGACCAAAAAAAATCATCTCCGATAATATTGTAGGTTAATCATATTGTCTTCATAATAATTATCGGAAATCCGATATTTAATTTGCAGCCCATTGTGCCCTATAGAGCTGAATATTTTTAGAAAAATGCCTATAACTTTTGTATTTTCAAAGTTACAGGCTTAAAACTTGGTCACAATGCTTATGGGGTATGCCTAAGTATGTGTGTGAATTTAGAGATCAATCCCTCCAACCCTCGATTTTATATGAATTTATTAAAGAATGTTTATGTTTGGACAGGTCAAAAGTTGCATGATCTTCCAAAAATTCATATAAAAGACAGTGGTGGAGGGATTGATCTGAAATTTGGCACATATGTGTAGCAACATGTGCTAGACATGTGTATGAAATTTGAGATTGATCCCTCCAACCCTCGATTTTATATGAATTTATTAAAGATCCTGCAACTTTTTGACAGATCTGAATAAACGCACGTGGTGAGCTGTCATTCTGACCTGTCAGAACTTAAACAATCTTTAATAAATTCATATAAAATCGAGGGTTGGAGGGATCGATCTCAAATTTCATACACATACTTAGGCATATCCCAGAAGCACTGTGACCAAGTTTCAAGCCTTTAACTTTTAAAATACAGAAGTGATAGGTTTATTTATATGGCAATCTGATAATCCGATATAATCGGGCTGAAAATTATCGGATCAGATATATATTGGAGGTTTTCCTTTCGTATCATTATTGTTAATCAGATGTCCGTAATGACCTTAGCGTATTATTATCAGACATTTTAACGATACGATACACATCCCTAGAAAATATTTGCTCATTTCTGCATAGCAACAAAGCTCCACAAGGAGACTGGAGAAGTGAATGTTAGTTCTCTCATCTATGTTATGGAAAAGAAAACTGACCATATCTTCAAATCCATTACCGTTACTGATTAGAATTGCCTTGTTTGATAGATTCAGAATTAATGGTAAGTGATCACTCTCAGCTCTTTCCTCAGTTTGAAAGTCTACCATCTGGGACAGTAATGCAGTAGACATTAAAAAAGAAAGTCCACTGTGCTTCCACCCCTAGAGCTCAAAAATGTGATATATGCCTCAGATTTATGAAGACAATTTCCATGTACAGCCGCTAACTGATATTTATAGAGAATCTTCAGTAGTTCATAACGACTAAAATGTAAGGTTTCATCTAGTGAGCATTGTCCCAGAGGAATAATATCCTCCAAATAGCTACAAATTTGACAACACTTGGATTTCAAGCATTAAAATCTCACATGTTAGAAGATCCGAACCAGTGTAGCATAATAAAATACTATCCAGAAGGAAATCTAGAATATACCATAGCTCTCCTGGATTGATGTAAGCATGAATACAAACAATCCTTCTACCCTTTCTCATTGTGAATCATCATGATATGAATGTATTGACTATTTATTAATTCCTGATCCTGTCGTATTTTTAAGCTCTTGGTCTGGGAAGCCAGCCAACTTCTTTATCTAGGAATGTCTGGGAAAGACACCAGTACTTATTTGTTTAAAGGGTTTTATTGGTATTTAGAAAGTCCATTACCATAGCCAGGGTCATGTCAGTAGTTCCGTCCATCCAAATGTCAAAGCCGAAGGTCAAACCAGGTTTTACAGGAGTTCAGGGTCCAAAGCAAACAGTCAAGCCAGGTGTTCAGTCCACAGGTTCTGATCCAGAATTATGCAGGATGTCAAGAGCCGAATACGTCGGTTGTTCTCAACAAATCTTAGCTTCTGCCTCCTCCCCCCTTTATAGTTGCTTGAGCCTGTCCACAGCTGCGTGCAATCTCTTCTTTATCTTACTTAAGGCTTGCGTCAGCTGTGCTCTGTTTTCTCAATCTCATGCTGTGTCTTGTGGGCCTAGCTTGCTCTGCCCGTTTGAGTTGCTGCCTTTGCTGGGGAGTTACTGGACAAACCCCTTCAGGCCCCGAGTCTTCCTCATTAGAAACAGGGGGTGGGAGAGGGTGGCTTTCCTGGGGCTCTTCTGAGGAATCTCCCTGCTGTTCCTCCTCCTCCGGTAAGTCCTGGGGAATGGGCGAAGCTGCAGTTTCTGTCCCTTCTTCCTCCTCAGAGGAAGATTCTTCAGACTGCCTCATGACAGATCCACCAATTTATTAGCCCATCCAGCAATATTCCATTTTAGAGTAGAAAGCTGGTCTGTTGACTTTTCCAGTCAAATCTAGTCCTTCACCATTCTTTTCTGAATCCAGGAATCATTTCACCAACCTAGGTTGATCTACAAGTTGAGATTCTACTGGAGAGGAAGATGTTTCCTTACTATTGCTTTCTATTCTATCTGTATCAAGGGCATGACTCTTGATCGAGTGGGGAACCGATTGCTTACCCCAATTATTCCTCTGTAGTAATATTATTCTTACAAAGAGTACTTTCCTCCTGTCTTTGACTGGAATGTTATTTGGCCATGTGACAAATAAAGAGGCCTCACTCAGTAACTCCTTCCTATAAAGTTGTTTCATAACTGAGGTGTTTATACTGTTATTCTGATGGGCTATACTTTTTACAGATTTCTTGTTTCTCCAATCTGTGTTAATGCTGAAACCTTTAGGCTTTTCTTGTTTGTTTGTTTGTTTGTTTGCCATTGGGATACAGACAAGGGTATTTTAGTTTTCTTTGTATATTTTCTTCATTAACATTGGTGCTACATGGAGAAGCCAAAGACAAAGAAGCTGCCATCAATGGGTAAGATCCAATGGTGTTGCAATGCTAATGACATTGCACTAGCATAAATCAATGTTAGCACAACATCATTAGCAGTGATTTGCCACTGAAACTTGGTGCTGGCACCAAATTTCAGCAGCAATTCACATTTTTCCTATTGCACCAGCAAGTACTAATGACATAACACTACTTTATGCTAGTGCAATGTCATTAGCAAGCTCTGTAAGTATACTGTTGGGCTGATCTATGCTGTATATATGGGTACAGCCCAGTTTATCCAACCAATTCTTTAATATTTGAGGATATGAATGAATATGCAGATAGTTTTTGAAGGATGGGATAGTTTTAGAATTTTAATATTTGGTCAGCATTTTAGGAAATCATTCCTTAGCCTTCAACATCCCCCTTCATATGTTCTTTGAATCCAGGAACCGTCTCAAATTCCATCTCAAGTTGGAGGTAAGGGATTCTTAAAAGGTGGGAGGAAGAGAAGGTATAGCTTGGCAAAGTGACTAGAACTTATACAATTCCCATGTTTTGAAGACATCAGCTGCCTCTATTGAAGTGGCTTGGCGCTACCATACAATAGTGATGGCCTTCTCACTTACATCCTGTTTTGAGCTCTGAATTCTTTTGAGGACATCTTAAGTATTTCATGAGCCAGGTTCACATAGCATGGCAGAGATGATAGCCAGACCTTAGATATTTGTGTACATACAGCAAAAAATCAAAATGATGTCCCTCCCATACATTCTGTGTTCATTCAGTAACAGCTCACAGAATGGAAATTTGAGGCAGAAAATTGGTACCTGTGATGGCTGTTCCACAATAGCCCTGAGCCTTCTAGGACTGACGATTACACTACATTTCCTTGATTAAACTTCTAACGGGTAGTGCGGTTATAACATTAACTCAATTTAAACTGAGATCTGTAATGGTGTGGGGGGGGAGGGCTGGAAGCCAAACTAAATAAATAACTAGACAATTATGCAAGTTCTGCATTCTTAAAATTGACTTATCTGATTTCAGTCTACAGACTAACATAGCATGCAGCCATTTTCCAAGTAGTACCTTACCACAGTGTGCTTGTAGAGCATGTATCATCCTGTTGAGTGGTTAGAAGAATTTTTACAAAACATGTGCAGCCTAACCAGATGGCCAGGGAAACAGAAGAGTGGTGAAATTCTCCTTACTATTTGGCAGGGCAATACATAGACGTCAAGTTTATGTTATTGCATTCACACTGCTTCTAAGCTACCCTTTTGTGAACGATCACCTGATTTCACCCTATTCAGAGCCCCATGCCTACTCTGCATTGTATAAATGGAGCTCTGTTTGAAGCTTGAGTTGCATATTGGGGGACCCGTGCCCATAGAAAACTGCTAGATCAGGATGAATCCATCTTCCATTTGTAAAGGGGGAATAAGGTAATATTTTTTAGCATTTTTCATTTTCCAATGTAAATGCCAGTACCATGAAACACATCACTGAAAGCAAGCTATTAACAATTTTCATTTGCCTTTTTCTCTCTCTCTCTCTCTTGAGCATTATACATCTTGTTTTGTTTTGTTTTTGCTTTTGACTATTTCTGGTCGTTTTCATGATGAGAACTTCGCTGCAACACACTCTATATTTGATGTTGATGCCCTTGAACGGATTCATTTAAACTGATAGAAATCCATAAGCATAAAAACCAATATTATTTCATGTGTAATATTGTCATTGTGGCAGGCATAGTGCATCATTTCTGCTGGAATTGTTTCTCCTAATACACAAGTTACCAGAGTGCATTATAGATGAATGTTTGCTACTTTGCAACTTTAACCCTCTGCTTGTACATTTATTCATTTAAAGTGAAACAAACAGGCTCCTGGTAGAAAAGTGAATTTGATCAGTGTTATAATCCAGTTCATAGTAATATTCTACATTTCTTACATTTTGGAGTTCTTTTCTAAAATGCTTGAAACTAGAATTCTCATTAATTAACAACCTTACAGGATTAACAATTAACATCTTCTCAAGTAACTGTAAATTAACATAGTTCACACAAGATTATTATACTTTTGGAGAAATATATAGCCAGAAGTGTGTGTACAGTGTAATGAATAAAAATATATACATTTCTAACCTCCCCATTAAATTCTTTAATGTAGCGATTCTTTTCCCCCTTTTTGCATCATGCTGAATGTGTTACAAGCACAATAAATAGTATGTATCACAAGGCTAGAAATAGCTCTGTCTTTAAAACTTCCAGCATTTATTAATCTGCTACTACTTTTTTATGACAGTCATTAGTCAGGTATTTAATTAAAGAAATGATGGTATATAAAGTACCTTCGTTTCACACTGGATAACACCAAAGCTGTGATAAAAAAAATAGCTATCTCTGAACTTTGGAGATCAAGGTTTTCCTAAATTATAGTAATGTGGGTTTTTTTTGAGCTGCATGATCTGCTAGGTTTATATAGCCTATAATTATGAACTTGGTATTTCACAGGTGTCCTACTGTCTGGAGGAGAGAGAAAAATCACCATCTTTTGACATTATGGGATGCTGCCTTGCAATGGCAGAATCTAATCTGCACCCAATTTGTGTTAGCTTTCTGCTTTAGGGAAAAAAAGATCTCAAATCCTCTGTAAAACTAGAAATCAGTGGAAGGTTTTTGCTGGGCTTCATAAGCCCAATGCAATTAGGCAGCAAGTGACTGTATGCCATATGCATTTATTGCTCTTCTTAGCATGTGTTACTTTGATGTGTTAGACTGGGAAGCTAACTCTTTTTCTTGGGCAGCCTTCCTCCTGGGTCTTTATACTGCTTAGCAGTTGAGTGCAGACTTTGAAACACAGCCTAATTTAGAGGCAGATGCTGCAGCTGCTGCTGTCATTTCAGCCGTCTCTCCTCCCCCCTCCCTGTTTTTTGCTTTGATGTCAGCTTAGAGCCGTTGTTGTTGCATTCGGTACATCGGCTTCTTCTCCCCCAATTCACAAAACAGAATCCTGCATCATTTTAACTGGTCATTTCTTTTGCTTCTAAATGTTATTCGAGCAACCCTACATATTGAACATAGACATGTGTGGTATTATATGTTGCAGTGGCCTCTTTCACATGGGAGAAGCCGGCTTTATGGGAAAGAAAAATCAACAAAAAGTCCCTTTGAATTTGACTGTTTGATGTTCAGCGAATGGCACCTGGCATCAGAAAAAGAAGATATTTTTCTACCCATGCCATCGCCAGTCAGTTCTTCTTGAAAGTTGTACAAGCTATTAGCCTGAAAGGTAGAAACAGTTTGCAGGTGGTGAATCAGTTGTCATAGGAACATGCATGACTAGTGCTGGGCTTAGTCAGACAAAACTCTCACAGAGGTGCCATTTGTGTGAACTGGTGCTCATGCAGATAGCCATTTGACCATACATTTTACCCCACCCTTGCACCCAGTGTGTTGTAAAAGGCTTTTCAGGATTATTCAGATGACTAAGAGCATCATCAGATGGGGGGAATCGTGTTTACTTACTGTTGTTTCCCCCCCCCGCTTCTGTCCCACGATACTTCCTCTTTCTTCATATAGGGGAAGAAAGAGGCAGTAAACAGTGACCACGTGGTCCATTCAGTGGCCATTTTTATCACGCTGCTTTTCCTGCACACAGGAAATGGCGGCACATTTCATTAAAAAAAAAATGATGATTTTCTGGGGTCTATTTTGTGACAGAAAGAAGGCCAGAAGGAGGGGGAGACACATGGGAGGTGGATGTCATCATCAAAAGGACCTGCGAACATCTGTAAGTGGGCAGTAATAAGTGTGCAATAACACACTTGTCCAATAATGCTCTAAATTATCCTGAGGAAAGAGACCTAACCCCTGGTTAGTTCAATTGTATTGGCCCCATATAGATTAGGGATATCAGAGGAAGCCATCAGGGTGGGGCTTTGCCAAGCTTTCATCAGCACAGCCCTCCTGGACTTCAGCTTGTTTCCCTATGAGCTGGACTAACTCAATCTGGATCAAATCAGTCCAGTTCATGGACTTTCATTTTTTATTTTCTAAGAAATTTTGCATAAAGTGATATTTGGGCAAATTGCAGTCACAATTTGTGTAATTTATGCAAATTTATCACATAAATTATGCAAATTGAGAGTGCAATTTCTTTTCACGCAAATAAAAAAATGTCAGAACATTTTCTGGATTTTGGGGAAAAAAACATGGTTCAGCCTGCAAATAAGAGCTAAGTCAGGTGCTCAGTGGGGATCCATCAGGATCTGAAAGGGTTGGATTTCAGAGTGATGGACATCTCTAAAGTAATATGCATCCACTGACATTTCTGTCAAGGCAATGGCTCAAACAAATATTGCTATCCCCTGCCCCCAGAAATCTTGGTGCCCATGTATACATAGAAGCACCCCTTCACAAAAAAGTCACCTCCATAAAGTCATGGCCCTGCCACAAGTCCAACACTTGTGGCTGATATGGCTGGCTTCCTGTCAAGATCATGGCTGCTCTCTAAGGCAGAAGTGGGTGAAAAGTAGATCTCCAGATGTTTTGGATTTTGATTTCCAGTGTTCCTGACCATTGGCCATGTTCACAAGGCTTCTGGGATTTGAAGTCTCAAATATCTGGAAATCTAGCTTCTGCTCTCCCCTGCTCTATGCAATAATGGGTGGTGACATAGATAGTTAATGCAATCACTCCAAGAGGAGACTGTACATATCTTTGGTATACATCTCAGTTGAGAGCAATGAAGCATTCTGGAAAACAATTAGAACGCTGATGGAGAAAGATTTGTGATGATTTTTAAGCAAATAAAGGTGAGATTCATTATCAAGCTTTAACTATGGGGCGAAGAGGTGATTAATTGAACTCAATGTGCCTTAGTTTTTATTTGACACACATATAGGATTGTACTATTAATCTCTGATCCCCCCTCAGTCATCCCCTCCCTTAAATATGACCTGGGATGCCTTTTAAATCTTTGGGTCTGCTTTTGAAATGTTCTTTTTTTTTTTTGCATTTTTGCAAGATGTTATTTATTTTGCCATTTCACTGAAAAATCAACAAGCATAAATAACTCATTTCAATCTGAGTAAAACAGCTTCAACAGGAACATTGTCCAAAACCCTGAAGAGCTGATATCAATCAGAGTAGGACTGATGGTGTGACTCAGTATAAGGCAGCTATGACCCTATGATCCTAAACTGGTATGCAGTTGCAAGGAGCAACAAGGAAAAAGGGCAGCCATTTGAGGTAGCAGAAGAAATAGCCTGGTCAGGAGTACCTGAAGGACCACCTCCTCCCATTTGCAGGCTCCATTTCCTTGTGATTTCCCAAGGAAACCCTGTTCTGGCAGCTCTTGCTGTATAAAGTTTCACAAGAGTTTACAAGGACTAGGGCCTTTGGAGTCGTGGTGGAACCATTACTCCTTTACTCTGAACTCCTTGTTCAGAGTGTTATCAAAGGCCTACCACATTCAATGGTCATGAATTGGCTCAGGACTTTACATCTGATATTCACAGTTTATTTACTCCATGTTTTTAGTTGTCAAATTAAATTTGAAATACACAGAGGAGGGGGTTGGTCGTGGAGATGTCTCCAGCAGTACTTGATTAAAAGTAATTCAGAAAAAGAGTGGATTAGCTAAATGCTAATCATGGAGCAAAAAACAAAAACAAAAAAAAATCACCAAAGAAAATGTGATTATTGTTCTCCTGGATGTTTATAGCACAGTTTCTGTGCCTCACCCACAGATTTGTTGCCTGACTTTTATTAGAAAAGGTCAAATTTTGAGTAATTGTTTGATGGTATAATTAAGCCTAATTAACAAGTAATTCCAGGAAGACTGAACTATTATAGCAGTGATTTTTGTGGTGATAGACTAATGGAAAAAGTTAGTTTCTTTTTAACTCCTTAATTGCTTTCCCTCCACTTCTTAAAAAAGATGACAGAAGGCAGGAGAGTACACACTTAGTTTGTCCCCTCCAAGAGCATGAGTACAGCTACATTTGAAGAATCAAAGAGATGGATAATCTGTTGTAGGGGTGGGCGGTGAATAAGTAATATTGTGCTGGAAATTTCAACCACTTTTCTCCCATTCTCATTCAGTTTAATAGAAAAGAAATTGCTATCAAAAACGTTCAAAGAAGAAAATGTTGGCGAAATTATCATGGATAGGGTTCAGGGTTCTTGTGCTTACTTTATTGATGAGATGGCCAGGGAATGTGTGTTGAATGTCCTGTAGTTTATTGTACAATCATCTCTTTGACAGCTGGATGCCTTCCCAGCTTCCCACACTTCAATTAAAGCTCAGGACAAGACATCATGAGGTAACTCCTCCCCCAGAGGCCTTTTTCATGGGCAGCCATGGAGTCTGCAGAATGTTATGTAATAGAAAGAAAGAACACATACAACATCCTCAGACACCTCACAATGATAAGGTAAGTTCATCATGGCCAGTTGTTGGGTGAACTCTGGGTTCCTATGTCTCAATAACAACCTAGGATCAGGGTGTTCCTGTGTTGTTGATTGAAAGTTGAAGCAATGAGCATGCAAGAAGCAGTGCACTTGCTCATGGAGAGCCCAGTTGGTGCAGTGGCTAAAGTGTTGGACTGGCAGTCGGGAGATCCGGGTTCTATTCCCCACTCAGCTGTGGAAACCCACTGGGTGCCTTTGGGCTAGTCACAGACTCTCAGCCCAACTTACATCACAGGGGTGTTGTTGTGAGGATAAAACGGAGAGGAGGAGGATTATATGCACCACCTTGGGTTCCTTGGAGGAAAAAAGGTGGGATATAAATGCAACAGTAAATAAAATAAATAATACAATAAGTTTGGCCCCAGGAATCCATGGTTTAAACAATGCATGGGTTGTTGTTACAAATCAAGTCCCTATGTGAGTTAGCATTGATCAAGGATTATAACATGTCACTCTAAAACTGACAGCAGAACTGAACAAATGTCAAGTTGAAAGCAACCATTAAGTACTCATACTTTACAGATGAGGAACACTAAAGATAAGCAATTAGTACAAGGCCAACCATGGCATAGGTCTCCCCACTTGCTCTCATTAAGATCAGACATCAGAATAACCCCTTAGAGATCTACTGCAAACCACCCATAGATCTACCAGTATATCCAAATCCACATTCTACCAACCAGTGTTCTAGATGCTAAGGACTCCCTTCCATCCCCTGCACCACCTTGCCTCTTAAATGTATGATGTGGGGAATCTACATGTGGAAACACAGATCATCCCCACACCATATCAGAAATTAGTTTACATCATATATGCAACAAACAAACAAGATGTAGTGATGACTACCAATTTGGAGGGCTTTAAAGGGGGATCGAACAAATTTATGGAGGAGAAGGCTATCAATGGCTAAGTCCTGATGGCTATATGTTACCTCCAGTAACAGAGGCAGTTTGCCTATGTACACCAGTTGGTGCTGTGGCAGTCATGTCCTGCTTGTGGGTTTCTCATGGGCAGCTAGGTGGTCACTGTGTGAACAGAGTACTGGACTAGATGGACCCTTGATTGAATCCAAATAGCTCGTCTTATGTTCTTGACTCTGAAGCAGTAGGAAATCGGGGGGGGGGGGGGGGGAAAGACAAGCCAACGTTGCAGGTACTTATCATTCAATTTTTATTACTTTTGTTTACAAAATGCTTTTCTATCATTGTACTCAAAGCATTGTTCAAAAGTCTATAAAATGAAGTAATCGAACATTTTTGAGATGTGTGTGTGTGTGTATAACCTCTCATGGAAAAAACATAAGTACAGTTCACATGCTAATTTCTAATTTCCACCAAAAAGAATGCCTTATAATCTCTATGACCTTACTGTTAGCGCAGTAGGACAATGGAACCAATTACCTACGGAGGTAGTGGACTCTCCCACACTAGAGACATTCAAGATACAGCTGGACAGCCGTCTGTCAGGTATGCCTTAAGGTGGATTCCTGCATTGAGCAGGCAGTTGAAGGCCTTATATGCCCCTTCCAATTCTACTATTCTATAATTCTATGACTCTGTGGCCAGATCTACACCAAGCAAGATATGTCACTTCTGAAAATGTTTTGAAAACTGTATATGGAGTGTGTCCTGGGCCCCAACAGTTGTCACTACTGTTATAAACCATTTTAAAGCAGTAATGTAGATCCTGCCTTCATTGCACACACAGCTATGTTCTTCATCCATCAATTATAGTCACAAAAGATATGACAATGAAGTCACATGGAATGAAGTGACCAAAACATTGAACCCAGTTGAAAATTTCTTACATGCTTCCAATTCTCTAAGAAGGCATCAAGAATCACGTTTATACCATATTGTGAAATAAATTATTTTTCTCTCGAGCATTGTTAGTGGAACTACTTCACATTTGCTGGCTGACTTTGGTGGAAGAGAAATCTGTCAGTCTCTCATAACCTATAACTTCTCCCCAAGACTCTCCTTTTCCTCTACAGACATTTTCTTTTTATCACAACCCATTAGATTGTTACCAGCATAACAAGAATGTTGTTGCAAGTTTTCCTGTCTTGAAGATAAATGTTACAGCTTCCAGTCTTTCCTTGTATGCACTCTCTGTTCCCACCTCTTCCTTGTCATTCTATATGTGGTCTTCTTGGAAGCATGATGCACAGATGTTTATTTCTCTTAAAACTTTGGATGTTTTTTCAAGTAGGAGAAAAAAATGTCCCCATGTGTGTGTTTCTTCCTTATACTGACACCTTTTCTTTCTGTATAAACAATGTGCTGCTGTTTTTTAAGATCTGGAGGGGAAATACTCTATAGCCCAGATGCCATTTTCCCCTTTTGGGGTTCTTTGGGATGTGTACATAAGGCCAGCATGCAATATCTTCCTCCTCTTTTTCTAACAGTTTTGGTTTTGTTATTTTTGTTTTATTCCCCTCTGTTAATTCTATTCAGCCCCTATACTTTTTTACCCCCATCAATTTTGCTTGCATTGGTGGCCAATTCAGAACCCTGCTGCTGGGGAAATAAAGTATTTCATTAATTTAGAACACATATCGCAAACTATTTGCCTGTCATTGGTATTCTTCCTTTAGATAAGGCCATCTTGTTGCATTTGGTGTGTGAACAGTATAGAATTCAAATTCAGAAAAACTTTTCACGGTATTTGTTTGTGTAGACTACATGGAGTGAAATTAATAATAGTGTACACACACACACACACACACACACACTGGTGCCTCTCTAATCTATTGCTTCACTTCCCAGGATGAGCTCACTCTCCATTCTCATTAACACAATTGAAAAACAAAGACATTCAGAAGCGATCTTTCCATTAGGGGTGTGCATCGGATCGGATCCGATCCACGATCCGAATCCGATCCGACCCAAAATCGGGAAAATCCGATCCGATCCAATCCGATCCGGACAACCTCCGATCCGATCCGATCCGATCCGATGAGGTCCGATCCGGATCGGACGCCATTTTGAATGCTTTTTCCCATAGCCAAGTATTGTTTTACAAAAACGCCTATAACTTTTTCATTTTTAAAGATAGAAGGATGAAACTTGGGCACATTGTAGACTGGTTAGGGGTAGTTATCTGTGAGAAATTTCAGAAAGATTGGTGCATGCATTTTGTGGCAATTAATTTTTTAATAAATACCCAGGAATGCCTATAACTTTGTTATTTTTAAAGTTACACACATGAAACTTTGCCACATTGTAGGGGGTACCTTGGGACCTATGTGTGTGAAATTTCAGAAACGTAGGTGCTTGTCTTGTGTGGCAATTAATTTTTAGAAAAATGGGTAGTAGTGGGGTAAATACAGTTACGCCTCCCATTTTTTTATTTTTGAAGATACAAACAGGAAACTTGGGCACATTACAGGTACCACTTGCCTTGATATGTGTGTGAAATTTCAGAAACATTGGAGCTTTCCTTGTGTGGCAATTAATTTTTGAAACAATGAGGAAAGAAACACCTATAACTTTGTCATTTTTAAAGTTACACACATGAAACTTTGCCACATTGTAGGTGGTACCTTGGGACCCATGTGTGTGAAATTTCAGAAACATAGGTGCTTGCCTTGTGTGGCAATTAATTTTTTAATAAATACCCAGGAATGCCTATAACTTTGTCATTTTTAAAGTTACACACATGAAACTTTGCCACATTGTAGGCGGTACCTTGGGACCTATGTGTGTGAAATTTCGGAAACGTAGGTGCTTGTCTTGTGTGGCAATTAATTTTAGAAAAATGGGTAGTAGTGGGGTAAATACAGTTACGCCTCCCACTTTTTTATTTTTGAAGATACAAACAGGAAACATGGGCACATTACAGGTACCACTTGGCTTGATATGTGTGTAAAATTTCAGACAGCTGGGTCCAGGCATGTGGTGGCAAGGTATTTTTGAAACAATGAGGAAAGAAACGCCTATAACTTTTTTATTTTAAAAGTTAGAAGTCTGAACATTGCTCACTTTGTAGATGGGTTAGGGGTAGATATGTGTCAGAAATTTCAGAATTATAGGTCCAGGCATTTGATGGCTATGGAATTTTTAAATTACATGTTTCAAAAAAATTTCTACAGAGGCCAGGTCTTCCCCTCCCGCTTCCCGCGAAGAAAAGGAAACACTCTCTCGTCTCGATCCCTTTGATCCTTGCTAGTAGTATCCATTACAGGGCTCGTGTTTCCTTTCCTCCTTTCACTTTTCAAGCAGAACGGCTGAGCCTAGCTGAGTTTTGCAGCCATGCGTGCAAGGAAGGATCACTCTGGTCTCGATCCCTTTGATCCTTGGTAGTATCCATTACAGGGCTCGTGTCTGCTTTCACTTTGTACTCAAGCAGACACGAGCCCTGTAATGGATACTACCAAGGATCAAAGGGATCGAGACCAGAGTGATCCTTCCTTGCACGCATGGCTGCAAAACTCAGCTAGGCTCAGCCGTTCTGCTTGAAAAGTGAAAGTAGGAAAGGAAACACGAGCCCTGTAATGGATACTACTAGCAAGGATCAAAGGGATCGAGACGAGAGAGTGTTTCCTTTTCTTCGCGGGAAGCGGGAGGGGAAGACCTGGCCTCTGTAGAAATTTTTTTGAAACATGTAATTTAAAAATTCCATAGCCATCAAATGCCTGGACCTATAATTCTGAAATTTCTGACACATATCTACCCCTAACCCATCTACAAAGTGAGCAATGTTCAGACTTCTAACTTTTAAAATAAAAAAGTTATAGGCGTTTCTTTCCTCATTGTTTCAAAAATACCTTGCCACCACATGCCTCGACCCAGCTGTCTGAAATTTTACACACATATCAAGCCAAGTGGTACCTGTAATGTGCCCATGTTTCCTGTTTGTATCTTCAAAAATAAAAAAGTGGGAGGCGTAACTGTATTTACCCCACCACTACCCATTTTTCTAAAATTAATTGCCACACAAGGCAAGCACCTACGTTTCCGAAATTTCACACACATAGGTCCCAAGGTACCGCCTACAATGTGGCAAAGTTTCATGTGTGTAACTTTAAAAATGACAAAGTTATAGGCATTCCTGGGTATTTATTAAAAAATTAATTGCCACACAAGGCAAGCACCTATGTTTCTGAAATTTCACACACATGGGTCCCAAGGTACCACCTACAATGTGGCAAAGTTTCATGTGTGTAACTTTAAAAATGACAAAGTTATAGGTGTTTCTTTCCTCATTGTTTCAAAAATTAATTGCCACACAAGGAAAGCTCCAATGTTTCTGAAATTTCACACACATATCAAGGCAAGTGGTACCTGTAATGTGCCCAAGTTTCCTGTTTGTATCTTCAAAAATAAAAAAATGGGAGGCGTAACTGTATTTACCCCACTACTACCCATTTTTCTAAAAATTAATTGCCACACAAGACAAGCACCTACGTTTCTGAAATTTCACACACATAGGTCCCAAGGTACCCCCTACAATGTGGCAAAGTTTCATGTGTGTAACTTTAAAAATGACAAAGTTATAGGCATTCCTGGGTATTTATTAAAAAATTAATTGCCACAAAATGCATGCACCAATCTTTCTGAAATTTCTCACAGATAACTACCCCTAACCAGTCTACAATGTGCCCAAGTTTCATCCTTCTATCTTTAAAAATGAAAAAGTTATAGGCGTTTTTGTAAAACAATACTTGGCTATGGGAAAAAGCATTCAAAATGGCGTCCGATCCGGATCGGACATCTGGTCCGATCCGATCCGACCAGCCTCCGATCCGATCCGATCCGACCCCCCAGGTCCGATTCCGATCCGCTATCCGATCCGATCCGGGGGGTCAGTGCACATCCCTACTTTCCATATCAGAGATATGAGATTCCCCTTCCCCCAATAAATTCTCTTTCATAGTATGAAACAAACAATATACTAAGATTAAGGAGTGGAAGCCATGTTTCTGGTCTTACACACCATTCTCCCAATTTTCTGCTTTGCAGTGCACATAGCGCCATGCTACGATATTTGCATGAAATACTGTCCTAATCTGAAATGCTACAATGGGCAATTTTCTGCATTAGCCCTTGAGCACCTCTGAATAATCTTCAGGATTAGATTTTGGTCCTTCCCACCACTCATAGCAAAAGTACTTAGAGTGAATGTTTTGAGTTCTTTTTGTATTGAAAAATAGTGGGGAGGGTTAAATCCAATCAGGAAGATTCCATTAAACATCCTTCAAAAGATATTCACTTTTAAATATTTTTGTTTTAATGGTAGTTTACAGTTGCAACTCACATCAGCCATTGTAATTAATATATCTACATAAAACACAACAGAACAAATAAAGTTATAAAACTAAAAATTACAAAAAAATATTTACATCAATCACAAAATGCATATAAAACACTACTAAGACAGCTAAAATGGCCAAACTGAAATGTATATATAGGACTCAGGACACCATGGTAGACCATTACTTTAATGGGACCAGATATACCCCTGGTTCAAGTTGGGGTGAAAGCAAGTCACGAAGAACCACCAGCGCATCAGTTTAAGAGCAGTGGCTAGATCAGGGGTGCTGCATCTCAGTCCAAGGGCCGAATTCCATTTTGAAGAAGCCCTCAAGCTGCATTTCAGTGGTAGGTAGAGCCAAAAATACCAGCATATTTAAAGCTCTTACTACCAATAACTGAGCTTCAGGAAAGGCATTCCAACCTTTTAGATGCAGAAAACCTGCACAAAAGCTGAAAAACTACCAAATATTGGTGATTGAGGGAAACGAGATAGGGCCAGGAGAAGGAGTGTGGCCATCTTGGGAAACCTGGAGGGCTCGATTGGGACCCTAGATTAGGCTGACCATATGAAAAGGAGGACAGGGCTCATGTAACTTTAACAGTGGTAGAGCAAAGGGAATTTCAGCCAGTGTCATTTGTATGCAATTAGTTCCTGGTGAAATTCCCTCTTCATCACAACAGTTAAAGTTGCAGGAGCCCTGCCTTCTTTTGTATATGGTCACTCTAGTATAGTGCCTGCAACTTTAACTGTTGTGATGAAGAGGGAATTTCACCAGGAACTAATTGCATACAAATGACATTGGCTGAAATTCCCTTTGCTTTGCAACTGTTAAAGTTACATGAGCCCTGTCCTCCTTTTCATATGGTCAGCCTACCCTAGATGTGCCAGATTTGGCCACTGGGCCTAAGGTTTTGCACCCTTGACCTAGATGATCCATTAAGGCCCTTCCAACCAACCTAGATTATTTTGAGAAAATTGCACCCTAAAACCATTTTGAAACAGAGTTAACAAAGCCACACAAAGGCTGGATCTACACTACTGCTTTATAGCAGTACTGAAGTGCACTGATAACTGTTGGGGCACATCCACATTCCTTATACTGCTTTCATAGTGTTATTTCCTGCTTTTCCATAGAATCATAGAATAGTAGATTTGGAAGGGGCCTATATGGCCATCATTTCATTTATTACATTTATATACAGCCCAATAGCCGAAGCTCTCTGGGCAGTTTACAAAATGCAAGTTTACAACAGAAATATCACAACAAATATTCAACAATATACTAAAAAATATTTAACAATATACTAAACAACAATATCATAATAATACTCAAAATATACTAAAAATATTTAACAATATACTAAACAACAATAACATAATAATCAAAACAGCAAAACAGAACACATAAGGGGGAGGGGGAAGCCACACAATTTGGTTGGAATAACATCTCTCCCCAACCTTCAGCTCCAGCCTTGCTTTTAAAGTCTCCAGGCGTGTGTGGGGGAGCAGGTGGAATAGCTCACCCTTGATGGCACAGTGTCTGTCCCCTTGAAGCAGTCCAACCCCCTGCTCAATGCAGGAATCTACCTTAAAGCATACATGACAGATTGTTGTCCAGCTGCCTCTTGAAGGCTACTAGTGTGGGAAAGCCCACAACCTCCCAAGGTAATTGGTTCCATTGTCGTACTGTTCTAACAGTCAGGAAGTTTTTCTTGATGTCCAGCCAGAATCTGGCTTCCTGTAACTTGAGCCCATTATTCCATGTCCTGCACTCAGGGATGATTGACAAGAGATCCTGGCCCTCCTCTGAGTGACAACCTTTCAAGTATTTGAAGACTGCTATCATGTTTCCCCTCAATCTTCTCTTCTCCAGGCTATACATGCCCAGTTCTTTTAGTCTCTTCTCATAGGGCTTTGTTTCCAGACCCCTGATCATCCTCTGAACTTGCTCCAGCTTGTCTGCATCCTTCTTGAAGTGTGGTACCCAGAACCGCATTCCACATTTGTAATGATTTGACACAAGGTGTAGGTCTGGCCAAAGTTTGCCTGGATGTTTTCATTCAATGTTCTGGAGAACTTACAAAACTCCATTCTGGGGCTCACATGCTGCAGTATTTTATATGTGTGCAGCTCTCTATTTCCTGCTGGTTCCTCAAAGTCAACATCTGAAATTCAGTCCTTTGAAGATAGATATGAAATCTTGCACTCATTTGCCTTTCCCCTTCTCTTTCTGATGTTAACACTCCTTGCATACACACACACACACACACACACACACACACAGAGTATACTGGTAATTTCTGAAGCATTTTACAGCCACAAACCAAATTCAAATGTATCTGAGGGTAGTAAAGTAGGGATGTGCAACAGATCGGAGCCGATCCACAATCCGGGCCTGATCCAGCCAAAATCGGAACATTAATTAATGATTCCGATTTCAAAAAATGGAGGTCCAATTCTTTCCGATTCGATTCCCCCCCCCCCCCCGATTTTGATCGGGAAAAATCGGAAAACTGGATCTCCATTTCTTGTGTTTTCGCCATAGGCTTGCATTAGGGGAAAGAAAGCTTTCCCCCAATGCAAATCTATGGGGAAAACATGGCAGCGGGTGACTGGGGACCTCCCTCCCTCCCCCCACTCATGCTCCTTACCTGCTGCCTCCTTGCTGCCATCCGCTGCCACCCACTGCCCCAATCTACTGAGAGGCAAGCCGCGAAGCCTGTTTCTCAGTAGATTGGACCTGTGGGCGGCAGCAGATGGGAGTAGACTGCCCCGGCAGGTAAGGAGCATGAGTGGGAGGGAGGGGGAGGACCCCACTTACCTGCCGGGACACCCGCTTCCTTTCGCTTCCATTTGCTGTTCCAATCTACTGAGAAACAGGCTTTGCTGCCTAGTTCTCAGTAGAGCACCAGGTGATCATCACCTGCCGCTCTACTGAGAACTTGGCCATGAAGCCTGTTTCTCAGTAGATTGGAACAGTGGATGGAAGCGGATGGTAGCGGGCGCCCCAGCAGGCAAGAAACGCGAATGGGGGGGAGGGACAGGGAGGGGGGAGTTAGGTCCCCATTCACCCACCCCCATGTTTTCGCCATAGGCTTGCATTGGGGGAAAGCTTTCTTTCCTCCAATGTAAGCCTATGGCGAAAACACCTAAAATGGCGTCCGATCCAAAAATCGGACGTCCGATTTTTGGATCAGAATCAGCTGCGAACTGAATCGGGAAGCCTCCGATCCGATCCAAGGCATCAGTTCCGGTTCCTATTCTGATCCAATTTTTTTGGGTCCATGCACACCCCTAGTAAAATGTCCTCAAAACACAAATGTATGTGGGGTCCAAAGAAAGACAATTAAGCCTGTTCTACAAATAGATTTTTGTTTGGAAAAAAATCCATGGGATGTTTTTCATCCCAATACTTTCCAGTGCCTGGGAAATACTCTCCAGTGGCAAAAAACCAATAGTCTTCTTGGGATACTTTCTCCCCCAGAGTACTTTCTGTTTCCAGAAAGACAACTCTGCATGGGCTCTTAGATCTGCTTCCCTGGATCAGATTTTTTTAGTTACATTTTATCCCAACATGTTACATTGACAGGGACAAAAATAGTATCCGGAACACAAAATTCAGTAGGGATTTTTAAAGGATTTATTTTTATTTTTGGTCCCAAGAGTTTTTTGTGTACAGAACAAAAACTAGAAATGGTAAGTGCCTGAATTTGGGGACATTGTTTACTATAGTATAGGTGACAATGTGCATGAAGGATTGCCTTCACCCATAAAATCCTGTCCATACATTAAGGTCTGCTTCAGGGGTCCGTCTCAAATGTGAGGGAGGGAATAGCTCAGTGTGACAGAGCCCATGCTTTGCATGCAGAAAGTCCCAGGTTTGATCTGGGGGTGAGAGGGGCGAGATGTGGAGGCTTGCCATTGGCAGCCTCGTGGTGGTGCCACCAGGATGGGGAGGGGACTAAAGGGCTTTATAGCCAAGCTTACCCCTCCCCGGCGTCCTCTTTCGCTGTGCAGCTCTTTCCCTCTGCTCCCTGTAGGCAGTGTGGGCTAGCCGGTTGTCCTATTGGAGGCCAAGCAGGAATTTTTTGCTCATAATCTAACTTGGTTATGAATTTTTTTGCCTACTTCACACTGTAAGACAGACGATTGGCGATTTAAATGTTCACATTACCGATTTGGCGGTAGATGCGGGCATTTCCAGAGGGGGGGGGGGAATTGGTAAGCATTCACAGGCACTATTGTGGTGAGGGGTAATGCCTGAGGCCCACAACTGGGAATCTTGCAGCACCAGATGGTGGGATAAGGCTTACCTTTGAGGCCAACCCTCCTCACCCACTCAGAGCTCTGCGGCCTGGAGGGGAGAGTGACACCGGAAGGCCTTCCTACCCCAAGACTGTGTGGTGGCGATTTAACAGACACCACTTCATGGACGGTGAATGGTTTGCACGATCCTTGGCCTGACCTATAGTTAGGCCATGGAATGATGCCCGCTTAGGTCTTCACCTCTTTTGCACATTTCAATAAATGTGGCCCATATTTTATACCATTTTCTGTGTCTTGCCTCATTATTTCTCACCCACCACCTCCGCAAGTGTGTACATTTTGTTTTTACAGATGCGTTTGGTATAGATGTAATTTGAAGTGGATGACTAGTATGGAAGGAAAGGGGCTTCTTAATGCTTAATCCTTTCTCTTCATACCATTTACATTTGCCCTGAAGCTACTTTTGACCCCATTGGGAGAAAGGAAAAGATATGAATTACTGTCCATCTGTCCCCTGTCCCCCCAGTGGGCCTAAATAGAAGCAATTTGGTGGCACTGGTGGATTTCAGTAGAAGAGAAGAAAAAGGCTTAAGAATCCTCCTTTCCATCCCACTGATATTCCATCCCAAATTGCAAACCCAGTCGGTGCAGTTTAGGGGGAAGGATGTAGCTAGATGGACCCTTGGTCTGATCCAGCATGGCTCTTCATATGTTCTAACAAGGGGCTCCTGGATTAGTGCAGCAGAATATGAGAACATTCATCAGTGGACTGAGCAATGACAGAGTGGCAGCTGAAACCTTGGCCCTTTCTACACCTATGGGTGTGTGGGGGGGGGGGCGATTCTAGACATACCTGCTTCCGGGATCATCCCTGGCTGTCCACAGCAGAAGTGTGACATCCCAGGATTTCGCTCTTGTCTCAGGCACCATTTTTTTTTTACACATTAAAGGAGCAGAGCACGGAGAATGTAGGGAACCCCCCACATGCACCCTCCCACTATTCTGGGGATGGCAGAATTGCTTTCCTCTGCACCCCCATAGGCATGAAGCTGCGCGGTGTGGCTCCGTGCCCATTTCAGGTGCCGCGCTTACTCCCAAGTAAACAGGCACCAGGCAGGATGGGTGGCCACCCTTCCTGTGGTCTCAGGACGGCCATGAGACTGCTTGAAGAATCGGGTTTTCAAAGGGATGAAGAAACCCTGGAAAAACCCATTCCCGTTCCGCCTGCCCTCAGGAGTCCCTGTGCATCATTTGGACGCACAGGAAGCACCCAGGGACAACTCAGGATCAAAAAGTCAGTGTAGAAACGGCCTTAGTGAAAAAACACAGCATGACTGTTGAACATGATCAAAACGGTGTGTGATTTGCCCCTGAGAGAATAGAAAATAATGATTGGGATGGTTTCCCTTTAAGGAAGTAATAGTTTTAATAATCTGGACCATCCCTCCAATTTCTTTCTCCTTCACAATAAGTAATTGTTTTATCAATGAAACAATATGTAATCATACACATTCAAACTGATGTTCTGAAAAATACATGTTGTGTTTTTATGTCTAATTTTTTTTTGGGGGGGGGTAACAACCTCTTCAAGATGAAATGTTTGGAATGATTTGCAGAAATGGAGCCTTCCTGTAAATTTGATTAGGTCTATAACTATGTGATTTCTCTACATCTCTACTCAGAAGCAAGTCCTAAACATATAATTCCATCTAGCAGGCATGTCCCTGATTATTCACAGGCTTATAAAGAACAGGAGGCAATTTAACTTGGGATCATACCTTCCCTCTCTAGCCAAAGTGGATTTAGAGTTAATGGGCCTGCCGCATGGCATACTCCTTTAATGTGAGGATTCAGCAGCTGCATAATGCAGCAGTGTAATTTATTAATGTAATATGTATACGCCTGTTATAATAAAAGGGCTGCTGGTGGTTCCTTTAATTCTTCATAGGAGCACCTTGTTATTAGCAGCTAAGACAGTATTTCAGCATCTTTAACTTCTAGCTCTTTGCAGAGTTTGCTTCTCTACATTAAGGAAAAATCCTGCAGCTTTGCCAGGGCTACATCTTATGGAGTCTTCGCGGGTTTGCAATGGGCACATTATACCCGCTTCCCCCCTCCTTTGTTTTTCCTGGTTCTTTTATAAGTATGTTTCATATTTTTGATTTTTACAGCCAGTAGATGGTGCTTCAAGATTTCTACAATACCATGCACTTGATGGCAGGATTTGGAGGGTTGTTTGTTTGTTTGTTAATGCATTTTGGGCAATTTATAAAATGGCACAATAAACCTAAGAAATGACGAGAGAGTCATCTGAGGTTGATGATGTTGTGAAAAGGACCAAGAATCTGTTTTCATACTAAGAAAAGCAAATATGGCAAAACTAATCAGGAGGAAAACTAAAACTCTAACAGATAAAGGCAAATGTATTGTTAGCCAACTTTTACAAAATAGTTCCTTAATTTCTTGCATGAAACTAGATGTAACGTTAAATGAGTGGATGTATTTCATGTGTCTAAGTGTTTTTTCTAAGTATCAGTTCAGGGGTGAGGGCTAATTCGGTTTGTCTGTGACATGTGGAGCTGGGTTAATCCTCCCCCACTGTAGCCCCAATGAACCTCGCCACCCCCAATAAAAGCTGCTAAGCACCTCTTAGCCCCACAAGGGAACCTTTCATTGTGTTATGATGTCACACTCACTTCACATTGTTACCATCGTTGAATTCTTAGTCCTACTGTCATAGCATTCTTTTCTAGTAACTGAGTGCACAGGCCCCATAAGGATAGCTCAGATGTTTTTTTTTTCTCCCTGTGGAGTCTTTAAAACAGGATGAAGGACATCCACTGGACCATTCACTGTTAATACCCATTTGTAGGAACTCTCATAAATTAAGATGGCCGTTCCCATGTTATGTGTCACTGTAATCAATTCACAAGTTGTCCCTGGTTCATATCTCACCTTAGTTATGAACCCATTAGGTGGCATTAGGGAAGCCACTACCTCTCAGCTCCAGTGCCCCATCTCCAGTATGGGAATAGTACTGACCTACCTTACAAGATTGTGAGATAACACCAAAAAAGGTCTTTGATTGGGTTCCAACTCTCCCATGCATGAGCAGAAAGTTCTGTGTATGTATGGGACAAGGCAATATTTCCTTTTGGTATTAGCCACCCATGTCTCATGGCTGCATTTCCAAAGAAACTCCTGACTGGGGCATATGGGGTTGCATGGAGATGAGAAGAACCCCTGAATAAATGGAACAATGCCACATTATATCCCAGACTATATACATATTCACTGTTCCCTTTTATTTTCTTTTTTGTTAAGCTAATGGGGAGGGGTAGGGCCAGTATATTCATGGCATCACATGTAAATAAAATCATTCCATGTTGGTCACCATTTCACTAAATAAAGAGCTTACTTAAACCATGTTGACAATGTTGAAAAATGGTAACCTTCCATTTTCGCTTGAATGTCAGCAAAAGACTATTCACATTTCAAGTGACACAGGCTGTGGCCAAATTTAATATTAAAATACTATTCCTATAACTTCTTGCATAGTATTTGGGTTAAATTTATTATTTTATTTATTTATTGCATTTTTATACTGTCCCATAGCCGAAGCTCTGGACGGTTTACAAAAATTAAAACCATAACAATTATTCAAAATATAAAACAACAACAGTATAAAAAAGTAGCACAAAAATACAATATAGGAACACAGCAGGATAAAACCAAGCAGCAATATAGATTTTAAATACAAATTTAAAACAGCAAAGTTAAAATTAAACTGATAAACTCTTAAAATACTGCCACAGCAGAGAAGGTGCTCCTCCTGGTAGCCACCTGCCTCACTTCCTTTGGCAGGGGCTCATGGAGAAGGACCCCTGATGATGATGATCTTAGGGTCCGAACAGGTACATATGGATAAAGGTGAATGGATTTCATAGACAGAATCCACTATAACTTCTATAGCTGTTATGGTGAGCAACATACTTGGCAATCCTTAGTGCAGGTGTGTTGAAGCTGGGGGCTTCCTGGGGTCCCAATCCAGCCCCCCTGGTTTTCCCAATGGCCATGCCCCAGTGGAGGCTGGTGGCTCTGGTTTTATTGGTTGAACCCTATCACTAAAATAGGTTCAGCACCTTGAATAGCTTCCCTTAGAGTTTGGCTGGTTCTGACTGAAGCCCAGAATGAAATCGAAGCCCCAACGAAATTGGAGCCACCAGCTTCCACTGCCATGCCCCCTTCCCCATTTCACCAGGTGGTCCCTGCTTCTCTCTCTACCCCTATCATTTTGTGGTTTCCTGGCTTTTGTGCATTTTTCCCCCATTCAAAAAGGATGAAAGGCCTCTCCAAAGGCTTCATTACTGAAAATAAGTGATTCAAGCCAAAATTAGCTGGCATTTGGGGTATTTTAGCCCAACCACTTTTTGCCTTTCGCCATGCTCCCTTTGCCTTTGGCCCCACTCACCACTGGAAGCCCCCCAGGAGGAGCTTTAGTGAAAGTCAATTTGTCCCTTGGGCTGAAAGAATGTCAACACTTCTGCCTTAGTGCATGCATTTCTCAGCAGCCCTGCAAAGAACATCACATTGCTCCCAGTTGTACCCATAAAGAACTGAATGGGGGACAATGCTCACAAGGAGGCAACATCATGCAATTACTGGGGATGGGGGCTGCACTTGTGGCCCCACCCCAGCACTGGGCCCTAGTGGCCTGCTTCCAGACAGCCAGATGTAGTGAAGAAGCTAGCAGCAGCCCAAAATGCCCTGCTGCCTGAGGCAGGAGGATGCACACACCCCATACCCACTCCCAATGAGCGACTGGGCAGGCGACCTCTCTGGAGAAGATCCCAGGCCTGAATGCCATGCTTTGAGCAGTCTTTCCTCAAACCGAGGCATTATGAGATGATCCTGGAGACTGCATGGGCTGACTGTACAGGCAGTCTCCAGGGCCACCTCATAATGCCCCTCAAAGCATAAAAGCAGGCTTGGGGCCGATCTACATATGAGGTTTTTGACGTTTTATAAGGGTTATGAAAACTCTTTGGGCCACATGACGCACTCCCTATAACGTTGTATATCTGAGGTTTTTTAAAACTCCCTTCAGTTATATACAACGGTTTCACTTTTAATAAATCGTTTTACGTAAAATAATGTGTCCTTCCTTACCGTTTGTGATTCCTGGAGGCAATGCTTCGTTGACCGGTGCCCAAATGCTTAGCAGTTGATTGGTGGGGAAGAAAGAGGAAGTGGGTGAGTGAACTACAACCCCCACAATGCCTTGCCCTAAACTCATTGAAAAAACGAAAGAGAAAGAGACAGGGCAGAAGAGCGTGTGACTGCACACACCGCTTTAAAGACTGAAGACTCTTCTCCTGTAACGTGAGTACTCAGTAATGTGGCCTAAGACGTTTTAGAACGCACCTATTCAGAACGTTTTAAAATACTTTTTAAAACGTTCCAAAGGACTGTGTAGATCGGCCCTTGGTCACCTGTCTGGATCTCTCACTTGGGGGGACTCTACCAGAGCAAGAGATTGGACGAACAGGTTCTCTGGATAGGCCACTTGCCTGCCCAATCTCTGGCTGTCAGAGAGTCCCTCAAATGAGAGAACAGGCAGGCAGCCACTTTGTGTGGCTGATGTGGCTGTCCTGAGAGGCTACTTACCTGCTTGATCTTGTTTCAGGGGAGTCCTCAGAGTGAGAGATCGGGAGAGAAGGCAGGCAAATGGGCATCTTCTCCAAAGAGCCCACACACCCCATCTCATAAAAAACATAAGAGCCATGCTGGATCAGACCAAAGGCTCCATCTAGTCAAGCTTTTTGTTCACACCATGGCCAACCTGCTGCCCACAGGAAACCCACAAGTAGGACATGAGTGCAACAGCACCCTTCTGCCCATGTTCCCTAGCAACTGGTGCACATAGACATACTGCCTCTGATACTGGAGGTAGCATATAGCCCTCAGGACTAATAGCCATTGATAGCCTTCTTTTCCAGGAATTATCCGCCCCCTTTTAAAGCCATCCAAATTGGTGGCCATCACTATGTCTTGTGTTAGTGAATTCCATAGATTAACTATGCCCTGTGTTTAAATATGCACACACATTCTGCCCCCTCTCCCCTGGTGAGATACCTAGTGAGCACTGGGCAGCATCTCCAAAGACCTAGCCCATCTGATCTCTTGCTTTTGGAGATGGCTCAGAGCAAGGCATGGGGTGGGGGCTGCTCCTCCAGAAACCCTGCTTGCTTGCTGGTCTCCTGCTGTGGCCTTTGGTGCAGTGGGGGAGGGGAGTTGCGGTGCCCCTCCCAATCCACTGCTTCCGAAGGCCCTGGAAGAAGCCTAGGCATGAGCAGTTCCTTGTGCCTAGGCTTCCAGGTAAGTGGTGCACCAGTGCAATCAGGTGTCCAAATCACATAGATTTCTATGTCGACTTCCTTCCTACAGAGGACCACCGTAACATGTAGATGCCCAGTGGGCCAGCTGCATGTCTGATGCTGGCTCCACTCAAGAGAATGGCCCCATATCCCAGGAATTGTGTGATGCTCTCTTCATGTGAGTTACATGTGAAGGGTATTTGATTTGCCACGAGCCACAACTGAAACAGGATTTCTTGGGGAAAAAATCTTAATAATTTTCCAAATACAAAGACAAACAAATATAATATGCATCAAATATCAATCTAGTTATTAGCATCTAACATTTATCCCCTTTACTTTACAGACAAAAATATTGGTAGAATCCTTTGACTACTTGGAGGTGGTCTTTATGATTCTTCCTAATAAGAAATTATATTTAATCACTTTCCTATAAACTGATGAAAGACTTTGACCCCCTCTAGAAGGATTCGCTTTGGCACCTGGTTGCCCGATTATGCGCATATTCGCGGAAGCACATTTACTCCTAATACCTCTGTACGAGAGGCGGTGAAGCACATTACGGGATGACCGAAACGTGCTTTAAACTTGTTGACATGCAGAGAATCACATGTTTACACAGCGGTAAGGTGCTTTAACTGCTGCCACAAATTTTGACCCCCTCTAGAAGGATTCGCTTTGGCGCCTGGCTGCCCAATTATGTGCATATTCGCAGAAGCGCATTTACTCCTAATACCTCTGTACGAGAGGCGGCGAAGCGCATTACGGGACGACTGAAACTCTCTTTAAACTTGTTGACATGCGGAGAATCACATGTTTACACGGCGGTAAGGCGCTTTAACTGCTGCCGCAAATTAAAATTTGTGGTTTAACGTGCATTCGATAATGCGCATAATCGGAAGTTTAAAGCGCCTCAGCCTCCAATTTGCGCTCCTCTCTTGTAGAGGTAAAAATTTTAATCAGCCTTGAAAGAGCTTTAAACCTCTCTTGTAGAGGCAGCCTAAAACTCACGGTTTAACGCACATTTGATAATGCGCATAATCGGAAGTTTAAAGCGCCTCAGCCCCCAATTTGCGCTCCTCTCTTGTAGAGGTAAAAATTTTAATCAGCCTTGAAAGAGCTTTAAACCTCTCTTATAGAGGTAGCCTTTGGCAAATATTTGTGTGCATGTCCTTGATTCTATATGAAATAAAATCATACTATATTTCATATATGTCAGATGTTTTGTCTTTGCCTTTCACTAATATCAGTTGGTATATCAATATTTCTGCCTTAGCTATTTGCCAAAGATCCATGTACCAAGACTTCAGTGTGAATAGTAAATTTAAATTTTGTTTGTTGTTCCACCCATATTGTCAATAGAGTCAATGCTGATGCTGATGATTATATAGATAGATAGATGATAGATAGATAGTGTGTGATGTGTGATATTTCCTGTTCAGAATATCATGTTTCAAGACCAGGGCATATCAATCACACATGAATATATAAACCCTGCCGATTACAATTTCTTAAACGTTGTGTTCTGTGTGTATTTGCTAGCCTTGCCAGATGCACTGGCACAATATACTGTCAATGTAACAATTCTAAGAAATTCTCCCTAAGGACTGTCGATACAGTTTCCTTTAACCGAGTCATCCATAATCTATCCCATGCTCTTTGCTCTACTGTTTTCCCAATATTATCTTCCCACAGCAATTATGCACGCTCTGAGGTGGGAGAATGCTCCCCCTATTGCTGTGTCATTCCCCCATTGCTACTGCTGCCATGTCACCCCCACTTGTACCCACATCGTTGCTGCTGCATCCCCCTCATTGCAACCACTGACTTCAATTTCCACTTCTTTCTTTCGGTATCACTTTCAGTATCCTCTCAGAGCAAGCCAGAGGGTAGGTAGACTTTCTGGAAAGCCACATTCACTGTAGCTAGCATGGCTCTTTAAGGAGTCAGCCAGGCCCAAATGCTGGCTTTGTCCGAGCTAGGCATTGTGGGAGTCCCAGGAAAGCACCCACATACAGGCAATCTCCTGGGCCACACCTCCCACAACTTCTACCTCCCTCCAATGAGGGACAGGCAGTAACACCACAGTGTAGGTGCACAGTAACTTGAAACTTTGGATGGGGTCCCAAATATTGCAAGTTGTTTGGTCAAGCACTTTATCAACTGGTACATACTGAAGGAAACGCTGCAAAGGCTTTCCCCCCCTTCTTCAAAGAACAAGTGCTTTTGGACACCAACAGTTCTGTGATTATTGAGGGTTGATTTTGTGATGATGTGTCTTTTTGCCGCTTTGGACTATCAGAGACCAATTTCATGCTGTGTGAATTCACTAATCATGCAACAAGGAAGCAATCAGAAGGTGGGTAGGTGATTAGTTTGCTACAGGGTTTTACAGAAAGAAGCTGAAAACAAGGAAAAGACCCATCACCTAATTGCCATCTGGAAATATATTTACTATAACCTGCAAAATTGGTCCCAGAAAAACTCCACACTGGGCTAATTCAGGGCCAATTTCAGGGGATATGAATATACCCCAATGTGGCTGAAATGCCAAGTTGGGCTACTGTTGGACTATATTACAGATTTCTGAGCAGTCATTGGTCATACATCTCATTTGTTCATAGCACCCCTTTTCACCTCTGAATTTCATTACATACATTTCTCCAAAAAGGCATTTAGGCAAATTCTGTCCAATGTATGTCCAATTTACATAAGGAAATTAAATTCATGTAGCTCTTTTTTTTTTAACTTCCCGTAAATAAAATAGTCCTAAGGTAGTTCCCCTCCCCCCACAAAAGTATATTGCAATGGGTTCCTATTAAGTTTCAACAGGAGTCTAAAGACAGTGATAAAGAGCATTGCCATCAAATACTTGGAAATTAATCTGGCAGTTTGACCCAGTAACCGACATGCATACTAAAACACTGATGTGAATTGAAAATAAAATAACCACGCTTGACAGATATAATAGTTTAAGTGATTTCAAATTAACCACATCCCACTGACCGCAAGTGAAGAATGTGTTCATTCTCCTGCAATGAAACCTGCTCTAGGGACTCATTATACAGAGCAGAGTAAGTAAAACCAGAGTGGAGTAATTGATGCTGAGGAGGAAGGAAGAATGACAGCTATTTAATGATTCTCAAACTTATACATAAAGCTATCTCGTGTGCCTAATGTATTATTTCTCTCTTTCCAAACTAGGTATATTATAGGCTTGCATCTGTATTACATTGCAATTGCAACACTTGATACAGCTTTTACGGATAATAAATTATGACACCCCCTTCTACCCCCGCACAAAAGGCATTGGCTGATACGGGGAAATAGTAAACAACAAACATCTTGTTCCTGTGGATATATCCTGTGGCCACGGATATATTATGTGGGAGAAGGAATTTGTGAAGAGCACTCATTTTCATCTTATTCTGTCACCATCGCTTCCTATTTTAGGAATCATTTAATTTCCCGCTCCCCCCCCCCCTGATCCAGATGATGTGTTACTAAAGGAGGAAACTCTTGCCCATGTGGCTACAAGAAGGGGCAAGGGAAGCTAGCTTTCCTTCAGAGGATACCCTCTGAAAAGACTTTTGGTAGGTCCGCACACGCTTGTTTTCTTTTACTTAAAAGTATTGTTTATTCTAGATGATCAACTGGTGTCATTGTACTGGGAGGGATAAAAAGCACAACCATTGCTTTACTGTGTATTCATTGGATAATGGATACCTCAGCCTTTCCCAATCCGGTAAGCTCCAGATGTTTGTACTTCAACTCCCATCAGCCCCAGTCAGCATGGTCAATGGTCAGGAATGCTGGGAGTTGTAGTCAAACACATCTGGAGGGCACTAGGTTCAGGAAAGTTGCCATATATTTTGCTTGTTTGTTTATAAAGATCTCTTAGTTTCCACACACACACACACATACATACATACATACATACATATATATATATATATATATATATGATTTCTAAATCAGGGATACCTGTGCCTGCCAGTATGGAAAAACAGGCTGGTATTGCTGCTTCTGTTTGCTAAAAATACAAAATAAATTAACCACTTGTGCAAAAGATGGTGTCTTCATGGTTTTCACAGTGGGCCAACCTAGAATTGTCACCTTTGATATGAAAATTTGGAGCGATGTGACTTTTCTATGCATTGACATCTTTAACATCTTCATTTTGAGGCTGACAGTGACAGGAAGGGCATGGAGAGAGGTTGAGTGACTCACAATATCTCAAAGGAGCTGGAATTGTCTTCCGATTGAAGCAAAGTCTTCCTTTCCTGTTTTTAGCCCATAATTCAGATTGAGGATGTACAAGGGTTTTATGTCTGATAGCATTTCACAGGGCTGGTGTCTAGGCATGGACTTGCTCCCCTCTTCATCACTGCAACTTGCATGTTGACCTGCCTCTCACTCTGGCCCAGACAACAGTGGTGGTGAGAAGGAGTAGGAGCAGATGCTACTGCCTCTATGCTCACTGGCCGGCTGCCTGCCAAACAAGCTAGTCGTAGTAATAATGAGACCAACAGCAGCTGGTGACAATGGCAGTGAGAAGGTAGGCTCACTGAGGGAGGGGACCCATAGAGGGTACCTTGCCCAAGGCCCTTCTAAAACCTGGAGCCTGCACTGGGTGAGGCAATCCCTAAGGAAACATGGCCCCAAGTTGCTGAGGGCTTAATAGTTGCTGAAGGCTTAACAACAGTACCTTCCACTTAAAGCGAGCACATGGTAGCAATTAGGGATGTGCACTGGATCGGACCCGATCCACGATCCGAGTCCGGTCCAGTGGGAAATCGGATAAATTATCCGATTTCCGATCCCGCAGCTGGATCGGCCGATCCAATCCGAACCGGTCCGAAAAAGCTCCGAACCGGTTCGGCGGATCGGCGGATCGGCGGGCGCCCACCGCCGCTTCCATTGGCGGGCGCCAGCGGGCGCCCGCCGATGAAAGTGGACAGCGGGGGGGGGAGGAGGGGGGCACTTACCTTCTCGGCCCGGTGGCTCCCGTCCGGCGCCGGCGCCTACTACTACTAGCAGGCTCCGCGGCCTGCTCTAGGGTGGCGCGCCGGGTGATGTCATCACCCGGCGCGCTACTCTAGAGCAGGCCGCGGAGCCTGCTGGTAGTAGTAGGCGCTGGTGCCGGACGGGAGCCACCGGGGCGGGAAGGTAAGGAGGGGGTGCGTGGAGGGGAGGAGGGGGCGGGGGGAGGGGGGAGGGGGGCCCTTACCTTTCCGGCCCAGCGGCTCCCGTCCGGCGCCGGCGCCTACTACTCCCAGCAGGCTCCGCGGCCTGCTCTAGGATGGCGCGCCGGGTGATGTCATCACCCGGCGCGCTACTCTAGAGCAGGCCGCGGAGCCTGCTGGAAGTAGTAGGCGCCGGCGCCGGACGGGAGCCGCCGGGCCGGAAAGGTAAGGAGGGGGTGCGTGGAGGGGAGGAGGGGGCGGGGGGAGGGGGGAGGGGGGCCCTTACCTTTCCGGCCCGGCGGCTCCCGTCCGGCGCCGGCGCCTACTACTCCCAGCAGGCTCCGCGGCCTGCTCTAGGATGGCGCGCCGGGTGATGTCATCACCCGGCGCGCTACTCGAGAGTAGGCCGCGGAGCCCGCTGGTAGTAGCCGCCGGCGCCGGACGGGCCGAGAAGGTAAGCAGTGGCGGGGAAGGGGGCTTACCCCCCCCCGGAGCCGTCCGCTTCTATCCGCTGGTGCCCGCGGGCGCCAGCGGATGGAAGCGGGCGGCCCCAGGGGGGGTAGGGAGCGCGGGGGAGGGGGTTTACCTGCCGGGGCCGTCCACAGCGGACGGCCCCGGGGGGGGGAGGGAGTTAGGCCCCCCCTTACCCACCCGCCGCCATTTTTTCCTCATAGACTTGCATTGCAATGCAAGTCTATGGGGAAAAAAATGGCGGCCGATCCAAAAATGTACGATTTTTGGGTCGGGATCGGACTCGATCCGGTCCGGGGGGCCTCCGATTTTGTCCGAACCGGTCCGGGACAAAATTGGAGGTCCCGATCCGGGTCCCGATCCGATCCGGGGGGTCCGTGCACACCCCTAGTAGCAATGATGAGAAAGAGGATGAAGAGCAATAGCAGTTAGTGACAATGGTGGTGGATACACTTGCTGTGGGAGGGTCCCATTGAGGGTGCTTTGCCCAAAGGAACTCAAAAACCTGAAGCCAGCACTGGTACCTCACCTCTTTTGAACCACCTAATGGACACCCCCTCCCCCGCCACCCACCTCATTTTTTCAGTGCCAATGCTTGGGAAATTATACAATTAAAGGTTCGACTCTTGCATTTGGTCTCATCAGTGGCCCTCTGCCTTTCCAGTCCTGTTTAGGGGGCTGGATCTTGACTCACAAAGTCTTTTTGGAGAGGGAGGACCCACTGCTACTTCCATCCCAAAGGCATTTACTTAGAAGTCAATTCCACTGATTTCTATGTAAAGAGTGCAACCTTAATATTTACACCAAAGCCTTCAATTACTGTCCTAATTTTCAAATCTATGTCAAGATGCAAACGTGAGCGACACTGAAGACTCAACAGGAAAAGAACACATTTGGATAGTTATATGTGCAGAAAATTAATGTGTGTACTTCAGCAGAATACTGCATTAGCGCCATCTGTGCCCATTGACTGCAGGTTAAATCAACACAATTTTCAAATTAAAGGAGAAAAAGCTAAAAGTCTTCCCTGCACCGCATAAGAAATTAACATCCCCTCTTCTCCTTTCTTACTGGTTGTCCATCCTGCCAGTGCCATACACCTTAGGGCCAAACATGAATTGTGATAGGTTGTCACACGGTACAAAATATTATAGATGAAATCCTTCCGGGAGCAGCAGCTGGCTTGTTTTGTAAGCTACACAGTTATTTGGCAGTGATGAAGCTACACATGTGTCTTAGGTTTTCTCAGATGGTTAAGCTTCTTTTTCTCCAGGGCTCCTTTTTTCCTTCTTTTATTCATCTTTGATTGTGAGGAATTCATGCTCTGCAATATATGCTTAAGGCCAAAGCCTAACAATTATTTTGCATTATAGCCTTTTAAAACCTTTCCATTATAAATAAGGGAATTTGAAAGCTGGCCATTAATATGTTGAGTTGGAATGTATTATTCTAAAAGGAAAAAAGGCGCATTAGTCTTCTTTCAAATGCAGAACAAATTCTATTACTGTATTCTCCACTACCAACAAAAGGCATGCTTTGTCCAGAGAATCAGAGAAATTACTGATAAAAATGGCTGGGAGGGCAATCTTTTCTAGTCTGCTCATTAATGTGAAATTACACCCTAGAGTATATTTTCAATTGGTCTGTCCAATCTCATTTCAAAGGATCTAGACAGATAATGGTTTCAGCCCTAAGTCAACGGAAGTCAGTGGGAACATCTCTATCTAATACAGTAGCATACGTGCTTCACCCAATGATATGAGATATTCAAGAGAGAGGTTTTGCATCTTGGCCCACATTCCTGTGGCTGGCTGTAAAAGAGAGTAGCTGGGTACCCTACCTTACAGAGGACAGTCCTCTGTTTGAACAGCTGTCAGAGCAGAGTTCTCTATTTGAAGAGGTGTCCAGTCCAACCATGTTGGAAATGTAACAGGGAAAGGGTATTCTTACAATTGTTGGTGGCAGTGTAGGCAAGGAAAGAGATATTGGCAACAAGTGTTAATATATGTTAATACATTTCTAGGGAGAAAGATACCACCTGGCCTGAAGATTTATTATTATTATTATTGTTGTTGTTGTTGTTGTTAATAAACTTTAAGGGGTTGATAAACCAGGATAAGGACAAACTCCTTTATCACATAATTGTTGCTGCTAAAAGAGTATATGCAAAACATTGGAAATCTAATCAAATTCCAAGGATTAGAATGTGCTACCTTTTTGTTATGGGATTTTAAGTCATAGGATGTTTGAGTTCTAAATACGTTAAACAAGCAATCCTATGTCCCCCTAATCAGTGTCTGGGGGCACCAGAATTTTTCAGTTTTCTGGCTCCGAGCTCAGAGACAGTGCTCTGAGCCCAGAGCCTGGAACCCATGCTTTCCCTCTCCTCCTCCTTTCAGCCAACACTGAGTGAACTGTGGTGGCTGCCTTTCCATACTCGGTAAACTGAGTGATGTGGGGCTTTCCCCTCCAACTCTGAAGTTCCCCATGTAGATGCTCAAAATTGAGAAACTAGCAACAACTGCCGGGCAGGTGGAGCACGGAGGAGAGGACCCCTCTGTCCAACATCCACCCTTGCTTTGGATACTTGTAAGTCCCCAAGTTCAGGGGCTTACAAGTATCCAGGGTGAAATCCATAGCCTTAAGAGTCCGAATCATTAAGGGTGCAAGCATATCTGGCTGCGGAATGCTGGGGCTTTTAGGATTTTGTTCTATCTAAACTTGAATAGAATTGTGCCCCAACTTGGATTATTAGAGCTACTCATGGAGGGAAATGTTGTGCTAAACCTGAGCAACAATGGAAGTAGTTTAAAGAATTTTGGCAAAGCCAGCAAATTATAATCGGTAAAGCCAGCAAATTATGATCAGTATCCCATTTTTGTGGATGTAAGGAAAAATAATTGTTGTCATCACGTGGCTGTTTATTATTATTATTATTATTATTATTATTATTATTATTATTATTTATTACATTTGTATACCGCTCCATAGCCGAAGCTCTCTGGGCGGTTTACATAGGATTAAAAACAATTAAAAACAATATACAAAAATTAAAACAGCAAAAACATACAACATACACACAATCTGTACATTTAAAACTCACTTCAACACTTCAAAAAACTACAAAAATAAAACAAAACAAAACAAACCCAGGCTCCTCAGATATTGCCAAATGCCTGAGAGAAGAGGAAAGTCTTGACCTGGCGCCGAAAAGATAACAATGTTGGCGCCAGGCGGGCCCCGTCGGGGAGATCGTTCCACAATTGGGGAGCCACCACAGAGAAGGCCCTCTCTCTTGTTGCCGACCTCCGAGCTTCCCTCGGAGGAGGCACTCGGAGGAGGGCCTTAGATGTTGAACGTAGTGTTCGGGTAGGTTCATGTCGGGAAAGGCGTTCCATCAGGTATTGTGGTCCCAAGCCGTGTAAGGCTTTATAGGTTAAAACCAGCACCTTGAACCGGGCTCGGAAACATACAGGCAGCCAATGCAAGCGGGCCAGAGTAGGTCTTATATGTTCGAACCTACTGGTTCCAGTTATCAATCTGGCTGCTGCATTTTGCACAAGCTGCAGCTTCCGAACCACCTTCAAAGGCAGCCCCACGTAGAGTGCATTGCAGTAATCTAACTTGGAGGTTACCAGAGCATGGACAACTGAAGCCAGGTTATCCCTGTCCAGACCCACTAACAGCGTCTCAGTCTTGTCTGGATTGAGTTTCGGTTTATTAGCCCTCATCCAGTCCATTGTCGCAGCCAGGCACTGGTTCAGCACATCCACAGCCTCACCTGATGAAGATGAAAAGGAGAAATAGAGTTGTGTGTCATCAGCGTACTGATGACAATGCACTCTAAAACTCCGGATGACTGCACTCAACGGTGTTGATTCAACCCCCCTTTGTTCAACTTCATTTTCAAAATTAATTTTAAAAAATTGAATAACAGGATTAGTATAACATGATCCCATGTGCAAGCACCGCCACATTCTTGCAGCAGCATTTTAGATCAACTGAAGCATCTGAGCACCCTTCAAAGGCAGTCCCAGGAAGCCTGGCCACAAAGTCAGTTAAAACCTCAACTTAAGCTGTTAAAATGTCTGGGAGAAAAGAAAAGTTTTGACCTAGCGTCAAAAAGATAAGTGTTGGTGCCAGGCGGGCCTCATCGGGGAGATCATTCCATAATTGGGGGGGCCACACAACTCCCTTGTTGCCGTCCTCTGAGCTTCCCTCAGAATAGGCACACGGAGGAGGACCTTTGATGTTGAGCGTAGTGTACAGGTAGGTTCATGTCGGGAAAGGCGTTCCATCAGGTATTGTGGTCCCAAGCCGTGTAAGGCTTTATAGGTTAAAACCAGCACCTTGAATCGGGCTCAGAAACATGCAGGCTGCCAATGCAAGCGGGCCAGGATCGGTCTTATATGTTCGAACCTTCTGGTCCCTGTTACCAATCTGGCCGCGGCTTTTTCCACAAGCTGCAGCTCCCGAACCATCTTCAAAGGCAGACCCACATAGAGCGCATTGCAGTAATCTAACTTGGAGGTTAAATATGTATTTATTTAAAACATTTATTGGCCGCCTTTCAGGGCAGAAGCCCTCACATGGCCACTTACAACAATAAAATACATAAAAACAGTTATTTATTTATTTATTTATTTATTTATTACATTTGTATACCGCCCCATAGCTGAAGCTCTCTGGGCGGTTTACATAGGATTAAAAACAATTAAAAACAAAATTAAAACATACAACATACATAAAATATTAAAAGCAATAAAATAGCAACTAAAACTATAAATGACAACAATAAAATCAGAAAGAACAATAATGGCAATAGCAGCAATAACAGTACTCATCATGAGAGGGCCACAGTAAATGAAAATGTTTTCAAGTCCTGTTTAAAACCCTGCAAGGATCATGCATGGTGGACCTCCGATGGGAGTTTATTCCAAAGGCCACTGCAAAGAAGGCTGTCTCTTGTGTGATCACCATCTAATTGCTCTTATGGGTGGGCAAATGAGAAGGGCCTCTCTTTCTGATCTTAAAGTGCAGGCAGGCTGATATGGGTGAAGGCGGTCCTTCAAGTAACTTGGTCCCAAACCATTTAGAGCTTTAAAGGTCAAAACCAGCACTTTGAACTGGACTCAGAAACACACCGGTAACTAGTGCAGCTGGCACAGTATAGGCATTATGTGATCAAATTGCCTTGCCTCCACCAGTACTCGGGCACCAGCAGAAGTTTTTGAACTGTCTTCAAAGGCAGCCCCACATACCTCACTTTGTAGTAGTATAGCCTGGATATGACTAGTGCATGGATAACTAAGGCAAGGTCCATCCTCTCCAGACAGGGCTGCAGCTGTCATACCAGCCTAAGCTGGTAGAATGCACTCCTGGATACCGAAGCCATCTGGGTTTCCCCAGTTAGCTCAGAGTCCAGGAGGACTCCCAGGCTGCATACTTGGGAGAGTGCAACCCCACCTATGACCACTTATAAACCTCCATCCGAAGTAGTTGGTTTCCCAACCCACAGCACCGCCATCTTGTCTGGATAAAGTTTCAGCTTGTTTACCCTCATCCATCCCAAAACAACTTCCAGTTTCTGGTTTAAGAGTTCCAAAGCCTCCCTGGGATGTGCTGATGGAAATGAGAGATGGAGCTGAATATCATCTGCATACTGATGACACTTCAGCCCAATCCTCCTGATGACTTTTCCCAGCAGTTTCATGTAGATGCTAAAAAGCATGGAGGACATGATGGAATCTTGTGGCACCCCACAGGCTAACAGCCATGGGGTGGAATAGAAGTCCACTATTATCACCTTCTGAGACCGTTCCTCCAGAAAGGACCAAAACCACTTTAAAGCCATGTTTCCCAAGCCCATTCCAGATAAATGATCCAGAAGTATACCATTGCTGATGGTATCAAATTAGAGATTCTGTGTCCATGAATAAGGAGCCAGTGTACACATATCAACTTCAAATGATGGAACGTCTCTCCCAACACAAACCTACCCTTACACTACGATCAACATCTAAGGTCCTCCTCTGGTTGCCCACTCCGAGGGAAGCTCGGAGGATGGCAACAAGGCAGAGGGCCTTTTCAGTGGTGGCCCCTCAATTATGGAACGATCTCCCCGATGAGGCTCGCCTGGTGCTAACATTGTTACCTTTTCGGCACCAGGTCAAGACTTTCCTCTTCTCCCAGGCATTTAACAGCGTATGTTGAGGTTTTTGTTGTTGTTGTTGGTTAATCCAGAATAGTTGTTTTAAATGGATATTGTATTTATAATCTGTTTTTATGCTTTTGATGTTTGTTAAATTTTGTATATCAATTTTTAATGTTTAATTTTTGTAAACTGCCCAGAGAGCTTCAGCTATGGGGCGGTATATAAATGCAATAAATAATAATAAAATAATAATATATAATGTATGTCCTGTCTGAAGATTTCCCAGAGGCACTGTGGCTACTGTGGCCACTCTGGTTGGCCAATGTGGGAAACAGGATGGTGCAGGGTATTCTTATTTTCTTAAAAATACTTTCACATCACTACAAACATAAAACTTGCAACTATATAACATATATCCAGCATGGAGATTAATTTTTGTACTGGAAAAATGACAACAGGTAACCACTCTAAAGGTATAGTTATGAAAGACTTAAAAGTTGTTGAAAAATTATTCTCTTGCCCCAGAGAATCCTGGAAACTGTAGATCTAGAAGCAGGGCAGGACTAGGATTTCCAATAGCCAATTTCCAAACCCCACACCAAATTCCATATCCAAACTGTAGAAAATGAAAATGTTTGCTGGGTAAATAGGTCTTAAGAGTACACTGGGCATTGGGCTTCTATCGGGTATAGGAACCATTCATTCAGACTTTGCACATCTCAGTGACAAAATGCATGGTCCCAGGTTCAATTTCTGCCATCTACGGTTAAAATGATCCAATAACAAATTATGTGAACGACCCCTGGCTGAGTCCCCTGAGAGCCATTGCCAGTCAGAACGGAAAATACTAAGCTGGAAGAACAAATAGTTCAACCTGGTATATGGTAGCTTCTTGTGTTCCAAGGTCAGAACTCTGTTTAAAAATTCATATACAGGTGAATTTTATTTCCTTACATAAATACTGCATTTTCACAGGCAGATTGTTGTTTAATGTAAATATACCTGACTCTGCAAGTCAAGTTAATAACCTCTTGGCTTCCTATTCCCGAGGTACGGTTATGAACTTCTGTTTTACCGTTTTCAACAACAGAATCTCTTTCACAGATTGTCCAGAAGAAAAAACTCTTGAGCAACTTGTACAAAAGGGCTGATATAAAGAGACTTGGAAAAGGTTTGGAGTATATTGTTTCGGCAATGGAGGATTGTGACAAGTGCCTTCCCCTAGCATACTGGTGGGTTCTTCAATGCTGGAACAAAATGGGAAACAATTTCAGATGGGGGATTTCACTAGCATCGTCCCTTGGTTCCCCAAGGCAGTGTCAGGAGCATTCTTAATCTCTAAAACTCCTTACTCAGTACGCAAGGTGTCAGGGTTCCTTTTATAACCTGGACCCCCTGAGCAACTCCTTAAGGATCTTTGCCTCCTTAAGAGTCCCATCTTCCTTCTTTTACCTTCATCATCCTAGTAATGTGGGGTTTAGGCTGTAGACATTGGGTGAGTGACATTCCAGACACTTTAAGTTTAACACAACAGTTTACGAGTAAGTAAAACAAGCAATTTCCAATAAATGCATTTAGTCAATACAACTGAGTGATACAAAGGCCTTAACAGAAAACAAAACTTGCAAAAACTTAAGTTCTTTTACCCCAAAGACTTATTCAAGCTGCATCTTTCTGATCTTTCCTTATGGTGTGGTCTTTCTCTGACTCTTTTCTGGCTCTCTGGCAGACTCTCTCCTTTTATCCCTTCTTTACACACACACACACACACACACACACACACACACGCAGAAAGAAAGTACTGTTTCAATGTTGAACAAATGAAACTTAACCAGGAAATGAATCAAAACTACTCTTCTTGGGGATACCCCTCCCAAGAGAAAAAAACTAAAGGCCTCTAAGCCTGACTCTATTACCTTGCCTCTGTAGGCCACAAACCTGCAAACAGGGACAAGAGAAAAGGCATTATGAGGGTGGGGTGGAGAACATAAAAAGAGCCATGCTGGATCAGAGCAAGGGTCCAACTAGTCAAGCATTCTGTTCACAAAGTGGCCAACCAGCTGCTCACAAGCAGGACATGAGCAAAACAGCACCCTACTGCATATGTTCCCCCAACAACTGGTGTAGATTGCTCATATTTCCCCTTATACTGGAGATCGCATATAGCCATCTGGACTAAGAAAATATTTAATATTGCAAGGCACTTTTTTTGCATTGAAAAGCAGAGCCGTATATGGGTCTAAATAAGTCAAACAAACCATTTATAAATAATATTAAATTAAATCCTATGTGTGCATAGGGGATTGATTTAGGTGAGTCTTTGGAAGATCAGCAAATCAGCAACCAGGATCCAAGCTCTTGCACTGTTGAGCATTCCCACCAAAGATGAAAATATGAACCATTACTACAGATGCACTTTATCATAAATATTAAAGAATACTGTTTACTGCTTAACCGAAGGTTACATAAAAATGTCTATACAAAGAAGCTATGCCCAATTTAGGCTGTTTGAAATCTTCCTTCTGCCTCCCACCTCTCATTCCCTTTCCACCCCCCTGCAACCTCCAATAACGCAGGTAAGATCTGTTTGTGTTCCTTTATTTCTTATTGGCTATCTAATCCAAAATGAGTTCTTCTGGCTTCAGAAGAGTCCTTTAAAGCCTTTTTCATCTCTGAACCAGATTCCCCCATTGAAAGGAATTGTGGTTGAGCAACATCCTCAGTTTCAGTGAAGAAACAATCAGGAAAGTTAAACATAATGATTTCATGCCGAGACTATAGTGCAAACACATACTTAACCATCATTACCTCCTCTCCATATAATAACAGAAAACATCTGTATTGTGTACCGCAACATTACATGTTGCATTATAATTAGATATGTCCTGAAGCATTGGATTGAGGTAGTGAATTGTTTGTGGTCAGAATAGAGTAAGACTTTATTTTTATTTTTGCAATTTTTATGCATAGCTAAAAAGGGGGAATAAAAGAGTTTGGGGATCCAGTGTTTGTCACACAATCAATTTTATTATACTCTTTTTGACGCCAGGTGAAGTTCTTCTCATTCTCCCAGTATTTAATCTATCATCTTAGTCTTTTAACCTTGCTGTTTTAATTCTGTATTTTAAATCTGTATTTTAAATCTGTATAAATCTCTGCACTGCTGATCGGTTTTACCGTGGTTGTACTTTTACATTGTATTTTTACATTGTGTTTTTATATTGTTGTTCGTTTTATACTTTGATTCGTGTCTGATGGTTTTAACTTTTGTGAACTGCCCAGAGAGCTTCAGCTATTGGGTGGAATAGAAATGCACTAAATAAATAATAAATAAATAATTAAATATTACACATTGAAGTAGACGTGCAGTGAAATCTGTATGCTGAATAATTTATTACAATTGCAAGAACACGATACTACATAATCCTTTTATTAGCTGAAACTTTGGTTCATTCCTCATAGAATTCCTCTTAGGAAAATTGTTTCTGCACATGCATTAGGGTATCAGTTTACCTATTTTTTCTGCCTCGAATGCCTGGCCCAATGTGACTGAAGAATTAAAACAGATAATTTAAAAGACAAGTACTTAAACCACTGTTATGGTCCTGCCATGCTCACACAGCAGCATGGCAAAATTTTGCACATCAGGTGGCAAAATTTGGGAAGAGCAGTGGTAGTGGCGCACTCACTGCTTCTTGGTCCTGCTGGCAACCTGTAAGTAGCCAGCAGGACCAAGAAGCAGCCGCTCCTTTAGGCCTCCTGGGCAGCTCCCACCCACCTGGATTGCTCATTTGGGCAGCCAACAGGCCTGCCCACCGCCCCTTGGTCCTGCCGGCCATGTGCCTGTGGCCGCCAGGACAAAGAAGCTGTGAGCACAGCCAGCGCCAGTTGCCCAAGCAAGCAACCCTGGCAGCCAGGAGATGCCTGAGTGTGTTGCCACTTCTTGGTCTTGCCACCCACCTGCACACCTCCTGCCACCCAGTCCAGGTGGGCAGGAGGCATACAGGTGGGTGGAGCGGCCAAGAGGTGGCCACTCGTTCGGGTTCCTCCCGGCTGCCTGGGCTGTTTGCTTGGGCAGCTGGCACCATCTGCGCTCACCACTTCTTCATTCTGCTGGCCATGTGCCTCCTGTAAGACATCCAGCCAGGGGCAGGCATGGGAGGGCACCAGTTGGTGGGTGGATGGGGACATCGGTGCATAGGGAAGTGGCAGCAACACACATCAGGTGGAAATCCATCTTGGACCAGGCCTGAATCCTATATATGTCTTCTCAGAAGTAAGTCTCATTGTTTTCAATGAGGCCAATTCTCAGGTAAGTTTAGCCCTTATCTACCATCTTTAACAGTTGATACAGAAAATATATATGTTGCCCATACAATTGCTCAGATCATAATAAAATGACAAGAGATATTTATATTATGAACACACCATCATAAGAGCTTCTATGGCTGTAGGTCTTGTTTTATTTATTTATCTATCTATCCCCTTTCCATTAAAATTCCCAGGGAGTTTGCAAAATTTGAAAATACATACACACACACACACACACACACACACACATACACACATTTAAAGACATTAAATATCCTAGGAACAACATAAATCTGATTAAGGTAATACAGATCAAATGTAATTAAATGGCATGAGAAAACAGAAAGGCATTTGCCTGGCACCAAAATGACAAGTTCTCTGGGGAGAACTTTCTACAGTCAGGGGTGAACCAGCAAGATGACTCTTTTCCTTGGTAGCCACATAAAGTACCTTGGATGGTGTGAGAACCCGGAGAAGGGCCTCTGATGAGGATTCTAGTATATGAAAAGACATATATGGACTGACATCCTAGAAAGCTCCATCAGCCAAGCTTGATGGAGATTTGTAGGGGTTTAGGGATAGGAGCTGTCTTGTTTAGAAGGCATTTCTACTGTCTAGTACACTATTCCCCAATCTACTGCCTTCCAGATGGCTTGAGCCCCAGCCAGAAAAGCCAATGATCAGGGATCATGAAATTTGCAATCCAAATTATCTGGAGGGCACTGCCACATTGCAGAAAGCTGGTCTAGTGACTTCTGTTTTACATAGGTGTATCATGGGCCTTTTAAAGCTGACCATTTGTCCCCTGCAAAAGTGTTTGGGGGATATTCAGCAAATGAAGGGGGGAGGCAAGTGAATTCTAAGAATCTGGGAGAAGGATCTTACCTTTAAAGACCCAGTGCCTGAGGTCTTTGGGCATGTCTACACCAGCCATTTATCGCGAGGTCAGCTCGAGGTCATCCCTGTGCATCCCTGGTTGACCCTGTGCGTAGCTGATCCCAGGGTCAACCAGGGACGATCTCTCAGTTGTCCAGGGATAACTGGGACTCCACTTACCCTGATTTTCCCCACGGTCCAGGACAACCCCAAGGATGGCAGGCGGTGTGGCACAGGCTCCTGGGTCCTGCCTCCTCCCCACAAGTAGCAGGGCTCTTCGAATGGGCATTGAGCTGTGGGGCTCTGTGCTCATTAGGGGGCAGCATTTTTGCCACCCCTGAGATGGTTCTCAGCATGTTGGGGCGCCGAATTTGACACCTGCACATCATCCCACCTGGCTTTGCTCCTAACATCTCTGTGCCCCTATGTCCCTGCCCCTCTGGTCTCTCTGCGGTTGCTGAAGACCTCAAGGAAGAGTCAGACTCCACACAGCTGGAAACGTTGAACATGCCAGGGCTCTAGGATGGCCAGGTGTCCTACTTTACAGAGGACAGTCCTCTATTTAAAAGCTATCAGAGGACACTCCTGTATTTGAACATGTCCAGTTCAAGATTAATTTGAAGTCAAAGAAGGAGAAGGAGAAGGACAGAAAGAAGGGGCCTTTAATAGTTATCCCTGAACAGCAGAAGACCAAGCAGTTGTCATTTAGTCAATAATATTTCCCACTACAGTGAGATGTATTGCATTTCTATTTAAATTATAGTTATTATTATTTCTAAAGTTGTTCCCATACATATACATTTGCGTATGCAAATATTATGCGAAGTAGTGCCTTCTTTTGTTCTCTTTTTTTGGTAATGCATAAGTAGCTACCTTATGCAGAGCTTTCAATCATGTGGAGGAACCTACATACCTTCAGCTGGTTCCCCTTTCAGACCTTTGCTGAATGTTTAGGCAACAGAAGGGCATGGCCAGCTGGGTATACAGACATCAAGAATGGGGCCAGAGGTGCAGCCAGTATTGACTCCAGGTTTTTGAAGGACTTTGGGCAAGACATCTTCAATGGATTCCCTCCTTCAGTGATTAGTCTACCTTCTCACCACTATTGTTACCAGCTCCTCTTTCTCATTAGAGAGCCAGAGGCATCTCCTGCTCCTCCTGCTCACCATCACCATTGTCTGGGCCAGAATGAGAGGCAGGTGAACAAGCAGGTTGAAGTGGGAGGAGGAGGAACAACTCTAGACGGCTCTTGGCAGTGAGCTTCTGCTGGGCTGAGGGCCCTTGGCCAGTGCCTGACCATACCTACTTTTGATGCCATCCCTGAGTGCTGTCTTATTCCACCTTCTACTTGTTAGATCTATGAGTGGAGGGGAATAAGTGAGTAAGGCTCAGGTTAACCTGTTGTGACTTCTCCCCTGTCTGATGAAGCCCTGGATGCTGCAAACTCCCTTCTCCCAAGCCCCATCAAATAACTATAATTTGGGGGGGGGGGGTCTCCTGGGGGGATGAAATGGTTGTGTATCCAGTTTAAGTCTATAGCATACACCCTAAGTACAAGAAGTTCTGCTGATGCAAATACTTGGGAAATGAGTTGTCCTCATTGTTTGGAGGGTAGTGATTCAATATTTCTTGTTGCCATCCCCAAAGACAGGGATACAGCAAGCTGCTGGGGATATCCGCATTTATGAAACATTTTATTTCCCCTGAGATCATCATTACTAACTTTCTAAATTCTGTTCTTTAATCTCCCCTGTCCCCACTACTCTGACTTTATTCGAGAGAAGAAAGAAGTCCAAATGCCAGGGGTATTCAAATGCGGAGATGTAATGCTGGGCAGAAGTTAGTAATGTCCAAATATTAAATTTCTGAGTTTCATATTTCTCTGTATTCTAGAAATGCTCTCTTGAATATTTCAGCAGAGAACAGAAAATTGAAATGTTATGCATAACTGATGAAGTTATAGCAGGCCCAAATTGCATTTAGTTTATTGGGTAGGAGATATTTTGTTTGCAAGACAGGAAAATGTATATGTTGGAAATATATCATTCCTAATGATCTTCATGCAACTTCTAGCTTCCTTCCCATTAGTGAAAAGACATAGGCCATTTTGGGATCACCAGAACATATCCATGCAAATTATACAGTGAAATCCTGATACTGTAGACTGACTCTGAACAGGCACACAATCAAAAGCATAACATATCATTCATTAAATTTATCCAGTAAACCAAACGGACCACATTCTTATACATTTTCAGTTCGAGCTGTTCTATGTTTTATGCAAGCGGAAACCTTTGCTGACTTTGCTCTGTCGAAATGGTGCTGCAATTGTACTTATAGTGGAGTTGAGATTGGCAAAGAGCACTTTGTTACATTTGAGTCTTAAAATATGCTGAGAAATAGAAATCCATTTCTTAAGCCTTCAAATGATTTCAGGTGTCCTATGTATTCTTTGTTATTCTATGTTTCAGTATTAGTTCATTATTTTTAAAACGTATATATGTGTGCCCACCTCACAAAACAATTGAAAGCTCTCTGAGCATAAATTTACCTAGGCTGACCATATGAAAAGGAGGACAGGGCTCCTGTAACTTTAACAGTTGTAGAGAAAAGGGAATTTCAGCCAGTGTTATTTGTATGCAATTAGTTCCTGGTGAAATTCCCTCTTCATCACAACAGTTAAAGTTGCAGGCACTATACTAGAGTGACCATATACAAAAGAAGGCAGGGCCCCTGCAACTTTAACTGTTGTGATGAAGAGGGAATTTCACCAGGAACTAATTGCATACAAATGACACTGGCTGAAATTCCCTTTTCTTTACAACTGTTAAAGTTACAGGAGCCCTGTCCTCCTTTTGATATGGTCAGCCTAAATTTACCACCAATGGTATTCCTAGTGGCAGAAGTAGACCCTGAAATGGAGCATTCCGAGGTGGATTTGGAACCCAGAGGTGCTGCAGCCTGTAAAGTTCCATTCCATAAGGTTGAAACTGCATGTACTTCTGAGGCCATCTGGGTGTGATCTTGTGGCATCCCAGGCTTCAAGGCCAAAGTATAACCTTCACTAACTGCACTGAATAAGTTCAGTTTAGTGTTGGTGGGAACTTCCTGTCGCCCCAGAAAGCCTAGGCACATCATTCCCAACTCATGTCATGATTTTTGGTAACAAATCCAGGAATGAGGGGAATTATGAAATTTGAAGAAAAATCCTGATTTTTTCCATTCTCCCCCCGCCCAAAAAGCAGCTCTACTTTATTGTCAATGGGAATTTTGAAAAATGTTTACAGCTCTGTCATTTTTAAAGATAAAGTTACAAAACTCGGCACCATGATGGCGCTTAGGTAGGGGTTTAGCTATGCCAAGCTTCAAGTAGATCTGTTCACCTGTTGATTTTTAGGATTTTTTTAAATTTTGAGGTTTTAAAATTATTTAAAAACAAAACAAAACACTGGAGGCATACCCTTCAAATTCAGGTTGTCAAAATTCCTCTTTGGGGTCTTGCACCTTGACCAGTTTCAACCCTTGGCATCAAGGGGATATCAAGTTTTTAGCTAAGAAGTGCTGGGCGAGCACGGCACCTATCCTGTTGCAGATTTGGTGGGCAGTCGAGCACCTGGAGCTCAGCAGAGGTGAGGTGTCCAGATATCAAAATGTGGGAATGGAGAGGTCAGTCAAAGCAGCCCACAGGGCAAACCAGGATGGGCCAGAAGACTTTTTCTCAAATTTCCACAGCATGGGTGATGGAGGGTCATCCTTAGAGAAAAACTCTCATGACCAACAGTGAGGTGCCAGTCGAGAGGGAGAGGCTCTCATCTTTGCGGATGCCCTGTTGCTGCGGATGTTGGAACCTGGCATGTTGTTGCTTTGCTTTGCTACCCCTCCCCTTCCACTTCACTTTGTTCACTTGTGAGCTAGGCTCTGTCTGCACTGCTGGCAGGCAATGCAGAACATTTGAAGTGCATGTCAGAGAAAAATTGATAGATTTGTGGCTATGGCTGGCTGGCATATCTCTTAGAGCCAGTGTTAGACTGAAGACACAACTCAGAGATGGCTGTAGCTGAGCCCTGAGAGGCTGGCATGCCACACAGAGCTTTTTAGGAGTGTCTCAGAGCCCAGTGTTAGTGCAGGAAGAGGCATCTGGTGGCGAATGTGTTTTTTTAAGTAAGAGTCACCAGATGTGACTAAGCAATAACCTGTCACCCTTCCCCCCAGCCACAGGTACAAGTGTGCAGCCCAGCTGGACCGTTGGGAGACTTTGGAAGAGGGAGGGAGATTGATCGTTTGAAGCTGGAGGCTTTCGTTTGGCTGCCATGACTTAGAGAGAGAAACAGCAGAGGCTTAGCCCCACAGTACTGGCATGCAATGCAGGGCATTAGAAAGAGGGTCTCAGAGTCACGTGTTTGTACAAGAAGTATACAGTTCAATGTCTGGACGTGAAAAGTGGTGCCAACACAAAAGCCTTGAGAAGCTAATGTATATAAGTAAGAAGTGTGAATGGGCAAAGTAGTGTCTGCCGCTCACACCATCTCTAATGTTAGAGTAGAGAAACTTGTGACAATCATACACAAGTTTAAAAAAGAAATTGAACTTTAAAAATAAAAAAGCCAGCCAGCCGGCAGCAAGCCCTGTTAAGCGGCAGCTTGCAGCAGAGTGAGGATACAATCAGAAAATATATTTGAGGGAAGGGGAGAATGTATCACACAGAGTATAGCAACAAAGTACAACAAAAGCTACAAAAGTAGGAGTGAATGAAATTAATTTCAGATACACTGGATGTCTCACTTGTTATTTCAGTGATTTTAACATTAAGATGTTATGTAGAACAGATTTGTCTTAATTGTGTGCTGTAAAATCAGACATGTGACCAAGGCTATGTTCAGGTGGGCACACACCCTTGGTGCTGGACACACACCCTGGGGGTGGACATGTTGGTGGGGAAGTCCCCTTGGGGGCCGACCATGTTGGCCTCCTTTTTGGTTTCCAAAATATGGTCACCCTACTAATAGAGATCAACCAGGATTTGCTAAAGGGTTTTGGGTATAAAACCAAGAGGGAGAGAAGATGGATTTGGCTTTGTCTGGTTTCTTTTTTGCCCTTTCCGTTGTCTGCTTTGGATTACCTACTTTCTGAGGCCCTGTTCTATTGAAGACTACTTCCGTTGATATGTATTGATAGATTTAGTTGGTTTTGTTGTTTTGCCCTGTAACTATTGTTTCCCTGGACATGCACATGGTCCAGCCCTAGGGATGTTGTTGGAACCAGCATTCCTCAGAATGGGTCCCTCAGCCAGAAGGAGGCATCACTAATACCCACCATTGCTTTCAATGTGTGTGTGTATGGTGAGGGATAGATAGATGATAGATGATAGATAGATAGATAGATAGATAGATAGATAGATAGATAGATAGATAGATAGATCCACTGGGTTGAAAAGCTTGGCAAGGTCCCTCTACACGCATCTCCTGGCCAAGGTCAGTGCAAGCCATTGCTTTTGAAGCAATGGAAGATTAGCCTTACTACCCTACTTCAAGTGGTTTGTTACTTTAGAAGGTTCACACAAGCCCCTTCATGTATTCAGGTGCAAAGAGGTTCTCAGGGCTGCCTAGGCTGGAACTGCCCACTGCCAGAACCACACACTGCCTCCACCTCCCCTGATGAACATCCACCGGATGCTAATAAGATTGTTTTCTGCAAAAGCAGATGTATGCACAGAGAGCTCCTCCACTCGAAGGAGGACCCTGATTGTGCAGCATCCCTCCTTGAATGTAGGAGCTCCCCACATGTGGAGAAGTCATAGAGAGCCAGAATGATGTAATTGTTAGAGGGCTGGATTATAGACTGACCATATGAAAAGGAAGACAGGGCTCATGTAACTTTAACAGTTGTAGAGAAAAGGGAATTTCAGCCAGTGCCATTTGTATGCAATTAGTACCTGGTGAAATCCCCTCTTCTTCACAACAATTAAAGTTGCAGGCACTATATTAGAGTGACCATATACAAAAGAAGGCAGGGCCCCTGCACCTTTAGCTGTTGTGATGAAGAGGGAATTTCACCAGGTACGAATTGCATACAAATGACGCCGGCTGAAATTCCCTTTTCTATACAACTGTTAAAGTTACATGAGCCCTGTCCTCCTTTTCATATGGTCAGCCTACTGGATTAGGACTCGGGAGACCAGGGGTCTAGTCCCCACCTAGTGATGAACCTCACTGAGTGACTTTGGCCAAGTCACTGACTCTCAGATTACCCTACCCCACACAATTGTTGTGAGGATAAAATAGAGAGGAGGAGGAAGAGGACTGTGTAAGCTGCCTTGGGCTCCTTGTAAGGGAGAGAAAAAAGGCAGGATATAAAATGTAATAATAAATAAAATGAAAATAACTTGTCATGAATATCCACTGGAGTGGGGGAGGGCCATGGTTCAGGCAGGGGATCAAGCAAGCAGTGCAGCCCCAAGAAACCCTCTCTGTGTCTGCTGAAGGGGTTCATGTGAATCCCTCTTATATAATAATATGTAGTAGAATTACAGAATATGTAATTAATAGGAACATCAATGTTAAAGTAGTTTTTATATGGATACAATGATGCCTTGTTTATATTTATCATTTCTCTCTCACCCTTTGCTCAACGAACAAACCATTTTATTTTTACAACAATCTGAGAGATAGTGACTGGTACAGTGTTGCCTAGTGAGAGTCGTACCTAAGTGGAGATTGGAAGTTTGTGTCTTCTCAGTCCTAAGTCCAATACTCTGACCGTGACAGTGACATAGGCCTTTAAAAAATTGATTTTATGGAGGAAAAATAAGATTTCATATAATTGTTGTGGTGACTACGGATGTAAATGAACTCTAGGCAAAATACCTAATGTGTTGCAACATTAACTAAAGAGTGTCATATTGGGAAGAGTGTCTCACGGATGGTTGTTAGCCATGCCTTTCTAACAAACCACGATTTAAAGCAGAGGTGCAGAATTTCAGGGCTATAGGCCAAATCCAGTCTACAATCTGGCTCTCTAGGGTCTCCCCATTGGCCATGTCTCCTTCCCCTGGCCCCACCCCCTTTCTTATGATTGTTTGGTTGTGTCCCAGCATTTGCACAGTTGTTTCATCATTCTAAAAGGTTGGAATGACTCTCCTGAGGCTTAGTTACTCGTAGTAAGAGTGATAAGCTTCAATATTCTTAAGCTTTTGGCTCCATCTTATTTGCCTTTGGCTTCACCTATCACTGGAAACATGGCCCTGAGAGCTTCTCTGAAATGAATTTGACCTTCAGGCAGAAAGAGGTTCAATACCCCTGGTTTAAAGAAATCAAGATTTCCCCAAGTTCAGATGTGACTGTGACTACTTTCAAACTGGAAGCAGAAACGTCTAATCTCCTTGTAGTTGTGCAAGAGGAGAGGAGGGAGTCAGGAAGCACATGAGCCAAGGACTGATGTAGGCTTGTGCATATAATGAGAAACCATGGTTTCCTGTGACCATATTGCACACACTACACACTTATATACATGCAGAGAAAGTCATACAAGGAGAATTACACCAAACTCTTCAAAGTGCTTGTTCCTAAGTAATCTAAAACAGTCAACAAAGCTGCTGTAAAGAGGTGGTGCAAAGATTAATGTTGCCCATGTACTCTGCATGAGATGTTGGGCTTATATACCTAACTTGCATGATTTTTGCATTGTTAAAAAAATCAGAAACCTTTTGTAGGAGGGAAAGAATTTAACGTCTTACCCAAACCAGAAAGTATCAAATGATCCCTTCCCCCACAGTAGATAAAGTTTATCTGTTCCTGTCCTGAGTATGAAAAAGTTAATGCTATTTTACCCCAATTTAGGTAACCCTTAGGATAATTTTTTAAGCAGCAGGAAACAGGACTTTCTGGCTGGGTAGATAATGATATCAGCTGCTTCATTCCAAAACAACAGGTGCTTTGGCATAAAAATGTATATCATCATACTGAGATGATGACATCAGATCATACTTCAGCCTAATTGTGAACCACCTCCATTAATCCTCAATTTTTTTTATGAGTACTGCAAGGTGAACTATAAATTTGGAAGGTGCTTTCTTACTCAGTGTAGAGGGTTAACATTACATTGTCTTCCTACCCCGAATGCAAAGTTCCCATTGACATTAAATGATACTTACTTAAATTGCACTGAGTACATCAGCAATTATATACAATTGAGAATCATTTCTGGGTTAAATTAATAAACCCATTAGATGTTCTGGAATGATCCAGAACAGTGTTAAAGATTAATTGAGGAGAGGAAGCAAGAGTCCAGAGTGTCCATTTAAATATGGAAATGTTAGGAAAGCCTTATATTTTCTGACTTAATGTAGAAATACGAGGAAATCAGAATGTTTTGGTTGCTATTTAACGGAATGTGCTAATAAGCTGAAGCCCTAAGCACACTTATTAAGGAGTGAGCCCTATTGAAAGTAGTGGGACTTAATGTGCATTGTCAATAATGTGTGAATGCATCACTTGCATGCCAGGTTTCAACATTGGGATCCAGTACTCACCCACATCGGAATGAGTATATGGGCAAGTTCCACCATAGGTATGAGAAGAAATCTTCTTACAGGCAGTTCTGTTCACATCACAACTTTGGGAAGCCTGAAATAAAGCAAAGTCCTTCAATTTTTTTTATAAGTTAGATCAGCTTTCAAGAATATAAGAAGAAAAGAAGAAAAGAAGATCTATCTAGTCCAACATTCAATTCATACATTGGCCATGGGAAGCCTGTAAGCAGGACATGAGTGCAACTGGTATACATATGGATACTATGTCTGCTACTGGACGTAGCGTATAGCCTTCAGGACTAGTAGTCATTGATAGCCTTCTCCTCCATGAATGTGCCCAACCCCCCTTTAAAGCCATCCAAATTGGTGATCTTCGGAGGTTTTGGGCTATAACTCCCACATTGGCCATGATGGTCAGGGCAGATGGAAACTGAAGTCCAAAACAACTACAGGGCACACAGTTTGGAAAATATATGTTAGACTGTGAACCTCACTGGGATAGGAATATCAGTATTTCCTGAGCTGGCATAATAGTGTAAGGTATAAGACAGCCTTCCCCAATCCACTCCCCTCTAGGTATTTTGGACTACAACTTCTAGGGTTCCTGATCATAGGCCATGATGGCTGGGGCTGATGGGAGCGGAAGTCCAGAACATCTAGAGGGCACCAGGTTGGGAAGTCTGCCAGTTTTATTAACTCCTAATGGTAATATGTTCTCTTTGCTCCTGGCTGTTTGGGTTGCCTTGGGGAAGCTAAGGCACAGTGTAAGAAGACAGCAGACTCCCCTGCTGCATGTCTTAAGTGTCATGTATTGAGAAGCACATTGCCTCTGAACATGGAGGCTCTATTTGTCTACTATGGATATTAAATAGCTTTTTATAGATGTACCCTCCGTTAATCCTGAAACGCCATAGCCACATCATATTGAATATATTAAAAATGAATTAAATATAACCCCCCACCAAAAAAATATTTAATATTTGCATTAAAATATCCACCTGGAGTGTACCACCTAAAGCTTATGGACTTTTTATAAAATCATAACAAGTATTCATTCATTGCAAGCACATCTTTAATTGGCCTCTTTATTATGGTTTTGAAATTGAACAACAGATTGCACATCTTTTGATTTGGTATTATATATAAAAAAAGACAAGTCGACAGAACTGAATGAGAATTAACTTGAGTTTCTAGGTAGGGAAGCAGAGAAGCATAACAAATAAAAGATTATGTTCTTTTGCCTTTTAATTTTAATATATAATACTGACCTTCTTTAAAACAGATGCTTTCTCCAGGAGCCAGATGTGTCTCTAAGCAAATTAGTTATAAGAAATACATCCAAGGACACGGCCATTTAAGGATCAATAAATTATTCATCTGTCATTTGTTACTGTGCAAGGCTTATGCTGACATCTTTGACATGAACGAAAGTGTCTCCGTCCACAGTGATGGCATTAACAATTTAAGAGGGGTGCATTTTTAAAATAATAATAATAAAAAAACTAAAAGAGAAGTAGCTTGAAGAATTGCTGTTTATCACCACATACATATACACACCTTAATTATTCATGGCACATCCACTTAAAAAGCCCACACTCCATTATGTAAGTTGTGCAAAAAGATGGGTTGGATCCTGATCATCTCTGTGCCATATTCAACAAAAGAACAACTGTATGCAGCGTTCTGTGGTCCTGATTTTCAGTGAACCATTCAAGAGCACTTTTTTTATTAAATCCATCCAAGGATGAGTTTTATTTTTTCTATAAGCAAAACTCCCGTCTTGGAATTTTTTTAGTGGGCTTAGTTGCAACATTTGGATGACCATATGGAACTCTTAGAGGCGTCGTGGGACATGCAGCTATGAAATCTGATCACTATCTCCCCAGTGACAGCTGGAGCCTTTACACCATCAGAAAATTTTCAGACTTCTAATTTGTCATAACTACCTCCTGTGGAAAGGAAATATGTTATGTAGTCAGATGCAGGAATTTGACACTACATAACTACAATTGTTGGCTTCCTTTCCCCATTTTTTTGTTTGAGCTTCAAATGAATTTCTTGGCTGCATCTTATGAGTTGCTTATGCAAGGAATAAAACATGCACCAAGTAACTATACAATTTTTAAAAAACCAACCCATATGGGGTTAGTGTAAAATCATGGCAGAACTCCTGAAAACAATGTATTTACTTGATGTTGGTGGGAGATAAGAGTATTTCTGAAACTTTGTTTAAAAACCATTAAAACGCCTACATCAATTTCACATTTTAAGCATTTTTAATACCTCGGTTTGGTGTTGATTTTGTATATGGAGGCACATACATAGGTATCTTAGATGACAAGTTTTAGTAATATGAGGTTAAAAGCCTTGACATGTGAGTGGACTTCCACTTGCACAATAGGACTTCTATTTGCTTTTCTCCCCACTGCAGCTCCCCTGTGTACAGTTCAAATCTGCTTTGGAAAGGGTAGAGGGGAAATCCATCTCATCTTCATTTTCCATTCTGCTGGTGAGCATCCACCATTGGATAGCACCATGAAAGGGGCATGCAGATCTACATATTCCATTTTAGATAAGTAACACCAGCGATAGTTTCCCAACATGTGCATTGGGTGCAAAATATACAGTGTTGTGGCCATTGCCTAGTTTTTCAATAGTCACACACCCACAGGAGTATGCATTTCCATTTCTAGAAAGGTACTGTGGATATGGGCCAGCAGCATTATGGCCAGAGTTGTATGAAACATTTCACATAATTATTCAGATTGTCTTTCTCCCTTGGTGAAGTGACAAGTCCCTTTTCCCACCATAAACCGAGATGACGTATGAGTACTCCATGTGGACTGCATGAATGAAGGCTTACATTACATGCTTCTTCTCTCTTAAAAAGGGAGCAAGATCACATAAATCATTCTGCCATGTATGTCAGCCTCCTCATGGCATGGCTGCCTCATGAATTTTGGGTACGTACATTGGCTACTTACCTGTTTTTACCTCATGCCAAGGGATGAGGTAAGCGTGTGAAGCAGTCTCATGCAGTCGCTGCTTTGTGTACACGGGTATATGTGGATTTCTGATTCCACATGTTCAAGTTTAGGATGCCCTTATATGGACCAGTTCTAAGAGTCTTATAATGTATAGATTTGGAAAACATCAGAAATAAGTATAGTTTTTAACATGTGAACACAGAATACCAGATATTTAAACACAAATTGAGCAAATACAATATATTATAAATTTGGATAGACTCTTCAACAAACATATTAAGCATGGGGATTATATCAGTTATTGGAAAGCACACAAAATGGAGTACATTGTGAAGAGAATCTGTTCAAAGAAAAACTGTCATAATAATGTGTTTGGACTCTAGTATCAAAAATACAAAGGAACACTTGGAAGATAATTGCCTACATTGCCAGAAATGATAAAAGACTTTCCATTAAAAAGCAATGAGGAAAGACAGTGCCTAACCCTAGGAATAAGGAAAGAGACTGCAGGAATAGCATCATGCTATGTAACAACCTGCCACCAACTCTGAAATGGACAATAATGACAAATGGACACAAGGGATGAAACCCCAAACACACTGTGAAATGTTATCCTGGGCAGATGCTTAGTATATATTATCTAGCATTGACAGATACCCAAGGTTTATGCTTTTCCACACTTTCACAGCTCAGTGTGGCAATAAAATATTTTGGCATATGGACTGTAGCTTCTACATTCCACCCTTCCCATCTTCCCTTGTAGGTGTTCAAAGGAAATGGTTTCCTTTAGTTTGACAGTTACTGACGTGATACTTTTTACTTTTACTTTTACTTATATTTTTAAGTGTCAGACTAAGGACCTAGGGCACTAGGAGCCAAAAAGAAGAGCAACTACCTTTCATGCTTCCTAGATATCCTGGAATTGTGGAATTGTCATGATGTTCTCCATTATTATGGGATTTCCTATATCTCTGCCTTCTGGTTTCCCCAGCATGCTATATAATATTTTCTAGTTCAGGCTCAGCTACGGACTTGTTTCTGTAAACTATAACAGGGCAGTCTATTTTTGATCTGCTGCCCCATAAGCCTTTAACGTCCATCCTCCTTTGGCTACTTTTTGGCCTGCCCAACTTCTGCTTTTGTCTGGGTGACCAATAAATAAGCTTTTACCTTAATCAAAATATGAATCTTATTGAGCTGAACTGGTTGTCAACCTGTCAGTCAGGACTTGGAGGGAAAGGGACAGATCTTAGTGGAAGAAAACCTGCTTTACACACCCAAGATAAGTCCATGACATCTCCAGTTACAAAGAGCAGGTGATGTGGAAGATTTCTGCCTGAGATTTTGCAAGTTGAAGTAGGCAATACTGGCTAGATGGATAAAAGTCTGATCTGGTATATGGCAGTTTGCTATGACATTCCTGCACCTTCTATCAACTCCTGAAGGGTATATCTTGTCTGCATCTGTGAGCAATTGTTATAAAGCTGAAGTTGTCGGGACATGGGCAAAGAGATAGTCAGCTAACAATTGTGAGAGTATCATTAACCATTTAGCCTTCCATTCTGGCTCAGCTGCCTCTTTCATTTCTAAAATAAATTGTAACCTGGTATTATTCCATCTCATTAGCTCTATTCAGGCATTTTGTCAGGGTAGGCTAAACATGTGAGAATGGGTACTAGCCCCATTCCCTCATGCTTTTCCAACACCCTGTACATGTTGAGGGTGGCATTCTGGAAAGAAGAGCCTCTTATATCTCTTGAGGTTCTCCACACAATCTGGGACAAATTGCTTGGAGAGCTTCCATTGACAGAAGAGGCTCTCCTTTTCAAATCACTGCCCATCACTTGTAGAGGGTGATGGAAATGTGTGAGGAGACCTGGGGCTATTGTGCTCCCTCTCCTCATATGTTTAACATACCTGGATAAGGACCACCTGAATTGTTTCAGGTGTTTTCTTTATTCTCATTCATTCATTCTTGACATTGTGAGAGCTTGCTCTTAGAGTTGCTTCTGCACAAAGGTATGCACCAAAACAAATAAGGAAGGAAGCATCAGGGACAAGCTACACATGAGATCAAATGTGTAGTTTGGTGTTGAATCTATCCTTTTAAAAAGTGTAAATAACATCAGGGGGGCAGGGTCAATCTGGATTGGGACTGTGGTACATGTGGGGGTCAAGCCTTTCCTCACACCATGAGCCCAACTAAAATCCACCTTCCTAAAGCTGGTATTTGGCTTGGGAAAGAAGCACCCATTGGCACCAATGGGAGCTTTCTTCTCATGCCAAATAGCAAGGGGGTGAAGGGGGGTGAGAAATGTTTATCAGGATTGCAGTAGTGGAGAAAAGGGTTAACCTTACCTCCCTGTGTGCTAAGCTTTTGATCCTGATCAGCCCCTCTTCCCCAATAGTGGCTGCTCTTTACATGGCACACACAACACCATATTTGGATTCAATCTCATGTGCAGACCTCAAACCTCCCATTCGGCTCAAGGCATGTCAGCCTTGGAAGTCAACTTGACTTCAAGGTAGTAGAGGTTGGTGGCTCCAGTGGTGAAGATGTGGTGATCCCATCCTGGATTTTAGTTAAAACCAGCCAGAGCTCTAAAGGTGTTATCCAAGGTGCTGAAACCTATCCCCAAAATGGATTCAGCACCTGGATAGCACCTTTAGAGTTCTGGCTGGTAGTAATTAAAACCCAGAATGGAATTACCACCCCTCCGAAACTGAAGCCACCAGCCTCCACTGCATGAAGGGCATATCTAAGTCAGGATCCTAAAGTATATCTAAGCCTTATTATGCCAAGCAGACATTGCAAGTAGATATGCAGAGAAGGGATGAGAAAAGTGCTGCCTGAAAACTGAATGACGCTCTGACTTAGCCAGGCGATGGTACAAGATGCTTTAAATACAGGATGCCTTTCGGAACAAACAAACAAAAGTTTTATGAGATATAATTTAGACAATGAGCCTGAGTCAGTTCCCTTTGAATGGCAACACCCCAATTGGCTCCGCCGGGAACAGAATTACAAGCTCAATATTTTTTAATTAATTATGCATGAGATAAAAATACAATTAGTCCCATTTCATTGCTATTGGCAGCTGGCCCTGGAATTTTTTAATAGCATCATGGCAAAATGGAAACATTGAAACAGTAAAGCGGCTTTTGTAGGAAAGGAGTCCCAGGCAGTTGGGTTATAGATGCATTTGCCCTGCTTTGTAATCAGGGATGCCTGTCTTTCTCTTTCTGGGTTGCATTGCCCATAGCACACATCATGGGAAGAAAAAACAGTACTTCTATATCTGTATCTGACAATCGTATAATTTCAGCTGACTGGGCTTTCTAAGCATGCCTTGCAGTTTAATTTGTATCAGATGAAGTAGTTTACCAGTTGCAGGAACATAATATTAGAATCGCCTGCAGTTCTGAGAAATGCTTATGCAGGAGTTGCATTGGGCCAATCCACCAGTTTTCTCTTCCCCCCCCCCACCACTCCCCACAATCTCTTTTGCTTGGTTTTTCAACTCATGTAGACATTTACACAGCAAACTAAAAACCCAATACCTCCATTTGGAAAAATTCTATTTAGAAGTTGCACAGCATGGGCTGTGTTGCACTGAACTGCAGTGCAAGTGAGGAGGGATAGAAAATCGAACCAGTAAGGCAGCATTTGTAGGAAAGGAGAAGGTGTGGCCCTACTATTAGGCAGAGTGAGGAAGTCACCTCAGGTATCAGATGCTGGGAGGTGACAACAAGGTGCTGGAGGAGAGAGCTATGGGCCACATAGCCTGCCCTATGCTCCCTAAGCTAGCCTGCTGCTTCAGGTGTGGGGAGGATGCTGCCCCATTACCAGTGTCAAAGAAAGATTCAACTGCTAGTCCAGTCAGCCTTTGTACATGGAATGGGGAGGGGCGCCATCTTGTCCTTTGTCTCAGGAAGCAAAATGTCTTGGGTCAGCTCTGGAAAAGAGTCCCAGATAGTCAGGTTTTACATTAACCACATGGCAAAAGTTGGCTCTGTGCAAGGTATTTATTTATGCATTCATTCCTTTATTTCATAGATTTATATACTGCTGAACATATTTTAAAATATCTCTAATAGGTTCCTATACCCAATTTTGAATAATTCCCTCCTTGCCCTGCAGTTCAGTGCAACACAGCCATGCTATTCAGAAACCTCCTAAATAGAAATCATCTAAATGGAGGTGTTGGGGTTTCAGCTTGCTGTGTAAGCTTTGTTTGATTTAAAAGCTGCACATTTTCAGTCCCAAATTAGACTTTTTTTAGCTTTCTTTCTTCTAAATTATTTGTCAGAGATCAAAATTATAGACTCCCTGTTGATAGTAATATTATGTAAATATATAATAGATGCAAGTACAGTGTTTGGAAAGGTCATATGAGAAGTGTTACAGATAGGTCTGCAACAGTTATATTGATTAATGGGTTAGATTAATCTATTAAGAAATGTTGATGGACTAAATTAATCATGCTCCAATTAACTGGGCAGCAGACTTTAAAAAAAAATTAGCCAGGCTTGGCACACTCCAAACATGTTGAGCTGCTATCTCTATCATCTCCCTTGACCATGCTGGTAGGAGGATTATGGGAGATGTAGTCCTACACATATAGAGGGCACCAGATTGGGGAAGGTTGAATTAAGCATTCTCCCTTCCAGGAGGAAATGTGACCTGTAAGGAGATCAGAAAGAGGGAGGAGAGGGCAACACCAGATCATAAATGAGTGCATAAGAAGGTATAAAGTCAACTGGTGATTATACAGAAAACTTTAATGGAAAGGATAAAATGCCCAGTGCAGTTCGGTTTACTTTGCACCTTCTTCTGGGGAAAAAGAATGATTTTGATGCCCCCTGTAACTATATATATATATATATATATATATATATATATATTGCCCATGTAGAAGGTGTAAACCAGAAGTGAGCAACTTGTGGCCCTCCAGATGTTTTGGCCTAAAACTCCCATGATCCCTTTCCATTGGCTATATGGGCTAGGGCTGAGTTGTAGGCCAAAACATCTGGAGAGCCACAAGTTACTCACCCCTCATAAACCAAAATGTGTTGGGCATTTTACCTTCTATGAAAATTTCCTACATATTTCTGCACTGTTTTGAGGCCTTGCCTCCTTCTCTTCTAAAATGATGATTGCTACAATGCATGCATTTGTCAACTAAATCAAGGATATATGCCCTCATATGCAATCCTAAGAGTGTTTACTCAGAAGTAATTCCCATGGAGTTAAATGGGATTTGCTGATTGTTATATTCACTCCTTGGCAGACTTAATTGATTCATTGATTGACTAAAACTTGTACAACCAAAGAAACCACATTTCTTTAATTGGGTGACAGCTCCAAATTAGATCCCATATTTTTTTGAAGCTACTTATAGCAACTACTAGTTTATAGCAGAACAGAAGCTTCTTTTACATAGAGTAAGAGCAGAGATATTCCCCTAGCAATTTTTCTTAATTAATTGGTTTAAGTTAGTTTTATGTTTGACTGTCCACTTTATGACAGCCAATTCATTCCCCCACCCCTGCTTTTATTTTCTTCTCTCTCTTTTTTATTTTTAAAGAGATTAAATTTTGGCACCAGGCTATTCTTTATATCTTTGTGTTCAAATTTTGATTTGGCTAATTGTCTGAATGCTCCACTAAAATTGATCACCTTACATCAATAAAACCAGTGGTTAAGTAAGTAGTTTCCATATTGCAGTGTGAAAAGCTGGAAATAAATGTACGGAGCTAAAACTGAAAAGGAAAAAGGCATTAAATAAATGCTTATTATAATAGTTTGTAGTTACTCGCAGTTAGAATAGGATCACAGGAAGTTGCCTTGTACTGAGTCTGATCATTGGTCTATCTAGCCCTGTGTTATCAACACTGATTGGCAGTGGCTATCCAGGATTTCAGTCAGAAGTCTTTCCAGCCCCACCTGGAGATGCTGGGACCTTCTGTATGCAAAGCAGGTGCTCTACCACTGAGCTATGCCCCTTCCCTTCTATGAATCAAAATAAACAAGACCCCTGTGGACTATATTTTGCATGCAAACAGCAGTAGCTTTGATTAAAGAAGCTATCTAAATGTTACCAAAATTTCCTGATAGCCCAAATAATTTTTGAGCTTTTGAAAATACTGATCAATTTTAATATTTAAGGAAGTACTGTTAGGTTATTCATTATATTTGCCTAACCATTTTTCTAATGACATCGTCGTATACACCAACTCTCATCTATTACACTCACACATCACTCTTCAAAAGAGTTTACGTAGGATTCAAGTGGTTTCCCATCCAGGTAGTATACAGAAAGGATTAGCTTCAGCAGTTGACATGTAGCATGGCCAATCTCTAACCCAGCCTGATGAATTGCCACCCAAACTGATATAGGTCTATGGCAATGATCCAAACTCTACTGATTTGAAATAATATTTTTTAAAAATGGCACAGTGGCAGTGCATGAAGGAGTGGGATTTTTTTTCAAATGACTTCTCTTTTTGTATGGTGAAATATGTTAGAGCATTGCAAATTTACTTGGGAAAAACTTAGTAAGGGGAGATGGGTGTAAAACCCAAAGCCTACATTTTGTCCAGATTAAGCACTGAAACAAATAAGGCCCCTCCTGCCATGCCCAGCTTGCCTGGGCGGGCGGAGACAGTTGCAAGTGGTGGCGAGGATAGGGTGACCAGATAAAATCCAGGTCAGGGCTCATGTAACTTTAACAGTTGTAGAGAAAAGGGAATTTCAGCCAGTGTCATTTGTATGTAATTAGTTCCTGGTGAAATTCCCTCTTCATCACAACAGTTAAAGTTGCAGGGGCCCTGCCTTCTTTTGTATATGGTCACTCTAGTATAGTGCCTGCAACTTTAACTGTTGTGATGAAGAGGGAATTTCACCAGGAACTAATTGCATACAAATGACACTGGCTGAAATTCCCTTTTCTCTACAACTGTTAAAGTTACATGAGCCCTGACCTGGATTTTATCTGGTCACCCTAGGCGAGGACAACATGTGGAGGCCAGCCATTGGTGGCCTCCTTATGGGGCCACCAGCTGGGGGTGGAGCCAGGTTGAGATGACTCTTATCAAAATGTAGAAGAATGTTCAGGAGACCTGCTACAATTGAACCGCTGCTTAGTAACCCAAAACTGGAAAGTTGGATGGCAGGAAAAGTATTTCTAGTGAACGTGGGAATTAATCAGAAGTTATTGCATCAGGCTTTCATCTCAGTGTCGTAAGTAACACACTGATCCCTGAAGTCATCCTTGCTTTGGCAGTATTGTTAAACTGGGAATAGTTCGTAAACAAGTGGGACTTGCAACTAAATGTTGCAGCATGTGGCTGTTCCCTTTTGGAATTCCGCTCCGCATGTATGTGCATTGCTAATGGTGTTCTTTTGATTTCCTTCAGAAAGTAAGGGGTTGCAGCAACCAGCACCAAAAAAAGGTAGTGTTTGGATGTAGAAAAGAGAAATTAACTCACAATCAATCTCAGTTTGAATTTCAAAAATATTAAAGTTCCTTGAATCAAAATCAGGGCTCATCACATATAAGGCAATCCTGAGACTACTGGATTCAACCTATGAACGGACTAATTTTGAGTTTGGGTGGCATCTCTACTTAGGACTGAGCAGCTCTAAGCAGCATTTCAGCTTTCCCAATCTGGGAAGCTATGCTGGCTGGGGCTGATGGGAGTTGAAATCCAAAACATCTGGAGAATACCAGGTTGGGGGAGGTGACAATATTTGGAAGAAATAAAGAATATGAGAAAAGAGAAGGGGAAAGGAGGGAAGAAAGGAGACCACTCTTCCTGAAATGCATGCTGGTGTGTTTGCAATTCAAGGCAACACCCAATTTATTTCATATTGCTTTGATTATGCTGAGAAGTAGTTTAACAACGGCAGGATTCAAGGGACACAACATGTTTTTGCCTTTCCCATCCTCACTTCTCACCCACCTACTGCTCTCCTTTTGTCACAAATTCTTCTCCAATTTTCAGGAAAGTATGGGAGGGAATTCTGGCAGGCCTAATCCTTTTCACTTGACTTTTGTTTCCATTGGCCTTAATTAACCTCTCACTAGGCTCATAAAATATGTGATTATAATTCCTTAAAAAAAGAAAGCCCCTTCTTTACTCACCAGGCAGGGGTATTTTTTGTAACTATTTGAAACCTGTTTCTTACTGCCGTGTATGCAATATTGTGTGCACCAGTGGCCAAGGCCGGTAATTTAACCCATATCTTGATTTTCCCCTTGGGCGAAATAGTAGTATTCTAATCCTATATAATTGTTTTCCATTTCCTGTGTCTTGTTTTTCTATTGTGGTGGTTGCCCACATATGTTTTTGCTTGTGAACAGGAGAGAACGTCTTTAGGTGAGGAAATCACTGTAGCCGCTACAAATTGCTCAACACTGCATTGAAAACATGCAGAAATGCAATTTATGTCTTTCTTTTCTTCATATGCAACAAAAGCAGATAAATACACCTAGTAATTTTCAGTGGTGAGAGCAATTACTCCCCCCACCCCATGTAACTGTTCAGAAAACCATATATCAAGTAACATTTTTATATCCAGCGTGGCATAGTGGTTAGAGAGCTGGGGACTAGAATTAGGGAGACCCAGGTTCAAATCCACACTCAGCCATAAAGCTTACTGGGTAAGCGTGAACCAGTCACTACCTGTCCACCTAACCTACATTGGAAGAGCTGTGTGTAATTTTTAAAGCACACTACAACTGTTGGAGACAAAATCACATGCGAATCAGAAATCCAGGGAAGCAGGGTGGTAAATAAACTGTCACCACCACTTGAGCGAAGAATACTATGGAGAATGAACTTTTGATATGGGAGATCATTCACCAATATGTTCACTCGGTAAATATTCAGCCATCTATATCCACCCATGATTATCACATACAGGTGATTAAATGCAACTTTATTGGGGAAATTAATATTTATGTATTATTTAATAAATACATTATCCCTCTTCCATTTCTGCCTACCTTATGCATTAGAGGGAAGTGCATATTTTAATGTCAATACATCAACAATCCTTCTATGGGGCAAGGGGCTTGCTCATTTTGCCTCTTGTTCACAAAGAACCATTAATATTAAAAGGCGAAAACATAGCTCAGAATATAATAGCTCCATAGCTTGTATTTCAGAATGCCTTGCCTTTGCACTAAGTAATGCCAATTTGCAGGCTGAAAGTCACAAATTCCTTCACGGTCCAAAAATTATGGGTACAATACATGCATAAAGCCTAATATTCAGTACCTTGAACCTTTGGTTAAAAAATTTAAGGCACTATGAAACTGGAATAACTCTCTGAGCCTTGAAGAACTGCAGTCGACAACCATGGTCTTGATGGATCTAAGTTCTGATTCAGTATAAAGCAGCTTTGTATATCCAGCATTTTGTGCCACATTACCCACGAGCTGATGCTTGGAATTGTGTCAGTGGCTGCCATTTTGTGTAGTCACCCACCTAATCACATAGGCCCTAAGACAGCTTTCTCCATCCTGATGCTCTCCAGATGTTTTGGATGACAACTCCCAGCATTCCTGATCACTGGCTGGCTGGAGATGATGAGAGTTGCAGAACAAAACACAACAGGTTAGGGAAGGCTATCCTAAGAGATAATTACTGTTTCTGAGACCAGCTTAGTCCATGCTGTCCTCCAGACTAAAGAAGATGGGCTGCCACAGTGGAATTAGCTAATGTCCATGGCAAGGCATCTATTGGTTCTAATATCTCTGGATTGCAGAACATGATAGCTATTTCAAACAGTTGATGCTGGGTGGCCATGAACTCAACTGTACTGCAGCTGCAGCCTGTTTCGTGTAACACAGCATTTGCGTAGTACAGCAGTCTCAAAGGGAAACTTATACACTTGCGTTTTGAGGTTGGTCCAAGCTTTGGAATGCAATAAAAGTTTGGTTTTGGAACCTACCAAGCATTAATAGGGAGATTTGACTTATCACATGCTGTTTTTCTACCTTTAGGATAATATGTAGCACATTTTGCAATGGCATTCACTCACGCCTTGCATTATGTAAAAATCCTCTCTGCTAATCTAGTTTTGCAATGATCAATGAATGTCTCTCTACTGTCAAGTTATTCATATCTTCAAAGAATTCCAACATGTCAAACATGATCCTTGCCTTCCTGGAAAACCGATGAATGTCATTAATCAAACTTTCATTTCCCAAATATTCCCACACTTGGCCCTGTGAAAATGGTGCACAGAACTTTATTTTCATAGAGTGACGGGGGATATATATGTGTGTGTGTTTATTACTTATGTGCAACTTCTGGACTTTTTAAAAAAACAAAGTTTTTGTTCCATTCCTCAAGGATATCTTTTAAATTCAAAAAGCCAAAAATATACTCAAAACTTCCATTCCAAATTCATTTAGCACAGTGGGAAGTCTGTTGTCATAAGAGGACAACTTAGCAGCTTTTAAAGCTCTTTAACAAATATCTGAAGAAGTACACAGACACTTCAAACTTTCCATTAATTAGTTATGAAAAAATAAAATGGATTAACTCCTTGCTGTACGCAGCACACAAACACAGCACACACAAATACATACACACACAAAGAGAGAGAGAGAGAGAAAGAGAGAGAGAGAGAGAGATGACCATATAAGGTCAGATTAAAGTATCCTTACTATGCGCTTTCTATGCCAACATGGTGATGTCTAATTTGCAGCCAAGAATAGCAGGTGAATATAAAGCACGCTGTGTAGTGAAGAATTCCAATGAATTTGTGGACACAGCAATAGCCAAACTTGAGTCAAATTTTCAGATCACCTGGTTATTGTTGCCTCTGAAATAACTTCTGTCGTCTGGGATATGAAGCAACAGAACCAACATATCGCAGAGGGCAGGGTGAGCAAAACTGGTCGTTCTTCTAATTTTGAAGATTTTTTTAAAAGTTTTTTTAACCTGGTAAGTGGAAGAAAACACTTCAAAGGTATGAAAAATGTATCGAATCAGAATGTAGTGCCTTCTTTGTATGAATAGAAGAGAGAGAAAACAAATATGGTAGCCATCCCAAATCTGGTGCTTGACTATTTGTATCAGACTACAATCCCCATCATCCTCAACCATCAGGGCATTGTCTTGCTGGCTTGGGATGGTGGGAGTTGTAGTCCAACATATCTGGAGGGCACCAGGTCAAGGAAAGCTATATATGACAATAGGAATGAGTAAGAAAGGGCTCAACGGCTACATGCAGGAAGGAAACAGTAGAGGGAAGGATGTCAAGAAAAACTTGGAAGATGAAGGACAGGGAAATCTCCAGAATCAGAGGCACTAAGCCTTTCCCCCACCCCTTTGCTGGGGAACATGGATAGGAGGGCACTGTTGCATCTATGTCCTGCTTTGGGTTCCTCATTGACAACTTGTTGGCCACTGTGTGAACAGATGGACCCTTGGTCTGATCCAGCCTGGCTCTTCTTATGTTTTTATGAAAAAAAATTTTTTTTAAATTAAGGAGATCCACTTTAAGTGGGATAGTAGCTAGCTCTAGAGCTTATACATCAGAAGAAAATATGGACTCATATTGTGATATTATGGTAGCTACTAGTTAACATAGGAATTATACTAGATGTCTATGCAGAGCAATCTTATATAGATCGACTCAGTTCAATGGGACATACTCTAGATACGTATGCATAGTATTGCAGCCTAAAAGTTTCAACAAGTTTTCATAATTGATTTAAACTTTTTCATTATTTTTAATTGTGTCCCTTAGTAATTAAGTTGGTAACTGTCATGAATATTGCTTTTTCTCTTTTTATTTGATTTTTCTTTTAGCACCTTAGGTCTAGAGAAATGCCAGGTACCTTAATCTGGAAATAGCTTTTTTAGAAATGGAATTAAAATGATTCCTTGTTGTAACTAAAAGGCCCATGATCACAATTGCTACTGTGTATTATAGTATATCCATTTAGCACTTAACACCAAAGCTGTAATACATCTTCTCTCTTCAGGGAGACAGAATACATTTAAGATTTTCTTCAGTCAAAGGAAATTAGTCAGATTGTCGAGCCTAGATACACAAATTAGGAGTGTGCATACCAAAAAAATATGGTCATTTATCGTTATCGTCATTTCGGACCCAAAAAAATATCGTCTTCATTCATATCGTAAGTGAACCGTATCGTCTTCACGATAATTATCATGAAAAAAGGATATTTTTTACTAGGGGTGTGCACTGGATCGAGTCCGATCCACAATCTGGATCCGATCCAGGGGAAATCGGATACAATTATCTGATTTCCGATCTCACCGCTGGATCGTTCGATCCAATCTGATCTGATCCGGAAAGGTCCCGATCCAGATCGGATGGATCAGAGGATCGGCGGGCACCCGCTGGCACCCACCGCCGCTTCATTGGCAGGCGCCAGTGGGCGCCCACTGATGGAAGCGGACAGCGGGGGTGGGGGCTTCCCCGGCAGGGCTGTCCGCTTCCATCAGCGGGTGCCAGTGGACAATGGGGGCAGGGGGCTTACCTTCCGGGGATGTCATCACCTGGCACGCTACTCAGGAGCAGGCCGCGAAGCCTGCTCACAGTAGCGGTCAGCGGCGGACGGGAGCAGACGGCCACAGAAGGTAATCAGGGGGAGGGGGAGGGGGCTTCCCTGCCGGGGCTGTCCCTAGCTATCTGCTTCCGCTGGTCACCCTCCTCCCCAGCCACTCGACACAACCTTTGCTAGAGCTGTGCTCAAATGGCCTCTCAAAATTCTCCACCCTACTTGTGGACAGGATTTCAATGAATTTCTCCAGGAGGAGGAGGAAGAGAAATTCTCTGATAATTTCACACAGGTAGGGCCATTTGTGCTACAAGCCCTCAACATTGTCAGGTCTTGTAGCACAGCTTCTTTCTTTCACCTAAGAGTAATAATAATAATAATAATAATAATAATTTATTTCTTACCCACCTCTCCGTCTGGATCGGGGCGGGAAACAACAACATGATAAAATACATAAAACTGATTAAAACATGACACATATTATTAAAACTGCATAAAAATCCTAAAACATCCTAAAAACATCCTTTGGGGGCGGGGTTGCACTGTCATTACAAGTGGCAACAATGTCAACGGTCTTGCAGCTTGGTGCCCATTTTACATCCTCCATGATACCCCATAGCTAACATCATTCAAAGGAATTGCAGGGGAGTGGAGAGAAGATCAGAGAGAATAGTAAATATTTCATCCAGGGGGCTTTCCTCTAGGGGGCAGGGCTTGGAGGCCAAGCCCTCCCTCTAGTGGGACTCCAGGGAGTTCCATGGGCTGGATTGGGAAGCCTCACTGGCTGGATTAGGTTCGTGAACCAGAGGATTCTGCTGCACCCCTGTCTTAGAACAAACACAGGCCCTTTCTACACCATAGGGGTGTAGAAGGAGGGAGGGAGGGAGGGTGATCCCAGATGTACCTAATACACACCATCGGTGCACAAGGATCAGCCTGGGGCCATCCTAGGCAAACAGTCTGGTGTGGAAAGGGCCTCAGCTGTGCAAAAGTGACCAACGTGTCTTTCGTTATAAAGTAGTTCTTACCCCACTTATGAAGGGTTATTCTTTCAGCAGCAGGACGCTATGCCCATCGTGACCCATCAAAATTTCTTAAGGCTTGCTGAAATATATGTTTCGTCCACTGGTGCAACACTGCAAAATATGGCCTGATTTTGGCAGCACAGAAGCGTTACTGCTGGTGCTTTGTATCAAGCGATTCCTTTCAAAGGTACTGCAATGCTACGTGCAGAGAATGGAATGCAGAACTGATGATAGGGTGGTTACCAAGAGGTCAGTTGTCTTCAATTGTTCCAGTAGCAAAATAATTCTTCTGAGGTAAAAAAAATGATTAAAAATTGTTTGGAAGATAGGGTAACCCGAAGCTGCAATTGGCACCTAACCCAATGTATTCATATCAAAACAGGGAGTGTCATGGTGGATTGAAGAGAATGACCTCAGCGACTATAAATCAAAACTCATGGCTGAGTTATGGCAACGAGGAAGCTGCAGAGAGAGCGCTGTTCACCTGCTATACCTTAGCTCATTTTTGGCAAACACTGAAGGATATCAGCCTTGTTAAGCTTGTAATGGATCATTTTTCTGGTGCTTGGTTTGAAAGTGGAGTTGCTCAAGCAAGACAAATACATTTGATAGCCACCTGTTGTGTGAGGAGCCAAACACATCTTTAAAACATTTGCGGCAAGGGCCCTATTCTTTTACTGCTACCTCAGATGACACGTGATGATTTTGGATACTTCTGCACAGGAACCTCTGTCTTGCGGTTTAATATACCTTAGCATGCAGTCTGGCAAACGTACACCACTATCTCCAAGTGTTGTAGAAGCCAGTGTGGTTCATCCTGACAGATGACTGTGCGCCAGACTTGATGGCGGCCATCAGATTAGAGACTGTTCAAGGAGTGAACCCATCTCTACTGCACAACCAAACTGGATATGGACTGCTTCAATTGGCAATGGACCTATGGGAACTACATGGTATCCTCCTCAAGACCTGTATCAATATACCATACAAACAAAACTGGATGGAGATCGAGATTGTCACCCAGTCATTTGTTCTGTAGCAATGCTGGCAGAGCTTCAGCACAAAGGAATCTGTTCTCTCTTCCTAGACCAATGGTTCAAAAAGTGCAGCCTATGGGACATAGGTGTCTCCCTGTGCCACAAGCTTTGTTTGTGTCTGGCAGCTCCCAGACTCCTAGCACCTGCTCCCACCAAGAAAAAGCAGGGGGGAGGAAAAAAACGCTCTTGGGGGCAAAAAGGTTGTGCACTCCAGTACTAGACCCTTTTTTGCCAATCAGCATCTTGTAATCATGTGTACAAGCCTGGACCCTAAGATCATCTTCAGCAGTCCTTCTCTGGGAGCCCTGCCAAAGGAAGTGATGTGGGTGGCTACCAGGAGGAGAGCCTTTTCTGCTGTGGCACCTGGTTGTGGAATGAGCTCCCCAGAGAGGCTCGTCTGACGCTTCCATTGTACTCTTTCTGGCACCTGGTGAATACCTCTTTACTTTTAGTCTTTTAGCTCTGCTGTTTTAAATCTGTTATTGTATTTTAAATCTCTGCAATGCTGAGAGGTGTTATTTTGGTTTGTACTTTTATAGTGTCATTTAAACTTACATTTTATATTGTATTTTGTGATGTAATTGGTGGTTTTGATTGTTGTCAATGGCCCAGAGAGCTAATAAATAAATAAAATTCATTGCATTCATATCCCACCTTGGGTTCCCTAGAGGAAAAAAAAAGACGGGATATAAATGCAATAAAAATAAATAAATAAAAATATAAAATATAATAAAGGGAAAAGAGCTGCTACTGCCAAAAAAATCTCTCCCAAAGAGCACTGGTATCTAAACTTACTCTGATCGTATTTTGCCTTTTCTAGTTTCTACCAAGCAGTCATGCCATGTTCATTCGTCTTGGTCTTTTGATGGTTGCCTTCTGGCATTTCTTGTGGATTGGTTTGATAGCTTTTATTACTAGAAAATGGACATGACGGTAGAGTTACCAAATTATTTGTTATTTATTTCACATATCCAAGTTGGGTTGTCACTGAGAAAAAAGTTTCATGATCTGCAAAGGAAAGTCTTCCTTCACTAATTTTTAAGGATTGCTTATATAGCATCTCATAGGTCTGCATGTACATCCACGCACATACAAAACTATAGCAACAACCTAGCCACCATTCCATCTACCTTCAAGCAAACTCATATGCTAGCCTCTTTAATCTCTCACATTCTTTCCTCCAGTTCTAAACCTCAGCCAGTTTCCAAGCTTCCCAAGTCTTTTGAGCAGATCACATACTTGAATATGTCTAATATTAATTCTTGGTTAATGTTGCAATCCTATGCACACTTTCCTGGAATTAGCCCACTGGAAACAATGGGTAGATATTCTTTGAAGATACGCGTAGGCTTGCACTGTATGAGGTTCATCAGATGAGTGTTTTACGGATGTGTGAGCGTCCTTTAGACGTTGTCGTCTGCTTCCCGCGTGCCTCCCGCTCCTTCCACTTGTTTTTCTGTCACAAGATAGACCCCTTTTAATCTGACTTTTATTTTAAACTGGAATGTGCCACGATCTCCTGCTGTGAGCAGGAAAAGCGGTGTGATACAAACAGCCCATGAACGGGCCACATGGCCTTTGTTTCCTTCGTCTTTCCCCTGTGGAGAGAAAGAGGAAGTAATGAGGGACAAAAACGGGGGCGGAGAAGCGACAGTAAAGAAACACTATTTTTCTCCGTGTGATGACGCTCTCAAGCTGCAAACCTATATGTAATTCCCTGGAAGTAAATTCTATTGAATGTAATAGGACTTACTTCAAAGTAATAGATTGCATTGTAAAACATAGGGATTTCTACATGCACACTTGCTTTTTGTCCCAATTTATAGTTGGAGCCGAATATATGCTAATAAACAGTATAGTTTGAAATGTCTGAGAATATCTGTGAAATCTTTGGTGTAATAAATTATATATTTTGATGCAGGGAATTGCTTAAAAAAAGTAATAGTATAAGCCCACAGGTATTAGGTAAGTGCTTCCATCATGTTAGAAGAGTTGTAGTTAATAAAGCTGTATTCCCAACCACAAAGGGCTTTTACAATATTTCTCACTTGGATTATTTTGCTTTGTGGGTTGTAAAGATTCAGTCATTTGTTTGGAGAATTCAAGTATAATGCTAAAACAAAACCTGTGGAATACGGCATCGAACATCTAGGCTTGAATGGCTGATGTTACACAGAGACGTGCCATTCTATTTCTTAGATGGAAATGAAAGCAACAGCAATGACAATATAGATCATATCAGGACCTTAACATAAAGCATTAAGCCCCGTGTCTCTCCTTAGCATCTGCTTCATTTCACTGCATTGCACACAAACATAGAATGAAATACTTCATTGCACTATATATGACATAATTGATTATATCAAGAGTATCTTTCTAAGGCAGCAAGCAGTGAATTATACTGGTTGGATCTCCTGTTGTGTCCCCCAGAGTGTGTGATAGTTTTACTGAAGTGCTAATTTGGAAGTCAGAAGACAAACCCTTATGAAGCTCGTTGTTAGCAGAAATGACCAACCTCTATATAAATTAGTGACATTCTAGAATTCTAATTATTTGGGATCAAGGGGACACAAGTTTCTATATGCAATTCACTTTGTATAATACATAAGAACATAAGAAGAACCATGCTGGATCAGAACAAGGGTTCATCTAGTCCAGCATTCTGTTCACAGAGTGGCCAACCAGCGGTTGACCAGGGAACCACAAGCAGGACACTGTGCAACACCACCCTCCCACCCATGTTCTCCAACAACTGGTGTATATAGGTTTACAGCCCCTGATACTGGAGGTAGCACATAGTAAAAATATCTAAAATGACTTTAAGTCAGACTTTCCAAACCTGCTGCCCTTCAAATGTGTCGGACTACAGTTCCCAGCATCCCCAGTCAGTTATGATGTATCCGTGATGCTGGGAGAAGTAGTCCAATTTATATGGAGGGCACCATCTTGGAGAAGGCTGCTATATGTGATATAAAATTTTGTAGGGAAACCTGCTCCCAGTGCTATTTATTCCAACGCCTAGTGGCTCTCCTAATATCTCGGCTAACTATCGCCCTTTTGAGGAGAGATGCCAGGATTGAACCTGGGACCTTCTGAATGCAAACCATGTGCTCTTGCTCTTCCACTGAACTAAGTACTGCACGACTGTTTACCAAAGGAACTTATATGGTGGATCAGGACCATGGTGAATGCATCACTGTGGGACAGTGTGGCCCCCACTGCCTTGAATGAGGCAGTGGTGCAACCAATCCTGAAAAAACCCTCCCTTGGTCCAGAGATTTCTATTAAATAGCACCTAGTCACAAATTGGCCCTATTTAAACAAGATGCTTGTGTGAGTAGCCACTGTGATCCATGCACTTGTAACCTCAGAGTTAGACTACTTTAATGTGCTCTAGATGGGACTGTCCTTGAGCACCTTGTTCAGAAGCTGTAGCTAGTGCAAAATGCAGCAACTAGGATTCTCCGTGGACCACCTAGATATACACATATTACACCTGTTAAATTAGAAGAACTACACTGCTTGCCTATTAGTTACCAAGCCATGCTCAAGGTCTTGCTGCTAACATACAAACCCCTAAATGACTCAGGAGCAGAATACCTAGCTGACCATCTTCCCTTATCCCCTTAGCTCTTATCCCCTCAACCCCTGAGATCTTCCGCAGAAGCCATACTGGTTGTTCTGCAGCCAGGAAAATGTCACTGGTAACAGTATGTAAGTGAGCCTTTTTCAGTGGTGGCATCCACTCTTTGGAACACTCAGGATATGGACAAGGTGCTTGGCCAAGTCTGGTCGACCATCTGTGTGCTCAAGCCTTGCCCTTCATGGCTTATTACATCAAATCAGGAGGGGATCGCCGGCTGCATCCTGGAGGTTATAAATTCCTCCCTGAGAGAGGGAGTGGTACCGACCTCTTTAAAAGATGCTCTAATTGAACCACGCCTGAAAAAAACCTAAACTGGACCCGGCGGATATTAACAATTCTAGCTCGGTGGCTAATATCCTCTTCTTGGGCAAGGTGCTTGAGCGGGTGGTTGCAGGGCAACTCCAGGCACTCTTGAATGAAACGGATTATCTAGATCCATTTCAGTCGGGCTTCAGGCCTGGTTTTGGAACGGAAACAGCCTTGGTCGCCCTGTGGGATGACCTTTTCTGGGAAAAAGACGGGGAGTGTGACCCTGTTGATTCTCTGGAACTTCTCAGTGGCTTTCGATACCATCGACCATGGTATACTTTTGGATAGGCTGTCTGGACTGGGAGTTGGAGGCACTGTGTTGCACTGGTTCTGCTCCTACTTCAGTGGCCAATTCCAGAAGGTGGTGCTGGGGGATTATTGCTCTGTGCCATGGTACCTAGGTCATGGGGCTCCACAGGGCTCTATATTATCCCCTATGTTGTTCAATATTTACATGAAACCACTGGGAGAGGTTATTCGGAGATGTGGGCTGAGGTGCCATCAATATGTGGATGACACCCAGCTCTACCTTTTCTTTTCATCAAACCCAAGTGAGACAGTGGCTGTTCTGAATCAGTGCCTGGGCACAGTAATGGACTGGATGAGGGCCAACAAACTGAGACTCAATCTAGACAAGACAGAGGTACTATTTGTGGGTGGTTTGTCTGTCCAGCTAGGTGATGTTCACCCTGTTCAGGATGGGGTTGCACTCCCCCTAAAGGATCGTGTTCATAGTTTGGGGGTGCTCCTGTATCCAGAACTGTCACTTGAGGACAGGGGGACTCAGTAGCAAGGAGCACCTTTTATCAGCTTAGGCTTATATACCAACTGCACCCTTATCTGGACAGAGATGGCCTAGCTACAGTTATCCACACTCTGATAACCTCTCGTTTGGATTACTGCAATGCGTTATACGTGGGGCTGCCTTTGAAAACAGTCTGTAAACTTCAACTGGTACAACATAGGGCAGCCAAACTGTTAACAGGGATTGGCCAATGAGACCACATTACGCCAGTCCTTTTCCAGCTTTACTGGCTGCCAGTCCAGGTCCAGTCCCAATTCAAAGTGCTTATATTAACATTCAAAGTCCTAAATGGCTTGGGGCCAGGTTATCTGAAAGAATGCCACCCCTATATGTGCCTGCCTGGACCCTAAGATCATCTCCATGGGTCTTTCTCTGTGAGCCCCTGCCAAAGGAAGTAAGGCAGGTGGCTACCAGGAAGAGGGCCTTCTCTATTGTGGCACCCCAGCTGTGGCATGAGCTCCCTAGAGAGGTTCACCTGGCACCTACATTATACTCCTTTCAATACCAGGTGAAGACCTTCTTATTCTTACAATATTTTAACAATTTATTATCATAGTCTTTTAACTCTGCTGTTTAAATCTGTATTTTAAATTTGTATTTTAAATCTGCATTGCTGCGCAGTTTTACCCTGGTTGTGTTTTTATATTGTATTTTTATATCATTTTTAAAATCCTGTTTTGTTGATGGTTTCAACTTTTGTGAACCACCCCGAGAGCTTCGGCTGTTGGGCGGTATATAAATGTAATAAATAAATAAATAAACACTCTCCGACATGTGCTTCATGTGGCAGAAATGGTGGCAAGTTTTAACGCTTCTTGGAAACCACACAAGCTTCCCCTAACCCGTGAAGGTCTCTGTTACCACCCTGTTTGATTGTTAGGATGATATAATGTTTAGAAACGTTTTAAGCTTCTTTATTTATTGTTTTTTTCATCTTCTTTCCATATTTGTTAGTTCGTATTTTAATGTAAACTGCTTAGGGATTTTAATATATTAAGTGGTTTAGAAGTATTGTGGATGAATGAATGAAAGAATGAATGAACAGTCTCTAGTGTGAATTGAGATTATCGACAAGCAATTTTTGCTACAGGTTTTGAACCAATTATTTCCTGGCTGGGTTTTACAACATTATGGGTTGGACCCAGATGTAAGTTGGATAAACCGTGCTGATGGAAGTGGACCTCCCCACCCTCCTTCATACAACAGCCCTTTAGCCCCCTAGAAATGCTACACAGAGATTCAGGAGACCCTGACAAATAGGGTGCATTGTGGTGTGTGCGTGGGAGCTCCAAATATCTGGCAGAATGGTGGAAACTTCTACAAATGGAACCTTTCGTCTTGTGGAGGCAGATCCTGAATCCAACCCTATGGATGCATCCAATGTTAGTCTAACTGAAGTCCCATTCATTTCAATAGGTCTACTCTAAGTTGGACTAACATTTGATACAACCCTTACACACCATTTCTCACCAGCCTCCAGCAATTGAGTAACATAAGAACAACTAACACAGTTTAGTCAATAATTCCCATAGAAATAAACCTTCTGTGCCAAATTGCTGCTATGGGTACCAGTTTTCCATGTTTTATCCTGTCATCCAAACAATATGCAAAGTGAAGCAAGGAGCTATGAAACATTTTAACTCTTCTTTTGGCCCAAATCTTTCTGCATCTCACTGTTGGACACATTTATGTAGAAAAAGATTTCATGGATTTCAGTGTGACATCAGGAATAACCAGAGCGACCACTGATATTGCATTTGATGTTAAATAGTTTGGGATGATATTGGTAACAACCCTTGAGGGGAGGGGTGTCACAGAAATCCACAATGGAACCAAATGACTTCAGATTTTTATGAATCAGACCCTTGGATTCTACAGCATTCCCTCCATTGGGCAGAGTCCGCAGACTTGCAGGCCATTTTCCTAACTTTCAGGAATTTTGCGCAAATTTCATCATAGAAAAAGTGCATAATAAAAAAAAGGCCAAAAATGAGAGCCACTGTGGTATACTGGCTAGAGTGTTGGACTGGTAGTTGGGAGATCCAGGTTCTATTCCCACTCAGCTATGGAAACTCACTGAGTGACTTTGGGCAAGTCACAGACTCTCATCCTACTTCACAGGGTTGTTGTTGTGAGGATAAAATGGAAAGAAGAAAAGAGTATGTATGCCACCAATACATACATAAATACATACATGAATAAACTAATGAGCATTTTGGTGTCCCTTAGAATCCATTCCCCTTACACATACACACACACACACACACACACACACACACACGAACACAGAGACACCAGAATACTGGAAGTCAATTAAGTCTGAGGGACATTTCAGCAGAATCTGGAAGCTACTTCTTGTATTAAAGAATAAACCCTTCAAAAATATTATTCTCTTTGATGTTTCATAGTACAGGGATAAAATTATTATTTATAGAAAGAGGAAATGTAGATACCTTTGAATTGACAACATGCATAGCAGTAGTATAAAAAGGATATGACATAAAAAAATCTTTGAATGTTTCATACTTTGAACCTTATGAAGAAGGTCATAGAGCTTTAATGCATGTAAATTTTACTATGCCTTTAATTTGCGCAAATGATTGCACTGTTCTTAAAAAGAAACCAACACTTGAAAGTACCATGCAGACAAGCAGGCAGGTACTTCCAATTCAAGAAAGGGCGTCTGAGGCCTCCAACAAATTTCCTATAATGTTATTTTTAGAAAAAAAAATATACCTGTCTCTAAAAGCATTCCCCCACACAGAGAAAATCCTGCAAATCTGTAATATATGTTTGCATCCAAATGAACTATAAATATATTCCAAAACTGTATTTTTTTTAAGGTATAGGAATAGAATGAAAAATTCCAACAGTATGACATCATTTCTGACTTCTGGGACAAACTGAACATGCTTGTGCATTGGGCAATGCAAGCCAAGTGAAAAGCACAACCACACCCAAAGTCCAGAGCCATGTATTTAAAGATCCCATTCATGGCCTTTATCCTAGCTGTCATATTCCCTTTCCTATCAACACACACATAGCATATGGATTTCCTTCTTGTTTTGATGACAGTTTCCCCATGAGTGGAAAACACCTTCCATGAGCAGAAAGGCACATTTGAATCCAGCTCAGTGCCTTGGATCCTAAGAGAAGTTATCTTAAGGAAGTTCATAAAAGTGGAACCTCCTAAACAATATGGGATGGGTATGCAGTGGGGCTGCTGGGGGAGGGAGGAATTGTCCCAAATTGGACTTGAAACTTAATAGGAATTTGCTTAAGGTAGTTCATGGAAGGAAAGGTTCCTCTTACCCCTGCCCCCTTTCCCATGTGCTTCATTGTATGAATGTCTTCCGGTCATATCATTCCCTGCTTCTGTCAGTTGGAGTCAACAGGGCTAGCCCTACCATTACAGAGAGTAAGGTGGTTACCTCAGGCAGCAGCTGTTGGGAAGTGGCAGCAAGGTACTGGAAAAGAGAGCTGCGTGCCAAGCGACCTACTTTGTGCCTTGTAAGGTAGCCTGCAGCCTTCAGGTGTGGTGAAGGATGCTGCCCCATTGCCAGTGTTGAAGAAAGATTCAGCTGCCAGTTCAGTTGGGTTTTTTTGGGACAGGGCACCATCTTGTTTTTCACTTCAGGCAGCAAAATGCCTTGAGCCGGTCTTGAGAGTCAATAATTTTGGAGCTGGCAAATGAGCAATAGGCACCAGTGGTGCAGCTAGGACAAAGTCCAGGGCCTGGCAGCCCAGGGTGAGCCCAAATAGCCATCCAGAGAGAGGCAGGTGATTAGGGCACCACACCTGTCTTAGCTCCTGGACTGACATGAGCATGCCAGGGCTGTTACTGCTTCTTGCAGCATCCTTTCTTTCTTCCTATTTTATTTTAAATAGGCTGACCATATGAAAAGGAGGACAGGGCTCCTGTAACTTTAACAGTTGTAGAGAAGAGGGAAATTCAGATGGTGTCATTTGTATGCAATTTGTACCTGGTGAGATTCCCTCTTCATTACAACACTTAAAGCTGCAGGAGCCCTGCCCTCTTTTGTATCTGGTCACTCTAGTATAGTGCATGCAACTTTAATTGCTTTGATGAAGAGGTGATTTCACCAGGTACTAATTGCATACAGATGACACTGGCTGAAATTCCTTTTTCTCTTCAACTGTTAAAGTTACATGAGCCCCGTCCTCCTTTTCATATGGTCAGCCTATTTTAAACGTTATCATCTGAAGGTGGGAGGCCAGGCCTATACATGGTTACAGTTCCTCATTTTATTATTTTTACTTTATGTATATATTATCCCTTTCTACAACAAAAAAATGTGCTTATTCCCAAGTAAATGTGTTTCACATTGGAGCAGCGGAAAGCAAACTCCATTTTATTTCTGTAGTCATGATCGCATCATAGTCTATTTAAAATGTGAAACCACACATGTTCACAGCGTTCCTTTGTCTTTGTTTTTAATCAGGGTTGGCAAATACTTTTGTTTTATTTTTTATCTAACCTATCAGGAGTGTAGAAGCAGTTTTAAATGATGGTGAGAAAGAGAAGAGAAATGTTGTGTGCTTCACAAATAAATAGTATACATGGCAATCTAAAGGGGGGTGGCAGCTTGTAACACCATTAAGTCCAGGGTCTAGAATTATCCAGCTGCACCACTGAATGGGCCAGTTTCATGACATAAGGCAATATGCCTAAACACTTCAGGAATAGAGCAGGTGGGTGAACACAACTCAAGGCTGCCTGTTTTGGTGGCAGCCCTGTGTCAACAGTAATTATGTGGAGAGAGGGAAGGATTCAATAAGGTTTGCTCTTTTCATCCCCATAATGCCTAGTTCTGTCCTGAAACAACAACAACAACAACAACAACAACCACCAAATTTATTTCTTACCCGTCTCTCTGTTTGGATCGAGGCAGGGAACAACAGTAAATATAAAATATGATAAAATACATAAAACTGATTAAAAACATGGTACACATTATTAAAATAGCAATAACACATCCTGAAAACATTCTAAAATTCCACTGGATATGCCTGCCGGAAGAAACTAGTCTTTATAGCTTTCTTAAAGTCTAACTATGAATCCAAATTGTCACTGAGCACATATGAATTATGCAGAGAGGAAAGAAAAACTATAGATTGATTGAGCTTTTATTTACCTTATGATACCACTTTTCCAATAAATCAGACTGTTGTTTCTACCTAAGGCCATATCTATACCAAGCAGGATATAGCAGTATGAAAGCAGTATGAAAGTGGTATATAAAAGGTAGGAGCCGCACTGCTGCTTTATAGTGGTATTGAAGTACACTGACAACTGTTGGGGCCCACTGACACATACCATACCGTTTATATACCGCTTTCAGACTGCTATTTCCTGCTTGGTGTAGATCTGGCCTAAGACTTCAGTTCCTCCCCACTGCCCTGTAAAAATAACCTCTAAAATTATAGAAATAAACACTTTCTGAACCAGAATGCTCTGCTCAAACAAGCTATTATCTCACTATGATCACAAAAAAATGAGAGGGAATATATTTATGTACAATGTATTTGTGTACTATGTCTCTCTTTTCAAGTGGCTCCCCCTCCTCTATATCAAATTTTCATATGTTGTATCTTTTATAAGAGGCTGATCAAAGCAGTCATAGTAATCTGCTTTACAAAGAGTTTGCATTAGTCGTACATGGGCCCGTTTCTGCTTCATGGTTTGTTTGTAGATATATTTTTATTGGTTTTAATTATTAAAGATAAAGTAATTGGATGTTTGTACCGAATATCAAAGACACTATGTGGAAAAAGGTAAACTCCCCCCCCCAATGTGTTGGATGTTCTAATGTTTTATCAGTGGAAAAGGAAAGGACATTTGTGTTTCTATATGTGAAGGCAAAGTACATATGTTTAATACACCTACCTACCCACCCACCCACACCCACCCATACACACAAATGTTTCCTTAGTAGAGGATGAGCCTTCTAGCTAACCACAAAATATAGTTTTCATCTGTACTTAATAAAGGTCTGAACTACTGAGGACTTTCTCTTTATGTCTATTCCGACGTATGACTCTTGATAATACCATGATATGCCAGAAAACAGAACTACAATGAAAGAACACTAGTCAATAGTTTCTCTAGTAGTTAGAGAACAATTTCAGCAATATTTATAATGTTCAGATTCAACATCAACCTCATGTCAGTACCTCAGATGACCTTGAAATTCTATGACAACTTTGACAAAATTGTCATAGAATTTTACAAAGGTGCCATACAATTCTTAGTCACTCCAAACATATACTTTGGGGGAAAATGTCCATCTGATCTCATTGTGCTTTGGAAACAGTAACCTTATGAAGACTCAATAGATGGTGCTTTTAAAGTAACTAGACATTTATTTTATAGGTTACTATGTAATTTTTGATGGTAATTTTATAAGAAGCCTGAATTATATGCATTAACAATTGGCCTTTCTTTATTCAGGCTGACATGCTTTCATTTGGAAAATCAGTTTGTGTTGTTAATAATTTTGTTACAATCATTTTTAATGTGGGAACAAACTTCTCTAAAATTCCAAAGCCTAATGCTACATCCAACAAGGTGATTCAGGCAGTCACATGTTTAGTCAGATCCCTTCCAGACATTTGTTTTATTATTTATTTATTTATTTATTTACAATATTTATATACCACTCAATTATCTAACACAGATTCCAGAGTGGTGAACATAGGTATAAACGGTAAAAGAAAGAAGATTTAAAATACAAATTGAAATTGTTCAGTTTAGAAACAAAAGAACCAGAAAAACAGTGGCTAGTTATTTGAGGAAGTCTTCTTGAAATAGAGTTGTTTTCAGGAGGCACTGGAAGCAGCCTAGTGTTAGCACCTGCCTGCAGAAAGTTCCACAGAGAAGGGGCCACTACACTAAAGGCTGTTCTCCTGGTGGATTCCAAATGGGCCATAGGTCCATGTGGAACCACCAGGAGCATGCCCCCAATGGCCTCAGTGATCAGGCAGGTTGATAAGGGAGAAGGCGCTCTCTCATGTATCCTGGTCCCAAGTTGTTTAGGACTTTGTACACTAGTACCAAAACCTTACACCTGGCCTGGTAGCCAATAGGTACCCAGTGCAATTCACTCAGCAAAGGAATGATATGCTGAAATGAGGCAGCTCCTGACAACAGTCGAGCTGCTGCATTCTGCACTAGCTCCAGCTTCCAGAGCAGTCTTAATGGCAGCCCCACATAGAGCGCATTGCAGTAATCCAGTCTTGGGGTTACTAATGCCCATACCACTGTGGCCAAACTACCCCTGTCCAGAAGAGGCTGTAGCTGGCGAGCCAGTGGAAGCTGGTAAAAGGCACTCTGAGCTGCCATGGCCACTTGAGCCTCTAGAGACAATGATGGATCTAGGAGTACCCGTAAACTACGAACCTGAACAGGCAATCCCATCCAGAACAGGCAATGAACCTATTTCCCAGACTCAGGAACCACTCACCTACAGGGCTTCTATCTTATCAGGATTCTGAGCCTATCTACACTACTGCTTTAAAATGGTTTATAACAGTTTTAAACCAGTTAATAACCATTAACCAGTTCAAAACTGTTATAAACCATTTTAAAGCAGTAGTGTAGATAGGCTCTCAGCTTCAATTTATTCAGTTTTATAATGCAATAGGTGTGCTATTGTTAAGTCATATTTTGCATATCTTCCCTCAAGATACCACTTGTGTCCTGAGAAATTTTCCAAAGTACTCAAAGCAAAATATGTGGAGTTGTAACCCTGTGAATGCACTCATTGGTGAAATACAGCTATGTGAATTCCATGAACACCTATTGGATAGTGCCTGTAATCTCATATTGCAAACATGGCATTCTATGATACCATGGCCTGATACAGTTACTTACTAAGCTCCACATAGGGTGACCAGATTTTAAAAATCAAAATCCTGGTCCCCCCCCCCCGCCCCCCCACCCAAAACAACCCCCCCACCAAGCCACACCCCCACAAAAAAAATCAGCCTGGACCTACCGCCGGGTTCCTCCGCCGCCCGCGCGGCCGCGCTGGGTCCTCTGCCGCCCGCGCGGAAGAGGCGGGAGAGGGCCGGATCCGGAAGTGACGTAACCGGCCCTCTCCCATCTCTTCCGCGTGGCCTCTGGCCTTTCTGGGGCTCGTCGCGATGGCGACGAGCCCCGAGGAGCCCGGACGCCCGCGCGGAAGAGGCAGGCACGGGCGTCCGGGCTCCTCCACCGCCGCTGCCGGGCTCGTAAGGCCAGAGGCCGCGCGGAAGAGGCGGGAGAGGGCCGGTTACGTCACTTCCGGATCCGGCCCTCTCCTGCCTCTTCCGCGCGGCCTCTGGCCTTACGAGCCCGGCAGCGGCGGTGAAGGCGGAGGAGGAGCCCGGGAAGCAGCCGCCCCAGCAGGTAAGTGCCCCCCTTCGTGCTTACCTGCTGGGGCGGCCGCTTCCCAGGCTCCTCCGCCGCCGGGTCTACCGCCGCTCCTTGCTTGCTGCCACCGCCGCGTGACCCCCCGCCACCCCGGTTTGCCCCCCCGCCCCCCGGTTGGGCCGGTTTGCCCCTGGATTCCCGGTTAGGACCGGGAAATCCTGAGCCACCTGGTCAGCCTACCTCCACATCAAGTGGGGACTATTTGTTTGATTTATGTCCCACTTTAATTTCATGATGCTCTGGCAGTGTGCATAAGGGGCAAGAGCCATAGTTCTGTCACAGGGCACATGTTTTCCTTGTCCCAGTGTCAATCTCTAGCATAGCCTTTCCCAGCCTGATACCTTCCAGATGCTTTGTGTTACAAGTCCCATCAGCTCCATCCAGCATAGCTTTCAAAACACCTGGAAGGCACCAGATTGGGGAAGGCTGCCCTAGCATCCCCAGGTAGGACTGGGTAGAAAACTGCTGTCTGAACTTCTGCAAAAACATGGTAGACAGTACTAGACTAGAATGGACAATGGTCTGTTTGGATCTATGGGATTCCCAGGCAGTCTTTCATGCAGGTACTGTGCAGATTCAGACCTGCTTAGTTTCAGCAAAATTGTTGCATCAGACCCCTTTCAAGTCATACCTTTGGGCCTATACCTACATCTATTGTAATGTATGATTGTCCTTGGATTAGAGGCAGACTACGTTAGTCATACTTCAGTCCCATTAATATCATTGGGAATTCTGCTAGTCATGACTAACTTGCTTCATTGATTTCAATGGGACTGAAGTGTGGCTTACCTGGTCTGGATCCAATCCATGGTGATTTTTTTGAAAGGGGCCGCTTCAGAAATCAAGGAAGAATGTGTGGTTCCAAATTGAAATTCATATTTCTTTTTTACCTCCATGTAGTCCTTGTGGGGTTGTAGCAATATGCTTTCACAACTTGATCACATAGAGTCCACTGAGCATCTGAAGCAGTCCTAAGGTTTTGTGATGCTAGTGTCATAGATTATGTTTGCATATCTGTAACTAGGAGTACAGCATTTGTTCATTCATGTTCAACTCCTGTCAGACCTCAATCAGTTGGTCAAACATATATCACAAGGCAATACAGATTTCCTAATTGAATAAAAAGTGCTTTTATAAAAAATTTTAGCTGCTCTCTTACTTTCTCTGTGACTGTTTACCATAGCAATGTTAAATAATAACATGTATATTTCGTTGATATGCCCATTCCGTCTAAATTCAGAACTTAGTACAGGTAATTTTTATAATCCCTAGAACCCTCAAGCCCATGATTTGCTTTTGTTTTAAAGCTGGGTCAACACAGCTTAACTATGCTTTTCATACAATTCTTGGTTTCCCCAGATGTTCTTAAGAAGGTCAACAGCGCCCATGTTACTCCTTCCTAAAAGTGAAAGGTTTTCTTGGTTAAACAATAGCTAATAGCAAATTCAGTTAATTACAATTACCTATTTTTCTTGTTGTCATTGCTGATAATACCTGTCAAAATAAGAAATTGAGAAAGAAAAGGAAACTTTTTTTGCTGTCACAAATACATTGACCCTCTTTAGCTACACAAAGCATAAATGTATAATATGGAGAAATCATAAGGATGAAAAGCCTGTGCTATGTGGCATGCCTGTCAAAGACCTATTCTTTCTTCATTAATAAGTATTTATATTACCCATTTTCCCTACCACTTCAAGATATTTCAAGTGGGTTACACACACAAAATAAATTCTTAAAATCCTATAATCATCTAAAGCCATCCAAACAAAAGCAAGACCATTAAATCTCCAAATTAATAAATAAAAGCAGAGCAATTCCAAATCTAGCACACACACAAAACCCACCATTAAAAATAGCCAAAACAATAACTAGAGCTCTAAATAGCTGCTGGAACACACTGGCTCTGTGATCAACAAGATAATCAGCAAGATAATCACTGGAGAACTTTTGATGGCATCTCAGTCCAAAATCTCATGACATGTCCATAGCCAAATAACCCTTGTTTTTTTCCTACAGTCATCCCAGCCTCTCATAGTAAGGAAACTTTGAATAGAGACTGAACAACTAACTTTAAAGGAGGGGCATGAAGCCTCAGGCCCATGGGTCAAATCCAGCTGTCTGTTGTTCCCCAAATGGAAATTGCTCAAAATTCACAAAGAACATAGATGTGCTGGGAATTAACATTGCAGCTGTCTAAGGATATTTTGGTTTTTCAGAAGGCAACCAACCCATCACCCAAAGCGGTACTCTCCAGCAATGCAATGCAGAGCAGCTAAACAGAAAGAAAGAGAGAGAGAAAATAATTGAGAAGTACAGTTTGTGGCAGGATCTACACTACCGCTTTAAAACAGTTTATAACAGTATTGACAACTGTTGAGGCCCAGGAGTTTTCAAACCATTTTCAAAGCATTACATCCTGCTTGGTGTAGATCTGGCCTGGGTCAAAGGGGAAAATATTCCTACCTGGGCTTTAAAAGGCAACCAGTTAGATGTGTCTTGCAGTGCTTGGGGTGGTGGGTGGAACACCTTCTGGAACGCCTGAGGGGATTGGGACTCGGGGGCACTGTGCTTCAGTGGTTCCGGTCCTACCTCTCGGGCAGGTTCCAGATGGTGATGCTTGGGGATAGCTGCTCCGCAAAGAAGAAGCTGCTGTGTGGCGTACCGCAAGGCACCATCCTTTCCCTAATGCTGTTTAACATTTATATGAAACCGTTGGGAGAGATCATCTGGAGGCATGGGGCGGGGTGCTATCAGTATGCTGATGACACCCAAATATATTTCTCTATGCCTTCGATAACAGCGTCAGCTAAGTATAGTGTGTTTCCTCTGAATGAATGCTTGGAGGTGGTAATGGGCTGGATGAGGAAAAACAAACTGAAGCTGAATCCAGACAAGACGGAGGTGCTTGCTGTCAAAGGCCGCAACCTGGGTTTGGAGGTGTGTCAACCAGTTCTGGATGGGGTTACACTTCCCCTGAAAGACTGTGTTTGCAGCTTGGGGGTGCTCCTGGATCCGTCGCTCCAAATGACAGCCCAGATAGATGTGACGGCCAGGAGTGCCTACTATCAGCTTCGGCTGATACGCCAGCTGCGCCCCTTCCTAGAGTTGGAAGACCTAAAGACGGTGGTGCACGCACTGGTAACTTCAAGGCTCGACTTCTGCAATGCGCTGTACATAGGGCTACCTCTGTGCCTAGTCCGGAAACTTCAACTAGTTCTAAATATGGCAGCCAGGTTGGTCACCGGTACACCTAGGGGTGACCATATTACACCAGCTTTAAAATCGCTCCACTGGCTGCCAATTAGTTTCCGGGCGAAGTATAAAGTGTTGGTTATTACCTTTAAAGCCCTACATGGTTTGGGTCCAGGTTACCTGCAGGATCGCCTTCTCCCATACAATCCGCCCCACACGCTTAGGTCCTCTGGGAAGAACTTACTACAGTCGGCCAAGACTAGGCTGACAACCGTTACCCAGAGGACCTTCTCTTCTGCCGCTCCCAGACTGTGGAATGACCTGCCGGAGGAGACTTGTCAACTTAACAGTCTTTTAGAATTTAAGAAAGCCATAAAGACTGTTCTCTTCTGGCGGGCATATCCAGTGGAATTTTAGAATGCTTTTAGGATGTTTTTAGGATGTTTTAGGATGTTTTAATGCAGTTTTAATAATGTATGTCATGTTTTAATCAGTTTTATGTATTTTATTATATTGTTGTTCCCCGCCTCGATCCAGGCAGAGAGGCGGGTAAGAAATAAATTATTATTATTATTATTATTATTATTATTATTATTAGGGGTGTGCACGGACCCCCCGGATCGGATCGGGACCCGGATCGGGACCTCCAATTTTGTCCCGGACCGGTTCGGACAAAATCGGAGGCCCCCCGGACCGGATCGAGTCCGATCCCGATCCAAAAATCGGAAATTTTTGGATCGGCCGCCATTTTTTTCCCCATAGACTTGCATTGCAATGCAAGTCTATGAGGAAAAAATGGCGGCGGGTGGGTAAGGGGGGGCCTAACTCCCTCCCCCCCCCCGGGGCCGTCCGCTGTGGACGGCCCCGGCAGGTAAACCCCCTCCCCCGCGCTCCCTACCCCCCCTGGGGCCGCCTGCTTCCATCCGCTGGCGCCCGCGGGCGCCAGCGGATAGAAGCGGACGGCTCCGGGGGGGGGTAAGCCCCCTTCCCCGCCACTTACCTTCTCGGCACGTCCGGCGCCGGCGGCTACTACCAGCGGGCTCCGCGGCCTACTCTCGAGTAGCGCGCCGGGTGATGACATCACCCGGCGCGCCACCCTGGAGCAGGCCGCGGAGCCTGCTGGTAGTAGTAGGCGCCGGCGCCGGACGGGAGCCGCCGGGCCGGGCAGGTAAGGGCCCCCCTCCCCCCTCCGCGCGCCCCCTCCTCCCCCCTCCCCCCTCCGCGCGCCCCCTCCTCCCCTCCACGCACCCCCTCCTTACCTTTCCGGCCCGGCGGCTCCCGTCCGGCGCCGGCGCCTACTACTTCCAGCAGGCTCCGCGGCCTGCTCTAGAGTAGCGCGCCGGGTGATGACATCACCCGGCGCGCCATCCTAGAGCAGGCCGCGGAGCCTGCTGGGAATAGTAGGCGCCGGCGCCGGACGGGAGCCGCCGGGCCGGAAAGGTAAGGGCCCCCCTCCCCCCTCCGCGCGCCCCCTCCTCCCCTCCACGCACCCCCTCCTTACCTTTCCGGCCCGGCGGCTCCCGTCCGGCGCCGGCGCCTACTACTACCAGCAGGCTCCGCGGCCTGCTCTAGAGTAGCGCGCCGGGTGATGACATCACCCGGCGCGCCACCCTAGAGCAGGCCGCGGAGCCTGCTGGGAATAGTAGGCGCCGGCGCCGGACGGGAGCCGCCGGGCCGGAAAGGTAAGGGCCCCCCTCCCCCCTCCCCCCTCCGCGCGCCCCCTCCTCCCCTCCACGCACCCCCTCCTTACCTTCCCGGCCCGGTGGCTCCCGTCCGGCGCCGGCGCCTACTACTACCAGCAGGCTCCGCGGCCTGCTCTAGAGTAGCGCGCCGGGTGATGACATCACCCGGCGCGCCACCCTAGAGCAGGCCGCGGAGCCTGCTAGTAGTAGTAGGCGCCGGCGCCGGACGGGAGCCACCGGGCCGAGAAGGTAAGTGCCCCCCTCCTCCCCCCCCCCGCTGTCCACTTTCATCGGCGGGCGCCCGCTGGCGCCCGCCAATGGAAGCGGCGGTGGGCGCCAGTGGGCGCCCGCCGATCCGCCGATCCGCCGAACCGGTTCGGAGCTTTTTCGGACCGGTTCGGATTGGATCGGCCGATCCAGCTGCGGGATCGGAAATCGGATAATTTATCCGATTTCCCACTGGACCGGACTCGGATCGTGGATCGGGTCCGATCCAGTGCACATCCACACAGTGGAGAGGGAAAGGAGCAGTATTTTGGGGGGTTTAACTACTTCCTCCCTCTGAACTCTGATCCTAGTGCAATGTCAGACGTGTCTTTGAAATTCTAGTATAAAGGATGTAGTTCTGAACTAGCAAAACTCAAACTTGCCAAAATTCTACAAATTCCATCTTGAAGTTCATTCCAATTCGAGTCTGTATGAGACCATGAGCTTTGTCTGTTTTCTTTTCTTTTCGCATAAAATCCATATTTTCCCAAATGGATGCACCAGTTGTGCACATCTTTGAAGGTACACATTCTTCTACCATTGATTAAAGCGTATTTGTGCGCATTTCGTAAAAGTTCATATTTTTTTTCATGAAGGTTTTTCAAATGGACACATGCTCTTGAACACAATGGTTTTGGGTCCGCAAATCACATTGTAAGCTTGGAAAAGTTGCTCAGTTGCAATCTGTGTTTGAAGAAATCCATACTTTTCCAAGCTTACAATGTGATTTGTGGACCCAAAACCATTGTGTTCAAGAGCATGTGTCCATTTGAAAAACCCTCATGAAAAAAAATATGAACTTTTACGAAATGCGCACAAATACGCTTTAATCAATGGTAGAAGAATGTGTACCTTCAAAGATGTGCACAACTGGTGCATCCATTTGGGAAAATATGCAAACTGTGTAAATCCTGATAAAAATGGAACTGAAATGAATTTCTCATACACCCCTAGTTGGATATTTTCTAGGTCAAATTGGGGGGGGGGGAAGCCCTGAAATGTATGACTGCATTCCATGTACCTGTGTGGTGTTTATAAAAAGCACCCCTGGGGGGCATAGAGGTGATCAGGATTTGACCCACAACATACAGAGAGAAGGGGGTTCATCCTTTTTCATCTGTGGTGGGTTATCATGTTTATTATTATTATTATTATTGTTGTTAGCAAAAAGTTGCTATATTGTAGGTGCCAGCTGAAGACTTTTTTGTTTGTATATTTCCCCAGCCTTTTTTGTTTAAGTGTTGCTGTTGTTTTATCGTTGCTGGCAGTTTTAATATTTGATATTCCATTAATTATGACTTTATTGTTGTTCTTGTTTTGCTTTATCTTTATTGGATTTTAACGCAATTTTGTGAACTGCTTTGAGAAACATTTTGAATTGAAGGGCAATTTATAGATCTTATAAATAAGTTAGTACATAAACAGAAAGGGAGCCATGCAGATAGCAAAGAGTACAGCTTTCTCGTGCTGAGCTACTTCCTGCTTGCCTGCCTGAATGGCAAGGACCACCTGTAAGTGTGAGAGTGCAGTTCAGTCTCCTAATCTGAGCAATATTTGACCTCTCTGCAAAGTCTGCCAACAAGCATGTTAAGCGTTACCATTTTTCCTCATGTGATTTGGACATCTGCCTCTTAGGAACAAGTCAAAAACCACTGACTCCTTTTACACAGACCACCACACACCTGTTAAACAGTAATAACTTCAATTTACCATTGACCTAAAGACCTTAGCCGGATGCCAAGTAGTGACCCAAAGGAGCAAGGTTTCAGATATTGTTACCAATCCCTTGAGCACTGTCAGTCCCTCTGTGGCCTTTTCCTGCCTCACTACAGAAATCTACATGTGCTAAACAAAAAAAAATGAGATTTGAATATGGCACTATAGATATTAGGATTTTTTTTTAACGTATCTAAATTACATGTATGCATTTGTATGATTTCACATCTAACTCAAATACTTATAATTCAAGATTTCATATCTATCATATTTTATCCAGGGCACCATAATGACAATAATTGATGTAAAATGTCTATATTTATTTGACTAGGGTCATCACAGGGGAGTGTTAGCAAGTGTCCCTGTTGCCTGTATGCCTGAGTGCACTTTCAGAGATGCAATTTTGACACTTGAAGGGATCTTGTAACAGGAGAGTCAAATGTAGAAAGAAGCAGGCAGGAACTAGGTAACTGGGCCTTTATTATTCTTGATAGTCATTCAATATTGCAATGCCTACTATTTTGGTCTATAAGTCAGGCAATTGTCCAGCTTGTGTTGCCTGTTAAATCTGGCTCCACAGGGGCAGACAGTTCGTGGCCCTCCAGATTTTTTGGTCAACAACTCCCATGATCCCTCACCATTGGCTATGCTGGTTAAGGTTGATGGGAGTTGTAGGCCAAAACATCTGGAGAGCCAGAGTTGCCCACTCCTGACATAGATAGAGATAACTTAGGCTGCAATCTTGTACCCACTTACCTCGGAACAAGTCAATTGAACTGAAAGGAGCTTACTTCTGAGTAGACATTGTAGGATTACAATGTTAACAGATTTATTTACAAGGTTATGTGTAAACTCATGGCAGAGTTTCTTACACTTGCCTGCCCAGGGCTTGGGAGGATGGAACTGGGACAGCACACAGTTATACTGTGTGCCTTAATACAACATAATACTGACAGATGCTTTGGGTTTGAAAGATTTAGATGGCCAACGTTTTCTTCCCACATTGAAAATGTGGCATGCTAGATTATTATTTTTAAAAGAAATGATCAATGGCAAGATAAAACCAGAAAGGTATTAAAATAATTATGAACAATTCTAAATAAATAGGTGTGCTAGTCAGTGTGCTTCTTTCAGATGAAAATGTAACAAAGGGAAAATAGAAATGTGAGCAGAACAGAGTTGTTTATCAACATGGATTCAGTGACAGATTTTCTTGCTGTTAAGCAATGGTTTTAATTCAATTGCTAGCTGCTGTGAAAGAGATGAGATGCCAGGAGCAGGAAGTCTACCGACCAGATACAAAATATTAATTATGATTAGAAATCTGTAGCAAACCATTTTCTCTGGAAAGTACACTGCATTCAGCCACTGTAGCTTGGTGCTACAGCATATGCTTTGCTTGCAAAATGGTTCCAAGTTTAATCCAGGTAGGGCTGGATTGAGGTTCATCAGTCCAAAACCTTGGAGACCCTCTGCCAGAGAGTATAGAGTAGACAATACTGGGCTAGATGGACCAAAGCTCTGACTCATTATAAGGCAGCGTCCTATATGACTATCCATAGATCTGGAACTGACAACACATACTGTCTTCAGAGTTCAATACTGTACCTAGCTTTACACACTCATTAGCCCTCTTCAGGTTATCATCTGAATTCAAGAGGGTAAAACTGGTACTCGGGAATCACCTTTGCAGTGTTAAGGGTGGCCATGTGCCCTATTTTACAGAGGACCGTCCTCTATTTGAAGGGCTGTCAGAGGATTGCCTGCATTTTGAAAGTGTTGTCTATTTGACCAGTCCAGTTTAAAGATAAAGAAAAATAAGTCAGCAGAGCAGGGGGCATGAAGTTGCCCATCAATAGATGGAAGAGTGTTTTGTAAACAGCCCAGAGAGCTTCGGCTATGGGGCGGTATATAAATATAAATAATAATAATAATAATAATAATAATAATAATAAGAGTCACAGCCTTCCCTAATATTGTGTGCTGTATTGTATTTCTACTTTAAAATGCTAGTAATTGTTAACAAATTTGCATCTATGTAGTTAACATAGCATGTGTGAAATTTGTGCAAATCTGTGTCTTATGTTCTCTTTGGGGGATGTATTTCCTTTTTTGATGATGTGTAAATAAGTGGTCACCTTAGCAATATTCCTGATTGCATGGAGAGTTGCCTATGCACATATATTTGTGCACAAGCAAGTACATACTTTAGGGTGACCATATGAAAAGGAGGACAGGGCTCCTGTATCTTTAACAGTTGTATTGAAAAGGGAATTTCAGCAGGTGTCATTTGTATGCATGCAACACCTGGTGAAATTCCCTCTTCATCACAACAGTTAAAACTGCAGGAGCCCGGTCCTCTTTTGTATCTGGTCATGCTAGGCAGGGTTCCTGCAGCTTTAACTGTTTGAGCAACTCACAGGTTAATTTTGGGAGAAAGAACTACTGAAAATATTCCAAAGCATCCAATAAAACTGTGGTTCTTACATGCGTGTTAAGAGATCCAGGCATATCCAAGCATATGTGAACTAGCCCTCATAGTCTCTCAAAAACCTGACCAAAATATCAAACACAGCTTTTTGCTGACAAAGGCTGCACAATGCTTGCAGGAATAAAGAATTCTTGTAAATGGCATTGTAATGGCTCACTTTAATCTGAAATAAGAAATTGTGGTTACACGAATGCTAGACTCCAGTAGCAATTATAAGACTGCAAGGAGAATTTCAAACTTTTACATCTCTCCTTAGTTTGGAAACCAAGATACAAACATATAAAATAGGAGAATATAATTCAGGGCTATCTGCTCTTCCTCTTTACTTTTCTTTCACATTGTTTATATTTTCAAATAACAATTCCAGAGCATTCAGAAGGGGAAAAAATGACCTGAACTTGATCTTTCATTTCATTATAGATATCAGTGATTTTACTCCAAATCTACATTGATGTCACAAACAACAGAACTTGATCCGTTATGCATGGTAACATCTGAAGGATCAGGATATATCTGAAGTTGAAGATTAAAATTGCCAGAAGAGAATATAATCTGTACAAATGCAAAACAAAAACAAAAAAAAAAAACACTGTAGAAATAGATTACATTTCCAGTTCTTCCACCATGCATTTATCATCATCGGAAAACAACAAAGGGAGCCATGGGGGGAAAATACCAATTTTGTTATTTCATGTGCTGCACTCAGTTGTGGAAGAAATCCAAATAGAAATTCAATTGAATGCCATTCTACTATTCAAAGAGTTTGAAATGGGAAATGGCAGGAACTAATGAAATGCTGTATAAGTTTAACAAATTTGACTTGAGGACAGAATGTCCTTTCAAGAACACAATAACAAGAAATCTTCCCCATGAAAGATGAACAGGCTGTGTCTGACAGCAGCAATACTCAATCGAGAGGAAAAAACTACAACATAAAAACAAGGAATATCTACACTGGCCTGCTGCCTGGAGTTCAAATTAATCTTTAGTACCAGAATACCCACTCCTCCAATCTGCAATAAACGCAGCTGCATGTACATCGAGAATACTTTAGTTGTGTTTGTTTGTGTTGTTTCTTCATCCAGGTTTCTTTCAAGGTTGGAAGGGCCCAATGGTGCTTGGAACTGGGCTTCTGTAAGGACAAATTTACTGTACCCTGAACTAGGCTGACCATATGAAAAGGAGGACAGGGCTCCTGTAACTTTAACAGTTGTAGAAAAAAGGGAATTTCAGCCAGTGTCATTTGTATGCAATTAGTTCCTGGTGAAATTCCCTCTTCATCACAACAGTTAAAGTTGCAGGGGCCCTGCCTTCTTTTGTATATGGTCACTCTAGTATAGTGCCTGTGACTTTAACTGTTGTGATGAAGAAGGAATTTCACCAGGAACTAATTGCATACAAATGACACTGGCTGAAATTCCCTTTTCTCTACAACTGTTAAAGTTACAGGAGCCCTGTCCTCCTTTTCATATGGTCAGCCTACCCTGAACAAGTAGAGTGGCATCTCATAAGAAGCCACTGTTCTGACCCTACTAGACATTGTGTTATTTGTCATATTGCCTCCTAGTCTGTGCATGTAGAACTGCTGTAGTTTTCCTTGTATAGATCTGTCAGCACCTGATCAGGCCTTCTTATCTGTTATTTTATTTTTTACTTTATTATTGCATTTATACTCCACCCTTTTTCCTGCAAGGAATCCAAGGTGGAATATAAAAACCTACTCCTCTCCATTTTATCCTCAACAACAAACCTGTGAGGTGGATTGGGCTGAGAGTCTGTGCCTGGCCCAAAGGTACCCCATGAGCTTCATGGCCGAGGGGGACTAGAACCTGGATCTCCCAACTCCCAATCCAATACTCTAACCACTACACCACACTGGTTCTCATCATAAATAGTTGTTCCTTGGGAGAACTTTTTGTTCCTTTCTAATCGTATTCTTCTTCAGGAGAAATAAGTTCTCCCTCTGCTGGTGCCCTGACTTACAGCCCAGCGCGCCTGGGCCTGGCCTTCCATTGCCTTTTCACCCCATCCATACCAGTTCTTTGACTTCAACTACTTCAACTTCCATTCATTCTACTGTTCAGCATTTGACCCTCTGCATTTATTTGTTGTTTCTGTTCGTTGTATTTTCAGTAAAGTTGGAGATTGATTTACATGAAAGTGTAGATTGGATGTGAGTTAGGCTGCTGGATAGTCACACAGCCCAGCATGTGTTGAGGTCAGAACAGCTTCTATGGTGCCTCTTCATCCATCATGGCAGCTCTGTGCTAATTGTGCCACTGTTGTGAAAAATGTTAGGGGTGAGAAAACAAGTGATATTCGAGATTGCTCGGATTCTCTGAGCTTTGTCTCACTGCTAGTCTCTGGCCCAATTCCCATTTATGTTTGCTTGTGCTGCTCGCTTTGTGCAAATGGGAAACTTGCACAAATCGAGCTGTGCAAATTTGCGTAAATTTCCTGCATACACTAAAGTGGGGCTGCTTCAATCTACAGAGGAAATTTGGGGAAATTACAAAATGTGTGCAAATCAAACTAGCAATCAGGAATGAGACAAACATGAACATGTGTCTGACAATATGCTAAATGCTGACAATATGCCTGTATTTGGAGCTCCAAACGGAGCATGTTCACATGCTTCATGAACAAAAATGACATTCTCCTACAGTCCTAACAAATACCATGTGCTCCACCAATCAGAGGCCAGGGCCTGACAAGAAGTAAGCTGCTGTTGCCGTAAGGCAAGAGTGAGAAATTTGTGGCCCTCCAGATATTTTGGTCTCCAACTCCCATCAGCCCTAGCCAGCACAGCCAATGGTGAAGGATAATCAGAGTTGTAGGTCAAAATAACTGGAGGTCCACCTTGACCTAAGGTGATGCATGGAGAGGCCAGAATCAAAAAGGACAGCCATGAAAGGAATGTACCAAGCAAGAAGGCACTCTGATGAGAGTAGAACGGTTATGTTGGATTCCCCTGAAAGGATGCTTCACACCTTCCTCAACTCACACAGGGTACATGATTACAGCCTTTGTTGTCGAACTGTCATTGCACTCTGTATTTGCCTGGGGCTTTTATCGTTTTTATATCAACAGTGGCACAGGGAACATATTAAATTAAATAAAATGTGTGATTGATTCATTTACTTTCCCATCCTATCCCAAGTGTCCCAAGCTGGTTACAACAACAATTTGTAATTTAATATTATCCTCTGCCTTCCCACCTCCCCCACCCCACCCCAAATCTAGAAAGAAGAGAGTAACAGGTCACCCAATGAACTTCCTAAAGGAAGAAGAATTTGAATGTGTGTTTCTATACCAAACTTTGCTAAACACCATCCATTGTATCACAGTATGATGACTCTGAAGGACTGAAAGATAGACCATCCTCCCCTAAACTGGCATCCTCCAGACATGTTGGATGACATGGAGGATATATCATAGGAACTGGTGCTACCATGTTGAGAGATGTCATTTCTCAGACATGATTCATACATGAAGATAAACTGTGAGAGGATTGAATCTTCTGCCCTTGAAGGGGTTTGGAATGTATAGTCAGTTGAATTAGAGTCCCAAAATCCATGGTCAGGCAATACTTTTATATGTACAAAATTGTGGCAAGCTTTCAAGATCTCCAGATCTCTTCATCAAGCAAAAGATTACAAAAAGCAGGTTGGGGGTGGGAGGATGATGAAAAAAAAACAAAAGGTTGACCTGAACTCATGAAGTCTGCATGGTGGAATGGAGGAAGAGTTGCAGACCTAAATGGAACATACTCTACTAGGTATCATGCAAGTAACAATAAGGGAAGTTGGGACAAATGCATAATGGCTGATTCCCTACTTTTAAAAGTATAAAATCCAGTAGATACGCAGATGTGTCTTTTATCTTAGTAGAAATACACAGTTTCCTTAGTAGATAGACAGCAAAAGATTCTTCTTTAGGATCCCATTCTTTAGGATGGGGTAGGCAACTTGCGGCCGCATACAGCACCCATCCACTGCCCCCAAAATATAAAACAAAAATTATCTATGGATGAAATGGTGTCAATAGGGGCTATGGAGCACCAAAGGGATTTAAATTGTAGTGCTTTGTAATTCTACAGAATGATTTGCTACTAAATTTCAGTTAAAACCCAGTGTCTTTTCTCTTTTAAAAAAAAACTTTGGGGAGGTGATGTGGAGTGAGGGGTCTGGGGGGGAAATGGACCCCTGACCTCACATGGTTGTCATTTCTGCTTTAGGATAAGTACTTAGATGTGATCACTGTGGCATTTCACTTATTAAGAATTTTCCAGCTTATTATTTGGAACATGTATTTGTTTGTTGACATTTCATTAGTATCTTCAATACAGGTTGCACCTTTCACTGTTTCCTTTTCATTCCTAGGAAACTGAAAGTTATTTTCCCACCCTTTTTTTCTGATAATATAGCATGAAATCTAATAAGATGCTATGCAGTGTTATCTAATCACAAACATCACTACAAGAGTTAGAGATAAGCAAAGCACAGAGAGAAACACAACACAGAATTTTATGTATGCCACAGTGTTAGACCAACATCTGCCATTTTCTAAGAATGTCAGGATTACAGCTAAAGACACAGGGATTTTTTTTATTTATTTATTTTGGTGTGTATGTAGGGGGAGGAGAGCGGAAAGAGGTCTCATTGTGCTCAGCAGGGGATACGCTCCATAACAGATGTACCAGAGGGAAAACAAAAACAGATGTAGATATGGAGAGAAGCAAATCTCTACAGAGGAAAGCTGTTCCGCATTGCTGGTATTATGTGGTGTTATATCTGGTATTAGCATGGCATTATGGTGGGGTGTTTGTAGTTCACTTGTTATTATTGAGTGCCATTGTGTGCTGATTGCATGCACTCAAGTGTTCAGAAGGAAGAATCGAGGGTACCAAATGGAGAAAAACAATACACAGGAGCCTAATATCTTTAAGAGGGTAAATGATCTTTTCTGTGAGAAAGCAGAAAACTATAATGAGTGGGTCTGCCAAGACATTTTCTAATAGATGTAAATAAGGGAAGAATTGATTGTTACTCTCCATATTATGTGCAGTTCTACCATATAGATGGCATTCTGGATTTATGCAGAGTTGGCAAGTCAAACTTTTAGACAGTGCACTCTAAACGATGCTGGAAAGTGTACAGTTGGTGGAACATTACACATGGAGAAGCTCAGCTTCAGCCTTTAAGACAGAATGCGCAGCATTTGGAATCTGGACCTAAGAATTTGGTGTTCAACAGCCCTCTCATTGCTCATCCTAGGTTCTACATCTAAACATAGGAATGAGGGAGAAATTCATTTGCTTTGCATTTTAATGCAAATGTATCAAATGTTACACTTTCAAATCTCTATAAGAACTAAAACACAATTAACCTTATAAACTTACACTTCTCCAAAGTTAACACGTCTCCAAAGTTTTCACTACTGTAATGCATTCTGTGTGAGGCTGCTTTTGAAAACTGTTCAGAAACTTCGCCTGAACAACCAACCCATTGTGGCTTGTTTTCAGGGTAGCTTAATGTGGTGTGCATACTGGCCCATGGGCTACCAGTCTGATTCCAGGAAGAATTCAAAGTGCTGGTTATGACCTATAAAGCCCTATATGGCTTGGGACCAGGCTACCATGAAAGGCTGCCTTCTCCCATACAAGACTGCCTGGACCTTATGATCTTCTGAAGAGGCTCTTCTTTCAGAACACCTACAATCAGAGGCACATTTGGTGAGCCTTTTTGGTGGCCACTCCCAGGAAGTGGAGGATAATAGCTTCTCTCCGTCTCTGTAGTCCTCCTGCTGGCAATTAAAGACCTTTTTTATTCAAGCAGGCCTTTGGCATCTAAGTGGGTCTGTTGGGTTGGATGCATTTTTTATTCTGTTGTTGCTGTATTTCATAGAGTCATAGAATCATAGAATAGTAGAGTTGGAAGGGGCCTATAAGGCCATCGAGTCCAACCCCCTGCTCAATGCAGGAATCTACCTTAAGGCATCCCTGACAGAGATGGTTGTCCAGCTGCCTCTTGAATGCCTCTAATGTGGGAGAGCCCATGACCTCCCTAGGTAATTGGTTCCATTGTCATATTGCTCTATCAGTCAGGAAGCTTTTCCTGATGTCCAGACAGAATCTGGCTTCCTGTAACTTGAGCCCATTATTTCGTGTCCTGCACTCTGGGTTGATCGAGAAGAGATCCTGGCCCTCTTCTGTGTGACAACCTTTCAAGTATTTGAAGACTGCTATCATGTCTCCCCTCAATCTTCTCTTCTCCAGGCTAAACATGCCCAGTTCTTTCAGTCTCTCCTCATAGGGCTTTGTTTCCAGACCCCTGATCATCCTCGTTGCCCTCCTCTGAACACGCTCCAGCTTGTCTGCATCCTTCTTGAAGTGTGGTGCCCAGAACTGGATGCAGTACTCAAGATGGGACCTAACCAGTGCCGAATAGAAGGGAACCAGTACCTCTCATGATTTGGAAGCTATACATCCATTAATGCTGCCCAAAATAGCATTTGCTTTTTTTGCAGCCACATCACGCTGTTGGCTCATATTCAGCTTGTGATCTCCAACAATTCCAAGATCCTTCTTGCTTGTCATATTGCTTAGCCAAGTATCCCCCATCTTGTAACTGTTTGGTTTCTTTTTCCTAGGTATAGAACTTGATTTTTAATTGTGTTTTAATCTATTGCTCTTATTATTGTTTTAATCTAGTTTTGTGATCGCAAGGCACCTTGACTATCATTTTTTTCTGGTAGAAAGGTGGGGTACAAATCAAATAAGTAAATAAATAAATAAATTCCAGATGTACATTTCCTCCTCTTAAATTCTTCCAAAATCTGTCTGAAGAAGTCTTTACCTGTTTTATTTTTCCAGCTGAAGAAACAGTCGATCGGCACAATCATACTTTACATTAGCACAGTACCTTGTGGCAAAACATACTGCAGTTGGATTTTTTTTTTACTGCATTTCTAAAATCAGTAGGACCCTCCATTCTGAAATCCCTGTTTGAAAAAGGAGGAGTGAGTTATAAGAGTAACAGCCGCATTTTGGTGTCCCTGTCTCCCAACCAGTTCAAAATGTGCCACTGTGCCGATAACGTCTCATAAACACCAGGATGATAGCACCAGCTGCTCATCACTCTGAGGGAATGCTATTTCCACATACTTGGGAATAAATGGCACCCTCCTTCCTCTTTCCAAAAGAAGGCTGTCCTTGAACGTGGAAGCAAAAGATGCAGTGTGAATATAACAGCATGTTATACAAACAATGGGATGTAATATGTCTCTCCTTGCAGCCAGTCCCCATAAAGAAATAGAAAATGAACATATACGGTCAAGCAAAAAACAAAATGTAAAATGTGTTTGCAGTTGGAAAATGCCTTTGAAAAGGTTCACACATACACACACGCACACCACTCAATACTATTTCAACGCCTTAACTATTACTCATTGGATGGCTCAGATACCTCTGGAAGTGCAGTGAGCTGCCTTGAATGCATTTCAGGGGTGCTGCGTTAATGCCTGTTAATTGTGAATTCTTTTCCAGGGACTTTATGAAGAAGAAGAAGAAGAAGAAGAAGAAGAAGAAGAAGAAGAAGAAGAAGGAACTTGTGGCAAAGTTCTTTGTGCCAGTTTAGGTTGAAATGAGAAGCATGCTGGAAATATCATGAAACTATGAGATGAATATCTTAGCTTTGATTTGGGATGCACTTTAGTGCTTTCTAGATCCTGCCAAACAAATGGAAGACTCAATCTTGCCATATCTTAGCCGGCACTCCTGAGAATTGTGGTATTACCGCCCATCTGGGTACACTCTTGGCACTGCTAGATTCGGTCGCACACCATTATTTTGGCTTTTTTATTTAAATAATAATAAAAAGGAAACGTGTTTTCTAAGCTGTTGTTACTAACAGGCCACAGCTGTTTCATGCTGCTTCTATATTTTAGCATGGCCCCATCTGTCCTCCACTCCCACCTTTCTTGCTAGATTTGTAGAGCAGCAAGACAGAGCCATGCGTGTGTCATGTGTTACGTACTTGGAAATGTCTGTGTGGGTAAAATATCGGTAAAAAGTAAAGAAAGCATTCAATTCTTTCAACACTGTCATTTTGCTAGCAATTTGATATTTGTCTGTTTACTGATGTTTTATCTCTAAAGCCATTACTTATAACTTTATAGCTGTTTTTGACAATTTTTGTCTATTCATACGGTGAAAATGAAGCTGAGGGGAAATGTTTCATACCCTAGTTCAGTCCTGGGATAGCCTTGTGCAAAATATTGATATGTCTGAGCCTCATTTCCCCATCGGTTAAATGGGAACATAAAAGACCCAACTCACCAGATAATTATGAGGACAAATAAGATTGGTGTCCTGTTCCAGCAGATCTGTTCCAATGTCTCAATTAACTTAATTTTAATTCTGCCAGCTGTGACTTTGGAAATTGTAGAACATCACAAAATAGGGTGTGGTAGGCTGATTTTGGCCAGCAAATTCTTGCAGTATATCATATTGACAATTTGGATTTGGAGAGCTTTGGCTGCACATTTATTCATTCAGCATCATACATGCATTGCTTTACATATGTTGTGGGTTGTTTTATGTGTGCATGTGCAGCATCATGAGGTTTGGTTTTATCCACAGCTTTTCTCAAACATGAGGATGCAGACAGTGACCTGTTTCGCATGACCAAAACAAGCCACCTTAGTGCTGGCCATCATTTTCCTAATTAGCCACTTGTGTATAGCTTGATGTGTCATCGGAACCTAAGAGGCATGGTTTGTTTGAGGGGGAAACAACTTGGTATAGTCTGTTGCAGGGTTATTTGGGGGTTGTTTTCTCCCTAAACATGGCATGCTAGCTGTTTGTTTGATCATGCAAACTGGCCCAAACTGCAAGCATGACATAAAATGATTGAATGCCATGAAAATGTAGGTATCATGAGAATATATAATGCTCATTCCACTATGTGTCCAGTTTCATCATAAACACGTTTGTTGCATTATTCCTTTAATTTATTATATTTAGATCCTGCCTGTCTAACTTAACGGATCTCAAGGTGGCATAAATTGAGTTCCAAAGCAATCTCCCTCAAAGGCACTGGCCTCAGACATCAAAAGCATAACAACAAAATTAGGTGTCCTGAGACATCAAAAACGTGGCAAACTTAGGGCCATAGGAGTGTAGAGGGAGGGAGGGTGATCCCGAAAGTACCTAATACACACCATCGGTGCACAGGGACCAGCCAGGGGCAATCCCCAGCAAACAGCCTGGTGTAGAAACAGCCTTAGAATGAATGGCCTCTGGATTATAGAGGGCATTGTCTTATTTCACACTTCTGCGCTTATAGATGCTGTATAACAGGGGTGGGCAGAAACTAGATATCAATGTGTTTTGGACTTCAACAACTCCCAGCATTCCTGACCATTGGCCATGCTGGCAGGGGCTTCTTGGAGCTGAAGTCCCAGACATCTAGAGATCTACTCCTGTTGTAAAGCACCAGGAATTGCAGATAATTGTATGTCTGCAATCCCTGACAGTTTGATTATATTTCAGGTATAAGGAAAGAAACATAATCAAACACTGTTCTCAGAAGAAGTCAGGAAGGTTATTAGATGTTCACAAATGGGACCTGAAACAGAATGTTGTAGAGTATCATAACCTCTAACAGAAGTACTGGCTTTCAAGATTCCATCCCTTTGTCCAGAATATTATAAACTTACTATACATTTTCCCCAACTGACAAACAATCAGACTATGTTGTGGGGAGTGCCCCTTTAGGTTTGGGTTTTTTTTTTAAAAAAAGGATTTTTTTCCCACTTCTGCAAAACCCAGGGTTCCCTCAGACATGATATTTTCCTCTTGTGTCTCATTGGCCTAGTTCTGGCTCTTTTTCTGTTGGCACATCCCACCTGAATTTGCTATTTGAGGCAGTGGTAGGTCTGCCTGGACATAGATTACACACTTCTAATCTATGCTTCCAGAGGCACTTGAACATGCTCACACACGCTGGCCCTGATCCTATAGCATGGGATTGCAAGCTTTGTCAAACACTGTTGCAACCTTGTTAATGGCAGACTTGCAAAACCAAAACACCAAGACACAATGCCCATGGAGAGGCAAGTGGAGTTTTCATTAAACCCATTCCACAATAGCCATGCCAGTTGTCCCGCAAAAACAGAGTAAAGAAGCATTCCCCTATTCCCATCCACCACCACCTGCAAAAAACAAAGCATATCACTTCACTGCATTTCTTACAAACTCAGCACTTTAGATTATAAAAATACAGTGGCCGCTCACTGTTATTTCTGAAGTGGAGCATGTGTGCGCGCGCGCATGTGTGTGTTTCCTTGTTTAAAAATAGAAATGTTCATTGACATGGAAAAATAGACAAGCATTCATTGTGCCTAATGGCAGTGTCCCTATGCTGATGGCAATTACCGCTATGCTGCCTTCAGCCCTTCACTGTTCACGTGACTAATGTTTATTCAGAACGATAAATATAAGGTCTATGACACCTTTAAGTAATGTTCAAATGCATTTCTGCAGCCAAGGATGAGCAATGTTAGGCCCTTTCAACACCATAAGGGTGTAGAGGGAGTGAGGGAGGGCAATCCCGGACGTATCTAATACACACTATCAGCACTCAAGGACCAGCCGAGGGCCATTCCAGGCAAACAGCCTGGTGTAGAGACGGACTCAGTTTCTGCTTTACTAAGCATATTTGTGGCATGTGTATGGATGAGGGTGGGAAGAGGACAGAAGAGTGTTCTAGATGTGAAGGAAGTTCTTGTGATTTGGAGGATTAGCTGCACTTACAATAACTGGGAGCCATCAATTAGCATACCTCTTTCAGTTCCCCCTGCCAATATATCAATTTCATATTAGGCTCATAGAGGTGGTGGGGATGCAAGTTGAGGAATGTGGGATGAATCCTTCTCAAGGAAAATGATGGTTCCATTCAAAGTGAGAGTACAAAAATCCAGGAATCCTGTAGCCCAGGTGGGTAGAAACTCAAGACCAACCTTTGCATTAGGCTCCTGGGCCACAGGTTGCCTTCCCTGCTTTATAGAAAGCAAAGCTATGAGCTGTGATGATGACCACTAGATACTGCTTTAAAAGAAGATTAGTTAAACATACAGAGAATAAGGCCCTTTCTACATCATAGGGGTGTAGAGGGAGGGAGGGAGGGCGATCCCTGAAGTACCTAATACACACCATCAGCACACAGGGACCAACCGGGGGCCATCCCAGGCAAACTGCCTGGTGTAGAAACAGGGTGACCAGATAAAATCCAGGTCAGGGCTCATGTAACTTTAACAGTTGCAGAGCAAAGGGAATTTCAGCCAGTGTCATTTGTATGCAATTAGTTCCTGGTGAAATTTCCTCTTCATCACAACTGTTAAAGTTGCAGGAGCCCTGCCTTCTTTTGTATATGCTCACTCTAGTATAGTGCCTGCAACTTTAACTGTTGTGGTGAAGAGGGAATATCACCAGGAACTAATTGCATACAAATGACTCTGGCTGAAATTCCCTTTTCTCTGCAACTGTTAAAGTTACATGAGCCCTGACCTGGATTTTATCTGGTCAGCCTATGTAGAAACAGCCTAGGTCTCTCAGTCAATATGAGCTACATGATGGCTATGTGATACTTCCACATTCAGAGGCAGTATGCAGCTGAAGACCATTTTCTAGGAATCCACTGTTAGTATTGGTTTCCTGCATTTCCCACGCAGGGGAAGGCATCATGAGGCAATTCCTCCCACAGAGCTTTTTCAAATCAGGAAGTGCTGACAGCCTGGGGACTGCAGAACAACTGAGAGAAGTGTAACAGAAATGAAAGCACACACACACACACACCATCTTGGGTCACATTGTAGTGATCTGGTAAGCTCAAAAACACCATCAACCGAAATTAAAAACACATTCTCAAAATATATTTTTATCTGGCTAGATCTCCATTAGTGTTTGATAGTGGTATTGGAGTGCAGTGATAAATGTTGGAGCAAATTACACATTCCATGTACCACTTTCATAATGTTATTTCCTGCTTTTTATTCCAAATCATCCAAAATGCTGCAACAAATGTCATTATGTGTCCTACAAGGTATAAATGAGCAAAATGGATATAGAGTTACTATGATGGGATGGTAATGATTTGACACAAGGTGTAGATCTGGCTTCAGAAAGGTTGTCTTTTCATATATGCCTAAAAATAAAATGCCACTTTTCTCCAAATTTCCTTTACTATTTTGTGTTGTGGTGACCACTTTACCTCCCTTCCTCAAAACGCCTCAGAATGCTGTTAGGTGTGGGGCATTGTGGAGGATAGAAAATAGGGGCTACGTGCTGCTGTTGCCACTTGCCAGGGCAGTGGGGGGGGGGGGAGAAAAACCTTAGGGAAAAGTAAAAGAAGCAGTGCTAAACTCCTCCCAATGGGGAACCCTACCTGGGATAAACTTAGGCTGACCAGATAAAATCCAGGTCAGGGCTCATGTAACTTGAACAGTTGTAGAGAAAAGGGAATTTCAGCCAGTGTCATTTGTATGCAATTAGTTCCTGACGAAATTCCCTCTTCACCACAACAGTTAAAGGTGCAGGCACTATACTAGAGTGAGCATATACAAAAGAAGGCAGGGCCCCTGCAACTTTAACGGTTGTGATGAAGAGGGAATTTCACCAGGAACTAATTGCATACAAATGACACTGGCTGAAATTCCCTTTTCTCTGCAACTGTTAAAGTTACATGAGCCCTGACCTGGATTTTATCTGGTCACCCTGGATAAACTGTGGGAGAATTTCTCCTACCCCTGGAGAAATTTGGTGAAATTGTCATCCAGATATTGTGGGCTAGAGCCACCCAGATGTTTTGGACTGGTTATATTGGGTGGGTCTGATGGAAATTGTAGTCCAGAACATCTGGAGAGTGCCAGATTGGGGAAAACTGTTCTACTGTGTCTAAGCCTAGGCACATTCTTTTCTTGTCCACCTCTTCCTCTTCCTTCAGTGTTTCATCTGTTCAAATTAGATTGCAAACTCTTTGAGGCAGAGACCTTTACTCTGCAAAGTGCCATGTGTGTGTGTGTGTGTGTGTAACTGTAAAATAAATAAGGACAGAAGGATTTGTTTTAGAAATTTATATCCTATCTCTCTAAAGCTCAAAGTAGACTCCAAATATCTCAATTTAAAATCATACATTTTACACAAGTACTGAATGTATTGTAGCTATTGTAAGGTAAAGATCATCCCTAATTTCAAACTAGGAAAACTCCAATACCACAAGAAAACAGAGAACATGCCTGAAACCAGTAAATGGTCTTGACAGAATACAGCAAAAAAGCCCCTGTGTTTAATCAATTTGATCAAATTTAACCTCTGGTAAAGTAGGCTTTGCCTGCATAAGTCATGCACACCCCTGCTGTGTTAAAGGGGAAAATCTACTGTATCTAGGAAACTACAGCCAGCTAATCAACTTTAACAATATATTATTTTCATGTTTTAAAATTTTTCCTTCTGTCTAAGTCCTATGGGCAAGCTAACAGAACACAGAGTACCTGTGGTGCCTTTTGTTTTATAAACTTCCAGGTTCAGCTCCTGGATAAAAATGTACTTTGTTCATAACTGCATGAACCATGTAACAAAACAGGTTAGTTCTGGTAACAAGTGAGTAACACAGGTAAGAGTTGATTATTCATGTATGTGTTTTTTTTAAAAAAATCTAAATCACTCTTGCAAACAACACAGAAGAGGAAAAAGAAACTCAGAGTGAAACACTAATACAAATGAGCAAAACCTCTCCATTCAGTTTTCATAAGAATTTACCACAATTCACAAAATTCTTTATTTTGGGGACAGAATGAACTTAAGGTTTTAAAAAAACAGTATGGGGAGTGAAATCAAAACCAAAAGTTTAGTCCATCCGTCATTAGGGGAGAGCCCTCTGCCTGGAAGCAAAACCCCACTGTGCCCATTAGGGTGGATCCACATATATTTGTGTGCAACTGGGCTAGCAGAAGCAGATTTCCCCCTCCCCATGACAGCTCCTCTAACCTCCTCAAAATTCAACAGTTAAAATTGCAGGCACTGTACTAGAGTGACCATATACAAAAGAAGGCAGGGCCCCTGCAAACTTAACTGTTGTGATGAAGAGGGAATTTCACCAGGAACAAATTGCATACAAATGACACTGGCTGAAATTCCCTTTTCTCTACAACTGTTAAAGTTACATGAGCCCTGTCCTCCTTTTATATGGTCAGCCTACATTATCCAGGCATTAAGTCCCTTCCCTCATATCACTCATGTCCTTCCTATTCTGCTATGATCCTCTCTGCTTCTATCCTGCCATTTTGGAAACCATCTGTGAACATGGATTAAGGACCACAGAAGTGAGCAAGCACTTCCTCCTGGGGGAGATGTAGATCTCTTGCCTTGAGACAGCCTATAGCAGGTTGGTTGCCCAGCATCCCACAAGAGGCTGGAGCTGACTGTCAATGAATGAGAATGGGAAACAGCATTTTGCAACAAGTGAGATGCTGGTGCACTCCAGCCACCAAAGGATGGCTGCCTACAGCCACCTCTTCTCCCCATCATCCAGTGCCAGAGACTGGAGTATAAGACTGCCAGCCATGTGGCTTAGGAGGCCAGTTCTCCCAGGGTTCGATGTTGTTACCTCCAAATCCAACCTACAAATGGCTACCAGCAACCTTAACACAGATTGGCTTGGTCCAGACACCAGTAGCCAGGAACTTGCTTGCAGTTCATGGCTCTCAATAGAATCTGCCAACACTCAAGAAAGCAGTCCATGAGACTTCTGCAGGGCCCTCTTGTCAGAGGTGCTGCCTTCATTGAGACTCAACTGAATGGCACCAAAATGGGTGCTACCTGCTAGTCCTTGGATCTGTCTCTTTTCATTCTGATTGATAGCAGTGAGGTTGGCCCATTTCTCCTGACACGGGTCATATACAAAGTGTCCTGGGTAGGATGGTCAACTAGAGAGCACCCAAAAAAGAGGACACTCGTCAGCAGAGGACACAGATTTGAATATCTTAATTTATATGTATCAATGCATATTTATAAATAATGACTATTATTTAAATAGGAGTCCAATCCATGTTATCCTAATGGGGAAGACTATGACATGCATGCTCAGTCTGCTGTCTAGTGGGAGGATGCTGTTGCACATTTGTCCTGCCGGTGGGCTTCCATGGGAGCATCTGGAAACAGAATGCAGGACTAGATGGGACTTTTATCAAATTCAGTATAGCTCCTCTTGAACTCCTTCTTAGGGTTCTTTATCTCCAGACTTTGAGTGGGCAGTCCTTCAAACATAGAACTGTCCCCTGTCAGCCTTTCAAATAGAGTACTGTCCTCTGTAAAGTAGGACACATGGCTACCCTAGTCCTGTAGTGGGCTATTTCTTCCTCTAATGAAACCATGTTCTCTCCCTGCTCATTTTGATGGACATTTTGTAAGTAGTAAATGACTCTATGTGCATGGTATATTCGGCTTTTTGAAAACCTTTTTATTGCATTGCTATGCAAACCACCCTGAAATCGAGTAGAATAAAAGATTTTATTTATTTATTTATTTAAACATTTGTACTGTGCCCTATTATCACTGGGATCTCAGGATGGCATACAGATGAAATCAGAACAATATAAACATGAATAATTTACACCGCTGAAAATGTATTAAATTGTTAACAAATTAAAACTGGAAGAAAAATGTTAAAAGGAATAAAACAATTAAACTATGTGTAACCATGGAAAATTTAGCCCCCAAAGGCTTTGATAAAAAAGCTCTGTTTTAACTTGGCACCGAAATGAAGCCAGTGTCGGCGCCAGGCAGGCATCCAAAGGGAGGGTATTCCACAAACTGGGTGCTACAACAGAGAAAGTTTAAATGTTACATGTTTAAATACAGAATTGAAATATCTGCACGATAGCCATTCCTTGAAAATATAGGGTTGGATCTGGAGACATGCAAGCCAAATTCCACTTGTGCAGGAGTATACAAAGAGGGAAGGGCTCCTGCAGCTTTAACTGTTGTGATGAAAAGGGAATTTCACCAGGTGCTGTATGTATACAAATGACACCTGGTGTTGTTTCTAATCCCTTCCCCCTTGCTCAGGGTGAAAGAATGTTAGACGTTAGTTCAGAATCAGATTCTGAACTCGAGGAAACATTCCAGTTCGTACCAGAGGGGGAGGAGGTCATTCCCATGGTTTCGCCTTTGGAGAATGGCTCTGCTAATGTAAATAGCCTTCCAGCCGATAACAAGCCTTTGACTTCAGAGGATGAGGAGGGCAGTAAACTAAAAGATCCCATTTTCCAGTGCGCGCAGATCAGAGAGGTGACTCTCACTTTCTTTTAGATGGCTCAACTGATTGTTTTGCTTAGCTAATTACGCCTTTGGGGCAAAATGTTTTCTAAGTTTTAACTCCATTCAAAGGGAGAGAAGAGATCATTTGCAAAATAAAAGATTTTTTTTCCCTAAGAGGCCTCCTTATTGACTTCAATGGGTGCTAGAAGTTAGGGAGTCATGACACCTGCTGAAATTCCCCTTTCTATGCAACTGTTAAAAATACAGGAATCCTGTCCTCCTTTTCATATGGTCACCTTAGCTGTAGAATGCGAAGAGGAAAATCATCAAACATTGGGCAGAGGGCTTCTTGCTTGAACAGAAGCCAATCACTGAAGCCATAGTCTTCCAAGTCAAATTGGATTTTCTTTGCACATTGTCCTTTTATACACCCACCCACCCGGCTATCATTTTACGTGATTTGATATATGCTATTTGCCAAGACGACTAATGTATGGAGGACAGTTCAAATCATATCTTCTTTATGAATGGATACTGAACACTGTTAGTTTTACAATATCTTTAAATTCTGATTCCTAATTCCAAGCACATTGGATCAGATCCAGATTTAGTTATGTGCAATTGGCGGAATCATACTTCCCCATCTCATCCTCCCCATTACAGCCCTTCCACACATACGTACTCCCCAATCCTACAGGGCAGTCAGAAAGTCCTGCTGTATGGGGGTGGGGTGGGGAGATATGATGGAGGACTACAAAATTATGTGTGGTGTAGAGATAGTGGATAGGGAAACATTTTTCTCTCTCTCTCATAATGCTACAAAACCAAGGTAATCCCATGAAGCGGATTGGTGGGAGATTCAGGACAGCTAAAGGAAATACTTCTTTATACAGCACATAGTCAAACTATGGAATTCACTAACACAAAACATAGTGGTGGTCACAAATTTGGATGGCTTTAAAAAGGGGGTTGGATAAATTCCTGGAAGAGAAGGCTATCAGTGGTTACTAGTCCTGATGGCTATACACTAGCTTCAGTATCAGAAGCATTAAGCCTATGTACACCAGTTGCTATTCTACTCATGTCCTCCTTGTGGGCTTCCCATGAACAGCTGGTTGGCCACTGTATGAACAGAATGCTGGATCCTTGATCCAGCATGGCTCTTCTTGTGTTCTTATGGGTTGCTCTGAGGTGTCAATGCAAGAGGGGACCCACAAAAATCGGGTAGATGCACCTTCTTTGAGTACAGCCTCAGTCATGGAAGGTGCCAACTGTGGATCAGCTCCCTTTCCCCTCCACACAGCCTTCCCCAACCAGCAGGGTTCTCCATCCCCCTGTGTAGTATTTCTGGGGATCTAGAGGGGTTACTGTGGGGAGGTTGGGATGCAGAAGTCTGCTTCATCCAGCTCAGCTGCATGTTCCTAAATGTGGATGTAACCCAATGTGTTGAAATCAGTGATGACAAGCCCCATTTATTTTAATAAGTGTATTCCTCTCTGCTATCTCCCTTTTTTATATGACCAGAAAGAGACAGAAAAATATCTAATAATAATAATAATAATAATAATAATAATAAATTTATTTCTTACCCGCCTCTCAGTTTGGATCGAGGCGGGGAACAACAGTAAATATAAAATATGATAAAATACATAAAACTGATTAAAAACATGGTGCACATTATTAAAATAGCAATAAAACATAAAAAACATCCTAAAAACATCAGAGATACTCATATGAAAACACTTAACTGGATAATGGAAATTTACAAAATATCTTTCAAGGTCCTCAACTACTTTGTTGAATATTCATTAAATCTCTTTTCCTTGAAGGGCATATAAATCCTAAGAAATGCAATACATACACATTTTAAACTTTGACAGATAATACACATATTTCTAAGATAAAAGGTGTTTTTTTCTTCTTCTTCTTCTGTAAGCACTCTCTCAAATCATATATAATCAGGAACACTGGCAATACTGCTGCATGGAGAAGGACTGTGCAAGCCTCAAGAAATCCAAATGAATTCAATCCCATTAAATGTAATGGTGTGGTAAATCTCACTGCACCATCTGCTGTAGTACACTGATACACCATTGGAATTCCACATCTTATTTACATAACAGATAAGGATGTGTTAGGAGATTTATATGGCAAATGAATATCCAGAGAAAAAGAACATCTAAGTTTCTAGTCTATTCACATCTGGAGGACATCTACATCAATATATATATATGATATGGTTATTTAGCCACCCTGAGAACCAATGTCCTTTCCTCCAGTTGTTATGCATTTAGCCAAAAAGGTGGTGGGGGGAAATCAAGTGAAAACATTGCTTTCCTTAAATTAGTACATTTCTGAAGGAAATTTGTATCGAGCATCCTGGCAAAAAGGGCATATCTTATTTAAACCATCTGTGTGGAGAGTTCAGAAAAATCACCCAGGGGCAAAGCATTAAGAAAAAATATGCCACATATTCGTTCCTGTCTTCACTTACCCATTAAGATTGACAGTCTTGCATATGAAATTTATAACTTCATTTACCTGATACTAGGAGGGGTGGGGGTATGGGGGGAAAGCCCATATCATATTGCAGCTTGATGCATCCTAGACAGAACTTGTATGAAGTGTAACAAAGATGGTAGTACATAAACGGATAGCTCGCATGATCAAACAGCCGTCCATGGCTTACCTAAGCCATAGTGCATTTTGACACATGTGGGGAACACCTGTCCATGGATTGTTGTTTCGTGTGAATCTGGGGTCTGTGGGTTACGCAAGGGTTAAAAACCCCTTGCACAACCCAACTACAGACCATAGTTTATATCAGGGTTCTTTAACCTTCACATGACCCATGCTTCCCAGGTTTGCACAACACAACAAGCCTCAGCTAAGCATTGAATATGCAAATCCCGCTCAGCATGCACTGGCGCATGCCAGCATGTGCTGCAGCCCACAGCCCACTTCTTTGTTCCATATATCCTTCTGCCACCAAGTCATTCACTTATCTTGGACAACATAGTGGTAATTTGCCCCTTTCTTTGTCTTCTTGGTGAAATTCCATCAATAGTGCCATAAAAATATTAAAATTAAAACAGTAACAACAATAATGGATAAGGAGAATTGTTCAGCCAGTCTCTTTTGCCATGTCTAGCAAAGAAGGTGGCAAGACTGGAGAATCTGCAGGCAAGGAACCTTACAGATAGACTCATGGGTCCTATATCATCATGGAGGTACTGTGGCTTATTTGCTAGTTGATACACAATTGATAAGGAGGATTATTGTGTGTAACTGTCATGTCACCTGTCTGTGATGCTAGTGTAGCCCTGGGATATTGCCCTTTAGGTATAGAAGGGACTTGCAGTTTCACCAGCACATGCTCAGTGGATTTTGTGTGTTTGGTTGGAAGGCTTCTGGGTTTCTTCTTCAACTTCTCCATTTCAGGGAAGAATGAAATGACCACCTCGATTTCAGGCTGTGTAGGGGCTATTTGTCATTGCCAGCCCTGCCTTGATTGCTGTAGAATAGAGTGACCATATGGAAAGGAGGACAGGGCTCCTGTATCTTTAACTATTTTATAGAAAAGGGAACTACAGCAGGTGTTGTCATCACAATTGAAGCTGCAGGAGCCCTGCCCTCTTTTGTATCTGGTCACTCTAGCTGTATTAGTGCTACATTGGAGTGACCAGATACAAAAGAGGGCAGGGCTCCAGCAGTTGTGATGAAGAGGGAATTTTACCAGGTGCTGTCCTCCTTTACATATGGTCACCCTACTGTAAAGCTCATCCCTAGTTGGGAAGAACTTTCTAAATATTAAGCTTATTCATAGATCTGATATCTTTCAGTAATGATAGAACAGATCAGGCCACCATTGTGTCTTTGGATGCTGAAAAAGCATTTCACAAGATTTATTGGCAATTTATTTTTGCTACTTCGACTAAATTAGACTTCCCTTTAGAATTTTTGAAGTGGATTAGAATTTTATATTCATTTCCAAGAGCTACAGTTATGACTAATGGTTATTGGGCAGCTTTTTTCACTTCAGAGAGGAACCAGAGAGAACCAGGTATGCCCACGTTCTTCTTTGATATTTGATTTATGTTTGGAACCTCTAGCTTCTGCTACTAAATGAAATAGTAGTGTTCATGGATTTGTTCATGATTTTTTACACTGATTGACTTGTATTGTCTATTTCTGAACTCCATTCATCTGTGCTGGCATTGATGCAGATGATTAATACGTTTGGTAATTTTTTTGGTTATTCAATTATGTGGTCAAAATCCGAACTTATGCTGGTTAAAGATGCTATGTCTCATAGGGTATTAGCAGATCAGCATTTTCGATGGTGCCCAGATATTATTACTTATGGAATACATATTCCCAAAGATATGCCTTGAATGAATAAACTTAAGTTGAATAAATTGATTAAAGTGATTTCTTAGCACTTAGAAAGATGGGCTTCTTTAAAGCTGAGTTTGTGGAGAAAGGTAAATTCCTCAGATTGTTTATGTTACACATGTGATTCCCTTATCTTTACCTGGCAAATATTTTCAGAATATCAGTGCTTTGTTTTGTAAATTCGGGGGGGGGGGGGGTCCTCTCCATCAGGATTATTTCTGAAAAGGATGCAACTTCCAATTTCAGAAGGTGGATTTGGTTTTCTGGATCTTGCTTTATATCATCAGGCCTCATACTGAATTGTGGTCTTTCCGCCTTGATCAGTTTTGGAACCTTCTTGTCTGGTTCCTGTCTCTAAATGGATGGCACTACATTCTAGGCATTCAAACTTGCATAGGGTTCCTCCCATAGTTTCTACAGTTAGAGATTTGTGGCACATGTCACATCAATTACACTTTGATCCATTTTCTCATGCTAAATTGATTTCATGGGGCAATCCAGCTCTAAAAATTGGTAAGAAAACCATTTTTTCTTGTGGTGGAAATGGACAGATAAGGCAATTTTTACTTTGGATCAACTGGTGGGTGCTAATGATGAGTTTTTGTCATTTTTATCCTGCATACCAAATACAACTTGCCAGCTGTGGCTCAATGATAATGCTTGCAATTGCAGCATTTGTTAGTATCTAAGTTTGGCCTGGCTACTTTTACAGTATCAGAGACTACATCATTATTGGAAGCTCTTATTGAGGCTGGTCAGGCATGATACATGTCTATAAATACTTGTTATTGGTGCATAAATATGATACAGAGTTTTAACCAGGAATGGAATAGGGGATTAGATTGCCCCATTCTGCCTAATCAGTAGATCGCTGCTTTGGCATCCATATTTGGCACATCTATGGATTTTAGGCTGTGTCTTATTCAGCAAAACTTTTGTTTCATGTCTATTGGATACTGCAATGTCTCTTTAATAAGGGATTGTCTAATTCAGCTGATTGCTGGTGGTGCTATGCAGCTACTGCTTCTTTGAAACATATGCTTTAGCAATGACAGTAGTTGCTTCTTTTTGGGAGGAGGTTATTATATGGATACATTTTGTACTGGAACAGTCTTTAATATTCATAGATGTTCACACTCTTTTAAATTAACCTGCTTCATGGAAATTAATGAATGATCAATATAGATGGATTCTCCATGCTCTCTTGAGAGCTAAAAGACTAATATTACAACACAGGAAGAATAAACACCTCCTATAATGCAATGGATTGAGGACTTTATCATTCTTTCAACATCTGAACAGATTGCATATAAACATCATCTTCAAATGGATACTTATTTGGATATCTGGTCCACTTTTGCCAAAGCATATGTATAGTTGCTAGTAAGTTGTATTTTCAATGATATGCACTTCTCATGTATTAATTGCTATGGATATATACAAATGCATGTATGTATATTAGAAGAAGAAGAAGAAGAAGAAGAAGAAGAAGAAGAAGAAGCAGCTATGAACAGCTTGATTCCAACTTATTCTTTCTTCACCAACATCCTACCCTGTGCCAGTGCTTTAAAAAACAAGAAAGAATTGTGTTAACATCATAGAATATGTGGACTGAGAGTCCCTCTGGACAGTGATCAAACGTAAACTTACCTTATTATTTCCAGGTTGGATCATTTAGTCGTACTTAGAATAGGTCCATTGAAAACAATGACATGCCTCAATCCCATTGATTTCAATGGATCTACTCTAAGTATGATCATGTCTAGATGTAACCTATTGATATGAAAAATAGAGGGCTAAATGGAATTTGCAGGGGAAATGATATTGCACCATTTTGTTCTATGCTCTTACATGAGGCTGTGACATCACAATTATATTTATTCATTGATAATATAAATGTACGTATTCGTTTTAATTGCCTCTGAGTCTGCTTCTATAATAGTCCTTCTAATGTGAATCCTGGGAAGAAATGAGAGAAGATTCCATGAGCTGAAGTGAAGGACCTCCACTTTTTTATTATTATTATTATTAAGGGAATCTTAATCCATTTGTGCACCTTCATGAAGCTAGCCATCTGAATGCTTAAAAAAAGTTCTAGTGACCAAGCAGCATCTTCTTACCTCACAAGACATTTTTTGACCTATGGACTGAAATTGATCTGACAGTGATATAACTGGGGGGGGGGGGGGAGGATGATCTAATTAATTGCCTTAGTTCCATTTAAATGAACAAACAATGCTAAATAGTTATGATAAATATATGAAAAACTCTCTCTCTCTCTCTCCACACATGCACATACACACACTCACACACCTGAACCTTCTGACAGCTTTCTTATTAACTAAAGAGCAATGAATCATAGGAACTGTTCTGACATTTGTTCTATAATAATTGTTACATTTTCACAGAAAAAAATATCCTAAGGCTCACATTTGGCCTTATATTAAAGGTGGTAGCTTGTAAGCTATATGTCTTAGCTTGTCACAAAATCACCTACTACAGTTAAAATACATTGCAGTAATTTGCCAGTGCAGCAGTGCTGATGTTAATGGAACCAGACATCAGTAGCTAGTGATTTCCTGTATGTATTCTAGGGTCTTACGCTGAACCTTTGCTGAAACCATTATTCATTTACATTGTACATATTCTTGTCATATTCTATGGAATTATTTGTTTAATGTGAGTCTCCAGTCAAAAAAGAGAAGTTTAATTCCAATTTATACTCAGCCTGGTACTACATAAATATTGTTGGGATATTCAGGAAATAAGTACCTCATTCATAAACCAATTAAAATGGAGTACTTGGATGTCTGGTTTGTATCATCTGTGGTCAAAGGGAATAAAGAATAGCTAGGGCTAGTTCATCTGCTTACTTGGCTAACAATCCTCTTTACTTGACTCACTTATCCATGTACCTAAGGTAACATGTGAGATAGGTGTTCCACATGGAGGCTCATACACATGGTAATACCCGGCCATTTCAAGAACATTTTCTAGAATGGGAAAGGAAAAAGTTGGGATCTGTGAAGTTTTGGGTAAATCACAGAAGTGTTCATATCCTCAATGGCCCAAGAGGAAGTTGAATGCTCAGGAAGCACTCATGTGCAAAGTGTTTTCTGAATCCTTGGGTAAAAGAATCAGAGTTACTTTGATCTGTGAATTTGTTCTGTTTTGATGAAGTGGGCTATTGTGTACAGCACGGAGAACCATGGGTTTGTAGTATTGTATACATATATTGTATACATATTCTTCACTATGGCAACACCTACAATCTTCCTTCATATTTTTAATGTGGTGCAAAAAAACTTTTAAAATATATACTTCATTCTTTACTAAATAATGTATCTGATTTGCTTCACAATATATCTGATAAGGTATTGGAATACCAAACATTATCATCAACTAGCGTATTAAGTCACTCTTGCTGGCTGTTTTCACATGCCGTTCTGATACATCAAATGCCCCAGGTAAACTGCTTAATTCCTTAGACAGTCATATTATAGGGGCACCAAACAAATACCCTTTTGATATCAAGCTCAGATCTCTACAGCTCCATTTTTAATCTGCTTTTTAAAAACTTCATGCTGTGTTGCACCCAACTATCGTAGGTGAAGATTTAAAACAATACATTGATATGAGATTAACCCACAATATTGCTAACTTTCATTAGGAGTGCCGGTATATGTGTGTGTGTGTCCACACATACACACACACACACACACACACACACATTTCGAAGGGAAAATGTATTTTAATTGTTAGACTTTTAGAGATTTATGGAAAGGGGGAGATCATTTTAATTGTTTGTGCAGGCTTTAAAAGACAAGCCTCAAAGGCAGAATACTGACTCTTTGATCTTAAAAGGGTTGTAAAAGGATGGTCTCACTTGTGTTTATTCAAATATTTGCAGGTAAATGCTGATAATCCAAAGTGAGTCAAAGCTGCAGAATTTAGCATATGTGATTTGCATATCAAGAGCGTGAATATAAATACCAATTCAGTCATCTTAAATGTTGCTGAAAACTAATAATGACTTGAAACAAATACGGTTAATGGCAGAGCCGGGCCAAGTGTGCACAGTAAATGTTTTATTTGATGAATTTCACCTCTGAGCATGTTTGTTAATTGTTTGTGAATGAGGGAGGGGGAGGGGGTGGACAGCAGGCAGAACAGAGATATAGACCCAATTGGTTGGCTGTTTATAGATATTCAGGCATTTCATGCAAATCAGTCGATGCTTTTCTCAAAATCTGTTTTCTGCTTACAAATTGCCAAGTAGAAGATCACAAGTAAAAACATAAGGCATGGAGAACTGTATGCCCAAGTCACTCATAATTCAATGGAGGCCATGGCTCAGCCCTCTGTTTTGCTTCGACAAAATGGGGATTGTGCTTCTATGACTGGGGCCAGATCTACACCAAGCAGGATATAACACTTTAAAACAGTTTATAACCATTTGTAACGGTTATAAACAGTTTATAATGTTTTAAAACTGTTATAAACATTATAAAGCAGTAGTGTAGATCCGCCCTGGGAATGCCATCCCACACAATTCCATACCAGTGCATGAGTGGCACAATGTCTTACCCCATGATCCCTAAGGACAGCTATAGCATTTTGTTAAAATACTGGTGGGCAAAGGCATCCTCAGAGACAAAGCAAAACAAAAAAACTTAGGAGGCTACACATCTTCCAGTCTTTGTCATGAGGAAATAGCTACCCTTATTGTTATAGGATTGAGCAAATGCAGAAGGTACAGCTCTGTGGTCTATTGGGCCTTTTCAAAGGCAAATCAGTTTATTATTTATATTGCTTAATATTGTAAAATCTCTAAGCAGTTCACAATAAACATATATAAAAATGCAATATACAAACAGTAAAAGAACAAGAAAAGCCATAAATACATTTTTTTTAAAAAATTAAGACAATCATAAAATGGAGCAGTGCCAAAATCCATTAAAAGTCAGGGAAAGCCTCTGTAAACAAATATATCTTCAAGACACATTTAAAGCTCAACACACATTCTGCCTCTCAAATAACACATGGGAGCATGATCCAGAGGGTGGGTGCCACTACTGAAAAGGCATGCTGATGAGCTGTTACTTGGCAACACTCAATCAGTCATGGAATGACCAATATTATCTCCGCCAAAGATCTCAAGGGTGGTCGGCCCGGTATCCTGGTCTCAAGTTGTTTAGGCTTTGTAAATCAACAACATAACCTTGAACATGGCTGCTTGGTAGCTAATAGGCAGCCAATGGAGTTCTTGGGTTTGCCTCAGTGGGCAATAAGAGATAATCAACTTATCAAGTTGTAATTATGATGAAGTTTGCCCATTTCTTATATATGTGCTAAAATACAGTAGTACAGATGACCATAGCTGGTTTTCTAATGTTCGGTAGTTGGTGATGCTCCATTCCTACTTACTTACTTCTTCTATTGCTACATAGTGAAGACCTATCCCTCCATGCATTGCTGGTGTGTTTCCTACCTTACTATTTCTCAGTTCTTTATTTAGAAATATAGTTGGTTAATATCTTTACGCATGTACACACACACACACACATTCACCAATCTACACCAAGCAGGATATAGCACTATGAAAGCGATATGAAAGCGGTATATAAGAGGCAGGAGCCACACTACTGCTTTATAGTGGTACTGAAGTGCACTGACAACTATTGAGGCCCATTCACATCCCATGTACCGCTTTCATAGTGCTCTCTCCTGCTTGGTGTGGCTCCTGCCTTTTATATACCGCTTTCATACAGCTTTCATAGTGCTATATCCTGCTTGGTGTAGATCTGGCCCTCATCATTTGGTAAGCTTGTTGTCTATATTCACCCAGTTTCACAAATTTGTATAGTTTCTGAGTTCCAAAATACTAAAACTTTCAGAAGTTTAGTATTCGTAGTAACTAAGGGAAGAGCTAGGCATCAAGTTCAACATGGGCTGCCACCCCAAAAATGTTTACTGGCTTACCTATGTCAATTGCCTGCACTACCATATATCCACAACCACTGTTGAGGGCAGAGAAATGCACAATGTGATGACATCACAACACAACCAAGCCTGCTTACACATTTCCAGGAGCAAGGGGAGAACTAAAATCAGAGCTGCCATTTTGAGTGGCAGCCTTGCATCAGGTGTCACATCTTGTTCCACCTTAAAATACACACCATAGTGGTTCATCCAAATGTGGGAGTCTCATTCTGTGTGGCTCGATCGGATATGAAGCCACTTTTCCTGAGGTAAAAATGCCTACTCACATTAGACTACTAGCAAAATTGTGAGATTTGATTCCCAAGAGAGACAGACAGTACTATATGTCAACCAGAAAGGCAGGTAGATGCTCCAACATTATTCACAATAAACCAGCAACGGGTATGCGCATTGCGGACAATTTTCTACAGATGTCTGCTAAACTAATGCCATGGCTTGTTAGGAGGCCTTTCCTCCAACCAAACCCCTGCCTCCCTAACTAGGAACAATCTGTTTACATCATCTTCCCTCCTCATCAAGTTCACCTTAGGAACAGAGAAGCAAGAGCGCTTTTATTTATAATAAATCCTGTTATCCAAGAAACTGCCAAAACATCAAACCATCCAATGATTCATGGAAGGGGGGGGGGGGAATCAAGAGATTTCCCTATTGTCACCTCTAGTTGTTCATGAAAGGAAAGAGAGCATCTACAAAGACCGTGCTCTGAACACCAGAGGGCAGGAAGTGCTGAGAGAGGGGCCTTGGCATCTTCATAGCTCCAGGCCTGCCCTCTGATGATGGCACCATACACTGACACTTTGTAAACTTCTCTGCTGGTGCTGCTGCAGCCCTCACAGTTCGGCACCTGCAGCCCAGCTGCTCCCCTGCTGCTCTGACTCATTGACATTTCAGCAATCTGCTCCGTCCAACTTATTGCCTCTCTCACATGATGTGTTTCTGCTCTTTTGCTTGATAATCTGCACATAATCGGTTTTCTGCCTTGTTCTTCTCACCAATTTCCCTGCATTGCTCATTTTTTTCAAAGCCAGCCAGCCCTACATCTCATTCAGTTCTAGCAAGTGGAGTTCACTGGCTCTGATTTCGGTAGACTATGAATTCATTCTGGGTTTTAGTCAGAACCAGCCAGAACTCTAAAGGAACTATCCAAGGTGCTCAACCTATTTGGGGGATAGGGTTCATCACCTTGGATAACTCCTTCAGAGTTCTGGATGGTTCTGACCAAAGCCCAGAATGGATTCATAGCCCCACCAAATGGAGTCACCAGTCTCCTGTGTTTCTGGCCATGCTTCTATCACCATTTCAATGCTTGGGGAGGTATCGAAGCTTTGTATGCAGAAGGTCAACCTCCTGTCCTCACCTGTTTAAAAAGATCAGGTTAAAAAGAAGCAGGTAATGGGGGACCTGTGCCTCAGACTTTGGACAGTTAATGCCAGAGTATATACAGCATTGGACTAGATCATAGTAGACAACTTGTGGTCCTCCAGATGATTTGGCCTACAATTCCCATGAACACTCACCACTGGCAGTGCCAACTAGGGATGATGGGAATTATAGGCCCAAACATCTGAAGGGACACAAGTTGCCCACTCTTGGGCTAGATGGACAAAGATTGAGCAGGTATATGGCAGGTTCCTTTGAGTTTAATGGACAACATTTACCACTCAATATTGGTGATTTCATCTCAGTTCAGTTTTGATAAATTTGAAACATTTGCAGATTTCTTCATAGCTGAGATGGAAATAATTTGAGATTTAAGGAATCACAAATTTAAACATGAGAGAAACTGACCCTGATAGACCTGTCTGTCAAGGCAGAGGTCCTTGAATGCTTAGTTCTTAAAAATCTGGGTTTCAATCTTTGTGAATTGAAACCCACGTTAGTCCTGAATTGTGGTTGCTTGCTACCTCTGTTTTTCTGGCAGGCACTTCATCTTTAACTGCTATATGGCAGGCAGCCACATCATGGTTCTCTCCATAAAATCCCCCTATTCAGTGGGTTCTCATCTATTTAATTTAGCCAGTGCAAATGGATAAGAATTTTCTTTCTTTCTTTCTTTCTTTTTTGGATAAGATTTTACAAGTGTTTGCAAACTTCTTCATATTTGAGATGGAAATAATTTAAAATAAAGCCTTTCAAATGTGGGAGAAAGAAACATGGACAAATTCACCCATCTCTATATTTTCTCCTCTTCTATTTTTGCGTCCTCAATGCCTTCCTTTGTGGCAGGGGTGGGGAACTTGTGCCCCTCCTGATGTTTAACACTCCCATTAGCTCCAGCCAGCAGCAAGGCCAATGGTCAGGGATGATGGGAGTTGTAGTCATACAACATCTAGAGTGCCACCAGTTCCCCATGCCTGTTCTGAGGGCAATATTTTTGCAATATTGGGTATATTAATTCAACACACCTGGGGCCCACAGGCCATACATTGATCAAGCACAGCTATGTGGATCTTCTGTATGTCCATTCCACATGTGCATGTCAAGTCTGCTAAGACTGCCAAGGTTATGTAGCACCACTGGGCATCATTTCTTGCACTTCTAATTTGTCAATATAGCACTTGATGAGGAGTTTAGGAAATCTTGATGCAGAAACTTACACCATGTCCAGATGAAAGGTTTCCCCTACAAGAAGTTTAACAGGACATGGATTTAAAATTATCAAAGGAAAGAGGTACCAATTGCTACAGGATTGTTCGACAATTATTTTGGATTGTGCTGCTTGCATTTATGGTCACTATCATGGTGTAGCTTATGGGTGTCAAGCATGATACATCAGCACATCTGAAAAAAATCATCCATTTAGAAGCCACCTCATAAACCATCGGCTGGAGGTATATTGGCACTAAAGGCACAGGTGGACTTGGTGGCATAAAGCACCTTTTATCAGCTTAGGCTGATATATCAACTACGTCCTTATCTGGACAGAGATAGCCAAGCTACAATTATCCATGCTCTGGTAGTATCTCATCTGGATTACTGCAATGTGATATACATGGGGCAGCCTTTGGAAATGGTCCAGAAAGTAGGGGTGTGCATCGGATCGGATCCGATCCACGATCCGAATCCGATCCGACCCAAAATCGGGAAAATCCGATCCGATCCGATCCGATCCGGACAACCTCCGATCCGATCCGATCCGATCCGATGAGGTCCGATCCGGATCGGACGCCATTTTGAATGCTTTTTCCCATAGCCAAGTATTGTTTTACAAAAACGCCTATAACTTTTTCATTTTTAAAGATAGAAGGATGAAACTTGGGCACATTGTAGACTGGTTAGGGGTAGTTATCTGTGAGAAATTTCAGAAAGATTGGTGCATGCATTTTGTGGCAATTAATTTTTTAATAAATACCCAGGAATGCCTATAACTTTGTCATTTTTAAAGTTACACACATGAAACTTTGCCACATTGTAGGGGGTACCTTGGGACCTATGTGTGTGAAATTTCAGAAACGTAGGTGCTTGTCTTGTGTGGCAATTAATTTTTAGAAAAATGGGTAGTAGTGGGGTAAATACAGTTACGCCTCCCATTTTTTTATTTTTGAAGATACAAACAGGAAACTTGGGCACATTACAGGTACCACTTGCCTTGATATGTGTGTGAAATTTCAGAAACATTGGAGCTTTCCTTGTGTGGCAATTAATTTTTGAAACAATGAGGAAAGAAACACCTATAACTTTGTCATTTTTAAAGTTACACACATGAAACTTTGCCACATTGTAGGTGGTACCTTGGGACCCATGTGTGTGAAATTTCGGAAACGTAGGTGCTTGCCTTGTGTGGCAATTAATTTTTTAATAAATACCCAGGAATGCCTATAACTTTGTCATTTTTAAAGTTACACACATGAAACTTTGCCACATTGTAGGCGGTACCTTGGGACCTATGTGTGTGAAATTTCGGAAACGTAGGTGCTTGCCTTGTGTGGCAATTAATTTTAGAAAAATGGGTAGTGGTGGGGTAAATACAGTTACGCCTCCCACTTTTTTATTTTTGAAGATACAAACAGGAAACATGGGCACATTACAGGTACCACTTGGCTTGATATGTGTGTAAAATTTCAGACAGCTGGGTCCAGGCATGTGGTGGCAAGGTATTTTTGAAACAATGAGGAAAGAAACGCCTATAACTTTTTTATTTTAAAAGTTAGAAGTCTGAACATTGCTCACTTTGTAGATGGGTTAGGGGTAGATATGTGTCAGAAATTTCAGAATGATAGGTCCAGGCATTTGATGGCTATGGAATTTTTAAATTACATGTTTCAAAAAAATTTCTACAGAGGCCAGGTCTTCCCCTCCCGCTTCCCGCGAAGAAAAGGAAACACTCTCTCGTCTCGATCCCTTTGAAGTTGCTAGTAGTATCCATTACAGGGCTCGTGTTTCCTTTCCTCCTTTCACTTTTCAAGCAGAACGGCTGAGCCTAGCTGAGTTTTGCAGCCATGCGTGCAAGGAAGGATCACTCTGGTCTCGATCCCTTTGATCCTTGGTAGTATCCATTACAGGGCTCGTGTCTGCTTTCACTTTGTACTCAAGCAGACACGAGCCCTGTAATGGATACTAGCAAGGATCAAAGGGATCGAGACGAGACAGTGTTTCCTTTTCTTCGCGGGAAGCGGGAGGGGGAGGAAAGGAAGACCTGGCCTCTGTGGAACATTTTTTGAAACATTTAATCTAAAAATTCCATAGCCATCAAATGCCTGGACCTATCATTCTGAAATTTCTGACACATATCTACCCCTAACCCATCTACAAAGTGAGCAATGTTCAGACTTCTAACTTTTAAAATAAAAAAGTTATAGGCGTTTCTTTCCTCATTGTTTCAAAAATACCTTGCCACCACATGCCTGGACCCAGCTGTCTGAAATTTTACACACATATCAAGCCAAGTGGTACCTGTAATGTGCCCATGTTTCCTGTTTGTATCTTCAAAAATAAAAAAGTGGGAGGCGTAACTGTATTTACCCCACCACTACCCATTTTTCTAAAATTAATTGCCACACAAGGCAAGCACCTACGTTTCCGAAATTTCACACACATAGGTCCCAAGGTACCGCCTACAATGTGGCAAAGTTTCATGTGTGTAACTTTAAAAATGACAAAGTTATAGGCATTCCTGGGTATTTATTAAAAAATTAATTGCCACACAAGGCAAGCACCTACGTTTCCGAAATTTCACACACATGGGTCCCAAGGTACCACCTACAATGTGGCAAAGTTTCATGTGTGTAACTTTAAAAGTGACAAAGTTATAGGTGTTTCTTTCCTCATTGTTTCAAAAATTAATTGCCACACAAGGAAAGCTCCAATGTTTCTGAAATTTCACACACATATCAAGGCAAGTGGTACCTGTAATGTGCCCAAGTTTCCTGTTTGTATCTTCAAAAATAAAAAAATGGGAAGCGTAACTGTATTTACCCCACTACTACCCATTTTTCTAAAAATTAATTGCCACACAAGACAAGCACCTACGTTTCTGAAATTTCACACACATAGGTCCCAAGGTACCCCCTACAATGTGGCAAAGTTTCATGTGTGTAACTTTAAAAATGACAAAGTTATAGGCATTCCTGGGTATTTATTAAAAAATTAATTGCCACAAAATGCATGCACCAATCTTTCTGAAATTTCTCACAGATAACTACCCCTAACCAGTCTACAATGTGCCCAAGTTTCATCCTTCTATCTTTAAAAATGAAAAAGTTATAGGCGTTTTTGTAAAACAATACTTGGCTATGGGAAAAAGCATTCAAAATGGCGTCCGATCCGGATCGGACATCTGGTCCGATCCGATCCGACCAGCCTCCGATCCGATCCGATCCGATCCGACCCCCCAGGTCCGATTCCGATCCGCTATCCGATCCGATCCGGGGGGTCAGTGCACATCCCTACCAGAAAGTTCTGATAGTCCAAAATAGGGCAGTGAGATTATTAATGTGGATTGGTCAATGTGTACATGTAATGCTTAATAATCTGTACTAGCTGCTAATATATTTCCATACACAATTCAAGGTATTGGTGTTAACTTTCAAAGCCTTAAATGGCTTGGGGGCAAGTTACCTGAAGAATTGTCTCCTCCCATATATACTTGCCCATACATACTTGGAGACTGAGATTATCTTCAGAAGCACTTCTACAGGTGACCTTACCAAATGAAATGAGGTCGGTGGCCACTATGGAGAGGGCTGTTTCTATTGTGCACCCCAGTTGTGGAATGACCTCCCCAGAGAGGCTCACCTGGCACCTACATTGTGGTCTTTTGGGTGTTTTTGTATTTTTAAATCTTTACACTGTTGTCGGTTTTTACTTTGGTTTTATATGGTAGTTTAAAACCTTTAAATGTTTTATATTGTCTTTTATTGTGCTCTAGTTTATGATTTTAATTGTTGTGAACTGCCCAGAGAGCTCGGGCTATTGGGCAGCATAGAAATGTAATAAATAAGTAATCCAGTAAACTATTCAGCATAAACCCTCTTCAGACATTACCAAACAGGGCTTTACTGTAACTGTGGATGGAGCTGGGAATGCGCACTCCAGTCTCACCCTCTCGATTCCTGGGCCAGATCTACACCTCATGTCATATCGATACGATTCCATCATGGTGATGCCATATCTCTCTTGTGCATTTAGACCGTGTAACACACACAATGTCATTTGTTGTGGTATCTTGGATAATACAGAACACAAAGTGAGAAATAACACTAGAAGAGCAGTATATGGCATCAGTAATGTGCACCAACAGTTATCAGTGTGCTTCAATACCAATAATAAAAAACACTAGTGTAGATCTAGCCCAGATCCCCCTGTGTTAACCAGGAAGGTGTGCAACGAGCGTCATAATTTCCAATTTCGCCTAACCAATCTTCAAAAGTGTATCTGGGGAATAGGGATAGATGAGAATTTCATTCCTGTTCACAAATCAGGCAAACATGTCCTGCTTGCAATCCCGAATGTGAGTAGGAGCCCCTCCCACTTTTTTTGAAACGTTTGCAAATGTCCAAAAGTTCGATTGCATTAAACATTTTTTAAAAATGTAATGTGCACTTTGAAATACACTTTTTTAAAAATCCATTTTCAGACTTTAGTCAGTGGGGATAAATGCAAACTTTTGGAAAATATGCAGAAAAAATCCACCCTTTTCCCATTTAAAAGTGTTTTTCAAAGCATTTAGGAGCACTCAAAAATCGCTAGTTCTTCAATCCTTAATGGAGATGCATGCCCAGTTGCTCACTGTAGTATAGTTTGTGGGTCTATCTTACTGTATTCCCCCCCCCCTTTCATTGTTATTCTTGTTCATTACTTCCATTCCAAAAGTACAGTTTGTATGCTTTTCTCCCTTGGGATGCTTTCCATGATTTTGCAGCACTGAACATTAGCCTTAATAATAATTCTTGAAATCAGGTGCTCCAACAAGCTTCCTTACTGAAACTGCAAAATACAATTTTTAATTTATTTTTGACAAATTTTACTTGCTTTTTGTTGTAAAATAATCCCAAGTGAGGTACAAGCAATGAAACCCAGTAAGACAATACAACGTTGACAAAAACCAAAATCAAACAGGGTAGAACAATAGCAAATAAATAAGAAAGCCTGATTGTAACACCTCTGTGATTATGCCATGTTTTCAGTGGGAGGACAACTAAGGAATCCAGACTTTTCTTAGGAACATTGTGGATGCACCTTAATATCCCCAGAAGTTGGGGACAAATGCCCTTCTACTATTTGACCAATGAAAGGAGCAGACAAGTAGATACAAAGTCATAATGTAACTAACTGAGAGCCTGTGAAGTCCAGTGGCCTGTGTGCTGAACTTGGGCCACTGAAACCTTAGTTATGTCTACACCAGCCTTTTTCCCTGGGGTCATCTCGAGGTCATCCCTGTGCATCTAAATGGGAATGACCTAGAGAGGGAATGACCGGGAATGACCTAGAGAGGACCCCAGGATAACTGAAACCGTGGATGTCCCAGTTTTTCCACATTCCTGGGACAACCAGGAGGACCACGGCTTGTGTGGCATGGCTTGCCAGGTCCTCAAATGGGCATGGATCTGCATGGGGTGGCTCTGTGCCCATGGGGCTGGGGGCAGCAATTTCACCATCCCTGGGATGGCAGGGGGGGTTGGCCATGGAGTTTGGCAGGGGGGTTCCTTACTGTTTCCCCGCGTGACGGGGCTCCTCTTAAAAAAAAAATAATGGTGCCCACGACATCCCTCTTCCCTTCCAGGACGTCACGTCACTGTATAGATGCTGGGGGAAGATCGCAGAAGCAGGTAAGTCCACAATCCTCCCCCTTCCCTCCTGCTAGACCCTTAGGTGTAGATGAGCCCCTGGTTTCAAATCCCTGCCCTTTCTTGAAAGGTCACTGGACAACCTGTGTCATTTAGTTCTTGAAAGTTCACTGGGCAACCTTGTGTCATTTAGTATCTCTAAGACTAACCCATGTCACAGTGATGCTGTGATGATAAAACTGGAATAATACCATGCATGATGCCAGAAACTCCTAAGAATAAGAATACGATGAAGAAATAAAAAAGCAAACCAATTCTGTATTAGATATAAGAGAGGCAACTAGCACTTCATACATGGCATTAGCACTCTACCTGTATCTAATGATATAAACTATCACTTATTTATTTATAAAGTACCTAAGCAATGTACAAAAATAAAACTAAGCAATGTACAAAAATAAAAGATAGAAAATTAAATTAATGACAAAATTAATGGAATAGCTTTTGTATTTCAAAGTGAGCAGTGCCTTAGTACCTGGCAAAATTTAATGGGGGAAGCCAAAATCTAACACAGAATTAAGAACAATAAATAGACACTGAAGTCAACCCTTATTGTATTGCGGCCAGAATGTTAACGGCTGCATTGCTTAGATTTTGCCCTTTGTTACTACGGGGAGTAACCAGTGGGGCTGCTCCACCTCTGCTTCAGTGACTGCTTCTGCAACAGGGCTTTGAAAAATAACCCCAGAAATTGGTGGAAATGTTCATTTCTGGATAGAGACAGGTGACAGAGAGAGAGAGAGAGAGAGAGAGAGAGAGAGGGGACCCATTCTATGCCAGAAACAAATCTGTTTGTTTCAGATTATTTTAGAAGTGCAAAAGTCCTGTAGTGCAAGCAGCCCCTCCCCCATGAGCACACTGGTGGATCCAGGATATGACTTCCATGGACAGAAGGGCTCCATCCATGTAAGGTGCCTCCATCCAACTTCTGGTAAGCCTCTCTTCCCCCCCCCCCCCAACTGGAATGGGCCAGGGAAATTCACTTCCACTACCCAGTTGTATGCACCCAAATCTGGATCTCACACTGTGTAATCAGACTGCTGCCATTTTTAAGTTTCAAATAAAATATTAATACGCTTTCACTGTGTGCTCTGTTTACAACTCTTTCTCCCAAGTAGTAAAGTTCATCAGCTATCCCACCCCCACCCCCCACCCCCCACTTCTTATTAGGTGTCTTTGCTGTTGGAATATGACTTCCACCTTTGAATGTCTAATATGAGTTCCAAAAAGCTATAAACTTTTAACACACTTTCACTACAAAGTTGTGAATAAATTGCCAGGGACTCAGTGGTTTGATCCCAGGAAATCCTGATTAATAGCTGTCAGTTGAGTCGGACCACCCTGTATGCATTTAGGAAAACAATTACTTCATTTCATAGCCACTAAAATTACAATTCAGCTTATATGAAAACTCAAATGCTGAATACAACCTGCTTCCTCCACTGAATTGCTCCATACATTACATCTGTGTATGATTTTATATTTAGAGGAGAGAGAGAGAGAGAGAGAGAACATATTCCCCTGTTTTACTGACATTAATTGAATGTTTCAGTGGATTTTACTGGGTTCCTGATCATATATGACCCTATTCAGGATGATATATTTTTGTATATATTTTATGCAATCTTTCCTGTAGAAAATACATATTTGTTTTGAAGATATATTTTTTTAAAAATATATTCTTTTTTTAATATTTAGGGCCCACAAAATGCAGCAAGTTTAAACACTCTCCTTTTGGGGAGAATGAAGTCTACATTTTGTGAGAGGTTTTTTTTAAAAAAAAAATTGCATGATCTGTAAAATTTCTATTTATTACAATAGGGACAGCATAGTATGTGGTATTTTAAGAGCCTAAGAAGTCTGCTCAGATTTTGAAATGGGCTGTCTTCTCTAATTGCAGTATAATTAGAAAGAAAGAGAGAAGTAATGCTAACTGTGATAGAGGCCTAAATTCTTCCATTGTTACTCTAGGCTAAATAATGTGAAGTGCTGAGAGCTGCTTGTGTCCTACTGAGTTGAATGAAAATGATGGTCCCTAGCGTTTCACAGGAGGAATCTGTCCGTCTTCAGAGATACACCTCAGAGATTGTCTTGGGCAAGGCTTTGTGGCTATGGGGACAATTTGGCTCAAACACTCATAAGAAATCACCCATCTTTTTTTAAAGAAAACAAAACAAAGCAGACTCTCCTAATATAAACGGTTGGGCCATAATTCTGTGTGTGAAGCAAAATCATTTTCTCACTAGCACAGTAGAACGTGGCTATTGTAAATTATAACAATCCAGGCTATGTAAACATAATTCAGCAGTGTTCAAATAAAATCACATAATAAAATTTTCCAAGGCACATGAAGCTTTCAATCTTTCCAACAATAGCGTTGAAGCGAGGGATTCATATACAGTATTGCACTTTTTTTAATGTGGAAAATAAAACACATTTTAGCACTTGCACATACCATTGGCTATATGACATGCCAAGCCAGCAAGCTTTCTGCTATTGAATAATAAGAGAAAGTCATCTTATTTTTCTAGCTTGCCTTTGCTTAAAGTGATTGATGTAGAATTTTACTGCCATCCAATGGTAGGGACCTAATATAGCTTAAATGAACGACTAATGCTTTTTGATCCCATTGCAGCCTTGGGAATTCAACTTATGTAGCACACTTGGAACTTACATAAATATATCTTAGTTCCTTACACAGCAAGAAGAAATATGACTACAGTTTCAATTTATTGTGTGTTTTCCTAATTTAATCTAACTGTGAATTACACTAATAACGCTGTACATAATTACCTACATGAATAAATCAACCTAGGCCACTTACTAAAGAGCGCGTTAGCACATAATTCACATGTGTGCCTTGTCACATTAATTTAAAATGTCCTTTTTATCAATTAATATTTCCTAATAAACAAAATCCCTTTTGTAAAAAGCTACTCTTAGTTTTTACTTGTTATTGCTGATGGTAGGAAGCCTCTGGAGAGAGATATTAATTTTTACATTGGTCTGAAGAACACGGATGTAATTTTGTTTCCCTAGTGAATAAATCTGCATAGATAGTGAGTTGCAGCATGGTTAGGGATGGCTATTTACACATTGCCCCAAATGAAGGGATGCATCAACCAAAATGAGACAAAATAGGACACGGATTTGTATCAAAGTGGCATGTACTGATTTATTTCGATATAATTTAGGGGGAAAATGCTCTAATTCAAACAGAAATGCAAAACATCTCAGCATAGTGGGGACAATGTGACCAAATGAGCCATGTACTTGCTCAGTCTACAGCCCAAATGCTAACTGTTGATGGACAGCCCTTCAAACAGAGGGTACTTTTGGTTCTCTGTGCAGTAGGATACATGGCCAACCTAGATGTGAGGTTCCTTGTACTAGTCAAGCAAAGCCTACCGCACCAAGCAAGATGCAACCATGTCTACATATATCCCATTGCTTCCAAACATGTCACCATCTGATCGCCTCCTGCTGCTCATCCTCAGGCTCCATGCTTATTCCACAGCTCCTGCTGAGAGCAGCCTGCATGCCCAGGGCCTGATGGTGAGTAGGTGCATGATTGTCCTATCAAAGTTGCAGGAGAGCCCAGTCTGAGGTAAAATGCCTGGTTGCAGTAGAGCATATAGGCACGGACACATCTTTCATAAAGATGCTGACAAAAGTCAAAATTGCATGGCTCATTAGTCAAATCTATTGTTTGTAATGCTCATATATGTATCAAGCTTGGATGGCTATTCAAGGAACTTTGTTATTCAAATTAAGGTTGATGACAAAAGCCTCTATGGCCTGCATTACTTTTGCCTCAGTCCTTTTCAGCCAGACAACATTGCCTTGAATCCCCACGTGGCACACCTTCATGTAGTCACATGTGGATTCCAGAAAGACTTTCTTCACAGATAGTGTTTCAGCTTGTAGGTACTTCTAGTTATGCCTGGCATGGTCACATGAACATTCCAGGAAGTACCTGCCTGCTGAAACACTATCTGAAGACAGTCACGCTTTCTACAAGCATGCATTCATAGTGTTTCATGAAAGGAAGTTAAGAAGGGAGTGATGCAGCCTGGCTGGTGAGCAAGGATGACAGATGTACTTCAGTAGCAGTTCGTTTATACGAAACAAGATCTCAGAATAATGGAGAACTTTAGCTTGAGATTGGATAGAGGAATTTAAACACTAACAAACAAATTATAATTTCATCTGGGATAAATTCACTAATTACTAATCTTGCATGGGATTGAATCGTTGCTCAGGGAGAGCTAGGCTGACCATATGAAAAGGAGGACAGGGCTCATGTAACTTTAACAGTTGTAGAGAAAAGGGGATTTCAGCCAGTGTCATTTGTATGCAATTAGTTCCTGGTGAAATTTCCTCTTCATCACAACAGTTAAAGTTGCAGACACTATACTAGAGTGACCATATACAAAAGAAGGCAGGGCCCCTGCAACTTTAACAGTTGTGTTGAAGAGGGAATTTCACCAGGAACTAATTGCACACAAATGACACTGGCTGAAATTCCCTTTTCTGAGCCCTGTTCTCCTTTTCATATGGTCAGCCTAGTGTAGGCTGACCAGATAAAATCCAGGTCAGGGCTCCTGTAACTTTAACAGTTGTAGATAAAAGGGAATTTCAGCCAGTGTCATTTGTATGCAATTAGTTCCTGGTAAAATTCCCTCTTCATCACAACAGTTAAAGTTGCAGGGGCCTTGCCTTCTTTTGTATATGGTCACTCTAGTATAGTGCCTGCACCTTTAACTGTTGTGATGAAGAGGGAATATCACCAGGAACTAATTGCATACAAATGACACTGGCTGAAATTCCCTTTTCTCTACAACTGTTAAAGTTACAGGAGCCCTGACCTGGATTTTATCTGGTCAGCCTAGCCTAGTGAGAGCCATTTCTGGCACATTGATATGTTGAGGGAGGAAGAGGATGGATTCCTGGCTATGATCACTCAGCTTGACTAACTTCATAAATCATAAAGAGAAAAGAATATATTTTAACCCGCCTTGAGTCACTGGGAATGGACAGGGAAGAAATCTAAAAAAATAATAATAATGAAACTTACAGGAAGCCATGTTGGTCCATGAGAGAGAAAAATCTGAAAGCAACAGAAGTATGATACCTTTATTTGTACCAACAACTCAAAAGTCACAAAGAAGTAGACACAGTTTCAGCAAAAATGTTTATTCATGCTAGATGCTAAGCAATGTAAAAAGGGAAAGGGTTGAGAAAATGATGTTGTTAGGCCTGATGGAAAGGTCAACTGTGCAGTATATAATAGTTTAGATTGAATGGAGTGGGTGTTATAAAGACATAATTAGGTTAGGCCATACTTGGTGCAAAACAGAATCTCCGGTTGCACCAGAAGCTCCAGGGTCAGAGAATAATGGCAACTCTCCCTTTGAAATATAAAAACCAATACTTATTAAAATCTGCATTTGATGTGGATCAGAAAACATAAGTTCTTCATAAGGCAGAGAACTAAAATAAGGAGAATGTAGTAGTCTGTATACTAGCAAAGCTGGAAAATAATTAAGTGATGTACTTGATAAATTCAACAGAAATCAAGTTTGAGGTAAGGTAATTGTAGACTGTGGACATAATGGCCTTATGTGGCACACATTTTAGATGGTAATGTGTATTACTTCACTTACTGTGTGTGGTAATCCCACACTCACTTTGCTCATTCTGCACAGTGAGGTCCTAGACAACTGCCCCAAAGTTCTGCCTTGATGGCACCAGATGATTGAGACCCAACATCTGTATAACATCTCCTCCATTCCAACTCAAACTATTACAGACTTCAGAATTGGGGCTTTCTATCAGGATCAGTGACATCTGTTTCTCTCCTCACCCACCCCTTTTCTTTCTGTTTAACAGCCAGCTTGGATAAAGTGGTTTGATGAACTTAAGAGTTTGCTAGTTCAGTTAGTTGGTCCTCCTAATAAAAATATTGTCTATTACTGCTAATTAAACTAATAAGTAGCTTTCAATTAGTAACTGACCACCTGGCTTTACTATCAACCAGTTACATTGGTCAACTTGAGTTCAGTTTCAGTGCATTTAGAATAAATGGACTGTAATGTACAATCAAATTCTCCAGATCAAACTTAACCCATTAACATTTCCTTTGATGTCTGATCATTCTAACCCTGAGAAATTATGCTCCATACCTTACCACTTTATATATTCTGAAGATAGTACCAGTAGATTATATAACAAAGGGAAACTAGATTATTACTTATATCCAATTATTATTCGTTACATTTGTCATGCCTACTCCAATGTGACTTTTATCTGTCATTTTTCCATGGTAAGCATTTCTTCCAGACATACTATCATGAGATGAGATCAGAGATTCACAGAATCTGGATTCTGATAAAAAAATCTAATGCTCTCTGGGTCAAGACTTTCAAAAGAATTTCTCACATAGAAATGCTGACTAACATTTCACAGTAGTGACGTTACCATGCCTAAAATTAATGTGACAACTGTACGTTACTTTATGGAGATAGTTCTTCAGAGGAAAGGAAAAGCCTTACATTTCTTTAACAAGAAGAAGAAGAAGAAGAAGAAGAAGAAGAAGAAGAAGAAGAAGAAGCCACTCAGGTAAAAGGGTGAGGAAAATTAACATTGCATTGAAGAGAAAAAAATATTTTGATGGCAGAAAGATAAAAAGGAAAGAAATAACATAAAAGGGAACATTCCTGCATTGCATTTTCATTTTAATTTATGTCATGTTTTGATATCCCATATTGTTTAGGCATCTAATTCACTATCCTCTGAATTCAAAGAAAAGAATTCCACCAACTTCAAAAGTTCTTTATCAGATCCTAATTAAGAAATAATAATTGTTTTTCATGCACACACTGCACTGAACAAATGCTGGCATTTGAGCTCTGAAAACAAATTGCCACTTTGGCTGTGTTGTGTTTCAATGAAATTTAATACTATTTCCTTAAATACATTTTTCAAATTAGTTCTTTTGAAATCATTACACTGTCCTCATATACTGCTATGAGGGTTTTAGACACAGCCTTTGGCAAAATGAAACCATGTTTCAGGGAAAAAATGCAGCAGCTTATGGTAGGCCAATTCAGACACCATGTTAAACCATGGTTCGATAAGCATGCAGCACAAACCTGTGCATGTTTACTCAGAACTACATTCCATTGGATTTAATGGGATGTACTCAGTAGTAAGTGGCAATAGAACTGCAGCCTTTATAGTGGTTTGGCATAATGTCCAAATCAATAAACTATGGTTTGGCAAACCTGAGTCAAGAAGCAAGATTCGAAAACCATAGTTTGTGATAATGATGATTTGGCATGATGTCTGAATTTTTATGGAGATTGTTCTGCCTCTAGTTGATTCACTATGGAGATGGGAGAAAAACTGAGAGGATTCAAAACGAAAATGGACAAAAAGCTCTAAACAAATTTCTTTTTGGACATTTCGAAGTTCAAATTGTTGTTTATGTTCTAAATTATGGTTAGGAGCACCAACAAGAGCTGCTCAGGCTGAGAAATGAGCTTTGGGGGCTTGTAATGTTTTTATCAAAAATGTGAGCATTACAAAGACCTGAATTCTCCAGCTTGGAATAAAATCTTTCCTTCCTACTCCAGAACCCTGATGCATTGCAAAGCTAGGATGATGAAAGATGCTGGTGACCCTTCAGAAATGTAGGGTTGGATCCAACACTCATGCAATGGGACTCCCCTATCTTCTCTTCCCCCTGCAGCCAGCCATGTGCCCCCCAAATATGCCCTGGATGGTCCCCCAGTCCTCCAGAGCAGATTAGGGGGTGGCATGGGAGCTGCCAGAGAGAGGGGGGGAAATCTGTTCTGCCAGCATTTTCCCTTCCACTGGTGGAATAGCACCATTGGATCTAACCCATACATTCCCAAAGGCTATTTCAGTGGGGTAAGTGGGTAACTTCTGGAACTGGAAAATAAGCTAAGCTATTTTGGGGTGGGGGTAAGAACAGCTGTGTTGGATCAGACTAAGGTCCATTTAGTCCAGCATTCAGTTCACACAGTAGCCAACCAGCTGCCAACCAGGGCCCCACAATCAGGTCATGAGTGTAACAGCACCCTCTCACCCATGTTCTCCAGCAAATAGTGCATATAGGTTTCCTGGTGTTTTTGGCTTATTTTCTTAACCAATCAGCTCAGAGGAAGTCATCCATGGTTACTGCTAACCCTAGTTTGGCATGATGTCTGAATTAAGCCATTGAAAGTTCTACCTACCATTATAAAATATTATCTGATGTTAAGTGAAATCATAACGTGAACAGATCTACACAACAAACTTAAATTTTAATAGTAATTTCCTCTTCCAAAGAATATCAAGGACTATATTCCTCTGAGGAAATATAGTGACTCCAAACAGGGAATTTTCAGCATATTTATATCAAATTCTAAAATTTGTTGTGGGAATGCATGGAAGTTATATTGGTTTAATGTTGATCTAAGTTGGTAATGTAGTTATGTCTTATGTGTTTGAAATAGTGCTGTGCCTTATCCAGACTCCTATTTTCATGAACATTTTCTCTCCCTGCAAAAGAGGCATTGTTTTTTCTGTCTCTTTCATAGGGAGGGGGAGAATTTCAGAGATTTTATCCTTGAGGAGGGGGACAGTATTTCCACATATCTTTTAAAAGTGTAGTCAGTTGTTTAGTGGTCTTTTTCTACTTTTTTTTTTAAAAAAAACATCCCTGGCACATTGAGGAGCCTGGCAGTTCTTCATGAATGCCTATTGGAGACCATGTTACCTCTCCAACAGGCATTCAGGAAGAACTCCTGAGCTCCTGCGAGTGTCGGGTGATTTTTTTTGTTTTTGTCTTTTTGTTTTGTTTTTTACAAAAAGATATGGGGAAACCCTGTCCCGCTCCGCAAGGAGAAAATACTCCAAAATTCTCATCTTTCCCAGCCTCTTTCACCAGAGTTTAAATTTTTCCCCCATGAAATGCCCAAAAATTTCAGCACATCACTAGTTTGATACATAGTCCAAAAGTTAAGAGTTATCTTTCCAGAGATTGCAAAAGGATCATAGAAAAAGAGCCATCGATCAGACCAAAGGCGTATCTAGTCCACCTTTCTGTTCCCACAATGGCCAACCAGATGTCTATGAGAAACCCACAAGCATGATATGAGTGCAACAGCACCCTCAACTGGTATTGCAATGCATACTCCCTCTGATACTGAAGGTGATATATAAAATTCATAACTAGTAGCCAGTGATAGCTTTATTCTCCATGAATTTGTTTCATCACCTTTTAAAGCTATCCACATTGGTGGCCATCACTATATCTTGTGTCAGTGAATTTTGTGGTTTAACTATGTGCGATGTGAAAAGATACCTCTTTCATCTGTCCTCAACCTCCCACTAACCAGCTTCATGGGATAACATTTACAAGGGGCCTGTTCAGACAACATGTTAAGCTAGGCTGACCAGATAAAATCCAGGTCAGGGCTCATGTAACTTTAACAGTTGTAGAGAAAAGAGAATTTCAGCCAGTGTCATTTGTATGCAATTAGTTCCTGGTGAATTTCCCTCTTCATCACAACAGTTAAAGGTGCAGGGGCCCTGCCTTCTTTTGTATATGGTCACTCTAGTATAGAGCCTGCAACTTTAACTGTTGTGATGAAGAGGGAATTTCACCAGGGACTAATTGCATACAAATGACACTGGCTGAAATTCCCTTTTCTCTACAACTGTTAAAGTTACATGAGCCCTGACCTGGATTTTATCTGGTCACTCTAGTTAAGCCATGGTTAAGCCACTAACCTTTTTGCAACAAATAGTTAGTGAGCATGTTTAAAACATGGTTAGGTAGACATCATGGTTAGGAATGGTTCACATGCCAAACTAAGTCATGGTTCACATGACATGCTAAGCCATAATGTTTAGCTCAAAATGCTTAACCACTGTGGCTTAGAATGTTGTCTGAACATGGTCATTGTGTTTGGTGCTATAAGATCTGAAAGGGCTCCAGCTTCCTTCCACCAGGACCTGGTGAAATATCAGATTACTTAGGGTGACCATATTCGAGAAACCAAAAAAGAGGACACCCAGTGTGGGCAGGGAGAGTGTGCTTTACAGGGCCTCCGGAAAGCACGTCATTTACCCCGCCACGCTATTGGCAGCTGCCGTTAGCATGGCCGTTGTGAATGACATGTTTTCCAAAGTCCCCAGAAAGCACGCTTTTCCCTCCTCCATGCCAATCGGGGCCTTAACAGCCCCGATTGGAGAGGAGGAGAGGAAAGCATGTCATTCCTGCCCCCCCCCCCACTGCTCCAATAGGGGCCTCCAGAAAGTGCATCATTCCCCTCTGTCACACTGAAAGTCTTAAAGAGGGAAGTGTATCATTCCAGGACATTATAGAAAATTACAGAAAATCCCCCCTGACACCCATATAAGAACAAAAACCAGGACAAATCCAGGAAAATCCTGACAGTTGGTCACCCTAGTTACTTAAACAGGTTCCATTTCTTGAAGGAATGTCAAGGGACAACACTCACCATTGCTCCAGGTAGGCATATTACCTGAGGTTCCTAGTGTGCCCATACTGCACCAGTTTTATTATTGTGATGAAATGCTAAATTATCAGGATCCTCAATAGTGCCTAAAGTGGCACTACTGTCTTTTTCCTTTATTTATCCATGCCTAGATTTAAACTGCCACTTATAAATTACTGCATAAAAGTTCTCAATAGATAGGAAGATTAACTGCGACATAAAAATGTTACATTGTAGTGTTTGTGTGTGGGCTGCTAGATGGAAATGCATTAATACAATGCAAAGTGGAATTAGAAAATAAGATCAGTGATTTTCTTTCAGCACTGAAGTCTTCTTGCAGCTTATGAAAGTAGACAATCATGTTTTCTTGCTATGTTAATTCCCATGTACAATGAGGACCTTACCACGAAAATATTGTTGCAAAATGTACACCGGAATTATAGCAGACATTTTAATATTTGGAGAACAAGTATCTTATCAGTAACTGAAATATTTTCATTTAAAAAACAAAACAAAAAACACTTTTGTTATGATACCATTGAACAATATTACTCAGTTTGGTTCCGTAAAAGTACACATTTTCCATCTTGTCCTAGAAACTGCAGAATTTATGTTGTATATAAATATCAACAATTTGAACCAAAACATATTTCTGCAGCCCAATTTGAATACAGGTATTTCTATTTTCTAACACTTTCTAACACATATTGCTGATTATACCGCTTCAGATCAGATTTTTCTTTTCATCCTAAAAGTCACTTGAAATCAGATCATCTAAATGAAGGAAGGCATTGCTCATGAACACACTTTTCATGATTAAAACTCAAATTGGTTACAATTTAGATCGGGCAAATATTTTAGGCTGCAATCCTATACCTTACCTAGGAGTAAGCCTCACTGAAATCAATGGAACTTGCTTCTGAGTAAACATCTATAGGATTGCCTGTTAATCATATGCTCTTTTTTTTTTTTTGCTTTAAACACACACATGCACACACACACACACACACACATATTCATTCTATGTTGGCTGGAATTAGCTGGAGTGTCATGGAGTATGCTTTCCCCCTATAGTGCTGGTCTGTGCTTTGAATCCGTGACCAAATACTAGTTTTCTTAAAGGGCCACTCTGAGCATGAATGATGGTGGTGGGCCTGCATTCCACCTTAAGTGATTTGTCTGTGTAGGGTGACCATATGGAAAGGAGGACAGGGCTCCTGTAGAAAAGGGAATTTCAGCAGGTGTCATTTGTATGCATGCAGCACCTGGTGAAATTCCCTTGTCATCACAATAATTAAAGCTGCAGGAGTCCTGCCCTCTTGACCAGATATAAAAGAGACAGGGCTCCTGCAGCTTTAACTGTTGTGATGAAGAAGGAATTTCTTCAGGTTCTGCATATATACAAATGGCACCTACTGTAATTCTCTTTTCTATGAAACTGTTAAAGATACAGGAGCCCTGTCTTCTTTTTCATATGGTCACCCTATGTGAGTTATTTTGCCATAGATACCACTTTTTCCTTCCTCTCTTTTTCCCTCCCTCCCTCCCTCCCTCCCTCCCTCCTCTTCTCTCTTTCCTTCTCACTCTGTCTCCCAACAATAACTTTCAGATTCTTGTGATGAAATTCAATATTTGGTTCACTAAAAAAAACCCTTCACAGTGGGTAAGGGAATGCCATATCTAAAGAGGGAAGTCTGTGTCTAGAAATCAGTGTGGAAGCAAGCTAGCAGTGAATCTACAGGCTGAGGTACTCCAAGATGGTGGCCAATAAAGAAAGAGAGGACATAGGAGGCCTTCGAATGAAAACAACAAAAACCAGGACCCACAAGGAACAGGAGATAGAAGAAAAACAGAGAATACTTCTTGTTCTCTCCGGAAGAAAAGAATTCAGAAAATAGAGCAGCATGGAGAGAAGGATCTACTGAGACAGAGTCCTACAAAACATAAGAAAGGATGTCCTCCATACGGTTAAAACTAAAAATGCAGGGGTGGGGAAAGAGAACCAACAATGATGGACAGGTTCTATATTGACAGGAATATAGAATTACTTTAATTAAGAGTCAACCATTATATTATGGGAAAAGCCCTTTCACTTAATTTCATGAAAACCAACAACGCTACCTGAAGATATATTTTAAAAAATCAGATTATGTTGTCAGGAGGTGGCCTGTTTATGCCACCTCTCTGTGTGGTTTTAATTCTTGCTCTTCCTGCAAGGCCAGGGAGCTGTCTAGCAGCAGGTCTGTGAATTGGTAAGTTTGCCAAACTGGCGGGGAAGTCATCCAGCCAAGGAGTCACACCCAAACTAGGAACCGAATGGGATGACGTGTTGAACCAGAAATAGTTAGGCATACAGCAACTGAGTAGTTTTATAACTAGCTCTGGTACTCCTTCACCCTTTCTGGGGCACCTGGAAGACCTTGATCTGAGCACATGCCCACAGGGAAGTCTTTGAGCTGCCTCAGAGGCACTGCACCATCCCATTTGGGCTTCAGTTTGGACACCTCATCAACCATCTATGCCCCAGGTTCCCACAGATGATTATGAATGGTTTGGAACTAGGAAGTATGAACAATCAAGGAATGTCCAGCCCCCCAAGTGGTTCACCTTCCAAGGTGATGGGCTCAGCAGTCCCTGAGTGGGGAACCTTTTTCTTGTTGAGGTCCACATTAACCTGGATGCTGTCATGATCCATTCTAACAGTGGACATAGCCAGAGCCAAAAATTGACAGACGTTACCTTTGGTCTGTATTCATCCAGCCATGTTCCTTTACCAACTTGTGCAAAGTTCCCTCTATCATCTTTTTAGCTGAGGGACAACAGAGCAAGACAGAATAAATCATATCAATAATCTAGATGGATTGGGACAGTGAGGGAGTGTGGCCAGGAGAGAGTCTAGAGGTCTGGATTAAGAGGCTTGAGGTCTACATTTGGCCCATGGGCTGGAGTCCTCATCCTTGCAGTAATGGGGCAAGGAGGTTATCAGTGGATTCCAGCATCCATTTCACATGTCAATGACCAGTTCATATGTTAATAACCAATCAATAGTTCACATGTATTTGTCATGTCATGGGTTAGCCACCACTGATGGATATTATATTCATTGAGGCTGTGCATAGCCCTCCCCATGACCCACCTTGGAGGCCATTCTGGAGCCTCGGGAACAACCCCAATTCATTTCAGGACTTGGCTGCCTTGCTTCAGTACCAAAGCCAAAGCACTATTTGACACCCCTGAAGTGGGTCAGCCTTGTGGGTTCCTGGGTGCAAGTCATGCAGCCGGCACCCAGGAAAGTCAAGTGTAAGGCTGACCGGGACTCCCCATTGACTCCCCCCACTTTCCCTCCCTCAACCTGGAGCCACCACCCACTGCCACCACCGCTGGGATTTACCTTGGGTCTTCCTCCTGGAGAGCAAAGCCATGCTTTAAAGGTAAAATCATGGGACTCTCTTTTTAATAGCTCTATAGTTGAAAACCTGATGAAATGGCCTTTTAGGGCCACTGTAGTCATTCATCTATTAAAAATAGAGCCCCATGATATTACCTTAAAGCGCAGCTCAGCTCTCAGGGAGGAGAACGTACAACAAGGTAAGTCCTGCTGGTGGTGGAAACAGTGGGAAGGGAGAGAAGGGCAATGAGGGGGAGGAAGGTGAGTCCAGTGAGTCCAAATGACTCACATGGACTCACACCGGCTTTCTCACATGGGTGAGCAGGCAGGAACAGTGGGCCACCATCACCTCGAATTGACCCAAGGCCCTCCCAGGGCTTCAGTACCAATCTGCTTAGGTCTTGGGGTGCCTCAAGTTGACCAGTACTGGCTCAGATTTGAGCCGAGGCAGGCAGAATCAACCCATCTTGACTCAGATTCGGGGCTTTGGCCCAAGGCGGTGCACAGCCCTTAATATTTATGTAGTCCCAAGAACAAATGTGTAGTAACCATCTCATATGGGTCAGCAGTCACTTGATAGCTGACAGAAATACCAGGAACCCTTGGTCATGTAAATCCTGCCTCTGTCTTAGATTGTTCCTCCTGAAGTCTGCTCCAGCTGCTGAAAATGGCATGCTGTTTTGCATGGAATTCATGTACTCTTTTCTGGAGAATACATTAAAAAGTTGCACAGCTTTTGTGTTATAGAAAGATCAGCCTACAGGCTTCCAAGAAACAAAATAATATTGTTTGCATTGTAGAACTACTGCAAAGGTTATCGAGTCATCCTTGCTTTTGCAAAGTTTTTTCCCCAGGAAATACAGTAGGGCTTGAATTTAAATGGCTTTTGGTCCATGCAAGTCAGTTATAGAGCAATTAGTCCTAATCAGAACAATACTTGAAAATAACCTGTTTTGAGAAATGGCCATATTCACATCCAAAGAGCACTTCCCTTATTCTGCTTTAGGGTTGGGCATAATAAATCCTCCATGTTCTTATAAATCTTTTAAGATGAGTAACGTAAACATCTGCAAGCTTGCATTTTCCAGATTCTGTAACAACATCTCCAACTGGTTATTTCACTTCCCTTTTTATAATAATGCCTCTTTTCATTCTCCATGTATTATTCATATATACCTTAAATTTAATTACTAACTCACTAAAGTTAAAAATTGCACTACACCTGATATATAAACACTATCACATTGGAGTTAAGAACACATTTTACCTTATACATAATTACTATCGTGCTGAGGTAAGGTTGCCACCTTTTTTTGTGAAACCACAAAGGTTTTTCTATATATTACTTTTTCCCCAGCCTGCTTACACAGTGATTTTTCTTTCTCTTACAAGAAATGGAACTTTTTAGTATCTTTTTTCTGTACGACAGTCTTTTCTTTTTTATATAGCATGTTCTTACATTCAGTACTTAGTCTTCCTTTAGGTAGCTGTTGTGTCTGGAATACATTAAAATGATTATCACCAAAGCAATGACTCAATTTATTGTGGATACATCCTGCAAATGATTACAACTGAGGGGGTACCATAAAATCTTATATTCCAGAGAAAACATTTCTGCTAGCTGAACAAAAATGGTGTCTTCCTTTGGCTGGACTCATAATTTTGCCTCAAATGGAGAGACCTGGTTTTCACCACATTCCCCAATAAAGTTTCTTTTTCTGCTGTAAACAAAGACATTATTTTAGGGTGACCAGATAAAATCCAGGTCAGGGCTCATGTAACTTTAACAGTTGTAGAGAAAAGAGAATTTCAGCCAGTGTCATTTGTATGCAATTAGTTCCTGGTGATGTTCCCTCTTTATCACAACAGTTAAAGCTGCAGGCACTATACTAGAGTGACCATATACAAAAGAAGGCAGGGCCCCTGCAACTTTAACAGTTGTGATGAAGAGGGAATATCACCAGGAACTAATTGTATACAAATGACACTGGCTGAAATTCCCTTTTCTCTACAACTGTTAAAGTTACATGAGCCCTGACCTGGATTTTATCTGGTCACCCTACATTATTTAATAAGATAGTATCTTATCCAGGTTGAAGAACTATGACCATTTTTTGGGGAAGTTAATATGGTATGTTGTTATCTCCTTCTCCATTAGGAAAGTAATAACCTACCAGGTCACTGAAGGGCATCAAACTATGACAGGCCTAGTAGCCTGTGCCAATAGTAGCAGCAATATGAAAATGGGAAGGAAAGGGCACAGTTAATTCTAGCATCAATAAAGCACACCTCCTCCAGCAATTACATCAGACACTGAAGAGTAATTCCCTCACAAGAATTACTTAACCACCACAGCAGAATGATGGACTTGCTGTCAACAATTCTGTGGGTCATTACTATTGCCCACTGTTAGTTGTTCATAGCTGCCATGGAAATGGATGCAGTTTAAAAGTACAGAATAACTTTTTAAGTAAATAAAATTTTAATGTTCTGGGAAACTAAAATATACATGTCAAGGACAGCCTTTTTGAGCTTGCTCTGTGACCAACCTAATAGCCAATTATCTAAACAGTGATCTAACAATGAGCTCAAATGCATAATGGGACAAATGTTGCATTTGCATTAACCCAAAGAAAAGAGTTGTTGAGGGAAGGAAGTATTAAGAAATCACCATTGTCATGGATGAATAATTTGCTTTTGAAACCACAATTTCTTATTTTTGGGGAGAGGGGATTATGCCTCCATCAGGCTGATAGACCTGAGAAAATGGTTCATGCCTCACCACTGCCAAGATGTATGGGGATGATTGGATTCCAGAAATCTGTATGAAAGATCTAAGAACATTCACTGTAGATGTTTCCACTTAGTTTTCCATTGGCACATCTGCCAGTTTACAAAGTCTTTGAAGCAGATTAAAATGGGATGCAGATAGTCAGTAACAAATGGCTCATGCTTAAGCCAATCTTTTTCAGTCTGATGTGATATGGAATGGCAAGAAGGGCAGCTAAGGAAACTTTCTTTCCTGCTGCCACTTACATCTCCAGAGCTATTCTAATCTTCTAGTGAGCTTGGGCTGTCTTCAATTGAACTATCTCTAGCCAGGAGTATTGGACCTCTTCACATGGCTGGCTGGGGCATGCAGGTAGTTGTAGGACTTTTTTCTGCCAAACATGCATAGGATTGCATCCTAAGGTACCTAAGCCTAGCAGAGGCATTTCAACATATTAGAATGGAGAAAATTTTATGCAGAAGCCAGGAAACCACCACACAATTGGTAGAGGGGGAAAGGGATGTAACCATGTGGGGAACCCTGGAGAGCTGGATTTGGCCCCTGGCCCTGAGATTCTGCACCCATGCTCTAGCCCACTGTCATGCCAGTTCTGGGCACCACACTTCAAGAAGGATGCAGACAATCTGGAGCATGTTTAGAGGAGGGCAACGAGGATGATTAGGGGTCTGGAAACAAAGCCCTATGAGGAGATATTGAAAGAACTGGGCATGTTTAGCCTGAAGAGAAGATTGAGGGGAGACATGATAGCACTCTTCAAATACTTGAAAGGTTGTCACACAGAGGAGGCTCAGGATCTCTTCTCGATCAACCCAGAATGCAGGACACGGAATAATGGGCTCAAATTACAGGAAGCCAGATTCCGTCTGGACATCAGGAAAAACTTCCTGACTGTTAGAGCAATACGACAATGGAACCAATTACCTAAGGAGGTAGTGGGCTCTCCCACATTAGAGGCATTCAAGAGGCAGCTGGACAACCACCTGTCAGGGATGCTTTAAGGTAGATTCCTGCATTGAGCAAGGAGTTGGACTAGATTAGGGTGACCAGATAAAATCCAGGTCAGGGTTCATGTGACTTTAACAGTTGTAGAGAAAAGGGAATTTCAGCCAGTGTCATTTGTATGCAATTAGTTCCTGGTGAAATTCCCTCTTCATCACAGCAGTTAAAGGCATTTGCACTATACTAGAGTGACCATATACAAAAGAAGGCAGGGCCCCTGCAACTTTAACTGTTGTGATGAAGAGGGAATTTCACCAGGCACTAATTACATACAAACGACACTGGCTGAAATTCCTTTTTCTCTACAACTGTTAGTTACATAAGCCCTGACCTGGAATTTATCTGGTCAGCCTATTTTCCCTTCCCACAAGGACCATCCAGCAGCTGCTCCACAACCAACAAAGTGATTTCTACAGCTACAACAGCCCAGCACTGTATAGCCAGACCTGGATTCTATCTGGTCACCCTAGACTAGATGGTTTTATAGGCCCCTTCCAACTCTACTATAATATGATTCTATGAGTTTACAGCATTCCCAGTACTTGGGTAGACCTAAGATTTGTATTTGAAAACAGAATCAGAATTTGAGATATTAGAGATGCATTCATGACTTTTTGTTGGAACTGAATCCTAATGTAGACAGAATGTCCAGGGTGATGTGAGCAAGCACTTGGGAGTTGCAACTATGCTATCCTGAGTAGTAAAAGTGAGCAAGGAGGAAATGAGTCTTTAACTGTTCAGGATCCATCCGAAGATCTGACATGGTTTGCCCCTGGCTCAAATATGAATACATCTTAACACTGAGTCTTGTATTTAGAAATTAAATCTGCACGTTGAGTCCCCTGTCATCTTCTATCACCTTTTCCCAGGTTTTGGCATCCCCACTTTTGTAAATGCTAAGGATGCAATAACCACTCTACAGCAAACTACAGCTGTTGGTAATAGTTTGATATAGCAGGAAGATAATACTTATTCTATTGAAATGAATAGAATTAATCATACATGGTTGACCCTTTTAGAATTTCTAGTAACTTTTCACATCCCTGTTTCATGAAGTTTCAGTCATGTGGCTGCAGAACCTAGTGAATGTTCATGGGATCTTGCTTCAGTAGCTCAATTTCTTCATGGTAAGAATGTACCAAAAGATACATGTGGGTGATTTCATATTTACTTCCCAAAACCAGCCTCTGGATGAGTTTGGGTAGCATTTGGGAGGGTAGTTTTATGAGTGTACAGATGTCATTACTATCTCCTCCCCTCTTCTTTCCCCTTTTCCATTGGCCAAGTCCTATAGTCATAGTAGTGGCCATGATGGGGAAATGGGATGCTAGCTAATCATCTCAAGTAGATCCATGATCTGAAGTGGGTAAGGATACCTATCATATAGAAAATGATGATATTATTGTTATTATTATTATCTCTCTTTTCTCGCTCATGGCAGTTTTTCCAGATGGACATGATGGGTTTGGCCAAGTCATGCTGTATTTTACTGATTCAGGAATTTCCTGACTATTGTGTGTGTTTTAATTATTATTATTATATTATTATTATTATTATTATTATTATATTTCTATACCACTCAGTAGCCAAAACTCTCTGGGAAGTTCACAATTCACAAGATAAAAATAAGCATAAAAAATAAATATGCAAAATTTAAAAACAATTTAAAAAGCTTTTAAAAATTCAATAAAATATCTGTTAAACAGCTGGCATAAACACTGCATCATATGCCATTAAATGCCTAGGAGTAGAGGACAGTTTTAATATGGTGCCCAAAAGATGAAAATGTTATTCCATAGGGATAACTATCCTTAGTCCCTCAAGTGTGCAGCCTTGATAAACTGCCAGATCCATCACTGGGACTTTAGAGGATATCATATTCTAATAGTACTTTCTTCCCCCCCAAAAAACCTACATCTAAAGAGGGTTGTCTTGGAATGTGGAATAAGTGATTGTAGTTGTCTGGAGTGGGTTTTTATAAGTTACCTATTTAAATATATTTGGTTATAAAATGTGATAATCTACTTTGAGCATGTGAATAAAATGGGAGTAAGTCTACATATGAGTAGACATAGCAACAATCAATCATTCTACCTATAAAGCAATCCTACTGCAATAACTCCACCCAAATAAATGTGCTTTTAAGCACAATGCTTAGAATTCCCTCTGATAGGGATCCCAAGCCTCACAACAGGTAGCTGGCTCCAGCAAACTACCAAAACAAATCCCTTCCCATGATCAAGGTCATATTCAGGTCAGCCATTCATAGAATATTATATCCCCTCTCAAAAGCAGGAAGTGTTCGATATCTGGTTTCCCTGTCCACCATTCCTTAAGAAAGATGGATTTCCCTTTTTCTTTTCCCCAAGTAAGAGAAAAATCTGACATGTTAAAATTCTTATGCATCCTTAAAATGCAGTGGCTGATATACACCTTTAACAATATGATAGATGGCACCGTGAAAAAGGTTGTGGGAATGTATGTTTTCTGGTAACCAAGTCTCTAATGTCCTATTCATGTAGCTGTGTGGATACATCCCTCATAAACAAACCTATTTCAACGTATGGATAGTGGGAGAGAAATGCATAAGATCCAAGAGACCTTACTGGTGAATACAAGTGACATTTACATCTAAATTCATCTTGGGCTGCATCAAGTAGACAGGCAGCAATAATTCTCAGTTATTTCTCAAACTCATGGCGATTGAGCAGGCAATGATCCAACAGAATGATCTGCGGTTTCTTTGGAGGAGTGCCATGAATCTCCTGAGAACCAAGCACCCTGTTTTAAATCTTTTGAAATAGAGTCAACAGTTCCATGAAATGTTTGGGTTGGAGTTTTTTCAGTAGGGAAGAAAATAGAAGGAACAGTAGAACCTAACCCATGGCTGTAGAAAATTCCCCCAAAAGGTAAGTAGAACCTTCCCCATTCTCAGTCATCACAGCAGATGTTGGTGGCACCAAGAAGGAGGTCAAATGGATGGGAATCTCTTTAGTGAGCCAGCTACCCATTTTTTCCGCTGTGCATACTTTATGGGTCTGTTCACACAACACACTAATCCACATTCAGTGGTTGAGTATGGGTTGTTTGTTGAAGCATGGGTAAGCATTTGAATGCTGCATGTTTGTCTGAACGCAGACAGGGGCTGGTTTTGGATGACACATTAGGCAATGGAGGGGGAAATAGTGTAATGACCGTGGGTTAGGTAGACGGTGCTCCACACGACATACTGCAACTCCAGTGCTTGTGCAGCTGAAAGTTCCGGCAGCCATCTTGGTTGCTACGTCTGCTCCCTCCCCCTCCCTCAGTCCCCCAGCCAAATCCCAGCATACACCGCGAGTTCTGCTGGCTGTATAGAGCAGCCGGGGGTTTTCTGCTGCTCCAGCAGGCAGAACTCTATTCCCAAATGGAATATTCCATGGAGAGAGGGGGGATTGGTTTCGGACGACACTTTAAACAATGGGGCTTCGGGCTAAACAACGTGCAAGCCCATTGTTTCTCTCCATTGCTTAATAGGGCGGAATAGTGTACTGTCAGTTGTGTGTGCATGGTGTGTAACCCTCCACATGACACAATAAGCAACACAACTGACGATTGTTCCCCCTTCCCTCCGTTGCTTAATGTGTCGTCCGAAACAAACCAGGGTGTTGTCTGAACGCAATCAGGGTGGCTTGCTAACCAAGCAGTGTGACTTGTTAACCATCCTGAACACCCCAACAAACCATGGATTCTCAAGGTAGCTTGTCTGAGAAAATAAGCCACACTGAGAAAATAAGCCACAAACCTCCCAACTGTGTTCAGATAACACATTAACCCACAGTAGGTGGCTGTTGCTGACACCTGTTTCCCAACCAAAGTATGGAGTTCTTCCACCAAGTCGCCACAAACTGAATGCTCCCCCAGCTAGGCTGACCAGATAAAATCCAGGTCAGAGCTCATATAACTTTAACAGTTGTAGAGAAAAGGGAATTTCAGCCAGGGTCATTTGTATGCAATTAGTTCCTGGTGAAATTCCCTCTTCATCACAACTGTTAAAGTTGCAGGCACTATACTAGAGTGACCATATACAAAAGAAGGCAGGGCCCCTGCAACTTTAACTGTTGAGATGAAGAGGGAATTTCACCAGGAACTAATTGCATACAAATGACTCTGGCTGAAATTCCCTTTTCTTTACAACTGTTAAAGTTACATGAGCCCTGACCTGGATTTTATCTGGTCACCCTAACCCCAGCACTTTCTCTCTGGTTGCCTGAACAGGGAGGGCAAGGCCCCACCTTCCTGCTAACCGTAGTGCCAGCCTGCAACTTCTCTGCAGCGGCTCCATACCTTTGGAACAAACTCCCATCCACCATGCATCATCCTTGCAGGCTTTTAAGAAGGGCTTTTTATTTTACCTTGGCCTCATTATATGAGTGCTGTTATTGCTGTTATTGCCATTGTTATTCTTGCTGGTTTCATTGTTGGCTTTTATTGTTTTTAATTGCTATTTTATTGTGTTTATGATTTTATTGCTTTTAATATTTTAATTGTGTTTATGCATTTTATTGTTGCAAGCTGCCTTGTAAGGGCTTCTGCCCTGAAAGGCGGCAGAGAAATTATTTCAATAAATAATAAAACTTATAATAGCGGGCTATGCATGAGCTCCAGGCAACCAGGGAGCATTGCTGAGGGGGTAGAGGGCAGAACCGGACTTGCCACCTCTGCTGTCTCCTCTCCTGTTGCATATAATGTAAAGCCCTGTGGGGTGGGGTTATGGCTCTCAACAACAACAACAACAACAACAACAACAACAGCAAAAAGATATTGGGGCAACTCCTCTTTGCCTCAAAGAATATAGTGGGAGGGAGTGCTCTGAGAGAATTCCAAGCAGGAAAGCTCGAACATGAATAGTTGAACATATGTTTTTAATATAAAGCCCCAGTGATAAGCTGGGCTTCTCAGTTATCTGAAAGAAAGAGTGAGAACGATTCCCCACCACAAAACACACACACACACACACACACCTCTTGAAAAGAGTAGGTTGTTGTTGGCACTCTGAGGGTTTTACAAGCAGATAGATTTTTATAGTTGGACCAGGCAGTACTCTAATAGCGTCTGTCGTGGTCAAACTAATTGTAACATTAATTATATGGCATGTGGCTGAAGATTATACTTTTCTTTTAGAGTAAATACATGTGGCCCTGATTTGGAGTATTAAATCTCTCCATCACCAGTATTTGCTTCCCCAAATCCCCCAAAACTTGGGTTAAAAGTTGCCCCTTTTTCCTGTTTTTAAACCCAGTAGGTGCATGTCTTTATGTGTGATGGGGAATTTCATGAAGCAAAAAAAAGGGGGAGGTTTAATCCTGCCTGCCCACCCCCCACCCCCCGGCACAGTAGTCCCAATCCAAATTTGGGCCATGCACACTTAGGTCAGTGTAAAAAAAAAAAAATTACAGGTAATCCTCAGCTGCAGGCTATACAATAAATGTAATATGCAATTTGCCCTGTGTTTGAGTCTAATGCAGTTGCACAACACCACATACAACAAAGAACACAGAAAATTTCCCACAAAAGTAGAGAAGGAAATCCCATTTAAAAGCACCCCAAATTTTTAAGGGTCCACAAGCACTATAATGTTTACTTTAAAATATTTTCTCAATAAGTGCCATTCATCCACTTCATACAGTATGAAGGTCTTTCTGTGAGCATCATCAGACCAGCACTTTATCGCACGCTAGTAACTGCCCACTTACAGATGTTCGCGGGTCCTTTTGATGACAATGCCCGCCTCCCATGCATCTCCTGCTCCTTCTTGCCTTCTTTCCATGACAAAATAGATGTCAGTAAATCTGATTTTTTGTAAAGCAAAATGTGTCACCATTTCCTGCTGTATGCAGGAAAAGCGGTGTGATAAAAATGGCCACTGTATGGGCCACATGGTCATTGTTTACTTCCTCTTTCTTCACTTATGTGAAGAAAGAGGAAGTATCATGGAACAGAAGCAGGGGGGAAAGAAATAGTAAGGAAATGAGATCCCCCCTGTCTGATGATACTCTGTGACTTTTGTGCCACTCTCGAGTGGAAACAAACAAACACCAGCCCCAAAGCTGCTTTTCATTCAGCGTATCTCACTATCCCCTACACCTATCATTCTGAAATTGTACAGCTTCAGAATTCATTTCAGAATTTTACATCTTACTAATATACTTCTACGGTGTTTACCATTTTCATAAATTTTCACACAAAACCATAGGTGTGAGTGGGGAGAAATGAATCCCTTTTAAACCTCACAAACTTCATAAACGTTTGTTTCTCAAAATGTCCTGCATCTGTCTGTCTGAAATATGACAGAAAGGGCAACTGTGCCTTCAGATTTAATCCATGTCGGCCAAAAAATAATAAAACAAAAAATGTACGCTCTCCTCTTTATTTCAAAGCAAAACCTTCAAGGTTTAAAATGACCTGGCACAGAGACCTCTGCACCTATTTGTCAGAACAGAGACAGGCTTCTTTGGCCATGTCTTCACCAGGTATTTATCCCAGGGTCATCTCTAGGTCATCCCTGTGCATCCATATGACACACAGTGGATCTTGGGATCAACCGAGGATGACCTAGGGACGACCCTGGGATAACGGAAACTTGGGATATCTCATTATTTCACCGGTCCCAGGTCCTGAAATGGGGACGGAGCTGAATGGGGTGGCTCCATGCCCATGGAGGGGCAGCAATTTTGCCATCCCCGGGATGGCTGGGGGGTGCAGAGTTTGGGGGGGGGGTCTTAATGTTTTCACTGTGCGACGTGGCTCCTCTTCTTTTTTAAAAGAAAATGGTGGACACAACATCCCTCTCCTCTTCCAGGATGTCGGACAGCCATCTAGATGCTGGGGGAGGATCACAGGAACAGGTAAGTTCACAATCTTCCCCCCTCCCTCCCTCTACACCCGTTGTACCTGCAAATTTCATCCAATTCTGTAAAAAAGAAAAAAAATGTTTTTTTGGGGGGGGGGAAGAGGTTGTTTGTTCATTCCCAAATGACACTTAATGGTAGGGACAGGTAAATCAGCAAAACCTGGGCTCACTGAAGCTCTCCACTTTCCATCTCAAAGTTCAGTCTGACTTGAGTCTGTATCAGATTATGAGCTTTGGGGTTCATTTGTTTTCCTTTTCTCATGAAAATAGGTGCATCTTTGAAATGTATGCATTCTTCTCCCATTGATGAAAGCATATTTGTGTGCATTTTCCATGCACATTTTTCAATTGTATGCATGCTTTCAAATGCATTTTTGTGGTTTGCAAATCACATTGCAACCTTGGAAATGTGCAGAGTGCAGAGTGCATCTGAGACTATGTTTGGTCCACAAGGTGAAACCTTTTTAAATCCTGATCAAAAATGAACTGAAACAAATTTCTCATAGAATCCTATTTAATGGGGAGATAAGCATCTATTATTATTATTATTATTATTATTATTATTATTATTATTATTTCATCTCTTTTTCGCTCATGGTGGTTTTTCTAGATGGACATCGCGGGCTTTGCCAAGTCACGCTGTCTTTCACAGATTCAGGAATTTCCTGATACCACTCAATTATCTAACACAGATACCAGAGCTGTGAACATTGATATAAACAGTAAAAGAAAGATAAGTAAAGAGTAAATTAAAATTGTTCAATTTAAAAACAAAGGAACCAGAAAAACAGTGGCTAGTCAGTTGAGGAAGGCTTCTCAAAACAGAGTTATTTTCAGGAGGTGCCGGAAGAAAAGTAGGTTGCCTCCAAAGTGGTCTGAGGTGAAGCAACCAGCTATCCAAAGTGCTAAAGTGGGATTGGCAGCAAAACCTTTTTCTGTGCTTGATGGGGGAAGATCTGCTGTGGTGGGTTCCATGAGTGCACAGTCACAAAAGGATACCATCCAATGGCCCCAGAGCCAGCAGCTAGGCAGATGCACTTAAGAACGTCTGTACATTAAGAGGAAATCACATTGCTGACCCAAGGCTTTTGCTTTTTGTGTCTTTGTTATGGGCTGCATTACATGGGTAAAGATGATCGACCCCATGGTTTGAATTGAATATTTCCCCTCTGTTCACTTCAATTGAGACAGCACTATCTAGTAACAGAAAATTGTGCTTTCTCCGGATATTACCACATTAAAAGTGGTTCTGTAAATAGCAGGATTTCCAGGGAATAGTATGGGAGACAACCCAGTCATTGACAATGTTGAGCAATGGACCCGCAAACTTCTTTGAGTGGCTAATCGCATGCATGCAATAAGTCACTTGTTTAGAGGAGCTGAAAGTCTTAACAGAACAGCTGCCTGCAACATAGCTAGATTAGACCATTGTTGACTAATAGTGCAATCCTATATGTGCCTACTCAGAAATGAGTCCCACTGAGTTCAGTGCATCTTACCCCCAGATATAGGATTTCAGGCTAAGACAATTGAACAGTGAGAAAGAAACACACTTAGAAAGAGGGTAAGAAGTGGGCTCCTTAAAGATACAATCCCAACAAAGTGTCTGATGACACCTTAGGGTGCAATCCTATTCATGTTTAGAAAGAAAAAAGTCCTACAACTCCCAGGACACCCCAGCCAGTATGTCTGACTAGGGAAAACTGGGAGATTTAGGACTTATTTCTGTCTAAACATGCATGGGATTCTGCCCTTAAAAGCGAGCTAATTTCTTTTGACTTAGACTGCTAAGTAAGTGCATCTCATTGAATTCAGTGAGCGTTACTTCAGAGTAACGATGCACAGAATCAGGCTGTTAGGGACAAAAATGTACATACCTTAAGAATAAGACAGATGGATATACATTTTGACATAGTTCATTATAAATCGTTGAATGTCAGCAATCATAGATTTCCAGTCCCCTCATCTAAACTATAAATGGTTAACGTAACAGAAAAAATAATAATTGGGCATGTATATCGGGAACTTTAAAACAAATTCTAAAGTCACTGACACTCAAAATTAATATGCATGCAGATATGTGTGGTAAATTACACTCCATCAAACAGCAGGAGTAAAGGGACTAAAAGTACTAAAAGTTTTTGAACACTGCCATTTCACTAAGCGTGAGGGGGAGCTGGTGGGTAGATGCCTAGCCAGAAAGCCGTATTATCTGAGCCTGTAAAATTTCAACCACAGCAAGAGCCAAAGATTATGCCCACAGAGAACAAGAGCATAGAATGGGTCACAAAATACCATATCCCTTTTTTAAACTGTTCCTGTAGATGTTGAATGTATAAATAAAACAGTACCAAAACACTTACTTTGAGTCAATCGTTCAGGTGAAGAGTGGGGGCGAGAGGGAGAGTCTCCCATATTTCTGGAATGACCCCATGAAAGCAACAAATGTTTTAAATGGAGGTCCATCTGATTCACACTGTCTGCAACAGCGGACAGCCAGATGATCCGAAGGAGTCAAAACCAGAGCAAGATGAACACAGTCATCCCTTATTGCTTGTCCTCTGTACCTGGTAATCAAGTATATTGCTTCTGGTTATGGAGCTTGCATGTTGCTGCCATAGCTAAAAGTTGTTGATGGGCCTATTGTCAAGTAATTTATCTAATCCTGCCTTCCACAACCTGGTGCCCTCCAAATGTGTTGACTACAACTCTCAGCATCCCCCGGCCAGCTGGATAAATTAATGGGCCTAACAGCAAAGAGAAGACTTCTACCATTTGTGTTTAGATGACATCCAGCCAAGAGTTTGTGGACCTGTTGCCTGTGGCACTCTTACACCATCACTCTCTTCTGCCCAGAACAGACAAGTCCAACCCAGCCTAGGTCATCAGAGATTTGCATATTTTGACCCAGAAGCTAAGAACAACCATCTTACAATACTGCACCAGTGGTCTCTTCTAGTAAGGGATTGTCAGGGCTATGAAGATAAGCAACATGTTTCTTCTAACCTGCCAAGTAGCAGCTAAGCTTTAGTTGCTCCAGCATCAACTACTTTCCACACCCAATGTGGTGGTCACCATTACTGTGAAATCAATGATAAACTATTAGCATGGGGAGCAGGTTCTTTGGCATCCATGTCAGTTGTCATGCAATAGTTAACCACAGTGTTTTCAGAAAGATCATTCAGGTATCAACACTAGTAAAGTCTGGAGGATTGACCAGTCACAAGGATCCCCCCCATCTTGTTCCATAAAAAGCTATAAGAGATAATTCCTCATGACTTTCTGGGGTGGCCATATGTCCTACTTTATATATGACAGTCCTCTATCCGAAGGAATCCTCTATATGAAGAACTACACAGTCCAACTCTGGTTTAAAGAGGAGGGAGATGAGGGGCCTTGACGTTGCCCATCAGCAGTTAGCACCTGGGCAGCAGCAGGCTGAGAAAGCACACACGTCACAGGCATCCCACTATGGTGACCTGTACTGTATTTCTATTTAAATTAAACTAATTATTTCTACATTTTCATCATATACATTAGCATAGGGAAATGTCATGCCTATCTGTATCTAGGCTGACCATATGAAAAGGAGGACAGGGCTCCTGTATCTTTAACAGTTTCATAGAAAAGGGAATTTCAGCAGGTGTCATTTGTATATATGCAGAACCTGGTGAAATTCCCTCTTCATCACAAGGTTAAAGCTGCAGAAGCCCTGCCCTCTTTTGTACATGGTCAAGAGACAGGGCTTCTGCAGCTTTAACTATTGTGATGAAGAGGGAATTTCACCAGGTTATGTATGCATACAAACAACACCTGCTGAAATTCCCTGTCCTTTGCAACTGTTAAAGATACAGGAGCCCTGTCCTCCTTTTCATATGGTCACCCTACTGTATCTGCTTTTGTCCACTAATTTTGATAATTTATTTCCTCGTTTTTGGACATTCATAACTGGCCACCTTAGACTTTCCTCATATGCACTATGTGTTAACCAACTGTTAAATGGATGCTTAAAACTGGAAGTGTTGCCAGTGCCAATCTCCAGACATTACACTTTAAAAACAAGAGCAACTGTAATTTGTATGTTTTCAAGGTTCTGCTTTTTCTTCTCCCAAAGTTAACCTCAAGATGACTATTCTGAGGGGGTTTTAGGTCTGCAAATAGGATTTCTTCCCTAGTAAAATGAATACAAACAAATGGTGAAACCTGATAGGCTAAAACATGCTCCTGCTTTTTCTCTCCTTCAGTGGAAAGAACCTGTAAATATTTCATAAATACAGTTGTTCTTTCTTTGCACTGGCTTTAAGTGGACTCGGTCCCCATCCCTTGTGGTTTCTTCTCTACGATTGTGCAAACCAGTATCATGCTGAGTAAAGATTAAGCTTGATGGACAATGAAAGACAATGTCTTCTTCAGGGTAAAAAGGTGCAATGAGATATAGGCACTAGAACTGGAGTTATTAGGATTACCTGCAGGAGGTCGCTCATATGTTAGTTATGTAAGTTAGCCAGAAAGGTGCCAAAGCCCAGCAAATGCTGAGTCATTCTTCTGAGATATTCAATGACATCTTGTGCCATTTTTGATTCTAAAGGAAAAGCCATCATGCAAATATTCCCCTGACAGGTTCTGCTTAGTGTTTATCACTCAGCGTGGCAGCCATGACACCTGGCTGAGTAAAAATCCCAGTGGGAGTCTAGCACTCGGCCTGCCAGCAGGACATGGACATCTGCGATCTCTGAAAGAGCAAAGCTTTAAGAGGCAGGAAGACTCTGCAGAATACGTCTGCTGCCAATTTCACCCCATATACCGTAATGTAAGAGCATAAGGCAGAATGAGATGAGACTTCACAGAATGCCTTCTAATATCCCGTTAGCTGTAATGGGCCTTCCCACCAACCCTTTTCTTTCTTTCCATCCAATGTTCTGAAGAATAGCTAAAGAAAGAAGATCAGCAGAGATGCAGAAAGAAAGAAAGAAAGAAAGAAAGAACCATTCAGTTTAATCACCTCATCCAGAGATCATGTTATCTTTTAAAATAATTCATACACAATATGTTTCAGTCAGTGTATAATGCGCCTGGAACTACTTTGCTTTCATTTCAAAGTGCAAGATTTAAAGATAGCTTTCTCCGTTTCTCTTCCAAGAAAAACTTTTTAAAAAACCACCTTCTGTCTTTTCAAATGAGTTTGCAGCTTCCCCACTTCCACCCCATGCATGCACGTGCGCACACACACACACACACACACACACACTAAAAGATTATTAGAATTGGATTTTGTTATATGGGCTCTTGATTCTCCCCTGTAAAGTCCCACTGGTGCATGATTGAATTTATCATGAAATGCTAAGTAAACATCTCTCCGCGTTCAGAATACGTATTCAGTTACATTCCATAAAGACAATGTGAAGTCAAAATATTGGATCCTAGAAGGGTGTATCTAATACAAATGCTCTTAATGTACCTCCCAAAGATTGCTCAGAGGCAGAGGTGACCACAAGGGCAGAGGTAAATGGTTACAAACTGCCGTTGCTCACATCTGTGTAAATACTGGAATGGTGAACCAGTCAGAGTTCTAAGGGCTGAAATTTCAAAAAAAAAAAATTACACTACAAAAAAGGATCTATCTGTAACTGTACCAAAAAAAAATCAATATCTTTTCCCCTCTCACTTTTTCCTTTTTTTAACTTCTGTTTAACAAAAATAATAGAAGACCACCAAGGAAGAACAGTGCAGAAAAGGGACATGGGAATAATGAATGCGAAGATTAAAATGACACAGTAGGTATTGGTATAGTCTTTTCTGCTTTAAGGATATTACACTTTGCATATTAATAATGTTAATCGACTAGGCAACCGTTTTGAGTAGGGTTGTAAAAAAAAAAAAAACAACAATGTGTTCCACATGTGAAGTTTATATCTCCCTATCTCTCAGTCTCTTTTTATTAGCCTGTTCCCAGATGTATAATATTTTTAACATTAAGCTCTGCAATCTACAAAGTGTGATAGCACAGGAAAGCAGTCAAGAAGTTAAAAATTTCATATCCTGAAACAATTGCTTTCTTGTGGAAGTGCTTTGCATGTTTCACTCAAGATGAAAAAGCAAGGTTTTGTTGTCAGAAACAACAACACGGGATTAGAAAGCAAACGAAAACCTGGATTTTATAACTAGTGCCTTCTTTGCCTTCTGTATTATGCAATATTAAGAAAAGGAAGGGTGCACATTCTCTCTTGGGTTTAAGGTTCTTGAATTAAGTACCTTATTACTCCACTAGTCCTTTGGATTGGCAAAATCCAAAGACATGTCTTCGCAATGAAAATCAACAAGAAAAGAAAGACACAACAGGCCTGTTCAGATGCGCACAGAGGTTGGGTGGGTACGGGAACTGTGAGGAGGGGAAGAATAAGGGATAGGGTGATTTCCCCAGATTTGTCCTGGTTTTTGTTTTATCTTGGGTGTCAGGGGGGATTTTTTTGTAATTTTCTATAATGTACAGAATGGCATGCTTTCCCCTTTAAGGTTGTCATCCCCCACCCCACTGCTCCAATCAGGGACTTAAAGGGGAAAGCGTGTCATTGTCGACATGAAAGAAAAGGCCCCAACTGGAGGAGTGCTGGGGGTGGGGGTGGGGAATGACACACTTTTCCCTCTTTCACTCCAATCGGGGGCTTTAAGTGGGGGAGTGGAAAGAGCACTTTCCGGGGGGGCTCTGGAAAGTGCATCATTCCCCCCTGCCACTAGGTGTCCTCTTTTCTGGTTTCCCAAATATGGTCACTCTAGTAATGGAACCATGGCAAGAGGAACTGCCACATGATTGCAGAACCATCCCACACCCTGTGGTCCTGCTAATCACTACCCATCACACAACATACTAACCCACCATGGATTGCATTTCCGAGCGATCCATGATGGGCTAGCATGAACAGGCCAAAGTTCATAGGTTTGGGAGAGAACTTAGGCAAACAGGATACTGGGCTAGAAAGGCCTTTGGTAAAGGCTCTTCTTATGTTCTCATGTAATATTTAGGGATGTGCACACCCAAAATTATTGTATCATATCATTATCGGGATTTCGGACCAAAAAAAATATCGTCTCTGATAATATTGTAGGTGGTCCGTATCGTATCGGATTTCCGATAAATATCAGAAATACGATATTATATCTTTTCTACATTTTGCCCTAGAGCGAGTTGCTTTTGAGTCTGAAAGACCTAAAACTTCTTAATTTTCCAAGTTACAGGTTTGAAACTTCGTCACAGTACAGACTGAGTGTTGCTAGTCATGTGTGCCAAATTACAGAACAAGAGGTGCAAATGTTACTCAGAAGTAAGCTTTCAAATACACTGTTTCAGGTGGCTGAAATGTGGTCCTTTTTCAAGAGACGTCATCCAGTACTCATGGCCATCTCACAGATGGCCTTGAAGGGACTCATCTGTGCCCAATTTCAGATGCACAGCTGCAGGCGTTACTCGGAAGTAAGCTCTCAACAACATGCACTGTTTCTAATAATGCACTACACGTACATGCTGCTGCTGCTGAGACTTATAGGTATTATATGAATAATACATACAATGAATGAACTTTTCAAACCTGTGGATAAACCTACCTAGTAGGCAGGCAGTGCCTTCCATATGCAGTCATAAAAGTAAAATGTGTTAATCAGAAGATGGTGAACTGCTGCTGTCTTGTCTCATTGATTAGGCCACACATGCCAAATGAAATAATGAAAGGATTGGGGGGTAGGGAAATAGCATGGGTGTTACAGTTATTTTAGCCAGCCATAGCCTGGCAAGGCTTCATTGGGCCAGGAGAGATACCCCTGCAGTGGGCAACCTGGAGGATCCCAGCAGAAGCATATCATGTGCTGCTTTTACAACTGTGAGAATGCCATCAAAACAACCATCACGCACCGCCTTGACCTCATCGTACTTCAAATGACCCAGTCTGCCCGCCATCCCCGTGCAGGCAGGTTGGCATTTCTTCATGCCAGAGCTGCACACATTGGCTGGAGCAGAGGCAAATAAAAGTCACATTTTGGATAGAGGTAGGCACATTGCCCAGTTCATAGAAATCCCCTTCTGGGTAGGCACATTGGCCAGTTGATAAGAGTCCCCTTCTGGGTGGGCACATTGGCCAATTGATAAGAGTCCCCTTCTGGGTGGGCACATTGCCCAGTTCATAGAAGACAGGGTACTACAGGTAGGCACATTGCCCAGTTCATAGAAGTCCCCTTCTGGGTAGGCACATTGGCCAATTGATAATATATGAGTCCCCGGCAGGCACATTGGCAAATCAATAAGAGCCCCTTCTGGGCAGGCGTAGGCAGGCACATTGCTTGACCAAGTTCTCAAAAAACAAAACAAAAACAATGTGTGAGGGGGATGCTTCTGCCGTCCCTCACTAACGGACTCCACGAGGAGCAGAGCCAGGGGACGTAGTGACGAAAAATAAAAATACAGGAATCGCTCTCAAGGCTCCCTAAAGCAGTCCCTCCAGTCCAGACTGGAACCATTGGCTGGAGCAGTGTCTTTCAAAAAGAAAGAAAGAAAGAATAAAATGTGTGAGAGAGGGATGCTGCTTCTGCTTTGCAGTCCCCTCCCTAAAGCGATCCCTCCAGTCTAGACTGGAACCATTGGCTGGAGCAGTGTCTTTCAAAAAGAAATAAAACTTGTATGAGAGGGAGAGACAGGCACCCCAAAACTGCCCCCAGCAGCAACAGCATCTCTCCTAGACCTATAGCCACCTCACCCAAGGCGCGTCTTAGAGCCGCGTTTCATACTGCTACAAAGTAGAAAATGATTGCAACAAAAAAGTATGCTTTGCCCACAGTTTGTGACTTCGTGTGCTGCTTTGACCACACAGATCCTGTGTAGCAGGCTAGACACAGCAGCAGCACACTCACAGTCAATCAAGCAAACACACACACACACACACACACACACAGAGGGAGATAAATATAATTTTTAAAAATATAATATATTTCTGTTTTTTTAAAGAAAGTTCAACAGGGCAGAGGACAAACACACTCACCCTCAGTCACAGTACCCCCACTCATGCTAAGTACCTAACCCCTACCAGAAAACGTACTATAAAAATAAAAATTATAACTCAAAGTCTCAAACACACAGGCAGCAACGCACAGCCAAACGAACCTGAAACACAAAGATGCAAGAGATTACAATGAATCTCCAACAATTCGCCACCAAGACCCAGGAGCCAGGACAGAGCTCCAACAAATCCACCCTTCTCCCCTCAACGCCTAACTCCCAACAGAGCCTGGAACACCAAGTGTGGGGGTTTTATGCGGGAATATCCGCCCTCCTCCAACATTGTGATTGGCTCCTGCTGGAATCCTTGCTGCATGATTGGTCACTGAAACTGTCAGTCTCATCAAGCACACCCCACCTTCTAGCTCCGTCCATGTGGCGGCAATAGAGAAAGCGCCTTCCGATAACACGATAAAATACGATATTTATCGTTGGAATTTCTATCGTTTCCGATAATTATCGTTGTATTCCTTATGATTTCCTATTGTATCGTTATCATTAAACGGAGACACAATAGAGAGCATATCGTATCATTATCGGCGATTTTAACGATGCGATACACATTCCTAGTAATATTCCCAGGGGTATGTGTGGCATCATCAGGCATCTTGTACAGAGTGCACAAACTGTTCCGGCAGGATGGAAATCATCTGTCAGAGGAGGTGTGCAAACCCTACTTTAAAAACACAGTATATGGCCTCAGGGCATACAGAAAAAGGCAGAGAGAATGAAGGCAGTAAAACTAAATTGATCCCTTCCTATTGCTAAGGGGCCAGTTTGGACATAGGCCCAATCTACACTGAGCAGGATATTGCACTATGAAAGCAGTATGAAAGCGATATATGAAAGGCAGAAGCCACACTACTGCTTCATAGGCCATTTCTACACTAGGCTGTTTGCCTGGGATTGCCCTCGGCTGGTCCCTGTGAGTCCAAATGATACACAGGGATTCCTAGGAGCAGTGGGGGCATGGGATTTGCCAGGGATAAGGGATCCCTGGAAAATCCCGAATCTTCCGCAGTCCTGGGAAGTTCTCCAGACCACAGGAGATGTGGCCGCCCGTCCCAGCTGCTGCCGCGCTTACTCGCAAGTAAGCACAGCAGCAGAAATGTGCATAGAGCCACACTGTGTGGCTCTGTGCCCATCAGGGGAGGGGGCCCCAAGTTTGCCATCCCTAGGATGGTGGGGGGAGGTCCCCCCTGATTTCCATGCGATTTTTTTTTGACAAAAATTCATTTTTGAAGGAACGCAAGAGTGCTCTTCCTGCCACCATTTTAAAATACCATGGTGTGTGCGATGGTGTGACAGCGCAGGAGGAACCCGGGATGTCACGCCCTTGATGTATATTAACAACAATGATCCCGGAAGCAGGTACTTCTGGAATTGCCTGCCCTCCTCCTACATCCCTATGGTGTAGAAAGGGCCATAGAGGTTTCGAAGTGCACTGACAACTGTTGGGGCCCATGGACACATACCATATACTGCTTTCATACTACTTTCATAATGCTATATCCTGCTCGGTGTGGCTCCTGCCTTTTATATACCGCTTTCTTACCACTTTCATAGTGCTATATCCTGCTTGGTGTAGATCTGGCCACTGATTGAGAAAGTAGTGTAGACTAAAGGGAAACAAGCAACATCTGGAGAGGGGAATACCTTTCAGGATGGGGTGAAGCAAGCATAGGGAGGGATATGTCAACAGGCAACAGGCAACTCAACAGGTGCTGTTGAGTTGTCACTAGACAAGGGCTAAGAGCCTGGCCAGAGCTACACCAAACAGGATATGATGTTTTGAAAACAGTTTGAAAACTGTATATGGAGTGTGTCCTGGTCCCCAATAGTTGTCACTACTGTTATAAACCATTTTAAAGCAGCAGTGTAGATCCTGCCTCTGTTACTAGGCAGGTGTTCCAGCCCAAGGATGGTACTTCACTGGTTTATCTGAAGACAATCCATGTAATCCACTTGCTAACAATCCCAATAAAGGAACCTGTAAGGCAGAAGCCACACTACTGCTTCATAGGTCATTTCTACACTAGGCTGTTTGCCTGGGATTGCCCTCGGCTGGTCCCTGTGAGTCCAAATGAAGCACTGGTATTCCCAGGGAAAGGGGGTATGGGATTTGCCAGGAATAAGGGATCCCTGGAAAATCCCAAATCTTCTGCAGTCCCAGGAGCAGTCCCCCATGCATTCCCTCTAGTGCTTTAAAAGTTAACTCTCCACCTTTGCTCTAAAGCCCAACAGGCAAGTGTGTGTTTAATTAAGGCAGGCAATACAGCTCAGCATTCAGTTCGTGTTCAAATGGACTTGGAAAGACCTCTGCCTGAGACCCTGTAGAGTAACTTACTGGTTAGGCTGACCATCTGAAAAGGAGGACAGGGCTCATATAACTTTAACAGTTGTAGAGAAAAGGGAATTTCAATCAGTGTCATTTGTATGCAATTAGTTCCTGATGATATTCCCTCTTCATCACAACAGTTAAAGTTGCAGAGCCCTGCCTTCTTTTGTATATGGTCACTCTAGTATAGTGCCTGCACCTTTAACAGTTGTGATGAAGAGGGAATTTCACCAGGAACTAATTGCATACAAATGACACCTGCTGAAATTCCCTTTTCTCTACAACTGTTAAAGTTATATGAGCTCTGTCCTCCTTTTCAGATGGTCAGCCTATTACTGGTCAGAGTAGACCAGCTTTCTCTAACCTTGTGTCTCCATATGTGTTGGATCACTACTCCCAGCATTCCTGACTGGGAATGATGAGAGTTGCAGTCATATACACCTGGTGGGCACCAGATTGGGAAAGGATGGAGTTGTTGGGAAAGGATGGACAAGATGATACTGGGGTGGATGGACAAATACTCTGATCTTGTAGTGGGTGTGCTTTAAGGTGGATTCCTGCATTGAGCAGGGATTGGACTCAATGGCCTTATAGGCCCCTTCCAATTTTGCTATTCTATGATTCTATTTAGTTTCTTCCTTCCTACTTGGCCTGGACCACATTTTTATGTGGTTTAGGAAAAAGACATGGCCGTTGCCTCCCTGGAAATAGCACCAGGACCCAAACATTGCCTCTCTGGACATACAGTAGAAGTAGTGTGGGGAACAAGGGGAGAGACAGTTCACTTAACCAGAGCCCAGAGATCCAGAGAGGGTCAGCCAAAGCTGCAATGTCATTATTATGAAGCCAAAGGTGTGGTGAAGAGAAATTGGGGCTAAAGGTGCAATCCTATACATGTTTAGACAGAAAAACATCCAACAACTCCCAGCATTTCCCAGCCAGCATGCAGACTTTTTTCTGTCTAAATATGCACAGGATTCCACCCTAAATTGTAGAGTGTGCTTGAGGAAATTTGTACAAACTTATTTCACTATATCTTTGTATTAGGGATGTGTGAATTTTGTTAAATCTGTTCCATCTGTGCCCCTTTCTACAGCAGGCATTTTGCCTGGAATGGCCCCCAGCTGGTCCCTGTGAGTCCAAATAATGCACAGGGACTCCAGGGGGTGGAGTGAGGGCAGCCACGGGATTTTTCTGGGATAAGACAACCCTTGAAAATCCCAAAACTTCTGCAGTCCCGGGAACTTCCCGGGACCCTGGGAGATGTGGCCACCCATCCCGGGTGCTGCTGCACTTACTCATGAGTAAGCGTGGCAGCACAAATGGGCATGTAGCTGCACCGCATGGCTTTGTGCCCATCAGGGCAGGGGGAGGCAAGTTCGCCATCCCCAGGATAGCGTGGGGAAGGGGGGAGGGATTTCAAGCATTTTTTCTCTACTAAACTTACCTTTCGCAGGTTAAAAAAAATGGTGGCCACGATGTGCGATGACCTGGGAAGAGCCCGGGTCATCACACAATGCATGTTCAACACGAACCTACCCATACACTACGATCCACATCTAAGGTCCTCCTCCGGTTGCCTACTCCAAGGGAAATATGAAGGGTGGCAACAAGGGAGAGGGCCAGGTGAGATGTTGGTGCCAGGCAAGCCTCATCGGGGAGATCATTCCATAATTGGGGGCCACCACATAGCAGGCTGGGCAATACCTACTCCTGCGCTCTTCGACTCCGCTTTGTTTTTGACATCATAAAACATGTTCCCAAATGAAACTCTCCATTGTGACAGCCCTTTCTGAGCAATCCAACCATGACCTTAGCATCAGCACAATAAACCTCACTGCTGCACACACACAAAAAGCAAAAGCAAAAAAAATCAAAGACCAGCAGAATACTATTTTATGGAAATGTTCCTATCCTGTCAATGCTCACCAAATCAGAATCAAGTTTCTGTGTCATTAAGTGCCATCATCTAACCCTAGGTAGCATTATTTCTGCTCTGTCAGGCTTGTAGTCTCCAACTGGAGTCAAAAGGGAGGAGCTTACTCCCTCCCCAATATTACCATCCTGCTCTTCTATAGGTGAGACACTGCATGAGTGCAGACATCAGGAAGGTCAGCCATCTCAGTTGCTAGCCAGATAGATTCCATGTCCCATAATTGATGGTGCATATTGCAACGCCATAGGCCACAACTATATATTTATCTATTTACGATCATGCCAGCAGTTTCCCAAACTTTTAGCCAGGAGTCCATTATGCAAGCAACTTCTAGGAAGTAAATGGATATTAGAATTGCTGTAAGTTATTGTGACAACTGCTCGGCTAACCATTCACACTATCAAAGACCTTTACAAGTGCAATGTCATATTAAAAAACCCCAGAAATTAAAAATTAATCAACACGATTTACGTAACTAAAAGCTGCTGTCTAATGGGATATTTTTCAATAAGGAGACAGCAGTAATTATGCTGGAGGGGGAAAAAATCATTCCTGTAGTTTGAACGATTATAGCAATTTCCACCAGGGGATTTCACTGCCAGATTCTAGTTCTGGGCAACAGTGATTAATATAATGGTTATTAATGAGAAGTCATTTTTGTATGTCTAGGGGTGTTTAGGTGTCAGTGCTCTGAAAGCAATGTGTTTAGCATATTAATAATAAAGGATAGCATTGGACCGGTGACTAAGTAACTATATTGATTTTTCTCTCTTTTTTTTCGTTTTCGTTTTTCTCCTTCTTTTTTGTGCGTGTGATGTGAAGGGTCAATTAGACTTATAGAAACAATGGGGCCCTTCACAGCAGGATCTACCGTTTCTCTGTGCTGACATCTTTTTAACCATGTACAAAGTTCATTAAATGTGCAAAAGTAGTAGTGTTAAAAGGAAGAAAGTGATTGGGTCAGAGGTCACAAACCACGGTGAGCTGACAGCCTCTTGTGGATTACGCGGCAGGAGCTAAGTAACAGTGAGAATTGCCTTTCAGATTGCCCACTGGGACTGAGGAGAATGAAGTCATAAGCAGCTAATGCCATTGGCTTAATTAAAATGAATATTGACAGCGTCTTTGTTTGTCTTGCATCAAGCTAGATGCTAACGAAGTCTCTTTTAAAAAATGAAAAAAGAAAAAGAAAAGAACAACGACAAAAACAGGTTGCCTAACAGAAGCAAATCTCATCTTAATTAGCAAATTGCCAAAATTTAATGTGTTACTTGCTGATGGACCAAAAGACAAATACTAAACTAGATATGCCTGGCAGTTCCTTACTATTCCACTGCACCCCATTCTTTCCTTATCTATGCTGATTCAAGTATATTCTTTGAGGTGTTAACATCTTGACATGGTGTGGGGGGGAGGTAAGACAGCTAGAATTCCCCCACTTCCTTAAGTAACACTGCTTAATATATTTTACAGCAGGCTGTATAATCAGTAGATGCTGGTCATGGTGCTTCTGGCATTTTAAAATGCCACTTAAGATTTAAAATACCCAGATGCTGAACAAAAATCCAGCCCTAAAGATGAAAGCAATTTTAACATAAAACATCAAGCAACTTCATTATTCCAATATTTCTGGAACAGCTGAATGAAACAATTTGATCCTGAAATTAATATTTTTAACAACACATTTGTGAGGATTTGAGAACTGTTAATCACTGTCTCATGAAAATGTTCTGCCTCCTCCCCGCCCCAAAAGGCATACTGTCAGTATTCATTGTGATTGTGATAATGCTAATTACATTCTAGTTGTGAGTAATTTGCTTGTGCTATTCACCTCAAAACAGCAATTTTTATAAAGGAAAAAAACCTCTAAAGTTTTCATTGCTAAAATGGAAGGGCTTGATGTGACATCTCCAGGTAGCAATCTGCGTCTGATTGCTCAGAATTTTGTGTGATCCATCTTTGATTTTGAAATGAGCTTTGAGTTGATACTGCTTTGCAGACGGAGAGACGCACTTCAAAGGTGACTTTATTCTTCCATTTTCCATTTTGACACATCAAATGTCTTTTAGCTTTGTTTTGCTGAAACCTACAGGAATACATACAGCATTACTTGATATTGTTTAGAACATATGTGTGTGTGTGTGTGTGTGTGTGTGTGTTTTCATAGTTGTGTTAACAAACTTTATGTGTTCATTAAGTGTGCTCATTGAGTGGAAACAAAATTGAAAGGACAACTATGGTGTTCCTGGATGCACTTGGGTCTAGCTTAGGGTTTGCAAAAAGCCCTGTGGTCTTCCCTTTGTGACCTTTAGAAGTAGCTACCCAATTATTAAGTTGTAGTAATATCACAGATAAATCAAGGCAAAATAGCCCTTGACATGGGCCTATTGCTTTTCCTCGCTTCCAGATTTGTCTCCTTCCTATGTGCTATTACACTTGCCCTTTCCCAGTATTTGGCGAGGCTAAGATTGGAAGCAGATCCACAGGAGCTTCTCTAATAAAACCAAGATCTTCCCCAGTTGTGTTATTGCTTCCATCCAAAAGATCCTTGGGAATTCCCAAGGCCAGTCCCTCCCAACCAAAGGGTACAGTGTGCCCTGTTTGTAGATCCATACAGCACTACTACTACATATTAGAATGACTTTCCTTAAATAATTGGGAGGCACAAATAATGAGAAAACTACCTCATTCCCAGTTTACATAGTCAAACCAGCTTAGTCATGACTTCATAACATATTCCCCACCTTACAACATGCAGGAGAGAACATAATAGGTACAGTAACGGATGACCAGTTTTCACCTCCACAAAACAATTGTTTCATCCTTTTTGTTTGCTCCATCTCGATCTACTAAAGCAGGTCCAGCAAATGGTACCCCAGTTATACTTCATCTTGTTTCGATTAGGCTTAAATGATAATTGAAATCCAGATGAAAAGATGCAACCCAGTTTTCCTGTCAAAAATAGTTATTTGGCATTGTTAACTTTCAAAACTGGCATGAATTTATCTGCATTGTCTTTCTGTAATAATTTTGTGATGATTTTATAATGATTTTGTGATTTCGCGGAGGAAGACTCTGAGGAGGAAGAGATTCAGAGTGTCATTCCATCCTCACAGGATGTGTCCCCAGTCACAGAGCCATCATCTATACTTTGCAGGAGATCATAACTTACATTAAGAACTCCGGGGAGTCCAGCTAGAACTTCATGGATAACATTCTGAAATATCTCTGCAGCTGAAGAAATGCCAAAATTGAGGCGCTTGTAGCGTCGAAGGCCAACATGAGTTGAAAAGGTTGTGATATATCTGGACTCTGGATGGAGCTCCAACTGGTGGTAACCAGATGTAAGGTCAAGTTTGGAGAAGAACTTTGCCCCATTCAAATCTGCGATGATGTCATCCACAGTGGGAGTAATGTGTCTCTCTCTCTTGATGGCTTGATTGGGTAAGCGCATATCCACACAAATCCGGATTTTTCCTGGTTGCTTAGGCTTCTGGACAACTACGATTGGAGAAACCCAAGGAGTAGGACCTTCTACTCGCTCAATAATGTCAAGCTCTTCTAGATGTGTTAGTTCTTCTTCAACTAGTTTTCTGATGTAGAAAGGAATACGTCTATGTGGTAATGCCACTGGCTGAACATTTTCATCAATGTGAAGTCTTACTTGCTTTCTTTTTAGCTTTCCAATCCCTTGAAACATTTTTTTATAGGTTTGGAGGCTTTGAGTTATTCTATCAAGACGTATTTCTTGTATTACTTGAATTAGTCCTAATGCACTAGCAGTCTTGTAACTAAGCAGTGTATCACTGCCATAGGCCACCACATACAGTGGGCTTGTAACAGTGATGCCCCTGAAAGCAAAAGTGGCTCGAAACATACCAGACACTGATAATGGTTTTGGGGTACCATAGGCATATATCTTTACTGCTGTGTTCTGAAGTGATGGCTTCTGAGGGAATGCATCATATACACACTGAGCCATCACATTCACAGATGCACCAGTGTCAATCAAAACTTCAGTCTTATGTCCTTGTATACAAATGTGGCAACGTGGTAGACAATTCTGTTTGGAAACACTTGTTTGTGTAGAGTACACTGTGTAAACATATGCATTGTCTTCCTCTGAAGGGTCAGCCTGAAGAGCATTTGCTTGGTCTTGGTTGTGAATGCTTGGTGTAAGCTGTGGTGATCTGCAGACTCTTGCATAGTGGTTTCTTTTTCCACAGTTGTGGCAAATTGTACCTCTGGCAGGGCAATTGCCTCTGTGAGGATAGGATCCTCCACAGTTGTAGCAGGTTGCCTGTGCTGTCTTCATGGACATTTGCTGCTGGGCTTTAGGAGATTGATTGCCATTGCCACCTTGAGGATGTGTTCGCTGATTCCTGTTGAAATGCTTCTGGAGTGCATGTGCAGTTTCTATTTGTGCAGACTGACTCCCTTGTTCTATTAGCTGAGCATGTGTTTCTGACATTTCATTTGCTCGAGCAGTGTCCAGTATTTTGGTGAGAGTCATCTGGGGTTCTCGCAAAATTTGCCTTCGAAGTTTGGCTGAAGAGCATCCCTGTATTATTTGCGCCCTTATCTCGTGATCTGTGTTTGCAAATTCACAGGATCGTGCCAGATGATGTAAACGGGTATGATACTCATCAGTATTCTCTCCTTCCTTTTGGTGTGCCTGCCGAAAGGTGTACTGTTCAAAGTCTATATTTTTGTATGGTTTAAAATACTTGGTAAGAGCTAGCTTTGCCTTTTCATAATCATCACTATCTCCAGTCTCAGACAATGTTTTGAAAATTTGGTGTACTTCACTGCCTGCAAAATGTAGTAACATTGCCCTTTTGGTGGTAGGGTCATCTTCTTTCATTAAACGTTCAAGCCAAAGTTCTCATCTAGGCCCTAATGTGCTGTGAGACTCATGTATAGGAAACTCAGGGAAAGAAGGGAACATTTTGAAATCAGGGTTAAAATTGTAAAGAACTGACAGAATTCTGAAAAACTAGGAGGATATCTGTTACTTCTGACTGAAGGTTTTGTTTTTGTTTTTCTTTTAGACAAGAAACAAAATGGTTACTGCCACTGTTCTTCATGCAGGACTATGATTATGCAATTCATAAAATGGCTACTTTTCTTGAAAAGACTGAGCAGCCTGTCCTTTTGAAAGCAGACAATGTCTTTTTGAGGGAACTGCTCATTTGTCTTAGACAGCTTGTGTTTTACTGGAAGGATTGGAAGAAATACCTGGCTATATGAAGAGCTCTTAGTTTCTGTCCTTTTTTGTTGTTGTTTTGTTTTCTTTCTTCATATTGGGTTTCTTTTCCACTCTCGTCGCCAGTGTTGTGTCCACAGACCTGGGACCCCTGGAAGTAGGAATCTGGTTCCACACAAAACTTAGGAGGTAGACATTTATTGTAGTGCTCCTTCTTTGCAGGCAGCTACAGGCAGACTGGCCTTTGCATTGCCCGCCTGCTACAAAACCTGGAATGGATTATCTGTTCTTAATTGCAGGTCATTCATAAATCCTGGCCTGGCTCAAAGAATGGGCCTATCACAAACACTACAAGGGCACTTGACAGTCAGCCTTTTCCAATGTGGAGGGCCTATAGTAGAACAAGCCTTTTCTACCGTCATAAGGCCAGTTGTGTTGCAACATCTTCCTGTGTTGCTCAATGAGGGAAGAAAGTCCAGCCAGTAGGGTGTCCAGGAGTCCTCTTTTCCAGAAGACAGTCCTCTATTTGAAGGGCTGTTCAGTCCAGTTCCAGCTTAACGGTAATTAACCTCAAGAACAGTTGCTCATCAACACCTAGCACTTGGACAGCAGCCGGTACGGGTGGACACACAGACACACAGATCACCTGGTCACAGTCTTCCACACAATACTGAGAGATACTGTATTTCTATTTATATTATAGCTATTATTTCTAAATGTGCATCTATACATATAAAGCAGCATATACAAATGTTATGAAAAGCACTGTCCTCTTTTGCCTTCTTTTTTGGCAATTCTTAAGTGGCCACCCTAAACACCAGCCAGGCCAAATTCACTGGGAATGCCCAGGAATGCTGATCTGGTTGCCTGCATTTATAAACTCAGAGATTATACCATTGTGACCAGTATCTACTGTGAATATATGCAACATGGAAAATAACCTACTGTAACTATACTTGATGTGATGCCAGCTAACAACCTTCCACTGAAGTAAAACCTAGGCCACTACACTTTTACAATAAGATCTTTATTTCTATGATGTCATTTCTGATATAGTTCCTCTGGAAAGGAAAGCTGGCCCGCAACTAACCCCCCCCCCAAAAAAAATATTTTAGAGTTGGAAAAATACAATGATCAAGGGACTGGAGCTACTCCCCTCTTGAGGGAAGGTTACAACTGCTGGGATTGTTTAGTTTGGGGAAAAGGCAAGTAAGGGGAGAGCTGTACAAAATTATTTATGGTGTGGAGAAAGTGTATAGGGAGACATTTTTCACCCTGCCTCATAATAATTAGAATCCATGGTCATCCCATGAAGCTGATTGGTTGGTGATTCAGGACTGATAAAAGGAAGTACATCTTCATAGAGCATTTGGTTCAACTATGGAATTCACTTCCACAAAATGTAGTGATGCTTGCCAATTTGGATGACTTTAAAAGGGGATTGGACAGTTAATGGAGATTAAGTCTATTAATGGCTACTAGTCCTGATGGCTATACACTACCTCCAGTATCAGAGGTAGTATGTCTGTGTCCAGTAGTAGCTGGGGAACATGGGTGGGAGGATGCTGTTGCACTCATGTCCTGCTTGTGATTTTCCCATAAGCATCTGGTTGGCTACTGTGTGAACAGAATGCTCAACTAGATGAACCCTAGCATGGCTCTTATGTTTCTCCAGGAATAGGCATATCTGGTGGCATATACATCTGCCATTAAAAAAAATCCCACAATGCCCCAGAAATAGTATCATTCTAGGGCTTTCTGAGAAATGATAATGTAGGGGGCAGGTTTTCAGGCCCAGCTGCTATTGCCTGGTAAGTCTGTTATCAGTGGGGGCTCTGAACAGGGAGGGCCACTTGCCTGGAAACTTTTATATGGCTTATACAGGGCTCATATAACCTTTTTAAGCCCACTGATCAAAAGTCTTCTACTCTTTGCTGACAGCAGTTTGCAATAAAAATAATAACACCATGATCAACAGGGGTAAAAAAGTACACCCAAAAGTTTTAAAGAAGAGCCATAAAATCTTAAATATCTTGTGCCAGCATAGGTTTAAAAAGGAGGACATGAGTGCAACAGCACCATCCCACCCATGTTCCCCAGCAATGGGTGTATATAGGCTTACTGCCTTTAATACTCAAGGTAGCACATAGCCATCCGGGCTAGTAGCCATTGATAGCCTTCTCCTCCAGGAATTTGTCCAACCGCCTTTTAAAGCCATCCAAATTGGTAGCCAGCACTATGACTTGTGGTAGCAAAGTCTATAGTTTAACTATGCACTGTCCTGGATCTCCTCCAATCAGCTTCATGGGATGACCTTGGGTTCTAGTATAATGAGAAAAGGAGAAAAATGTCTCCCTATCTTAAATGAGCGGTCCAATTTTACATTGGACTATGCTCCCAGAACTGCCCTCCCCCCCCAAAACTCCACAGGGTTCTAGCCTAAAATTAACAAAACTGCTGGAATTGACTGCTTGCATCCACCAACGGACTCAGGGCAAATATCATCACCCAGCAGCCTTCCCAATGCCTCAGCAGAGTCCTGGAGCCTCATCCACTATGGATGCTGGCCCTGAACCTAGCACAGTAGGCAACTGGGTCTGTGAGCTACCCACTATTTTAATTACCCACAATGTTCTTAAGATAGGGTGACCAGATAAAATCCAGGTCAGGGCTCATGTAACTTTAACAGTTGTAGAGAAACGGGAATTTCAGCCAGTGTCATTTGTATGCAATTAGTTCCTGGTGAAATTCCCTCTTCATCACAACTGTTAAAGGTGCAGTCACTATACTAGAATGACCAGATACAAAAGAAGGCAGGGCCCCTGCAACTTTAACAGTTGTGATGAAGAGGAATTTCACCAGGAACTAATTGCATACAAATGACACTGGCTGAAATTCCCTTTTCTCTACAACTGTTAAAGTTACATGAGCCCTGACCTGGATTTTATCTGGTCAGCCTATCTTAAGATAGCATTGTTCCGTGGCATGGTCGTAAATTAAAATGGCAGCCGACAGAGAAAAGAGTGTTGATGCCCACCAACAGCAAATAAGCTCACTGGGAGGGGGGAACCAGTGTAGGGGGTATACCAGAGGGCACTATGATGGAGGCCCCCTTCAAACCTGTATCTGGTCATGAGTCCATCCTTTGCACTGCTCCCAAACTCTTTCAGATCCCAGAATTTTAGATCACAAGCATTGGCAATTCTAGGTAATTGGGAAGCCATAATCCTCACTGAGACTTCCCATACCCCCCACCAAAACATGCTCTTGATACTTGCTCAGCGAAGATTTGGAAAAGGGGAGTATCTAACAGATTTTGGCATCTAAGTTGTTGGTTTAAAAATATTCACATTTTTCAATCTATATTTGACATTAGAATTCTAAAAGCATAAATATCTCTGTTGGAAAATGAGTATCTGATAGTGATGATTCCTATAGAACCTTTACCACCAAATACTAGTCTTTAGACAGTCATTTTAGTGATCCCTTTTGCCTAATTGCTCTGACTGACATTCAGGGGAATGTGCAACAAAACCTTCCAGAATACAACAATGGGTTAAACTGGGGCTGTGGATGGAGGTGGGGATTGGATGGTGGTGGGAGGTTCTTTTTAAGGCACCAGACATTGGAATGTGGTGCCCTCAAACTAGAATTTAAGTCTGCAATGAGTGTGAGAGAGGGAGGAGGGGGGAGAGAGAGAAAGGGAAAGGGAAAGGGAAAGGGAAAGGAGGGAGAGAAAGAGAAATTAATGCTAAACATCAATAGGTTCAAATAATGAAAAATAAAGTAATCCTGTATTTTAAATATATCCTTTATTTCAATAATCTTTCAACTATGTACAGATTCAGAGACAATCTATTCCATATTAAATTCAAGCTTCCTCAAATAGTTCCAGCATAGCTGGAAACAGAAGTTACATACAAATGGTCCCATGGAAAGGCTGTGACCTGTATGGTATTTAGAAGTCCACAGGAGCATATAGGAATGAACACAGCAGTTGTTCCTTCATACTCTGTTATTACAGAGAGAACTGGGGGTCAAATTGCATGAATGATAAATGGAAGGTGCTCAAAATGAGTTAGTTCTCTTTTTGAACGTTATACATTGACCTTGGCAGTTTTGACAATTACATCCATCATTGCTAAGAATCCATTCCAGAAATCCCGTCTGTTCTCTAATATGGCCCAAATAAACAGGATTTGTGAATATAAGTATCAAAGATTGATCTCTGTGCAAATACACTGATTAACAGTTGGTTCCCTTCCCGGGTCCACCTTTTTCATCCTATAAATTATGCGAGGACCATAATTCACCATGGCACACCTGTAGACAAGAGTGTTGGAGTGCTTTAATCTTCACTTGCAATGCTTCAATAAGATCAATAGTTGACTTCTGAATGATAAGAAGGAAGACTATTAAAAGGCACAATGTAGTACAGAGTAAACGTGATATTTCATGGCTTTTGCGTTTACTGAGTTTGTTGGGCCAACTTGTTCAGGTAACTTCATCTTTTTCTGACTATAAATATCCTCAAGCACACAAATAAAACAGCTGATTGATTTGGAAACATGAAATGTATCTATCTCCATTAGATTATTGGCATAAATCATCAACAGGAGAAAAGATTTATCAGATTGTCCTGTTTTTGCAAAAAAAAAAATTCAACTTATTTTTCTGGTTAATATTTTGTCTTTTGTTTTTGGTTGATGTCAATGATTAATTATTTTATATTACTTACTTAATTAAATGTTATTATTTTTTCTTAATTTGTTTGGTTACGGTCTTTAAACTTCTCACTTGGTGTCATCTCATATGATGTGATCTTGTATCCATATATAAATGCCAGTGCAAGACTGTAGCCATAGTTGAACTATGCTAATCTTCAGCTGGTTTGAAGATCACAATCATTTTCAGTTCCAAACATGATATCCATAATTCAGCAAGACACGCCCATTATTGGTTTCTGCATGCACCAAAGGGGTAGGGGTAGAGGTATTGCATGGGGTGGGGATATTGGATGAAGTAGAGCATATACCCTACATCAAGTACCCAAGTGGACATGCTTTCCTCAATTTTTTCACATATACCAAACATTGCACATATACCAAATGCTGTCAGATTTGATACACTGACACCATTTGATACCCTTGCATCTGTTGGGGAGGGAATTGATTCTGCCACCCTGTACCCCAATAGGTGATCAGGGCTGTAAAACCTGACATTGCAGAACAAGTAGGGGCAATTCTAAAGTCCCATTTAATTAAGTTCAGTATACTTACTCACTGTGGCCCAGGTGTCATCCAAAGAGTGTCAGATTGTGATCCTAAGTCCCTCGGGCTGAACTGCCAAATAAATGTGTGGAAAAGTGCAATATTTGACCACAATTTTTGAAACAGTTACCCCAGATTTGCTTTAAAATACTACCTATTTTTAAAATTGGTACCAATGATAGATTTGTGGGAAATGGAAAACTTTAATGTGTCAGCTGGAATAAGGTGACCATGTCAAAAGGAGGACAGGGCTCCAATATCTTTAACAGCTGTATTGAAAGGAGAATTTCAGCAGGTGTTATTTGTATGCATGCAACACCTGGTGAAATTCCTTCTTCATTACAACAGTTAAAGCTGCAGGACCTATACTAGAGTGACCAGATACAAAAGAGAGCAGGGCTCATGCAGCTTTAACTCTTATGATGAAGAGGGAATTTCACCAGGTGCTGCATGCATACAAATGACAACTGCTGAAACTCCCTTTTCTATACAACTGCTAAAGATACAGGAGCCCTGTCCTCCTTTTCATATGGTCACCTTAGCTGGGAAATGTCTGAAGAACAAAGATGGCAAACGGTTCAGTCCTATGCACATCTACTCAGAAGTAGCCCCCATTGAGGCAATGGGATTTACTTCCAGATAAGTGTGTATAAGATTGCTGCCTAAATTTGCTCAAAACAAACAACTTTGGGTTAACTGGTTTATGAAATGGACAATAGTCCCATTCAAACATTATGATCTTCTCTACATGTTCTTTTTTATCAATTTTTATTATAAGTTTTAACAAAATAAAAACAAAAATAAAAAATACAAGTGTAACTACATACTTCAAAATGCACAAATACAGTTACAAACCATTATAAAGCAGTAGTGTAGATCCGGCCCTAGTGTTACATTCCAAGAAGCAGGTACATAACTTAAGATAATATGTACATCAGAAAATATTAAAGAGCTTTCCAGCACAAAGTTTATGTGGCTGATGATTTCCTCCCAAAAGGAGGCAATTATTGGGCACTTCCAGAATTTATGAACAAAAGAAGCATTAACTGTCTGACACCTCCAACAATTAGCCAAGTTAAACAAACCTTTGTTAGAGAGACCTTTGGTGTCCAATGGACTCAAATCAAAAGTTTTTGCTGAATAAGACGTAACCGGAGGTCCAGAGCCATATCAAATACTGATGCTAAAATGGTGGTCCATTGATTAGAGAAAATAGGACATTCCAATTCCCTGTTCTATTCCTGCTGAAGACCCCATGTATCATATTTATTCACTGATAATAAGTATTTATAAATATGAATCATGGGCCAATATACCCAGTCAGCTTCAATAAGGGTTTCCAATAGCAAAGGAGACTCTGAGACAGTAAAAGCATGTTCACTGTACATGCGGCCAGTGGGTGGTACTGGAAGGCTCCACTCCACCTTTCTCCCATTCATCTCTTGAAAGACAAGTCTATAGCATGTATCCATACTTGCAAGCATATGCATGTTAGCAAGCTCCATCATGCAACCAGGAACCCAGACAAAGCAGAATGCGGGGGGCCAAACTAAATGTTGTGGTAATCATGCTTTAGTGTAAACGAGTGCAGTCGGTGCAGGAGTTCCTTCAGGACTTGTTCCTGCCCTTGGTGGCTGCGCTGTGTAGTGAGGAGGCAGAGAAAGTCAGCCGCAAGAACAACTTGGTCTTCTGTGAGCTGTAAAGGCCTCCTGTCGCTTCGCTTCGGAAGTGCATATGAGAGATCCCAACAACCAGCTACACATAATCAAAAACTTGAAAATTGCTGTCAACAACATTATTACTCAACCACCTCAACCAGGAGCCATCGGAAGCTTCTGAATGATGTTGTGACTGTTAGTTAGGCTGACTATATGAAAAGGAGGACAGGGCTCATGTAACTTTAACAGTTATAGAGAAAAGGGAATTTCAGCCAGTGTCGTTTGTATGCAATTAGTTCCTGGTGAAATTCCCTCTTCATCACAACAGTTAAAGTTGCAGGGGCCCTGCCTTCTTTTGTATATGGCCACTCTAGTATAGTGCCTGCAACTTTAACTGTTGTGATGAAGAGGGAATTTCACCAGGAACTAATTGCATACAAATGACACTGGCTGAAATTCCCTTTTCTCTACAACTATTAAAGTTACATGAGCCCTGTCCTCCTTTTCATATGGTCAGCCTAAACCTGGGACAAAAGGAACATGAAAAGGCAATGGAAGGTAAGTCTCTAAATAACAAAATGGCAGGGTTGGGGATGGAATTAAATAATTAGAATACTCACAGGTGAGAGATTAGGTCTTAAAACCTGTCTCTGGCTATACAGTGCTGGGCTGTTGTAGCTGTAGAAATCACTTTGTTGGTTGTGGAGCAGCTGCTGGATGGTCCTTGTGGGAAGGGAAAATAGGCTGACCAGATAAATTCCAGGTCAGGGCTTATGTAACTAACAGTTGTAGAGAAAAAGGAATTTCAGCCAGTGTCGTTTGTATGTAATTAGTGCCTGGTGAAATTCCCTCTTCATCACAACTGTTAAAGTCGCAGGGGCCCTGTCTTCTTTTGTATATGGCCACTCTAGTATAGTGCCTGCAACTTTAACTGTTGTGATGAAGAGGGAATTTCACCAGGAACTAATTGCATACAAATGACACTGGCTGAAATTCCCTTTTCTCTACAACTGTTATATTTACATGAGCCCTGACCTGGATTTTATCTGGTCACCTAGGGGAAAAGGAAGTAACAGCTGCTGCTCTCTCCTCCACTATCTTCTTTGCTTTTACACCCACTCTCTGTGGAGTCTCCTTAGTCCCACTTCACTTTCAGAATCTCTTCCAACACCTCTCCTCAAAATCTCTTCCTGTCTCACTCCCAATCTCCTTAAAACCTTTCCTGTCTCTTTCACTCAATTTGTTTTCACAATCTCCTCAGAACACACACACCTCCAGTCCCTCCACCAGCTCCTGAGGGTTAAAAGGGGGTATGTGCTCAAGGTATCCCACAGAGAACTACCCTGTGAAGGGTTACACTATATATATATATATATATATATATATATATATATATATATCACCTGATAAGAAACATACTACGGAATCAAACGGTTGGAAACAATTTTTAAAAGGAGCAGCACAGAAGCGAAAACAGATTTTATCCAGGAGCAAAAAAACCTTTCGCAACTCAATAAACCAAATGCCTTGTTGAAATAAAAAGGTATTTGCAAGGTGGCGGAAAACCATAAGAAAAGGAGGAATAACAGCCTCCCTAGCCAAAGAGTTGCACAGAAATTGAAAAGACCCTCTCTTTGTCTCAACCAACCACACCTCTTGATCAAGTTTCTGATGGTGTGGACTTTGCCTTTGTAATGCAGATACATATCATAGAGCTGCCTTTCAATGCATGGAACTGGAGCAGAGCACCAATTGTGCTTATACTGCCTGTGAGGAGAAGAGCCCTAACTTCTGAAGAGAGCTATTGTAAAAAATAATAATAATAAAAATGCTAAATATGTTGTAATGCAAGAAGCTCAATATGACACACAGAATCATTCACATTTTTGTTCTGGTTGAAACTGTGAAAAATATCTTCCAGTGTGTACAGACAACAGCTAACAAGTTTAGCATGATAGTATTAGATGTACTTTTAACATTTCCATATGTGTTAGGGATAACTTTGGAGCTTAGCATTGATGTGACTTTAGCACGAATAAATAGCTTCCCTTCCTTCCTGCTGCACTGAGTGAACTATAAAAACACCAAGTGTGGATCCATGGCTTAAAGAACTAGAGATACAGGTGGTAGATACATCAAAGATGCCATCCCTAATTCCTAATGACACAATCTCACGCCCACTAGTGAAGAAAGCTAGAGAGTCTTCACCTGTGAGGCAGAGTTAGAAGAGGGTGAAAAGAACAAGATCGATAGCTTAGGTCAAGCCTGAGCCTATTACAGGGGATTATTATCATTAGTGAGATTAGACATACTGGAACAGTTCATTGAGTCCAGTATTTTAGCGTTGCTCGGAGTGCATTAAAGGTAGTAATGACTGTCCTTATCAGCCCTGCTCAAAATAGAGTAGTTGAGATGTGGTGCATCTTTTTATTCGTGGCTAATAGAAACATAACAATGGCCCACTATGTAGCCAAGCTGCTAATGACTAAAATTAGTCCCTTTTCCAAGCCAGCCAACCCAAGGTCTCCCTTTGGTTTCCCATTGGAGCTCTGGTTGTATGTAGGATGCAGGCAGGCAGGGAGCCTTGCAAACAGATGGGAAGTGTTGCTAATTAAATCGCCCTCTTTTCATTGCAGTGTTTAGAACAAGTCGATGACAGTTCAAAACATGGAATGTGCAGGAATGTGAATGCATTAAAGAATTCATTTAACAAACTTTAGTAGAATAAAAATCAAAGTTATTTTTTCCAGATGCTTGAGAGCGGGGCTTGGAGCAGAGAGACACAGGCTTCACCACCACCTCGGCCAGGAACTAGAGATGTCGAGAAATCTGCAACAGAACCAAATGAGTTCATATTTTTTATGAATCTGCCCTGTTGATTTCACAGTGGACTGGCTTTCCACGTATCGGGCGGAGTCCACGGACTTGTGGACCATTTTCCTAACCTTCTGGGATTTTGAGCAAATTTCATCATTTAAAAAAAAATGCTTACAAAAAAGGAGGGGCAAAAATGTGTATTTCTTCTATATGCTAAAGTGTGAAAATGCACTTTGAGGGGAATTGGCTCATGTGCAAAGCTGGGAAAATTTGGAAATGAAAAAAAATCTGATTCTGTCAGTGGGCAGGCAATGGTATGAAAGGAGACTGACAATCTACAAATGACAAACAGAACAAATTTAATGTAATCCATACATCCCTACCAGGGAATAATTTTATGTACTTAGGCAAGTTGCTATTGTGAATGGAAAAAAGAGATGGTACAAAGTAGGGATGTGGATTGTATCGTTCCAATGTCCGATAACAAACCGATAAGGTCATTATCGGACATCCGATTAATGATAACAAATCATATTCCTAGAGGCCCTATCTGATCAGATCCGAAATCCATATGTCTGATAACTATCGGACATATCGGATATTCGGACCGCCATTTTAGGGCCGGCCCTCCCTCTGCCCTCCCACTCGTGTTCCTTACCTGGTCCATCCCCGCTGCCGTCCGCTGCTGTCTGCTGCTCCTGACTACTGAGTTCTAGTTCTCAGTAGAGCAATGACGTGCCGGGTGATGAGCTCCCCCTTCGCGCACCTTACCTGCAGCCTTCCCCACCACCTCCGCCACCCTGTACTACTGCTAAACAGGCTTTCCAGCCTGTTCGTTAGTACTGAGCCAAACCGAATGATGACGACATCACTCAGCGCTTCTTTGTGCTGACGAACAGGCTGGAAGCCTGTTTTGCAGTAGTACGGGGGGCTGCGGAGGTGGCGATGGGTAAGAAGCACGAGTGGGGGAGGGAGCATGAGTGGGGGGAGGGAGGGAGGGAGGGAGGGAGTGCCGGCCCAGTGTTTTTCCCCAATGCAAACCTATGGGGAAAACAACATTATCGTATTGGAACTTCCGATATTTATCGGATATCGGATCCGATCAAATCCGGGTTACCCCCCCCCCCCCCCAGATATGATTGGACCCAAAAAAAATTATATCGGAAGTTCCGATAAGGATATGATACAATAATTTCAGCCATGCACATCCCTAGTACAAAGTCATATGATGTAACTAGGGCCACATTTATTTAACAAAGATTTGCAAGGGAATTGGTGTAGACACTAACTAATTATAATTTCAGGCGGGTTGCCTCTGTCATTTTTAGGTGTGTCCATTCAGATCCTGGAGAATGGCATGGTTATCAGAAGTCCTCAGGACCCCACCTATCCAGTTGTAAGGAGGCCTCCCTATGTCACACCCCCACAGTGCCTCAAAATTCCTAGTGGGTGATCTGAATTAGCCTCATAGGTGCACTGTATCAAACCCCTGGGTCTCACAGCCTGATGAGACAAGCCTCTGGTCATACCTGGGACCATAAAGTTGGCTTTTGACACTCACCAATCTTAAATCCTGCCTGAATTTCCTCATACCTACCTGCTGACTTAACCCCAAAAGTGACCAAATCAATTTAGAAACACAGCACCCCCACTTCTTTACTTATTTATTTTATATTTTATTTATTTATTATATTTGTATACCGCCCCATAGCCGAAGCTCTCTGGGCGGTTTACATAGGATTAAAAAAAATTTAAAATAATATACAAAAATTAAAACAGCAAAAACATACAACATACACACAATCTGTACATTTAAAACCACTACAACACTTCAAAAAGCTACAAAAAACAAACAAACAAACAAAACAAAACAAAAAACCAGGCTCCTCAGATATTGCCAAATGCCTGAGAGAAGAGGAAAGTCTTGACCTGGCACCGAAAAGATAACAATGTTGGCGGCAGGTGGGCCTCGTCGGGAAGATCGTTCCACAATTGGGGGGCCACCACAGAGAAGGCCCTCTCTCTTGTTGCCGTCCTCCGAGCTTCCCTCAGAGGAGGCACTTGGAGGAGGGCCATAGGTGTTGAACGTAGTGTTCGGGTAGGTTCATGTTGGGAAAGGCGTTCCATCAGGCATTGTGGTCCCAAGCTGTGTAAGGCTTTATAGGTTAAAACCAGCACCTTGAATCGGGCTCGGAAACATACAGGCAGCCAATGCAAGCGGGCCATAGTAGGTCTTATATGCTCGAACCTATTGGTTCCGGTTATCAATCTGGCCGCTGCATTTTGCACAAGCTGCAGCTTCCGAACCACCCCGAACTACTACTTCTTCTTCTTCTTCTTCTTCTTCTTCTTCTTCTTCTTCTTCTTTATTGCATTTGTATACTGTCCAATAGCTGAAGCTCTCTGGGCAGTTTACATAAGATTAAAACATTTAAAAACAATATACAAAAAATAAAACTGCAAAAACATACAATATGCACATACATTTAAAATCACTATAATAACTTAAAAGCTTTAAGCCTAAAAACAAAAATGGATCCAGGCTCATTAGATATTGCTAAATGAATGAGAGAAGAGGAAAGTCTTGACCTGGCACCAAAAAGATAACAATGTTGGTGTCAGTCGGGCCTTGTCGGGGAGATTGTTCCACAATTGGGGGGCCACCACTGAAAAGGCCCTCTCCCTTGTTGTGAAACTCCGAGCTTTCTTTTGGAGTAGGCACTGACGGATAGATTCATGTCAGAAAAGGTGTTCCATCAGGTATTGTGGTCCCAAGCTGTGTAAGGCAGCCTTTATAGGTTAAAACCAGTATCTTGAATTGGGCTCGGAAACATACAGGCAGCCAATGCAAGCGGCCAGAGTAGGTCTTATATGCTTGAACCTTCTAGTCCCTGTTATCAATCTGGCCACTGCGTTTTGCATAAGCTGCAGCTTCCAAACTGTCTTCAAAGGCAGCCCCACGTAGAGCGCATTGCAGTATCTAACTTGGTGTTTACCAGAGCATAGACAACTGAAGCCAGGTTATCTCTGTCCAGATAGAGACATAACTGGGCCATCAACCGAAGTTGGTAGAAGGCACCGAGGCCACCTGAGCTTCAAGTGACAGAGATGGTTCTAGGAGAACCCCCAAGCTACGAACCTGCTCCTTCGGGAGAGGTCAACCCAATCCAGAACAGATTGAAGACCCTCCATCCGATCAGCAGAACCACCCACTAACAGCATCTTTGTCTTGTCTGGATTGAGTTTCAGTTTATTAGCCCTCATCCAGTCCATTGTTGCAGCCAGGCACCGGTTCAACACATCCGCAGCCTCACCTGATGTAGACAGAAAGGAGAAATAGAGCTGCATGTCATCAGCATACTGATGACAACACACTCCAAAACTCTGGATGACTGCACTCAATGGTTTCATGTAGATGTTAAACCGGATGTGGGACAAGACTGACCCCTGCAGAACCCCATACCGGAGAGTCCACGGGGCCGAGCAATGCTCCCCAAGCACTACCTTCTGGAGCCGACCAACCAAGTAGGAGCAGAACCACTGCCATACAGTGCCTCCCACTCCCAACTCAGCCAGTCGTCCCAGAAGGATACCATGGTATTGAAAGCCGCTGAGAGATCAAGGAGAATCAACAGGCACACTCCCCGTCTTTCTCCCCACATAGGTCATCATACAGGGAGACCAAGGCTGTTTCCATACCAAAGCCAGGTCTGAAACCAGACTGAAATGGATCCTGATAATAGGTCTCCTCCAAGAGTGTCTGGATCTGCTCGCAACCACCCCCTCAAGGACCTTGCCCAGGAATGGAACATTTGCTACAACAAATAAACAAACAATTTCAATTCGGTGTACAGTAGGCCAAAACACCTGCCACCAATAGCCAATTCAATGGCAGGCCAAAATTCGTAGTCACCCCCAAAAAGGTGACCAATGAAGCCCATACTGCACAAATGGAGAGAGGGTGGGAGGCAAGAGTCCAAAGAGGTCTAAGGAGGGGCTCTGTGGGTTCATATCTTCCCTGAAGTCCCATCCAGGCTGCTGTGCACATCATGTTGTTGCAAACTATGTGGGGAAATGCCTCTTCTCTTCCACACACACAGCCTAATCTTACTCCTATACTGAGGCATGCCCAGATAGGGAAATATTTTAGTTTCCTCATTTTATCCATAAAATGGGAATAAGGCAGAAACTACATATTACAGAGTCCTGTGATTCTTTCCTCTGTTTGTTTGTTTGTTTGTTTGTTTGTTTTGACCCAAATCAGTATAGGGTAGGGTGTGTTTGAGTAGGAAAAGGGTACATGGAGAGATGCTTATAATTTTTCTTGTTCTTTCACCACTCAATGTCACCCTCCATAAAACTGATTTTTTAAAAAATGGTGTGGGTGGGGGAGTGGAGTTGTGGGGTTATCATATATTTTCTCCAGGTGAAAATGCAGGTTGGAGAGAAAAAAATTTGAACAGCAGAATATCAAGAGGGTGAAGAGTTAAGCAGTCTCTCCCCCACCTTCTTCCCCTCATTCACAAGCTGCTCCATGCTCTTTGAATTAGTCATGTGGTGCAAAAATAATCAAGCTAGGCTTAGGGTACAGTTTAGCCTAAAACCGCCCTACCCCATAGATATGCTGTGTTTTAAAAAGGTCTGTAAAAGGCAGGATCTACACTACTGTTTTAAAATGATTTATAACGGTATTGACAACTGTTGGGGCCCATGAAACACTCCATATACAGTTTTCAAACCATTTTCAAAGTGTTATATCCCGCTTGGTGTAGATCTGTCCAAGCATTCTGAAAACTTCAAAGTGTAGCAGCAGCAGTAAGCACAGATATACTAAATTCAAACAAATGTCGAAAGATAATTTGCCAGGCGCGCAACCCTTGAACCACTTAATAAGAGCACTTACAATGCATTGCACAAGCATGCTTTTCATGGTTACTTGTGTCAGTATGATTTACTCATTAAAAAAATGTATCTGAGCAGCTAGGAGTAAATAGCCTTCAGCTTTTGTATGCTAATCACTGACCATGATGGCTTCCAGGAAAATCAGTCATGAATGCTTTTATGATAATGATAATACGTGCAGAAATTTTGCCAAAAATGAATGTAATAGACTTCACCCTGGCTTTCCCCCCTTTCAGAGTTTTCATCAAGTGACATAATAAAAGCTTCCAGAGGGGCAGTGAGAGCAATAGTCTAATATCACAATACAATTGCTAGATTTCAAGGTAGCATAAGACTCTTTGGTATCTAATAAAAACTGAAATTGTGACAGCAGTTCTCATTGGTGTGGCACATGTACTGGAACAGCACCTCAACAACAGAGAGATGTGCCCATCTAAGTAGGCTTCATCAAAAGAACTGCATCTAGTTCTGGGCACCACACTTCAAGAAGGATGCGGACAAACTGGAGGGGTTCAGAGGAGGGCAACGAGGATGATCAGGGGTCTGAAAATAAAGACCTATGAGGAGAGACTGAAAGAACTGGGCATGTTTAGCCTGGAGAAGAGAAGACTGAGGGAAACAAGTCATAAATATATGAACAAGACACATATATGCATTTTATTACAGTCAAAAGTAACTTACATGGAATAAAGTAAAAATATACAATGCCTGAAGGCTAATAGAGTGCCATCCCCATCAAGAGATCCAACAACTGAAATATACACATATGATGTTGGAATAAAGACACACAGTTCTAAATTGCTAAATCACTATGTATGTTTTTAAGGAAATAACTCAGTGACACGGAAAGCAGAACCAAGTTCTAAATACCTAAATAAATAAGCGTAAAATATATTCTCATTAACAAGGGAAACAAACTACTGGCATCTGATAATATCCCATTTCACCAAACTTTATCAGATTCTGTCATAGAATAACAAAAATCTTTCTTCATATACTACAAAAACATTACATCATTTATCCATATAAGGGTTCAAATGATTCACAACCAAATGCACAATGAAAACATATCCTCAAGTACAAACAGCAACAAACTCAAAAAACTAACGTGCCTTAAAATATATATTCTCAAAATTAAAATGATATTCAACAATTTTACTATAAGACAATAACTTATGTACCAATAAATATAAGGAAGGTATCTACCTGTGAACAGCAACAAACTCACCACCATTCTTTCAATGCTTTCACAAAATGGCCCACAAGCTGCTTAAAAAGCCAAGGCCTTCTTAAAACACCTTCTTAAACTTTTCTTAGTTCTAACCAGTAACTATCACTCTAAAGACCAAACACAAGGCAATAGTCATAGGATTGGTATTGCTGCATGTTGAGATAGAGACCCATTTCAGTTTGAAATAAATAGTCCTACCTTAAAGCCTGTAGATAACCAACTGACTTCTTAGACAACCAGCCACAAAGATAACCAACTGGCAGTAGATAAACAGCAGACTTTAGTTGGTTATGAACTCGCATTGCTTGTTAATTGGGCAGGGGGACCACACATTTATTTAGTAATTTATAACTTGGTTTTGCTTACTGTGTTAATGTGTTATTTCCTTAAAAATATACACAGTGATTTAGGAATTTCAGACTGCGTACCAAATGTACATTTTATGATAATCATAAGTAACGTACATGGAATAAAATCTAAATATATATAGACAGTCAACCCCAACAAGAAATCCGACAGCTGAAATGTACACATCTGATGTTGGAATAAAGACTATTAGCCTTCAGTCATTGTATATTTGGATTTATTCCATGTAAATTCCATATGATTGTACATGTATGAGTATGTGTCAGGGCACAGTTCACATTCCATATACCACTTTCATAGTGCTATTTCCTGCTTTTTATTCTACATTCATAATGATTTGACGCAAGGTGTAGATCTGAGAGATTATGCTGGTGGGGATACTGGACAGGGCCTTTTCTATGGCAGTACCCCAATTATGGAAATCCCTCCCTGTGGAGGTCAGATTGGGCCCAACTTTGCCTAGCTTTAGGTAGGGCTATAAAGTCAAATTTTGTTTAGGGTGGATTTAGATGGGTATTAAATAATTTTATTCCATCCTTTGGATGTTTTAAAGATGGCTCAGCTTGATTGTTTTGTTATGCAATTATTCTAAAGTTGTATATTACCTTGGAGGCCCTTTCAGGCAGAAGGGTGATTTGTGAATGTTTTCATAAATAAGCAAATGCTTAAAAGATGGTACTTTGTAAACTATGACTGTTTCAGGTTCTGCCTGTAGTGATCCAGTCAAAGCAGTTTCAGGTTTATGAAAAGAAAAAGCTTAGTTTTATTTGGGAAGGTAAGAAACCAAGGATTAACCGAGTTAGTAAGTGCATGCCAGTTAGGCAGGATGGGCTTGTTGTTCCTGGTTTGACATTATCTCTGTGGAATGTGCTTTTGAGGGAGATATGATTGTGTTGCCCAAAAGTTCCAGGCTCATTTTCCTAGGAGATATGCCAATTCCCACTAAGAAACACAGACTCCAAAGATCCGATCCAAAGCACTTTTATTACATTCAGCTGAGCGGGTGCACTCTAGTAAGCTGCCAGCCCACCAGAGTCACACCCAGGAGCACGCAGTCTCCCTCTCTTATACTATACAGCATAAGATCTACGTCACTACTTTATACAGTGCAAGCGCAAGCGAAACCCAATGCATTCCAATGAGAGAGTCACTGCCCTTTGACACACTGTTGAAAGACACTGCGCATGTTTCAATTGTTGTTGGGTTAAATTCTGTAGCTTCTGATAAGGTGCACTGATGGCCTTGCATTAGGAGGCTTTTCAGACAAATGCTATAACCAGATGAAACCAGGCTTGTGGCAAGGCCGTATCTGCCGCGTTTGCACTTTAAATTTTCCTTCAGTCTTGAGCAAGTGTTCCCAGCATTCTGTAGTTGTAAGTAAAGATGGCTACACTTTGGCTATCAATTGGGCTGAGCTTGTTTCTTTTCAGTGCCAAATCAAAATGATCATTTCCCCAGGCATTTTATTTATTTATTTATTTATTTATTGCATTTCTATGCCGCCCAATAGCCGAAGCTCTCTGAGCAGTTTACAAAATTAATTTCAACTCTAATTAATTTATTAATTTTGTAATTGATTAATTTTTTTCATTCATTTTGCTGGTTGTTTAGTTTTTCTACCTCTTATATAAAGCAGCTTATTGTGTTCCCTTGCCTCATCTTTCCTTGGACAGAAGTGCCTTACCCCGCATCCGGCTTACCTGTCTGAGGAGAAGCCATTGTGGGTGGGGAGAGGAAAAAGAGGTGGGAATGAATGACACCAGCTGGGGGAGGGTCTTCTGGGGCATCTTAGCCTGCATTAGAACTGGAAGCTGCTGGAATGTTTGTGGGGACAGAACAGGTTCTGCAACTTTCTCTTGTGAAGAGCCACTGATCCTCAGAAAAAGTCAATCAGGAGGACAACCTATGGTGAGCAGAACCAGTGCTGATGGTGGGAGGGGTTTGAAGCATGGCAAACAAATTGCAGCTTGACCTCTCCTTTCCATCCTAATCCAAGGAAGCTGTCCTAATTCTAAATTGGTGTTTGATGTCAGAAATGGACTGGAGGAGGGCAAACAAATTGTAGTTTAATCAAGACAAGGCAGAAGTGTTCCTCGATTGTTAAAAGGCAGATCAGGGAATAGGGATTCAACCTGTACTGGATGGGGTACATTCTCCCTAAAGACTCAAGCTCACAGTTTGGGTGTACACCTGGATTCGGCCTTGAACCTGGATGCCCAGATCAGGAATGCATTTGCACAGCTGAGGCTAGTGTGCCAACTGAGGCTAGTGTGTTCTGATCTGCTCATGGCCATACATGCCTTAGTTACATTCCATTTGAACTACTGCAACATACTCTATGTGGGGCTGCTTTGAAAACTGTTTAGACACTTCACCTCATCCAGTATGTCATAGCCAGACTGTTAAGCAGGGCAGTCATGGGAAGCACACAACTCCTTTGTTATAGCAGCTTCACTCACTACAGTCTGTTTCTGGGCAGAATTCAAAGTGCTAGTTGTAAAGGAGGTCAGATAGACTGCGCTGAAATATTAGTGGGTTTGGTAGTGAATAGAGTAGGGAGCAAACAGGAGAATATTAGAGGCTGCTTTTAGGTAGAGTAGAGTAATTAGCAAGACAAGGGGCCCTGGCTCGGCCACCTGTGGGGAGATAGATGGCTCAAGGACGGATCTGGCCAGGAAGGACTGGGTTATCTCACACATAAAACTTCAAGGCTGGCGTAGGAGGTGTGAAGAGGAGAGGAGCGCTGGCGCGAAGGAGGGAGGGAGAACATTCCAAGGAGGGGAATAAAGCCCAGCGTGGGAGAGAGCTCGGGGTTCTTGGTTTCTGGAGACAAAGCCATGAGTCAGCCCGGCTGGGGGTAACTGGTAAACTGTCTCTGTATTGCATGTGGGGCCTTGCTGTAGATGGAAGAGTTTTTAGACTGCTTGACCTGCTCTTAATCTAATAAAGTCGTATACCTCAAGTAAGTTGAGTCTTGGTTTCTTTCTCTGAGTCCTACACACTCCTGGTAGGAGATTGCCTCAGGGCTTTCTTCCTGTACACTAGTTATGACCTGTAACAGCCTATATGGCTTGGAACCAAGCTACCTACTGGTAAGATCACCTTCTTCAAGCCTGCTTGGTCCTTAAGACACATCAGAGGTGTGTACGGTGATGATACAAGAGGGAGCCTTTTAGGGCCAGCTCCCAGGCAGTGAAATTCCTTTCCAGTAGAGGCTGAGTTCACTCTCTCTCTCTGCTGTCCTTTTGCCAGCAAGCAAAGTACAGTTTATTTAAGTGGTCTTTGGTGTATAAGCAGGCCTGGATGCTGTTTTTACTCTGTTGTCATTGTTGTGTTTTTATTTGTGTTTTAATGTACTTGCTTATTAATGTTTTTATCAAGTTTTATTAATGATTGAAAGCCATCTTGAGTGCTGTTTTTGGTAGAAAGACAAAGTACAAATCAAAGTACAAGTGGCTGAATAAAGCAGACAGAATAAAAAAGTGAAGGATTGGCAAACTTTGCTGAATCTTAAACAGGAAGTCCCCTGGCTAAGCAACCAGAAGTATAAAACAGCAGAGCAAAACAGGCTTTAAAATGTTTTTTAAAATGTTGTATAACAGTAATGACAACTGTTGGGACCCAGGACACACTCCATATACAGTTTTCATACCGTTTTCAAAGTGTCATATCCTGCTTAGTGTAGATCTGGCCCTAATGAACATGCTGATGAAAGGAAAACTCGTTTGGGTCCACCTCACTGTTAGTCAACATTCCTCCCCTTGTGATCGAGGTGATCGAGAGGGCTGTTGCCTCCCAACTCCAAGCAGTTTTGGATGATACAGATTTTCTAGACCCATTTCAAACCGGCTTCAGGGCAGGATACGGAGTTGAGACTGCTATGGTCGCCTTAGTGGATGATCTACGCCTGAGTATTGACAGGGGGAGTGTGTCCCTGTTGGTACTCCTGGACCTCTCAGCGGCTTTCGATACCATCGACCATGGTATTCTTCTGGAACGCCTGAGGGGATTGGGAATCGGGGGCACTGTGCTTCAGTGGTTCCGGTCCTATCTCTCGGGCAGGTTCCAGATGGTAATGCTTGGGGATAGCTGCTCTTCAAAGAAGGAGCTGCTATGTGGTGTACCACAAGGTGCCATCCTTTCCCCAATGCTGTTTAACATTTATATGAAACCGCTGGGAGAGATCATCCGGAGGCATGGGGCGGGGTGCTATCAGTACGCTGATGACACCCAAATATATTTCTCTGTGCCTTCGACAACATCGTCAGCTAAGGATAGTGTGTCTCCTCTGAATGAATGTTTGGAGGCGGTAATGGGCTGGATGAGGAAAAACAAACTGAAGCTGAATCCAGACAAGACGGAGGTGCTTGCTGTCAAAGGCCACAACCTGGGTTTGGAGGTGTGTCAACCAGTTCTGGATGGGGTTACACCCCCCCTGAAAGACTGTGTTCGCAGCTTGGGGGTGCTCTTGGATCCGTCGCTCCAAATGACAGCCCAGATAGATGCGACGGCCAGGAGTGCCTACTATCAGCTTCGGCTGATACGCCAGCTGCGCCCCTTCCTAGAGTTGGAAGACCTAAAGATGGTAGTGCACTCACTGGTAACTTCGAGGCTCGACTTCTGCAATGCGCTGTACATAGGGCTACCTTTGTGCCTAGTCCGGAAACTTCAATTAGTTCAAAATATGGCAGCCAGGTTGGTCACCGGTACACCTAGGGGTGACCACATAACACCAATCTTAAAATCACTCCACTGGCTGCCCATTAGTTTCCGGGCGACGTATAAAGTGTTGGTTATTACCTTTAAAGCCCTACATGGTTTGGGTCCAGGTTACCTGCGGGATCGCCTTCTCCCGTATAATCCGCCCCGCACACTCAGGTCCTCTGGGAAGAATTTACTCCAGTCAGCCAGAACTAGGCTGACGAGTGTTACCCAGAGGACCTTCTCTTCTGCCGCTCCCAGGCTGTGGAATGACCTGCCGGAGGAGATTCGACAAATTAGCAGTCTTCTGGAATTTAAGAAAGCCGTGAAGACTGCTCTCTTCCGGCAGGCCTATCCAGTTTAATTTTAAGATGTTTTTAATAATGTATTTGTTTTTATCTGTTTTAACGGTTTATCTATTTTATTGTTTTATATTTATATTTGGTGTTGTTCCCCGCCTCGATCTGGATGGAGAGGCGGGCTAGAAATGAAATAAATAATAATAATAATAATAATAATAATAATAATAATCATCCCTGTTTGTATCCAAGGTTCTCTGGTGCATCCAGTGGTGTTAAGTAGTTCTGCATCCTGTGTGACCCTTACTGTTGCACCTACTAACTGCTTTAAAAACCCAAGAACAAATTAACCCTTCACTTGTATCCCTTCTTTATATGAGGTACATTGCTATTCCAATAAGGTGAGTGGTAGGTCTTTCTCCAAAGACCTCACAATCCAGTCTTTCTTTCCCAATCATTCCTGAGCAAGGAACTGTCACACAGGGTGGGTAAAGTGCAGAGAAGGATGGCGAAGAACAATCAGAAGAATCAAAAGCTCTAGCCACAGGCAAGGAACTCTTAAGAAAAAAGTCAGTCAGCCTGCCTGCCAACAGATCTTTTCTCCATTCTTTTAGTTCTTCTAGGTGCCTGGAGCCAAAGAAAGCAGATAAGCTCAAAGCTCCTCAGGTGATCTAGCTTTCTAAGGTGAGTTGTGGTTGAGGAACTATCCCGGATACATGAGTATATAAGCCCTCCTTTCTCTGCCTAGCACATTTAAGATCCAGATGATGTAATCCTTTTCCAGCTTGGCTTCCCTATTCAGCTGCTCTGCAGAAAAGCGCAATGCTGGAAATAGTGTGACCAGAAGAGTTGGCATGTCAGCAGTAGTCTTCTTAGTCCACATAGTTCCTGCTATTAAAAGGACAGCTCCTACTGACAATTCACTTTTTGAGGAATCCCTCCTCAGTGAGGCAGCAGGTGTTCCATCCTGTGCACAGGCAAATTCATTCAGCAACAATGTAATGGGAAGGAGAGCACCATCTCTATTCTGAATTCCCAAATGTATTCAAAGCAAGCAGGTACCCAGACTGTGTTTTACTCTTATTCTGCTGTTTGGCTGAGGTTGGCTGTTCATGGGGAAAATATTCCTTGAGTTCCATCATAGATATTATTGGTAGGATTTTATTGGCACAAATGTTCATGGATTTCAGTAGGGATGTGCATGGCCGAAATTATCGTATCGTTATCAGAAATTCCAATATAATTTTTTTTGGGATCCGATCATATCGGGGGGTACCCGGATTTCCCAGCTAAGGAATATTAACTATTCCTTGTAGCATAATTCCTCCTCCTCTTCATGGATTGTTATTCTAAACCAACTGGCTCTTCCATTGGGCTGCACTGTCCCTAAGAGACAACATCCATGCATCCAACAATACTCTTTGCCATTTAGATTATGCATCTCAGATGCTCTGGGTTGCTTTGTTTTCTTAGCTTTTTGCAGCCCTATAGATACTAGTATATTTACAGACCAATTCCGATGTCGGATAAACACATGGACCCATGAGTGTTGAATATTTTTTTTTCATGTATAAGGCAAAATGGATGGATGGATGGATGGATAGATAGATAGATAGATAGATAGATAGACAGATAGATAGATATAAAAATAGCTAGGGATATATTGCGGACACTGTACAAAGAATATACTGTAATCTCTGTGACACAATTTAAAGCAGGGGTCCCCAACCCCCGGACCATGGACCAGTCCCAGTCCATGGTCTGTTAGGAACCAGGCCGCCAGCTGCTGGGCAAGTGCAGAGTATGCCATCTGAGTATGGTGACCAGATCGCCAGGGGTTTCCCAGTCCTAACCAGGAAAACTGGAGCGATCCGGGCTGACCGGGCCCCAGGGGCAAACCTCAGGGGAAATGGTTGGCTTGCTCTCCTCCCACCCTAAAATGCCCACGCTGCTCCCCACGACTGGGAAACGGGGGCAAAACCAGGTCCGGGTGGAAATCTCATAATTTCCCCCCAAATCCAGAAATTGTGCCTCCCCAGAGCCTTTCTAGCCCCACCCACGGCAGCCCCAGGCTACAGGTGGGCCATCTCATGAGATTTCAGACTGGAATTAGGAAGGCGGGGGGGGGGGTGCTTTCCCGCCAAAAGCAGTCCAGCCCGGAGATCGAACAAGCGTGTGCGAGGCGAGCAAGCATGCGTGGAGGCAGCAGGCTCGCTCCTTCCTCTTGGCCAGGCATCATCCATCTGGTGAGGTTTCGTAGGCTCGGTGGTGGTGGTGGCAACAGCAGGTAGTGGCTCTTCCTCTTCCCCTCTTTCTCCTTTTCTCTTCCCTCCCCTCCAAGCCTTCATCCTGCCGAGGAGGGCAAGGTCCCCAGCCTCAACTCCAAGGAGGAGCCTCTCTGCCCCCTGCCCCACCTGCCCGTCTGCCAGAGCGGCTTTCCCCGCATGCGCGTAGCTTTGCTCCAGCCAGCCCAGCAGCAGTCGCCACCACTTCCGTAGGCCAAAGCCAGCGGTGGACTGCAGGGCCGAAGTCCAAAGCCCCACGCGGGGTAGAGGTAGGATTGGCAAAGCCCTTGCCAAGCGTGGCAGGGGGCACGGAACAGGCAGAAGGGAAGGGGCAAGGGGGGGCGCTTCACACGCTGGACTTGCCCTCCTTGCCCGGACACCGTTTGCTCTCTCCCTGTCTATAGCTGTGGCCACATGGCTGGCTGATGCTCCTGCGAGCTGCTGCCTGGCCCCATTTGCCTCCTACGTGTGGGGCTTCCCTTCCCCGGGGATGTTTGTTCCCTCCCGCCTGGGCTGGGAACTCAAAGACGTGGCTGATCCTGTTGTTGCGGGCTGCATGTGAGTGTATGTGATTTCAAGGGAGGGTTTCTAAGCTGAAGCCTCCCGTTTTTGAGGGAAACGAGGATAGAAGAGGGGTGATAATTTCTTGTCCCCCTCTTTTTATAAACTGGGGTGGAAAAATCCCATCCAAAAACCAAACCCCCAACACACACACCCAGTCCGTGGAAAAATTGTCTTCCAGGAACCGGTCCCTGGTGCCAAAAAGGTTGGGGACCACTGATTTAAAATATACCTGAAGTGACCCATTATTTACTAGGGGTGTGGAATAGATTGGGTCCGATCCACAATCCGGACCCGATCCAGGGGAAATCGGATAAAATTATCTGATCTGATCCCCAGCACCTGGATCGATCCAAAAAGGACCCAATCCAGATCGTGTTGGATCGGAGGATCGGACCCCCTCCCCCCACTTGCGCCACTCACCTGCCGGGGCCATCCACGGATGCCCAGGCAGGTAAGGAGCGTGAATGCGGGGAGGGGGCTTACCTGCCGGGGCCGTTCGCAGCGGACAGCCCTGGCATGTAAGGAGCACAAGGGGGAGGAGTGAGCTTACCTGTCAGGGCCATCTGCTGTCATCTGCGGGTGCCAGCAGGCGCCCGTGGGTGGCAGCGGACAGCCCCACAGGTAAGGAGGAGCGCGAAGAGGGGGCTTACTAGCTGGGGCCATCCGCTGCCATCCGCAGACGCCAGCAGGCGCCAGTGGATAGCAGCGGACGGCCTGGCAAGTAAGGAGGATTGCGAGGGGGGAGGAGGGAGGGAGCCCCACTTACCTGCGGGGCCGTCTGCCACCTTCACCTGCCATAGATTTACTGAGCACTAGGCTTCGCAACCTAGTTCTCAGTAGAGTGCCAGGTGATGATGTCATCACCTGGCGCTCTACTGAGGACAAGGCCGCAAAGCCTAGTGCTCAGTAGATCTACAGCAGGTGAAGGCGGCGGATGGCCCCACAGCTAAGGAGGATTGCCAGGGGGGGCTTACCTGCCAGGGCCCGTCCGCTGTTATCCGCTGCCGCCCAGGCGGCAGTGGATGGCAGCTGACGGGCCTGCAAGTAAGGATTGCGAGGGGGGAGGAGGGAGGGGGCTCCCACTTGCCTGACGGGGCCGTCCGCTGCCGTCTGCTGCCGTCCGCTGCCATCCGCTGCCATCTGCTGGTACCCACGGGTGCCAATGGACGGCAGCGGAAGGCCCTGGTAAGTAAGGAGTGTGAAGGGGAGGAGGGGGCTTATCTGAAGGAGTCATCTGCTGCCATCCGCTGGTGCCCGTGGGCGCCAGCAGATGGGAGCAGAAGGCCCCTGCAAGTAAGAAGCATGAGGGGGGTAGGGACAGGGAGGGGGGAGTAAGGCCCCCACTCACCCCACCACCACCATTTTCCCCCATAGACTTGCATTGGGGGAAAGCTTTCCCCCAATACAAGTCTATGGGAAAAAATGGCGGCCGATCTGAAAATTGGACATCCGGTTTTCAGATTGGGATCGGGTCTGATCCGATCCAGGGGACCGCCGATTTTGTTCGGATCTGATCCGGAACAAAATTGGAGGTCCCGATCCGCTCCCGATCCGATCCGGGGGGGTTTCATGCACCCCTATTATTTATAGCACAGAACTTACACTGCTTTCTTGCAGTAGTCTAAGACCCCTCCCCACCCTTGCTGACAATAGAATCACCGCACTAAACACAAGTAGTCTTCTCTTCTGCCGCTCCCAGACTGTGGAATGGCCTGCTGGGAGAGATTCGCCAACTTAACAGTCTTCCGGAATTGAAGAAAGCTATAAAGACTGATCTCTTCTGGCAGGCCTACCCAGTTGAATTTTAAGATGCTTTTTTAATAATGTATTAGTTTTATATGTTTTTAATAATTCATTTGTTTTATATGTTTTTAATCAGTTTTATGTATTTTATGCTGGTTTTTATTAATGTTGTTCCCCTCCTCGATCCAGAGGGAGAGGTGGGTAAGAAATAAATTTATTATTATTATTATTAAATATTATTGGGCTAATGGAACCTGTGCTTAGGCTGACCATATGAAAAGGATGACAGGGCTCCTGTAACTTTAACAGTTGTAGAGCAAAGGTAATTTCAGCCGGTGTCATTTGTATGCAATTAGTTCCTGGTGAAATTCCCTCTTCATCACAACAGTTAAAGTTGCAGGGGCCCTGCCTTCTTTTGTATATGGTCACTCTAGTATAGTGCCTGCAACTTTAACTGTTGTGATGAAGAGGGAATTTCACCAGGAACTAATTGCATACAAATGACACTGGCTGAAATTCCCTTTTCTCTACAACTGTTAAAGTTACAGGAGCCCTGTCCTCCTTTTCATATGGTTAGCCTACCTGTGCTGAAACCCACAGTCAGAGCATAGATTCCTTGATTTTCTTCCCTATTGCATTTATAAATTTCTGCAGTTTCTGGTGTTGCATTGTGCTGCTGCCAGGTTTCTTTATGTATTGGTATCAAAATGGGTGTCATGCATGTCTACTTATGTGCAATAATATCCATCAGTACAGGGAAGCAATAAAAACTTAGTGGAACATCAGGTGGAGCCCCTGAGAAATTGTTTGGGGGTAGGCACCTCTGAAGTTTTAAGGCCTTTCTGGTCCTGGGATTGTATCGGCTTTGAGACATATCCAAAACTTCAGACTCAGCCCTAATTCAATCAGCACATCCTTATAAGCCCCAGATGTATCAACATCTTTTTTTAAAGGCACTTTACATTAATGTAATGTTATAGCATTATTCAAAAATAGCTAAGGGCATGATGTCAATGTGGAACTTTTCATATTTTATACTGCAGCATAAGGAGCATTCATGTATGTATTTAGATAGATGATAGACAGAGATAGATAGTTCATAATAGCTTTCCCCAAGTGATTTGATTACTGTGTCAGAAGAATGTATTGTAAAAGCATAAAAACATAAAAACATTTCTTGATGGTGTCTTGCTTTGTTAATTCATTGTAAAATAATAGACAATAGTTTATTCAGTTAAATATGGTTGGAGGCATACTGACCTGCCAAGAGGTCAATAGCAAGAAGCTGACTCATCCTTAGATGTAAAGATTCTCTGAAGGCCAACATCAGAACATCCAGGATAGATATTAAAACCTAGAAGCTTGTCATATTGTACAAACCTAGCTTAAGAGGTCTATGTTACAGGTTTTAGCTGTGTTCAAGCAATGACATATTCACTCTTTATAGGGCAAGAACACATACAAGGCCAGTACCACACACTGTATTTCTTACACTAATGCATATGTTTGTACTATATGCACAAATTAGTCTGACCATCTAAGTTTGGATGTATATATTATGATGGAAGCCATAAAAATGAAGTCTTTAAGTTAATAACAGCTGCACATCAATCTGTTATAGTAAAGGAGGGTATCCTGACCTCAAAAGAATACATAGATGCTGGTTTCCATATTCTCCAAAGTATTGCTCTAAAATGTATTTACAAAATGGAATCTTGCACTCAGATTCGCTGACTCCCAAATTCTATGTGCGGTTCTTAGGAGGATTACTTCAAAGTGGGGTAACCCCCCACTAATCCAGGGTGCCCATGGATAGTTATAGGTATCGACAGAGCCCAAAAAATATCAATAACATGTAGGTTGGCATAGCTGTGATAAACACAAAAGTCAATTCTTATTCTCTTTTGTAAAGTATAACTCTTGGCTGTTTATATCTCTTTTGATTTTTTGTATTGACTTGCTGTTACATTATTTATCTTGCTCCTGGCATCTTATTTAACCATTGATTAGCTAATGTACCTTGCGTTTGAAGTCAGACAGGTGAAGTCTGAAATGTAGCCAGCAGTGGTGGCTTTGAAATAAAGACACTCACCAGCAAGCTGCCCCTGAAAGACATTAAATATTTTACAATGCAGTTGTTGTTACTCAGCAGCCATTGGTCTTCTCCAACACTCCGAAGAGGTGTATAGGAGAACCCTGTGGACTTACAATCTCATTCAGGCATCTAGGTCACTCAAGAATGGCAGATACTGTGATGTAAACATGACTTTTACATAATAGATTGCCACTTGTTCTGTACTGTGGGGAAAAATTCATAGGTATTTCCTATGTCACTTTCTAGTCTATAGTTACTACCAATAGCATGGAAGTCTCCACGGATTTTTCACAGCCCATCTCCGTTCAGACTGTGGTTTTGCAATATGCAAATGCTGCTGCAAATATATGACTTGCTGGTTGCAAATCCACAGGCATTCTAAGAAATATCTGGTTCTTCATTTAGTTTGGTCTCTGTTAGTGTGAACAGGAATGGTGAGCATTTGGAGGCACCATTTCAGTGACACATGATGACTGAGGCCTTCTGCTCAGGATTATGTGGCCCCAGTGGGAGGATAAGGGTTACCTATGAGGCCAACTCACCCGGTGTTTTGTTGCCAGGGAGGGGGTGACATGGGAAGGCCTCCCTTCCCCAAATGGAGTAGGGGTGGCTATCTTATAGATGCCACTCGGCAGGCATAGAATGCTTTGCCTGAGATATATATATATATATATATATATATATGTATAAAGCATGCTGGCAACTAGCCAGAATATATATATATATATATATATATATATATATATTCTGGCTAGTTGCCAGCATCGCTGAAATGCCCACCCAGGTATTTCCTCCTTGCAGATTTTTAATAAATGTGGCCCAATTTTTTATACTGTATACATGTGTCTCTTTATTCCATGCTCCTTTCACCCGCAAATATCTGGTCCTTGACTTAGTTTGAAATCAGGTGGTCCAGAAAGTACACTACATAGTGCAGAAAGCCAATGTAGTATAGGGGCTATAGAGTGCTGGATTTCGTGGGCAGACCTGAGTTCAAATACTCAGGCTGAGAGATAGTGCTTGGTGCAAAGTCACCCAGAGCCTATCTACACTACTGCTTTAAAACGGTTTAAAACGGTTTAAAACAGTTTTGAGAACTGTTGGGGCCCATGACACCGTATACAGTTTTCAAAATGTTTTCAAAGTGTTTTATCCTGCTTGTGTAGATAGGCTCCCAGTGTGTTTCATGCCTATCTCAGAGTGTTATCATGAGGATAAAATGGCAGTGAGAGTAGAGAACTATGTATGTGCACTGAAGTCCTTGGAGAAAAGATGGCACTGAAATACAAATCATCATCATCATCATCATCATCATCATCAAAACATTGAAATCAAAGTGTTGTACCCTTGTGGAAGACTTGTTATAGAGATAAACAAGAACCAAAACGGGGAACATGATAACTTATTACAGAGGAGGCCTATAGCTCACTGCTAAAGCACATACATGTGTTGCATGCAAAGGTCTCAGAACTGCCTCGGGTCTGTATGCATGCTGCCTTGAAATCCATGATTGAAGAAACATGGGATTTTGATAAAATTACAATAAATTTCCAGCATCTCTAGTTCCATAGCAGGGCTTGGAAAGACCTCTGCCTTAAACCTTGAACAACAAGACAACAGAGGACAGACAGAGAAAGGGAACAGACAACACAGTCAGGGAAGATGTGCTAGAGAAAAGGTAATATGATGAATATATTGAGTGGGAAGATCTGATGGGGCATTTGTTTGAATGCGAGTAGAACTCTTGGTGTGATTGGGGTCCCTGATAAAGCACAGTCCCTAGTTATTCATAGAGCTGTACCCCCAGTCAAGTGAATGCGAGTAGAATGCCTCTTCAGACCTTCCAGCTCAATACAGGGAAGTATGGGATTGAAATGGCAGGAGCTGGTATACAGAGATTCCTTTGTATTGAAATTAGGGATATGTATCATATTGTTAAAATGTCCAATAATGATACGATAAGATCATTATCGGACATCTGATTAATGATAACGATATGATAGAAAAACCACCGATAAATATCTGATCTGAAAATTTTCAGCCCGATTATATTGGATTATCGGACTGCCATATAAATAAACCTACAACTTCTGTATTTTAAAAGTTAGAGGCTTGAAACTTGGTCACAGTGCTTATGGGGTATGCCTAAGTATGTGTTTAAAATTTGAGATAGATCCCTCCAGCCATCGATTTTATATGAATTTATTAAAGATATTTTAAGTTCTGACAGGTCAGAATGACAGCTCGCCACGTGCATTCATTCAAACCTGTCAAAAAGTTGCAGGATCTTTAAAAAATTCATATAAAATTGAGAGTTAGAAGGATTGATCTCAAATTTCATACACATACTTAAGCATTGTGACCCATAAGCATTGTGACCAAGTTTCAAGCCTGTAACTTTGAAAATACAGAAGTTATAGGCATTTTTTCTTTTTAAAAAATCAGCTCTATAGGGCACAATGGGGCTGCAAATTAAATATCGGATTTCCGATAATTATCGTGAAGACGCTACGACTAACCTACAATATTATCGGAGATGATCATTTTTTTGGTCCGAAATTCTGATAATGATAAAATACGATATTTTTGGGCGTGCACATCCCTAATTGAAATGATTGAAATGAAAATGTGATCAAATAGACCTGTAGGAAATGTGCTTCCTCAGCTAAAATGAAAATGAATCCGGCTGTTGATGGTAAAGTCAGGACAGACCAAAGAAAGTATTTTTCTTCTTTACACAAATGCACGGTGAATTTTTGGGAACTCACTGCCACAAGATGTGGCGATGATGGACACTCTCCAGTGACTTTAAAGGGGGATTAGACCATTTCATGAAGGATAAGGCTATCAATGGCTATCAGTGCTCAGCCCCATCTCCATCCTATCCAGTTTAAGCCCTCAGTTCCCAGTCAGATATTTCTGGGAACACCATGCTCGCCTGGGGGATCGCCTGGTGCCAACATTGTTATCTTTTCGGCACCAGGTCAAGACGTTTCTCTTCTCCCAGGCATTTAACAGCATATGATGAGGGTTTTTGTGTTTTTGTGTTGTTGTTGTGCTTTGACCCAGAAGGATATTGTAATTTTAACTTGTATTTATGCTTTATGCTTTTAAATTTTGTATATTGGTGCTTTAATTGTTCAATGTTTTTAATTTTTGTAAACTGCCCAGAGAGCTTCGGCTATGGGACGGTATATAAATGGAATAAAATAAATAAATAAATAAATAAATAAATGAACAGGGCATGAAAGCAATAGCCCCTTTCCTCCCCCTGTTGCCTCTCAGAATTTAGTGGCATAGTCATGATTGCCACATGGAACTTCTATGCTCAGGGGCATTATGCCACTGAATCCTGAGGGGCAATCAAGAGAGAGAAGAGGCTATTGCCTTCCTGCCCTGCTTGTGAGGTTCCCAGAAATATCTGACTGGGAACTGAGGGTTTAAACTGGTAGGATGGAGATGGGGCTGAGCACTGATAGCCATTGATAGCCTTATCGTTCATGAAATGATCTTTAAAGTCACCTGAGAATATCCATCATCACCACATCTTGTGGCAGTGAGTTCCCAAAAATTCACCGTGCATTTGTGTAAAGAAGAAACATACTTTCTTCAGTCTGTCCTGACTTTACCGTTATCAGCCGGATTCATTTTAGCTGAAGAAGCACATTTCCAAATGATCGCATTTTCATTTCAATCATTGGAAGTAAAAGGAGGAGTTTGGGTGTGCAGGCAAAGTGGATGTTGGCTGCCCAAATAAAGAACTTGCCAATGATGTGCATTTCTGATCGTTATACGGCTGAATCAAACTGAGTGAACTGCTGTGTGTGTTCGTTTTGCATTGTAATGTGGATGCACAGCACCCTCTACTTTCTTTTGATCAAATAACACACCAAGGCTTTGGTTGGTTGGGGGGGGGGGGAAGGGGGGAAAAAACCTGCTGGATGCTGTTTCTCTGCAGACTTTTTCCCCACTGAAACCAGAAGAAAGATTTGTCTATAGGGTTCATTAACAGTTGGCCTCTGCTGGCAGTAACCCATGTTATATAGGCCACCATTGTGACATCCTCAAAAGAACTCCCTGGAGGAGGCAAAGTCTAGAAGGGGAATATCTACTCTGAAGTTTCCCACCTTCCCTGAACTATATCTGCAGAGCCACCCCAGGAGGGGAGAACGAAGCTTTGAAAAATAACACCTTTGTTATTCCAAGTGTTAGAGATGAAGCAGAGTTTTCAGATGGCCCCAAGGTTTTTTGCACCCTTCACCAAACACAGATGGAAACCGGACTCTTTGAACTGCTTTGAAAATCTGTTACCATGCATTGCTGTGGGGCCTGTGAAGCAGCCATTGCTAACTTCTGTCTGCCTGCAATTTTTATGGCTATGTGATGACAAGGGATTAAATAGCTCATTTTAGACACAGACAGCTCTAAATGCAAAAAGAAAAACAGTAAAAAAAAATACACCTGAGGCTGCACATTTATGTGGGAGCAAGTCCCACTGAATGCAGTTGAATTTACTGCCAAGTAAACACACTTAAGATGGTGTTGCAAAAGGCCTAATAATTCCTAGTTAAAGGCCAAGTTGTAAAAGATGCCAAAGTAATGTCTCAATTAATTTAATTAATGTCTAAATAATAATGATCTATAAGAATTGTGTATTCTGTCATGCAAAGAAATGAGAACTTAGCTTGTTCCTGAATATAAATGCTATCTTTTATACCATCATTTAGGTACAATTTTAAATTGGGTATAAGAACATTTTTGGCCTGATCTCATGAGCACTCAGCATAACGGATGTAACAGACATTAGAACACTCAAACCAGAGAATCTATGCTAGCCTTAATTCAGTGTTCGCCCTGGGATTTCCCACCCCGACATAAGGAATGGGAATTAGTATTAGAATTGAGAAAGATAAGCACACTGTGAGATACAGGCCAGATCTACACCAAGCAGGATATAGCACTATGAAAGTGGCATGAAAGCGGTATATGGCGGTAGGATCTAGACTACTGCTTTATAGTGGTATTGAAGTGCACTGACAACTGTTGGTGCCCATGACACATGCCATATACTGCTTTCATTCCACTTTCATAGTGTTATATCCTGCTTTGTGCAGATGTGTCATGGGCCCCAACAGTTATCAGTGAGCTTCAAAGCACTATAAAGCAGCATGGATTCTGCCACAATCTCTTGGTTGCGTTAGAGAAGCATGTGCTGCAGCATGCAACTAGCTAGGACAACACAAATAAGAGCATAAAGATGAAGTAATGGCAGGACAACATTGTAGGAAGATGTTTTTCTCTTGCATCTCTTCACAAACCTTTTGGAGGATTCAAAGAACTAGATGAACATTCCAGCACAGCAGTGATTTGATTGTTCTTCATCTTTGGGTAACCTATTTTGCATTGACTCATCGAATTTCATCCTGTGCTCCCTCTTGGTCAACACACATGCGGTTTTTAGATTTGTTTCCTGCCATATCCTAGATTAGCTTTCCCCAACCTATTGCCCTCCAGATATTTAGACAACAACTCCCAGCATTCTTGATAATTGGCAATGCTGGCTGGCACTGATGACCGTTGAAGTCCAAACCATCTGGAGGGCATCAGATTGGGAAAGGCTGAGTGACTCAAGGTTAGCTATCATAAGCCATTATTTCACTTCATCCTCAGAGTCTTGTGGAAGACATTCAGTTGAGAACAGCAATGTACCCAATGCCAGCCAGCCAGCTTTATGGAGCTATTGGAAGATGTATCTACTCATCACAAACTCCAGGAGCTCCAGGTTCATGGCACCCTACAGATAGGCAAAGGATGAGGAATGAAACATTTATTTGCTAAGAATAGTACAAGAAGCAATGTGAGGAAATGACAAAGGTGTATTATTAATTCAACCAGCCAGAGCCATAAAACAATGGAACAGGCTGGAGACTATGGAATCCCCTTCCTTGATGGTCTTCAATGAAAGCTTGGATGACATATTCTATTTTATACTGCAGCAATTGATTTTGGGATAGTAATACAGCACATAGCATGGATTGGCTGAGCTTCAGCAATCTCATGGAATGTTCTGGAACAATTCTAACCACTGAAGGAATGAAACTGCCAGTAATAGAAAATGTATAAACACTCCAGCTTCTGTGAGGAAAGTGAGAAGACAGTTGGGCTGGGGTAAAACATAGTCCTCACAGTGAGAGGCTGCGGATTGGAAAATGGAATGGAAAGATGTCCCAGGGGTACATGAAGCAAAAGCTTACAAAGCCTAGAAGCATGATGGCTGAAGAAGGGGACAATGTACAAGCAGAAGCATAAACCTGAGGAAAGAATAGCAGAGAACTCAGAGGCCTGATGGGAAACGAAGGGTGCTAAAGTATTAAGGAAGGGAGAAGCCAGTGAAAAGGGGCTTCAGGCTGAAATCAGAAAAGGGTAGATATTGATGCCAAGGAGGGTTGGTAAAAAGGAGAAGTCTGCTATGAAGTTAAGGAGCTCAGAACTGAGGTAATTTAAGAAAGCAGGACAGAGTGGGCAATAGATTGAAAATTAAGAGCCTGAAGATACAATTGTGGTGGAGGCATAGAGTTGAAGAAAGAAAGGGAGAAGTAGAGGTGGGAGGGGTAAGCACCACAATTGTCCAGTCCATGAATTCTCCCCTGCAAGCGCACCTGAACTCTTGTATTTCCATTATATTAGCAAATATGAGTTCAGAAACACACAGTTGCCAGGCTAATTTGTATACTGCCCTCAGAAATTCCATGAATAAAAACACAGGGTTCAGGATATGGTCTGATATCGCATGATGGAGTAGGTTTAGGCCTGGTCAGTGTCTGGGTGACAGACTGCCTGAGAACCCTATTTTGAGCTCCATCATGGAAGAAAGGTGGGATAGAAATATAATAAATAAATATAGGAATGCAACAAGTCACTAAATATAGGTACATTAGTGATGTTGTGTTCCATTATGCCTACATTTTAAGAACTTATTAAATCGCTTTCATCTAAAATGGATCTCCGGGTGGTCTCCATGAAAAATTCAAAACTGCAATATAATTTTAAAACCAACACAAAACATTAAAAACCAATGCAATAAAATTGAGAGGAATAACTATTTAACCAGCTGAAAAATACAATACTTTAACATGCCTGGGCAAATAAAAAGGTTTTAACTGGGCACTGAAAAGAATACAGTGCCAGTGCCAGACATACCTCCCTTGGGCAGGCATTCCAGACTTAGGCTGCCTCTACAAGAGGCATTTAAAGTTCTTTCAAGGTGCATTAAAAAATTTACCTCTACAAGAACGGAGCGCAAATCGGGCGTAGAGGCGCGTTTTCTCTCCGATTATGCGCATTATTGAATGCGTGTTAAATAGCGAGTTTTATTTTGCTCCGACCGTTAAAGCGCATTTTGACTATGTGAACAAGCGATTCTCCGCATTAATTACTTGTAAAGCGCATTTGAAACAACCGGTAAGGTCACCAGTTGAGTGCTCAATTACCTCCAGCATACAAGCATTTACGATAAAGCGCTTCTGAGAAGATGCACATAATCGGCTAACCAGGCGTCAAATGGAATCCATCTAGAGGGGGTCTTAGGGTGCCACCACAGAGAAGGCCTTCTGTTTAGTACATGCATAATGTACTTCTTCTATAGATATAATATGAAGAAAGGCCTCCTCTGGTGACACGGTTTTTAAATAAAAAATACTCTTGAAACTCTTCATACCTTACAGTATATATACTCATTTGCAACATGCAGTGCATGAAGTGAAATTCCCTTTTCTATGCAACTGTTAAAGACACAGGAGCTCTGTCCTCCTTTTCATATGGTCACCCTAGCCTGTCGTGTGAACCATTCCTAACCATGGTGATTACATAACCATGGTTTAAACACGCTCACTAACCATTTACTGCAAAATGGTTAGTGGCCTAACCATGGCTTAGCATGTTGTCTGAACAGGCCCAGGGTGTTGTGAAGTCATTAGACTTTCTTGAGAAGAATTGTATTGCAAAGAACACAATGTGTAGCCTGATGAGGTATGCATTGAAAGGTTTTGTTTTGCTGCATCCCTGTTTAAATTATGCTAGACCTGTACTGGTCAAAATCAGGGTTATAGCAAGTTTGCTGGTGTTTGTGGTGTATATATAGTCCCAAATGAAACATTTCTGATCTCTGAGGTCACCTATGGTTGCCAAGTTCTGTTTCTACTTAAAGTTTCAGTACACAGGAAAATAGATGTTTGCCAAAGACAGACCCAACAAGGGTTCTTCAGTTTCTCAGCTCTGTAGAATCAGTTACTATCCTATAGCACAGATTATTAGGTTGCTGTTATAAACATAGTAAAGCTGATCAAGACATAGAAAGTGATGTTGAACAGCAACATCACATATCACGTTTTCTTTGTTTTTCCACTAGTAATAATAAAATGGTTAAGTGAAAATTTTTATTAGACAATGCTGGTCAAAGCAGATTAGTAGGGAAGCTTTCAAATTACAAATTACAAATGGAAAGAGTGTCTAAATTCCAAAGTAGCAGAAAAGCCCAAAGCTATGTGGTGAGCCCTTTCCCAGGGCACTTTACGGTGGCTCCGTGGTTTGACCAGTCTGTTTTGAAATGGAAATAATTGGGCCAGAAGTGCCATAGGGCCATCAATGTAAAATGAGCAGCATCCCAATGCAACCCCAGGACTACATAGGCTGCCACTTCAGCCATGAGCAGGAAAGGAGGACCAGTGGCAGGAAGGGAGGCACGAAATGGCTTCAGTTGGGCCAGCAGCCTGAAGCCCTTTGAAGGCCCCAATTTCTCTCCATGCCCCCACCCAGCTCTGAAACTGGCTGATGGGAGTCTAAGGCCCCATTCACACATGTGAGGAGGAGGTGATGGTTGGGGGAACTATGAGGAGGATTAAGGGAACCACTACAAGTTGGCCAGCCATATGACAGTGGAACCACATGGCACTGCGTGGCTCTGCGACCCACCTTCCCTTTGTCATTAAGCACATGCCTCTGCATGGTTTACTGAGCTTCTCAGCCTCCTCCACAATGTAAATGAGCTCCCCTGGGCACCTGCATTGAAAAAATACCAAAAGAATTGCTGCACAACCATAGGGGAAGTCCACAGTGGCAAGAGCGTCACCAGAAGCGTGCTTGCTCTTGCCAGTGGGCTCTATAGTCGCAGCATAGAAACCTCCCGCAGCCCATTTAACCACCGGGGAGCCCACCACACATCACGGTAAGCCACCCCGGGGCCCCTTAACCCTAATGCACCAGAATGGTTAGCTGGGGTGGTTCCTTAACTGTCCTGGTAGCAGTTTTCTCCCTGCACCCTTTTTACCTTCTGCCCTACCTGCCTCTGGAATGTGGCCCCTGAGAGCTTCTTCAAAATGGGCTGAAAGAGGTTCAGCTCCCACATCTTGGAGAGCTTCTTATCTGTCAGACTGGAGAGGACTTCATAAGGGTCAGTGACAAAGCAAGTCCTGTCCCACTCTAATTTGAGCCCTGGCTCTTTGCTGGTCAATACAGGGACATAAACACTAGAGTGGTCAATTAAGAAGGCAAATGGTCGAACACAGAGCATTGTCAGAAGAGTATTTTATCGCACGCTCATTACTGGCCACACAGATTTCCGTGGTTCCTTTGCACAACGATGTCCACCTCCAGCATGTCTCCTGCTCCTTCTTACCATTTGCGGAGCGAAGGACAAGAAATGAAGAGGCGACACAGAGTTGGGATTTAAACAAGGGCCACTTTATTTATTTACAAGATAAGCAAGCAAAATGGGGGAGGTAACCTAAGCGGGCATTTTGGCATGGCCAGCCAGGCCATTGAAGGGGTCGGGCGAGACATTCACAGCCCGGGAAGTGGCGCCTGCCTTTTCGCCGCCCCCTGAGCTTCCCCAATCTGAGGTGGGGTGGCCTTCCGGTGTCGTCTCCCCTCGTGCCGCAGGGCTCCGAGTAGACGAGACGGGTTGGCCCCCAAAGGTAAGCCTTGTCCCCCCAACTGATGCCGCAGGGCTCTCAGTGGTTGGCCACAGGCGTTACCAATCACTTGAATAGTGCCCGTGAATGCTCACCATTAAAAACATAAAAAATGCCCACTCCTACTGCCAATAAAGTGACCAAATAGCCAGATTGACCTAGTTATCACCCACCCTGCTTTTGCAGTGTGAAGTAGGCAAAAAAACTCACAACCAAGTTAGATTGTGAGCAAAAAATTCCTACTTGGCCTCGAAAGGACGACCGGTGAACCCACACTGACAACAGGGGAGGGCGGGAGGGAGCTGCTCAGCACACAGTGGAGATTTGGAGGGGTCCTGGTCCGCTTAAATAGCCACAGACCCCTCCTATCTCCGGTGGCACCACCCTGGGCCAGCCTATGGTGGCCCCCCACGTCACCTCACCCCATCCTCGCCCGCAACCTCCTCTCCCCACCCCAGCGAGCAGGGCGGGGAAAGGTCTTTTTCTGTCACAAAAAAAGACTTGGAAAATGCATTTTTTGTTTGCTGTAACAGAACTTGCCACCATTTCCTGCTGTGTGCAAGAGAAGCTGTGCAATAAAAACTGAATGGTCATTGTTTACTTCCTCTTTCTTCCCCTGTGTGAAGAAAAAGAAAGCTGTTTGTCCCTATTGTAGGACAGAAGCAGGAGGCAAAGCGATAGTAGGCAAATACAATTTCCCCCTGTCTGATGACGCTCACAGACAAGCAGTCGGATATGTGGGGTCAGGCTAAGGCAGCAGTGGTCAAAAAAACAGGCAGAGGTAAAAACATAGTGAGGCGGTCAGCTAAATTACACATTCCAGAAACAGGGTCAAAAAGGAGCCCAGGAATCAGAATCATGGAACATCAATCACAAGGCAAGGTCCAGGAGGCCAGGTACAAGGCACTGAAGCTGTTGGACTGGTGTTGTTTCCAACACTGGCTAGGCATACAAGGTTTATACCGGTAAAGCCTGCTGATCCACCCAGGACTCAGCTGCACTATGATCGAACAGAATTCTCATGACAAGCCCCTTTCCTCCCAAGTAGACCTCTGCTGCTGCCTGGCACTTCATTGAGGTTCCCAGAGTTGGGCCTGCCTCCTCAGGTGCCATCTCTCCCTGGAACTTGGGGGTGCTCAGCCTCCTCCTCTTCCTGAATAGCTGTGACCTCAGCAGGCTCCTCTAAGAACTCAGATGGCTGTTGCAGTATAAGCAGTGGCAGGAACTGGGCATCATACTCTGTTGGGACCTTTAACTCTTCCTCAGCGGAGAAGGATTCCAATAGTGGCAGGACGTGTTCCACTATACTTCAGTGAGACAGGCAACGGGGTGTGGGCAGCTCTTGAGACCCTTCCCATAAAGGATGTGATAGTAGCCCAAACTGCGTCCCCAGATACGGGATCTGAATTGATTATTCTTACTCCTATGTAGGTTCAGAACTTAATATCTTCCATTTCTACTTCTCCCTATGCCATTCCTGCTTCCAGGGAAACAAAAAATTCAAGTTGGCTTATAGTGTTTCAGTAAGTGAGTGAAGAAGTAAATAATAAAATTGAAATACAAAATCATATTGATATTATCCACAAAAATACATAAAACAACATGAAGAAGGGGAGGAGCCCTAACTCAGTGGTAGAGCTTATGCTTTGCATGGAGAACATCCCAAATTCAATCCCTCATTTCTCCAGGTAGGGTTGGAAAAAACTCTCGCCTGAAACCTGGTGGACTGCTGCCAGTCAGTGTTGACAATACTAGGCTAGAAAAACCAGTGGTCTGACACAGTGTAAGGCATCGTCCTTTGAAACAGCAGTCAGAGCCATAAAGACCTAAAAGGAGTAACATAAAATCTAATCATTTAAAAAAAAAAATCCCCAGGATTTTAAAGTCTAAAGTTGGTACCTAAAGTCTAAAGCTGGTACCTAAACTAAACTGGGTGTAATGCTGAGGATGCTGAGGAAAGCATTCCAAAGGGGCAGGCACAGAAGAAGCCCTCTCCTTGGTCATCACATATTTATCCTCTGTCAGCAGGGGCACCCAGAAGAAAATTTCTAGTGATTTCTGAACTAATGTAGGGTGACCATATGAAAAGGAAGACAGGGCTCCTGTATCTTTAACAGTTGCATAGAAAAGGGAATTTCAGCAAGTGTCATTTGTATGCATGCAGCACCTGGTGAAATCCCCTCTTCATTACGACTGATAAAGATGTAGGAACCCTGCCCTATTGACCAGATACAAAAAAGGACAGGACTCGTGTAGCTTTAACAGTTGTGATGAAGAGGGAATTTCACCAGGAACTAATTGCATACAAATGACACTGGCTGAAATTGCCTTTGCTCTACAACTGTTAAAGTTACATGAGCCCTGACCTGGATTTTATCTGGTCAGCCTAATGTAGGGTGATCATATGAAAAGGAGGTCAGGGCTCCTATATCTTTAACAGTTGCATAGAAAAGTGAATTTCAGCAGGTGTCATTGGTTTGCATGCAGCACCTGGTGAAATTCTGTCTTCATCACAACAGTTAAAGCTGTTCTAGGTATACTAGAGTGACCAGATACAAAAGAGGGAAGGGCTCCTGCAGCTATAACTGTTGTGATGAAGAGGGAATTTCACCAGGTGTGTCGGATGTCAGGTGCTTCATGAACAATTCACTAGTCTGGCCTAGTGAATTGTGAGTTGAAAGCTTGGCAATTGTTGTGAGAAAGTCTGTCTCTGTTCTGTGCTTATCTGTGGCTGCTGGCCGAGGCCTTGAGTTTCCTTGAGAACAAAGATATGTTTTGAAAAGGTGGGGCTATCTTGCAAGCTGTCTCTCACATAGTGTCGTCATCAAGAGGAGGTTGAACCGTGCCGCCCTGTTGGCACATGAGTTTGGGTTACAGGCCTGAAGCCCTGTCTGTCAAAGTGGCTTGGAATTAGCCAGCCTCCATCCTATATAGCTACGAGCAAAGGGGAGGCCCTCTGCTAGGAATTCATCTTTTTGCCTTTTCATCTGATTTTACGCTTGCCAAGAAACTCGTTTTTGGGATTCTATCTGGTTTGGAGATGTTAGATGCACTCTGTACATGTTCTGTGGCTATTTGGACTTGAAATTTCTAAGAACTATGCCATGAAAAGTGCTCTGTGGCTTTTCATAGATTTGGACTTGCAGATTACTGTTCTGGATTTGTGTTCTATAGCCTGTTTTTCCCTGCATGGAGCCAAAGTACAGGCACAGGGGAACTCTGAGGCTGATCGTTGCTGTTCTGGAATTGTGTGTGTGTGTGTGACCTGCGAGAGAGCCTTCCTCAGAGCCAAAGCTACAACCAGGGAAGGTTTCCTAGGTCGAAGAGGTTTGTTCCCTGACATCTTGCTTACATGTTCAGCTCAGTGTCCCTGGCAAGCTGAGTTTGATTTGGTTCAAGATGATCTTGTTACTGTCAGACTTCATGCACTGCTGTGCTGGGGTTTCTCCTTTGAGTTTTTGCTCGTGTTCCTGATGAGTCAGTGTGTGTGGCCACTCCGGACCTCATGGGACAGGGGCTAACTCTAAATGTCTCCCCCTGAATGATTTTCTGTTCGCATTAAGCCATTGTACCTGTAAGCTATCTGGTCCGTCTTCAGCTTCAAGTGTGTGTATGCAGAAATGAAACCATTGTGCTTGAATTCCATGTGATTTTACAATAAAAGAAGTCTCACTGTTTATGGAGTGTGTCAGTTTGCCTAAAGTTCGTGAGCAGAAGCCTGGGGTGAGCTTGCGTCACGACAAGAGGCTCCATGCATACAAATGACACCTGATGAAATGCCCTTTTCTGCACAACTGTTAAAAATACAGGATCCCTGTCCTCCTTTCCATATGGTCACCCTATCTTAATGGGTGCCTTTAAAATAATGGTTGAGAGCACCCGGCACCTTCCACCTACAATTGTCATAATCCCCAGCCAATGGGCTGCTCAGTATGGACAATGGGAGTTGTTGCCCAACAGATTTTGAAGGCTCCAGGTTTGGGAAGGCTGGCTCAGAGGAACTTATTTATGTTTCTTAAACTTGCTACCTTAATCTGCATATTTACTTTTGCAGGACAGTAACAAGACATTCCAATTGATGGAATAGCCCTGTGGCTTCACATCTATGAGTAAACAGTCTAGAATTAAAGCTTTTCTATTAAACTGTTTTCTTTTTGTCAGTTCTGAGAAACAAGGCTGTTCTGGTAGCAGTAATGCATTTTGTCCATCAAACAGTTGGCCCTATGAAGTTACATAGGTGCTTGGGTCATGTTATGTACTTGTCTGTTGTTAAAGAAGAAGGCAGGAAATTCAAGTACAATATAACTGTCATTATGATAAACGCCATGGCAAAATGCTATTGAGCAGCAGAGGACACTAGGTGTTATTATGGCCTATTGTTGCTATGAATAGAACCACCCAGACACCAATTAATGTCTTACCGCAACGATTATTGCTGGCTTATCTGCTCCACTGATCATACTTGCATCTTTTGAGTCCACATTTTGATTTTTAAAAGTTATAGACAAGAGATTACATTTTGCGCAAATGAAAATTAATGTGAAGCTTAGGAAGCTAATTAAGTTTTTAACCCACAGAGAATAATGTTTAAAAAGAAAATTAAATTGCTTAGTTTGGAGGAAAATCTTTTAGGAAACATTTGTTGAATAAACATAAAATGTTTTTTTTTTCCTAATGGGCGCTCATGTAACTATTAGTGTGTGTGTGTGTGTGTATGTCCCTATATGCCCATCATACATAATTTGTATAATGTCTCACTCTGGAAATATTCATTTCATAAGTAAAACTTTGGGGAGAAAGCAAACAACATAGGTCAGGTTATATATATGCAACAGAAGTGGTATTGTGCAGAGGCTAAGATACTGAGCTATGAATCCAGAAGCCAACTGCAATACGGGTGATTACAAAACTGACTTACCTTAAAGTATTGCAGGGATTAGAGTTAGGTAATGCTTGTGAAGGGTTCTGAAAACTTGAAAGTGCTGTTTGCAAATGTATATGTATGTAAAAGGACACTGAAATGTGATAAACATGTTATTCTTCATTTAAAATGGGTGCTCCACATATGTTTACATTTTGTTCGTAAATGTAAATGTTTCCAGTTTTGAATGCTTGAATGTTGCAATATTTGAATGTTTTAATGTCCAAAGTTTAAATTTTTGTAAACCGCTCAGAGAGCTTCAGCTATGGGGCGGTATATAAATGTAATGATGATGATGATGCAGATAATGATGCATGAGGTTTGACTGGTTCCAATTAACCAAATTTCTCAAGGATACAGTTTTAAAGAATGATTCATCAGTGCAACAATGAGAACGTCAGTCTATCCAATAAAAATATGGGCTAAAAAATCATCTGCATTTTTAAAAAGAACATAAATTCAGAATTTCTGATGTCTCCTTTCTATTTTGCATTAACAGGTGCCCGGAGTGAAACTACCTGCCTACGTATAGCACACATAGTGCAGGATTGGCCATAAGAGTTTGATGCTGAAAAATGCAGGTTCCTCCACCCGAGCCTAGCAATGCTTTCAAGCACATAATTACATGACTAATGCTATGGCAGCCCACATTCAGATATTCTTATATAAGCATGTGCTTAAATGTTGTACAGGATCAGGAACACAGTGTTTATAAGAGAGAGGGTGAAGTAGTAGGATGGATCCAACTCTAGCGAAATCAATACGGGGAACTGCTCATCAGGACTGCCTTCTTTAAATTTCAAGGGAAGCTGCCTTCCACCAGGCCAAACTATTTGTCCATGAAGCCCAGTATTATCTACTCTGACTGGTAACATCTCTTCACGGTCCAAGGCAGAAGCATTTCTCATCACTTGCTACTCAACTCTTTTAACTGGAGATGCCAAGGATTGAACCTGGGACCTTCTGCATGCAAAGCAGGTGCCCCCCCTCATCTCAACAACATTCAGCAAACCCTACTTAGTCGCATTTAAGGATATCTTTTAAGGAAAAGGTCACTTTTAGGGAGTTTTGAAGTGATCATTTTCTGGCTACTCAGTATGCAGTACCACTGTGTGAGCCAGTGGAGGCTGGTGGCTCTAATTTCAGTGGGGCTGTGAAACTATATTGGGGATGTGGTTCAGCACCTTGTATAGCTCCTTTAGAATTCTGGCTGGTTCTGACTAAAACCCACCAAAATCAGAGCCACCAGCCTCCACTGGTGACAGCTAGTTGTAGGATCTGCTAAAGTCTAACTACTACTCAAATTTCACCCCTGTTGCTATTCTTAATTCTGAGGACCAGGCATGAGTGGATGAAAAGAGATATACTTGGATATACTTCGAACTGATCTGGACAAAATCTAGGACTGGCATAGGAAACCTGGTGCCCTCCAGAAGTTTTCGACTCCAACTTCCATACTCCTGAAGTATTGACTATGCTGGCTGCAGTTTATCATAGAATCATAGAATAGTAGAGTTGGAAGGGGCCTATGAGGCCTTAAAGCATCCCTGACAGATGGTTGTCCAGCTGCCTCTTGAATGCCTCTAATGTGGGAGAGCCCATGACCTCCCTAGGTAATTGGTTCCATTGTCATATTGCTCTATCAGTCAGGAAGCTTTTCCTGATGTCCAGTCAGAATCTGGCTTCCTGTAACTTGAGCCCATTATTCCGTGTCCTGCACTCTGGGTTGATCGAGAAGAGATCCTGGCCCTCCTCTGTATGACAACCTTTCAAGTATTAGAAGAGTGCTATCATGTCTCCCCTCAGTCTTCTCTTCTCCAGGCTAAACATGCCCAGTTCTTTTAGTCTCTCCCACATTTGGTTTCTTTTTCCTAGGTGTAGAACTTGGCATTTATCCCTATTCAATTTCATTCTGTTGTTTTCAGCCCAGTGCTCCAGTCTATCAAGATCACTTTGGAGTTTGTTTCTGTCTTCCAGAGTATTAGCGATCCCACCCAATTTTGTGTCATCTGCAAATCTGATAAGCATTCCCTGCACCTCCTCGTCCAAATCATTAATAAAAATGTTGAAGAGCACAGGGCCCAGGACTGAGCCCTGCGGTACCCTGCTAGTTACCTCCCCCCAGTGTGAAAAGGTACCATTGATAAGCACTCTTTGAGTCCGATTCTGTAGCCAACTGTGGATCCACCTAATAGTTGTTCCATCTAGCCCACTTTTCACTAGTTTGTTAATCAGAATGTCATGGGGCACTTTGTCAAAAGCTTTGCTGAAGTCAAGATATACTATTCCACAGTGTTCTCACAGTCCACAAGGGAGGTTACCCAATCAAAAAATGAGATCAAATTAGTATGACAGGATTTGTTCTTGACAAATCCATGCTGGCTTCTAGTAATCACTGCATTGATTTCAAGGTGCTTACACATTGACTTCTTTATAATCTGCTCCAAAATTTTCCCAAGGATGGATGTCAGACTGACTGGTCTGTGGTTCACAGGTTCCTCCTTTTTGCCCTTTTTGAAGATAGGGAGAACATTAGCCCTCCTCCAGTCATCTGGCACTTCACCCGTCTTCCATGATTTCGCAAAGATAATAGTGGTTCTGAGAGTTTGGATGAAAGTTTTCATCCAAAACATCCGGAGGTCACGAGGTTGCCTACCCCTGATCTAAGGCATAGTTTGCTCTGGTGTGGAGAACATCATCTAAAACTAAGTGCAGTTTCCTAATTTCTCCTCTAGTTTGGGCTGTTGTCCAGAAAGGTAGGAGATTTCTGTGGACTGAGAGGTGGTACAGTGCAGACTCTAATAGTCCCCTACCCTTCTGTACTGCACATGGTGCAGGAAATCTCAGAAAGAACATAGTGATGGAGCACAAAGGCAAGCAAGTTTGTTTGTTTGTTTGTTTGTTTATTACATTTCTACAGCATCCAGTCGCCAAAGCTGTACTGAATAAGAACCAAATCGGAGATAGGTTTGTCCCACAACACATCATTCTTACTTCTGCAGCACATTCCCATTGTATTCAATGGGGCTTGTTCTCTAGTTAGTCAGGGAAGGGGCATCGTTTAGCGCTAGGGCACATATGGGACATACTGAAGATCATAGGTTCAATCTCTGGCACCTCCAGGTAGGGCTAGGAAAGACACCTGTCTTAAAATGTGGGAAGTTGCTGGTGGTCATTGTACATAATACTCAGCTAGATGAACCAATGGTCTGACTTGGCATAAGGCAGCTGCCTGTGGTTAGGCTACAGAGAGAGAGAGAGAGAGAGAGAGGGGAACTCCTTAGACTCCCATTTCTAAAACCCCATGTTAACAGAACATGGAAATTTCCATTACCATTCTAGAGCAGAGAGAAAATAGACTGTCAGGCATTAAGCAGGATTAGTGGAAAATAGGGGGGCAAGAAGTTCACAGTTAGGTACTGTATATATTATTCTTGTTGAAATCTAAGGATTAATTTCTGTGAAAGATGTTGTAGTAGGTAAAGCCATGTTCATAGTGACTAACCACAACTAAGGATATCAACCACACAAGAATATTATGTTTAAAATGTGAGAAACAAGAATTTGAAGTGAGTCATGACAAAATGCAGGCCTCAGAATTCAATTTCTGAGATGCTTTGGTAAGACATTAGTCCATTGTGTGAGGAAGGGCAGGAAAGTTCAATATTTGACCAGTGATCTGGGGCCAAAAAAATAAAAATAAATCCAGAACATTTTCTAGTGTTTTTTTTTCTTTTTTGGTAGGAAAAAAAATCAATTTCATATGTTTATTAGTAACAATGAACGGATGCCAATAGCAGATACAATATTAGGCATGCTTGGCAGTTCCAAAGTTGTAATTAATGTTTTCAGGTGATTGCCACTACATTATCCCAGTGAGAAAATAAATATATGTCATTGAAATACATATTTGACTCAGTGTGAAATGGAACTCATAAGTAATGATAGCGAAATGGAAGGTGCCCATTTCACTCTGCTGAAATTTATGAGTAGTTGTCAGCATATAACGCACTCTTCTTTCGGGGGTTACAATTCATAGGTGCAGCATAGTCAGCATGGCTGGTCCAGATGCTGGAGTTGTAGTCCAACACATCAGGAGCATACCAGATTACGGACAGCTTAGTTAGTGGGTCAGCGGTTCTCAGTCCCTTTGTTCTCCCCTACCCCACTTCATTTAGACATTTCCCCTCTTCAGACATTCTTCTGACTGCGTTGAATAAATGAGTGAGGAGAGGAGCACTCCACCTCCACCCCGCTCAGTTGTCACCTCTGTCACCCTGTATGTGCTGAGGGCAACAGTCCAGTGGACAGGAGAGACTCCTGTGTCAGTGGAGGCTTTCTACGTGATTAAATTCCCTAGGAAATTCAGGATTCTTAATCACGTAGATGGCGTACAGGAGGAGTCTCTTGTCCAGACTTTTACCTTCCACCAATGCAGGGCAACAGATGCAATGATAGAGAGGGCAGGGCTGAACCATTCCTCTGCTCTTCTGTTCATTCAACATATTAAGAAGAACACCTGAAGAGGACTAATGTAAGGGCACTATCCTATAGGATTGCCACCTACTAGATAGAAGTCTCCGATCTCAGAAGCTTCCAAGCGTCCAATACCCTGCCAGGTTGCTGCCACAAAGGTCAGAGGAGCAAAAGAAGTGATTTTCACTTCTCCAGCTGCCAGGACAAGGGCCAGGGTAGGAGAGCCCAAGAAACAGCAGGTCCCAGCCTCTCCTCTCCCCATCTTCCCCCCACTGACCATAGCGCCCCGTTTATTTATTTATTTATTTATTTTGCCTCTAAGAGGTCATTTGAAGTTACTTTTCTGAACTCAGGAAGCAGCTGCCACAGTTCTTTCCACTATAAATGCAAAGGGGAGTGTTGGGGGAAAGGATCAAACTGGAGAGTCCACTTCCCAAATCATAGCAGTGTCTACAGCTTCAGGAAGGCGACGCTAATGCTCTCCCAGGGACCATAGGATTGCTCTTTAAGGCAAGTACATGCTTTTCTCTTTAAATTTTGTCAAGTATTCAAATAAGAATTTCCATTAATATGGCATTTGAATGACTTTAAGTGTGCTTGATGTTCCCCTCAAGTATTTCTGGAGACTGTCTATTTGTGGCCAAAGCCCTGCTGTGACTGCAAAGCTGTGCTGCATCAGTTATATGATACAGCCGCAGAGTTGCAGCTGCCATGGGGTTTTCCCATGAAACTGCACTTTGAAAAAGTTGGGGACTTGCCCTGACTTTTTTGGTGGGAGCGAGGTCAGGACTGCTCTTCTGCCATCTGACCTTGCTCCAATGCCACAGGGCACCATGAAGGCAGTCCCCAGGTCAAATACTTGTGGTGCATTGGGAGACAAAATAAAATGGGATCCTTTTTATGCTTTTTTAAAATACTAAACACAAGTAAAATGCACATGCTAAATTAGATAATTCTTTAGGGCACCAGAAAAATTTCTGAAGCAAGCTGGAGAAAAATCTGATGCAAATGTCCCTATGCAAATTAGCTAATCTGTATGAGATTTTTTTCACCCATTACAAGATTTTCTGGAAAACCCACTTCACTGCATTTGATATAGGAAGATTCCTTGAGGCTTTGGAGGAATCAGAGTACCTGTCCGTTTTTACAGGAAAAAAGAAGTGCCATAACATCCTTCATGGATTGTTCTTTGACTTTTTTAAAAACTTCTCCCCAGAGTGAGACATACCTCAAAAGGCATAACAATTTTTCTGGAGGGCTCCACTAAATAGGTTTCTTTGCGCATGATCCTTTACATGTCTACTTAGAAATAAGCCCCACTGAGTTCAATGGGATGTACTCCCAGATACATGTGTGTAGGATTGCAGCAGAAATATCCTTGAGCTTTGCCTTACTTCACTGGATTGCGGAATTGATGGTGTCCTCTTTCTTTTCCATTTTCTCTTTTCTTTTCTGCCTTCAACAACAACAACAACAACAACAACAACAACACCATGTATACTGCACTCGATGGTAAGATGGCTTAACATGAGCAGAAAGCCCACATAGTTGTGCTCAAATAAAATTGGGGCAAACATGTGCATGTACATTTCTTTCTATCGATGAGTAGATGTGCTTACTCAACACAACCAGTCCACACAGTCATACAGCAACTGTGCCAATCCCCTCTCAGATAGAGGGGAAAGGAAATGTTGCACTAAACCCCACGCCTCATGATTGCAGGCTCCTGATTTAGAGCATAAGCATCAAACCAACACTGCTGAAAAATTCAACAGAGGCAAATCTGTGTCATTGGTTCAGAAGTGAAGATAGATGGCGGGTTGGATCCAGACTTAAGCCCCGACTAAATTAAGTCTCATTGAGATCAATGGGGCTACTCTCAGCAGGACTATATCTGGATCCAGCTCAATATATTTATTGTCAGAAAGGGGAGTCAGCGACCACTTAATTCACCAGGAAATTTATTCTTGGCTCCAGCAAAATGTAGATTTTGCCCATCGTCTCTGATAAGTGTTCGTGGTGCAATTAAAAAAGTGGAAGACATTACTTTGTTTCCAAAAAGTAGAGTTGTTCTGAGTAGGCTCTTCGTGATTTTGAAATTAATCCCCAGTGGTCCCTGTTAAATGCATACATCTTACGTGAGGAAGAAAAGCACTCAACTTGGAGCTAGGATAGAGGAATAATCTTTGTATATAGCAGCTGACAGGTTTACTAGATTAGTGTTCATAGCACTTATTGATATCCCATGATAGCTTTCCATAGCTGAACAGGGTTTAGATTGACTCCAGAGTATTAGCACTTGATGAAGGTAATCTGTTTTCTTGGCTGAGGCTCACAAACAAAGCAGTTAAATCCCCATTACAAATGGCTAAACTGGGACCCATTAAACTTCTTATAGGCCTTTCTCGTTTCTATAACCCTTGCAACATTTATAAAGGGCAATGTTAAAAATTTACAGAACCTTGTGATAATTCTTTAAGCAGAAGCTGTGTGAGAGTGTGTGTGTGTGTGTGTGTGTGCGTGTGTGTATGTGCATGCTAAGAATCTGTAATCTTTCTTCAAAGAGTAAGAACATTGCCCAAGGTTTAGAATAAAATAAAAGCATCAGAATAAAAATAACGTCCTAATGTAGTTTTAGATCTGCAGTTATTGCTTTCATTTTGAACAAGTTGGTTTGAAAGTGTTGTAGTGAATTAACAAAAGGCGAAATAAAATCTTAATTTTAACTTCAGCTGTAGTACAGATTTCTTTGTTAATACAATCCACTTCAGTCAAGATATTATTTCTTCCATCCTTCTGTTTTCATAAAGAAATCATTTTGGAAATTGTTGGCACCGAATTTGTGATGGAAACGGTTGATAAAGAATGTATTCTTTTAATAAGCAACCCCATATTAAGACATTTGTGACACATAATAGTTTAATGATTCTGCTGGCATCTGAGTATAGGAATCAAATAGTTATTATTTTAATGAGAAAAGCCTCATAGGCCTAAAATAATTTGGGGTGGAGGCAAGTCATCAAGGCTCCTCATTATAGCATAGCACATTTCCAAATAATAATGACAGATTTCAATATGGAGTTTTGTTTTGCTTTTACATGGACAATAAAATAAAATAAAATAAATGGTCCTAATGAATAGTCAAGAAAGTTGATACCAGGAGACTCTCCACTCGCCCCAGTTGTAGTAGTGGGAAACTTCCCAAGGGTATTAAAAGTAGAGATAGAAGAGAGACTGAAAGATCAAGATATAATTAAATTAAGGAATTGGATGGAAAAGATGAAGGACAGTGAACATATTAAAGAGTTGTTTAAAGGACAAAAGATAGCATGGTTCAAATGTTTACAATTGGGAAAATGGACTCAGGAATGGAGGCTGAAAAATAAATGTAGAAATAATACTAGATTTGAAGATTTAATCGAACTAAAAGGAAAAAAAGACAAAGTTGGAGTTAAGAAAGGGCTGACTAGTGAGATATATAAAATATTGATAGAGGAGGAATTTCAGGATTCACTCAATGTTATAAAAGAGATGTGGGAAGAAGATGTAAAGGGAAAAATTAATGATTATAACTGGGAGAGGATATGGAAAGTAAGAATGTTAAAGCTGTTGTCGATTAGAATTAAGGAAAATTACTATAAGACAGTGTGGAGATGGTGTCTAACACCTGTAAGATTTCACCAGATTGACAAAAAAGTGTCTAAGAATTGTTGGAGGGGGTGTCAGGAGGTTGGAACCTATTTTCATATGTGGTGGAGCTGTGAACATGTACAAAAATTTGGGATAGGGTTGTTAAAGAAATAAGTGATATAATTGGAAGTAAATTGGAATTAAACCCAAAGTTAGCTCTACTAGCAATATGGGATAGTGGGAATGAGCACATAACTAATAGAGAATTGGTAAACAACCTCCTGGCACCTGTTAGAATAATGATTGCTAAAAATTGGAAAGGGCAAGGAAACTATACAATAGAAGATTGGTATAAAGAAATTTGGGATATGGCCTTGAATGATATGTTGACATGTAAAATGAAAATAAAAAGGGGAATGTCCAGTAAAAGTGATTTTGGAGAAATATGGAGTCCCTTTTTGGAATATGTTTTAAGATCGGGGAAGGGACAAATACCTTCAAAAGAATCGTTAAAATTTTGGAAGGATGAAGAATGATTAAGAGAAGGTCTCAGGGGAATTGTCGAGGCTTATGTTGTTTGTTTATTATATTGTGTATGTTTTTTTGTGTTGAAATTAATAAAAATTATTACAAAAAAAAAAAAGAAACAGCCAATGTTATAGCATTATTGTAACAAAGACATGTGTACCTGATTGATTCCTTATTTCTAAATATATTAGAAATAAGTTTCAAATGAAGATCGTGCTGGCCCAAGATTTTTTCACGAAAATGTCAACTTAACATGGACATATGATGGAGTCATTTATTTCTGGTACACACCCTTCTTGTTGGTAGTCTTAAGGTATTTCTGCTTGTTTCTGTGTAAATGAATGAATGAATTATCCTTCCTTTATAATTAATGAACTGTGAGAGGAAGGAGTGTAAAGATTAATACAACCAAACACTGGATCTGAAGTATCCAGTTCCTAGGCTGCCCAATTGTTTCCAGATGGTAGGATTTGGGGGTGGGGGGGTGGCGGTGAGCAGGGTGTGTTTATGTGTATGTTTTATAGGCAGTATGAAAAATAGCATTTCTAGATAAAGTCATATTTTATCCTTGCCTCCTGAAGACCCAAGACATGTGAATCTTACAATTGCCTTGAAATGTTGCTTTTCCACCTCTTGATGAAACAAGGAGAAAAAAAAATAAAAATAAAGTGAACGTAATTGCATGCTTTTTTAAAAAACGCCATTGATCCTGAAAATATACTCTAGCTCATCTGCCCCATCTGCAGCAGAAAAGTGAAGGCCCCAGCTGCACACACAATGAGAAAGTCCTTGGAGAGTTAATATTTTATATATGAACTGGAGCTAAAATATTTTATCTCGAACTTTTAATAAGATTCATGGTCGTTGCTGATGCCTGTATGTATGAGTTTTTATGCATTTGGTAAAAAAAAAAATGCCAGACAACTCTATAACACTGTGCAAAAAAAAAAAAAGCAGTCTCTTGACTGACCTCTCCTGAAACATGTGCAGCTTGGTCTCCACTCAGTGGAACTTGCTACAAATGATGGGCCTACCCCCATGGGTGCTCTTGGCAATTCACAGGAACTTAAGACAGCTTCACATGATGTTTTAATAATTTGCTTCCCAACACCTGGACTTCAGGTAAAATAAATTATTGTGCTATATATCAGACTTGACGGTGTACCCCTTGGTCACCCAGTAGGCTTCATGGCTGAGCAGGGATTGGAACCTAGCTCACCCTTGCCTAAGTCAAGTACTCCACCAGATTCCACAGAGTTGCAATGTTTCAGCATTAAGGAGCTCTAGCTGATGTAAAAGAAGGAAACAAGTTGCTCCCTTATGGTGTTGGGTTGGCTCAAGTAACTTTATAATGTTTTAGGTGAGTGCGCAGTTGCTTAGTTAGCTCTTCAGAATACCTGTGGGGCCAGCCCAACACTATTCCTCAAATTATATGTTTCTGGGCTCAATGACTGTGTAGGTTTGCATCCAAAAAGTGGTTTGTTTTATGTGCTTTTCTATAATCATAGAAAACACTGGTCATGTGTTATTCAAATACTTTAAGCACAGACCCATGGAATCATAGAGTTGGGAAGGGTCATTGGAGTGATCAAGTCCAGACCCAGCCTCCATCTAAACCTGCATTGATCCAAAATATTAAAAGAAGCAATTTAGTGTCATGGCTGTGGAAACGAGCAGATTGTAGAAAACCTGACGACGAACTTGATCCTACTGAACACAGCTGGTACTTGGAAAATGGCAGGTACCACATAAAATGGTACGATGGTCCAACACTCCCAGTAAAACTTGAAACGGCCACAGAAGAGGACAGTGAAAAAGAAGACAAAGAAAGTGATTTTGACAGTGATGATAGCAGTTCCATGAAAGTGAAGAGGTCATCCAATAAAATTTATTTGTTAACACTTCTCACAGAACATAGTTTTTATTTTGTAAATTGCAAATTTTTGCTGAAGATTTAAAACACATTTGTTAAAAACAATTCAATCTTATAAATTGTCTTTTTATATATATCATCATACTCATCCTGTTTGAAATTTTGTAAAGAACATTTGAACATGTTAAACTGCAAAAAATCACAGTTGAACATGTTCAAAATGATCTGTGCATCAGATCAAGAGATATTTAGGGTGGATACTTTTGAAATGAAAGCCCTGTATGATAAACTGTAAAATCATACAATGCTGAGAAAGTGGACGTATAAGGAGATATCTCTCATAATTCCCTAAGCATTGGGGTAAACCCCATGTTATTATCCATTTTCTTAATCCTCATTAAAAATGCAACTTTTTTGTTCTTGAGTATTCTTTCGAAAGTTGTATAGTTTTTTGAGTAAATCATGGTTAAACATCACACATAACCAATGTGAACACTGATTTTATACATTCAAATGAAATTATCTCAAAAACTAGTGGAGTTAACAAAAATGTGTAATTACAAAAAGTATTTGTCATTAAATTTGAAACGTTTCAGAAAAAAATTTATCTCTGTAGCATAAACGGGTGAGACGTTATGCATATTTAAATTTGGCAACTACATAATAGCGTGGCAGCCATATTGATGATGCCATCACACAGCCCCCTACCACTGGAATTTTGTAAGACTCACTTTTCTGAGACACTTATGTCATGTATAAACAAAAAAATATTCACAAAGCTTTTACACTCTTTGGGCAAATAAATCCTGGCCTGGCTCTGGGACTATGTGTGATGAAAGCAGAAGTAATGGCAGCTGCTTCATTGGGAAATTGAAATTATCCATTTAAAGATACAGTGCAAGCATCCATCCAGGTTGCAACCTGACTACCGGAGAGCCAAACTAGATATGATGTGCCTTATGTGTTTTGAGAGGAGCTGTGGCTCAGTGGCAGACCACCAGCTTTGCATGAAGAAGCTCCTGGGTTTGATCCCAAGCATCTCCTGATAAGGATGGAAAATATCCTGTTGAAACCCTGGAGCATCACTGTGAGTCAGTGCTGACAATACTGAGCTAGATGGACCAAGGGTCTGATCCAACATAAGACAGCTTCCTATGTTCATTTTTTAAAGTGTGTATAATATCTGCAGAAGATCCATTTGGTATGTGGGGAGTTCCCCCCACCCCCATCCATGAACATTCCAAATAAAAAATAATTTCCCAAATCATGCATGGTGTGGAGAATTTGGGTAGGGATACATTTTTCTCCTTCATAATATTAGAACCTGGGATCTTCCCATGAAGCTGATTGGTAGGAGATTCAGGACAGATAAAAAGAAGGACTTGTTCACATGGTGCATAGTTAAGCTATGGAATTCACTACCATAAGATGTAGTGATGGCCACCAATTTGGATGGCTTCAAAAGTGGGTTGGGTGGATTCCTGGAGGAAAGGGCTATCAACGACTACTGGTCCAGATGGCTTTGTGCTGCCTCCAGTATCAGAGACAGAAAGTCTATATATACCAGTTGCTCGGGAACATGGGTGGGAGGGTGCTGTTGCACCTGTGTCCTGCTTGTGGGTTCCTAGTCGACAGCTGGTTGGCCACTGTGTGAATGGAATGCTGGACTAGATGGACCCTTGGTGTGATCAACCAGGTCTCTTCTTACATTCTTATGTTCCTTGAAGCTGCTATTTGCCCCAGAAGGAATTTTCCAATGCTGCCAATGGCAGATGCTCTCCCGAGGTGAATAGCAGCTTTGTGGGAGAGGGCAATTTCTATCAGGACCACCAGTATGGCGTAGTGGCTAAAGTGTTGGACTGGGAGTCGGGAGATCCAGGTTCTAGTCCCCTAGGGTGACCAGATGAAATCCAGGTCAGGGCTCATGTAACTTTAACAGTTGTAGAGCAAAGGGAATTTCAGCCAGTGTCATTTGTATGCAATTAGTTCCTGGTGAAATTCCCTCTTCATCACAACTGTTAAAGCTGCAGGGGCCCTGCCTTCTTTTGTATATGGTCACTCTAGTATAGTGTCTGCACCTTTAACTGTTATGATGAAGAGGGAATATCACCAGGAACTAATTGCATACAAATGACACTGACTGAAATTGCCTTTTCTCTACAACTGTTACAGTTACATGAGCCCTGACATGGATTTTATCTGGTCAGCCTAAGTTTTGTGCCCATGTTAATGATATATCATTAAACAAAAAACCTACGGTTTACAAAAACAATGTTAAGGCTCTACAGATTCCAACCAAGCACCAAAAAGCAGGGAAATTGGGAGTTAAGGCTCGCAAGCCTTAACGCCACATCCTCCCTAAGGAGGCAGAAAGTGCAAGTGAAATTCTCATTCTCCCAAAGCAGATAAACCATGAGGACAGGGTGGAGAATATGATATGCAGAGGTGACTGTGGAGTTGTGGAAAACTGATCACGAACAACTTAGAGCCACCTACTTCTCTTTTTTTTGTTTAGAGCACCCCTTCCCCAACCTGGTGCCCTCCAAAGGTGTTGGACTACAACTCCCATCATTGCAAGTCAGTATGTCCCATGGTCAGGAATGCTGGGACTTGTCATCTCAAAAATCTAGATATGCAATTTGATCTGCAGAGGTGACTGTGGGGTTGTGGGAAATGATGATGAACACTTAGGACCAGCTACTTCTCATTTCTTAGAGCATCTCCTTATGTTGAGAGTTGCAACCCAACACATCTGACAGGCACCAGGTTGGGGAATGTTGTTCAAGAACAAGGGAAGGCAGAATGTAGATCTCCAGAAGTTTTGGAATTCAACTTGTAAAAGCCCCTATCAGCAGGGGTAGTTATCAGGAATGCCGCGAGTTGATGTCCAAATCATCAGGATAGATCTATTTTCTGCCCACATCTGTACGAAAGTATGATGTTTTCCAGCATTAAGATATGTGATCAATCAAGGAACTACAAAAGAGCTGCATCACTTTAAATAAACTGTCAAAACCAAATGAAACAACAATGAATGAATCTTGAATACCTAGTCCAGATAGCCGTTCAGACATCAACATTAGTTTTCAACACATGACATAGGATGTCTGTTTCTTGAATATCAGATAAAGGATTTCTCTTACTTGTTCAGCAGTGTGAGATCAAAGACAGAGCTACCACCTAATACTTTCATGCGTAAGTATTATTTTAAAATTAAGTATGAATTTATTTTTGTCTTCCCCATAACACATAACATGGGAGTTACAGTGCAAAGCATCTGGAGAGCACCAGGCTGGAGAAGGTTGACTCCTATACATGTCTTCTCAGAAGCCAGTGCCACTGAATTCACTAGAGCTTTCTCCCAAGAGGTATAGGATTGCAAATTAATCTCATCTGAAAGGTGTTCAAGACAGCCAAACTAAACCTCTTCTGCTCCACTGTTGCTTTGATGAGATGGTGTATTGTGCAGGGATTGTGGGGAGTGAACAGTATATTTTTTATAACTACATTTAAAGAAAAAAACATTGGTTCTTTGAAAGGCAGGATATTGACCAAAAGTTGGAAGTGCCTGGTACATGCTCTGGTTCTAGATCTGTAATGAATAGTGCCCCTTTTGTTATCAAGAGTGCTGCTATATGCAAGATGTGTGTGAGAGAAAAGTATTGGGCAGACCCTGTATTTGGTAAGGGTATGGAACAGCATTCCCCATCCTGCTGCCCTCCAGGTATTTGAGATGACAAGTCCCAGCATTCCTGACCATGGGACATACTGACTTGCAATGATGGGAGTTGTGGTCCAACACCTTTCGAGGGCACCAGGTTGGGGAAGGGCAGCTCTAAACAAAAAAAGAGAAGGAGGTGGCCCTAAGTTGTTCGTGATCAGTTTTCCACAACCCCACAGTCACCTCTGCATATCATATTCTCCACCCTGTCCTCATGGTTTATCTGCTTTGGGAGAATGAGAATTTCACTTGCACTTCCTGCCTCCTTAGGGAGGATGTGGCGTTAAGGCTTGTGAGCCTTAACTCCCAATTTCCCTGCTTTTTGGTGCTTGGTTGGAATCTGTAGGGCCTTAACATTGTTTTTGTAAACCGTAGGTTTTTTGTTTAATGAATTTCATGGCTTTGTGTAATGGATGACTGGATATTATACAGTTGACAACCAAGCTGGCATCAGCCAGAATGTTATACCATCTTGACATCCAATATAAAATCAAAGCTAGTATTATGTGTTGAATTCACTTTTAACATTAATAAATCAACCAAAATGCTTGCATCTCCCTCATTTTTAAAGATAAAGTTATGAAACCTGGCATCATGGTAGCTCTTAGGTAGGGATATAGCTATGCCAAGTATGAAGCAGATCCGTTCATGCCTTGATTTTTAGGAATTTTTTAAAGTTCAAACAGAAATCTCTTTGGGGTCCAGGACCTTGAGCAGTACAAGTTTAAAAAATGAAATTAAAGATAAAGAGATGAAACTTGGCACCATGGTAGCTCTGAAGTAGGGATTTAGCCATGCCAAGTTGGAAGCAGATCCGTTCATCCCTTGATTTTTAGAAATGTTTAAAACTTCAATTTAATTTTTTAAATTAACTAAAATGCTTACAATTCCATCATTTTTAAAGATAAAGGGATGCAACTTGACAGCATGGTAGCTCTTAAGTAGGGATTGAGCCATGCCAAGTTGGAAGCAGATCTGTTTATGCCTTGAGTTTTAGGAATTTTTAAAACTTCAAACCCAATACTCCTCTTTGGGGTCTAGGGCCTTGAGCAGTACATTAAAAAAAAAGAAAGAAAGTAAAGATGAAGAGATGAAACTTGGCACCATGGTACCTCTTAAGTAAGGCTTTAGCCATGCCAAGTTGAAAGCAGATTGGTTCATGCCTTGAATTTTAGAAAAAAAAATGAAGTCAAACTTTTTTAAAAAAATATCCTAACCGATCTGCTTCCAACTTGGCTTGGCTCAATTCTAGGGTGACCACTAGGGTGTGGCCTAGTGGCTAAAGTGTTGGACTGGGAGCTGGGAGATCTGGGTTCTACTCCCCACTTAGCCATGAAAACCCATTGGGTGACTTGGGGCCAGTTGCAGACTCTCAGCCCAACCCATCTCACAGGGTTGCTATTGTGAGGATAAAATGGAGAGGAGGAGGATTATGTATGCCGCCTTGGGTTTCTTGGCAGAAAAAAGGTGGGATATAAATGCAATAATAAATAATAAAAAACTGTCAGGATTTCCCCAGATTTCTCCTGGTTTTTGTTCTATCCTCAGTGTCAGGGGGGATTTTATGCAATAGTCTATAATGACCTGGAATTACACACTTTCCCTTTTAAGGCCACTATTAGCATGGCAGGGGGGAATGACATGCTTTCTGGAGGTGTGTCATTCTCTCCCACTGCTCCAATTAAGGCCTTAAAAGGGAAAAATGTGTCATTCCCAGGCATTATAGAAAAGGGCCTGATTGGAGCGGTGGGGTGGGGTGAGAATGACATGCTTTCCTCCCCTCCGCTCCAATTGGGGACTTTAAGGTGGCCCCAGAAAGCCATTTTCCTGCCCCCCCACTAGGTGTCCTCTTTTTTGGTTTCCCAAATATGGTCACCCTACTCAGTTCTTGCACAGGCTGCATATCCATCCCTAGATATTTACTCAAAAGTAAGACCCATTGAATTTCCTTAGTTCTTGAAAAGCAACACACTTGCTTTTAGATTTGCCAGTCTCAGCATTCTATGTGTGCTATGAATGCCTGCTCTGTCTGTCCCTATAGTTTCCTGCAAGGTCCAGCCAGGGGAAGCCAGTAAATTAAACCCAGGGGTGGAGGGTGGGATTCCCTCAAGTTCATCTGACAGCAGGTGCTATAGAACATGGACCTTCCAGGAGTGTTGAGGCTGGATTTCTGGCAGACCCCGCCAGGCAACTTTATGGCCTGTTAGTCCCTCCATTTGGTAGCCCGCAGAGCACCTGCCTCATAAGGCAAATGGCCACATGAGAACTGTTATTATGGCCTGCTACTTTGTTTGTCTTTAGTAGTCTGTGGTCCAGATCTCTTCAGAAGGGGGAATAGTGTTTTGTGGTTGGGGTCAGCCTAAATTATCTCCAGGGGTCCCTTACTCAGTGCCTCTGATAGCAAAAACATTGAGGATTTTCCCCAACTCTGTTACACTTGAAGTTACTAGGCCTGTTGAAAATAGATTTTATAACATAAGCATGAAAACAGTGAATACCCCTTTTAATTTGTTAAACCAATGAAAACATGCCACACAAGAAGTCTTAAGATATGGTTTATAAAGAAAAGTAAATGCAAAAGAACATCAGATGCAGAAGTGAAATCTGAAACATTACTATTAGTAGTAGTAGTAGTATCCTGCCTTTTGCCCAATGCTGGGCCTCAGGGCAGCCTTACAAAACTAAAACATATACAGCTAAAACCTATAAATAGGAATATACTAGGCTGACCATATGAAAAGGAGGACAGGGTTCATCTAACTTTAACAGTTGTAGAGAAAAGGGGATTTCAGCCAGTGTCATTTGTATGCAATTAGTTCCTGGTGAAATTCCCTCTTCATCACACCAGTTAAAGTTGCAGGGGCCCTGCCTTCTTTTGTATATGGTCACTCTAGTATGTGCCTGCAACTTTAACTGTTGTGATGAGGAGGAATTTCACCAGGGACTAATTGCATACAAATGACCCTGGCTGAAATTTCCTTTTCTCTGCAACTGTTAAAGTTGCACGAGCCCTGTCCTCCTTTTCATATGGTCAGCCTAAATATACAAAAGTTAAAAATATAATTAAATACTTTTCAATATTAAAGCATTCTAAACAGTTTAAATACATAACAATTTTAAAGTCAAAGGTATAGACAGAGGTCCAGATGATTTGCCAAAGGCCTGCTGGAACAAAAAAGGTTTGTCTGCATCTGAAAACACATCAAGGAGGGAGCCAGTGTAGACTGCAAGGATTAGAAAGAAAATCCATGTGTGTACACTATGCAAAATAAACGACAGCTCAACTGTTTCTAAACCTTATTAGAAAAACAGGGTGACTAGGCCGAAACCAACGTTGTAGGCCCAGAAGCACTTTGAAAGGTTTCAACATTGTACTTAAAACTTAACACCGGCCCAAACTAATTAAATGAAGTGTTTGAAGCTTTCAACTTTATAGCAGTATGGACCAAACTCTTAGAAAAGAGGGAAAGAGCACTGTGTGTGAGTGGGGTGGGGGAAATTAAAAGAAAGGTATAGCTACCTATTCCCAGGAGAGATCTGAAGATCAGGTTACAATGGATCCAGAGGAGCCACACTCTGCTTCACCAGAGAGCAAAAGAGCAAACTGGCCTTATGAAGATAGCCCAAAGTACTCTCAGAGCCAAAGGAATGCATGATCCAGAAAAGAAAAGAGAAACTCTTCTTCTTCTTCACTCAAAAGGTCTGTGCTAGAGGCAGCAGCCATTTCCCTCACCCACCCCACATTCTAAGGCAGGAGGGAGGGGGAGAGCGATGCTACTGAGCATGTGTCAGTGTCACATTATGAGGGAAGATGGCCGCCTCATTGACTTGAATGAGAGGTTAAAATAGTCCTTAAAAGTCAATTGAAGGGAATTTTTAAAAAACGAAAAGCTTTCCACCAACTACAGTCAAGGAGGAAGAAGACCCCACCACTGGATTAATTAATAAGGCTTTAGAAATTATGCAAATTGTGAGCACAAAAAGTCTCAACCCGGAACTAAATTTACAAAAGCAAGGAGACAGGTTTGTATTCCTTTTCTAACTTAAACTGCTCTCCTTCCCTCAATCTTTCACCAACCTTCTTGAAATTTTCAGGTAATGTAAAACAAACATTTCTTTCTGGCACCTGTAAATTTCAGAAAGGTTGGTGAAACATTTTCGAATTTATGGCTGTTAGAATGCCCCCCCCCAATTATCACTTTAACATGGCGGAATGTGTTTTTTACTGACGGCCCTTAACAATGGAGGCACGATTGTGCCTCCATTAATTTCCATCAATCATTCCATTTAAGAGGCTTGGCACTTTTGAATTCTTTAAAGTAGGAGAGTCTTCTGCAAAGTGGAGGTGACTAATTGTATCACTAAGATATACAAGGTGAGTTCTTAGACCATAATACGTATTTTCATGAGAATTATGGTTCACATTGGCAGACTTGCTAAATATTACAGCTTAAATCTATTACTAGGAAGCACAATTTTCTGTAATTTAATTTTCTAAGCTTAATGAACCTAGTAAATTTGCTCTCATGTCTTCCTAAGTTAATATGTTTAATCCAATTTATTTGGCAAAAAAGGGACAAATTTATTCTTAATTGAATTAATCTAGAAATGAAAATATATGTACTGTTATAGAAATCTGTGTTTTATAATTCACAGAAGTGAAAGTCCTTCATTATTGCTTTAGCTTTGACTTTTGAAGTGTTTAAATGAAGGAAAGATGAACCAAGGCTGCCTGCATTTGTTTCTTTCCAGCGGCCTTTTACAAATTTGATAAAAGGTGCAGCACTTTGCTTTCAGTGTTTTACAATTGATAAAATCTCTTAACCCAATTGAGTGATGAGATCTTTTCCTTTGATGATGACTCATCACATTCTATTCCTTGGTACACATTTAATACACTCTACAGCATATCAATTATGGGACTTTCCATTTACTTTTAAAGACTCTGTGGCTCAGTTCGGATGACACATTAGGCAACGGAGGAGGGGGGGAACAATCGTCAGTTGTGTTGCTTATTGTATCGTCTGGAGGGCAGCACACAACGCACACACAACTGACAGTACATTAATCAGGCACTTTAAACAACGGAGTGAAACAACGGGCTTGCATGTTGTTTAGCCTGAAGCCCCGTTGTTTAAAGTGTCGTCCGAATTCAGCCCCCCTTCTCTCCGTGGACTATTCTGTTTTAGAATAGAGTTCTGCTGCCTAGAACAGCCAAAAAAACCCCAGCCGCTCTATGCAGCCGGCAGAACTCATGGTGTATGCTGGGATACGGCTGGGGGACACACGGAGGAGAAGCAGCAACTAAAATGGCCGCCACAAGCTCTTTGCAGCCTGGGCGTTTGCTGGTTCCAAGCAGCGCCTGCTGCAGTGTGTCATCTGTGGAGCTCCTCCTGCCTAATGCACGATCCGTACGTTATTTACCCCTCCATTGCTTAATATGTCGTCCGAACTGAGCCTGTGTGTTTGTGTGTGTGTGTCTTCGGGTGACCATATGAAAAGGAGGACAGGGACCTGTATCTTTCACAGTTGTATTGAAAGGGGAATTTCACCAGGTGTCATTGGTATGAATGCAGCACCTGGAGAAATTCCCTCTTCATCGCAACAGTTAAAATTGCAGGAGCCCTGCTTAGTGTGACCAGATACAATGAGGGCAGGGGTTCTGCAGGTGCTGCATGCAGACAAATGACACCAGGTAAAATTCCCCTTTCAATACAACTATGAAAGATACAGGAGCCCTGTCCTCCTTTTCATATGGGTGTGCGTGCATGTGTGTATGCCTGGGTCTTAAGATCTTCAGAAGAGGCCCTCCTTTCAAAATCACTGTCTTCAGAAATGTGTTTGGTAGTGATCCAAGAGAGGGCCTTTTTGGTGGCCACTCCCAGAATGGAACTCCCTCCCAAGGGAAGCAAGATCCGCTCCTTCTCTTCTGTCTGTCCACTGACAGGCAAGGGCTGCTTTATTTAAGAAGGCCTGTAGCCTGTAAGTGGGTGTGTTGGGTTGAATTCTGTTTGGTACTGCTGTGCTGTAATTGTTTTTGAATTGAGCATAATGTATCTTCTTTATTGGTGTTTTTGTCAAGTTTTATTAGTGATTATAAATTCCCTTAAGTGCCAGTTTTGGTAGAAAGGCAGGGTACAAGTCAAATAAATAAAGAAATGATCCAACTGGCTCACTATTATCATCACTGGCAGCAGCTTTCCAGAGTTTCAGGCAAGGGTTGTTTCAGCCCTATCTGGAGATGCTGGGGATGAACCTAGGACCGTCTGCAGGCAAAACATGTGCTCTACCACTAAGCCACAACCCTTCCCAAACTTAACTCTCAGGTTCTCTTCCCTCTGCCTCCATCTCCATCACTTACACCTCAATGTCCTTCTAGGATAGCAGCTCAAAATTAATTTTAAGAAGTAATCCACAAACAATTAAAATAAAAACCAAAGGAAAATGTCTACTGGTTTAGATCACAGTTTTTATCTGTAATTTGAAACCAGACTAGAGCTGTATCAAGTGCAAGTTAGTGTAGAATCAGGACCTGAACACTGAGAGCAGTAGCATAGATGATCATACCAGGAGTTTCCCAGTTGCCAAGGCACCCCTAGCTTTTATATATTTTCAGGAAAACAGCAATCAGAAGGGAAATAGTCGCTAAAATGCAGTTTTAAGGCCAATAGATTTAATATTAAAATCAATTTTGTAGTATGTTTGCCTGATATGCACAAAAATTCAAAGAGGCAATAAATATAAACAGAATGGCTGATTTCTTGGATTCACTCCAGTATAATTATAGCTATTCACTCTTGGTGACTCTGTGTTGTGTGTGTGTGTGTAGCTCAAAGCTATTTGTGTGCTTGGAGATACAGTAGCAGTCTGTTTCTACATGTGTCCTCAGGTGACTGAAATGCAAAACTCAGCAAACATGGAGGAAGATGCATTGCTAACCTGTTTTATTTGCATGAGTAAAATCAAAGGGATCATAGGGCAAGCAATATCGTTTCTTTTTAGCAGGAATAATGCCCATCTTACTGTACTGATACCCTGCTTATTCATTTTGGACTTGTACTTGATATCTCCCAAAGGTTCCCCTCCCAAATAGTATAATCCTAATAGGCAATTACATAAAATCATTATCAATCACATTTATTGCAAACATTAAAAAAAAACATTAAAAACTATGAGGTCATGGAAGACAAAAACACAATGCCACATAATGTGCCAATTTAGTTCCATTCAAAATAGCTGGCAGCAAAATAGAGTCGTTTTGCTGACAAATATATAAATGAATCCTAGGTGATATATCTGTTTGAGAATATAATATGAATAGAGTCTAAGCTTGACCAGATTGTAGCCTACTGGTATCTACAGCTGGGCACAAATGGTCTCTGAAAATTCTTCATCCTATTTGTGGGCAGAGTAATTGGGGAACCATTTCTCTGAATGTCTCCAGGGAGAGGGGAAATTCTCCAAGATGTCACGAGTGGGGCTCACCATAAGCTATGGTGGTTTCACAGCTTCCTTCTTGTTTCCTAAGCGACTCTGCTGCCAGCCTAACCACCAGTTTTTGTTATCTTCTGCCTAGCATTATTCTGGGGCATTGTGGGTGGGAAAGGATGACTGTCCTCCCCTCCATCCCCTCAGTGGTGGAGAATATTCAAAGAAGTAGCTGGGAGGGGGGAAAAACTCAGAAATTTTCTCCGAAAAAAATATCCTTTGTGAAATGTCATCTCAGCTCTCAAAGTAATGGGCAATAGGATATGGAACTTCAGACCATAGAAAATTACATTAGCTAATCTTAAGGGGGATGTGCAAATTCAAGCTCAAAGCTGATTCATGTCTATATCAAATTGTAAACATTTTTTCGCACGAAAATGTGTGCATAATTTTTTTAAAAATGTATGCATTAATTATGCATATTTTTTTTAAAAAATTACACATTTTCTCCCATTGACTAATGTGTGTTTATGTGCATTTTTCAAATGTGAATAATTTTATGCACTTTTTCGTATGTATACATTTTTCGAACACAGTTTTTAAATTGCACTAATTGCATCACAAGCTTGGAAATATGTGGTTGCATTTGGGGGCAAGATCTACACTACCGCTTTAAAACGGTTTATAACAGTTTTGACAACAGTTGGGGCCCATGACACACTCCATATAAAGTTTTCAAAACGTTTTCAAAGTGCTTTGTCCTGCTTGGTGTAGATCTGGCCGGGGTCTGCAGTCAGTTCTGGGAGCTGCAAATTGGGTATCTGGTCAAAACCAAACTGAAATGAACTCCTCACCATCCCTACCTATGACTAACGCTATGGATATTCAGGGGCAATGCTAGGCTCCAAATGGGAGAAGACGATAAGAAACCTCTTTGCAGAACTTCCCCCAAGCATCCGCTCTGTATCACTCTTGCTACAGGCCTGTGTCGACCTCTATGGGTAAGTTGCCATTCAAACCACAACATCAGTTCATCTGTGCTGCAGGAGGTTATATCAACATTTCAGCTGTCTGAGAGCTAGTGCACAAGCACATCTGTCTGTGTTCTTATCCCTAGACCACTTGGCCAGCATAGGCAGGAGAACACTTCCGGAAAAGGTATAGGGAAATAGTAACCTGCATTTGGAGAAGCTGTTGATTTCATGTGGGGCAGTAGCTCTTAGGTATCCCATTGTTCTATGATAAGTGATCAGGAAAAAAAATCTCTCCATGTGGAGTTAAGGGCTATTGTGATATCAAGAGCATCATCAGACACACATTTTATAGCACACTCATTACTAGCCACTTACAGATGCTCCTGGGTCCTTTTGATGACACCGTCTGTCAGGTGCTTCATGAGTTGAAAGCTTGGCAATTGTTGTGAGAAAGTCTGTCTCTGTTCTGTGCTTAACTGTGGCTGCTAGCCGAGGCCTTGAGTTTCCTTGAGAACAAAGATATGTTTTGAAAAGGTGGGGGGCTATCTTGCAAGCTGTCTCTCACATAGTATCGTCATCAAGAGGAGGTTGAACCGTGCCGCCCTGTTGGCATATGAGTTTGGGTTACAGGTCTAAGGTCCTGTCTGTCAAGTGGCTTAGAATAGCCAGCCTCCGGGCTATAAGAGGAACGAGCAAAAGGGGAGGCCCTTTGCTAGGAATCATCTGTTCGCTTGTTCGCCTGTTCTACAGTAACCATCTGGTTCTACGCTTGCCAAGAAACTCGTGTTTGGGATTCTATCTGGTTTGGAGATGTTGGATGCACTCTGTACATGTTCTGTTGCTATTTGGACTTGGAATTTCTAAGAACTAAGCCATGAAAAGTGCTCTGTGGCTTTTCATAGATTTGGACTTGCAGATTACTGTTCTGGATTCGTGTTCTATAGCCTGTTTTTCCCTACATGGAGCCAAAGTACGGGCACAGGGAGACTCTGAGGCTGATCGTTGCTGTTCTGGAATTGTGTGTGTGTGTGTGACCTGTGAGAGAGCCTTCCTCAGAGCCAAAGCTACAAGCAGGGAAGGCTTCCTAAGTCGAAGAGGTTCGTCCCCTGACATCTTGCTTACGTGATCAGCTCAGTGTCCCTGGCAAGCTGAGTTTGGTTTGGTGCAAGATGATCTTGTCTACTGTCAGACTTCATGCACTGCTGTGCTGGGGTTTCTCCTTTGAGGTTTTTCTTCGTGTTCCTGATGAGTCAGTGTGTGTGGCTACTCCTGACCACATGGGACAGGGGCTAACTCTAAAATGTCTCCCCCTGAGTGATTTGCTGTTCACATTAAGCCGTTGTACCTGAAAGCTATCTGGTCCGTCTTCAGCTTCAAGTGTGTGTATGCAGAAATGAAAACGTTATGCTTGAATTCTGTGTGATTTTACAATAAAAGAAATCTCACTGTTTTTGGAGTGTGTCAGTTTGCCTAAAGTTTGTGAGCAGAAGCCTGGGGTGAGCTTGCGTCACGACACCATCTACCTCCCATGCGTCTCTTGTTCCTTCTGGTCCTCTTTCCATGGGGAAAAAAAAGACCCAGAAAATCCAATCCAACTTTTTTGGTTTGAAGCGAAATGCGCTGCCATTTCCTGCTGTGTGCAGGAAAGCAGCACGAGAAAGATGCCCACTGAATGGGCCACTTGGTCTTTGTTACTCTTCAGCATCTGAAGAAAGAGGAAGCTGCTTGTCCCTATTGTGGGACAGAAGCATGATTCAAAGCAATGGGAGAGAAATGCAATTTCCCCCCATCTGAAGAAGCTCCAGGAGCCCATTGACCCATCCTCTCCATCTGATATTTGACAAATCAAAGCTAGATGGGCCATGCTGCATATATTAAAGATAATTCAACAGCACCTTGCTAGTGATAACAATTTTCTCAGCTACGGTGAAATACATACGACTTGCTGAACAGAACAGCTTTGTGTACGGCCTGCTTGTTGGCTTTTGTACATTGAGCAGATATCTACCTACTGGCCAAATTCCTTCCCACCCATTTTTATTTGTTTCCTTGGATCACCTCACTTGCCAAAACACGATGTTTTACAAATCGATCCCAAGAATGTTGGGGCTCTGCATCATTTCTGGGCTTTCTGGAGAGGTTGTTCTTTTCCTTCTTTTTTTAGTGTGATTTTTATGAAGAAAATTGCTGTGTGTTTTGCATGCTTCCTTGCAGCCACTGACCACCAGGTCCTAAAATCCACGAATCCCCTCTCTGTAATCATGTCTTGGCGTGCTGCGCAAACACTCAGAAATAATTTCCGAAACCCACTTTGTACGGCACAGAGCACGTATAGCAAGTGGCTGCATGATTCAAAATGACTAACAAAATGTTAGGCTATTTATATGTCAGAGCTGGTAACAACTGTCTTTAGCTAGGGGTCCCCCCCTCCACCAGAATCACAGCAAAATGAAGCAAACAAGGCAGTGTTGAGAAGGGAATGAATGGGATCTTGTTGAAGACATCTGTAGGGGTTTTTGACATTTGACTTTTCCACCATCATTTGTAAAGATTCTGCCTTCTATTTACTTGTCAGCAACTGGATTTAATTCTCAGATGCTGCAAGAAGGTTTTCATGTTAAGATATTGATATAACAAATTGGTGATTTGCCTCCCCCTCCTCCCCAGATTGATTGTAGAGCTTTTGGTGAGAAAAACCTAGCACTTTCCTCCTCGCTACCCCCAACCCCAGAAGACACCTGCTGGGAGACAAGTCTGAATACTATATATGACTTCTAGCTAGCAATTTGCAGATCTTCTCAAAAACAGATATTCCCCCATCCCAAATGAAAATTACATTAAAGCTTTAGTGGAATAACCTTGCATAAAATGGACTTGGCTATCCACTGTCAAGTGGTGTATTAACATACTGATTGGTTGTTACTCCTGTCAGTCTTACTTCTGCAAGATTATGACAGGCCACACAGCAGGAAGCAAATGATCATTAATACCCTTTCCTCTGGGACACAATAAAATGCCTTTCACTAGCATACAAATAAAATACATAAAGCTTGTCAGAAAAGGTGACAGAAGGAGAAAGATGTTTTTTTAAAAATGGCTTTGAAGAGATTTTTGTCCTGGAGTATGTCATCTTGCCAGAAAACATCTTTAGTCATAGATTTTTCTTTTCAAATCTTCCAGCTTCTTCTCCTAATAGGTTTTTAAAAATTTTAAAAGCAGTAAATACTGAAAATTGCTTTCTGCTTTCAAAGTGCAATTTTACTGTATGCATTTTTATCTCTTGTAGGACAGAAAGACATATCATGTTTAATGTCTTTCTTCATGAATGCAGTGAACCATCGATTAATCCATTGGTCCATGCTTTCCTATCCATGAAAATATATTTTAAAATAATACCTGAAAAACATGCTCTATGACCATTTTGTATTACAGTTGTTGTTCAGAAGAATTAAATCCTGCCCGGGGCTGTTGTAGGCTATGTAGCCACTCTGAAACAAATTACTCTCTATTGGTATGTTTTCCCTTTGTTTTAGGAAATCATTTCTACATCAACTAGTCTCCAGACGGCTACTATGAGAAACAAACTTCTATTGATGAAATTTAATTCAATAATAAGAAGTGTAAGGAGAAATAATACTCTTTTGGTTATTGTTTGACTCATCAGCTGGAAATGACGGGGGGGGGGGGAAGAGATCTGGGGATGTGTTGATCATAAAGTAACTATGGGTGACCAATGGGTTTCAGCTGTAAAGAACGCAGATAGAATCAAGGCATTTATATTTATAATATGGAGTAAGATGTGTTAGTACACGTAATCCTTATACAAGGATCTGAGGTGTGTGGGTGGGAACTCACGCACATAAAAAGAGTAAGCCTGTTGTTTACTTAAGAAAAGAACGGAGGAAAGAAAGAAAGAAATGTGATTACAGAGATAGAAACAACAACAGGGGTTCAATAGCTGTAAAAGAAATCCTGAGAAAAATGCAGGAGTCCCAGCTGCATAGACAGAAAAGTTTTTTGGCAGAACAACCCTATTTATGTTTACTCAGAAGTAAGTCCCACTGCATTCAATAGGGCTTACTCCCATCTAAGTGTGAATAAGATTACAGCTTTAATAAAGACTACAGCACATCGGAAGAGGTTAAAAAACATCTCTGTTGGGGTTATTAAAGTTAAAGTAGGCTAACCATATGAAAAGGAGGACAGGGCTCCTGTAACTTTAACAGTTGTAGAGAAAAGGGAATTTCAGCCAGTGTCATTTGTATGCAATTAGTTCCTGGTGAAATTCCCTCTTCATGACAACAGTTAAAGTTGCAGGGGCCCTGCCTTCTTTTGTATATGGTCACTCTAGTATAGTGCCTTCAACTTTAACTGTTGTGATGAAGAGGAATTTCACCAGGAACTAACTGCATACAAATGACACTGGCTGAAATTCCCTTTTCTCTACAACTGTTAAAGTTACAGGAGCCCTGTCCTCCTTTTCAGATGGTCAGCGTAGTTAAAGAATATTGAGCATACAAGAATTAATGGCTATAAATGGCTATTAATGGCTTAACCGTTGGAAAAGTGAAATTCTAGGATTGTGGCCTTGCAAAGAAACAACACCACTGGTTGCAGGACACCGTAAAGTATATTTTTCATTCCCTCTGTTTCTGAAGTTCAGAGGTGGATGTGAAGTTCAGATGTGAATGCATGTAGCCGAAACTGCACAATACACACACAATAGGGAGGCAATAGCAGGTCTGGGGTAACCCTGGTGTTTGCAGAAGAACACCCCCCTTTAAAAGCAGAACTTAGTGGCGATAGAATGCACACAGACTGGGAGGGGGAATCTGGAAAACTGAGGGGGGAGGAATATAAAAGATTATAATGGAGGAGGGCCTGAATGGAACATGGAACAAGAGCACACCATACTGTAACGTTTTCTTGCAGGTATTACTTGGACATTTCATACTTCTGAAATACTGAATGAATGCTGAAGAACTGTTCTATGCACTGTTCAACATTGAAAAGGGCCCAGCCAGAGTCCAGCCTGAGGCTTCCAATATGTATGTATGTGAGAGAGGAACAAACTTCATCAGATACCAGGATGAAAGAATATAATATATATATATCACCCCCTCTCCAAATTGGAAAATAAAGAAAAAATTACATGGGAAAAGAGGAGAATGAATGTCAGAGAGGAGAGAATTCCAGTTAGAAGGTAAAGCAAAGGGGGAAGGACAGAGGTGTATGGTATTGGATTGGGTGACCATATTTGGGAAACCAAAAACGAGAACACCTAGTGTGTGAGGGGGAATCGGCTTTCCAGGGCCTCCAGTAAACATGTCATTCCCTCCCCCCCCCCCCGGCCACCTTAAAGGCCTTAAAGGCCCGGAAGGCCGCAATTGGAGGGGAAGGCATGTCATTCCCAGCCCCAATTGGAGCAGTGGGGAGGATGACATGCCTCCACAAAGTTCATTATTCCCCCTTGTCATGTTAATGGAAGTCTTAAAGGAGAAAGTGTGTCATTCCAGGACATTATAGAAAATTACAGAAAATTCCCCAACACCCAGGATAGAGCAAAAACCAGGACAAATCCAGGGAAATCCTGACAGTTGGTCACCCTAGAAGGAGAGATTGGAAAGGCAAGAAAAGAGAAAGGAAAGAAAAGGAAAGGCAGATGCCAACATAATTTGCAAGATAAGGGAAAGCACCAGTTTGTACAATATATTTAAGAAAGGTGTTGTCTGTCTGTCCATCTGTCTTTCTTATTTTATATGTATGGCTTGTGGCCACTTGGTCAGTCTACAGCATATATCTATATACTACCTAGTTCACACTAGGGATGTATATCGTATCAGTCCGATGTCCAATAACGAAGCGATAAGGTCATTATTGGACATCTGATTACCGATAATGATCATTTCCTCAGGTGGCCCTATCTGATCGGATCCGATATCCATATGTCCGTTAACTATCGGACATATCGGATATTTGGACTGCCATTTCAAGTGTTTTCCCCATAGGCTTGCATTGGAGGAAAGAAAGCTTTCCCCCAATGCAACCCTGTGGGGAAAAACACTGGGCCGGCACTCCCTCCCTCCCCCCACTCACGCTCCTTACCTGCCCCCACCCCCGCCACCCCGTACTACAGCTAAACAGGCTTTCCGGCCTGTTCGTCAGTACAGAGAAGCGCTGAGTGATGATGACATGACTTGGAGCTTCTCTGTACAGAGGAACAGGCCAAAAAGCCTGTTTAGCAGTAGTACGGGGCAGAGGCGGCAGAGGTGAAGGTGGCAGCGGCAGGTAAGGAGCATGAGTGGGGGGAGGGAGTGCGAGTGGGGGAGGGAGGGAGTGCCGGCCCAGTGTTTTTCCCCATAGGCTTGCACTGGGGGAAAGCTTTCTTTCCCCCAGTGCAAGCCTATGGGGAAAACACCTGAAATGGCAGTCCGTAATCAGATCAGAACTTCCAATATTGATCAGATATTGGATCTGATCAAATCTGGGCACCCCCCGATATGATCGGATCTGATATTTTTAATATCAGAAATTCCAATCCAATTACGATTCCAATATTTCTGGCTGTGCACATCCCTAGTTCACTCACTGATGGTTCCCATGCACACAAAAAAAGAATGTGTAAGAAAATGAGTGGCAAGCTCACATGGGCGAACTGGCCCTTAGTGTCATCTACACATTTCTTCAGGACGCCCATACGTCCCTCCCCCAAATCACTCATGAAGACACAGAATAAAGCCCAAGCCCAATCTCTAATGAACTCCACTAATACTGAAGTCTCAGTTCCATTCAGACAATAGTCTAGCAGCATGAGTACACCTGGCCTCCAAAAGGATAGAAGAGCTGACCTCTGGGACCTTCAGAGACTAACAGAAGCTGGAGATCTACAGTTGCCAACTGTTGGTTAGGCCTGGACTATGATGAATTCTGGAGCCTGAAATAGAAGTAGACATAGGTCTACCACTCTTCTCTCATACATGAATTTCTGCCTTTCAGCTCAACATTTTATCCTTGCTTCAACCAACATCTTGCAGTAAATATGGTGGGACCTACTGCTCTGCCAAAACATCTTCCCACATTTTTTTCCTGACCATTTTCATTCAATTTGATAGAAAAGAAATTGCTTTCAAAAAGAAATTTAATGGTGAAGAAAATTTCAGAGAAATTCTTATGCGTTGGGTTTGGGTTCCTTGTTCTTACCTCACATTGGAGGCGGACAAGGAGGGTGTGCAAATGCCTGTTTTTTAGGGGTGTGCACGGACCCCCCCCGGATTGGATCGGGACCCAGATCGGGACCTCCAATTTTGTCCTGGATCAAATCAGACAAAATCGGAGGGGCCCCCAGACCGGATTGGGCCCGATCCCGATCCAAAAATCGGACATCCGATTTTTGGATCAGCCGTCATTTTTGTTTTCCCCATAGACTTGCATTGGGGGAAAGAAAGCTTTCCCCCAATGCAAGTCTATGGGGAAAAAATGGTGGCGGGTGGGTGAGAGGGGGCCTAACTCCCTCCTTCCCCCTCGCAGTTCTTACCTCCCGGGGCCATCCGCTGTGGATAGCCCTGGCAGGTAAGCCTCCTCCCCCACGCTCCTTACCTCCCCCTCCCCCTGCTTACCTGCCAGGGCCATCCACTCCCCTCCGCCACTGGCCGCTACTGCGAGCAGGCTTCGCGGCCTGCTCCTGAGTAGCATGCCAGGTGATCCTCCGATCCATTCCGATCTGGATCCAGTCCTCTTCGGATCAGATCGGATTGGATCGAACGATCCAGCGGGGTGATCAGAAATTGGATAATTGTATCCGATTTCCCCTGGATCGGATCCGGATCGTGGATCGGACCCGATCCAGTGCACACCCCTACTGTTTTTCATTGTACAATAATGTCTCCAGCAGCCTGTAGGCTCCTCAGCTCCCCATACTTCACTTAAAGCCCTGAAGAAGATATCATGAGGTTATTAGGGATGTGCACTGACCCCCCGGATCGGATCGGATAGCGGATCGGAATCGGACCTGGGGGGTCGGATCGGATCGGATCGGATCGGAGGCTGGTCGGATCGGATCAGACCAGATGTCCGATCCGGATCGGACGCCATTTTGAATGCTTTTTCCCATAGCCAAGTATTGTTTTACAAAAACGCCTATAACTTTTTCATTTTTAAAGATAGAAGGATGAAACTTGGGCACATTGTAGACTGGTTAGGGGTAGTTATCTGTGAGAAATTTCAGAAAGATTGGTGCATGCATTTTGTGGCAATTAATTTTTTAATAAATACCCAGGAATGCCTATAACTTTGTCATTTTTAAAGTTACACACATGAAACTTTGCCACATTGTAGGGGGTACCTTGGGACCTATGTGTGTGAAATTTCAGAAACGTAGGTGCTTGTCTTGTGTGGCAATTAATTTTTAGAAAAATGGGTAGTAGTGGGGTAAATACAGTTACGCCTCCCATTTTTTTATTTTTGAAGATACAAACAGGAAACTTGGGCACATTACAGGTACCACTTGCCTTGATATGTGTGTGAAATTTCAGAAACATTGGAGCTTTCCTTGTGTGGCAATTAATTTTTGAAACAATGAGGAAAGAAACACCTATAACTTTGTCATTTTTAAAGTTACACACATGAAACTTTGCCACATTGTAGGTGGTACCTTGGGACCCATGTGTGTGAAATTTCGGAAATGTAGGTGCTTGCCTTGTGTGGCAATTAATTTTTTAATAAATACCCAGGAATGCCTATAACTTTGTCATTTTTAAAGTTACACACATGAAACTTTGCCACATTGTAGGCGGTACCTTGGGACCTATGTGTGTGAAATTTTGGAAACGTAGGTGCTTGCCTTGTGTGGCAATTAATTTTAGAAAAATGGGTAGTGGTGGGGTAAATACAGTTACGCCTCCCACTTTTTTTATTTTTGAAGATACAAACAGGAAACATGGGCACATTACAGGTACCACTTGGCTTGATATGTGTGTAAAATTTCAGACAGCTGGGTCCAGGCATGTGGTGGCAAGGTATTTTTGAAACAATGAGGAAAGAAACGCCTATAACTTTTTTATTTTAAAAGTTAGAAGTCTGAACATTGCTCACTTTGTAGATGGGTTAGGGGTAGATATGTGTCAGAAATTTCAGAATTATAGGTCCAGGCATTTGATGGCTATGGAATTTTTAAATTACATGTTTCAAAAAAATCTCTACAGAGGCCAGGTCTTCCCCTCCCGCTTCCCGCGAAGAAAAGGAAACACTCTCTCGTCTCGATCCCTTTGATCCTTGCTAGTAGTATCCATTACAGGGCTTGTGTTTCCTTTCCTACTTTCACTTTTCAAGCAGAACGGCTGAGCCTAGCTGAGTTTTGCAGCCATGCGTGCAAGGAAGGATCACTCTGGTCTCGATCCCTTTGATCCTTGGTAGTATCCATTACAGGGCTCGTGTCTGCTTTCACTTTGTACTCAAGCAGACACGAGCCCTGTAATGGATACTACTGTGTAGGTCATACCTAACATGGCAGAAATCCAAGTAAATCAGGTTCACTGTGGGTTGGGTTGAGCTTAAAACTCAAGTATATTGACCTAATAGGGAAGACCAAGAGCTCAGTGGTAGAGAACATGCTTTGCATACAGAAGGTCCTAGGTTCAGTCCTTGGCATCTCCTGGTAAAGCTGGGAAAGATCCCTGTGTGAAATCCCAAAGAGCCATTGCCTGTTAGTGTAGAGTGGCCAATACTGAGCTAGATGGTTCTGTGGTCTGAGTCTGTGTAAGTCAGCCTACTATGTGTCTATGGATTACTGTAATGTGTTGTATGTGGGCCTTCAGTTAGTTCAAAGGGGAGCTGATGGTTAATAAGTGGGACTGGCCGATTCAACCATGTGATGCCAATGCTTCATCAGCTGCACTGGCTTCCAGTCCATTTCTGAACCCAATTCAAATTGTTGGTATGGACCTTTCAAGCCCTACATTACTTGACACCAGAGTATCTAAAGGTACATTTCCTCTGGCGTTTACCCTCTCCGACCCATAGGTCATCTTCAGAAGCCCTCCTTCAGGTGCCCCTGCCAAAAGAAGTTAGGTGGGTGGCCCCAAAAGAGAAGCCCGTCTTGGTGGTGGCACTCCACTTATGGAATAAACTCCCCAAAGAGGTTCTCTGGGCACCTAACACCGTTATCTTTTTGGCACCAGGCAAAAACTTTTCTTTTCTCATAGGTATTTTAGAGACCTAGTTCTAGGTTATTATGGCTGTGTTATCTATTTCTGTGTTGATTATTGTTTGCATTACATTTTATTCTATTCTTTTGAATATTTATATTGTATTTTTATATCTTTAACAGTGTTTTAAAATGGCATTTTAGTTTTTTAACTGGTTGTGATCTGCCCAGAAACATTAGCTATTGGGCAGATTAGAAATATACTAAATAAATAAATAAATAAATAACTGATGATAAATCCAAAGAAACAACAACAACAACAACAACAACAACAACAACAACAAATAAAAAAGTAGCTTGTCCCTACATGCAGTCCCATCCTCATGCTCAGGATCACAAGACCAGTCATATTGTCCATATTTTCATAACTGTGGTGACACATTTGAAGCCATTGCAACCATGGAAATCCCTGCAGTGTGAATGTGTGTATCCCTGGTGTATGCCATGGATTTCTTTACACTCTTCATAGGGACAGGATCACATGTAAAGCCAAGTTCCTTTCCTTTCCTTTTTGTACTATGTAAGCTGGGTCTTTAAGAAGCTCTGCAGACATGGCTTGGGAAAAATAATAATAATAACTTGAACTGCAATAACCCACTAGAAAAATGTTACAAGTGTTGAGCAATACTATATCCTGTTTTATGAGAAAGGAAGAGACTTCTCATGAGAATGTTTGAAATGTCACTTAGGTTCAGTTTCGAGTTGGTTGCAGGTGGTTCTACAAAGCGTTCATTTGAAGGGATATGTGTTTATACAGTTGTTGCAGGAAAATGGAACCGACTGGCTGGACAACTACTAAAACAAGCAATTCTGCTTTGATCTTCTTGGTTCCTATTCTTTCTGAAGATGGAAAAGTGGTTTTCATTGTTTATTCCTTTTATTCTGCTTATTTTAATTTCTCGACATGCTCATGCCACCACTTGCCTCCCTCCTTTCTTCGTAGCCATGAAGGCATTATTGTGCTGGTAGAGGGAATAAACTTCTTGCCTTTTTTTCTGTGTAAATTTGCTGCTATTCTACAGCTGCGCCAGATCAGTGGAAGTCAGGATGTGCCGACACCTGACTCTTCAGAGATTGCATTTCTTCTTAATGACAGCAGAGTTTTTGAAATAACATCATTGGTGATGTGTGCATATTTATTTGCCAAACCATTCTAGTTGTTGGAACACTCATTATTTTTATAGTCAAACAATAATATCCCACCAGCCCCTGTGGGTCACCTTGGCTTAAAGAGAAGAAGGGAGCTCCTGCCTTGTATGGTAATCGTACAAAATAATTATTCAGGTGATGCTGAGATGTATAGCTAAACAAATAGATTTTTACCAGGACTTTGATACTAAATACATTTCCTTGGAAACAAGCCCCATGATTTAAGATGGGCAGGGTATATTTGTCTAGACTCGTGGTTTTCAAACTTCCCAGCTTTAGAGAACCAATTCCACATTGTATGGTCTTCTCTGGAATCCCTGCATAGAATCATAGAATAGTAGAGTTGGATGATTCTGTTTGTCTTTTTGTTGATGTTGAACATAGTCTCAATTCACACAGGGGGCTGGCAAAGATTATTGAGCGTCACCATTGTTTTGTGTGAACTGAGATTGAGACCTGAAGGACACACAGTACATCTTTAAGCTGTGCATCTTAGTGGATAGTCTGTAGTAGTAGGAAAGCTTTCTCAGGGAAACTTCCTTACCATGACCGCTCTTCTCGTTGAGAATCTGTGAACCCCAAGATTCTCTGCGACATGGCTTGAAATCTATTAGTCTAAAGAGTTCTGCCAAATCTAGCACCTTGTGAACTGCTTCCAAGTTTACTGAAGGTTGTAAGGTGGCAAAAGTCTTCACAATCAGCAACAGAGCAGCATCAACTTCAAAGTGTTGATTCTAGAACTCAATAAGAGGGTCAACTACTTCATTACAGAGAGCACCAACATCTCTTCCATCAGATTCATACTGGGTGGTTTTCCTTGCATCTCTTCTTGTGCTTTGTTACCAGCTGAGTTCCTTTCAGCATCCTTGGTCCATCTGGGAGTGTAACAGCTTCATCCTTGAAAGCCTTGACCCACCGACCCACCCACCACATAAATACTGTTCTTTCAATGCCAATAGCTTTGATTTCTCCAGCTTCTCTATATTGAGGATGGTGACTTCATTTTCTTGCAGCTGTTTCTGGTGCCTACTGAAGACTGTAAGTACATTGGCCAGAAAAGACAGAAGTTAGAGCTTATCTTCTTCAAGAGGAATGCAAGAAACTGCCATCTCCTTACACCTCTTCCTGAAGAGGACTAGGGAATGCCAGAACTCTAAGAGTGCAAGGGGACAGCAGTTGTTGGCTTCTGCAATGTCATGAAGTTCTCTGGATATGAGCCCTAATGTGTGGAAATATGTGTGCAGGCCTACAAGCTGATGGAGCATGTGTCCAACATTACCAACTAACTTATTTGTAGATCTCCATGCCAGATTTAACCAGTGGACTATACAGCAGAACTTCAACAGAGGGACAGAAGTTACTTGATCATTGTCCTTCATTTTGTATTGGAAGAGAGTCCACAAACCAAACTTCTCACCTATACTAACAGATGCTCCATCTGTGACCAAGGAAGATACATGCATGAAAATATACCAAGCTGATGCAGATCCAACTGTCTTGCTGCAGGCATCTTCAGCTGTATCCAACACTCCTTTTGTGCTGCAGCTGCAGGGATCATTAGCACTTAGAAAATACTGCTTTTTATTCTCAGATTTTGTAATGACTTTTACTCTTACATAAACTTTGTCAGTTCTGGTTTGGTCCACACTGCCATCATACCTCAGAGGCAGCACCAATGTATCTTCAGCCAATTTCTTGGTGAGACTGTCTCTGTCACTTCCTACAACGCACTGCATAATTTTTTATGGGCATATGGAGTCAAGTACTGAAAGTCCATCTTTGCCCTATGTATGAATTCATTACTGTTATAGGGGGGGAAACAAATGCTAACTTACAACTACTCTTGCAGGAAATGAATATGCACTCAGAGTCAGTTTCTTTGCATTTTCTTTACTGTGCAAGAAGAAAGCGCCAGCTTTGCTAGTTTTTCATTGGCCTTGGATATTGTTTTCCTATAGAGAAAACCTATGTGGTTTTCACAGCTGTCAAGATTGACAGTTGGAGCACTTTAATGTTCACTGTGAAAGGATTGTTCCAGTTGTTTCTGAATTGTCTCATTCCTGTAAATACTCCCACATTCTTTTGTTATGGGGGGCATCTTAGTACTATGCCAGGAAACTTGAAACATGCTCTACACCTAACTTAGTATTGTTCAAAGGCATTGTCTTTTGGATTGTGCATGATTAATTCGGAAGCTGGTTTCATAACACCTTATGACTCGACACTCCACCAAACACGGTTGGCTTAGAGAAAGTGTTTTCAGCATCTCCAACAACATTGTGAGCTTCCCCAATTTTCTCCTGATTGTTGGCAGAGTCAGGGGGCATTTGAGAGTACTGCTGATGCAGCAGAAGGCATTGCATTGGTAACAGCAAACAACACTAGAGGTTCATCAGCAGGCAGATGAGAGCTTACCTGTGAATGATGAATTGGCAGGTGGCACAAGAGGTATGTCAGCTAGGAAAGCCACTGCAGGTGGTGGTGGTAGTGCATTGTTGGAAGATACAAGCCAGCATTTCAGGGAGCTTGGTTTTGCACCAGCAGTCTTGCATTCGTGTTTTTTTCATCCTAGTACAATTGGTTTACCAAAACATTTTTTTTAAGTGGGAAGGATTTAAAAGGGATTAACAACTGACTAACAATATGGGTTAAAAGAAAGCCAAATAACTACTTTTCCCCCTTCAGTGTTAATGTATCCCTACAGCCTCAGCCTTTGTGTTTGTCTGTACATGAAATCCTTTGCAAATGCAAAGTGGTTTGGTGAAGCCTGAGCTCCACTCTAGCAACCTGTGCTCCAACTACTGTCTCCAGCAGGTTCAGAAACACTTGAACTGGCTTCTTCCTTCTCAGGCCTTCAGCAAATGTAACCTGGGGGTAACAGAGTTCTTCCTAGTCCCTTTCAGCTGACAGTTCAATAGAGGACAAACCAACACTCCTTCCAGAAGCTACAGTCCAGACACACATTTCTATTCTGTCATACTCCAATTCTCAGGATCCTTTGCGGTAGAGTGACCATATTTTGGAAACCAAAAAGGACGACAACATGTTTGGCCCCAGGGGGGCATCTCGACCAATGTCCACCCCCAGGGGCATGTCTAGCACCAAGAGGGGGGGCACCGGAACATAGCCTTGGTCACATGTCTGATTTTACAGCACACAATTAAGACAAATCTGTTCTACATAACATCTTAATGTTAAAATCACTGAAAGAACAAGTGAGACATCCAATGTATCTGAAATTAACTTCACTCACTCCTATTTTTGTAGCTTTTCTGTACTTTGTGCTATACTCTGTGTGATACATTCTCCCCTTCCCTCAAATATCTTTTCTGATTGTATCCTCACTCCACTGCAAGCTGCTGCTTAACAGGGTGTGCTGCCGGCCAGCCGGCTGGCTTTTTAATTTTTATAATTGTTAAAGTTCAATTTTGTTTTGAAATTTGCTAAAAATCAACAGATGAACAGATTTGCTTGAATCTTGGCATGGCTAAAGCCCTACTTAAGAGCTATCATGATGCCAAGTTTCATCTCCTTATCTTTAACAATGATGTTTTTTTAAAAAAAAATTAAAACCTCAATTTTTTTTTTAAAAAATCCTAAAAATCAACAGATGAACAGATCTGCTTCAAACTTGGAATGACTAAAACCCTATTTAAAAGCTAGCATGATGCCAAGTTTAATCTCTTTATCTTTAAAAATGTCAGTTTTCAAAACAATTTTAAACCTTAAACTTAAAAAAAATCCTAAAACTCAACGGATGGACAGATCTGCTTAAAATTTGGCACAACTAAAGCCCTACTTAAAATCTATCATGGTGCTAAGTTTAATCTCCTTATCTTTAAAAATGACGGAGCTGTAAGGATTTTTGTTATTTCCCATTGACTATAAAGTAGAGCTACCCTTTGGCGGGGAGGATGGGAAAAATCTGGATTTTTCTTCAAATTTAATAATTTCCCCCTTTCCCGAATTTGTTACCAAAAATCCTGACATGTCCTGGTTTTTCCTGACATATGGTCACCCTCTTTGGGATCTTGTTGTTGCTGTTTGTCAGTATTAGTCCTTCACCCTTCCAAAGAACTGTAGAATCCTTGAAGAACACTCATATTACATGATTTGCAAAAGGTTCGGTTCAGCACAGGCTCTTCAGGAGGCTATATCTCAGCCTGCCTTTCTCTCCAACAGACCAGGCTTTCCACACCCTCCTCCTCAGAAGAAACCTGATTCTCAACTTGGGGGTTGTTTACACCCTCAGAGATAAGAGGTGGAGAAAGTTCATTCACAGCTGGGAAGAGATGGTGGGAACCACCTCCTCCATTCCCGGTACTGGCTGGTACGATTCTGGCGCGATCTCTTCTGCCTCAGAATCTGAAATTGTCATCTGAAAATCCTTCTCCCAGTCCAAGGGGAACAGGTTTAGACACAACACCCTGATGGGCACGGAGCCGTGCAGTGCGGCTCCATGCCCATTTCTGCTGCTGCACTTACTCGTGAGTAAGTGAGGCAGCAGCCAGGATGGGCAGCCACATCTCCCACAGTCTCCAGATGTTCCTGAGACTGTGGGAAAATTTGGGTTTCCCCAGGTATCCCTTATTCCAGGGAAACCCGTGCCCATCCCACCCACCCCACCGAGGAGTCCCTGTGCATCATTTGGATTCACAGGGACCACCCAGGGGCTATCCCAGCTCAAAAGGCTATTGTAGAAATGGTCTGAAACAAGGCCTCAGCTCAGCCTTACAGACTGTCAGGCCTTACAAACTGAGTTTGGCAAAAAGCACAAGACATCCAGACACAATTATGGCCAGTTTGTGGTATATATCTAATAGAGGGAATATATCTAATAGAAGAAATCCCTCTGTCTCCTACTCAGTCCCTACCACACCCTCTTATAGTAAAGTGTCTGGCTTCTAAAAGGGTTTCCATCACTTCCTGGTGGATTCAATCACAAATGCTTTACTATGTAACTTGAAAATTAGATCTCTTTGTGTTAAAGCCAAAACTGATCTTCCTTTTACACCAATTGCTCCCAAGCCTCACAACAGGTTAAGGCTAGCTATCCAGTTTTTCAGCTGCCATTTTGTGATGAACCTCTATTCTGTGACAGCTTTAGAACCAATTTACCACAGAATCCCAACATAATTTGCAGGACAACAACCATCTTGTGAAAGGATAAGTCACCATATTATAAGCAGAGGAGAGAGGTTTCTCAGCCTCTCAGTTATACTTTTTGTGGGGAGGGAGTCCCAGACCTCAGCTATAGTTTATGGAGAGGAAATAATCTTACCTATTCTTTGCAAGGCACCTTTATTTTCCCTTCTCTTATTTTCCTATACTTCGTTTCTATCTCTTTTTCTTTTACTTTCTCTAATCATTCTCATTTATTCTTCCCTTTTTCATAGTTTTCTTTTTTTCCATTAGAAAAAAAATGGGTGTTCAATTCATATATTGGGGATGGGAGGCTGCAATGGCTTCTTGTGAAGTTAAAAAAATGCTTAGAATTAAAACTTGCTCTCCATCACATTCTCTGCCTAGCACCATGACCCAAAGACCAGCTGGTCATGTATACCTCAGCCAAAAAGCCATCAGCTGTGCAGCACCTATCACAATTCTGTACAGCATAATTATTTCCTCTTGGTGGTTATCACCACAACAGTGTGAGCTATGCATCCTTTAAAAGCCTATGGATTCTTATTTACATGCAGTCCTCTAGAAAAAAAGCTGAAGAACATAAATGGTAGAGCACTAAGGAGTCATATAGTTCATAAATACACCATTATGCACAGCTGGTAATACATTTTAGTTCTTTGCCTAAACATTGACCTTACTGTCTGGCAGCCCTCTGGGAAATGGAGGGAGAAACAAAAGAAGAAACATTGGAGTCTCCAGATGGCTCAGCTGCTAGCCCCAGGGATAAAAAACCAAACAGAGAGGGAGCCTATGAGATTTATTCCTCTTTCTGAAATAGCTGAGTTGTAGGCTCAGATGTGCCCATTCACTCATGTTTGGATCAGGTAAAAGTTAAGAAATGTCTTCTGGGCTCAGGAGGAATGTTCAGCTGGACTGAAAAAAGAATATGGACTGTGAGATGCAGAGATGGGTAATATAATATGTACATTGTAGGGCAAGATGGTGAGAAAATTCCCTGGCCCTCCGTCAAGAAAATATTGCCACAAGAATCTTTATATTCTGATCTGCTAACCTTTAAATGTTGAGCATTTTTGGCACCTACCAGATTATAAAACTGCCTTAAAAGTGAGTTGTGCTAAATGGGATGATGGAGGCAGGTTGAGGGGGTGGCAGTAGACTTTTTTAAATTGTTGCCTTTCTGTTTTACATTGTTGTTGTTTAAAAAAAATCATACATTTTCACACTTTCCAGAATTTTGGGATAGGATACTATAAATCATAACATCAAAAATGTATTCTGTAGTGTTTAGTATATTTTATTCCACTAGCTTTATATTATCTTTAAATTTACAGGTGTGCCTCTTCTATCTTAATCTCTTTTAAAATGAAGTTTATATGTTAGCAGAGAAAACTCCAAGAATGCTGACGAGCTCATTACCTGTGCAGCTGAATATTGGCTCATTACAGGATGCCCATGCTACTTCAGTGCAGATTATTACTACACCAAACCAAATATGCCCTCAATTGCTTGGACCTTGCGTACCATAGAGATGGTGGGCTCATCGAGGCTATGAGCCTTCTGGGAGGGAGGGAGGAGGATCCCAGGCTTTCCCACTTCTGGAATCATCCCCCAGCATCCAAACACCAGCATGACATCCCAGAAGGAAAGAGGGACATCCGGCGCAGGGGGGTTGTTGTTGTTGTTTTGAAGGAGAAATTTGCACAGCAACACAGGTGCAATCATGTGCCAAAGTAAGTTTTTATAAAAACAAACAAAAAACAACTGAGAGCCATCACTGCGATGGCAAAACAACTCACCCCCGATGGGCACAGAGCCCCCTCGCAGAGCTCCATGCCCAGTGGCAGAGCCCTACTACTTGTGGGGAAGAAGTGACAACCCCAGGAGCAGGCGCCACACCGTCCACGGACCTCGGGGTTGTCCCAGGACTGTAGTAATTTTGGTAAAATCTCAGTCCCAGGTATTCCAGGCAAAGTGAGTGGTTATCCCTGGTTAACCCCAGGATCCACTGTGAGTCATTCAGATGCTCAGGAACGATCACGCGACCAGTCTGGGATAATGGCTGGTGTAGACATGGCCTATCTCTCTCCTTCCCAGATGATGGAGCTCTGCTGCATATATGGGGCTCCCCTGCTTACAAGATCTTCAGTAAGTAGGTAGATCAATATGCACAATGTGGTGTGAGGTGTGTACAGAGCTTTCCACTAAGTGAGGAAGTTTGCTAATTCAAGAGTTCCATGTGCATGTAAGAATGCTCTGGAAAGGAAGCTCAGTCATTCAGGGTGTTCTGGGAAGGATGTTGTATCATGCCTCCATAGCAATGGTGAAAAAATCCCATGTCTCAAACATTTTTGCCCTTTCCTCTCGAGTTTGATCAGAAAATAAAAATGACTTTTAGGATTCAGGTTATTCATCTGTGTTTTACCCCATCCATCTCAAAGCTTTCTTTTATCTAATTCTTCTGCTGTTATCATGGAAGCGATTAGTAGCATACAAGAGGAATGAGTTCATCTGATTGCAGAAGAGACCCACATTTATCCATCTCTCAGAAAAATAGACTGAAATCCATGTAAATGAGGCATGCAGTTTATAATGAATTGGCCTGAAGAACATGATGATCTATCTGTTCATGTGCATTTCATTAACTTTATATACTATGTAAGAGAGAACTGCACCATGTCTCCTATTAAAGTGTGAGTTTTCAGTTTTGGGGTGGGGTGGGTGGTGGAGAGAAATATTGCATTACAAATCTCTCAATGTGCCCAGATCCAAAAATGGCAAAAGTGAGCTTGCTGGTTCCCTTCAGTGGTTTATAAATTAGTAGAAGGGCTATGGTTCAATTTAGTGTATTTTGATTAGCTTCTGCAGTTCACAAAATACACTGAAATGTTTAAAAATTAACATCTATTTCTGACACATCCCTCCAAAAACAAAGTCCAGGTGGTACAGGGTTATTTATTTATTTATAGATAGTCCAGATAGAATGAAGAAATCTAGGGAAAAGATAGATTTTAAAATACACACCCGTGCATACAACCCACTAGCACTCATGAACTCAAATGAAAGAATGGCAAAGACTTGAAACAATACTTGACCCTGTAGATGCTGCTACTACGACAGTAGAGGTTGAATGAGTGAGAGCAGCCCACAGTAGGCTCAGAATAATTCTAGGGTTAAGGCTTTGTTCTGCTTCGTACTCAGTGCTTATTAACAAAGAAGTGGATGGAAATTGAAGAGATAAAGAGTATATATTGCGAGGCACCGTGAGGCATTATATAGGAGATGTCATTTCTGAAGCTATAATCACTATTTGTTTGACTACCCTGTGGTTCATTTTGTATACTCCTATGCATTAAGGAAGCAAAAGGAGACGCTCTGACACATGTACTGCGTACAAAGTTATATTTGTAGAAGATACTTAATTGAGAGAGGGAGCAAAATATGTGAATAAAAAAAAGAGGGATTTATTTTAAAGTCAGACTACGAACAGGTGTTTTGTATACTCTCTCAGTGTTGTCATTTGAATTTTTAATAGTGGTGTGAAAGGATTAATTGATCAGTGTGGCTAATTAATTTATCAGTCATAGGTGTTTTTTTAAAATGATGGTTTTTAAAAATATGTTGGTGAAAGAGTGTTCAGCGAGGATGGTGTCAATCTGTGTGCAGTTGGTGAAAGGGTGTTCAGCAAGGATGGCAGGCAATCTGTGTGCAGTTTTTTTGACTCACATATAATCTCGACCCAGATCCACATGTACACATGTGTGTGGACAGAGCCTCTGTTGTGAACAAACTGCCCAGTTTATTGCAATTGAAGGATTGGATCTGTGTGCACAAAAGGCTATGATTGTGCATGACGATTTGCTCATCTACTGAAATGTGAATGTCCCTTGTTTACATGGGAGCTCCACATGCACATCAGAGATTTTACACCTGTAAGCAATCACTGTAATCGAGAGGATGGGCTCCAACACAGAAAATGTCTGTATGTTCAGTGGGAATGTGATCATCTTTCCCAAACAGCAGGCATGAACATAATAGTGCAACTCAAGCAACACTGGAAGTCAGTGGTATTTCAGAACCAGCTTATGATGCCAAGGTGGAGATTGTGGGTGCCTATCCAGGAAAATGTGCCAAATTTATCTAAAATGTCCTTGCTAGCATGTGGTTTTCATTGTTAATTTCTGGCATTCATTCAGTGGCTAACTGAAGCATGGCCTTCTCTGCAGTGGCACCCTGTCTTTTAGAATTCCCTTATAAAGAATCCCAGCTAGACATGGCATATTAAAGCACTCTGCGTCCTCTGAGTATTAGCACTGGCCAATGGGAACCATTGGAAAGAGATATACAAATAATATAATTCAAGCAATACACATAATGGTTTATGCTGACTCTGCCATCTTTATTACTTTTATTATTATGATTGTTCTATTGCTGTATAGTTATGTTTTTTTAAAGTCTTTTCATCCTCTGAGTTGGATCCAGAGTTAACCATGCTTAGACCAGACCCACTGAAATCAATGGAACCTTAAGTTTGGCAAATCAAGTCTCATTGATCTCAGCGGTTTTACTCTAAGCATGACTATGATTGGATCCAATGCACTGATGTAACATTTTTTATTATTGTGAGCAACCCTAAACCTAATTCTAGGAAGGTAAGTTTTTAGCTTGTGGCACTTTCTATATCTCCATGATTGCCAATGTTTGGAATAATCCATTTGCGAGAGCCAGCATGGTGTAGTTGTTAAGAGTTTCAGACCAAGAGTGTGGAGACTTAGGTTCAAATCTAGCTTGAGCCATGGAACTTACTGGGTGATCTTGGGCCTCTCACCATCTCTTACTGAATTTACCTCAAAAGTTGATTGCAAGAATAAGAGGGTGGGGGAGACCCATGTATGCCTAGGACTCCTTGGAGATACGATGGGATGTAAATAAATAACCCCCATGCTCTGCTGTGGCTTCTCCTGCCCTGCCTCTACCCCCAGTCCCTGGGCATTAGTATTGTATACAAAAGATTTAGTGATGGCTGCTGGCTTGGATCATATTATTTATTTATTGTTATTAATTAATTAATTAATTACATTTTTATACTGCCTAACAGCTGAAGCTCTCTGGGCAGTTCACAATTTAAACCCTAAAATACAGCAAAACAGAACATAATCTAAAGTTTAAAAATATCATATAAAACCAAAATAAGTTACAATCCAGGGGAAGCCTGTGTGAAAAGATATGTTTTCAGGAGGCGTTTAAAGATGTTATATTTTCTGCCTCCTGAAGGGCATGAGGGAAGGTTTTCCAGAGGGTGGGTGCCGCTACAGGGAAGAACCGCTGTCGAGGTTCTTCATGGCAACATTCCGTTCGTTTCAGAATGACCAGCAAGACCTCCTCTGAAGACCATAAATGTCATCTAGGTGTACAATAAGGGAAGGTAGTCTGCTAGGTATCCTGATCCCAAGTTATTTAGGGCTTTATAGAATAATAACACAACCTTGTACATGGCTCAGAAGCTAACAGGCAGCCAGTTTTTAAAAGCAGTTTAGACAAATTCATGGATAAGTCCATAAATAACTATCCGTTGTGATGGCTATATGGGAACTTCAGTTTCAGAGGGGGAATGTCACTGAATACTAGTTGCTGGAGTGTAACAGCAGAAGGAGACTATGGTTTTCTTGCCGTGATGTGGGCTTCCCAGAGGCATTTGGTCAGCAACAACCACTCAAGGAAGCAGGATGGATCCAACCCAAGGTTGACATAGACAAAGCTTTCCCCTGATTTCAGTTTCATTGCAGAATAGAAAAGAAATCTGCATCAGCGATGGTGACAAGGATGACACACATACTTCCATATAGGAAGATGAAGTTAAGATGTGAGAAAAAGCCATTCCAAAAGAGATACAACTCAACAGGGGGAAAAAGTGGCTTGAGGACTAAAAAAAAAACTGCTTCCAGTAGAACACATCTGTTCAAAGGAGACTTTTGAAAAATGCAATAAGGTTTGAATGTGATTGTAAATCCAGCTTCCTATGTGGCCATGAATTGATTTAAAAACGTAAAAGAAACGCATTTAAGATTGTATTCCTGTCTTTCACACATGCACACCAACAGCAGGAGAGTGGCTCAAAAGTGTTTTAAGTGGCACGTGTGAATTCTGTCTAAAACAGGAGCATCTACAATGGTACTTGCTTAAAATGTCTGCCATTATATGGGATGCCAAGAGACCACCTCCTGCTGTTTCCTATACAAATGAAAGGGGAACCCAAAGATAAATTACCACCCACAGTGCATGATAGCGGACACTGTAAGCAGCTGTCACAGCAGCTCTATAATTATGCATGTATTCTTCCAATATTATACAATTAGATGGCCCCATCTCTCTTTCTTTCAGTTGATAATGTTTTTGTAGGTGTCAAGAGCACTGAACTATCTACTTGTACACTCACTTATGGATTAGTGGACCATATCCAGTATTTTGCAGGATACTACCAGCAATGACATAGAGGCTATGTGACTGAGGGGGTGTGTGTGTGTGTTTCCTTTTCATTGCCTTTTCCAATTTCAAGCTACAATTTAATGAACTAGATTCTGAGAATCCCTACTAATTCTTTTCTTGGATCAGGATTAATTGACATTATAGGGTGCAAATTATAGCCCAACAAAGAATGTGCCTTGCTTTTTACCCCCATCTCTCCACCCTTGCTTCTCCCTAAAAGCTACTTGTTAATATAAGGATCATGTTGTTTTCTGCAGACAATGCCATTACAAACTAGCAATACCCCCATTGTGTGGGTAGCCCTCTTATAAATACTCCACAACTGGTGACGTCAAGATTCATGAAATGGAATAATCATGAATTACATTTTATAGGGCCAAATTTCCGATTTCTCTATCTTGGTGGAGGAAGGTGGATAAGAAAGAGTAACCATACAAGAATCACAGTGAACTAGCATCTTATGGTGACTTTTTCTTGTCAAGAAGGATCACTCTAGGTCTGCTTCTGTTCTACTAACTAAATCACAGTCAATCTAGGTTCAAAAGGCTCTTGAGTAGTACATGTCCAGCTCCCTGGGAACTGATAAAAGTGAAAGAAAGTTATCAAGGAAACTCCTAGAGAACATATTCACTAGGAACCCTATAGGAACTCCATACTGGGCTCACTGATCAATTACAGAAGAGTGTTATGATGTAGTCCAGGGTCAGATATGAGGACACTTCTAACAGCTTCTTGAGGGGAAGGGATTAGTTGATCTTTTACAACTGTATTTATTTATTTATTTATTTATTAAAAACTGGTAACTCTCTACAACATGGCTAATAAGAAACTTCAAACTGCAACATATGCATATTAATAAAAAATATCCCCATGGAGGGGGAGCCAAAACTGGCAGGGGAGGGATTCTGTGGCCACCACAGCACCTCTTCCGGTGCGCAGCGGCAGTGGCAGGTGCCGCGCCGCGCAGTGACGCTCCTGACACCTGTCTTCATGGCAGGAGCACCACGGTGGCTTTTCCTGTCACTGCCACCGCTGCCGCACTCACATCTGCCCAGCATTAGCTGCTGGAGTGGCAGCCCACCTACTCTAAGGTAAGTGTTTAAAAAAAAAAAAAAATAGGGAGGGGGAGGACAGTGGAGGTGGTGCAGCAAGCTCATGGCTCGCTACTCCACTCCCTTCCCTTCCCTGCCCATCCCGCTCCGCTCTGAAAAAAGTCGGGCTAAATGCCCAACCTTTTTAGTGTGGAGAAAAGGGCCTTTGCCCCTAGATTGCTTTGAATTGGCGGCAGCATCTTGCAACCCAACTGCAGCCATTTCGAAGCCACCATGAGGCAAAGTGCCCGTGAAGAGGTATCCTATGAAAGAGGGGTCTGTGAACCAGCATGAAAACGATGGCCCATTCTGAGTGATTCAAAGAACACTATCTGCTAGAATTCTTTAATTAATTGATGTTAACATGTAGCCAAATCTGATCAGATGCATGAAGATAAGACACTGTCAATGTAATCACAGAGAATCTTCAGACAGAGTTTTTTCTCCTGAGATTTATCACTTCTTCCTGTTCTGGATTCTTTTTGGAATTTAAATGAGGTCTTTAAACTAGGGATGTGCACTGACCCCCCGGATCGGATCGGATAGCGGATCGGAATCGGACCTGGGGGGTCGGATCGGATTGGATTGGAGGATGGTCGGATCAGACGCCATTTTGAATGCTTTTTCCCATAGCAAAGCATTGTTTTACACAAATGCCTATAACTTTTTCATTTTTAAAGATAGAAGGATGAAACTTAGGCACATTGTAGACTGGTTAGGGATAGTTATCTGTGAGAAATTTCAGAAAGATTGGTGCAGGCATTTTGTGGCAATTAATTTCTTAATAAATAACCAGGAATGCCTATAACTTTGTCATTTTTAAAGTTACACTCAAGAAACTTTGCCACATTGTAGGTGGTACCTTGGGACCTATGTGTGAAATTTCAGAAACATAGGTGCTTGCCTTGTGTGGCAATTCATTTTTGAAACAATGAGGAAAGAAACACCTATAACTTTGTCATTTTTAAAGTTACACACTTGAAACTTGCTCACTTTGTAGATGGGTTAGGGGTAGTTGTCTGTCAGAAATTTCAGAAAGTTAGGTCCAGGCATTTGGTGACTATGAATTTTTTAGATTAAAAGTTACAAAAGTTTTTCCACAGAGGCTTGGGCTGTCAATTGCACCCCCCCTCCCCCTCCTCCCCCTCCCTTTTTTATCTGTCAAAACTCCGTGTTGTTGTAACTTTTAATCTAAAAAAATCGTAGCCACCAAATGCCTGGAACTATCATTCTGAAATTTCTGACAGACAACTACCCCTAATCCATCTACAAAGTGAGCAACTTTCAAACTTCTAACTTTTAAAATAAAAAAGTTATAGGCGTTTCTTTCCTCATTGTTTCAAAAATACCTTGCCACTACACGCTTGAAGCTATGTTTCTGAAATTTCTCCACATTAGACATACCACTTTGGTTCACATGTGCGATGAATTTTAGAAGCATAGCTTCTAAACCTGTCGGAAACCTGTCCAGGTCCCCCCAGCTCCTGACAGTATTCTTGAGTTGACAGCCGGTCTTCTGCCCCCCCCTTCCCCTAGATGAGCTGATGCTGTCAAGTTGGGTCTGGGGGCTTCGTTCAGGGATGGGAAAATGGGCTGCAGTAGGCAATGGCTGGGGGAAAGGCATGGGCACTGGAGGACTTCTTTACTTTACGGAGGGACGGAGGGGGAGGAGGCAGCTCCCACCTACCCACCCATCCCAGGCGGAGAAGAAGGGGGCGCGCACGGAGGAGCCGAGCACGGAGGGAGAGGAGGCAGCTCTGTCTCCCACCTACCCACCCATCCCAGGCGGAGAAGAAGGGGGCGCACACGGAGGTTGGACTGGGAGCTGGGAGATCTGGGTTCTACTCCCCACTTAGCCATGGAAACCCATTGAGTGACTTTGGGCCAGTTGCAGACTCTCAGCCCAACCCATCTCACAGGGTTGCTGTTCTGAGGATAAAATGGAGAGGAGGAGGAATATGTATGCTGCCTTGGGTTTCTTGGAGGAAAAAAGGTGGGATATAAATGCAATAATAAATAATAATAAAAAACTGTCAGGATTTCCCCAGATTTCTCCTGGTTTTTGTTCTATCCTCGGTGTCAGGGGGGATTTTATGCAATAGTCTATAATGACCTGGAATTACACACTTTCCCTTTTAAGGCCACCATTAGCGTGGCAGGGGGGAATGACATGCTTTCTGGAGGTGTGTCATTCTCTCCCACTGCTCCAATCAAAGCTTAAAAAGGGGAAAACGTGTCATTCCCAGGCATTATAGAAAAGGGCCTGATTGGAACAGTGGGGTGGGGTGAGAATGACATGCTTTCCCCTCCTCCGCTCCAATTGGGGACTTTAAGGTGGCCCCAGAAAGCCATTTTCTTGCCCCCTCACTAGGTGTCCTCTTTTTTGGTTTCTCAAATATGGTCACCCTACCAGTTCTTGCACAGGCTGCATTTTCATCCCCAGATATTTACTCAAAAGTAAGACCCATTGAATTTCCTTAGTTCTTGAAAAGCAACACACTTGCTTTTAGATTTGCCAGTCTCAGCATTCTATGTGTGCTAGGAATGCCTGCTCTGTCTGTCCCTATAGTTTCCTGCAAGGTCCAGCCAGGGTAAGCCAGTAAATTAAACCCAGGGGTGGAGGGTGGGATTCCCTCAAGTTCATTTGACAGCAGGTGCTATAGAACATGGACCTTCCAGGAGCGTTGAGGCTGGATTTCTGGCAGACCCAGTCAGGCAACTTTATGGCCTGTTAGTCCCTCCATTTGGTAGCCCGCAGAGCACCTGCCTCATAAGGCAAATGGCCACATGAGAACTGTTATTATGGCCTGCTACTTTGTTTGTCTTTAGTAGTCTGTGGTCCAGATCTCTTCAGAAGGGGGAATAGTATTTTGTGGTTGGGGTCAGTCTAAATTATCTCTAGGGGTCCCTTACTCAGTGCCTCTGATAGCAAAGAGATTGAGGATTTTCCCCAGCTCTGTTACTCTTGAAGTTACTAGGCCTGTTGAAATTAGATTTTATAACATAAGCATGAAAACAGTGAATACTAGGGGTGTGCACGGACCCCCCGGATCGGATCAGGACCCGGATCGGGACCTCCAATTTTGTCATGGATCGGTTCGGACAAAATTGGAGGCCCCCCAGACTGGATCGAGTCCGATCCAAAAATTGGAAATTTTTGGATCGGCCGCCATTTTTTCCCCATAGACTTGCATTGCAATGCAAGTCTATGAGGAAAAAATGGCGGTGGGTGGGTGAGGGGGGGCCTAACTCCCTCCCCCCCGGGGCCGTCCACTGTGGACGGCCCCAGCAGGTAAGCCCCCTCCCCCGTGCTCCCTCCCCCCCTGGGGCCGTCCGCTTCCATCCGCTGGCGCCCGCGGATAGAAGCGGACGGCTCCGGGGGGGGTAAGCCCCCTTCCCCACCACTGCTTACCTTTTAGGGCCGTTCGCTCCCGTCCGGCGCTGGCGGCTACTGCCAGCCAGCTTTGTGGCTTGCTCTAGAGTAGCGCGCCAGGTGATCACCCGGCGCGCCACCCTGGAGCAGGCCGCGGAGCCCGCTGGTAGTAGCTGCCGGCGCCGGACGGGCATCCCTAAAAGGTAAGCGCCCCCCTCCTCCCCTCCGCGTGCCCCCTCCTCACCTTTCCGGGCCGTTCGCTCCTGTCCGGCGCAGGCGGCTACCGCCAGCCGGCTTTGCGGCTTGCTCTAGAGTAGTGCGCCGGGTGATCACCCGGCGCGCCACCCTGGAGCAGGCCACGGAGCCTGCTGGTAGTAGCCGCCGGCGCTGGACGGGAGCGGACGTCCCTCAAAGGTAAGCACCCCCCTCCTCCCCCCACCCGCTGTCCACTTTCATCGGCGGGCGCCTCCTGGCGCCCACCAATGGAAGCGGCGGTGGGTGCCAGTGGGCGCCCGCCGATCCGTCGAACCGGTTCGGAGCCTTTTCAGATCGGTTCGGACTGGATCGGCCAATCCAGCTGTTGGATCGGAAATCAGATAATTTATCCGATTTCCCACTGGACCGGACTCGGATCATGGATCGGGTCCGATCCAGTGCACATCCCTAGTGAATACCCCTTTTAACTTGTTAAACCAATGAAAACATGCCACACAAGAAGTCTTAAGCTATGAATGGTTTATAAAGAAAAGTAAATGCAAAAGAACATCGGATGCAGAAGTGAAATCTGAAACATTACTAGTAGTAATAGTAGTAGTATCCTGCCTTGTGCCCAATGCTGGGCCTCAGGGCAGCCTTACAAAACTAAAACATATACAGCTAAAACCTATAAATAGGAATATACTAGGCTGACCATATGACAAGGAGGACAGGACTCATGTAACTTTAACAGTTGTAGAGAAAAGGGGATTTCAGCCAGTGTCATTTATATGCAATTAGTTCCTGGTGAAATTTCCTCTTCATCATAACAGTTAAAGTTGCAGGGGCCCTGCCTTCTTTTGTATATGGTCACTCTAGTATAGTGCCTGCAACTTTAACTGTTGTGATGAAGAGGGAATTTTACCAGGGACTAATTGCATACAAATGGACACTGGCTGAAATTCCCTTTTCTCTACAACTGTTAAAGTTACATGAGCCCTGTCCTCCTTTTCATATGGTCAGCCTAAATATAAAGAAAAGTTAAAAATATAATTAAATACTTTTCAATATTAAAGCATTTTAAACAGTTTAAATACATAACAATTTAAAAGTCAAAGGTATAGACAGGTCCAGATTATTTGCCAAAGGCCTGCTGGAACAAAAAAGGGTTTGTCTGCATCTGAAAACACATCAAGGAGGGAGCCAGTGTAGACTGCAAGGATTAGAAAGAAAATCCATGTGTGTACACTATGCAAAATAAATGACAGCTGAACTGTTTCTAAACCTTATTAGAAAAACAGGGTGACTAGGCCGAAACCAACGTTGTAGGCCCAGAAGCACTTTGAAAGGTTTCAACATTGTACTTAAAACTTAACACCGGCCCAAACTAATTAAATGAAGTGTTTGAAGCTTTCAACTTTATAGCAGTATGGACCAAACTCTTAGAAAAGAGGGAAAGAGCACTGTGTGTGAGTGGGGTGGGGGAAATTAAAAGAAAGGTATAGCTACCTATTCCCAGGAGAGATCTGAAGATCAGGTTACCATGGATCCAGAGGAACCACACCCTGCTTCACCAGGGAGCAAAAGATTAAACTGGCCTTATGAAGATAGCCCAAACTACTCTCAGAGCCAAAGGAATGCATGTTCCAGAAGAGAAAAGAGAAACTCTTCTTCTTCTTCACTCAAAAGGTCTGTGCTAGAGGCAGCGGCCATTTCACTCACCCACCCCACATTCTAAGGCAGGAGGGAGGGGGGAGAGCGACGCTACTGAGCATGTGTCAGTGTCGCGTTATGACGGCTGTGCCTCCATTAATATAGATAGATATAGATATAGATAATTTGCCTTTTTCATAGCAGCCAGACACTGGCTTGACAGTTTCATCAAACTTTCCACCACAAACCCCAAATCCCTTTCCTGGTCAGTCACCGCTAGCTCAGACACCCATCAGCATATATGTGTGAAGTTAGGAGTTCTTGCCCCCAATGTGCATCACTTTATATTTGTTTACATTGAACCACATTTGCTATTTTAATGCCCATTCCCCACTTTGAAGAGATCTTTTTGGAGCTCTTTGTTATCCCATTGTGATTTAACAGCCCTAAATAATGTAGTGTCATCAGGCTGCTGCAGAGAGAAATGCAAAGCAGGATCATTCTAGGAGCTCTGCTGAAAAAACAGTTCCATTAGGCTTCTCCTTTGCTTGAACTGTTATAAGAACTATTATTTAACTTTAATACTTAGTGACTGCATTTTTCTCTTCCCTCTTCACCTTTTCTTTCTTTTTGTGTCATGCCTTTTCAATTGCAATCCTGCAGGGAAAGACTATTTTCTTCTTTTATCAAATGAAAACCATTTTGGGAACGGGGTAAATATGTTTTAAATAAATAAATACATTATAAACAATAGCCCACTTGGAGGCTTAGCAGCACCATATGTATGGTTCAATGTCCAATGATCCACAGGTCACCCTACTTAAGGAAGAACCTTCCGCACCTCCTCACATATCTTCCAGACCGGAGGATGTAGTTTTCCCCTCTACCTCAGATGCTCAGAGTGACTTCCCCACAGCTTCTCCTGTTACTCAAGAAACAAGAGTCTATAGAAATAATGGGTTACAGGTAGCATTCAGTAGTGGTGGATCCTCTGAAATTTTTTGGCCCTGCCAGCTTTCTTAAGGCCTCAGTTGCATACAGCTCCTTGCTGGGACATCAGCTCTCCTGTGAGGAAACTTTTCTGTCAGTGACTGCTACAGCACTAGTTCTATGCTGAAAATTTATTCCACTTATTTTTTCTACTGTTCAAATTCAATTTCATTTAACAAAGAAGGGGAGAAATTGCTTTTGAAAAGAAATTCAAAGGAGAAGAAATTTTGGAGAAATTATCATGGGTTTGCTTCAGGGTTCTTGTGTTTACCTTACTTCTGAGGTGACTGAGGAGTGTGTATGAGCCCTACCTGTGAAGATCATTAAATATTTTTTCTTCCTCCTCGAGAATGTAGTGGAATTCACCTCCCTCCCAGTTTCTCTGCCCACAAAAAGTGTGGAGAATTCTGGCCATTTGCACACAGTGCAATACATTACTCTGTCCAGGGTCCTGATAGTCCTTATCTTTCTGTGACCCAGCTTTACCAGACCTGACAGCTCTCTAGCTGACACTCAATCATTTGTGAGTGCCTGTGCTACAAGTTTCCTCTTGACATCTAGACAGGACAGTTAGCTGGTTAGTGCCAACAGGACTGTATTCAGAACAAGACCACAAGGGGGAGCTATCAACATGCTCAGGGGAACCTGCTGGCTTAGAGAAGTACAAAATATCTTCAGGGGAATATAAATAAATAAATAAATCAATCCCAAAACACTCCAATGAGGACTGTGCATGGTAAGTGGCCACAGAATTCTGAATGTCGGTGGTGGTGGTGGTGGTGATGGTGATGGTGATGGTGGTGTTGGGGATGGAATAGAGTACCCAGGCAAAGGGCATGGCTGGCTGAAACGCTGAATAGAAATGCTCCATGCTGCAGTATGTTCTAGCAGGTCCCACTAAAGAACAACAGGAGTAATCCCTATTTCCAGCAGTTTGGCTTGTACATGCAGAAGAGGCCCCAATCCAGTGATCTCCAAGTAGTCCTGTTTATTACGTAGGAGATTATGTAATTCAGTGGAACCAGCTGCCCCATTTCCACATTAGTAAAGCTTAGTCTTGCCATCTCCCATGGAACTTAGAGAAAGGAAAAGATCTACTGATTGGGACAATAAGTATAAATGTCAACAATGATAGTTTTACATGCATATCTTTAGGAGTTTTCTTTAAAGACCATTTTAGACCTCCAAAACTTTGATAACATGATTCTGTATTCACTCAAACAATCAGCTATGGTGGATTAGAAAAAGTACCATGGCAACCTAACGCCCCCTATGGTTTTGGTACATATGCACAGTAAGATCAGACAGACAGATAGACACAGGCACACTCACACACACACACACACACACACACATTGTGCTGTGGTTCTTCTAAACCAATGAAGTTCATAGGATCTGCAGACAGCTGACATTTATCATCCTGTCTACCTTAACAAAAGCACAATTGCTTTCCAGTTACTCTTTGATGATCTGATAACTCAGTTTAAGCCAAAAGGAATAACATAGTATCTTAAACACGTTTATGTCAATAAAGTACACATTCACATAGAAATGTACTCAATGACCATTATTCATTTCTCCTCTAAAGTGACAGGTTCAGTTGTATTATATTAAAACAACCACTTGGTGGCAACATTCTGTTAAACAATTGGAAACACAGTTGTATTTGACTGTAGAAATTCTGAAATTTAAAGACAGTGGACAACCCTATATATCTACTTCTCTTGGGGCATTTTGGAACATAATACCATTTTGTGTCTTGCTCACTTCTAGGATTCTCCTTCACACATGCACACACCAAGCCAATACATAGGCTTTCCTCTCTTCTTCAAACCTCAAAAAAAGATTTTGTGTTCATCTGTAGTCTGAGAAAGCATGGCAGTAGGATGACTAGAGAGAAAAGTGGACAGTCTCTTTCAAATGTGCAGAGAAGAGGGGCATACAGAAAATGTAGCTGCATAACACAAGCCCTGTGCTAGAGCCTGTGTAATAGGTTGGTCCAATCTACATGGAGACAGTTTTCTGATTATATCCAGATTTCCGTGTATCACTTTGATCCATCAGCAGCATCCAAAACAAGAAAAGCGGAGTACACATTACTTATAAGCCCACTTTCACGGGTCAAATGGCACACCACCATACTTCAGAGTTGGATGGGCAGAATCCAGTGAATAGAGCTGAATGCCATCAGCTGTATAGGTGCTGGTCAGTGAATGAAAAAGGTTTGCTCCCTGCAACTCAATGTTCTCCTGCTCAGGGAAGTTTAATGGAAGAGATGAAGCACTTCCCATGGTTTACCCCATGCCTCTCCCCTCATAAGAAGAGCCATGCTGGATCAGAACAAGGAGCCATCTAGCCCAGCACTCCATTCACGTAGTAGTCAACCAGCTGTTGACCAGGGACCCACAAGCAGGACATGGTGCAACAGCACCCCCTCCCCACTCATATGGTGTATATAGGCTTCCTACCTCCAATACTGGAGGTAGCACATAACGATCAGGACTAGCAGCCATTGATAGACTTCTCCTCCAGGAATTTATCCAACCCCTTTTTAAAGCCATCCAAATTGGTGGCCATCACACATCTTGCAGTAGAGAATTCCATAGTTCCGGGCTGTGTGAAGAAGTATTTCCTTTTAACTGTCCTGAATCTCCCACCAATCATCTTCCTGGGAAGACCTTAGGTTCTAGTATTATGAGAAAGGGAGAAAAATGTCTCCCTATGGACATTCTCCACACCATGCATAATTTTGCACACCACTCCTTAGCCTCATTTTTTCCAAGCTCAACAATCCCATCTTCCTCATAGGGAAGATGCTCCATTCTCTTGATCATTTTAGTTGCCCTTTTCTGCACTTTTTCCAGCTCTGCAATATTGTTTTCAGGTGTGGTGACCAAACTGTACAAAGTATTCTAGTGTGGTCGCACCATAGATTTGTATAGAGGTAGTATAATACTGGCAGTTTTATTCTTAATTCCTTTTCTAATAATGCCTAACATGGAGTTTACCTTCTTTACAGTAGCTGCACACTGGGTTGACATTTTCATTGAGCTGTCCACCACAACCCCAAGACCTCACATCCACCAGGAATGTGAATTAGCAATATTGAAGCCCTACTCCCCATGTGAGTTACTGCCCCATTACAACTCAATTATTTCTGCTGTGCTAATGTGATATTGCACAATCATGCAATTACAACACTGTGAGGTATCAATGTTGAAGCCTCCTTTCTACACAAAAATGAAACAGCGGGACTGAGAAATAGAGCAAAATAAAAATAAGCAGGAAAGCCAAGCAGCGAAACAGTGCTACTGCATAATAGTGCTAAGTGGGAAAAGCAGCCAGTGACCAAAGCAACTACTACCAATGGGGCCGGGAAAGGAATGGGGGGAAAGGGGGATGGCCCCCACCCCTTGACCAGGCCACAATGAGGTCTAGACACATCCCTAGGCATACCTAGTGTGCAGGATTTAATTTGGGGGAACAGAGCACAGTGCAGCAGAATCGCATGGGAGCCGCATTTAAGGGGGAAAGATTCACTAAAAGGACTTTGTGAAAATCCACCTGTTTGAGAGGGAAGTTGCGCAGTTGCTGCGGAGTGGTGACAAATTCATGTGTCACAAATGACCCTGATGTGCTCTCGCTTTGTACTAAAGCACTCCATCCAGATTTCCCTCCACCCCTGCCCCCAAAAAGTTGGATACCATTTATCAATTACTGGAATAGGTTCCAGCCAGGTGATCTAGCAACTAAAGATATACTATATGTGTGTTAAGCTGAAGTATTGTAACTAATTGAACTATCAGATTGGGAAACAAAATAAAAACTATACAAGGGGGGAAGGCTTTCTAACTGGGTCTGGGAGACTGCTGGATGATTAGTCAGAATAGCAGGGAAGTAGTTGGAATTTCTTTAAGGGTATTGATGTGGTAGCCCCCCCCCCCCCCAGTTAACTAAGGATAATGCAAGGCCGTGTCTGTGTGAAGTGGTATACAAGAGAAACAGCAGTTGGAGACAGAGAGAAGAGAGTTCACTTTGAGCTTTGGAAAGGACCCATGGGTCTGCCATTTTGGGGACAGTGGAGAAGATGGGAGAAGAAACACCACAAGGTACTAGTCTTTTCTTCTTCCAGATACAACTAAACCCAGAACTGCTCAGGTCAGTGGTGAGTGCACAAAAACATGCCTATGCACATACATATACATACGTACCCTGGGAATTGCAACAATGGACAAGATGATGTCCCTTTCTCCCATTCCACCTACAAAAGCTGACTGGACTGGCTGACACAGGCTGAGTATGTTCTTCTGCACTGGAAGAACAGTTTCGCTTAGGGGGTGTATGGCAGGCTTTTGTGACACACATCACTCTGATCTCCAACAAACAGGGGAGCTCAGGTGTGGGGGGGAACTGGAGGGAGTTTGTTCTGCCACTGTCCCAACTTCCCCAAGTACCTGCTGCCTGAGGCAGCTGCCTGCCTCACCCCGTCTAATCACAGCGCAGACCGTACCATTAGGGGCCCATTTCCCCCTCTCTTTAGGTAAAGAAGAGTTGTTTGATGCAGTGAGATCAGAAATGCAGTTTACAAATAAAACAAACCTTTTGGTGCTTGTGTATGAGGCTTGTGTAGGTGGAGGCCTGATGTGCAGCCCATTCAGGGAAAGGTGGGCTGCTGGCACCTGAATCACATCTCAAACTATAGATTTCACTTTTGTGAACTACTTCTTGAAGTTGCTGATATCAGAGCATGGTAAGCTCCATGTCAACATGAACTAAGATATATGAGACACTGATCCCAGATAATAAAAAGAGTAAACTGATGAGTACTTGAAGGAGTATCTTTTCACATACCAACCTCCACAGAAGGTAACTTGCCATTGCCCCTTTTCAGATACCGCCTCCATCAAAAGTAAGCTTGGTGTCAACAAGAGAGAGGGCTTTTGTGGGGGAGGGGGAGGAGGCAAGGCTGCCCCAGTGATAGCATGCCCTCCCTAGAGAGGTAGACCTCATGCCTGTTTTGTTGTCTTTTAGGCACCAGGTACAACTTTTTTTAAAAAAAAACAGGAATTTGAAGAGATCATTCCCTCTACACCTGAAGTTCACAGGTGAGTGTGAATCTTTATGTAGCCCAACATGGCACCATCCATGCAAAAGAAGGAGGAATCAGCATGCTCTGAGAACCTCACATTTTGCAGAAGTGTTGTGAAGGGAGGGAGGGTGTTGCCCTAGCAGTGAAGGCAGGGACAAAAGGTTGCTTGGGCTGAACAATGACCCAATAGGCTGCCACCACCTTTAGTACCACCCCTTACGTCTGCCTCAGCCTGAGTCAGGGGACTCTCAAACAAGACAGGGCTGAAACTCTTATTCTCAGTATTTTAAGGTCTATGGCATTTACTTGTGCTTTTATCTGATGATTTTTGTATATATGTATTACTGTTACTGGAGGTAATGGGTTGCTTTTAATTTTTGTAAACTGCCTTCAATTTTTGTCTGTATAGGTGGTTTAAAATACTGTAAATACAATAATAATGTTTTAAAAATACTGCCATATGTGGCAATTCTTTGTAGGCACAAAAGTGTCAAACACAAGCACAAAATCCTGCTGCCTTTTAAGAATTTTTCCATTCTCTTCAGTGGAGGGGATGGTGCCATGTTCTCTCATACTGGATCTTCACGTGCCCATTAGAGCGCACATGGAGCTCTATTTTGGGACAGGAGAAAGTGATCTTAATACTGTTTGTTTGTTGCATAGCATCTGGGTTTCACAAGTTTTTTAAAAAAACAAAAACAGTCTTCATAACTTATAAAGCTAGAGATCTAAAAAGAGCTGTGTGGTCAATAGAAACACTGAAGGTTATTTACTTATCCATGATCTAGGAAACTTCTTCAGAATCATGTCATTAGCTTTCTGAGGGTACAGCACAGTAGAGCTAATAATGCAAATAAAGTTCATGTAGTTAAACACTGCTACTGATATTTTTGTTTCCCAGGAGGCCTCCTTGTCTAGCAGCTATAATCACCCTCATTGTAAAGCGGTATGGATTCTACATTTCACTTAGAAAAAAATAAAATGCACATAAATATCAAGACTGCTGTCTTAATGTTTTTGTAAATGCCAGATTTACTCGCCATTTGCCAAATGCTAGAGCCTATAAAATCTCATATCTCTGTTCCTAAATCCCAAGGTTATAAGCATTTTTAAATTGGGTTGACTGTGAATACAATTATGGCCATTCTTTGATTAAAGAACAAAACAAAACACAAATACTGATTTGTTTTCCAATCATACCCCCTCTCATAACAAAGTTGGTGGCCCTGTGCTGATCAGTTTGGAAGCAAAACAGGGTCACTGACAGACGGGAGAGAGGTTCACGCATGTCTGAGGAAACCTCAAAGTATGAGAAGTATTATTTCTTTTTTCAAATAACCATCCAAACATTATAGTTGTTTTTTCAAAAACAGGGGAGAGGAGGACTGTGCCTGTATGCTACCCTCATGCCTTCATACTATTTACTGCTCTGCTTTGGGATACTAAAAGCAATAGAGCTTCCATAGTTACCTCCTGTTTTTTGTGGTCACTGTCACCAGAAATGTCCAGGAGAGGGTTCTGAGGTTGACCGTGGCTGCCTGGCAGTGTGAATGCCATGGAGGTGGCCAAAGGGGAAACGGCACTTAACGGGAAGGTGAGAGTCACCTCTGTGACTGATCTTGGCTGCCATCTGACATTCTAGCTAATCCAGGAAAGTAGAGCTATCACACTCACTGGTGTAACGAGTGGAGGCTGGTGGCTCTGATTTCGGTGGGGTTATGAAATCATTCTGGCTTTCAATCAGAACCAGGCAAAACTTTAAAGAAGCTATTCAAGGTGTTGAACCTTAGCTCCAAAATAGATTCAAGAGCTTGGATAGCTCCTTTAGAGTTCTGGCTTTTTCTGACTGAAACCAAAAATGGATTCACAGCCTGACCAAAATCGGAGCCACCAGCCTCCACTGATTGCACCCGGTCTCTGACACTCCAGCTAACCAGGTTGTAGATGCCAGGAAGTGAGATGTAGGTATTGCCCAGTGAAGGGTTAACGTGCAGCACTTTGAAATCCCATGGCAACAGCAATGCCAGCAGGGAGTGGCTGTGCCCTTCCCCTCTCCCCCAATCCCTGTGGTATCCCCACACGAGGAGGCCATCTACATGAGCTGCCTCAAGGAGCCACCACAATTTGGAGGTCCCACTTGATGTTTGCTATTGCATAAGGGAGGCCAAAATGGCTGCAGCCAATTCACCACTTGAACTGTAAGAGGTGAATGAGGGGGCGGCCATTTCAGGTGTCACAATTTGCCTACCCCATTGTTTAAAGAGTACTTCCACATGAAGTCAAAACAACCCTCTATTCCCCTCCCCCTTTTTTTTTACACGTTGGAAAGGCAGCCAGAATTCAAGGTGGGAAGGAAGCAGTACACTGCCACTTTATGATTAAACAAGCCAAAAGGAATCAACTTGGCCACAAGCTGGAGCTAGTCACCGGGATGGAAAGCAAAGAGGAAGTTTGCTCAATGCTGGCACCAAGTCTCAAGTACACCCTGGCAAAGTATCCCCCAGTGCCCTCTTTGATACTCTACCCTGCCCCCACCCCACTCCATGCACACAGAGTTGTCAGGCAGGTAATCAGCGGCAGTACTATTACAATTTTGATGTTCTTACAATGCCCAAATGTAGCACCTCTCCAGGATATTGTGGGGATATACAACTGTTGGCTTCCTACCCACCTCCCACTGCTGCTGCTCAATAAAACCAAGTCCAGGGAAATGGGTGGGCAAGAGGATGCTGAGCGGGCCTTAGTGCTGGCGGATCACTGCTGTTGTGCTCGGCGTGCTGGGACCCCAGCAGCAGCCCAAATATATCATGTGCTGAGTTTGTTCTTTTGGTTAAAAACGTACAGTAGAAAAACCATACTTGTCCTAAAATGTGTTTGTATCAAATTTAACCTTGGAAGTCCAAAAGATGGGATACAAAAGTATGTTAGAAATTAATCCATAAATAACTCCAGGCTGAATCCCCAAGAATAGTGATATTCTACTTTGTGCATGCACTAACAACATATTTTAACCTAATCCCCAAAATATTTCCAAATGGCAAAATAAGGACAATGGATTATTTAGAGACTGATTGCACAAAACAAGATCTGTCCCTGGCATGTACTGCATGTGCTACTGAAATTTCCCCTACACAATGTCCTCTTCCCATAAGATTCACAGTCACTATAACTGATGTGACAAAGGAAGGTGAGGCTTTTCTCCACCAAAGTTCAATTCCTTAAATGCAGAGATCCAGAAAGCTTTATTATTAGATGAAGATAATATGCAACAACTGATGGAATAGTACATCATTGTTACATGTCTATGGGGTAGGACTCTGAAGGGAGAGGGGGAGGCCAACCTTGGATAGTTCTTTGGCTCACCCACTACCTTTACCTGGGGTAGCAGATGGGCAGTGTAGAATTCCACTGATCGCTGGTGAGAGAAATACAATACTCCAGATATAGCAAGGAAGTATCCCACAGGTGCTGTGATGCAGACAATTTTTTTTCTACAGTTCTTTCCATCCTATGCAACTTAATACTATCAGTAGCATAGATTTTGCAGCTACATATATTACCACAACCCAAGGAGTGTGTGTGTGGGGGGGAACTGGGGTCTTTTTATGTTATTTACCAGAAACATGGGATTGTTGTCCTCCCAGGTTTTTTGTTTTTGTTTTTTTCACACACACAAAATTACACCCAGTATGTTTTCTTGGAAATGTTGTCAGTCAGAATAAGGAAAGAATATAATGATCCTGAATAGCATAATAGTGCAATCCCCTTATCCTTATTCAAGAAAGCAACTAAAGTTAAGTGACGTCACCACATGCCCATATAGATTCAAGGCTACCTTTCAAGTCCCTTGGAAGTTGCCACAATAGTCAGTTTATAGAGCCATTACTGAGACTCGGGAGAGGGAAATGACACCCTAGGAATCCTATTAGCAGGGCTGGCCCTACCATAAGACTGAGTGAGGCTGTCGCCTCAGGTAGCAGATGCTAAGGAGTGGGGAGGTGTTTGAGGGAAGAGTTGTGCATACCACACAGCCCACACTGCACCACCTGAGTTTACCTGTTGCCCTCAGGTGCAGGGGTGGAGGATGCTATCCTAGGGTCAGTGTTGAAGTTCGATTCAGATGCCAAACTGGTCAGCTTCTATCCATCGGATGGGGAACGGGGGATCATTATATTCTTTTCCTCAGGCAGCAAAATGTCTTTGGCCAGCCCTGCCCATTAGCACACATAAGTGGTACCCCCAAATTTTAGACCCAAGGGAAAGTTAACAGAATATTTGCATAACTTGAGAACAAAAGGAAATATAATCTTGAAGATTGAGCCTTTAGCCTTCCATTTAAAATAGCAATTGTGAGTCATGCTGGCTACATATCTAGCCAATTGGAATAAAATGTATCAAGGTAAGATAACCCATATTCATATTCTGAAGGCAGGGGGATTTTCAGTATATAGCATATCTTTATTGTACGGTTCAGGAAGGACCTTTGCCCCAGGAAAGCCACAATCCATGGGCCCCTGTGGTCATGGGAGTTGCTTAATTTGTGAGGGGCCTCATTGCAGCATAAGACTAGATGCCCTCTGGGTTCATTCTATCCCTATGATCCAATTTTATTGATTTATTTATTTATTGGTATGTTGCATATTTGTAGCTCACAGGGAACTGTTTTTTTTTAATCTGATAAATGTATAAATGTATAAATGAAAAGCATCTGATTGATTGGAGAAGTTTTTGGAATAACTACATCTCCCGTAGATCCCTTTGCCTCATCGTACTTTAAGCAAGAACAATATGATTAAGGAGTGAAGAATCTTTTCTTTAAAGAGGTATCAAGGATAAAAATCCATTTTGGTTGTAAGGCAACTCTGTTTATTGAGCATAAGACAGCTATATGGAGACAAAGAACTTCTCAACTGGCAATGTGAAAAGCAGGTATATTTATACATAGTAGTATCTTAACCAATTAGCAATTGCCAACATTCTAAAGCAAAACAAAGATAGATCAAAGACAACTTCTTCATTATACTTTATCAACAGGTGACCCATAACTCTTCTAGCAATGTCAGATTGACCTGGATGATCAGTCCTCCTTGACAAGCTAACTTATTTGTCTCATACTATATCAAAAAGGTCTTGACAGTTAGAAATTCCAATTAAGCATTTCCTTCCAATTAAGCAGTTTTAGCATTACAGCACATTCAGGCACATACATCACTCCAATCCCATCATGCAGTTCACTTGCAAGAACCAAACTACATACATATGCCTACATACAGAGCAGGTATATCCAGGCTTGTGGCCTTGCTTTCTCAGCAGAGAGGCATTTGAGGACCATTTTGGGTGGTGGTGGTGTAAGTTCTTAACATTTGGGGCAGGGACCTTATTTTAACTAACAGGCAGATGAGTTATTTCTATTTTAAAACATTGTTTCTCTGCGAGCAATGAGGGATCTGCAATCAGCAGCTATGCAGGCTGTCCTGTTCCCACCCTCCATGACCTGTTTGAATGACACTCTTTCACAATGTGGCATTATTCCAGAACAACACCATGATATGATGGAGCATTGTTCAAATAATCAATGTTGGGCATGGGGGAACATGGTGGCCTATCACTGCTAAGAGTAGACCCATTAACATGAACAGGACTTATGTTGATCATGACTAATTTAAGACTCATTGATTTCAATGGGTTTAGTCTAATATGACAAAATCAGTATCCAACCCATAATGTTGATGAAAAAGCAAGAGGAGGAAATAAAACTATATGAAACTGCTGCTTGCCTCCCAGTAATCTCTGCTCTGAAACATGTAAGACTCCCATCCCCCCCCCATAAATTGCCACTAGTTTTCTTCCCCCTCTTTACCCCCTTTTCCACCCACTCAACCACTTATTCAGAGAGAGAAAAATACTCAGAAGTATCTTTGGCTCAGGATTAATTTAAATGCTCCCTTTCATAAATGCATCTTTTCCCATTTGGGAATATAACCAGATTTTCTCTTCCCAGCACTGCTCTGTGCACAGACAATTGCAAAAATTTCACCAATGTGGTTTGAACAAAAATGAGACAATGTGGTAAAATCCAATAAATAATTAGGGACAGAATGATAGGATAAGTTACTGCATTTCAACTTGGTCATTCAAAAACTACTGATCAGATGTGAAAATCTTGCTGAGTGCAGCAAGTATTCCCTGTGGGTTACACATAGGGAAAAGAAATAAGTGAATACATTCAAAGATAAATTAAGGAGATAGGTTTGCCTCTTGTGCATTGCAGAGTATTTAATGGGTAATCCTGCTCCTTACACTTATATAAAAAAAGATGTTCTGGGATTTGTCCGGTAATTTATCAATTGCTTACTGACCACTGAATTTACCAGGTATCTTCAGACATAGTGAACCTGCTGTGATGGGAATGCATAAGCTACAACCAAACCTGCTATTCATTCTAATGGAATGTTAATGGAAAACAGCCACTTGAGCTGATCCATGCAGAAGGCTTTTTTTAACAGCCTATATACCCTTCTTTTTTGTTATCTGCATTAATAGCAGGGAAAGCAATATGAAGAATGAGCCGATTTGATGCCTAGGAGAAATAACAACTGCAGGGGAACAGAATAATGTTGTCATCCATGCCATCAGGAAGATATTTGAAAGAAATTAAGCACCAAAAATAAAAGTTCTATGAATTAAAAAAGATTACTCTGCAACTACATTGAATAGCTTCTCTAAACATTGCTATTAAATGTAGAAAATAAATTGGATTGAGACCCTTAATTCCTTTTATTATTTTTTTAGGAGATGAAATGTTTTATTACAATTAAACTCATCTGAAACTTATTATTCTTTCAGTATGCTAATTAATAGAGTAAGATCATGGATTTGTTAATTAAAATACGATACCTCGGGGAAACTGAAATTAATTTTGATGTCCTAATAGAGCTAACATTATGTCATTAAATTGTCCCCTATACTTTATCTGTTGGGTTTTTTTTTTGTTTTTTTATAAGGAGAGTAAATGTTTTTATTTTGTTTGCATTTGTAATAGAATTGTAGAATGACACCACTCTAATATGTGTAAATGTGATGAGTCAATGGAACTGCAGTATAGATGAAACTGGAATAAAAATCTGGGTAATTGGGGGGTTATCAGGTAGGGTGACCAACTGCCAGGATTCCCCTGGATTTGTCCTGGTTTTTGTTCTATCCTGGGTGTCAAGGGGGATTTTCTGTAATTTTCTATAATGACCTTGAATCACATGCATTCCCCTTTAAGGCCGTCATTTCCCCCCACTGCTCCAATCGGGGCCTTAAAGGGGAAAGTGTGTCATTGCTGGACATTAAAGAAAAGGGCCCAATTGAAACAGTGGGGAGGCAGGGTGGGAATGATACATTTTTCCCTCCTTCACTCCAATCGGGGCCTCTGGAAAGTGCATCATTCCCCCCTGCCACTGGGTGTCCTCTTTTTTGGTTTCCCAAATATAGGGTGCCTCTACAAGAGGCATTTAAAGCTCTTTCAAGGTGCATTAAAAAAAATTACCTCTACAAGAACAGAGCGTAAATCGGGCGTAGAGGCGCGTTATCTCCCCGATTATGCGCATTATCGAATGCGCGTTAAATTGCGAGTTTTATTTTGCTCCGGCCGTTAAAGCGCATTTTGACTGTGTGAATAAGCGCATATGCGCATTAACTACTTGTAAAGCACATTTTGGACATCCGTTAATGCACTCCGCCACCTCTCGTCGCCTCTCGTGCAGAGGGATTAGGCGTAAATGCACTTCTGCGATTATGTGCATAATCGCCTAACCAGGCGCAAAAGCGAATCCTTGTAGAGGGGACCATAGTCACCCTAAAGTCAGGGCTGGGCTAGGGGGCCCAATGAGGGTGCTTTGGCCAATGGTTCTCAAAAACCTGAAGTCAGCACTGTTGCCAGTAGTGGGCAGGGCAGCAGCAGCAAAACAAACAAACAAATGGTTTGGCCTGCAAATACTACTGCTGGGCCCCACCATTTTAATTTCCTTAAGCCACCTCTGGAGCTCTGACATAACAATGCTCAAGAGAGGTCAATTTGTGGCCGCCCAGATGTTTTGGCCTAAAATTCCCATCAGACTTAGGGTGCCTCTACAAGAGCGATTTAAAGCTCTTTCAAGGCGCATTACCAAATTTATCTCTACAAGAGCGAAGCACAAATCAGAGGTCCAGGCACTTTAAATCTCCGATTATTCGCATTTTTGAATGTACGTTAAATAACGAGTTTTAATTTACCACGGGAGTAAGAGCACCTTATGTCTGTGTAAACAATTATGTGAGGAGGCGCATTAATGATCAGATGGTCTTGTTGTCATACGTATGTGTGGATAATTAGTGATCCGCTTAGACAACTCGTCCCCTCGCTTTTTGCTGGGTTCCTGAGATGAGCTGTGTGTGTGCGCGCGTGTGTATGTGTGTGTGTGTAAAAAGAGAACTTATTAGTGAGACTGGAAGCAGGGAAAGGGGGGGCGGACAGGGGGAGGGTGTTTTCATGTTTGCCTGCATGCCTGCCTTTGTCCATAGACACACACACACACACACACTTGCTCACTTCTTCTCTCGTCTCTTGCTCCCCTCACTTGCTGTGTGTGTGTGTGTGTGCGCGTCTGGATGTTTTACATCACCAAAACGACAACGGATGATTGAGAAGGAGAGAAGGGAAAACAATTGATCTCACTGGGAAAATAAGGAGGAGGAGGAAGGAATGAAGCAGCTTCCCCTGTCTGTTTGGGCATGTGTTTGTGCAGATCTCTACTCTCTCTCTCTCTCTCTTGCTCCTTCTCTTTGGTCTCTCACTCTCTTCCTCCCTCTCCAGCAAATGGTGGGGGGCAGAGAGAGGCAGCCAAAAATACTTTTTAAAAGGCTGCTGGAGGAGGAAACTTCTGAGGCACATTCCCATTTACTCCTGAGCAGTTCTGGGAGGGGGGACAAACTTCAGCTGGCAGTGAAATTGGAGGGGAGAGAGGTAGGCTGCCTCTACAAGAGAGGTTTAAAGCTCTTTCAAGGCGCTTAAAATTTTTTACCTCTACAAGAACGGAGCGCAAATCGGGCATAGAGGCGCGTTATCTCTCCGATTGTGCGCATTATCGAATGTGCGTTAAACAGCGAGTTTTATTTTGCTCCGGCCGTTAAAGCACATTTTGACTATGCAAACAAGCGCTTATGCGCATTAACTACTTATAAAGCGCATTTTGGTCATCCGTTAATGCGCTTCACCGCCTTTCGCCACCTCTCGTGCAGAGGTATTAGGCGTAAATGCGCTTCAGCGATTATGCGCATAATCGCCTAACCAGGCGCAAAAGCGAATCCTTGTAGAGGGCACCGTAGCCAAACAGGTTAACCACATCATTCCTGGCAGGTAACCTAGGAAACCAAAGGTGGGAGATTCTGGTAGGCGGGGAGAATAAAGGGTGCAAAACCTGTTTGGGCAGTTTCCCTGGACAAAGTGCATTACTTTCAGCAACTTTTGCATGCATGTCAACAACTTTAAAGTGAGTTTCATACAGCCAGTAATGCGCTTCAGCACCTCTCATATATAGGTATTAGGCGTAAAAGTGATTGTGAGGAGATGCGCATAATCGGACAACCGGGCGTCAAACCAAAATCTTGTAGAGGAGACCTTAATCAGTGTAGCCCATGTTGAGGAATCATGGAAGCAGTAGGCCAAAACATCTGGAGGGCCACAAGTTGCCTACCCCTACTCTAGAGCAACACTACCTTGTTTTTATTGTGGAACTGAAATGTTAGGCACCAGGCCCAGCCACCTGGATTTCAGCACTGAGAAAAGGAGCACTAAGAGCTGGCTATAGCTGTCATTTTGGGTTTGGGGCAGGCTTGGTGGTGGGCCCTCCTGAGGACTTGAGCAATTGACACCTGCCCGACAGTGTTGACCCCAGATACCAGGCCTGATTGAATGAATACTCCTTGTAGAGTAGGAGGCAACCAATGAACAATCCTGGAAGTTTAACAGTGGTATTTCCAGTCTATAATCCTTTGATGGCCTTACAGAAGAGGAAAACAAAGCTTGAACAAAGTTTTCCGCATCTAAAACTCATTACTATAGGATTTAGGATTTAAACATTTGCTCTTGTTTTGCCCTGCTATTCAAAATCTATGGTTAAATTATCATCATGACCTAGTTCTTCATTTCAGTTAATTGCCAACATAAATAGTGAATTAGCTACTAAGAAAATTTGCAATAAACTGTTAATTGTTATTTTAAAAGATTTTCTTCTTTATGTTTTACAAAAAAAGTCCTGATTTCAGCTCCCAAGAAGAGCAAGGCAGACTTTTTTCCCCCATGATGAACTACCCAGAACCTGCTGTACAAGCAGTGCGTGACTTGTGTGTTTTAAATCAGCCAAGGGGAAGACAGCATAGTTTGGCAACATTTTCAGCTATTACTGGACTAACTCTCAGTATCTCTGCAAGATGCCTCGTATCAGTGGACTTACAGTAGGTACTAGCTATAGCAAGACACATCCAATAAACCAATATTCAAGGTGCGTTACAAAAGCAAGTTATAATTTCTTTTAGGGCATGGAAAGGTAAAGAAGATGGAGGATGGGGAAAAGGTTGTTTGAGGAAAGCTGCTCCAGACTCGTATGTAGATTGCTGCATTCGATTCATACTCAGCATTTTTAACAGCAACATGCCTCCAAATGATAGGATCATATAAGGATATTTGCCATAGAGGTGAGTGGGGGGCCATCTACACCAGCCATTTATTCTGGAATAATATCACGGTTGTCCCTACTGGGCCACATGACATTCACCTACTCCTGTGGTGATCTCAGGATGACTGTTCAGTTTTTATGGAATATTGCTGGCTGGTTTTGTAGCGACTTTCCCCCCCATCTCTCGCTACAATCCCAAAGTCCCTGGCTGGTGTGCCCCGCCCTTCATGAGTTCCTGGCTCAGCAAACAGCCAACCCACTGTCGGGGAAGTCGGCATGGGCATCACCGTGTTTCATCGGCGACTGTCTCTTTTTCTTTTTTTTACACAAACAAATTGATACACAATAGCGCAATTTCAACAAAGTACCTATTCCCCCCCCCCCCCGGTTTCTGTGTGCATCTCGGAGGAGTTATTAAATAAAATAAAATAATAAAAAAATAATTCTGTGCCATACCCATCTGTTTAGTCCCGCCCACTTCTGCGGATACAAATCAGAAGCATCATCACAGGGCATACGTCCTCCCGCAATGGCTCTCCTTTACTCGCTGGAAAATTCCCTCGCGTATGCCCCGTGAGCAACAATCGTGGAAGCGAGAAACCTCGCGATCATCCCTCCTCCTCTCAAAACGGCTGAAGGTGTAGATCAGCCCTGAGTCCATGTTTAATGAACAATTTGGGGGTTCGCTTGACTCAAATCTTGGTGAATGTATTCCTTCTTCCCCAAGTCCTGCAAAACCAATCAGTTGGGTTTCCAGCTAGTAGCTGCTGTGCTGGTTGTTGTTCACATCTACCCACAAGCATTTTTGAACCTTTGATTTTCAACCTTCTTAAGAAAGATACCCTTTGCCCCTTTTCTATAGGATGAGAGCTGTGTTGGTTGCTAGGCAGGCAGATCAATCTGACTGTAACTCTCATCAATGCTCACCATTGGTTCCATTGGCTCAGGCTGATAGCAGCTGCAGTCTCCCAATATATGGAGAGCCATACATCCCCCATCCCTACTTTAGACACCATTGCAGGGGAAGGCAGTGTTATCACCCAAGACAGTTCTTGGGAGGAAAGACGCATTTGGACAGGCTCTCTTCAGATTCTCCATACAGGTTCTCCACACAGAGTCTGTTATCTCGTCCTTCCTCTCAGCTTTCAGGCACTTTCCTTCTGGCACTAGCAAAGCAGATCCTATTTTAATAGCAAGCTTGATAACTAACTGTAGTTTGAACAAACCACCATTTGCAATAACTGAACACTGCAACAAACTGTGGTTTATTCTATACCAGGAATTGAAGTTTTAAATCTTCACTCTTCGTACAGGAAAGAGAATGGGACCTGTGAGTGCTTGATGCTCAAGCTAGTTTGTACTTGTCACAACAATCCATGGTTTCTTTCTTGCTGTATCTAAACCCAGGTCAATGTTTTGATCAAACTTAGAAATCATACTGCTCTGTCATGGGTTGAGAAAATGTTGCATTGTTTTGTGGCCCCTAGGCTTTCAAAGATCTTATAAGAGCTTGTTTGGCACAGCTTCTTCCTCAAGAATCTCCAGTACTTACATTACCAGGAAATGTACCCAGCCAGAAGCAAATGAGGCCTCTGAATATGTCATGTCTCTGTGCATATCTTTTTAATTTAGACTTTTAAATTATATAATTAATGTTTTACTGTTTTAATGTATTTGGCTTTTTTATTGTTTTAAGGTTTTGTTGTTTTAAATTGTTGTGCACTGCCTTGATTTTTTTTAGTAGCAAATAAGGTGGCATATAAAAGTTAACAATAAATTTAAAAAGGCAAGAGTTATAGTAATACAATTTGTCCATCATTGTCACCAATAAGCCCTCCAAGGATATTTTTCATTGTTAAAAGTTGAAGCTTTGCTACATGCATTTGCATGTCATGTGTAGTTTGTCCCTAACACTGACCAATTTACTTGAGTGTCATGTGGATTGTGGAAATAATCTCTGCAGAAGCTCTCTGAACAATGAATAAAATTCTACATAAATGTTAGGCAATTATTACTTTATCACTGCATTTCTTCCTGACAAGGAGCAGAGGCTTCTTCTTTGTAATCACTGTGCAGTCCCATGTATGGTTTCTGGCCTTCTACATTGACAGGACATCAACATTCAGGTGTAACCCTCACCCTTTCATCCCTGGAATGGTTTGCCAGTATTAACCCAGTGCCTCATCTTGGATCTTGTTCACTGACATAACAACATAAGAAGAGCCATGCTGGATCAGACCAAGGGTCCATCTAGTCTGGCACTCTGTTCACATAGTGGCCAACCAGCTTTGGACCAGGAACCTACATGCAGGACACAGGTGCAACAGCACCCTACTGCCATGTTCCCCAGCAACTGGTGCATATAAGCTTACTGCCTTGAATCCTGAAGGTCACACATAACCATCAGGACTAGTACCCATCGATTGCCTTCTCCTCTAGGAATTTATCCAACTCTCTTTTAAATTCGTCCAAATTGGTGGCCATCACTATGTCTTGTAGTAGCAAATTCCATAGTTTAACTATGCACTGTGTGAAGATGTCCTTGCTTTTATCTGTCCTGAATCCCCTACCAATCCCCAGTTTCTAGTATTATGAAAGAGGGAGAACAATGTCTCCCTATCCACATTCTCCACACCAACTGGCTCCATTACTAGTCCCATGGGGAGGGTGCATATTCTGAAGAACCCTCACATTCTCCATGGCCTTTATTCTATTTGGTCACAACCATCCATGTTCATCAGACGTTGTACACTGAATATTCAGGCTTGGATAGATGCCTTTTTTGGATGAGTGATGCTGATTTCTGTGGTTGCCTCATACCACCTTCCCCACCTTTGGTTCAATCAGCTTACATTTCTCCCATGTTTGGGACTGCACAGAGACCACAGAGAAGAAAGACTTATAACTGTTGTTTTTTCAGTAGTCATTTTTGCAGTCACACAACCCACCCTCCTTCCATACTGCCTGTCATTTCTGACCTCCTCCCACTCTGGTATACAGCATCTGGAGTGGTCTGTTAGAATCTGAGTGGGAAGATGAGATCCTTACCTCTTTGAGCATGAATTCAGAGGATTGGAGATGCCCATCAAAACTCTTTTGCCTAAGTCTAGATTCTTCTCTAGAAAGTTCCAAATGTTGCTTTATGCCAGCACAGAATCCATATCTATCACTGTGCAGATGACAAAGTACAACAGGTAGCAGTAACCAAACTCTCTATACTTCCTGCTGCTCATTTTCTCCCTGTTCTCTCCCTCTCTTCCTATATAAATGGTTGTGCAGGGGCTGTCGGATATTTTACCACTTACTTTCAGTATTTGTGTAAACAAGCTGTGAAAAATATTAAAGGCATGAAGAGCAATAAGAGGCTGAACAACACTCTCACCGTCACCTGTTCAACAAAGTGGTTTTGTTTCTTTATTCTTTTTGATGGAGTCAATCAACAGTGGACACAAGAAGGGATAGCTTTAAGTGGTGTGCAAATGTCACGAGTCCCCCAGCACTGGGGCTACTTTTGAAAGAGCAACAAAAATTAAACAAAAATACCCTGCTATGCCCTAGTTCTCTAAAGCTGCTGATGGCTTGTCAGCTTGAAACCATCCTATCCCACAGACTGGATTCATCAAAGGGGAGAAATTATTCTAAGACCTTCGTTCTAAGAAGATTTCTGAGCAGAAATCAGGGAGGATTTATATTTTGTTTTCCCATATCAGAAGAGATGAGTCTTACTTCATTTCACACATGCGAAAACCAACAGTCAAAGTAAGCTCTGAATTCAAAGAAGACAATGCTTTCAAAATGTTGAATTTGGTTTTGGATCAGGCACTTCCAGGACTTTTCAGCACCAGGTGAAGACATTTGTATTGACTCAGGCCTTTTAAAGCATGCATAGCGTGGGCTCAGCAATGTGCAATTTAACTCTTTTTCAATTTGTAACAGGTTTTTGTTGTTATATATTGTGTTTTTAATGGTGTATCTGTTTTTATTATCTCTCCAGAGAACTTCTATTATGAGGTGGCTATATAAATACTGCTAATAACTGTGAACTGCCCAGAGAGCCTCAGATATTTGACAGTATAAAAATGCAATAATAAATAACCAATAAACAAATATTCCATAAAATATTCACAGTGTTTATAGTCTGGATAGTCTGAGGCCAGTAAAGCCTAAAATCACAGTTTGCCTCAGATCCATTTCCTCCCCTTCACACCATTCTAGCACTTGCCTTCTTTCGAGAGCACATCAAAACTATGTTGAGGTCACTTGTGATTATAGTGATGCTTCCAAACTGTAAAGCTAACTCATCCTAGGAGCCCTGGGGATCTTTTCTTCCTCCCTCATCTGCCCAGTAACTAGTTATTATAGTCAAAAGGTATAGAAGAGGCATGTTGTTGTTGTTGTTGTTGTTGTTATTGAAATTAATAGTTAATGAACCTAGCAGTTTTACTTCATAAACATCAACTTTAATGGTTCCCTTCCTTTTCATCCACCCTTCCTTCCATCTGTCCTGGAACTTTCTCCCCCTCTTAGGAATTCTCACCCTCTCCTTTTGAAAGGAGGACCCTCTGTTGGGTTACACAGCTAATACACAGTAGCCTTCCCCCACCTGATGCCCTCCAGATAAATTGGACCACAATTCCCAGCATTCCCCAGCAGCCATGTAGTTCCACACATCTGGAGGACACCCAGGTGGGGAAGGCTGGGTTACAGAGAGGCTTCTTATGCCAATGGGTTACACTGGGCTTGTGGATTTTCTGCTCTTGCAGCAGACAACTCTTCTACATCCATGGAAGCTAAAACCTTCAAGCTATGAATGGATAGTCTCCATCCCTTCCTGCCATTCATTTGTCAGAATCAAGCCTAGCATGGTGGTAAGGGGAGTATAAGTAAGGCAAGAAAGTGTGTACATGTTTTATAGGAAATAATGAACATCTTATGCTACAAACTTTGCCTGTAAAAATACGTGAAGGGTAAACTCTTATTGCTTATTCCTGTACTGGGCTTCATTTTTACATTATTTTTTGCTGAAAAGGGGGAAAAAAAGAAGCAATCAAATGAGCATTAGCCACCCATGATAACAAATCATATTGACACTTCAATAGCAAATCACTCCATTAGTCAAACATGTTTGAACTGCAAATCCTGTAGATATAAGTATTCTCTGTTAGTGCTGAATGGTTTTGATATCTGCAAGGCCTTAGCAACAAAGCGTACCAAACTTACTGATATTCCCTGAATTATAATAAATAAAAAGAGGGACAGATCTTGAACTCGGTGTGCAGCCTGGACATGTTCATATACAACTTCTCTTTTGATGCCACGCTGTCTAAGTCACTGAGTGAATTTTGTATGTGCCATTAGGTTCTACAACAAATGAAGCTCTTATGGGTGTTTCCTTATTTGGGTCCCAAGCCATTTAGACCTTGAAGTCAAGCAGCAGCTGCTTGAATTAAGCTTGAAAGGAAAAAGGCAGTCAATGCAGCTCCATCAAATCAATGTAAAATTATTTCTCCTGGCTACACCAGTTAAAATTCTGGCAAATGCATTTTGCACTAGCTGGAGCTTCTGAGTCATCTTCAAGGACAGCCCAACATATAATGCATTACAGAAACCCAAACATGATGTTACCAGAGCATGGATCATTGTGGCCAGTCGATCCCTTTCCACAAATGGTCACAGCTAACAAACCAGCCAAATCTGTTGAAAGGCATTCCAAGCCACAAGTAACAAAGCTGGATTGAGGGGATCTTCTGAAACTGATCATGTCACTTTACCCCCTACCCCCAAACTGCAGAACTGATAGAGCAAGATTCCACGGTTGAAAGTATCAGAAGCTTTTGAGAGGTCAAGGAGAACCAACTGGTCTGCATTCTGCCTGTCTCCCAACAGAGGAGAGTTTATCCCCAGCATCTGATGTTAATAATAATAATAATTATTATTTATTTATTTATTTATTACCTGCTTCTCCCTCTGGATTGAGGTGGGGAACAACATTAAAACACATTATATAGAATACATAAAACTGATTAAAACATAAAAACTACTACATTGTTAAAATACCAATAAAACTCCTAAAATTCAACTGGGTAGGTTGCCGGAAGAGATCAGTCTTTATAGCTTTCTTAAATTCTGGAAGACTGTTAAATTGGCGAATCTCTCCCAGCAGGCCTTTCCACAGTCTGGGAACGGCAGAAGAGAAGGTCCTCTGGGTAACAGTTGTCAGCCTAGTTTTTATTGACTGTAGTAAATTCTTCCCAGAGGACCTGAGCGTGCGGGGCGGATTGTGTGGGAGAAGGCAATCCCACAGGTAACCTGGACCCAAACTATGTAGGGCTTTAAAGGTAATAACCAACACTTTGTACTTCGCCCAGAAAGTAATTGGCAGCCAGTGGAGTGATTTTAAAGCAGGTGTAATTTCATAGGTATTCTGCTGCTAAAGACAGAATCCCTTCTTGAATTATCATGTGAGGAGTTCAGGTGATAATAATAATAATAATAATAATATAATAATAATAATAATTTATTTCTTACCCGCCTCTCCGTCTGGATCGAGACGGGGAACAACAACATGTGTTAAAAAAAAATCGTGAGGGGTGTGTGCAGAGCTGTGTGGACTAGCCCTGCCACCACCACCACCATGGATGTGCCTGATAGGATAGCCTTTGTTGCCAATGTACTTGGGGCTTGTGCCCCTTGCCATCCACATGTTTGGAACATGTCAGGCAGGGGCCTACATTTAAATGTATGTACATGCGTGTCATAGAGTTTCTCCACACAAGGGTGGGATCCTGACCGGTTCAGGTTTCCCCTTGTGTGGAAGACACATGTAGAGTCCCTTCCTACATATTCCTACATAAACACAAAGTCGGAACAAGTAGTCCATGTTCCCCTAGAAACACCCTTCCAGCCACACTTTTTTTTTCCAACATGTGGTTGGCTTGTCTGACTGCATCCCACTCCCCATGGCTAAGAGCTGTTTACACATGTATCCTTCATGAATATGCCCAATCCTACAGGCTGATCTATGCATGAATTATATCACATGGAGACCAATTGAAAATGGCTTCCACACTCTGAAATATTAGGTTTATTAGATACCAATCAACTCTGGACTAGTGCGTATACTGTGCTAGTGAACTCTAATGGATTCTCCACATGGGGCTTTTATCTTGCAATTAAGATTGGTTACTCAGAATTTTACATGACATCGTCAACCTCCAACGCCTCTCCTTTGCTTATGACCATTTCCATGGCTTAATTTGAAATGGAAATAATAAGGTAATTAAAAGATCTGAGTTGAATAGGTTTGAATTTGTTCATATAAATAGGAAGTGGCATTATAACAACAGTGCCATCTAGTGGTTTTATAATGAAACATATAGAACTCGCAGATAAAGGGGAAAATGGGGAAAGGTAAGCGCAGGCAAAGGGCCAATCTTAATACCACAAAGAATCTAGAAGCAGAATCTCCTGCAAGAAACGAAAGCCTCTGTGTGCAGGAGCCCTAAGTTCAATAATGCTCTGGACTTTGATGAATGCAAATGAGAGATGAATGAATCTGATACTACAGAGTATTTATCTGATTAATGGGGGAGGGCATCTGAGGTAGCCATAATGTCTGCAATGGATCAACAATTTACATTTATTGTCCTTGAGAAGGATCTAAAGGGGCTTCCCTAGAGGAATATGAGTATAGAAAACTATTATATAATATTCAGTCTGCTAAGTTTTGCATGATAGCCTTTTTCTTCTATTGCCCTTTGTGTGGTCACTTAATAGTTGTGAATCATGCCTGTGTGAGTCACACACTGATACAATCTCCATAGCAACGTGGTCACTTGAGTTAGAAATATGAGCTGGCAACTCAAGGTTACTCTCTCTCTCTCTCTCTCTCTCTCTCTCTCTGCTTTTAGAGTAACCGTTAGCTTTATGATGTAGTCTTCATTCTGAAGCAAGATCTCCATCTCTAAATTCCATTTCCATAGCAGTTATTGCATTCCAATGTGCAAGGCAGATGGCATTATTTCCTGGAAATAATTTCATTCTGCAAAGGAGTAATCACCCTTGATGAACGCAGGCTGATGGTAGGACAAAAACCTCTATTGCACATACATGTTTCATCCTTTTGCACTGTAGAAAATATTGTGTTTAGCTTTAGGCAGACATTTCTTTACCTCATGTGCTTTCTGAATGTAGATGTGGCCCACGATATCTAAGAACAAACAACATATGTCATGCAAAGGTTAGGCTGAATTCCCAAGTCCGTAATGCAAACATGTATTCTGCAAATGTAATTTCTTTTTTGTGTCCTGTTTATCTGTCTCATTCGTACAGGTGCAAAATGCTTCTAAAGTGAGCAATATTTTTTTTTCTCTCTTGATTACAAGCATCATCTCCCCCTGTTGTCCATAAGCACAAAATGCAGGGATCAGGAATATGAGAAAGGCAATGCATTTCCTTGCTGTTCTTTTGTAACGTGACATAAGTAGACAGACATCTTCTGAAGTTTGTGCATGCTGTGCTCCCCCCTTCCTTGCTGCAACAAGAAAAGCCTTTTCTTTTAACCTGGCTTCCTTTGAAGAAGTGACTTAGGCAGCTTCATGGCCTCTCAAGGTAAGTGATTATATATAACCTATAAAGGGATGTTTACTTAAAAAAAGAAAAGAAAGCTACCCCTAATGGTATATAGCAATCAGCAATCTGATTAAATGGGGAAAAAGTGACAGCTGCAAGACATGGTAATTTCTGCTCTGACTATGCCGTGACGGAGGCAGAATATAAGAGAATGTCAAATATAATATCTAAACTTAAACCCACATTTCCTCGTGGATGTGTGATGTGGGTTCCATCTCAATGCCTGCCTCGGTCTGCATATGAATGCATGCTCTTTCTTTGACAAAATCAGGAAATGGAAAGGTCATGCTTCTGTTAAAAGGTTTGCATCTTTCAAACAACCTTCACCTGAGAAATATTGCATCAGCAAGTACTGAACATTTGAACATGCGTGACAAAATTCCTGTTAACAAGCATCTGAGGGACAAGTGAGTGCATTTGGATTGAAGGGTAGTTTGTGTCATGTCTCCTCTTTAGCTTGAGACAGCTAAGTTCTCATTAAAGGTGAAAATTGCAGCCAACTGAAAAGCCTTTCAAACCCTTTCCTTTAAAAAGAAAGAAAGATGAAATGTTACACTTAGAATTGAAGTCGAATTCTTCTCTCACACCTACCAGCTTGCCTCTTTAAATAGGACAGGTGTTGAAATTCGGCACGAGAGTTCTCTAGAGTTCTCTACTAACAAGTTCACACACACCAGCTTCTTTCCCCACCCTCAACCTGCCTTGGAGGAATTGTAAATAAAATGTCCCTTTAATATAGATGCTCTTCAATGCTGAGTAGTTTTTATGGCACTGTCGTTATATGCTGTCAAACAAATTGACATCTTGGTGTGTGCGAATGAATGCACTTCCTCATACAATAAAAAGTCAGTTTCTCCATGCTCTAAAATGGAAGAAACACCAGCCGACCTCACATGGTTGTTATGAAAAGAAAAGAAAAAACATAGTAAATAAATATTATCACACACTTTGCAAAACTTAACGTTCTATTTAAATGATGAGTAGTTCTGTGTGATATTTACATGGAGTTAGCAAAACCACTCAGAGTAAAATATGCTTCCAACAAAAAAGAGGAATAAGTCATAAATCCAAATTTAATCTAATCTGTGTTTTTTTAAACTATTGCATCAAGTGCTATATTTACACAATGTGGTATATTTTACACATGTGGAAAATGACTGAAATGGGATCCTCAAAGTGCCACCATAGCAGATGCACAAAAGAATGCACACCACTCTTCAAAACACCTTAGATTTCCATGAATATGTAGGGCACCTGCTGCTTGATTTTCTGTAGTTTAAGTCTGACTGACAGGGCAGACTTCACTTTGCCTTCCCCCACCTCCTTCCTCACAAATCACATTAACACTTGGCCAATAACACTTCACGGCATTTCACGTAACACGAGTTTTGAGCAACAACAGGACTCTGTGAGGTAAAATGATGCAGGAGAGCAGATGAAATATTTATGACCCAGTTATACATTTTTAAAAAGCTAGATAGAAATTCAAAGGGATTCCTCCGTCTTCCTGGGGTCTTGGGCTTTGAAGCAAAGCTGTGGCTGCAATGATAAATTAAGATCAAAATACGATTACATGATGAAACAGCAATGCTCACATCCAAATAATGGGAAAGGGCCCCTTCTAAACCCACAACAACAGATATGAGAACTTCATCCTTATGTCCAAATTGTAAAAGACATACTATCATGCCGGGGGGGGGGGGGGGGGTCAAATGCTGGTACCTGAGTTCTTAAGAAATGCAGGGGGAAATGGGAAGGGCAATCAGAGCAGGGAAGAGGGACCATTGCCACTGTCCGGGTTTCCTCTGACATGAAAGGATACAGGTGGGAGATGGACAGGCAGGTTGGAGGGCTGGAGACCATAAAAAAAAACTTAGTGGGTATGCAGATTGCTGTGCAGAACTTGGTGTCCTCCAGAAGTGTTGGACTACAACTCCCAGTATGCCCCAGCCAGCATGACTGGGTGGGGCATGCTGGGAGTTATAGTCCAACACAACTGGAGGGCACTAGGTTGAGGAAGTTTAGTAGGAGAAGTGGGGAAGGGGTGGAATGCTGGAAAGAAAAGCTTGAAACTCATTGTGTCACATGATGCGGCAAGAACAGATGTCCTATTTTTTATCCCCTCAATATTATTGATCCCCATTGGAAATCACATTGCTTACCTGGGACTTTTGTGCTTCCTGCTTTTTGGCGTTACATGGGCGGAGAGGGGTGACCACATGGATTGAATAGAATGGAATATTTCCCCTCTGTTCACTTCAATGAGACAGTGTCATCTAGTGGTGGAAGATTCCACTTTTTTCAGGATGTTATCACTTCAAAAGTGGTTCTTTACATGGCAGAATTTCCAGGGGATACCACAAGAGACATCCTGGTTATTGATGGCATCATGTAAAAGACCCACAAACTTTTGTGAGTGGCCAATCACGAGCAGGCAATAAATTGCATGTTTAGAGGAACCTTTTGAGCCAATGGACTGATTTCTCCATTCATCTATGAAATTAACTATCTCAACTTCATCTACCTGGTGGGTGTTCTGGTTATAAATGGGATGAAGGGATCAATGGAATGTACATCTCCTTGAGTAGCTTGAAGGAAAGTTGGGGTATTATAATTCTACTTCTAAGTCTTCCCATGGAGTTGTAGACAAAATGGCATCACCTATGCACAAGAGGGAGGTATCAGCAGATGCAGTGTAACCTAGAATTTTGCAGATAGCCAAACTTTTGTTTAGAATACAATACCTATGTGAAGAGAAAATTCCCCACTCCCCCAAACTAGCCATACAAGAAATCAGTGGCTTGGAATGTTGACCCAACTGAGTGAGAAATACTGTCAACTTGGTGGGAGGGGGAATGGATTGGACAGAGAAGAAGAGACAAATATATATATTCAAAGGGTAGATTAAACAATCTTATCATATGGGTAGGTCATTTCCTAATTCACACTGAAAAGCTATTTTAAAATGTCCTCAGGAATAGAAGTGAGAGCTACTTGTAGGCATCAACAGGGAAATCAAAGAGTTTAATGTATTTGTGATTAACTGTGTCTACTGGACATCACCCACCCACTCCCCCAAAAATCCAACCTGGTGGGGGCCAAATGAAGAAAAAAATCTGAAAAACCCAGTGGGGACTGAGCATACTCAGTCCACATAGAATGTCGTCTAACTATTTGGGGGTGGGGGGAGAGCAGAGGAAAACCAAAAGAGAATGGAAATGCAGACAAGCTGGAGCGTGTTCAGAGGAGGGCAATGCAGATGATCAGGGGTCTGGAAACAAAGTCTTAGGAGGAGAGACTGGAAGAACTGGGCATGTTTAGCCTGGAGAAGAGAAGACTGAGGGGAGACATGATAGCACTCTTCAAATACTTGAAAGGCTGTCATGCAGAGGAGGGCCAGGATCTCTTCTTGATCATCTCAGAGTGCAGGATGCTGAATAATGGGCTCAAGTCACAGGAAGCCAAATTCCAGCTGGACATCAGGAAAAAACTTTCTGACTGTTAGAGAAATATGACAATGGAACCAAGTACCTAGGGAGGTCATGGGCTCTCCCACATTAAAGGCATTCAAGAGGCAGCTGGACAACCATCTGTCAGGTATGCTTTAAAGTAGATTCCTGCATTGAGCAGGGGGTTGGACTTGGTGGCCTTAAAGGCCCCTTCCAACTCTACTATTCTATGATTCTATGTTTCTAGAATAGCTGCAACCCTAAACAGAAGCACATCACACTAGATTTGGTTGAAGCACCCCACTTGCATATATTAATTGGGACCTCAGTTCTCTGAGTGCTAGTCCTTATGTAGCCAAGGCACTACTCAAACACAAGAGGGTGTTTTTAGCTTGCTCAAGGATACCGCAAAATATACGGAAGAGGTTCAAAGAGACCAAAAACAAACAAACCCAAAACAGCCCAATGAGTATTGGGCATACTCTTGGGCATGAAATGCTGACTGATGGGGGAGAAGACTGACAGGGATGGGGATAGAATGGAGTATCCTGAAAGAAGACATGGCTTATTGGCTGCAATATTGAACAGTAGTGCTCCTTACTGCAACATTTTGTTATAACCCAATTGTAAAAGTAATAAATCTAGTACAGAAAATTAGACCATCCATCATCATCATGCCACGTGGATTAGCCCTGAGATTAAATACCATTTCTACTAGGGGTGTGCATCGGATTGGGTCCGATCCATGATCCGGAGCCTATCCGACTGAAATCAGATAAAATTATCCGATTCCGATCCCGGCTTCTGGATCGTCCAATCTCATCTGAACTGGTCCAAAAGGACCAGATACGATTCGGATAAGATCGGAGGATCGTACCTCCTCCTCCCCCTCATGCTCCTCACCAGCCGGGGCCATCCGCTGCCATCCACTGATGCCCACGGGCAGCAGCGGATGGCAGAAGACGGCCCTGGCAGGTAAAGAGCGCAATTGGGAGGAGGGGGCTTACCTGCCATCTGCGGGCTCCAGCGGACGGCAGTGGATGGCCCCGGCAGGTAAGGAACGTGAGGGGGAGGAGGGAGGGCCCCCCACTTTCCTGCCAGGGCAGCCGCTTTCTTCCGGTGCTCGGATCTACTGAGAAACAGGCTTCATGGCCTGCCTCTCAGTAGCGCTCCAGGTGATCATCACCCGACGCTCTACTGAGAACTAGGCCGTGAAGCCTGTTTCTCAGTAGATCGGAGCAGAGGACGGCAGCAGACGACCCTGGCAGGTAAGGACCACGAGGTGGGGGGCTTACCTGCCGAGGCCATCCGCTACGATCCGCAGGCGCCCATGGACAGCAGCGGACGGCCCCGGCAGGTAAGGAGTATGAGTGTGGGGGAAGGGACAGGAAGGGGGAGTCAGGCCCCCACTCACCCACCCACCTCCATGTTTTCACCATAGGCTTGCATTGGGGGGAAAGCTTTCTTTCCCCCAATGCAAGCCTATGGTGAAAACACCCCAAATGGCAGCTGATCCAAAAATCGGCCGTCCAATTTTCGGATCGGGATCGGGTTCGATCCAATCTGAGGGACCTCCGATTTTGTCCGAACAGATTCAAGACAACATCGGAGGTCCCGATCCGGGTCCTGATCCAATCCGGGGGGGGGGGTGTCCCTGCACATCCCTAGTTTCTACATGAGGCATTAATCGTGCACTCGTGGTTGGTTACTCACGGAAGTTCATGGGTCCTATACACAATGTAGTTATTCTCCAGGGCACCTCCTGCTCTTTGCAAGCTTTATCACACTGTTTTTCATGACAACAAAAGTCCAGCATGTTTCCTCCTCCTGCAATTAATAATAATAATAATAATAATAATAATAATAATTTATTTCTTACCCGCCTCTCCGTTTGGATCGAGGCGGGGAACAACAATATGATAAAATACATTAAACTGATCAAAACATGACACACATTATTAAAACTGCATTAAAACATCCTAAAAACATCCTTAAAACATTCTAAAATTCCACTGGATATGCCTGCCGGACCTCAGCATGCAGGGCAGATTGTATGGGAGAAGGCGATCCCGCAGGTAACCTGGACCCAAACCATGTAGGGATTTAAAGGTAATGACCAACACTTTATACTTCGCCTGGAAACTAATTGGCAGCCAGTGGAGCGATTTTAAAGCTGGCGTAATATGGTAACCCCTAGGTGTACCAGTGACCAACCTGACTGCCATATTTTGAACTAGTTGAAGTTTCCGGACTGGGCACAGAGGTAGCCCTATGTAGAGTGCATTGCAGAAGTCGAGCCTCGAAGTTACCAGCGCGTGCACCACTTGAACTCTAGAGTGTACTGACATCATGGCAGATTATTGCAAATAATACAACAGCACCATCTAGTGGCTTTATAGTGAAACATATAGACCTTGCTGAAGTGAAAAAAGAAGGAAAAAATACATGGGAAGCACCTGATTTAATACCACAAAGAATCTGGAAGCAGAAGCCCCGATAAAACTGGGATTTTTGCCTGGTGTAGAAAGGCTGAAAGTATTGTAGGCTGTAGTCCTATGTACATTTCTTGATGGCCCCAATTTACTTACTCCTTCTACATAGGATTGAGCTGCATTTATACATGCAATCTGATAATACCATAAATGACACACTAACACTTATTTTCATTTCCAATTTGTGGACTCTGATTTGTGCAGATCCTCCAGGCCAAATTCATAAAACCATACAAGACCCTCTTCCTGGTTCTCCAGAGCCTCCAGATCAACTGAAGCCTTCAGAAACGACCATCATCTGGAAACAAACCCAACTTCCTGTCAGTTTGCCTCCTGGTCTGGAATACTTATGCCAGGTCCTGTTCTCTTTCCAAATACTAACCTTAGCATTCAATCCTGTGGGTTACACTCTCATGAGAGGGAAGCCTCTGAACTCAGAGGCTTCTGGGTATCCAATGTCCTGCCAAGCTGCTTCTGGCAGGAGGGAGGGAGACAAAGGCAATTTCCACCTCTCCATCCTCCATGTTTGTTTGTTTTCTCTAGACAGGCCTCCATGGTTATTACACAGATAAATTTTGTACTGGAACATTTTTTAAATATTCACTGGTGTATATGCTTTTTAAAATTGTTTACTTGCTTCATGAAATTTAACAAATGGTCAGCATAAATGGATTCTCTGTGCCCTTTTCACTAGTGAAATACTGATATTACAACATTAAAAGGATAAACACTCACCTCCTGTAATACAATGGATTGTGAACCATACAACGCTTTCAATATCTGAATGGACGGCACACAGATCCCCTGTTCAAATGGATATTTAGGGTGAAGTCCTATGGTATGGTGACCATATTTTGGAAATCAAAAAGGAGGACAACATGGTTGGGCTCCCATGGGGGTGTGCCCACCAACATGTCTGCCCCCAGGGGGCATGTCCAGCACCGGGGGTGGGGGGTGCCCACCTAAACATAGCCTTGGTCACATGTCTGATTTTACAGCACACAATTAAGACAAATCTGTTCTACATAACATCACAGAGCCTATCTACACTACTGCTTTAAAACGGTTTATAACCATTTTAAACCTGTTAATAACGGTTATTAACCAGTTTAAAACTGTTATAACCTGTTTTAAAGCAGTAGTGTAGATAGGCTCTTAATGTTAAAATCACTGAAATAACAAGTGAGACATCCATTATATATGAAATTAACTTCAATCACTCCTACTTTTGTAGCTTTTGCTGTACTTTGCTGATATACTCTGTTTGATACATTTTCCCCTTCCCTCAAATATCTTTTCTGATTGTATTCCCACTCTACTGCAAGCTGCTGTTAACAGGGCTTGCTGCCGGCTGGTTGGCTTTTTTATTTTTAAAATTCATTTTTTAAAAAACTTGTATATGATTGTCACAAGTTTCTCTACTCTAATATTAGGGCGGGTGTTGTGGGCGGTGGACACTACTTCACCCATTCACACTTCTCACTTAGATACATTAGCTTCTCAAGCATTGGCACCACTTTTCACATCCAGACTTTGAACTCCTGTCTACTTCCTGCACAAACACTCTGAAACCCTCTTTCTAATGCCCTGTGTTGCATGCCAGCACCATGGGGCTCAGTTACAACAGGTGTCACTGGGTTGTCTGTGCAGCCCCTGTTGACTCTCTGGCTGAATTCGGACGACACAATAAGCAACTGGGGGTGGGGCAAACAATCGTCAGTTGTATTGACTATCGTGTCGTCCGAATGCTGCCATAGTCAACTCAGCACTGATCCTAATCCACACCACAGTTGATTATTTATTACCATGTTGTGTGGGGAGTACCCCCTAGATGAACAACTGTAAAGTTGCTTATTACCCCACCATTACCCCACCATTGACTATCGTGTTGTCCGAATTCAGCCTCTTAAGTCATTGCAGCTAAACCAAAGCTTCCAGCCTCAAACAATCAATTTCCTTCACTCTTCCAAAGACTCCCAACAGTCCAGCCAGGCTGCACACTTGTACCCTGTGGCTGGGGGGAAGGGTGCCAGCTTATTGCTTAGTCATGTCTGGTGACTCTTACTTTTAAAACCACCACCACCATTACCGCCAGCCACCTCTGCCTGCACCAACACACTGGACTCTAAGACACTCTTAAAAGGCTCTGTGTGGCATGACAGCATCTCAGGGCTCAGCTACAGCAATCTCTGAGTTGTGTCTTCAGTCTAACTCTGTCTCTAAGAGATATGCCAGCCAGCCAAAGCCACAACTCTATTTTTCTCTGACACGCACTTTAAACATTCTGCACTGCATGCCAGCAGTGCAGACACACCCTAGCTCACAAGTGAGCAAAGTGAAGTGGAAGGGAAGGGGTAGCAAAGCAATGACATGCCAGGTTCCAACATCCACAGCAACAGGGCATCCACAAAGATGAGAGCCTCTCTCTCGACTAGCACCTCACCATTGGTCATGAGGGTTTTTATCTAAGGATGACCTTTCATCACCCATGATGTGGAACTCTGAGGAAAAGGCCTTTGGTCCATTCTGTTTTGGGACAAAGAGGGAAGGAAGCACCAACAAGCTGGAGACAAAAGGAGAGCAAAGCTCTGGTGCTATGTAAAAATATATTTTTCTTTATTTCTTATGTCTTATCCTCTGTATGCTTGACGCGTTTCGGTGGTGAAACCTTCGTCAGGAGCTACACAAAAACTAAAATACAAACATAAAATCATTAAAGATTGTCTTAAGCTAGCATGAAAACAACACCCCTACACCCCTACACCAATGTATGCGTCGAACATACAGAGGATAAGACATAAGAAAGCTTTGGGAGCACCAGAGCTTTGCTCTCCTTTTGTCTCCATTCTGTTTTGCCCTGTGGGCTGCTTTGACTGACCTCTACTTTCCCACAATTTAATTTGTGAACGCCTTGCCTCTGCTGAGCTCCAGGTGCCCGACTGCCCACCAAATCTGCAACAGGAAAGCTGCCCTGCTCACACAGCACTTCTTAGCTAGAAACGCAAGAGCCCTTTAATGCCAGGGGCTGAAACTGGTCAAGGTGCAAGACCCCAAAGAGGAGGTCTGACAACCTGAGTTTGAAGGGTATGGCTCCAGTGTTTTTTTAAAAAATATAAGTTTAAAACCTCAAAATTAAAAAATCAAAAAAAAAATCCTAAAACTCAATGGATGAACGGATCTGTTTGAACCTTGGCATGGCCAAAGACCTACTTAAGATCTATCATGGTGCCAAGTTTCATCTCTTTAGCCTTAAAAAATGACATTTTTAAAAGTAATAATAATTTTAAAACCTCAAAGTTTAAAAAATTCCTAAAATTCAACGGATGAACGGATCTGCTTCAAACTTGATATTGCTAAAGCCCTACCTAAGTGCTACCATGGTGCCAAGTTTCATATCTTTATCGTTAAAAATGAAGGAGCTGTAAGCATTTTTGTTAATTCCCACTGACTATAAAATAAAGCCGCCCTTTGTGGCGGAAGGATGGGAAAAATCCAGATTTTTCTTCAAATTTCTCCTTTCCCAGATTTGTTACCAAAAATTCTGACATGTCCTGGTTTTTCCTGACATATGGAACCTATGGCAATGCCCATAAGTCTCCAAACTTAGAGGCTTACAAGCTTCCTATGCAGAGCAGGAGGAGCACCAGAGGTAAACATCACCTCTGCACTCTTCCTGCTCTGCATTTTAGCTAGATGGGCTTTTTCGCCCATCTAGCTGGGGCACATCAGTGTGAAAGAGAAGGAGGCTGGGAAGGCCTGGGGATATGTCGTATCCTGGATTACCTAGTCCCCTCCCCACCTGCTGCCACTACCCCTTCAAGGAGTTCACCTTTGCAACCTTGGAGAGGTTTCTGCACCAGCTTTGAGGAAGAGGAAGAGAGGGTGGAAAGTGTGGATTCCTGGATCCATGGTTGGAGAACTGTCTCTGACCTCCGATCCATGAACCCGGAGCATTTTATGTCTCTGTCCAGGGTCCACAGGATTGCTCCCACCTTCGGATATTTGGTCCATGTTTGTTAAAGCCTATGTATAATTGATACATAGGCTTTAACAAACGAATCCATTTCAAACGAATCCATGTATGTTTGGTAAACACACACACACACACGTGCACACACACACAAAAAAAACCCAGATTTTTTTAAAGGATTAAAAAATTTCAGGTGCCTGCAGGCACTTTCATGGTCACCATTGGAGCTCCTGTGAACACCATAAGAAGAGCCATGTTGGATCAGACCAAGGGTCCATCTAGTCCAGCACTCTGTTCACACAGTGGCCAACCAGCTGTCAACCAGAGAACCACAAGCAGGACATGGTGGAACAGCACCTTCCCATCCATGTTCCCCAGCAACTGGTGCACACAGGCTTACTGCCTTGGTGTCATATTTACTATACTTGATCTAGGAAGCCTGCCAACTCCCTTATCTAAGAATGTCTGGGAAAAATGCCAGGCCTTACTTGTTTAAAGGGTTTTATTTGCAGTTCGAAAATCCAATTACAAATCGCCAGGGTCATGCCAATAGTTCCATCAGTCCAGTTGTCGAAGCCGAAGGTCAAACCAGGTTTCCAAATTCCAAGGTCCAAAGCAACAGTCAGCCGGGTGTTCAGTCCACAGGTTCTGATCCGAGATCACGTAGGAGGTCAAGAGCCGAAAACGTCGGTTGTTCTCAACGAATCTTAGCTTCTGCCTCCTTCCCCCTATATACTCCGTTTGAGCCTGTTCACAGCTGCGTGCAATTCCTTCGTTATCTTACTTAAGGCTTGCATCAGCTGTGCTCTGTTTTCTCAGTCTCATGCTTCGCCTTGTGGGCTTAGCTTTCTCCACCCGTTTGAGCTGCTGCCTTTGCTGGGGAGTTACTGGACAAACTCCTTCAGGCCCCGAGTCTTCCTCATTAGAAACAGGGGGTGGGAGAGGGTGGCTTTCCTGGGGCTCTTCTGAGGACCCTCCCTGCTGTTCCTCCTCCTCCGGTAAGTCCTGGGGAATGGGTAAAGCTGCAGTTTCTGCCCCTTCTTCCTCCTCAGAGGAAGATTCTTCAGCCTTCCTCATGACACTTGGATGCTAGAAGTAACACATAACCACCATGATGCCTGCGGGTGCAACATTGCAGACCCCCGCCCCATTGATTTCCCCACTTCATCAGACAGGGAGAAATCATGGTTCCCTACCATCGCTTCTCCGCCCTCACTTCTGTCACACAATACTTCCTCTTTCTCAACTGAGAAGAAAGAGGAAGTAAACAGTGACCACGTGGCCCATTCAGTGGGAATTTTTATCTCACTGCTTCTCTTCCACACAGCAGGAGATCATGGTACGTTCTGTTTTAAAAAAATAATCAGACTTACCGGGGTCTTTTTTTGTCATGGGAAGAAGGGCAGAAAGAGCAGGAGATGCCTGGGAGGCAGACGGCATTGTGAATAGGACCCGCAAAAAACCGTGAGTGCCCAGTAATGAGCGTGCTATAAAACACTCATCTGATGACCCCCTATAGCTCACCGGATGCAGAAACTGGCTCCACTCCTGAGCCATTATTTTGTATGTTGTTCTACAGACGTTATTTTGCACCTTGCTTGGGTTGGCAGGCCTTCACATCCTAATAAAAAATCAAAGCAGATCTCACTAGCCTGAAGTCTACATATGTCTGCTGTAACTTTTGGAGGATAGATGATATATAGGTAGATAGATATAGATAGATAGATAGATAGATGATAGATAGATAGATAGATAGATAGATAGATAGATAGATAGATAGATAGATAGATAGAGATAGGACGGGCACAGCTACCTAATTTTTACTTATTGCATGATGTTTGCGAGATGAGCAACAGTTTAAGGAACCACCTTTTAGGGTGTATTTTTATTTTTATTTTTTTGCTGCTGCTGCCTAGCTCTTCATGTAGAGGATCTGCTTATTCCATCTGATATTCTGCTACAGGTTCAGATTTACAGAACGAAAGAAGTCAGCTTTGAGGTTTTCTAAAGAGCAAAACTTTTGATTTTTACCTGGACCTAACTCAGATGGAATCAAATCTAAATGATGAAGCCTTAGAACTCCTGTCACACATCACTGCACTTAGATCTAAGGCTTCTTGCCTGGGAATATCCTATCTGATCAAACACTTCCAAATACTCCATGAAAATTGTTCACAGAAAGCCTATTCAACAACAAGGGCAAAGCAGCTTCAGAAAGCAAGAGGTTTTGAATATATATATATATATATATATATATATATATATATTCAGAATTGCACTTGGGGTTTGCCCCGATTTTCCTCTTGCCTTTCCTGTACCTTGAAACAGAGGAAGAACTCCCAGACAATCAAAGGGACAGACTTGCAGGTTGTCAAAAGTGCTCATGCCAGTGGCATTAGTGGGAGAGGCTTTTCAGTTTTTTGCATTCCTGTTTCTGATTCTGATGTGTGTGTGTTTTCCTCCTGAATGTTGCATTTCTATCATTGAGCTACAGTTTTGTAGTTCTGAATAAGCTGTTCTGGACATCCTACAAGCCATTTCAATAAAGTGTGATTGAATTCACTTACCTGCCTTCCAAACTGAATTGAGGACGAAGTCGAGTTCCTAAAGCATCAATGCCGTGCACGTGATCTTGCTTAAAGTAGGCGTTTCACCATGTGGCTTCTTTGTGACAATCCAACTAGGGAATGATGGGACTATTTACTAATGATACCTCCTGTTAGAAAGGCAATTAGCAAATTTTAAAAAAAGCCAAAACAGACTGAGTGTTTACCAGTCCCACATGCACACAGACTATCTTAGCACAATAAAGGAGATGATTCTTCAGTGAAGAAAAGAAAACAGTTCTACTTAGAAATATTCTTGCATATATAATGCAGGTACAGGATAGAGTTTTAAAAGAATCCATTCAGTCCATTTTGTGTTCCATTACACTGGCAGGAGCAAGAGATCAAAGACATGTGCTCCCAACAATGGAGGAGTCAGTGGGGAAGGAAGGGGAGGAGCAAAATGAAGAAATCACAAGAAATCACAGAGCTCTTGAGGCTAGTTGTGGTCAACATTCCCATGAACGAACGAATTGCAACACTGCCTTCTTCCAGTAACTTGCAGGCAAGATTGCAATATTCCCAACAGGGAGAACATAATAAATGGGCCTTGGTTGCTCATTCTGGGTTGAAGTTTGTTAGTGTCTGAGAATAAATTTGCATCCACATCAGATTGGCTAGTGGTTCTGGAGATATCTTCCCCCCTTCAATATTATGTTCCACATTGTGCCCAAGGCATACCCAGTTAGCCCAATTTGGTGCTTGAAACCATTGTGTTCTTCACGTCTTATGAACTTAGTGGATGCTGCTGGTGGGCCAGTGCTGAACCAAAGCAATTTCCATGATCAGCTAGCCGTGGCATTGCAATGTAAGGAAATGGCAGGTTCACTGTCCACATTACAGGGTGGAGTGTACAACTCCCAGGCATGAATCTTCTGCACAGCCTTTAGGTTGCAATCCCATACACAAGACGTGGGTGACATGGTCAATGGGCCCTATGCACCCCACACCACCACTTCCATTGTGCCCCCTCTGCCCCTTGCCACTGTCAAATTAAGTATCATGGTAGCAGTGTTGGCAGGAAAGTTGCCTATCCCTCCTATACACACTCACCTGGGTGTAGGTCCCATTGGAGTCAATGGGATTTACTTTATTTATTTATTTATTTATTTATTACATTTGTATATCGCCCCATAGCCGAAGCTCTCTGGGCGGTTTACATAGGATTAAAAACAATTAAAAACAATATACAAAAATTAAAACAGCAAAAACATACAACATACACACAATCTGTCCATTTAAAAACCACTTCAACACTTCAAAAAACTACAAAAACAAAACAAACCCAGGCTCCTCAGATATTGCCAAATGCCTGAGAGAAGAGGAAAGTCTTGACCTGGCGCCGAAAAGATAACAATGTTGGCGCCAGGCGGGCCTCGTCGGGGAGATCGTTCCACAATTGGGGAGCAACCACTGAGAAGGCCCTCTCTCTTGTTGCCGACCTCCGAGCTTCCCTCGGAGGAGGCACTCGGAGGAGGGCCTTAGATGTTGAACGTAGTGTTCGGGTAGGTTCATGTCGGGAAAGGCGTTCCATCAGGTATTGTGGTCCCAAGCTCTTGCCAAACAAGCACTTCTGGCACATTCCCTCAACCTGATTCCCTGCACCTCCCAGCACGAGGGAGACTGGGCTACACTATACTACTAGTACTATACTGCTACTGTGTTTTGCAAAGCAGTCTTATCGAATACTGATCAATATGAACTGCTCTAAATATCTATAACTGTCCACAATTCTTACGCTGTCTTGTTTATTTCCCTTTTTTAAACAGTTGGACCAGATAATTATTCATCAGCAAGTGGAGCTTCTCCAAGGTATTGCATAAATGAATTCAGCCATTAAATTTGGGGTCACTGAATCTGTTTATTTTTGGTCCAAGTCAATTTTGCATGGATTCACTTATGTCCATTCCATTCCTGAATCAATATGCAATTATTATTAGTATTAGTATTGCCATGAAAATTAATTTAAATATGTGTTTAAATTATATATGTTTGTAATTATTTTCTCTCAAAATACACATTTTAAAATGTATTCTGATTTTTTAAAAAGAGTCAAGGAACGTATTGGCATGTTTAAGAATTGTAAAAGTGAATGGATTAATTGGCCCGCACCTTAGTTTAGGAGGTGCATATTGGGTCAGTTCTTATAGCAATTCATGAAGATCAAATTCTGCAAGCATCCCTACCTTAAATATTAAAACCTGGTGTGATCCAGTATTGGCAAACCATGAGCTCAGTCCAGCCAAAGAACTTTTATTACAGTGGGAGAGAACTGACCAAATGCTTAATGCACTCACTGAAACAAGGGAATTTGAACTGTATTATTCATTTATTTAATACATTTGTCACCTTTCAAGGCCATGGTCTTCCCAAGATGACTTACAATATACAAAGAGTAACATTCACTATCTATTGTTATTATTATTAAAAACTTTAAAATTTAAACCATTTTAACATAAACCAGTTAGAATAAAATGCAATTTTAACTATCTAACAGGAGCAACTGCCATGCAATCTTTTCAATTATAACCCAGACAGAGAAAGTATGTCTTCAGAAGCCCTCTTAACAATGGTCACAGATAGAACCAGCTGTATATCTTTCAGGAAAGAATTCCACAGGTTAGGGGCCACTGCTGAGAAGGCCCTGTCTTTGATGCCCAGTAACTTTACTGAACTTAGTAGTGGACTAGTGAGTAGGGCATCAGAAGATTATCTCAAAACACAGGCAGGTTCATATGGGTGTATGTGGCCCTTCAAATGACCTGGACCCAAACCATTTAAGGCTATAAAGGCTTGTAAGTTCTTTAATGTGGCTAGATCATGCCTCAAAAATGGTAGCAGCACATATTATTATTAAATGGTTTTAAGCACGTAATCCAGAAAGCTGTAGTTTCAGATGTAGCACTGATTCAAAATGGTCGCCAGATACATCTCCAACCAATAATAATTGCACAAAATACATTTCGACATGTTTGATTCTCTGTAGTTATAGTTGGGACCGAGACATGCAGCAAGTATGAGATCAAAAACCACCTGGGACAAAGAGTTTACTTTGCAGTGGAGGAAAATGGCTGCTTTGACCGTAACTTCTGTGCACCATTGCGGTCTTTCACCATGAGGATCACGGACAACACCGGTCGAGAGGTGATCACTGTGAACAGGCCTTTAAGATGTAATAGCTGCTGGTTTCCATGTTACCTGCAAGAGGTGAGTCAACCCTAGTAATAGTCCATTCTATTTATTCACACATATGTACTTAATATACATGTGTGCATCTTGATGTGAATGGGGATTTTATCTACAGGTAAGGGATTATGTTATAGACACGCACACACCAAAATGATATATGCGCACACACGCACACATTCTGCATCACATCATTTATGGTTCAAATCTTTGCTTTGATTAGAACCTATAGCAATTCTGTTTGTAAGCCACATATTAGATTTATCATTTCTATTTTTATTGTCCAATAGTTAGAAGTTCAGTCTCCTCCTGGGACCACAGTTGGCTACGTTGTTCAGAAATGGGACCCTCTTCTTCCTAAATTCACTATCAGAAATGAGAGCAATGAAGACATATTAAAGATAATAGGCCCTTATGCAACATGCGGCTGTTTTGGAGATGTTGATTTTGAGGTACCTTGGATAACATTGCTTCACATTTGACTTTTAAGTGTTTAAAATTTGCACTGGATGTGCCAGGCAAAATATGGGGGTGGGGGGTGGGGTGGCGGCAGGTAGAATAAGTCAAGATGACATTCCTCACTAAATCAACTTACAGTTCTTGCATGTTATATGTTTTCTCAGGGGGGGAAAAACACCCTCTAAACCAAAATTCTGTAACAAAATGTGCACATTTTCAAAATATCTGAACTAATACGTTAGGCTGCAATATCCAAGACTGCCCGCAAACCCGCGCAACCCACTGCTACCGCAATGAGGAGTTAGTGATTCCTAAAGTGCCTGGAAAACAAGCTGAAATGCTCATTTCCAGAATGAGGCAGGTCAACACAGCTCTCAGCTGACTTGACCAGAAATTAGTTTTTGGATAATGTCTGGCGTTGTTTTGGTTGATGCTAGCTTCTAGTTGTGCTAGCAATGCGCCTCGCTGGTGGTGGCTCCCACTGGTGCAACAGAATGAGCAGAAGTGCAGTGGCCGTATTGAATGCTGCTGTTTCAATGTCATTGAAATAAGTGGTTTGTGCAGCACATCCTAATGTTCCTTGTTTCCTACTGCCAACACAAATGGCTCCTGTAGGATAAGAATGGCAGGGGGTGGGAAGCATCATCATCCATTCTCCAGGGGGCACAACGCACTCCACACATGCTCCCAGATGACCAATACTGTCAGCTCCAACAGTTCCTATCACCTGTTAGGCAGCAGAGAGGATTGATGCCTCGGTTTGGAGAAAATGAATAGAGGGAAGTTTTTCTTCCTCCCTCATGATGCTACTGATTGGAAATACAATCAATGAAATTGATTGACAGTATATTCAGGATAGACAAATGAAAGTACGCCTTCACACAATATGCAATCAATTTATGCCATTCACTGCCACAAGATGTGGTGATGATGGTCACTAAATTAGATTGCGTTAAAAGAACATCAGAAAAAATCAAGTCCATGGAAGAGAGGGCCATCAGGGGCTATTATTAACCAAGATGGTTATATGCAACTTCCTATGCCATTTAATGCCTGTCAGTGGAAAGCAACACAGGTAGAAGGCAAATTGCTTTTCCAGCGACTGGCTTTCCCAGAGGCACCTGGTTGGCCACTAGGGGGAAAAGGGGCTTGATGGGTGTTTCATCTGATCCAGCAGGTTTCTTCTTACGTCCCTATGTGCTTAGGTGGGTTCTCTATTCACATAAGAACAGATGGCGATAATTTCCATGGGTCCTGGGATTTTATTGTCAATTGTTTAAAATTGTTTTATATATTTGTATGCAAATGGTTTTATATTACATTATTGCAATGTATTTATAGAGTTTTAAACTTTGTAAACCACCTAGAGGGCAATATAGAAATGGAATGAATGAATGAATGAATGAATGAGAACATAAGAAGAGTCATGCTGGATCAGACCAAAGTCCTGTCTAATTTGGCAATGTGTTCGCACAGTGGCCAAACAGATGTCCATGGCAACTCCTTTTCAATGAACCACCACTTAACACAGGGGTGGGCAACTTGTAGCCCTACAGATGTTTTGCTCTACAGTTCCCCTGGACACTCTCCATTGGCCATGCTGGATAGGGCTGTTTGAAGTTGTAAGTCAAAACATCTGGAGGGCCACATGTTCAATGTTCAGCCCTGACTTAACAAGGTTTGATGGTACTAATCATATAATTCCCAGGGCTGGAGTCAGGCATGGAATGTAGGCTGACCATCTGAAAAGGAGGACAGGGCTCATGTAACTTTAACAGTTGTAGAGAAAAGGGAATTTCAGCCAGTGTCATTTGTATGCAATTAGTTCCTGGTGAAATTCCCTCTTCATCACAACTGTTAAAGCTGCAGGGGCCCTGCCTTCTTTTGTATATGGTCACTCTAGTATAGTGCCTGCAACATTAACTGTTGTGATGAAGAGGGAATTTCACCAGGAACTAATTGCATACAAATGGCACTGGCTGAAATCCCCTTTTCTCTACAACTGTTAAAGTTACATGAGCCCTGTCCTCCTTTTCAGATGGTCAGCCTAATGGAGTGGAACATCAAGTGAAGCTAGTTCAGCCACATTCAGCTCAAAAAAGGCTTGCTTTTCAATGCATGTTTTGTTTTAAAATGCTGGTGACTGAAAAACTATCAGAAAAAAAGCCAGTTGGAATTTATTTTCAACCTGGATTAAATTGTGGCTTGCATTACTTGGACATAAAACATCTGTACTGAATTTAAACTGATTGATGATACATTAAACATATAATGCAACTGAACTCCATTTCTGATTTTCAATAGTTGAGAGCTCCTAATGTTTAAAATCGATTTGCTGTCTCCTAAGTTGCCCCATTCTCATTATTAACTAGAAGTGTGGCTTGTTAACCATGCAGTGTTGCTTTTTAACCATGCAGTGTGGCTTGTTAACCACCCTGAACAACCTAACCTCAAACCATGTATACTCAAGGTGGCTTGTTCAAGAGAATAATCCACACTGCATAACAAGCTGCCCTGTGAATGTTCAGGTAACACGCTAAACCCACAGTTTAACAAACAACCCATGGTTCAACAACAACCCACACTCAGTCACTGAATATGGGTTAGTGTGTTATCTGTTAGGCTTAATCCCATTTATCCACACTTCCAGTTATCCAAATATTTGGGAGATGATCTCCTTGCATTCCTTCAATGCTTATGTTATTTTCATTTTCTGCAGGTAAAATCTCTAAATGACATGTCAACCATTGGCAAGATTTCCAAATATTGGTCTGGATTTGTCAATAACATCTTTACCAATACAGCCAACTTTGGTATCCAGGTTCCTGTAGATCTTGATGTAAAAATCAAGGCTGTAATGATTGGTGCTTGCTTTCTCCTAGTAAGTATACCCCAAAACGAAGGCAAAGTCCTCCCATTTTTGATCCTCTCCCTCCTCCATGATGTTCAAAGTGACATTGTAGGATCGCAATGATCCTGTTTAATAAGTTAGACTGAATTTGGGTTTCCCACAGCCAAACCCAACAAGCTGTTCACTGGGGCACACTGGCTTACCTCCTTTCATAGGTTCTAAGGGACAATCCTGACCATTGTACACAACTGCATGGAGAGCCATTTATGTACAGGTAAGATGCTCAGAGACAGCTCCAGAGCTTCATCAGACAAGCATTTTATAGCACACTCGTTACTGGCAACTCACGGATTTTGGCAGGTCTTTTTCATGCTGCCGTCCACCTCCTGCTTCTTCTGCTCATTTTTCCATCACAAAAAAAGCCCCAGAAAATCCAATTATTTTGGCTGTAATGAAATGTCGTGCCATTTCCTGCTCTGCGCAAGAGAAGCAGCGTGATTAAAACGGCCATTGAATGGGCCACGTGGTCGTTGCTTGCTTAATCTTTCCTCCCCATGTGAAGAAAGAGGAAGCTGTTCATCCCTATGGAGGGACAGAAGCATGAGGCAAAGTGACAGGAGGGAAACGTGATTCCCCCCCCCCTCACACATACCACTTTTTTTTCTACAGTGAGGCAGTTGTTTCTCAGGGCAGTATCCAATGCAACATGAGTGATAATGCTGATCCAACAGAATTTCACCAAAAAACTCATTGAACTGGCTAACGCTATTTGCATTATGCAAGAAATCCCTTATGCTAGCACAATGTAATTTACGTTAGTGCTCATATTAGATACTGTCCTCATTGTGTATTGCATTTCATGTGCTAAATCAGCATTCTCCAAGTTGGTGTCCTCCAGATATTTTGGACTACAAGTCCCATCATTCCTGACCATTGGCCATGCTAGTTGGAACTGATGGGAGTTGAAGTCGAAAACATTTTAGGACACCAGGTTGGGGAAAGCCTCACTAAATTGTTTACACAAAAACAAATTGGTGCCTGTAAAAGTTTCAAAATATTGCTGGAAAATCCTATCAGCAAAGATGATAAGAAAGAGGAAGTTCTTTTTGGCTACACTTCACCACCACCACCAAAGAACTGTGGTATAAATATTTCAAAGGTGCATAATGATACAGGCGTTCCTCCTCCTTTTTAGTCCAACAAGGCTAGAAATAACATTTGCCTGGTACTTAAAGCTTTCTGATTTCTCACTACGCAAAACTCCAAGCAGAAGAACTGCTGCCTACTTATAGTAAAAATAATTTTTAAAAAAGGCTTTGGTGTAATGAAACCCTACAAGTCAGCCTTTTGATATTAATTGTTGGCTTTTTGTATCTTCCTCATCATTCACAGTTTATTTATTTGTAGGACTTAATGTTCTTTGAGAGCTCCTTGGATGGATTGTAACAAGCAAGATGATAGGAACAATAAAATATGCAAACTACATTTCAGTAAGTAAGAACGAGACATAAATTGGTTGCCTTTGCTTTGAAGACTTAGACATAAGACACTTCCTAATTCTTTTTCATTTTCTTCCAGCAGTCCCTTGAGCTCTGGATATTACTTTTGAACTGTACAATCCTATGGCTTTTGTAAAGGGGGGGGCAACGATCACGTTTATTAAACTGTAACTTATGTAAATAATTCTTTTCTCATTTTAATTATGTGGACAGTTGCTAAATATACAGTATACACAGAGAAAAAGACAGAACGCACCACGTTGCTTTGGAGTCTTGCAATTCTCTTTGGACTTGTTTGAAGTCATTGCGTCAGAAAGCATGAAAGATTAGAACTAAGACGGGCAGCTCCACTGATGAAAAGTCTTTACTTACAAAGCCGTTTGAAGTTTTGCAAGTATTGGCCCCAGCTATTAGCCCCCCAAAAGAGGGGGGAGGATGAGATTTATTTCATTCTATCCCAAGAAAGCTTTCAGATTTAGAGTTCAATTAACAGTAACTAACAGAGACGTCATCCACTGGGAAAGCTAAAGATAGATGTCTGTAGAGATGCATGCGGGTGATGGTGTTAATTGCTCCGGTTTAAATGATACTTAAACAACACCATTAAAATTTATAGGCTCACTGTCGGCAATTGTATGTTTCTTACAATAGATGATGGATCAGATTTTATGAAACCAAACTGTAGGAAATTCACATGATGATGATTTGTTAAAAGTTACAATTCTGAAACAAGCTTCCAACAAGGCGCATATGCTGTCTGGTTATGTTGGGCTGCTTTAGATTGTGTTGCCTTACTGGGGCTTTGCTTCCTGCTTCTCTTGCTCAGTTGTAATGGGTTGCATTACATGGGCAGAGAGGGGCAACAATGGGGTCTATAACTGCAAACTTCACCTCCTCTTGGTGCTCATAGCCTTGAATGGGACAGCACCCTCTAGTGGATGCTTTGTAGTGCAACTTCAGCTGCACACAGAAAAGCCCATGATATTTCAGAAGAATTGGGATATCCATGGGTTTTTTTTTAGAACGGAATAACTGGGGAAAGGTATGGGAGACATGCAGGCAGTTGACAACATTGTCAAAAGGACCCACAGACGTCCATGAGTGGCCAGACACAAGTCTGCCTTATTTCGCTCATGTAAAGAGCCTTGTTGTTTATGGCAGGATTAGGTTCTCCTATATTAGGTTTCATTATAGGATATGTTAGCTAGCTACAGTTATTGGCTAGTCACTGGAAATGTTATTTCACAAGGGGCTTAACGGAGGATATGCAGATTGCAGAATTCTCTATATTTGTCTTTACTGCAGAACATGTAGGGTAGGTAGCCGTCCCTGAACTGACTTTGTGAGGAATGCATTCTAGAGAACTGGGTCAAATAGCAATGACAAGAGATGAAGAGAACAATGAAGATGGTCAGAGATATGGAAAGGTCGAAGGAACTGGGTATGTTTTGCTTGGGGAAAACAAGATAGAGGGGGGAACATGATGGTTATTAACCAGTTTAAAACTTTTATAAACTGTTTTAAAGCAATAGTGTAGATAGGCTCGTGGATTCTTCCTAACTGGAGGTCTTCAAGCAGAGGCTGGGAAGCCATCTGATGGGGATGCTCTAGCTCCACATCTCCTGCACTGTCTAAATTGTCTACAATCCACCTGCCCTGCTTTAGGTTCCAGGCCTTATTTAAAAATAAACAGATCCTATGGTCTGGATGATCTCCACCTGAGCATTCTTAAGAAACTCAAATGTGAAGCTGCTAAACTTCTAACAAATGTGTGAAACGTGTCCCTAAAATCAGCCTCTGATACCGAGGACTGGAAAGTAGTCAATGTAATGGCAATCTTTCAAAAGGAATCCAACCAGTACAGTCTGGTTAGCTTAACAGCTGTTCCAGACAAGCCCAGCCCAACTTATCTTGCCCCCCTCCCCACAGTCAAGATGCCACCACTGCTTGCCCACCACAGCCTGCCGGCCTGCCGGCCTGCCTGCCAGCCTTCTTTCCTGGGTCTTGGGGGCTGGCCCAAAGCCTTGCATGGCTTCAATTGAGCTCCCTGTCACTTTAGCCAAGCAGAGGCATATACCAGGAATACAGGCAGCTACTCCAGAAAGCCTCGCCAGTTGCTTTCTGTTACTGCAGCAAATGCCACAGCAGGAGAGCAGCTGGAGGGACCTTCAAGTGCACCCACTGGAGGAGGCAAGGGTGAGGAGGGGCAGCGCATTGGAAAACATTATTAAAGATACAAAAATATCAAGCATATGGAACAGGGGTGAGCAACTTTAGAAGTCCAATTTTCCACCCCAGAACCCACTATGGGTTGCTACTCCCCACGACCACCATCACTGACAAAATCACCATCACCCAATTGCTGCCAAAATTTAGGGGCAACTCAGCAGCAAAACAAACAACCCCCCCCCCAAATGCTGCATTTTCATGCAGAGCACTTGCACCTTGTATTAATGCATAATTGCTAATGGAAGTGGAAGGTTCTGGGGTGCTGCCCCCATTTATCACCACCATTGACCTCGGTGAGGCAGGCACACAGGAACTGCCACGTTAGGGCACTCACTACCCTCACAGAACCCAAAGCAAGCAGGACGTGAGTCCTTCTGCAGCATCTCGGATCGTGCAAGTTCAATATACTTTAGTGCCCCTGCGGAAGAACATCCAACTGAAACTGATTTCCCACAAATTTCCTTGGGCCCCAATTTGCTTGGGAGTGTGTCTTTGCAAGCTCCTTTGAGGCAGCAACATCAGCCAGGGGCCTGCAAGATGGCTTTGCACTTCACTCCCCTTGCCCAGCCCTCCGTGCCTCCAGGAGACACTGCTCTGAGCAGTGTAACAATAAGCACATCTGGTGAAGACTTTGAAAAACATCTGCCTCCCAAGATCACCCTTTGCCACCAGAGCTGCTGAGGAGGCGCAGAACCAGGAGTGACATAAAAGCATCTACTGATACCATTGATTCCCACCCACCTCCCTTTATTGGGAATTTAACAAAACAGAAAATAAATCCTGGAAAAGAAAAAGAAAGAAAAAAAGAACAAACATTACATACATAGGAATGTCATCATTTTCCCCCATCAGATACACCATTCCTAACATTAACAACAACAACAACAACAACAACAACAACAACAACAACCCAAATATCCATGTATTTATCCACCCATAGCTGGCATCTATATATCACCCATTCAATTGTTTATAACTTTGTTAAGTCTTCAGTCCATTGCATTATGGGGGAGGTAAACGTGTATCCTTCCAACCTAATATTATAGGTCTTTCAGCTGTCATAAGGGCTCTGAAAATCCATTTGTGCTGACCATGCTTTAACTTCCAAGAAACTGGTAGGTAGTTTAGGAGGACATGCATATCCTTCCATATTAAACTGATGCCATTGATAGCAGCAGGTGTTCTGTAGAACCAGAGAACTTTACAAAAAAGAAAAGACTAATTTATCTCACCTTGGGAACTCCCACAGACCAGCAGGATAACAATATTCAGAAAATATCTTCTTCCATGCATAGAGACTCCTCACAGAATTTGTCGCTGTGAAGGGCAATATCATACAATTGTCATTCTGGATTTATTGTTGTAAACAGCTTTAGGAACCATTGTGGATGAAGTCTTACTATGAAACAAATTAAATATAAAGAACAGGAGTGGCACAAGAGTGAAGTTGGAGTAGGTTGTAAGTACATTGTGCATTTAAAATCTATCACCTGAAGCAACCACCTGATATTTTTCTCAGGGAAGCGTCACCGCTGCAGAATTGTATTATCCATATGGAGGTTTTGAGAAATTATTATTATTATTACTATTTATATAGCACCATCAATGTACATAGTGCTGAACATTGTAAAATAAAACAGCATCGCCCTGCCAATAAAACAATAAGAAAGGGAAGGGAATGCACCAAACAAGTACAGGGGATGATAAAACTAGCAGTATAAAAGTAAGATCAAAATCAAGTTCTAAAAGCATTAGAAAAAGAAAAGTTTTCAAATGAGCTTTAAAGACTGTAATTAAACTCATGGTCCACAAATGCTCTGGAAGAGAATTCCAGGCATAGGGGGCAGCGAGAGAAAATGGACGAAGCCGAGCAAGAGAAGTAGAGACCCTTGGGGGGGTAAGAAACATAACACTTGATGAGCGAAGAGCACAAATGGGGCAATAATGTGCAATAAGAGAAGATAGGAAGGAGTTTGTGACAAGCTTTGAAAGTCAATAGGAGAAGCTTATATTGAATTCTGAGGAAAATTGGAAGCCAATGAAGGGAGTGTGAGATGACGATTGTCACAGGGCCATAGGAAACTGCCATATTCTCAGTCAGACCGCTGGTCAATTTAGCTCAGTGTTGTCTACACTGACCAGCCATGGCTCTCCAGGGTTTCAGGCAGGAGTTCTTTCCAGCCCTACCTGGAAATGCCAGGGATGCAAATGGGGACCTCCTGCTTGTGCACTACCCGAGCTAGGATCCTCCAGAATGTCCACAACATTGGCATTATCTGTGCTCACTTTTCCAATACACTGATTGGCATTAAATCCCACACCAGATTACTGTGGTTTATGGCATGGATATGAGCCCTTTGGACTGTCCTAAAATAAATCCCAGCCAAATGCCAGGTGTTGCCATTGGATATCTGCACGCTTACGTAGAAATACTGACCCTGTTCATACGACACACTAAGCCACAATGGTTAAGCATTTTAAGCTAAATATTATGGCTTAGTGTGTTGTGTGAGCCATGCCTTAGCATGTCATGTGAGCCATTCCTATCCATGGTAGCTATGTACTCAAAGTTTAAACACGCTCACTAATCATTTGCTGCAAAAGGGTTAGCGGCTTAACTATGGCTTTGTGTGTTGTCTCAACAGGCCCACTGTATAAATAGTTGGCCTATTTAGATTTTGACAGTGCTGGGTCATTCTAATTCCATCACCTCAACAAGGATATAGCATGGGCAGATGCAGTGGTGGAAAGGACTGGAAGCAATGGAACATTATCAAGGAAGTGGAACAGACGTAGTACATGAAACCATCAAGAAAGGGCTTAAGTTAAGCTAAGGCTTTTACTTAGAAAAATGACTACTGAACACTTGATAGACCAGAGGTGGGCAACTTATGGTTCTCCAGATGTTTTGGCCAACAACTCCCATCATCCCTTACCATTGGCTATGTTGGCTAGGGCTGATGGGAGTTGTAGGCCAAAACATCTGGAGGGGCACAAGTTGCCCACCCCTATGATAGGGAGCTGAGAAATTAACTGTTTATTTACTACTAAGTCATTTGGCAATGAATACTTGATGTTAGAGATGGATGGCAGGCCAAGGTGTTGCAACTCTTCTGGATGCCATTGGCTTAGTCGCTCTGGTATCACAGAAAGGCTACACTGCCCCATTGTTCAATGAAACTAAATGCTACCGACATCATCTGAAGGCTCATGAGATGGCAACAGCAACCTTGTTGAAACTAAGAAGGTCTGAATTTGGTCAGTGCTTGGATGGGAAACTGCTTGGATACTCTGAGTACACCAACACATGGTCAATAGTGAAAGCAAGGCAGCATTAAATAAATAAGATTGCTACCTATCCTCATCTTTAATAGCTTTAATAGCTATGTGGTAGACAAGTAGAACGTGGTCCTCTCCAAGCTGGGAATAGCTGTATCTATTGAATTTGGCTGGTGCAGATGGATGCAAAATTTATTTCAGTTTGTTTTTATATATATATAAGAATTTACTAAAATCCACAATGGTCAAATTCATGTGAGAAAGAACTTGAGATTTAAAAATGTTGACTGCAAAGCAAGTCTGACAGATTCACCCATCCCTACCATAAAAAAAGACCATGAAAGAGACTTTCCCTCAAAGCCAGGAAGAAAGAGAAGACTACAATACTAGGAAGACGGTGGAGACAGCAGTTGGTACATTTAAACTGTCACATCTTTATTAAACTTTATTGAACTAGGATAATATGGTTTTGTCTTCAAACACCTGATTGGCTTTGGACTGGACCTTTCTGAAAGCAAGCCCCTAAACACCCACATTTGAACAGGTCAAGGTGCAGCAGAAGACAAAAAACTGCCCCCCCCCCCCAACAAGGCCAATATGGAGTCAACAGGGAAAATGTACTTCTCAGTTCTACTGCAGGCAACAAGCTGAACCTGCACTGTCAGGTCAAATGGTGACCATTCCTTCCCCTAGGCCTGACAAGGATCCAATGGAAAGGGAGATCCCCTCGTCAGGACTACCGGCTGAGGTCTAGATATCATTGAATTAATCCATCTGTTTCTGGGGCTGCCTCTACAAGAGAGGTTTAAAGCTCTTTCAAGGCGCTTAAAATTTTTTACCTCTACAAGAACGGAGCGCAAATCGGGCGTAGAGGCGCGTTATCTCTCCGATTATGCGCATTATCGAATGCGCGTTAAATCGCGAGTTTTATTTTGCTCCGGCCGTTAAAGTGCATTTTGACTATGTGAACAAGCGCTTATGCGCATTAACTACTTGTAAAGTGCATTTTGGTCATCCGTTAATGCGCTTCGCCGCCTCTCGCCGCCTCTCGTGCAGAGGGATTAGGTGTAAATGTGCTTCAGCGATTATGCGCATCATCGCCTAACCGGGCGCAAAAGCGAATCCTTGTAGAGGGGACCTGGATTGCAACACTCATTTTATTAAGTGCTACCCTAGAGAGGTTTTTTTTATGGAGATCCAGTCAATCATTTGATAAGCCTCCAGCTGCAGTTTGAACCAAACACAGGTTGAACTGAGAATCATTTATCAATGGGCCTATTGCTGAATCAGGATGGCTGTCATTGGAATTGTCCTGTCATCCTTGAAGCTGAACCTGAAAGGGAAAGGAAGACTAGGGTTAGACGTAGATCAACAACATTGAGTGGAGGAAACATGGTAGAACAGGCATATTTAAAACTGCCTGGGCACAAGCACAAAATATCTGCTGTGGGGAGCAAAGCAAGTCACAAAATGATGGGAGCACCCCTCCCTCACACAGAGTTTCTCCACACAAGCACACTTGTGATTGGTCACTCACAGATGTTTGCAGGTCTTTTTCATGATGTCGTCAACAACATCCAATGCCTCTCCCACCATTTTCAAGTGGGAATCCACCATTTTATAAACCCCGTAAATGTAGGAATAAATGAAAAACATGGTATAAAAGCAGTGACAGCTATAAAGGGGGGAGGAGCACATGTATTGTGCTGATCCTTAAACCCTCAAAGTCTGAAAGTCAAAGCCCTGGATTTTTGCTAAATCTGGAGAAGCCCCCAGTCTCTCTTTGTATGTGTTTATGTGGGAAACAGAAAAGGAAAAATGCACAGAGGGGGAAACAAAGAAAAAGGGAAGTGGGAAGAGAAGAGGGGGGGGAAGAAAAAAGGGGTGAACAGAGAAAAAGAGAGGAGAGGAGAGAAAAAGAGGAAGACAAAGTGGGAAAGAGAAAAGGGGAGATTGGACAAGAGAAAAAGAAAGGGGAGCAAATTGGGGGAAAGAGGAAAAGAAGGGGAGAGGAGAGGAGAAGAGGGAGAGGAAAAAAGGTGAGGATGAAAGGGAAAAGGTGAGGGGGAAATGACGGGGAAGAGAAAAAGAGGTGGGAAAAGAGAAGGGGAAGAAAAACAAGGGGGAAGGGAGAAAAAGAGGGGAAAGACAAAGCGAGATACAGGAAGGAGAAGAAAAAGAGGGGAACAGAAAAAAGGAAAAGAGAAAAATGGGAAGACAAAAAGAGAGGGGGAATTAAGAGAGAAGAATGAAACAGAAAGAAAAAAGGGCACAAGTAGAGAAAGAGAGTGAGGCAAAACAGACAAACAAAAAGTGGAGTAAACGCTCACAGGTGATTCCTCCACCCCGTGCATGGGAGAAGGGGAAGCTGCACTGCTGACATATGACTGGAGTGGAGAGAAGCCCACTCTCCACAAAGGCTCCTGTTGCCCCAAGGGTCCTTGGTGGGGGGGGGGGCATTTTTGGCAGGGCAACCACCTCCCATTCAAGTGAATGAAGTAATTGCTCCATTTGTGTGCAATGTGGCAGGGGGAGATGTACCCTGTGAAAAAAAGCTAGGGAGGGGAATTGTCCCAAGGATCCTAATTTTTTTTTTGCTTCCCCCCACCCCACCGCTCATACACAAGTGAATGGGAAAAACCCCACTCCATTCAGTTGCTTAGAGAAAACATACCACAACAGCCTGACTTTTCGGGAAAATAAATGCTGTGAAGGGAAGACTGAACCTGGCAAGTAGAAATCTGGAAGTGCTTCCAGACAAGGCTTATATCTTCTTGAAATGAAGCAGTATATAATTATTAAGAAAGAAAGAAATTAAGAAAGAAAGAAAGAAAGATCATGTCACCACCTTCCCCCATTCATGGAATTTTATGAGGGTGGAGTTCTAGACATCATCGTCTTCCACTCCTAACTCTCCCATGTTGTCCAACCACTTCCATCTTTTTTTTCTTATTATTACCCAAAATCTGCTAATGAGAAAGGAACAGAATCACTGAACAAAGCCTTCTAACTGATAGCACTAACTGCCCTCTGTCGGAAATGTCTGCTATAACAGCATTTCTACACCAGACAAAAATCCCACAACTTTACCAGGCCTTCTGCTTCTGGATTCCTTATGGGATTAGGTCACGTCTTTTCCACTTTTTTTTCCCCCTCAGCAAAGTCTATGAGCGTCAACAGATGACCGTTTTATGGAACACTTGTTACTGGGCACTCACGGATTTTCGTAGGTCCCTCTCACGACACTGTCTGCTAGGGGTGTGCATGCCAAAAAATATCATTCTTTATCATTATCGTCATTTTGGACCAAAAAAAATATCATCTTCATTCATATCATAGGTGAACCATATTGACTTCATGATAATTATCATGAAAAAATGATATTTTTTGCAGACCTATTTTTAAAGAAAAAATGCCTATAACTTCTGTATTTTAAAAGTTAGAGGCTTGAAACTTGGTCACAGTGCTTATGGAGTATTCCTAAGTATGTGTATGAAATTTGACATCGATCCCTCCAACCCTCGATTTTATATGAATTTATTAAACAATCTTTTAAAAATTCATATAAAATCGAGGGTTGGAAGGATCAATCTCAAATTTCATACACATACTTAGGCATACCCCATAGGCACTGTGACCAAGTTTCAAGCCTCTAACTTTTAAAATACAGAAGTTATAGGTATATTTATATGGCAGTCCGATAAAACGATAAAATTGCCCAAAAATTATCGTCTCCAATGATTATCATAGGTTTTTCTATTGTATCGTCATTGTTAAACACATGCACGATAATGACCTTATCGTATCATTATTGTACATTTTAATGATACGATACACATCCCTACCATCCGCCTCCTGTTGGTTTCCCGCTCCTGCTATTTTTTTTAATAGTAAAATAGTCCAAACAAAATGCTACTCTTCTGAGTTATAACAAAATTGGTCACCATTTCCTGCCAGGTGCAGAGAAGTTTCACTATAAAACGCCCACTAGAGGGCGCTGTCCCACTACACAGAATGGACCACTTGGTTGCAGTTTGTTTCCCCTTTCTCCTGTGTGCAGGTGCTGGTAACTTCGAGGCTCGACTTCTGCAGTGCACTGTACATAGGGCTACCTCTGTGCCTAGTCTGGAAACTTCAACTAGTTCAAAATATGGCAGCCAGGTTGGTCACTGGTACATCTCGGGGTGGCCATATTACACCAACTTTAAAATCGCTCCACTGGCTGCCAATTAGTTTTGGGGTGAAGTACAAAGTGTTGGTCATTACCTTTAAATCCCTACATGGTTTGGGTCCAGGTTACCTGCGGGACCTCCTTCTCCCTTACAATCCGCCCTGCACACTCAGGCCCTCTGGGGAGAATTTACTTCAGTCAGTCAAAACTAGGCTGACAACTGTTACTCAGAGGACCTTCTCTTCTGCCGCTCCCAGACTGTGGAATGGCCTGCCAGAAAAGACTCTTCAACTTAACAATCTTTCTGACTTTAAGAAAGCCATAAAGATTGATTTCTTCCGGCAGGCATATCCAGTGGAATTTTAAGATGTCTGTTATTTTAATAATGTATTAGTTTTATATGTTTTTAATCAGTTTTATGTATTTGTATTTGATGTTGTTCCCCGCCTTGATCCAGAGGGAGAAGTGAGTAAGAAATAAATAAATGTATTATTATTATTATTATTATTATTATTATTATTATTCCTATAATGGAAGATCAGCAGGAACCAAGAGTGACAGTATATTACACATACATACACACACACACACACACACCGAGCAGATACACAGACACTCACATTTACAAAAGAGAAAAATGGCCTGGTTAGTATATTAATTCCCCTAGCACAATAACGTCAATAGCTCCAATAACTATTGGTCCTATTCTAAATAGGACTTTAGTTGGATTCCACTCAAAGACAGCAACCCATACAGAGATGCAAGCTACCTGCATGGCCTTGCAGGTTGAGCTGCTTTCCTGAAATGTATGGAACCTGGCTCCAGACACAACAGGCACTTTCCCATGGAGTAAAGCTTTCTCTCTAGGTGTGCAAGGCAAACAGATCTCTCTGGGCAAACAACACAACATGGTGGTTTGATAAGAAAGTGGAGAGCTCTGGCCCTGGAACAGTGGGTCATGCACCAGAATGGAGTGGAGAATCAGGCTACAAGAGTTACAAGGCACAATGTGGGAAGTCAGTAGGAGCCAGGGTGATTCGTAAGAGCTGAGACCCACAAGTGTGAGGGATGTGTGAGCAAAACAACAGAACAATTACTGTCTGAACTCCAGTGCTGTTATAGGGCTCAAAGGAAAGGGTACAACAGACTTGATGGCTCAGAGGGCTGACCCAGGATGGGTCAGGACAAAGAAAACAACAGTTTGGCTCTGAGGAATGAAAAGATTCTCTGACCACTGGATTGATTCTATAGTATTCAAAACAAATGGTATCAGCAGGCTCATCCAGATGGTCTCAGAACCTGTGTAGGTGGGAACCCCTCAGGATTGGACAAAGTTCCAACCAAAGCTCTGGACTGGCCAATGCATAGGCACCCTTATGGATTCATCAGCTGAGGGCCTGGTATGGCAATCAGGCAGGCATTGGCTTGTTTTCAAATTATGGAGAGTAACTCCCTTTAATCTAAGCAAGGGAGGAAGCATGTACACAAGGACCACGTTTGCATGTTTGGCATGGATCACTTCTTTTAAGGTATGATGAGCTGCAGCACCCAGAGTGCCACCCTGAAAATTCCATCTGCAACTGCAGCTTGTCATGTCACTTGAGCCCAGTGAGGGTGGATAGTGCAAGGGTTAAATAACCCACGCAGAACCCATGGCCTGTTTTAGAGTTTGGATGATATGCCAAGCCACAGTCGTGGTTTAAATATTCAAAATGGCCACTGGCATGTGCTGCAATCCACGGTAACTTAGAGCCTTTTTACATGAGGTATTTATTGTGCGCTTGTGATTCCTCACTTACAGAAGTTTGCAGGTCCTTTACATGACATCATCATCCTCTGCAGCCTCTCCCATGCTTTGCAACCATTTTAGCAGTTTTTTTTCCCCTAACAAGTGAAGTCTGATATTATTTGTGAATGATGGGATAAAACCTAGTGTATTTCTGCAATTCCACTATGCCACAGTGTCACCTAGTGCTTGTGTAATGGAACATAAGGACAGGAAGTGAAAGAAAACCTCCAGGAAAAAGAACACATGTAAAGGAGCTGTCCTTAATCCTGTAAAGAATCCAGAAACAGAAACCTCAGTCAAATGGCAGGTTAAAACTCTCATGTAGAAAAGTTCTTAAATAAGCCACTGTGGGCTGTTTGATCATGTGAACAGGCTCCCTGTGGACCCTGTAGCCATCCAGAGCCTTGGCAGTTTACTATGCTGCTTCTTTCAAAACAAGCATGGATTTTTGAGCCAAGGTGTTGGATAATGCCAATGGACTGCACAGCACCAGGGAGCCAGCATGTCTGAGCTCCTCTGTAACATTGCATTGCATCATTTTTACTTGGGGAACTGTTTTATAAGGAACAGTATTCACACACACACACAAAAATACTGGTAGTTACTATGACTAGATCTACACTACTGCTTTATAGCGGTATTGAAGTGCAGTGATAACTGTTGGGGCAAAATCCACATTCCATATACCACTTTCATAGTGTTATATTCTGCTTTTTATTCCACATTCATAACGCTTTGACACAGGCCTATGTCAGAGGGAAAGCTTGACATCTCTTGGACACAATACATTTGCCCTTTTGGCTTGGTGGGTTATTTCACTCAGCTCCTTGTGTGGAACCAAAGTGATAAAGTCACCACGGACACCTCACAAAGAAAACACGGAACAGTCCAAAGCCTCAAAGTGTTACATAATTCATTGTGTGCTGTGCAGCTAAAAACACAACCACCAGGTGGCAGCATTGCTTCATTATTTCAACACTGCTTTTGCATCTGTAGATTTGACTCTCTGCCAGTACCATTTAAAAGAACAACATGGCTTTAATCTAAAATAGATTCTTCTCAACTTGGCATCTCAAATTCGTGTGTACTTGCGGAGGTGGGGAACAAAACTGTTTTCTTTTATGGAAAGATCTCTTTATTGATCATCAGCTGCAAGAGGATTGTGATGAGTTGGGTTGACCAAAATGTGCCCAATGCCACTGTTTTCTGAAAAGAACAGAATCTCACGAACAGCTGGCTTTGCAAGTGAACCTAGACTGCTGTCTAAGACGGTGCTCTAGAAGGTGCAGACATTTCCAGTAATAGTTGATGAAAACAACTTTTCTTTTGCAGAGCCAACGTGTTGAATGTGCTTCAGCTACACATCAATCATCAAGGAAAAGAGGAGTGGAAGAAAGGGATGCAAGGAAAGGACTGCCTATGAGATCAACAATCCAAGAGCAGATTAGACTGCTAGGTCGGTGTCAGATATGAGCGAACAAGTACCACTCAACAGAACATGGGAGTTGGAGCACACTAAGAAGACATAGGGGGTGCTAACTCATCTGAAAAGCTCAAGCTGGCTGCCTTATACTGAGCCAAATGGCCCATCAAACCTAGCACTGTCCACTCTGACTTGCGGTGGCTCTGTAGCAGAGGTCTTTTTCATCACCTCACATTTGATCTTTTCAACTGAAGATCGAACCTGGAACTTTCTACCTCGAATGTGCATGCTCTACTAGGGCTGTGCACCCACCACCACCCCAATTCACCTCAAAGGCCAATTCGGAGCTTCCAATTTGACCTTGACTCAACTCAGGGTGCCTCGAAATTGCCTTGGCCCACTTCGGAATCCAAAGTGAGGGCAGCTGTTGTGATTTCCCAAGACCAAGGCAAAGTCTATGCTCTATTAATAATAAACTTTGCTTTCTGGAACAGAGGCGTAACGTCCAGGGACATTTCTCTGACTTGTGCGCTGTGCATATGTTGAAATAGTGATGGCAAGAGATCACATCAAAACAAAAGAGTGCCAGCTAAAGGTTTATACTTTTATGTATAAAAAGACTGGCATGGTATAGTAGTGGTAGTGGTTTCTTTCTGTTAGAAACCTAACCTGACCGGCTCTACTAATTTATACTTCTGGCTACTTACCCAGGAAATTGTGTGTGACTCAGGCCAGATCTACACCAAGCAGGATATAACACTTCGAAAACTATTTGAAAACAGTATATGGAATGTATCCTGGGCTCCAACAGCTGTCAACACCATTATAAACCATTATTAAGCAGTAGCGTAGATCCTGCCTCAGTCAAATTTGCTCAGTCTGCTTTATTCAGCTACTTCTACTAATAACACATCCATTTGTTTGTGTTATTTACCCCTGCTAACTGTTGAAAGGAGGACTTCAGTTTTGAGCCCCAAATAGAGGGCACAGGAGAGTGAACAAATGGAGCCCAGGGACATTCTCATTCTCTCTCTCTCTCTCTCTCTCTCTCTTTTTTTCAGGTTGTTCTCTGGATCATGAGTTTTCAATCTTGGAAGGAATAGAGGAAGCCAAATATCATCCTTACATGCCACTGAAAAAAGTAAACTACCTACTAGATCCATAAGGTCTAGAAACCAGTATGGGTACAAGTAGTTTCAACTTAGGAAGTGTCTAAATCCCTATGGCTAACTCATCTCTGATACCTAAACTGTTTTTAATTTTAGTGCCAGACTAAAACCGACTTTGCAAGTATTTGATGTTGCTGATTCTACTCTGTACATATGTGACATGACTACACATCTGTGTGCTTATTCTGCATAGCCACTGCAGAAACGTGGATTGGGAAATTGGAAGCCCTGCAGTTTTTATAAGAGGGGTAGGTGAGCTGGCACCCTCCAGATGTTTCTGACTACAATTCCCATCATCCCTGACCATTGGCTATGCAGGAGGGCATCAGTTTGCCTACCCCTATTTTATAGTCTCCATGAAGTAGAGAGATAAAAGTTATGCAGGTACTTTTCACTAATGCATGTGCTTCTGTTGTAATATAGAAAGGTACTTCCAGATGGAGGGCTCCTAGCGCTACCAACCAGAAGTCATTGTGCATCTATTCCATTTTATTCCTCTTTTCCTAAGCGGATTTTTAGATCTAAAAAAAAAGAAAAAGAAAAAGATGGAAGACATGATGGGAAAACACAGGTTATAAATCTAAAATTATGGCAATCTGGACCCTCTTCCCAATAAAATTCTGTGAATGAGACAGGCCAATGGCACAATCAAAGCCTCCTCTGAAAGCACCTTAAGTAGCCTTCAGCTTAATAAAATCTAAAAACTGCCATTAAAAAATTAGGGATGTGCACTGGATCGGACCCGATCCACGATCCGAGTCCGGTCCAGTGGGAAATCGGATAAATTATCCGATTTCCGATCCCGCAGCTGGATCGGCCGATCCAATCCGAACCGGTCCGAAAAAGCTCCGAACCGGTTCGGCGGATCGGCGGATCGGCGGGCGCCCACTGGCGCCCACCGCCGCTTCCATTGGCGGGCGCCAGCGGGCGCCCGCCGATGAAAGTGGACAGCGGGGGGGGGAGGAGGGGGGCACTTACCTTCTCGGCCCGGTGGCTCCCGTCCGGCGCCGGCGCCTACTACTACTAGCAGGCTCCGCGGCCTGCTCTAGGGTGGCGCGCCGGGTGATGTCATCACCCGGCGCGCTACTCTAGAGCAGGCCGCGGAGCCTGCTGGTAGTAGTAGGCGCCGGCGCCGGACGGGAGCCACCGGGCCGGGAAGGTAAGGAGGGGGTGCGTGGAGGGGAGGAGGGGGCGCGCGGAGGGGGGAGGGGGGAGGGGGGCCCTTACCTGCCTGGCCCGGCGGCTCCCGTCCGGCGCCGGCGCCTACTACTCCCAGCAGGCTCCGCGGCCTGCTCTAGGGTGGCGCGCCGGGTGATGTCATCACCCGGCGCGCTACTCTAGAGCAGGCCGCGGAGCCTGCTGGAAGTAGTAGGCGCCGGCGCCGGACGGGAGCCGCCGGGCCGGAAAGGTAAGGAGGGGGTGCGTGGAGGGGAGGAGGGGGTGCGCGGAGGGGGGAGGGGGGAGGGGGGCCCTTACCTGCCCGGCCCGGCGGCTCCCGTCCGGCGCCGGCGCCTACTACTCCCAGCAGGCTCCGCGGCCTGCTCTAGGATGGCGCGCCGGGTGATGTCATCACCCGGCGCGCTACTCGAGAGTAGGCCGCGGAGCCCGCTGGTAGTAGCCGCCGGCGCCGGACGGGCCGAGAAGGTAAGCAGTGGCGGGGAAGGGGGCTTACCCCCCCCTCGGAGCCGTCCGCTTCTATCCGCTGGCGCCCGCGGGCGCCAGCGGATGGAAGCGGGCGGCCCCAGGGGGGGTAGGGAGCGCGGGGGAGGGGGTTTACCTGCCGGGGCCGTCCACAGCGGACGGCCCCGGGGGGGGGAGGGAGTTAGGCCCCCCCCTTACCCACCCGCCGCCATTTTTTCCTCATAGACTTGCATTGCAATGCAAGTCTATGGGGAAAAAAATGGCGGCCGATCCAAAAATGTACGATTTTTGGGTCGGGATCGGACTCGATCCAGTCCGGGGGGCCTCCGATTTTGTCCGAACCGGTCCGGGACAAAATTGGAGGTCCCGATCCGGGTCCCGATCCGATCCGGGGGGTCCGTGCACACCCCTATAAAAAATAACTTCAAGACACCACCAGGTGGCAGTATAAGGATATATTAATATTCCCAGACTGCTCCTACTAACGGGGTAGGGAAGTACTTTCTCTCCAACTATTGGTTGGAAAGTAGGTGGGGTGGGGTGTGACAATACTATAAGTTAGATGTACTATTTGTTGTGAAAATTCTTGAAACTTGAGCAAGTAGGGGCATTTAGACACAATGGCTTAAGAACATACGAAGAGCCCTGCTGGATCAGACCAAGGCGGTCTATCTAGTCAAGCATTCTTTTCACAGAGTGGCCAACCAGCTGCCCATGAGAAACCCACAAGCAGGACATGAGTGCAACAGCATCATCCTGCTCATACTCCCCATCAACTGGTATACATAGGCATATTGCCTTTGATACTGAAAGTAACATATAGCCATCAGGACTAGTAGCTTTTGATAGCCTTACCCTCCATGAATTTGTCCAACCCCCTTTTAAAGCCATCCAAATTGGTGACCATCACTACATCTCTGAGTAGCTAATTATACAGTTTAACTATGAGCTGTGTAAAAAAAAAAAAAGTACTTCTTTTTATCTGTCCTGAATCTCCCACCAATCAGCTTCATGAGAATTCTAACATTATGACCCCAAATTCTAATATTATTAGATAGAGTGAGGGGAAAAATATGTCTCCCTATCCATTTCCATTGCACCATGCATAATTTTGTACACCTCTATCATGTCTCTCATTATTTGCCAGTTTTCTAAGCTAAACAGTCAAAGACTTAAACTTTGCTCATGGGGGACTTGCTCCAGCCCCTTCATCATTTTCGTTGCCTTTTTCTGAACTTTTTCTAATTCTACAATTTCCTTTTTGAAGTGCATCAACCAGAACTGTACACAATATTCCAAGTGCGGCTGCACAATAGATTCGCAGTTATAGTTATGATTGCTCTGCTAATTTTGTCTAACATTGGAATTTGCCTTCCACACTAGGTTGGAATTTTCATCAAGCTGTCCACCACAACCCCAAGATCTCTTACCTGGTCAGTCATCACTAGCTCAGAATTTATGAGCATATATGTGCAGTTGGGAATTTTTGCCCCAACTTGCTTACATTGAATTGCATTTGCCATTTTGATGCCCATTCTTCCAGTTTAGAGAGATCCTTTTGGAGCTCTTCACAATCCTTTTTCTGCTTTAACCACCCTAAATAATTTGTTGTCATCAGCAAATTTGGTTATTTGTTCATCTTCCAAGAAATATGTCCCTTGTAAGGGATCATTTTCCTCTTCCTCAGAATGACACCCTCCTTCCCCAAGACCCCCATTCTCCATGACAACACAGGAGCTGTCACCCAAGAATTGGGATACTAGTATCAGGTCCCCAAAGGTCTCATCCATCAACCTCTCTGCATCTCTCAGCTTCTCCAGAACATCCTTGGCTTCAGGGGAATTAACTTGTTCCATGATAGCCAGGAGCTCATAACACCAAGCATAAGCCACGACTTCTGTGCAGCTGGCAGATAGTCATACATCTGGTACCAGGTGCAACACAGTGGATATCCTCACAGCCTGCTGCCTATCTATTTGTTGTTGTTATTATTGGTTTATTTACCTGGAAAACTAAATTATTTACTAGGAGAAGACAGGGAAGAATCAAGTGCCCTGATCTAAATGCCCAGTTGCTAAACTCACATGGATTCCTAACTCGCACAGGTGCCAAAGGTCCCCTCTACAAGGATTCGCTTTTGTGCCTGGTTAGCCGATTATGCGCATAATCGCAGAAGCGCATTTACGTTTAATCCCTCTGCACGAGAGGTGGCGAGAGGCGGCGAAGCACATTCATGGATGTCCAAAATGCAGTTTACAAGTAGTTAATGCGCATAAGCGCATATTCACACAGTCAAAATGCGCTTTAACGGACGGAGCAAAATAAAACTCGCGATTTAACACGCATTCGATAATGTGAATAATCGGAGAGATAACACACCTCTACGCCCCATTTGCGCTCCGCTGGTGTGGAGGTACATTTCTTAATGAGACTTCAAAGAGCATTAAACCTCTCGTGAAGAGGCACCTGAAGTCGCAAAGGTATTTAACTTCTTTTTACCTTGTTGCTTTGTTACTGGGGCTAAGACACTTCATGAGTGGGAGTCCTTGCGCTTGGTGAGAAGAGCTCCCTCACAAGCCTGCCTCTTTATAGAGCTACCTAGCTTGCCTCAATTGCTGCTGCTGCTGCTGCCGCCAATCAGATTAGAGAGCCTCGTTTAAAAACTAAGGGACTACTAGCTTCCAGTGAATGGAAATATATGTCATTACATTTCAGATCAGGGGAGAGAACAATAGGAGATCAAGAAAAGTGTGTGGTTTGAGCTCCCCAAGGAACACAAGGATCTGACTCATGGAGCCTGGCTTAGTGTGCACTTCCTTGACTTAAGTTCTGTTTTGGTTTTAAAAACTTGGAGCTTAAGATCAGATAATCAAAGGAAATTCATGGAAGTAAAGTTTCCCATCCTCTTCCCCTCCATGCAGCCACCAGTGTACCCCAAATAACTTCTCCAAGGTATGGGGCCCCTCCTGTACAATGTGGGGTGGGGTGCAACAGACTGCTAGAGGAGGAGGAGATTTCCCAAAATTAGATTTGGATCCTAAAATAAAGAACTTCACAGAAATAAAGTTTGTTCTCCCATTTCACCCCAGCAGCTCCCTTCTGCACAGCCCATCCCTTGACACACACTTCAAGGGGCTTTTCTGGGGTGTGGATGACTGTATGGGGTAGGAAATAAGAAATGTTCCTTCTGTGGATTTTAGGTTAGTAGATCTTAAGATCCGAGCCATTATGTTATCATCATCTACATATACAGAACATTTCAGATTGCTTTAAAATTACTCATTCTCCAGCAGCTCACTGAGCCAAAAAAGATGTGTGAAGCAGAGCAAACGAGAGTTTTTCCAACTGCTAACAACTCTGCTTTCCTTAAATGGCAACCTTAACAGTGCTGTCTTAGTATCTCCTTGGCTTATTTTGTTTGTATTTGCATTCAGTCAGTCCTGTATTTGCATATCGGTTGTTTGGGCACTGCTGCTTGCTTAGCCTCAAAGGAATCTAGGGAAATTCATTTCCTCAAGCTTCAGTTACCTTTTTCACCATATTTATTTCCTGAAGATATGCATCATGAAACGAACTGCAGTCTTAGGTCTATCCAGAAGCCGGGGTCCCAGAATGCAGGCATCTCCAATGATTTTCTTATTGGGATATGGAGGCCTCATTGCCAAGACAGCTGTAGTGTCACTCAGTCAGCATGCATTGTCCACTGCGGACCCTTCCAAAGAAGGATTTTATGGTTCCATCACCCTTTGTCATTTGCTAAATTTTACTCAGGTGGGGAACACCTAATTGTCCTCAACTTGTAACCCTCCTGTGTTTCCCCTTATTCTGGGGTGTTCCCCCCCCCCTTACTGCAGATAATCCGTTAAGAAAAGATGGAATAGCTGTATAATTTCTTCTCATTGGTAGTGGTAGGATCCTTCTGCCTCAAAGCATCATAAGATTGCCAGAGTGCAAACTGGAAAACAGGACTATACTTTTAAAAGATTGGCTACATCAGGGAGCCTTGGGACACCTTTATTTTGGTTTAGCTTATTCTGTTTTTTTAATATACTGACATGGATTCGTATGAAATGCATACAACTTTCTAGCAATTATACATAGGCTTCAACAAAAGTGGACCAAACATCCAAATCAATAGCCATTTGAAGGTATCATCTATATGCCACCCATTCAAATATTAAAAACATTGTAAGGCCCTCGCCCTCAAATCCATTGCATTACAGGAGATGGGCGTTTATTCTTCCAATGTTGTAATATCAGTCTTTTATTTGTCAAAAAGGTGCAGAGAATCCATTCACACTGACCATTTGTTAATTTCCACGAAGCAGGTCAATAATTTAAAGACTGTTCCAGTACAAAACTGATACTTGTAATAATCTCCTCCCCAAAAGAAGCAACTACTGGACATCGCCAAAACATCTGTTTCAAAGAAATATTAGGTGTAGTGCACCAGCAGCAATTAGGCTAATTAGACAATCCCATATTAAAGAGATATTGCTGTGCCCATTAGACATGCAACAGAAGTTTTTGTTTAATAAGACACAGCCTAAGATCCATAGATGGGCAGGTAGACAGCAAAGTGTCAATCCATTGCTTGGCATTTTGTGGTGGTGCAGAAGCCCAAAACAGTGAGGAGGTGTCTATATGCTCTATTAATCCTGTAGCAGCTGCACAGTGGTGCTGCATTGTTTATATGATGCAACCACCAACTCGCAGCCACATCAGGCCTTTCCTCCCGAAAATGCTCGTTCCAAAGTCTTGATTTACTGTGACTTTTACCTTTACTCCGAGGTCACCACATTGTTTCCCAGCTTCGGTTTAGGTTATCTAGCAGTCATAGCTCTGAAAGTGCAGGAATGGGTCAGGGGGCGAGCTTGACAAGGGAATGGCTGCTGGCGCTGTGGTTTTTCCTGGCTGGCTAGCCCACACTCCCTCCTGCCCCGTCTAGCTATTTCAATTTTGCCTCGCAGCAGTGATGCTGCAGGCTTTTGAGCTAATCACCTTCCAACACTGCATCATATAGACACTCCAAGAGTCTCTGGCTATCCAGATTTATCTGAGAATATTTGGGGCTTGCAGTAACCACAGGGTGACTTAGGCTAAAGAATTTTTATATCTGATTGTTTATATGAGCAAGACTACAGGAGGTCATTTTACCATCTGAATTCCTTTGCTGCTCTCTCCTATTCCCATTAGTGTGATTACAAATGGCATTCAGAGCAGGGGGGATCATGGATGGGCACAGGAGGAAGGGGAGGTGTGTTTTTCCCGTTTCATTATCCAGACCCCAAGATCATGCAAGAGGAAATGAAAGTGCCATCTACTGTGATACTGAAACTGTGGAGAAAGCATGAGATTAGCATAAATTCCCTTAAACTACTACAATCTTACATGCAAATACCAGGCAGTGTGTCAGTGTGTGCTTACTTCTGAGCAGGCAAGTATAGGATTACACTGTAATTACCCATTGCTTCTGCATATATAGCAGGCCTAAATGTTACTTCCACACACAGAGACAGACACACCTTTTCACAGGTAGAAAACTGACCATCTCTCTTCGACCACTGTTCTGGCAAGTCTCCTGTAAGTTTCCAAGGAGCCCTTTGTAGAAGAAAAGAAATAGTTCAAAATCAGCCCTCCAAGAACTTGACATCCTGAGCTGATGACTTTTAATTCTTCTCCTTTATTCCCCCTCCCCTCAGTGCTTGGAAAGGAACATTAAAGTCCCAGAGCATTGTCTACAGGCATATAAGGCAGCCACCTTGCTGAACCGAAAAAGTTCTAGAACAGGGACTGCCCAGTGCCAATGAGCTTCTTTAGATTAAAGGGAACTCACATTCACTTACCTGTGCTCTGCTTCCTGCTTCTCTTTGGCAATTGTAATGAGCTGACTTACATGGGAGAAAAGGGGTGACCACGTGGTCTGTGATTGAATATTTTGGTGCTCACAGTATTGAATTGGACAGTGCCCTCTAGTGGCTGTTTTGTAGTGCAACTTCTCCTGAATACAATAGGAAATCCCGAGATATTTCAGAAGAAGTGGGATATCTAAGGTTTTTTTTTGGGGGGGGGGGGGGTTAAATGGAATAAACAGGGGAAGGAGTGGAAGACATGCAAGAGGTTCAGGTCGTCATCCAAATAACCTGTGAGTGGCCATTCACAAGCATGTGAAGAAGCCCTTTATGGGATATCAGCTAAGAATTCCATGATGGGAGTGTAATATAAATGTCATGAACAAATACATGACCAGATACAAAAATGGACAGGGCTGCTGCAGCTTTAACTGTTGTGTTGAAGAGGGAATTTCACCAGGTGCTGCCTGCATACAAATGACACCTGGAGAAATGCCCCTTTCTGCACAGCTGTTAAAGATATAGGAGCTCTGTCCTCCTTTCCATATGGTCACCCTACCATATAGCCAGCCCCCTTTTCCCAAGCCCGACCCCCTTTCCCTTGTCCTTCAATTGTTTGGTGGTTTCCTGGTTTTTGTGCACTTCCCTCCCCCCCAACTCTGAATGGTTGAACTTCCTCTCCTAAAGCTTAGTTTCAGGCAGTAAGAGTTTTAGGATAAAATATACCAGTATTTTGGCCCCACCCCTTTTTTCCTCTGGCCACGCCCACCATTGGAATGCAAACCCCAAGACCTCTGAAATAGAATTTGGCCCTTGAGCTGAATGAGATTCAATACCCCTGCTTTGAAGATAAGGGGAACGTGGCTCAGACAGTTAATGGCTGTGCCATGTTCCAGTCCTCCTCACAACCACAGGTTTGTTGGTTGCCCTATCAGCCAGCCCTCAGGACTCCGGATGCTGCTTTTAAATGCCAGATCGGTACATAATAAGACTTCCCTCATCTGGCATGTATAACCGAGACCTGGGTGGGTGAGCAGGGAGGAGTTAGCCTCTCCCAATTATGCCCACAAGGATACTTGGCTCAGCATCAGGGTAGACCTGAGGGCCGGGGAGGGGGGGTTGCTGTGGTCTATAGGAACTCCATCTCCCTCTGCAGGCTCCCTGTCCATGTGACTACTGGTCTGGAGTGTTTGCACCTTGTGTTGGGCCAACGGGACAGATTAGGGATTCTGTTGGTGTACCGCCCACCCCACTGCTCAATGGACACCCTAGGTGAGCTGACGGAGGTGGTCTTGGGTGTACTGCTGAGATCCCCCAGACTGTTGGTACTGGGGGATATCAACATTCATGCTGAGGGCACCTTATCCGGGGAAGCTCAGGTTTTCATGGTCTCCATGACAACCATGGGACTGTCCCAACATGCCATCGGCCCAACGCATGTAGCAGGGCATACTCTAGACCGGGTTTTCGTGACTGGACATGGAGATGGTGATCTGAAAGTAGAGGACTTTACATCAGTCCCTTTGTCATGGTCAGATCACTGCTTGCTGAGGTTTAGACTTACAGCAGCTTTTCCCCTCTGCAAGGGTGGGGGACCTATTAAGATGGTCCACCCCCAGAGCTTAATGGATCCAGATGGTTTCCAGAGGTCTCTGGGGAGTTTTCCAGCTGATAGGGCTGGCTCTCCTGTTGAAACCCTGGTTGATCTGTGGAATGCAGAAATGACCCAGGTGGTTGACACGATTGCTCCTGAGTGCCCTCTCCTGTGTAGAGCTCATACGGCTCCATGGTATCCCCTAGAGCGGAGAGCAATGAAACAAAATAGGAAACGGCTTGAGGGCAGATGGAGACAAACTCCTGGTGGATGTAATCAAACACTGGTAAGTGCCTACAGTAAGGTATATTCAGGGGCAGTGAGGGTGGCAAAAAAGCAATGCTTTGCTGCCACTATCAAATCATCAATCTGCCGCCCAGCAAAGCTTTTCAGAGTTATCCGGGGGCTAATACATGCCAGCCCCAAGGATGTGGTACAACCATCTGAGGCCCGCTGTACTGAATTTGCTAGGCACTTCCAGAATAAAATCTGGGCATCCGCCAGGACTTAAACTCCAGTGTTATAGCAGGTGAATCTAGCGAGGTGTCCAGAGCACAGGCTTGTCCTGTTTTCTTGGATGATACAGCTCAAGGATGTTGACAAGGTGCTTGGACAAGTTCGTGCAGCCACCTCTGTATTGGATCCTTGCCCATCTTTTTAAATAAAGCTAGCAGGGATGGAACAGCCTTCTGGGCCAGGGAAGTGATTAATGCCTCACTATGAGAGGGAGTGGTCCCAGACCATTTGAAGGAGGCGGTAGTGAGACCACTCCTGAAGAAATCTTTCTTAGACCCCAAAAAACTGAATAACTATAGACCGGTGGCAAATATTCCATTCCTGGGCAAAGTCCTTGAGCGAGTGGTTGCGAGCCAGCTCCAGACACTCTTGGATGAGACTGATTATCTGGATCCATTTCAGTCTGGCTTCAGGCCTGGTTTTGGCTCGGAAACAGCCTTGGCCACCCTGTATGATGACCTATGTTGGGAGAAAGGCAGGGGGAGTATGACTCTCTTGATTCTCCTTGATCTTTCAGTGGCTTTCGATACCATCGACCATGGTATCCCTATGGGACGACTGGCTGAGTCGGGAGTGGGAGGCACTGCATTGCAGTGTTTCCACTCCTACATGGTGGGGCAGCTCCAGAAGGTGGTGCTTGGGGGACATTGCTCAGCCCAGTGGATTTTCCAGTATGGGATCCGTCAGGGGTCAGTCTTGTCCCCCATGCTGTTCAACATCTATATGAAACCGTTGGGAGCGGTCATCTGGAGTTTTGGAGTGCGTTGTCATCAGTACGCTGATGATACACAACTCTATTTCTCCTTTTCATCTTCAGCAGGTGAGGCTGTGGATGTGCTGAACCAGTGCCTGGCTGCGACAATGGACTGGATGAGGGCTAACAAACTGAAACTCAATCCAGACAATGCTGAGATGCTGTTAGTGGGTGGTTCTGCTGACCGGATGGAGGGTGTTCAACCTGTTCTGGATGGGGTTGCACTCCCCCTGAAGGAGCGGGTTCGTAGCTTGGGGGTTCTCCTAGAACCATCTCTGTTACTTGAGGCTCAGGTGGCCTCGGTGGCACGGAGTGCCTTCTACCAACTTCGGTTGGTGGCCCAGCTACGCCCCTATCTGGACAGGGATAACCTGGCTTCAGTTGTCTACACTCTGGTAATCTCTAAATTGGATTACTGCAATGCACTCTACATGGGGCTGCCTTTGAAGACAGTTCAGAAGCTGCAGCTTGTGCAAAATGCAGCAGCCAGATTGATAACAGGAACCAGAAGGTTTGAGCATATAAGACCTATTCTGGCCCGCTTGCATTGGCTGTCTGTATGTTTCCGAGCCCGATTCAAGGTGCAGGTTATAACCTATAAAGCCTTACACGGCTTGGGACCACAATACCTGATGGAACGCCTCTCCTGACATGAACCTACCCATACACTACGATCCACATCTAAGGTCCTCCTCCAGTTGCCTACTCCGAGGGAAGCACGGAGGATGGCAACAAAGGAGAGGGCCTTTTCAGTGGTGGCCCCCAATTATGGAATGATCTCCCCGACGAAGCTCGCCTGGCACCAACATTGTTATCTTTTCGGCACCAGGTCAAGACTTTCCTCTTCTCCCAGGCATTTAACAGCGTATGATGAGGGTTTTGTGTTGTTGTTGTGCTTTGACCCAGAATTGTTGTTTTAAAGGATATTGTAATTATAACTTGTTTTTATGCTTTATGGTTTTAAATTGTGTATATTGGTGTTTTTAATGTTCAATGTTTTTAATTTTTGTAAACCGCCCAGAGATCTTTGGCTATGGGGCGGTATATAAATGGAATAAAATAATAAATAAATAAATAAATAGTGCTGTGCCCAAAAAAATTACCATTTCATTTTCGGCTTTTCATAGGGGTGGGGGAGAAATGAAAACTCCGGTGAAAGAGGCTGGAAGAGGTGAGAATTTTGGTGAATTTTCTCCTTACGGAAGGGGACAGGGTTTACCACATACCATTTTAAATGTAGCTAGTTGTTGAAGGGACTTCTATCTTTCTTTTTATTTTATTTTTAAAAACATCCATGGCATTTTCAAGAGCCCAACAGCTCTCCCTGAATGCTTATTGGAGAGGGTGAGGTCACATGGTCTCCAATAGGCATTCACTAAGAACTGCTGGGCTCCTCCAAATGCAGAGGGAATGGGTGGTGTTTTTTAAAAAAAAAATAGGAAGGAGGCCCCTCAGAAAACCAAAAGCAAAAGCAGGGGGAGAAAAGCATCCAAATCCAGTGAAACAGACGTCATCTGGATCAGGGCCCTAATGTGGGGGCAAAGTAGGGTTTTTAAATGTTTGCTCCCCCAACTCCAATCCCCATCCATATCAGCCCCTTGAGCCTGCAATTTACATTGGGTAGGATCTAGACTTAGTCAAATGTATAGCAGAACCACTGAAATCACTGGTTACAGTGGGGCCTCCTCCACACGAGACGTTTAATGAGCCTTGAAGGCTCATTATAAATTTTACCTACACACGAGCGGAGCGCAAAACGGGCGTACAGGCGCGTTATCTCCCCGATAATGCGCATTTTCGAACGCGCGTTAAATAGCGACTTTTATTTTGCTCCGGCCGTTAAAGCGCATTTTCGCTGTGTGAACAAGCGATTATGCGCATTAACTACCTGTAAAGTGCTTTTTGGGCATCTTTTAATGCGCTTCGCCGCTTCTCGCCGCCTCCCGTGCAGAGGGATTAGGCGTAAATGCGCCTCCGCGAAAATGCGCATAATCCCCGAACCGGGCGCAAAAGCGCATCCTTGTGGAGGGGGCCTAAGTGTATTCCAGGGGTAGGACTGTGGGGCTTTTGGTAGGGTAACCAATAAAATCCAGGTCAGGGCTCATGTAACTTTAACAGTTGTAGAGAAAAGGGAATTTCAGCCAGTGTCATTTGTATGCAATTAGTTCCTGGTGAAATTCCCTCTTCATCACAACAGTTAAAGTTGCCTGGGCCCTGCCTTCTTTTGTATATGGTCACTCTAGTATAGTGCCTGCAACTTTAACAGTTGTGATGAAGAGGGAATTTCACCAGGAACTAATTGCATACAAATGACACTCGCTGAAATTCCCTTTTCTCTACAACTGTTAAAGTTACATGAGCCCTGACCTGGATTTTATCTGGTCACCCTAGCTTTTGGCAATTTGAGAAACTGACCTGGGCACCACCACCACAAAATGGATGCAAGGACAAGTAACTCACCCAAAAGGCAGAGTGCATGGCAGAGTTGGCTCCAATAGACTAAACCAGTGGAGGCTGGTGACTCCAATGTTAGTGGGGCAGTAAATCTGCTCCAGGCTTCAGTCAGAACTCTAAAGGAGCTATCCAAGGTGCACTAAACAGCTCCTTTGACACACAGTTTTCAAGGTTGCCTGCAAGATTGCTCCCAGCTGGCTCCCCCACTCTCAATGGTTTCCTGCTGCTCCCCCACCCTTTTTGGTGGCTTCCTACTGGATTCCCTGACCTCCCCCTCGCCCAATCTGGCCTACTACTGCCCTTCCCTTCTGCTTACCACTGCAGGAGTCCTTTTTTCTTTTTACCTTTCTTTTGCTTGGTGTCATCAACCTGCAGCCGTCCACCATCTTCATTTCCTAAGAATTTCTCTGAGCCAGAGTTATTCATGGGAAATGAAGATGGCAGTGGCTGGAGGCCCCACTTTGCTTTGCAGGAATCCCAGCTGTTGGTAAGAAATTGTGGGGTGTTTTTTTAATTAAAAGTGGGAGGGGCAGGGTACCTTGATAGGGGACACAATAGTGGGCAATACACTGCCTACCCCAAGTATGACTAAATCTGTATCCAACCCAATCCCAAAAAGTGATCTGTTAGTGATCTGATCACTTTTCGACACTAGGAATTGCAGGGATTGGGGGTGATGGTGGCAATCCAGATCAGGGAGGAACTAACGATTAGTGTAGGAGCTAACGCTTAAAGCCCCCCTTCCCCTTCACACACTAAGGTGACAATCTGGTTCAGGTCCCCTGTGCTTACTTTTGAATAAAAATAAAGTGTGTGGGGGGTGGGGGTGGGGGTGGGGGAATAGACATAGCTACCAGCTATATCTTGAAGGGTGTACTCCTATTCATGTTTAAAAAGAAAAAAGTCCTACAATTCCCAGCATTCCCCAACCAACATGCTAACATGCAACCATGCTGGCTGAGGAATGCTGGGAATTGTAGGACTTTTTTCTGTCCTAAAGTAATGAATGCACAATTAGCTACCCATGTCACAGTGTTTATTCAAACCATTTAAACCAGCTGTCATCATTACTGCATCTTGATTCTCAAGGTATCAAATCTCAGGTTAAGGTGAGCACAGAAGAAGTGAAGAAAAAAGAAAAGGGGAAAGGGGACCCCCCCAAAAAAAGGCAAGTATTTTTTACAATTCTCCTGACTAGTATTTACAAACTGAGGAAATTTAGACTTACCCAGAAACATGTGTTGAGTGACAGAATTGTATAAGGAAATACTTGTGTATTTCACAATACTCACTCATTTATACAAGTTATTGTTCAACAATAGTTGTTCATTATGACTCAATAAATTTTATTGTTGAACCAAAGGTCATGGCAATATTGCTCACTCTTAATGAACTGATGTCCTCAATAAAAAAAAACCTCATGAGGGTGAGGGTGCCACCCCCTTTTTTGTACTGATTCCTTGACAGTTCTTTTTAACCCCTGTGAGAGAAGGGCCCCCTCTACAAGGATTCGGTTTTGCGCCCAGTTAGGCGATTATGCGCATAATCGCTGAAGCGCATTTACACCTAATACCTCTGCACGAGAGGCGGCGAGAGGCGGTGAAGCGCATTAACGGATGACCAAAATGCGCTTTACAAGTAGTTAATGTGCATAAGCGCTTGTTCACACAGCCAAAACGCGCTTTAACGGCCGGAACAAAATAAAACTCGCGATTTAATGCGCATTCGATAATGCGCATAATTGGAGAGATAACGTGCCTCTACGCCCGATTTGTGCTCCGTTCTTGTAGAGGTAAATTTTTTTAAGCGCCTTGAAAGAGCTTTAAACCTCTCTTGTAGAAGCAGCCAAGGAAGTGAGATGGAACAGGGGGAGCTTTTTTTCTCGTTTTTTATTGTGAAATTTCAACAAAAGAAAAAAGAAAAAAGAAAAAAATGTAGCAGCATAAATTTGTGTATGTCATTTCCAATGCTTGCATTGAAAGTATGTATGAAATGCATTGAAAATATGGCTTTCTAAAAATGTACATGTACTTCAACAAAAGCAGACCAAATATCCTCAAGGGAGAGCTAAGGGGTTGTTATCCAGGACAACCTCAATTGCTTCAACATCAGAGCCTTTTAGTAGAACTGAATCAAAATTTCTCAGAAGACATTACTTTTAGAACATTTTTGAGATTCTTTTTTTCCATTTCCCCCCACACCCCTAGATAAAGGCCATTTTGAATTTTTCTCCAAATATTCTACTTTTTTGTATGTGCCAGACACCATTTCCCCTTTATAATATCCCAGAATGATGCTATATCTAGGATATTGTGAAGGATGCACAAAAGACAACTGGCCAGAACCGGCTAGGTCTTTTATAATGTAAGTGCACAGTTGCTAATTGGGTAGAATTTCTGGCTGGCTGGCTAGACCACTGACATTAGAAATGGACCTTACCTCACCATCGGCAAAACAGTTCATCTCCATTAGAACATATACTGCAGGTCAGGAAAGGAACCTGAAGTTCCTCAGCAAAACTGCTGAGTAAACATAGCCATTACAGGATAAGAGGAGATATTATGGATCAGAAACAGGTTCAAGAACAGAAAGCAGAGAGGAGGAATATATGAGCAGTTCTTACAATGGAAGAATAAAAAGCATGGGGTCTCCCAAAGTTCTGAATTGGGATTGGTGCTTTTTAAATTGTTCAGAAATTATCTGGAGTTATGAGTGAGCAGTGAGGTCTTCAGGTTTGCTTAAGACACCAAATTATGTAGGTGCTTAGAACAAAAATGGTCAGCAAAGAATTCCAAAGGGGAAATGGGCATTAAATGGCAAATGACAGTTCAGTGTAAGCAAGTGTAAAATTGCCACATTGGGGGGGAAAAAAACCATACCTTGACATAGGCTGCCTCTACAGGAGGCATTTAAAGCTCTTTCAAGGTGCATTACAAAAATTACCTCTACAAGAACGGAGTGCAAATCGGGCGTAGAGGCGCGTTTTCTCTCCGATTATGCGCATTATCAAATGCGCATTAAATAGCGAGTTTTATTTTGCTCCGGCGGTTAAAGTGCATTTTGACTATGTGAACAAGCGATTCTCTGCATTAACTACTTGTAAAGCGCATTTGAAACAACCGGTAAGGTCACCTGTTGAGTGGTCAATTACCTCCTGCATACAAGCATTTACGATAAAACGCTTCCGCGAATATGCGCATAATCGGCTAACCAGGCGTCAAACGGAATCCATCTAGAGGGGGTCATAGACACTGATGGGGTCGGAGGTGGTGGTTAACTGACCAGGAAAGGAATCCTGGGGTCATAGTGGATAATTCAATGGAAATGTTGAGCCAGTGGCCCCACTCAGAAAACACCTTAAACCATGGCTTTCACCATGGTGGTTAAGCCAGAAAGCTGGGCCGTGTTCAGAAGACACCTTAAACCACGACTTTAACCACGGTGAATAAGGATTTTTGCTTTATTCACTGTGTTTAAAGCCATGGTTTAAGGTGTCTTCTGAACACAGCCCATCTTTCTCGCTTAGCCACCGTAGTAAAGCCATGGTTTAGGTTGTCTTCTGAATGGTGCCAATGTGAGGCAGCAGCTGTGAAAAGGCAAATTAGGAAAGGAAAGGGGGGAAACTGCCAATATCTTTATGTAAATCTTTGGAGTGACCTCACTCGGAATACTATGTACCAGTCACCAGAATATTGCAGAGCTGGAAAAGATACAGAAAGGGGACAATAAAATAATCAAGGGGCTGGAGTATCTCCGCTATGAGGAAAGGTTTTAACCTTTGGGCCTTTTTAGCTCAGAAAACTGTGACTAAGGGAAACATGATAGATGTGTGTACAGTTACGCATGGTGTGGGAAAAGTAGATAGGGAGTTCTCCCTTTCTTATAACACTAGAATGTGGGATCATCCAATGAAACTGAAGGGTGGGAGATTCAGGACAGAAAAAAGGAAGTACTTCTTCACACAGCACGTTGTTTAAACTATGAAATTCCCTATCACAAGATGTTGTAGTAGTCACCAATTTGGATGGCTTGAAAAAGGAATTAGAGGAAATTTTGGCTGCTAGTCATGGTAGCTATATATTATTTCCAGTAGCAGAGGTAGTATGCCTGTCAATACCAGTTATTGGGGAACACAAGTAGGAGGGTTCCATTGCATTAATGTGCTGCTTCTGGGCTTCCTATGGCATCTGTTCCACCACTGTGGGACCAGATAGGCCCTTGTGCATGGCTCTTCTTGTGCTCATCCTCTGAAACCTATGACTGAAGGTAACAAGTAATTAGCTAATTTATTTCCACTCCATTGCTTTTTATTCAGAATTCTCTGTGTGATAGTTTCCTTCCCTTTCCTCTCCCCACCCTGTCCACCATAAACTCTTTTTAAAACTTTATTGGGCAGCACTGTTTTAAAAGGGAATTTCTCACTAAACCCTTCACCACATACAAGACTGCACTGTTGCTAAGTTACCTCATGTGTCCTTAGGCTATTTTAGGGTGACCAGATAAAATCCAGGTCAGGGCTCATGTAACTTTAACAGTTGTAGAGAAAAGGGAATTTCAGCCAGTATCATTTGTATGCAATTAGTTCCTGGTGATATTCCCTCTTCATCACAACTGTTAAAGTTGCAGGGGCTCTGCCTTCTGTTGTATATGGTCACTCTAGTATAGTGCATGCATCTTTAACTGTTGTGATGAAGAGGGAATTTCACCAGGAACTAATTGCAGACAAATGACACTGGCTGAAATTCCCTTTTCTCTACAACTGTTAAAGTTACATGAGCCCTGACCTGGATTTTATCTGGTCAGTCTAGGCTATTTCAACTCTGTGTCTTCTGGGCTTTGGTAAAGTAATGTTTATCCTTAGAGTAGGCTGACCAGATAAAATCCAGGTCAGGGCTCATGTAACTTTAACAGTTGTAGAGAAAAGGGAATTTCAGCCAGTTCCTTTGTATGCAATTAGTTCCTGGTGAAATTCCCTCTTCATCACAACTGTTAAAGTTGCAGGGGCCCTGCTTTTTTTTGTATATGGTCACTCTAGTATAGTGCCTGTACCTTTAACTGTTGGGATGAAGAGGGAATTTCACCAGGAACTAATTTCATACAAAGGACACTGGCTGAAATTCCCTTTTCTCTACAACTGTTAATGTTACATGAGCCCTGACCTGGATTTTATCTGGTCACCCTACCTTAGAGGTGAGCTGAAGGGAGGAGTCCTTGCCAGAAGGGCTTAGAAACTCCTCAAGCAGCTGGAGAACATATCTCAGGAGGGTTAATCTGACTGGTGGCGACCTGTCATAATTATTTTTGGGAAAGTCTCTCTCCCACCGTCAGCCTAACAGTACATCTCACTGAGTTCAATCTGGTGTACTTCCTAGTAAGAATGTTAACAGTTACAGCCTTCTAATGTCAGCGTCTCAGTTTTATCCAAGCAATTACTTTGCTTATTATGTAACTCAGAACAGGCAGGAGATTAAGAAAGAGAAAGAAAGTAGAAACTTTGACCAAAAACAAAAACAAAACAAAAACAAAAAAACCCAAGTGATATACTTAGCATTTGACTAATTATGTCTGTTCCTTGTTTGGCCTTACTTTGTCTCTTTCTCTTATAAAAATAGTGCATTTGTTTAACCCGTATGTACTATGTTGTGCTTGGAATGTTCAGTCATTCTGGCTACCAAGCAGTTTGCAGTTCAGCATCTGCGAGTGGAGGAAATGTTGTCATTTTGGCTGGGGTTAAAACCGCATCTGGGGGCAAGCTTAGGGCTGCCTAGAGATCCTGGCACAGAGAGAAGGCAAGAAACAAAGATTCCAGAGACAAGATGCCTGAGAGAAGGGTAAAGACAAGGCAATGGACTGAGAGGAATCTGAAGGAAGGAGGGACAGAGAGTGAAACTTGAGGAGAATACAAAAGAAGCAGGGAAGCGAAGTATGAGGGGGCTAATTAGAGAGGGGCCTCTAAAGAAATGTCAGTGCTTAAGATGAGGATATGTTATGTGCTGGGGTGGGGAGAGAGACAGAAGTTTTAATAATGCTAGTCCAAAGACAGAGTGGCTAAAGGAGTCAGAACAAGATAGCATTAATAGCAGGGACCTGAAAATACAATGAAGTCATGCACTTGAGGAAAAGTGGAACCAAGGAGAAAGTGGATTTGAATCAAAAGTACACAGAAGGCCTAAAAAAGGGAAGCTGTGAATTATTCACAGGAAGGTCATCGGAAGGAAAGAGAGAACAAAGAGTACATAGGCAAGAGAAAGAGCCAAGAGGGCACAGGAAGAGGGCACATTTGGAGAACCTGAGGCCTGCCGTCATTTTGTCTTGCCTAATCCAAATAGATATAGGAAAGACTGCTATCCAGCACCAGCCCTTGACAGGGAGAATTCTCTTAGGCTGGGATCCAAAGGGTCGTTTGAAGAGTTCAGTGCAGGGATGAGGGGTATCCCTCATCCCTGCCCCCATCCAACTAGATTTATGACATTGGTATCCCACTATTCAACTCAAGGCAGCATACGTAAGGGCACAATCTGGTCTCCCATTTGGGCATTGACCAGATCCAGTCATGCTGAACTTCAGCAAGGTGGCAGCATTGTTTGTCCTCAGGCCATGCCCCTGGGACAGTTCCATGATCTGGACCAGATCTACACCTTGTGTCAAATCATTACGATCCTTTCATGATAAGCTATATCCCTCTTGCGCATATACTATGACATTTGTTGCAGTAAGAAAAGGAAATAACATTATGAAAGCGGTATATGGATGTTGTAATGATGTCCCAATAGTTATCAGTGTGTTTCAATACCACTATAAAGCAGTAGTGCAGATCTTGCCCTGCAGTGGGTGAATGGCATGGGGCAGAAGACTTTGCATCCTGTCAATTATGCTTGTGGAAGGCACTGAACAAGCAGATGCTGGGCAGGATGGCAAAAAAGTTATCCGAGTGGGTGCGGGGGAGAGAAGGAAGAGAAGTGACATGAATCCTGGAAGGAGGCACACATTTCAGTGGAACATAGCAGGGGATCCTGGATCAAGAGCAATGGGGGAAAGGAATAATTCAGGAATAATTCCCTCCTACCATGATAGCCAGCCTTCCCCAACCTGAGCCCTCCAGTTGTTTTGGGCCACATCTCCCAGCATTCCTGACCATTGGCATGCTGCTTGGAGCTGATGGGAGTCAAAGCCCAAAACATCTGGAGGATGTAAGCTAACAGCACAGGGAGAACATAAGCCCAGCTGGATCCAACTAATAAGCCATCTAGTCCAACATGGTTTCCAGCAGTGGCCAAGCAGATGGAGAAATCCACAAGCAGAGCAATATGGAGATCACAGTCCTTTGTTGTTTAAATCCATTGCCTGGTAATTTGAACTTAATATTTAGCTGTCATGGCCATAATTTTTTCCTCCATGAATTTGTTTAACCCTTTTGTTTGTAAAGCCATCTAAGCTAGAGGTCATCACTACCTCTGTGGGTAACGAATTACACAGGTGAGAATACGGGTGTTTTTGGAGGGCCAACATCTGCTGAGAAAGAATTGCATACTGATTTAAATATTGATTTGATTTTGATGAAGTACTCAGGTTTTTCCAGACAAGCTTTTGAGTCCATGGAAATCACTTTTCTCTCCTCGACCTTTTCCAATGTAGCTCATCACCCCCTTTCTATGGCAAAACACTCTCTGACTTCCTGTGATATTTCCTCTTTCTTTGTTTCATTAAAATAAAGTTGTCACCTCCCCCCACACACACACCTTCCTGGGGCTGCTGTATGCCTTGGATAATTGTAAGCAGTCCAATCCTCTTCCCTTTACAGGCTTGTGTATTTAATCAAGCATAAGAAACATCCTGATGCTTTTTAAGCATCCTTTGAGTCACCTTCACAGCCCAATCCAGCCATGCTGGCTGGGGATGTTGGGAGTTATAATCCAACACCAGTAAATGAGGAAGGCATTTCTACTAAGTGTGTTTAGGAAGGCAGACTGAATGGACTAATTTGAATAAAGACATTTTATTAGTTTTATAATAGTTGTATACTGCTTGATATAACAAAATCTCTAACCGGGTTCTTCACTAAATTTGGAATGCTGAGAAATCTCTGCCATTAATGACATCCCACCCAACAGGTTGGATGGATGTTTCATTCAAATCCTCCACAACCTTACAAACTGGGACTTTATCCTTAGAGATCTAAAGCTTATAAACTGGGACTTTATTCTAAGGTCTCGGTGTTCATTTCTGGAATCCATATGAGGTGTCTAAAAACATTGTGTCTGTGCTGATTGTTTTATTTACTTTATTTATCACCATTGTGACCTGTAACTTTGCCAGGACAAAAATCTTGTTAGAAGTGTGTTACGGCCTAAATCAGAAGTGCACCATCTTTTCTGTGCCAAGGGCTGCATCAGGTGTCTGCTGGGGGTGGCACATGTGTGTGAGCACATATGTGTGTACACAGACACATTCACATACAACACACACTCTGCTTGTCTTGTATATAGTCTAATATTTAAAAACCTACCGTTCAAGACAGAGGAGGGCAACTTGTGCTGCATGTCCTTGGGGGGACTATGTCAGGGGCCTGGGTTTGCCTATGCCCCCCTCACACACACAAACTACCCCCCATTCACAGCCACTCACTTCTGCACCTGTTCATCCACTCACACATACACACCCATACTCGCAGCTTTAACACTCCCCTTCCCTCCCTCCCCTCTAAAAATAAAAGAGTACTCTAGGAATAGGCTCTATGGTCTCTACCATAGAAGCCTAATTCCTAGAATATCTAAGGAAGCAAGCAGAAACCTTTGAATATGGCTTCCTTTGATGACCTAGGAATGAGGCTTCTATGGCAAGAACCATAGAGCCCAATACTAGTGTATTTGTCATAGCAGATGCTGGGGATCTGGAGGATCACCCAAGAGGGCTTGGGACAGGACACTTGCTGCCCATAGGCTGTACTTTTTGCACTCCAACCCTAGGTATTTTCTTGCATTGCGAATTAACTGTGCCCTGTGCCCTCAGGTATGGTGCAATCCACTCTTCCTTTAAACTGAACGAAAACCTGCTGCAGGTCTGAGCAAGAAGCCTTGTTAGAGAGGTGCACATAACCCTGTTTCATAAACTTGTTACATACTCAACAGCTGTGCAGTGCCTGAATGAATGACCAGGTTTCAACAGACAACACAGGTACAAGGAAATAGGCTGAACACCTCTCATTTTGTGTTTTCACTGATTGATCTAAAGTTTAGATCGTAAACATTTATAAAGCAATCACTCATACCAGTTGAAGCCAGGCAGCCATATATGGAGCGCTTGGATGTTGATGGAGCCCACAATAGCACAGACTTGTATGTCATTTATGTACTTTGGATAGCCTTACTTAGGATTGCTATGCCAACAGCGACATTCTATCCCAGCCATACTCCTCAGAATATTGTTTGCATTGGCTAAAGTACACAAAAAATACAGTGCAAGAGTGACAGGAAATACATAAAATGAAATGTTCTTTTAAATTCTATTTTAAGAAACTATCGTAAATTTTATACCTATTGATCATAACATGGGGCTAGGCATACTAGCCACCTTGTGTCCCAGCATTTGGAAAAAGGTGGGATATAAATAAATATAACAATTAATAATAAAGAAGTGTCACCAAAAATGGCAGCTGTGTGTCAATATTACTTAGTTCAACATATGCCAGTTTCTGATAGCATTTTGATGCACTTCTATCCATCCACTCATGCAACTTCTGAAGGACAGGAGGAACTTTACATGGTGTGTGTGGTTTTTTTAAAATTATTATTATAGTCAATTAAGGAAGTGGCGGGAAATATGGATAATGCCAAAAATAAGCTTTTACTCACTTTTCCAGGTAAGCAATTATTTTCAAGATCTTTCTTTGCTGTTGCCAGTTGGATAGCACCTGCACTAGCAGTGGCTATTTTGGGTGTGTGAAGAGCTATATCCCATCATTTCTCAAGTCATCAAAGGGCTAACAACGCAGTGTTAAAAACCTCAGCATTCTGTGCAAGAACCTGGAACTCCCAGATATCAAAGAGGTGAATCTCAAAAGTAGCAGACAAAAACTGTATCCTTTATTTGCCCTCAAATTTGCATTTAAAAAATCTTTATTTGCCCTCAAATTTATTTGCACTTCCTGGGCTTTGCATTTCCAAATTACAATTTGCGCAAATAGTAATTTGCACAATTTGGGGACATATCTTGAAATTTGCACAAATGCTGTTATACGTTTTTCATTTATTCATTATATTGGTGATCTTGTGCATGATAACAAATCCGCCTGTCCCCTATGTAGCCCCACAGAGGCATATTCCATTTTTGTCAATATCCTTGTCAGTTTCATCCTCTCCACAGATAACTTCATTTAGCCCAGCAGAGCCATATTCTGTACTTGTCAAAGAATTTGTCAATTTAATCCTCTGCTTCTGCACTGCTGGACCTGGGGTGGGAATTGACAAGTCCATTGACAAGTATGGAATATGGCTCTGCTGGGCTAAATGAAGTAGTGTGTTTAGAGGATGAAAACAACAAGGGTATTGACAAGGAATATGCATCTGTGGGGCTACAAAGCTGACTTGCACAAGATCGCTAATAATTAAAAATATATGTATAACCCTTCAATAAAAGCATTAAGTCCAGGAGTACTCTCAAACTGTGTACTTAGCTCTCCAGGGAGAGTTCAACCCCATCTACCAGGGCCATTTCTACACCACCATCCAGATCAGCAGATTTTCTAGCCCACAACACTTCCGTCTTGCCTGGATTAAATTTCAGGTTCTTCATTCTCATCAACCACAAAACTACCCCTCCCCCATGGTGCAACTAGGTCATTTTAGTTTCTGTACATAATGTTCTTATGGGCCCTCCTGTTTAGATGGCCATGTATATTTATTTTATTTAAAATATTTCTAGGCCACCTCATCAGGGCAGAAGCATATACGGTAAATGACATTCCTCTTCCTCTCCTCCATGCCAGTAGCCATGCTGTTGCATAAATTATGCTATTCCCAAGTGTCCAAAGTCCAGATATGAAACACTTGACGAAAGACCTCCTGAAGCTTTGGAAACTAATTTATTATTCTGCGCAGAATAGGTGACCTCCGGACGCTAACGCTGCTTTCCAGAGTCACACCACACCAAGGTTCAAACAATGCTTTTATACTCCAAAAGTTAACACGCCATCAGCCCTCATCTCATTGGTTTATAGCCCCAGTGACATCATTTGGCCAACTCTGTTTTACTCTCCAGTAGTCCCAAGTAGTGGCCAGAGGTGGCGTTGCATTGCCATGTGTGAATTTACTTGTACCCAGAGATGCTTTGCAACGTCTCTTCACTTCTATCATTCCCTTATATGGTCATTTTGTCCCTCTCCAGGTGTGCCACGGTCACATCTGGATGAGTCACACTCCTGGTTCCTCTAAGTCAGGTAGCCTACGTGTGTTTCTGATTGTGTATAATGGAGCCTGACCTGGAGAAGGAGCAATGGCGAAATCTCTTGCAAGCAGCTTGACTTTTGCAGAAATGGATACAATGGACAGGCAGTGGGGAATGGGGCTTTGGGGTGCTGTGTGTGGACGGTTTGGGTGTGAGTGTCAGCGAACACATGTAGGATGCATGTAAGATGCGTGTCAGGGGAAATGGACGTGTTTTGGGATGAAAATCATAGATCTGCTCAGATTTTTACAACAATGCTATGCCTTAAAACTGCTTCTATATTCCTGACGTGTTAGAACAAACTTTTGAAAATGTTCACTTACCTTGACAAAGAAAACTTTCAGGGAATTGGAGGACAGGTTTTGGCACAGCACTAGCTCCACTTCTACCCTGGAACTAGACACAACACTGCCCACCTCACACCTGCATTGCTGTGAGTGCAAAATGGGGGCCAACACAGTTGATGCTGTCTCCATTTGCAGCAGCAGAGCACCCCTCCCCCCAATTTATTAATTAAATTCATTAAAAATGTTTAGTGCCAGGTTTTCAGGGCAGAAGCCCTCTCAAGGCGGCTTACCACAATGTTTTAAAAAAAACTTAGGGGAAAAAAGGCTGTTCTACAACACCTGCCAGTGGTGAGCCCTACCCGTGAGAAACTATTGGAGAATTTCTTCCTCCCCTGGAGAAATTCAGTGAATTTATCCTCTCAATTTCTCTGCCCACAAATAGGGTGGAGAATTTCAAAAGGCCACTTACACACAGCTCTAGTTCAAACAGTGAGTGCTTAGGCTGTGTGTACTATGAATATCATGGTAAAAAGCCATTGTTTAGTTTATTTTACTGGGTATTGTTTATGTAAAAATAAATAAACTATACTAGGAGACATTTCCACCTTGATGAAGAGTTTCCTTGAAATGTGATGGGAACCATATCCACCTGTGCACTGTCTTTTGGTTGTTTTTCTTTATGACAAACTGATCGTTTCCCTTGCTGGTTCAAACGTAAAAGCAAAATATGTAAACTACAGTTTTTGCATGTAGGTCTCAACTTCTAAAAATAATAATAAGGTGTGCATCTAAGATTGTTAGGAAATGTTTATTCTGAGCCAAGTCACCAGATCTCATGAAAACAGCATTGAACTGGTCTCCTTATTAGTGCTTCAAACAAAAATGCATTTAGTATTGCAGAAGTTACTTCTAAGGAAACATGCATAAGGTTGCTGCGTAATAAAGTAGAAATTCAGCATCCTAAATAGTACAAATCTTTTGTTGCTTTTCCAAATATTTGAGTTTATGGCTAGTACAGCACAATCTCCTCCTCCACACCTGTCTTTCATTTTGGGGGCAGGATTGACCCCTGTTCAGCCCCAAGACCTGTTTTCAAAATCAAATGATTATCCGTGGAATACGTGCAGCTGTGGTTTTTTTAAAAAATAGTAGGACCTTGGCTATAGGTATTGCAGGCTGAGGAATAATAGGGAGTTGTAGGACTTCCCCTCCCCACACACACACACTAAAGTTGTGTATAGACAGAAAAAAAAATACACAACTCCCAGCATGCTTGTTGGAAAATGCACACTTAGGGCACAATCCTATGCATGTTTTAACAAACTGCCTCTACAAGAGGCATTTAAAGCTCTTTCAAGGCGCTTTAAAAAATTTACCTCTACAAGAACGGAGCGCAAATCGGGTGTAGAGGCGCGCTATCCCTCCGATTATGCGCATTATCGAATGCGTGTTAAACAGCGAGTTTTATTTTGCTCTGGCCATTAAAGCGCATTTTGACTATGTGAACAAGCGCTTATGCTGGAAGTTGTAAGATTTTCCCCCATCTAAACATGCATAGGATTGAGCCTTATGTCTTCCTCCGTACGCCCGATCCTATACTTGCTGACTCAGAAGCAAGACCTACTGAATCCAACGGCAGTTAAAGCGTGAGAAGCCTTGCTGCTTTCACGAATAAGCCCAACGGACCTCACAGACATTCAGATCCAAAGGATTTCGAGCTCTCCCTGGGCCAAACGTGCAGCTCCAGGCAGCTTGGAATCCCTGCGCCTCTCATCTGATACTTTACGCGCCAGGGTACAGTATGCACCCTATGCCAGTGAAGATGATGTCAGCGGAACCGCTGTAAAAGCAGGACAGGGGCCATCGAGAGCGCTCAGGATAAATGGCATTTCCTGGTCTGCAGGGGTTGGCTGGCCCCTATTTATTTCCCACTACTTGTTGACGCTTTTCGCTCCCACGGCCCTGCCTTTTGCTTGGCCTAGATTTTATCCCCACCCACAGTTTCACCCTTCCCGTTAAGGGCGGGTCTCAGGCGCTCAGACGATTCGACGAACAAACAAGCTTTAGCCGGATAACCAAGCAGAAGCACGTCGAGCGCACGGAAGAGCTCTCCGAGGGATCGCGTCGGCTCAAGGTAGATCCAAGAGGGGAGTTGAAAGAAATCGGGCGGGGGTTATATAGCCTCTGAAAGACGGGTCCGCCGACGCCCGACCCACCCTCGCTGCGTGGGGCGCTTGGGCGGTGATTTTTTGCCTTGCGTGTCGGCGCCCGCCTAGCAGCAGGTGTGCGGCTGCAGCTAGAGCTGCTGAGAAGGTCATTATAGGGAAAACGGAACGGGAATTCATTTGTAAGAAATAAAATCTGCGCCACGCTCAAAGTACTTTCGGTTTCGTCCTTCCACTCGTCCCCCTCGTGGGGGGGGGTTCTCTCCCCCTGGCTTTCCTCTTCATCTTAAAGGTGCAGCAGCTCCCTTCATGCTTGCGCTCCACGCCTTCACGTACGCCCAGAGGAACGTTTTCCAGATGTTGTATTGAACCTGTGGAGGTTAGGGAGGGGGACCAATGGGTGCGATCCTGCTCTGGTTTATATGCGTGAGGTGTGTTAGGTGGGGCCCACTTGGGCATGAGCCCCAGATCTTCTGAGCTGTGCCCTTGATCTTTACAGCTGCCCCAATTACCGTTATCTGCCTCAGTGCAAACCTGCTTCTTCTCTCTGAACTCGGTAGGCTTGCAGTTACTAGGAGACCTTAGACTCCACAGTTACTAGGAGACCTTAGTACTATGCACCTTGACTGGGGCGAGGAGGGGGAGCAATTGACTGCTGTGTCTCAGAGGCCAAGAAGTCGGGCGGGGCAGGGGAAGTAGCCCCTGTGGAGTGGGGGAAAATAGCTTTTTAAAGTTCCACACATGAAACTTTGCCACATTGCAGATGGTACATTGGGACCCATGTGTGCGAAATTTCAAAAACATAGGTGCTTGCTTTATGTGGCAATTAATATTAGAAAAATGGGTAGCAGTGGGGTACATACAGTTATGCCTTCAACTTTTTATTTTTAAAGCTACAAACAGGAAACTTGGGCACATTACAGGTAACATGTTGCTTGATATGTGTGTGAAATTTCAGAAAGATAGGTCCAGGCATTAGACATACCACTTCGGTTCACATGCGTGATAAATTTTTGAAATTTATTTTTGAATTTTTGAAAAATGAGGAAGGGAACGCCTATAACTTTTTTATTTTAAAAGTTAGAAGTCTGAATGTTGCTCACTTTGTAGATGGGTTAGGGGTAGTTATCTGTCAGAAATTTCAGAAAGATAGGTCCAGGCATTTGGTGGCTACGAATTTTTTAGATTCAAAGTTACAACAACACGGAGTTTTGACAGATAAAAGAGGGAGGGGGAGGCGGGGGAGGGGGTGCAATTGACAGCCCAAGCCTCTGTGGAAAAACTTTTGTAACTTTTAATCTAAAAAATCCGTAGCCATCAAATGCCTGGACCTATCATTCTGAAATTACTGACAGATAACTACCCCTAACCCATCTACAAAGTGAGCAACTTTCAGACTTCTAACTTTTAAAATAAAAAAGTTATAGGTGTTTCTTTCCTCATTGTTTCAAAAATACCTTGCCACTACCTGCCTGGACCTATCTTTCTGAAATTTCACACACATATCAAGCAACGTGTTACATGTAATGTGCCCAAGTTTCCTGTTTGTATCTTTTTTTAAAAAAAGTTGAAGGCATAACTGAATTTACCCCACTACTACCCATTTTTCTAAAATTAATTGCCACACAAGGCAAGCTTCTATGTTTCTGAAATTTTACACACATGAGTCCCAACATACCACCTGCAATGTGGCAAAGTTTCATGTGTGGAACATTAAAAATGAAAAAGTTATAGGCATTCCTGGTTCTTTATTAAAAAATTAATTGCCACAAAATGCCTGCACCAATCTTTCTGAAATTTCTCACAGATAACTACCCCTAACCCATCTACAAAGTGCCCAAGTTTCATCCTTCTATCTTTAAAAATGAAAAAGTTATAGGCATTTTTGTAACACAATACTAGGCTATGGGGCAATGCATTCAAAATGGCGTCCGATTCGAAAATCGGGCGTCAGATTTTCAGATTGGAATCGGATCCGATCCGATCTGCCCAACCTCCGATCCGATCCGGTCCACCAGGTCCGATCCCGATCCGCAATCCGATCCGGGGGGGGGGTCAGTGCACATCCCTAGTCCTAATAAATAATAAATGCCAACTATACATTTTTATATTTTAAGAGTTGTATAATGATGAGGTTGCTAGAAACAATATTTCAAGATTTGGTGTAGATTTTAGGATTTCAATAAGTTAGAACCAAAGAACTGATCTAAAAAAGTGTTGTAGAATCTCTGAAACTACCAAAATAAATATTAGAAATAAAAGGAGGAGCCACTGTTGGCAGCTGCTCTCTTTGCTGCCTCACCTTGCCCAGGTACCAGGTGAAGCAAAGCAAATGTCCTCCAGACCTTAGGTCTCTTTCCTGTGCTGTTGTGCTTGTTGATGATGGGGGGAGAGTGAGTGAGGATTTACTCAGAAGTAAATCCCACTATTTTTAATGGGGGGGTAACTCACTAATAATAGTGTAAATTTGCAGCCTACATCATGGATTATTATAGTCTACAATATATTCCCATACTCTCCTTTGCCAGTGTGCCATGTTCAGTTTGCATTTAATTGGTAAACGTTTAAGGCGTCATACAGCTCTTTGCTGGTCCCAGGGACTCCATCTCCCCAACTGGTTTTGGACCTGAAAGACCAAGGAAAAGTGTGGTTGCATAGTTTGGGCATTTTTTTGTTCTATGTGCCTGAGCCCCGTATCTTTTAGGTACCTAGCACCACCCTTGATTCTATATATTCAGCCTGCACGCTGATGTAGCAGGGAGTGTGTGTTCATGTATTCAAAGCAACGTTTCAAAGGAATCCAGCTTCAAGGAGTTTACAAACTTACAGCTGCGTGCACCTATGAACCCGTTTCAGATTTTCTACAGAACATGTGGCAATCCTGGATGGGACCAATGAGCGATTCCACTCTTTCTCCTTCACCTTCTCCAAATTCAGAGGGAACATCTGAACCGGGCTTATGAAATGATAAATATTTTTTTAAATCGGAGGGATTATTTCCAAGTGGAAGGTCATTATTTCTTATATATCTAGCATGGCCAGTGAGTATGAGAAGTTAAGTCCCTGTCCAGAAGAGTTTACAATCTTAAAATAAAAATGACATGGGAAACAACACGGAAACTGGAGTGACACATGAGTAAATGGGGAAGCAAAATGTGGTTGTTTCAATTACCCTTGCTTAGGTGCTAGCTAAATTAAAGTCAGACGCAGGGACTGGTGTGTGTGTGTCAAGGTTTTGCTGAAAATGTGTGTTTTGAGGTTGAAATTGGAAGGGAAAAAGAGAGGTGGAATCAATCAAGCGTTCTCTAATGAAGTTCCAAGCATAAGGGCAGCAAGGGAGAAAGGGAAGAGTCTTCAGAGGGGGTGGGAGAACTTCAGCTGGTGGAGGATGTGGAACTGGAGGAACAAAGATCATGGGAAGGAGTTAATCAGTATATAAAAGCAGAAGGGAGGCAACACTATGGAGGACTTTGAAGATAAGGAAGGATTAGAACCTTTTGATGGATGTGGGAGCTAATGTGGGGATTTAAGGATGGGCATCACATGATTAAAGTGGTCAGAGAGGTGAATGACTTTGGCAGCCGAGTGTTGCATAGATGTCAGGAGGCAGAGATGAGACCATGGAAAACCAGAGAGAAGGAGCCCAAAGCAACTTCGTCAGGTCGATTAGGCTAAGAGTGAGCGACTGGCCCAAAGTCAGTGAGCTTTATGGCAGAGTGGGGACTAGAACCTAGTCTGGCACCCTAACCACTACACTGCACTGGCTCTGATTACAATATGTAGTGTAATTAAAAATATGTTGGCCTTCTAATCACAAAAAATGGAGCTGAATCTCTTGAAGAATCAAACTTCAGAAATGTCATGTTGATTCTGTCTTTGAAATTCCTTTGTTGAAGAATAGTTCATTGTGTCCTGGAAGGTTGATACATTCCCTTATTGGTTTCTGAACATGGTCATGTACAGTTAGGGCTTACTAGCTGGGGATGATGGAAGTTGTCACCCAACTCATGGAGGTTGGGGAAAGCTGCTATAAATGAATGGGTAGACCACCTGGGGCACAATCCTATGCATGTTTAATCAGAAAAAAATTCTACTAAACTTCCAGCTGGGACATGCTGGGAGCTGCAGGCAGTGGCGGCACTAGAAAAAAAATCGGGGGGCACAGCAGGTGCAAAGTATACTTCTAGGTGGGCAGGCTGTGCCTCATGTTAGGTTCTCTGAAAGAAAAATAATGGTATATTGCACACTATAACTGCCATCCTAACCATATATTCTGAGATAAATCATATATTGATTAATTTAGTGGGTTTTTAAAAATATATAGCATGTATTAGCTAAATTAAAATTAAAGTAAGGAAAAAGGCTTTCAAACAAGGTAGAGTCACTACATAAGCATTTCCTTGACATACAGGTTAGACAGACAGAACACTTTCTTTTGAAAACTGTTACTTTTCAACCAGTGCAGGCAGAACCAGGGAGGTAGACTCTTAGTGTAAGGAAAGTACCATATTTCTTCAATTCTAAGACGCCATCAATTGTAAGACGTGTCTTAATTTCAGTACCACCAACTGGGAAAAAGCTTTGATTCTAAGTGTGGGGAAATCACCATCGATTCTAAGACGCGCCCCATTTTTAGAGAGGTTTATATGGGGAAAAAAGTGCATCTTAGAATCGAAGAAATAGGGTAAGAGCAAACTGAGACACCTGGGGCCTGTACATCTAGGAACGCCAATGCACGTTGTTGTGTATCGAAATTATAGCCATTGCAGCTGATTATATTGTCACTCACTGAGAGGGAATGGAGAAGTATGTAGATCTAAAGAAGTTGAATGCGCTGATTCTTATGCACGCCTGCAAAACGATTGGCAACAGTTTCAAGGTCCAGGACTTGTGACTGTTTCTTTTCAATTGCCAATATAGCAATATTACTTAGACGTTTAGAACCCATACTGCTCTTCGAGTATGTCTTAATTTGCCACAGAGATGTAAATGTTTGTTCATATCCAGCACTTGTTGGAGTTATTATAACGACTATGGCACATGTTCTGCGAGGTCGCTGAAAGATAGTTTCAGTTTTTCAAGAAGAGTAAGCACTTGGTTCACTCTGTCAATTTTTATTTGTCTTTCTCGTTCATACTTCTCTAGAACTTTGGAGAAAAGTCTGAGTTCTGCTTCAAATCCAGCCATGTCACTGCTGTAATGTCTCGCAAATGATTTGAGTTTTTCTGGATCAAGAAAGTAACAGCATTTGGGATTGAAATCCCTAACCCCATTCAAAACTGCAATTGTCTGTAAATCTTCTCTGAAGTTCATTAATAGTGTGATCAACAACAGGAAAGGACACCTTAATTCTAAAATCATGGTCAGTTTTTGGATCAATGCTTTCCGCTGTTTTTAATTCAGTAACATAGTTTTGAAATTGTTTTGGAATACAGCGCATTCTGTTTTGGGATATAGCACATTCTCCTTCCTTTATTTTGCATTTTGATTGAATTTTCTTCTGCAAAGATCTTCACATCTGTCATAATTTTATGGAAATTATCCTCCTGATCTCTGAGATCTTTCAATTTATCAGTCAGAGAATTAACAAGGGCACATGCTTGAGCCACATCACAATTGGATTTTTGCAAATAATCTGATACCACTTTTAGTTCGAGAAGCACTTCACTAAAAAGATTCAGGCAAAATACACAGCCAAAATCTGTTTGGTTTAGAATGCCACAAGCCTCTACATTTCTTTCAGAATTTGATTCATTGCTGATTATATTCAGAAGCAATAGAATACAGGAAGTGTTGACCTATCAGCTAGACACAATGCAATCTGACACACCCAGCGAGTGTCTGACAACCTTTTTAATTCAATAATTCTATTCCTTGTTTGTTGTTGCAATTCAATGAAACGTGGATACACATAAGAAGAGGATACAAATATGTACAGTTGCTGAAGTTTAAAGAAGTTTTCAACAACATCAATATTCTTACATACATCAACAATTATTAAGTTCAGCCTGTGGTTGAAACAATGAACATAAAATGGCTTATGGCACCTCTTTCAGGAGTAGTGCCTCCATCCCATGTAGTTTTCCACTCATTACATTGGCACCATCATATGTTAGTGCTATGCAGTTTTTGATATCTATGCCACAACATGCTAAGATTTCCTTTAAGTAACTCAGTAGCGAAGGAGCATTCAATGAATGGCATGGATGGAAACCAACAAAGAGTTCATATATATTGCCATTGGAGCAATAACAGAGAACTACTGACATTTGTTCCTGCTTACGTATGAACTTGATTTCATCAATTAATGCGAAGAAGCCAGCTTCCTTCACTTCATGAGAAATTGACTCCAGAACTATTCTCCTCATAATGCTTCATCTTGAATGGAATGATGTGTGTACTTTGCATTGCAAGGAAGAGACTGGATTCTGGGATAGTGTTTTGCAACTAGATGCAAGAGTTCAAGAACATTCCCCGTTATCACTTGTATCACTTTCCCAATGTCCACGCTGAGCAATTTTTTGTACAGCAGTGAGCAAAGAGTGGTTATATAATGCCTATTTTCTTTGATAAGTTCTTTATGGGCATTACATAATTGCACTAAAACTGAGCCTTCTTTGGATTTCTGTGTTTGTTTGTAACTCTCCCATGCCACCATACAGGCTTTGTGTGGACTGCACTTCTGTTATGCAGCTTCAGTCCTGAATTGTTAGCAGTAGCTTTTTTCCCCAATTGTTGTACCCTTTATGAGTATATGGATTTTCAACCGTACAAGAATCTTTTCCAGAGAAATGGCGACAAGCAAAGCAAAACACAGTGTTTTGTTTTACACTGTATTCTAACCAAGAATAGTGTTTGTACCATGCTGGTTTGAAATGTCTCCATGCTTGGCCATATTTTATTGATGAATATCTTTTTAGCACTGGCTGAATTTGGACTTTTTTGTAACTTTTTTTTACAAAAGGAGGCATTAACTCAACTCCAAAACCAGCATCTGGCAAATCTGAAACACTTTCGTCTTCAGAATTATCTATTTCAGAAAAATCAGACTCACTACTACTGCCAGATAATTCCTCCTCCCAGTCAAGTTCTGGTTCAGTTAATCTTTCAGAGGAATCCTGTGCTTCTGTGACATCAGACCAGTCAACTTCTGATTCAGTTAGTCTGTGAGAGAAATCAGATTGATATTAAGTATAGGACTGCTTTTAAACTCATCACTATTGCAATGCATGATATTGCAATGTCTCCATCTGCTTATTATAGATTACTTCAGTGGAAAATGACAGTCTCACAATTTAATTCTGAAGTCATATGCTTGCAGTTACCAGCAGTACAATTTGGTGTGGGCTACTCTTACCTTTTTGTTTTTATGTTGAACTTACATGACTTCTGCCAAGATGAGTGTCTTATCACAGAGAATGGGAAGGGTTAAAAAATAGAGATGTAAATTGGAAAGGAATTGACTGGGTAAATAATATCATTTGCACTTGGGGGTGCCATGAGAAATGGAGCAGTAAGCACACTCTTCTGCAGATAGAGCAAAATATATTGAGTGATAACGTATCCTCTAAACCTTTTCATTTCAGGGCTTTAAAAATGTTGTTATCTTAAAATAAGGAAAGAAACTTCATATGCATCCAGTGATAAATGATCAATATGGTACTTTAATTTGATTTACAGATGTGAGAAATTCATATACCACTCTCAGTATCAGTTGTGGTGGTGGTGGACCCACCGTTTTTTATTTCTACATAGTTGTAAGCGAGGATAAACCTGCTGATAATTCTTAGAACTTCCATGCTGCTTTCAGGGGATTTAGAGGAAGCCTGTCAGTATATATATTTTGTAGACAAGTGCTGACTTGGGTAAAATTTAAGCTGGTTTGCGTTCTGAAGTAGGGCATAATTCAGGCAAAGTAAAACAACACTGACAATTAATCTTTTCTTCTCTTCCCCACAAAATTCTTCCTTTTACTCAGTGTTTATATATCTTTAAAGCACAATCCTACACATGTCTACACAGAAAGAAGTCTCATTGAGTACAATGAGGCTGTCTTCCAGGTAAGTGGGTACAGGATTGCAGCTTTAATTTTTAGTTCCTCTTACGTTTGTCAATAGCACTTACGCTGCAAACTGATTGTGCATATTATGCTATAGCTATAGAAAATTACCACCGCCTCGTTCCACACTGTTAGTATACTGTAGCTGCAGTCCTGGGCTCCTTGCCCTGCACACTTTTGTGCTGCCACCGCCTGCCTGCCTGCCTGCCTGGCCAGCCAGCCAACATTTGGTGTGCAGATACACTGCTGCTGGCCCGGGCTCCTTGCCCTGTGCACCACCAGGCAGCCACCCGCCATGCCAGGATGCAGCTCCACGGCCCAGGATGCTCGCTGCGCAGCCCACACCCACCAAGAAGAAGCGATGCGAGGGGCTGAAAGCCACATTTCTGAAAGTGCGGAAATGCAGCCTCCCAGCATCTCCCAGAGGGTTACAGCCACCATCCCCAGAACAATATGAGAAGAAGCACAAGCTGCTCCTGGGAGAGATGAGCATTGCCTAAAATTGAATTTTGGCAATTCCCATCTCCTTTAGCAGCTTCCTGCATTCCATTCCTCATTCTTCAGGACCACTTCCATCCCTGTGCAGAGAAGGGAACAGGACATTTTCTTTCTGTGCTTTTCCTTAACTATAACTTATCTTAGGATCCAAGTCTATTGCTTTCTTTGTCACAATCGGAAGGCTTTCCCCCATCAAAACAGCAGATATTACTATTTATTTCAAAGATTTTAGAGCCTCTTTTTTTAGGGTTAAGCCTCTGCCACAAAGTGGATTGCAACTTAATTTAAAATACCAATTTTATCAGCGAAAACATAGATTTTATCCTTGGCAATATACTTGCTACAGCCCCACAGCAAAGTCAGTAAAGTGATATTCCATGGGTGGCGGAGTGGGGTGGGGTGGGGAGTCTGCCTTGCTGCTATTTGAAGTTTCTTTCCCTACCTCTAGTAAATGGGATTGGATGGGGTTCACAACACTAATTTAGTAAATGGCAGGGCAGTGCCAAGAAGGGAAGAGCCATTGAGGAGTGGAAAAATACATATTTTCACCCTTTGGCCTACATCTTTCATCAGCATTGCTTGGTTCCTCATACAAAATAAGAAATAATTCCTGTAACACCTGTTTCCTTATACTTCGATCATATGCCATTAAAGAGCAGGTGATGTAATTTGTAAACCTCCTGTGATCTGGATAGTATCAGTGCAAAATATACCTTTCCTCTATTTTGATTTTCTGTCTGAAAATTGGGCAAGGTTGTAATGATAGACATCACAACAGTTAAAGCTGCAGGAGCCCTGCCCTCCTTTGTAACTGATCACTCTAGCTATACTCCTGCAGCTTTAACTGTTGTGATGAAGAGGGAATTTCACCAGGTGCTGCGTGCATACAAATGACACCTGCTGAAATTCCCTTTTTTACACAACTGTTAAAAGATACAGGAGCCCTGTCCTGCTTTCCATATGATCACCCTTGTCACTCAGCACACTTCCCGGGGCAGCCATTTTGTAGTGGTGCCCAGGACAGTTTCTTAAATTCACTAATTTGCCTAAGGGTCCACAAAGGTTACCTACCCCTGATCTGGAAAATGATAGAAAGCCTCCCTCGACCTGCCCCTAGAGTATCTCCTTTGTGCCCTGTCTGATGGCAAAGCTATGCCGGTGGAACAGGTGCAGCAGCAGAAAACGCTGCCACTATCCAGGGTGGACTTCTGTGGGCAGATCTCCTTCTTCGCTTGTGGAGGGGAGGCATGGAGAAACCAGTGACCCCTGAGATGCCATCCCAAGGAATCATTGCATAGCACCATGTGATTTGAAATGCTTCCAGTATATAAGTTTTTGTTATTCCTTTGAATTCACACAGTTGCATCCTCTTGATATGTTATGGATGGAGGTGGGGAAACAAGGGAATTCCAACCCAGCTTTTGTTCTGTATCAATTTGTAGAAAACATGATTAAAGACAGAATTATTGAGCATATTGAAGAACAAACTTTGTTGAGACTTCTACAAATGGATGCTGTACCTCACTAATCTTTGGGAGTTCTCTAGCAGTATACCTCAGAGTATTAGAGGCAGTAAGCCTCTATGCTACTTCCAATATCAGAGGCAGTAAGCCTTTGTTTCCAGACCCCCCCTGATCATCTTTGTTGGCCTCCTCTGAACCCCCTCCAGCTTGTCTGCATCCTTCTTGAAGTGTGGTGCCCAGAACTGGACACAATACTCAAGATGGGGTTTAACCAGTGCTGAATAGAGGGGAACCAGTACCTTGTGTGATTTGGAAGCTTTGCTTCTATTAATGCAGCCCAAAATATAGTATTTGCTTTTTTTCCAACCACATCACACTGCTGGCTCATATTCAGCTTGTGATCTACAATGATTCCAAGGTCCCCTCTACAAGGATTCGCTTTTGCGCCTGGTTAGCCGATTATGCATATAATTGCTGAAGCACATTTACGCCTAATACCTCTGCACGAGAGGTGGCGAAGCGCATTAAGGGATGACCAAAATGCGCTTTACAAGTAGTTAATGCGCATAATCGCTTGTTCACATAGTCAAAATGCACTTTAACGGCCGGAGCAAAATAAAACTCGCTGTTTAACGCGCATTCGATAATGCGCATAATCGGAGAGATAACGCGCCTCTACGCCCGATTTGCGCTCTGTTCTTGTAGAGGTAAAAAAATTTAAGCGCCTTGAAAGAGCTTTAAACCTCTCTTGTAGAGGCAGCCCAAGATCCTTCTCGCTTGTAGTATTGCTAAGCCGAGTATCCCCCATCTTGTAACTTCTTTTTCCTAGGTGTAAAACTTGGCATTTATATCTATTAAATTTCATTCTGTTGTTTTCAGCCCAGCACTCCAGTCTATCAAGATCACTTTGAAGTTTGTTTCTGTCTTCCAGGGTATTAGCTATCCTGCCCAGTTTTGTGTCATCTGCAAATTTGATAAGCATTCCTTGCACCTCCTTATCCAAATCATTAGTAATTCTGGTCTTCCCATCTCAAAAAGGATATTGTAAAGCCAATAAGGGCAACTGGAGGTTGGAGCATCTTCCCTCCAAGGACATTTGGAGATTTTTAGTTCAGACAAAAGTTGACTTAAAGGGAAGATACAATAGTGCTTTATAAAATTACACATGTTGTGGAGAAAGCGATTAAAGGAAACTTTTTCCACAATTGTGGAAAGGGAGGAATATGAATTTATTAGCATTATCTCTTTGGTGAATGGCTTACAAATGCAAACTGAAAAAAATGATGGGGGGAGGGAAGTATGATCATGTTGTAAAAATGTCTCTCTCCCCCCCACCCCCCAGAAGCAGTTGAACACAGACGCATGGAAATGACATGTGAGTAATATATTTTTATGTCTTGATGGAAGCCTTCCCCACCAGGTGCCCTCCAAATTTGTTGGTCGGCAACTCGCATCATGCCCAGCAAGCATGGCTTTCATCCAACTGGGGAAATAGGCCCTCTATTAAAACATACTGTTTTCCGTGGTGCCTTTCTACACTGTGTGCTCGTGATTCTTCACTCACTTACGGGTCTTTACACAACATCCTCCGCTTCCAGGGCCTCTCGTGTTTTTTTTTGTTTTTCCTAACAAGGAAAGTCTGTAGTTTCCTCAAGGGCGTTGTAGGAGCCTCTTGCAATTGCATAATTCCACTATACCACAACGCCGTCTAGTGGTTGTATAATGAAACATATAGAAAGGCAGAAACCCCCTGGAAAAAAAGCACTTGTAAAAGATCCGATCTTAATCCCTCAAAGAATCCTGAAGCAGAAGCCTTGGTAAAAGTGTGGGATAAAAGCCTCATGTAGAAATGCCTTTTGAAGTTTTCTACGTTCTGCATATATGCAAAGGACAGAGGTTTGAAACGCTGATGCTGGCATTAGCAGGTGTTCATCCTTGTGAACATAATAGGAGGGTTTGAGAAGTATGTAGCCACTGCAAATGGAGAATGGGCTGAGGCTTTTAATATGTTTGAAATGTCTTTCTGCTCTTCCAACAAATAAGTCTGAATTTGTACCTGCAGCTCCTGGGTACCCTGGGTCAGCATATCCTGGACAACAGGCACAGTATGGATACCCTCAGTATGCACCTGGACCAGGTCAACCTGGACCAGGGCAATATGCTCCTGGACCAGGTCAATATGCTCCTGGACCAGGTTTTCAAGGTAAGTGGCTCATACGAATCCAAGCATTCCAGTTTGACCAAAGAAATGCCAGCCTATTGTGGGGATGTTCATATTGTGATCATATAGCAACTTACTGTTCTGCTTTTGAATGGAAATGGGAGAGGATCTGTGTGTGTATGTCATGCATCTGAAGTATCTACTAAGAAAGAGAGAGAGAAAAGTTTATTTCAAAAGAGGGAAAAGGAGAGAACCTAGATTTCCCTAGTCCATGTGTAGATTCGAGCTTTCAGTCTGGTGCCCCCCAGATATTTTGAACTTCAACTCCAAATTACCCCAGCCAGCATGGATAATGGTTGGGATTTCTAGGAGTTGAAGTCCAGAACATCTGGAAGGCACCTAGTGGGGGAAAGCTGGTTCACTCTAATCTATCCACTTTCCAGTAGGTCATTAACCTAATTGTGTTTTTTACTTCTCAGATCTGTAGACACAGTCTTTGATAACTCCCTGTAGCTACTGTTATTTGTATCATTCCAGGGTTAACCCAAGATACCTTGGTGCCTGAGGCAGAAAATGCAAATGGTGTCTCCCCTGACCCCATCCCCTAATTAATATGGGGCACAATCTAGTTAGGAAATTCTCCTTCACAAGCCCAATGGAAGGATGTGTGCATGCAGTGGAATGACTATGGGTTTGCCCAGCTTCTCATTGCTTCAATGGGACTTGTCCTATAGAAAACTTCAAATGGATCTCTCTCTCTCTCTCTCTCTGAGCATCATCAGACTGGGGAGAAATTGTGTTTCCTTACTGTCACTTTCCCCCTGTGCTTCTGTCCCACAATACTGCCTCTGTTTTTACATGGAGAAGAAAGAAGAAGTAAACAATGACCACGTGGCCCATTCAGCGGGCATTTTTATCCCACTGCTTCTCCTGCACACAGCAGGAAATGGCAGCACAATTCGTTACAGCTGAACAAAGTCAAATTTTCCAGGTCTTTTTTTTTTCCCAACGGGAAAATGACCAGGAGGTGTACGGCATCACCAAAAGGACCCACAAAATAGTGAATGGGCAGTAACGAGCGTCTGATAAAATGCTTGTCTGATGAAGCTCTGTGAGTCAATTCTTTTATTTGTCACCCTTAATGGCAACTGCAGTTTTCTTCCTGAAGGACCTAGCTGCCTCACTTTTGCACGGAGCCATGGTTTTGTCTTTGTTTGTAATTTATCTAAACACAATTCCTAATTTGAAAGGATCAGCAGCTGCCAGCATGTCTCAGTAGCTGGTGGGGTCCATCTGCCTGAGTAGGCCCACCACCCCCATTCTGACACCTATCCGGCTGGCAACCCCGACACCACTTAGCACCCCCCCCCATGATGTGTAGCTGAGGAGTTGCAAGTCACTCTCTCTGGATGCGCTTACAGCAGTGCTGGTGCCTTGGAATGGGAACCAAGCAGCTGCTCATTGTTGGTCCACCATTTTGTATTTCATCATCGATGATCAACTTCCTCTATCTTTTTAGTGTGTCTTATGGTCATCCTATCAGTTAGTTGCTCTGAGAAATGGGAGGGGGGAAATGGAGGAGGAGCAAATGGTACATAGTCTTGTTGGCTGGCTGGGTAACAATTGAACAAGCTCTTGGGGCCTAAAGAGACTTTTTAAATCTGTTTCTAGCAGCTATGTCTTTTTGTTCATTTTTGTTCTTGTGTATTTATTTTTCTTCTAGAGTAGGTGCATAGGGCCCAATCCAGACCTTAAAAGCCCCCCCCGCCCCCCATGCTAGGGTCCCAATCTAAATGAGAGGCCCTGTGCCTACTCCAGAGTAAAAAAAAAATGGGGGGAAAGACAGATTTGCTAGGCACAGATTTAAGGTAATGTCTATTTCAGCCCTCTGAGACCATATTGATCTGAAAAGGGAACAGAAACTAGTGGTAGTATTAATATACATATTAAAAACAGGCAGAGAATTAATTAGATACAACAGACTTCCAAATAGACCTTAAAGGTAAATAATAATAATAATTATTATTATTATTATTATTATTATTATTTTTAACCCGCCTCTCCCTCCGGATCGAGGCGGGGAACAGCAACAATATAAAACACAAAAATCACAACAGTTAAAATTTTAAAAAGCAAGAGAAAAATACAACATTAAAAACATCTTAAAATTCATCTGGATAGGCCTGTCGGAAGAGGACAGTCTTCATGACTCTCTTAAATTCATGATGACTGCCAATTTGTCTAACCTCCTCCGACAGACCATTCCATAGTCTGGGAGCAATGGAAGAGAAGGTCCTCTGGGTAACACTCGCCAGCCTAGTTCTGGCTGACTTGAGTAAGTTCCTCCCAGAGGACCTAAGTGCGCGGGGTGGATTGTACGGGAGAAGGCGATCCCGCAGGTACCCTGGACCCAAACCATGTAGGGCTTTAAAGGTAATAACCAACACTTTATACTTCGCCCGGAAACTGATTGGCAGCCAATGAAGCGATTTTAAGACTGGTGTGATGTGATCACCCCTAGGTGTACCGGTGACCAAACTGGCAGCATTGATGTAAGGTTAAACCATACTGTAGCATTACACAAAAAAGCCTCAGGCTCCTGAGCTTTTTCATCCCCTCCAGCCTGGCTATGAGGAGATTGGGAAGCTTTTGCTTCCATTTTCAGCTAACCATGGTTTGATTGTTATGTGTGAACCCAGAGAAATTGTGGTTAGTTTTAGCTATGGTTTAGGAAAGAAGCCAACTTAAAAACATGGGTTTTGACTCTGGCATGTTTTCCTAAACCATAGTTAAGATCTCCCAAATTTTGGTTTCAAATATAACAAAGGTAGTCAGTTGACAGTTGAAGCAAAAGCATCCATCGTATCATGGCTACACCAGAGCCCAAGCTCAGACACATAACTTTAAACCACAGTTTAGCATTATGTTTAAACTCGACCACTGGGAGTGTTAGAATATGTAAATATTAACTAACCAACCAACCAACCCCCCCTTAATAGCATTAATTGGTACACCACCCTGAGATCCCAGGATACAAATGTATAAATAAATAAATATGTATGTATGTATAATTATTTTAATCTTCTCATTGACCTGCTTCGCATGATCACCATAGCTTAAACAAGCCATAGTGGCTTGTTTAAACTATGGCACATACCAGGCACCATTTCCCTAATTTCCCACCCGGGCGCAGCTTGTCGTGTCGTCTGAACCCAGGTGGCATGACTTGCTGAAGGGGTTGCTGTCTCCTGCAACCCCTTCAGACTACATGACACTGCCTCAGACTACATGATAAGCCATTCGTGGGCGGGTAATTACGCAAACAGTGCCCAGCATGTGCTACATCTTAAGCAACCCACCGTGGCTTGTTTAAGCTTTGGCAATCATACAAACCAGGTCATTGTATTGTAATTTGAGAAGCTTAACAAAGTTCATTAAGTTCATTAGTAAGCTGGATTCATTCATGAGTATGAATAACAACAACATGTAAAGTTCATGTCAAAAAAGAAGAAAAAGAGAGAGTTAAGTTCCTTTGTCATCTACTTTCCTACGGGAGGTAAATGGAAACTAAAGCCCATGATTAATACAGAAAAGTTAAATAGAGTTCATTCACTATATTGTCTGCAGTCAACTTGCTTGTGGCTGATAGAAGTAGCAACAGAAAGTATGAAATTGGGGAATGGAGAAGTATGGATCTGGATTATATTTGATATGAAATGCATGTTGACACCCTAGGACCAGATCAACCTAAGCCAGAGGTTGTTGGGGTTTTGCTGGTTGACAGGCTTAAAGGACTTTTTGTGTGTGTGTAGTTCTATTCTTAGTCTAAGTTGGAGGTTGCATCATGCAGTCAATATTTTACTCTCTGCTGATGAAAGATTGTTCTAGGTCAGGGGTGGGAAACTTGTGATTCTCCAGATGTTGTTGGACAGCTGTTGGACTGCAACTTCCACCAGCCTAGGGCTGGTGGAAGTTGCAGTCCAACAGCATTTGAAGGGTCACAAGATGGCCACCCCTGTTCTTAACAAATTGCTGTTGATGAGTTTAACCAGGGCTATAAGAGAAGGTTGTTTTTTTAAAATGTTTGGAACTGTGATTGAAGTAGTAGAACATTTTGTCAATGCTTAAGAAAATGTCCACAAAGGAAAATACCAATAAGGGAGCAATCCTATGTCCCTAGACAGTGTCTGGAGGGACATAGGATTATTCTGTTTCTCTCTATGCTTGGAAATACAGCATGGAGACAGGAAAGGGGGGCATTCCTGAAGGTTGGAAGGGGAGGAGACAGAAGCTGTGGACATATGACTTTTCCTATGTCCGCCCCAACCTCCTTCCCTCCCACGCCAAGGCACTGCTACTAGACAGGCAAAGCCAGTCATCTAGCAAAAATGCAGGGTGGCTGGAGACCAGAGGCGAAGATCAGTTCCACTTTCCAGCCATCCTACATTGGATATTCAGCAGCCTGAATATCCAATGTAGGATCGAAAGCTGCCAACTATCCTCATAGGATTTTGCCTGAAGTTGTGAAAACTCTTGTCTTCTCCAATGCTCTATATACCAAGACGGTGGAAAAAGTACATAGTATGTAATGAATTCAGTATTTAGGCAAATTGAGTTGACTTGTGATGTCACCTGAATTTCCTCACTCCAACCGGAGACCATGACCAAATATCTTGAATTCATCTTTGAACTGGCTTTCCCTCAGTTGCGAGTATATTATGCTTGCTTATCTACCTTAATAAAACTAAAGCTGCTTTTAATCCATAAAGGTGTCTGAACATACTTGTTCACCCTTGTGAATGATTTACTTTGCAGAGCTCAGGCCCTGGGCAACAGTACTGTATAAATACGAGCAGCAGTAATAATAATGGAGGGGTAATATGTTTGCCTCTAACATACCGCTCCTGAAACTCATTAATTCTGCTGGCACGCATGTAATGCAGGAAGACATTACTGTAAACAATAGCCCTTTCGATGCAGCTTAGTAAATTCAAATGATAAAAAGGATGCATTTATTCCTTGGGAAACACATGCATCCATTAGATGATTTGAATTTAAAAAGCCATTGGGGAAGGAGCATTGGCTCCCTGCTTGCTGTTGCAGAAACCTGAACTCATCCGTGCTACGGAATGATGGAGGGTGGTGTTAACTGTATGTTGGGAATGTGGTGAGGTAAAAACTGCTGATCAGGGAAGGCTGTAAGGGCTGTAGCTCAGTGGCTTGCATGCAGAAGGCCCCAGGTTCAATCCCTGGCATCTCCAGGTAGGGCTGGGGAAATATCCTGTCTGAAATTCTGGAGAGCCTCTGCTAGTCAGCATAGACCACGGGTGGAGAACATGTGGCTCTCCAGATGTGGTTGTGGAGGCAAAATATCAGAATTGACTTGCTAAAGACAACCAGACAAAAGATGGAGATGACTTTTTGCTAAAGCCCTCAATGGTCTGAAAGGGCCAGCATGGGATGGATGAAATCTAATCAGGTTGCAGTTCTTAAGATTGGGAAATTCCCTGCCACATGCTTGAAGGCAAGTCACACTGTGTCTGGCAGTGCATGCCTATCTATTTCCCTGATAGCTGTGCTCAATCTTATCATGGGATACTTAATCTAATGTTGTTTGATAAGGCGTCTCGTTAAATACGGAGCTGGGTATGTGGGTTGAATGTGGCTGCTCTCGTGACAAGATTTCTTACTCAAGTGTCGTGTAATATCTCCTATCCTCGACTTGATCCATTCCAGGCTGAGCTTCTTAACGTGAATGCCCCGTATTCTGCCAGATACCAAAGTGGGCTGTCTGTGCACGCTCTTTTGCCAAGCAACTTCCCAACACAGTGTATGGAAACTTCCTATGTGGGTTGGTAGTGGTGTCATGAATATAGACCAGCATGGTGTAGTAGTTAGAGTGTTCAACATAGGCTGGAGAGAACCAGGTTCAAATCCCTGTTTAGCCACTGAACATACTGAGCGGTCTTGGGCCAGTCACTATCTCAAAACCTAACCTGCCTTGCAAGATTGTTGTGAATATAAGGAAGGAGGGGGAAGTGATTATAGATAGTGGAAGTAGTGTGGAAGAATATCTATCTATCTATAAAGCTGAACGTATGTGTGTGGGTTTGTATTTTTGGAAATGTTTGCCCACATCTAGATGAGCTACAAATGTGAAATTTGGGGTGCTGATAAGTCTTCCTGTGCAATCTACCAAAAAACCCTAAAACCCGAATTTTTGCAGTTTAACTGTTTTTAGACAACTTAAAACAAATCCTATGCTGATGCCTACAACTCCCAGCAACTGTCAAGGAACCACCTCTCAGAGGACGGGGTCACCTGCTGAACACCGAAAGCATGCTGGGAGGTGTAGGTGTTTCAGAGATATTGGGGGATCGTGCATGGCTATGTGGGCGATTGCCGAAGATCTCTGAAATTGCTACATATCCCAACATGCCTTGCCCAGAACTACCCACGTCCATTGAAAGCCCCTTCCCTCCAATCCTCAGCAATGCTCCTCCTTGAGAGAGTGGCGAGGAGCAGCATCAGCAATGAGCGGAAGGAAGCAGGTTAACGTTATTCGGGGACCCAAGCAATACCAGAAATATCTTCTAGTTAATAATAAACTTTAATAATAATGAACATTATTAACAACAACAACAATAATAATGATGATGAACATTTATGATTATGATTATGATTATTTTGACATGCCAAAATATAAAACATGGTGACATCCAGTTAGAAATAAAGGTGTGGTTTACAGTATGTACAGTAGGCATACATTTCCTTTGTGCCACTTGCAATAAGCATACTTCTGAGTAAACTTGCATAGGATTGCACTGTAAGAACCCAATGCACAAAGCTGCTTTCCAACATATTGCTGTGCAGAAAAAAATGCACTGGATTTCAAAAGTGGCCATTAGATGTGTGCATTTTCTTATCTCTGCACAGTGGGGAAGAAGGTAATGCATGAAGTGTCTCTGAAAGCTGATATATATAGAACAAATCTGTTAAATTGGCTTTTTCCCCCCTCCTTCAAGGTGCTCCTGGGCAGCCTCCCTACGCACATCAGGGTTATCCAGGAACCTATGGAGCTCCCCCAATTCAGGGCCAGCCTAATGCAGCTCCTGATGCAATATGGATGCCAGTACCACCGCCACCTCTCAATTGTCCTCCTGGGCTGGAGTATTTAAGCCAGGTCTCTCTCTCTCTCTCTCTGTTCATTTTTCTTCTACCTGATAACCAGAATGCATACAATACTTTAATGAGTTTGTCTCATTGGGCAGGTATTTGGGGGTGGGGAGCATTCAAGAGCTGTTTAATAACCATTGAGATGGCTGCTAATGTTGAAATGTAGATTTAAGAGACTTATCTAGGTGCATTCCCCTGACTGGCCATTGTCCTTACATCTCATCCAAATTAGCAATATTTAGGAGACTCCTATGTCTCCAATGTGTGTGGAGGCTTGACCTTGGATCAGGTGCTTGCAGGGGAATGTTCCTTTGCACTGCTTCACCTGTGAGAGTTCATGGCAGCACACCAGTGATATGCAAGAGTACATCTTTCTCTAGAACTGCTAGCTACACTCTGTTGCTTTAGTAAAATTGCAACTGTTGGTGGAACAGTGTTCCCCAACCTGTGCCCTCCAGATGTTTTCATCTACAGCTCTCCTCACCCCTTATTTCTTTGTTTATTGCATTTCTATACCACCCAATAGCCGAAGCTCTATTCGTGGTGATGGGAGTGGAAGTCCAAAATATCTGGAGGGTACCAGGCTGGGGAAGGCTGATAGAGGGTGAGAAGGCAGGCCATAGCAACACTGATAAATGGCTGGAAGAGGCTGTTTGTGGCTGACTGTAGCAGTTGTTAGAACTGATAACTGGAGATATTTGCATGAAATGGACTAGAATTCCACTTCCCCAGCATATTTTTTATAGCTGTGTTTGTGAAAGTCACTTGTAGCACCATCAGAGTTACCCTGGTATTTAATTCAGACTCTCCAAGTATAGTTGCTGACACATTTACCAGGAAGCAAATTCCATGGATTATTTATTTTTTCTACATATTACTACATACAAATATTCATAAGTTTAGGGTTGAACTGAATACATATGGAGCATGTAAACAGAATATAAGATACTTGTGCAATAACATTTTTTTTGTTACAAGCCTGTTCTAACATTTGACTGTTCTTTTAAAAATCCTATTACAGATTGATCAGATATTAGTTCATCAGCAGCTTGAACTTCTAGAAAGTATGTATCTTATGTTACTTTATATTATTAGTGCATTAAAATATATTTCAAATGCTGTTTCTCAATGTTTTCAAGTTTGATTTTTATTGTATTTCCTAAGGGGTGAGATGGATTATTGTACTTCTTACAATGCAGAGGATGTGGTGGAGGGGCTTTTAGAATTTTGAAAGCATTGCTCTTGTGTGATTTCTGAAATTCAGTTTGTAATTAAATAAAAAAGGTATGTGTATAAATACACTGTCCTGGTTGATAAATAATGGGTTATGCAACCCATGAGTTGTTGAATTCTAGGTTGTTGTGATGTGCTAACAAATCATGATTACAAACAACCCAGAAAGAGAACCCATGTTTTTTTCTGTGAGGTTGTAAACTCTGACTCAATTCGGACGACACGCTGAGCAACAGTTGTTTAATTACCTACTGACGGTGTGTGAAAAAGGTGGTGATGCACAGACAACACGCTGCAGCAGGCGCTGCAAGGAATCGGCAACCACACCGGTTGCAAATAGCGTACTCGGCTCTGACTGACAGCTCGGCCGCCATTTTCCCCGCTTACCAAACTCCGCTAGTCCTCTAGCAGGTATCCCAGAAGGCACTGCGGCCGAAAACCATGGGCGCTGCCATTGAAGCCGATGCAGGACACGCCTCCCAAACCCCATTGGCTGCCTCAGTCAGTGGGCGGAACTCAGCAGCCTCGGGCAAAGAGGCAGCCAGGAGGAACGGCAGCACCAATACAACAGTCGCACCCAGCATCACACCCCAAACGTTGGCACCCACGCACCAGGGAGCCACCCCCACCCACCCTATACTGGAGAGGGGGCAGCCACGAGGGCCACCCACCTCCCCCAGCTCCAGCCCCCTCACCCTCCCAGAGCAGCCACCCACACACATAGGAAAGTAAGCAAGAGTGGGGTGGTTTAGAAAACTTTATTCAGCAGGGAGCACAAACGTGGGCAATAAGGCATATGGGCACCACTAAGCTAGGGCAGAGCCTATGGAAAGGACAGGCATCCCCGGGAAGGGAGGAGATGCCTGGAAGGCACAGTGGTGAAGAGAGGATGGCCGAGACCCCAGGGAGCCAAGCACAGAATGTGCCAAGGGGATGAGGTGGAGAGGGGTGGCACGCCAGGGAGAGATGACAGTCCACAGATGAAACTCCACAGCAGACGCTCGCAGGGGGTGGGGGTAGCGCAGCCAGATCCAGGCACTGATGCTTTCACGCACCCGGGACGCCTCCCAACGGGATTCTTGGGGCCCGGCAAAGACTCAATGTCCCGCCCGTCCACAGGGATGGCGTCGGTGTCCTCGCCCGCCTGGGGGAGGTCGGGATGCTCAGCCAGTAACACATCCCCACGAGACTCACAGATGTTGTGCAGGATGCAGCAGTGCACCATCACGTCCAGAATGATGTCGGACTGCAAATCCAGCAAGCTGAACAGGGAGCGCCAGCGCTCCTTCAGACGCCCAAAGGAACGCTCCACGGGCAGGCGGGCATGGCAATGGTAGTAGTTGTATTTACGCTGCACGTTGGTGCGCGGGTAGCGGTATGGGGCCATCAGCCACGGCTGCAGGGCGAACACCTGGTCCGCCAGGAGGAGCGGACCCACCGCATGCCCACACACAGAAGCGGGCCCAGACTTCAGGAAGCGCCCCAATGCCAGCTTGGCAGCCAGGGGGGAGTTCCAGAAGACAGCTGTGCCGTGGCTCCACCCAGACATGCCTGCATAAACGTCCAGGAAGCGGCCCTTGGCATCCACCACCGCCTGGAGAACATGCTATAGAAATGCTTGCAGTTGTAGTATTCCTCGCCATGGGGGGGGGCAGGATGCACACGTGGGTCGAGTCCATTGCCCCCACCGCCCGTGGGAAGCCCAGGGCACGGAAGCCACCTTCTCGTCCCCCACCCGGATGACGTCGGCCAGGTATAGCTCATTCAGGATGCTCACCGTCTCACGGAAGATCTCGCACGTGGTAGACACGCCCACCCCGAAGATGGTAGACAGTGGCAGGTAGCCCACGTTAAACGCCAGCTTGTACAGCGTCAGGCTGAGCCGACGGGAAACTGGAATGCTCGGGCGCATATTTGTACACTCCTGCTGCAGAACAGGTGTCACCTCAGCCACCAACACCTCAAAAGTTGTGCAGGACATGCAGAAGCTTCCACGGAAGCGCTCATCGTCCCAGTCCTCCAAGTCCTGCATCGCCACACGGCATCCGTCCGGGGGAGCACCCAGCGATGGATGGTCTCGAGCTTGGCAAGAAGCTCGGCTGATGTCAAGAGGGGGGGAGCACGGTGGAGGGCTTCTTCGGCCAGCTTCTCCACAATCATCGTGGGTGTCCCACGGCGATGAACCAGGGGCAGGATGGTGGCCCGGAGACAAGGCACGGCCTCCGTTGCTCCGAGGGGCCAGCGGAAGGAATCCGTCCTGAACACTGGCTTCGCGAGCATTGCTCCACTCAGGCGCCTCAGCCAGGCATGGAATAGGTCCTCCTCGTCGGCGTCAGCGTGGTTCTGCGTGGCCGCCTGGATTGCTCCTTGCAAGCAGGCCGTTGCGAGCTTCCTCCGGGACATAGTCGCCAATGCCGGGCGGGCCAGAGGGGTGGGGGCGGCCAGGATGGGAGAAGCGGTGGGTATGATGGAGCAGGAGGGCGGTGGGAGGTGGGGCAAGGCTGGGAGCATGGGACAGCCAACTACGGTAGCGTGGGAATGGGAGGGCAGGAGGAATTGTTTAGGCTGAAGTGCACCTGCGAGAGAGGGGAGTGACAGGAAGCGGCCAGAGTGGGGTGCACGAGGAGGGATCGGCACAGCAGGCCAAGTCCACGCTATGACTGGGGGGATGGGCGGGAGCCTCCATGCCGGCGGGAAGGCCTACGGCTGGCCGTTGATCGGACGGTGGCAACGCCAGACGCTTCATTCCAGACGTCGTATGCGACGTATGATTTCTTCCAGGGCCACCTCCAGAGCGTGGAGACGCCGTGCCTTTTGGGCTCTCCGCCTTCTGCGGATGCACGGCGGAGGGAGCGTAGTTTCCCTGGGAGACGAGAACAGAAGGGGGGAGAGGAGGGGGGGACTGCCATCAGTGACAGGGAGGCCACAGCAACACCAATGCATCCCGCCCAACAGCCCCATAACCAACCTCCACACCGAAGGGCCCTTCGGCGTTGGACAATGCGCCCTGCTCGGTGCCCGTCGACCTGTAGGGTGCTGCCATCTCTACTGGATCTGGCTGCAATGGGGGGAGATAGGGCCAGGATCGAGAGGCATCCAGCGTGTGCAACAATGTTGCATAGAGATGCTGATGGACATAGCCTTGAGCGTCTAGACCGGGCCGAGAGAGGCTCCGGCCAGAGGGACGGGGATCTAAAGGGGCCTTATCGCGTATAGGGGTGGGGGCGAACCTACTACTGCATTCCCCTATGGTCCCATGGGAGATGAGTCTAGGGACCCGTAGGACGATCTTGCCTTAGGCCTTGTCGCCCTGGAAGGGTCTTTCTGCCCCCTCCTCGTCCTCCTCCTCTGCCTCCTCCTCCTCTCCCTCTTCGTCGGAGTCTGGTGGGATGTCGCGGCCCCTCTTCGGCTGGCCACCTATGCTCTGCTGCTCCTGCCCTCCGGCCGCCCCCCCCCCCCGCCTTCCCTGAGGCACCTGCTGCTGCCGACGCCGAACTTGGGGCCCGATATGGTGCGGCCATTGGTGGAGGCAAGTACTGCTGTTGCTGTGGCTGCGCCATGTATCCGTACAGCCCCATGTAGGGTGCGGGCTGTGGGGGCCCATGGTAGGCGCCCCGGAATGATTGGGCGAGCTCCTTGAGCACCTCAGTTTGGCGGTCGATGGCTGCTGTGCGCTCCCGCATGCCTCGGTCGATGATGGCATCGGTGGCCACCATGGCCTCGGTCATCCCGGTGACATGGTGCTCTAGACCTATACGCACGTCCCTCCCCACCTCCTGTATGGCTTGGGCACACTCTTCCATGGCTTGACTGGCTATGCGCGTGGCCCACACGGTGAGGATGCACTCCTTGGTGCGTCTGGCCTCCTCCTCGGCTACCATGCGTGTGAATAGGCCATGGATGCGCTCCCCAGTTGTCTCCGTGACCGTGACCAATTCCCTCGCCACCTGCAGCCGGTCTGCCCTGCGCCTGTTGCGCATACGGACATATCTCTGCGCATTGGTCAGGGGATGGGCTTCTTCGGCCGCGGCCGCACTGTCCTCGCCTGCGGGCGGTGGTGGCGGCGGCTCCTCCAGGGGGGCCGCTCCCTCCTGCGGCTCGTCCTCCGGCAGTGGAAGCCCCTCGATCTCCTCCTCGAGCATGGCCTCCCCGGCCTTGAGCTCCCCATCTGACGGTGCCTCCTCCTCCATCGCCTCCATCTCCACGAAGGTGTCATCGGTTGCCTGCGTATCGATGTTCAGCAGCTCTTCCTGGGACGGTGACAGTTCTGGCTCCAGCATGTCGCCCATCTGTTGTTCCACGAGCTGCTCCATTTCGACCTGGTCCTCCTGTGACACCGGCCCCGTCTCCGTCACGGCATCCAAGATGCTGCAAGTGAAACCCTGCACCATAGTTGCGTGTTTCGAGGACCCCAGCCGCATACGGGATGCCGGCTCTGGCGCCTGCCCTGCGCTGACGGCCGCACTCCCCTTCGCGGGTGTTTTCCTCAGGTGCGACGGCTCTGGCTCTTCATCCTTCTGCTGGGTCTCTGGCACCAGGGGCTCGGGTGAACGATCCTCGACCTGCATGTCTGCACAGATGAGCCGTAGGAAGGCCGTGGGGCTGCTGCTGCTGCTGGAAGGCTGGCATGGGGGAGATACTTCTTGAGGTGCTGGCTGTCCTGGGTGGCATGGGTGGCAGCATCGCCAGCAATGAAGGGCTTTCGGATGGCGCGGGACAGTTCATCGGCTTCGCCTTGGCAGGACATGCTTCGGCTGTTGCCTTCAGGGCCTTCTTGGGGGGTGGAGGTGCTGCCGCCGAAGCCTTTGGGGGGGGTGTTGGGAGTGGGGTGTCCTTCCGTGCCAGCGGCTGTGGTTTCCGTGCGGCGGGGTCCCCCTCCCGTTGCACCCCTTGGTCCAGTCATGTTCATTGTTGTGTGCGCGGCAGCTCATTGGTGGCGACCCCACTGCCTGCCGTGTGTCCGGGACGACGTCGTGGCGCTCCAACAGCAGGCGTGACAGGTCGTCGTAGAAGTCCATGGTGCGTGGCTGGACACCGGTCCTTTTATTGTGGGCGACAATCTCCTTGAACCTCCTCTTGAGTCCATGGAGCTTGTCCTTGCATTGCTTGCTGCTGCGGCCGTGTTCCCGTTCCCGCATCTGCTTGGCGAGCCATGGGTAGTGCTGATCGTGCCTGGTAGTGGCCATGATCCTCCTAGCTTCTGGGCTTCCCCAGAGCTCTATGAATTGCCCTGTCTCTGCGTGGGAGCATTGCTGCGCTCTGCATTTTTCCGGGGCATCTTGGCTGCTCCCCTCTCCTGGGGTTTGTGAGCCAGTGTCCTCGGCCAGGTCGTCCCGGGCTCCTTCTCCCTCTGGCTCCATGTTGCCAGCGGATATGTGTGTCGGAGTTGATGGCTGGCTATGCCCTGAGCTTCTTTTCCCCGTCCCATGTGTTTGTATGATGGTGGGTACTGGTGGACTGTTGTGCTTCCTCTGAATGTGCCCTGTGTGTAGGCATTGTTGTTGTTGCTGGCCGGGGCCACTTCGTGTCCTTGAGATTGTTGTGCATACCTCTGCCTGTTTTCCACAACATCCGCAGGTAGGTGGCTGTCGCCCACGGGCACCCTTTGCCTTGCCGTTTCATGCGTCTTGGGGATGTACATGGCTGTAGCTCGCTGTCCGATCGTCTTGGGCGAATGGGGGGGGGAGCTCTCTGGTCGCCGCTTCCCCAGCCCTCGTCCTTCTGGCTGAAGCGAGGGTGGAGGTAGCAGTGCGGTGGGGGTATGCTTCGGGTGGGTTGCTGTTCTCCCTGTTGGAGTGGGGGGGAAGCCCCTTGTTCCTGGGCGCCTGGGCTTGTTGCTTCTTCCATCTCCCCCTCCCCCCATTGGCCATGGCTCCCTTCTGGTGCGCTTCCCTGTCCATTTGGGAAGCTGACTGGGCACCCTGCGTGAGTGCTTGCAGGAGCTGGCCCCTTGTTGAGCTCCGTGCCAGCTGCCTGGTGGGGGAGGCGGGCGTCCTGGTTGCTATGGCGGCAATGCCGGGGATCTGTTGTGAGAGTGCTTGAGCGGCCGGACGCTTTCTGCCTGTCTTGCCGCTCCACTCTCTGATCTTCCGTGCTCAACAACTCACCATTGTTCCTTCAACAACGCACCGCTCCAGACGACACGTTTGTAAATTGACAATTCACCTAACAACTCGCAAGTGAGTTGTTCCTCTCAGTTGTTGAATGTTGCTACTTTGCCTACTGTGGGTTGTTGCTCCGTTGTGTGGCTACATTCAGATGACACGTTTAACAATGCAATGGGTTGTTGCTTCAACAACCCACAGTTGTTAAATGTGTCATCCGAATTGAGCCTCTGCGTTGTAATGACAACCCATGGTTTAAACATGTGAACCCAGAACCGTGGGTTGTTCATAGGTTGTTTTACCAGGCTACAATGATGGTATGCAAGTGTGTTAAAAAAAAAAAAAGAGAGAGTGAGGAAAAACAGCTGTTCTTCATGTCAGTACTAGAGTTCTACAAAGGCATTTGGCATACAGGGAGGAAGGGAGTGAAAGAGGAGTGAAACAACCTAGCGGATTGAGAAAACAAACCATGGTTTGTTTGATCATCTCCCAGACGAACCCTGGGATGGACAACAAACCATGAGTTAAGTAAATCATGGGTTGGTGTTATGTGCAGGTCATCGAGATTGCATTGGTTGTTATAACTGACACCATTCAGTTTTGGCCCATGCACGTATATCCGGCTGAAATTGTGCAGTGAACTTAGCTGCATGCAAGTGCCCTAGGTTCTCCATGGAAGCACATTGCACAGACGGAACCTGTGTGCATGCACCGTCTGTTCATGTACAGCAGGGGCAGGGAACATCTTCAGCTCAAGGACTGAACTGAATGTGTGGGTCCTTGGTGGGCCGCGTTCCAGTGGTGGGTGGGGCCAAAGGCAAAAGTCACGGGGCATCAAAATGCTGGCATATGTTAGCTTAAAGCTCTTAACGCCAGTTACTAAACCTTAGGAGAGGCATTCCAGCCTTTCGAATGGGGGGAACTTCGCAAACACCAGGAAACCAGAAAACTATTTGTGCTTAGGGGGGAAGGTGGTAGGGCCAAGGGAAGGGGGTGTGGCCTTCTGGAGAAGCCCAGAGGGCCAGATTTTGACCTCAGATTTGAGGAGGGATTTGAGGTTCCCCCTCCCTGACATATAAGCAGTCCTGACGTCAGGGCTGTCTTGCCAAAGCTGGCGGGTGCTGCCCAGCTCTACCGCCCCCACTGCAAGCACGTTCATCGAATGTGGAAAAGTCTTCTAACAGAAGCTTTTGTATTTCAGTATTAACTGGCTTTGAAACTAGCAACAAATATGAATTAAAGAATGCTTTGGGGCAAAGGGTGTACTTTGCAGCTGAGGAAAACGACTGCTGTACACGAAACTGCTGCGGACCATCGCGGCCATTTACAATTAAAATTCTTGACAACATGGGCCATGAAGTCATCCAGCTCATGCGGCCACTCAGGTGCTCCAGTTGCTGCTGTCCTTGCTGCTTACAAGAGGTAACTAGTTAGTTGTTTTTTCCGTCTCTCTAGAAAAGCGAACTGGAAACCATCAAGCTGCGGTTATGCTATTTTATTTTATATGAGAACTTTCTCATTTCATTGACCATGTGCGATGACCCTTCATGAATTTTATGCTGGGTTTTTTTGGATGCAGTGCGGCTTTTGCCAGCAATTCATGGGTAAATTAACAAGCCATGGGTTAATTTGGGGTTGTTTAACCCATGAACAAGCCCAATGCCCAGGTTTAAACATCACGGATGTCACAGTGAGCCACTACCTGGTTCCAGTAACAACCCTTGAATGCTATATTTGAGGGTTGTTACTAGAACTAGGAAGTAGCTCACATGCAACACATACCCCTTCAATTTGTGGGTTAATTAATATCAGGTTAACTAACTCACGAATTGCCTCTGAATGCCACCATTACGTCCATACAGGGTCACTGGTTTCCCATTCCTGGGTTGTTTGATGTGACATGTGAACATAGCACTTTGGATTGATTTATTTATTTATTAATTAATTAATTACATTTGTATACCACCCCATAGCCGAAGCTCTCTGGGCGGTTTACATAGGATTAAAAACAATTAAAAACAATATACAAAAATTAAAACAGCAAAAACATACAACATACACACAGTCTGTACATTTAAAAACCACTTCAACACTTCAAAAAACTACAAAAACAAAACAAACCCAGGCTCCTCAGATATTGCCAAATGCCTGAGAGAAGAGGAAAGTCTTGACCTGGCGCCGAAAAGATAACAATGTTGGCGCCAGGCGGGCCTCGTCGGGGAGATCGTTCCACAATTGGGGAGCCACCACAGAGAAGGCCCTCTCTCTTGTTGCCGACCTCCGAGCTTCCCTCGGAGGAGGCACTCAGAGGAGGGCCTTAGATGTTGAACGTAGTGTTCGGGTAGGTTCATGTCGGGAAAGGCGTTCCATCAGGTATTGTGGTCCCAAGCCGTGTAAGACTTTATAGGTTAAAACCAGCACCTTGAACCGGGCTCGGAAACATACAGGCAGCCAATGCAAGCGGGCCAGAGTAGGTCTTATATGTTCGAACCTACTGGTTCCAGTTATCAATCTGGCCGCTGCATTTTGCACAAGCTGCAGCTTCCGAACCACCTTCAAAGGCAGCCCCACGTAGAGTGCATTGCAGTAATCTAACTTGGAGGTTACCAGAGTATGGACAACTGAAGCCAGGTTATCCCTGTCCAGATAGGGACGTAGCTGGGCCACCAACCGAAGTTGGTAGAAGGCACTCCATGCCACTGAGGCCACCTGCGCCTCAAGTGACAGAGATGGTTCTAGGAGAACCCCCAAGCTACGAACCCGCTCCTTCAAGGGGAGTGTTGAGGGACAATGGTTTGTTGTTGGGCTCAACCTCTGGGTTGTTTGTCCCTTCATAACCCAGGATTGCAGGTTCACATGTCTCATCAAACCCAGGATCGGGGCATTCCTGGATTGTTTATGAAACCAGGTGCAAACCAAAGTGGCAAGTGTGTACAAAGCAGTGCACTTGCTCCCTTCAGTGCAATCCCACAAATTTATAGGTTGAACAACCCATGAATTGGTGTTATGTGCAAACTAAGTCTGTGTCTGTTTTGCAGATTTTGTGGATGTGTTAGAAAAAACTAAAGCAGAACATTACTTTCTGATTCAACTGTGTCTATTTCCCCCCCAATCCCAGCTTGAAGTTCACGCCCCTCCAGGCACACCAGTTGGGTATATTAAACAGATCTGGGATCCCTGTCTGCCTAAATTTACTATCCAAAACCAAGCCCAAGAAGACATACTTAAAGTTGTTGGGCCCTGTGTAGTCTGCAGCTGCTGTGAAGATATTAATTTTGAGGTAAGTCAACCCTAGAGCCCAGTGTTCCACTCTATTGGTTTGGCCACGGCCAGGGTCCTATGGAATAAGCAAGCCACCCTGTCTATTTTGTTTGGTGTCAGCAAAGCCTCCTAATATTTAGAACTGGTATTGTTGTCAGTTTGGGGAGAAACTGCCAGTTATTAAGTTACTTAGTTTGTTATATTTATAGCCCTCAGACTGCAGAGCTGAAGGGTAGCACACTCTGCCTCTGGCCACTGGGGGGGGGGGGGGCTGCCCTCCCCCCACCCAATTTCCCAGGAAGAAATTTCATTCCTCCATTCAAAAATATTGATACACACTTCCCATTTTAAAAATCCCAAAGCAGTTTCCAACAAATTCTAAAACAAGTCATAATTATGAAAGCTTGCCGACATTAAGACAAGTTCCATGGTTGGAAGAAGCCGGGGTAAACAGGTAAGTTTTAATAATTGTCAAAAGCACCTGATGGTTGATGCCAGATGGGAGGTCCTTCCAAAGGGTGGGTGCCACAAAAGAGAAGGCCTGTTGCTGCCTGATGGAACTCTGCAAGATGTGACACAGACAATGCCTCTGTGAAGATCATAGTGGTCTTAACAGGTCTATATAGACCTATCTTCCAGGTAACATCATGGCAAGGGAGAGACCAACCTGGCCCCATCAATCAGCCAGAAAAGAGGCTGCTGCTTCAAGGCTTGCTTTCCTCCTCATTCTTTTTTCCCTTTGGTATTGTGTATTAGTTCATGCCCACAGGCTCATAACCTGTTGTATCTTTATATTTGTGCACTTAGAAAACTGGAGATATTTTAATAGTATTAAATACTGATTTGATATTTAACTTATTCCATCCCCACAACTTGGGGGATGGTGGCAACACTGAAAGGAAACTAAAATTAATTTTGTGCCAGCTGCTAAATGCTTGTCCCCTGGTCCTTCTTAATCTTGCCATTTCTAAAGGGCTGTGCAACGTTTTGGCTCCGGAACTGAATTCCGAGCCAAAGCGGGTCGATTTGGACTGAATTGGTCTGGATCCGGAGTGTAGATTGGGTGCAAAACGCTTTGTCCTGCCCCCCCCCCCCCGAATCACGCAAGTCCCCTGCTCCTCACCTGGATCCGCTGCCAGCAGCGGTGTGCGCCTCTTCAAGGGTCACCATTTTAAAAATGGCAACTTGTGTATTTCCATAAAGTCTTCCAGAAATGGCAGCCATAAAGCAGCCATGTATACAACATTATGCCTGTTGCGTATATGGCTGGAGGGCAGCAGGTTGGGGAAGGCTGGTTTAAACACCTGCACTTGTGAAGGCTTGGAATGCCTTCAGTAACTTTCTCATCATAAGTGTCTCTCTGTCTTTCAAAACTAGGTGAAGTCAGTAGATGAGAAGAACACGGTTGGAAGGATTTCTAAGCAGTGGACTGGGTTTGTGCGGGAGGCCTTTACAGATGCTGACAATTTTGGGATCCAGTTTCCAGCAGACCTTGACGTTAAAATGAAAGCTGTCATGATTGGGGCTTGCTTCCTTATAGTAAGTGGAATGGTCTCAAATGTTGTGTTGTCCGTGATCTTATTGCTGAGTTGAGGCAGTTGCTTGTGGAATCTAAATGGCAAGGCCTCCTCGGTTGTGCCACACACAGACACACACAGCTTCTTATTGGGCACTTTGAACCTGTGAGACTTTCTGAATCCTCTTGCCTGATAGGGCCATGGTGTAACTAGCCCAAGTGCCTAGCTGATGTTTGAAAAACATCAGGAGTTTGCTGGCATTTGTTAGATGAGCTACAGATGGCAATTTTGCTTTGGCACAAGCGATTGCTTACATTGCTGTAGTGTAAATTGATCCATAATCCTGAGCTTGCCCCATCAGCCAGCTCTGGGAAGGGCCAACTGCCAAATTCCTATTGATCCAAGGTTATAGTTGGAAGGGAGACAATCAAGCTGAATTAAATGAAATGCTTAATATAATGGAACATGCCATTCACTAGGGCCTGGTTTGCACATAACAACAACCCACAGGTTGTTTAACCCATGGGTTGTAAGGAACATGCATGAGTGTGTTTGCAGCTGCCTGTCTGCTCACCACTTTTGCTTTGTTTCTGGAGTACAAAACAATATAGAAACACCACATTCCAGGGGTTGTTTGTGGCAATGTCTGAATCCAGCACTCTGGGTTGTTGAGAGAGAACAACCCAGAGTACTAACCCATTGTTTGTTGTTAAAACTTTGGATTATTTCTCCTTCAACAACCCAGAGTGTTGGGTTCACACATCATGTCAAACAACCCAGGAATGGGGTAGGAGTACCTGGGTTGTATGCTGAAGTGGAAGCAGCAAGTGGTTGGTTGTTATGTGTGAACCAGGTCTAGGTTGCAGTTGAATGGTGCAGTGTTGGCTAATAAAAAAAATCGAAGTAGACCATGCTGGAAATGTATTCTCCAGTCTTCCACTGGCACTGCAGTATGTTGGATTGTATGGGTCCCCAGCCAAAGTCTTTCCCCTTAAATAGGGTGGATTTTTTAAAGACATTGTAATTTTTAAAAAAAAAAATGGGGAAAAGTTATAATTTTAGACTGGATTTTGTCTAACTACTACTGCCTTTTTCGGTTTGTTTTTCCTCTCTGTATAGGATTTCATGTTTTTTGAACATGGGCAAGATCGGCGCCAGGGAACTGGGGTCTGGTAACAGAGCTCACGACTGCATTATAAAAGCTTCGAAGAAAATGTTCATGTTACTTCTATTCTTGCTTGGCGAAAGTGGAGTATCTCATATAAGGGATTTTCAGTACAACTTTTTATTTTTGTACTATGGCTGCTGCTCTCACACTTACATTGCTGTAATGCTCCCTTTTATTGGGGGGCTGCTCTAAGATTAGTAACATATTGAAGTGTATATTTTTATTTCATTTTATTATTTTTGATATATTAAATGTATACCTATAGGACTGCAGCTAGTGCCATTTTTTCTTAATAGAAAGGCGGGCTACAAAATCAAGATAAATAAATAGGATGAGATCCTTCCCCATGTACAGTGCTCTGGAAGGGTGGCGCATATGGTCAATGTAAAAGGTTGTTGTGAGAAATGGAAAAGGCTCTATGTTTTAAATTAAGGATCATGCTCTGGTTTTCTATGTAGAGACAATATAAAGCAAACTTTGAAGGTACTACTTTTTGGTGTTGAGCATTTTATTTACAACACATCACTCCTTCCACTATAATGTATACTGAACCTGATAATGCATATAAGATTTATTAAATCTGTATGCTTTTCTCTTCCCCACACATACAGAAAGTAAAGAAGTATAAATACGGAGGAAAATGCACATGACAATTTTACAATTCATGTGTGTCAGGAGGCTTAAGGTTTTTTTTATATCAAAATGATGAGTGATACGAATGGGGAGTGGGAAATACAAAACTCTGCCTGGCATTTGACATAATCCAACTTATATCCACTTTCAGCCTGTTCAGACTTTTACCCAGAAGGGAGGGTCCTGGCATGGACTACATCAGCTGTCAGTCACTGAAGGTTCTGGTGGCATCTTTAGGCATTGATTTAGGGGCTAAAATTATGCCGGTTTGGTTTTAGATTAGAAACAGAGCTTGACTCTCTACATTTTGTCCTGTTGTTCTTCTGGTTTTCCTTTACTGCCCTTCCATTTTAATCACCTGATTTTCTCTCTGTTTTTTTCACTGCTCCCTATGCTTGCAATACTCCCCCAGGCAGGACCAAACTAGATGTGTGATGCTCATTGAGTGAACACAGTTTTAATAATTTTCTTTATTTTTTAAAAAAAGTATAAAAAGCAGCTGGGGTGTGGGAATGTTCCCAAGCACTTCACATCTTGGGAGTAAAGGAGAGTTTAATCCTACTCCATCACGGTTCTGATTAAAATTCCACGCCGCTGAAGCTGCTATTTGCATTGGGAGGGAAGCCTCAGCTGCTTTCCCTGCCTAAGCTAAGAGAGATGTTTTATGCCTTGGTACTGAGGTACTCCAACATATTGCTATTAGGGGATTGCCACATTTGTGCTAAGATCTCCTTGACTAGTGCAGTTTAGGAATTCATCCATGCCCCCAAAGGCCCAGAGGATGTTGTCGGTCATATGCAGAATTTGGTGTCTTATTTTGAGTGAAGAAGCTCTGTTAGTTGGAAGCTTAGTAACAGCTCCATTGTCAAGAACAGATTAATTAGTACCTACTGAAAGTGAGCATTGTGGTGATGCTCTCTGGACTCTGTATAGGTATGGAACCTGTTAAGATGAGCTGCTCTCCAAAGGCTGAATGATGCAGGTAGTCCCTTCCAGTGGTGGCTGGCCTACTGTGGCTAGTAGGACAGAGCCAAGAGTCACCAGAGGCAGAGCCAATTTCATCTAGTTTATTACCTTCCTAATCTCTCTTGCAAGGTCAAAGTACACCCAAACAAGATGTAGTGATGGTCACCAGTTAATGATGACATGTTACTTCTAATAGCAGAGTCAGTAACCCCATATACATGACTTGCTGGGGAACATGAACAGGAGGGTGCTGTTGCACCATGTCATGCTTTGTTGGTCCCTGATTGACAGCCAGTTGGCCACTGTGTGAACAGAATGCTGGACTAGATGGACCCTTGGTCTGATCCAGCATGGCTCTTATGTTCTTAATGCATTACAATTAGCTAAATGGAAGAAAAGTGCATTACTGTAGTTCAGAAAGGTTGGATTCTGTCCCACTTGGATCTGTGCTGCAGAAAAAAAAAACTATGTGGCCACCCTGATCTTCCAGTTAGGCACACCGGTCCTTGAACAAACAGTTTGGCCCCAGAGCTTTTAGTCCAGGAAAAAGAGATTACTCACAGTAAAATCCATTACACAGCCAGGCCTCAGTTCAAAGCACACTCACATCACAGTAAGACCCATTGAACAAAGTGGGACTTTTCAATGAAATTCATAGGATTTAAGAGGGGGGGGGGAACTAGGAGGGATAATGATTGCATTAAGTGAGAGTTTGGGTTTGATCACAACGCCACATTAAAGCACTCATTTTCACTCACATCTGATACAGCAGCATGCCTGCAAAGCACTGCGTGTGTATCTATCTATCTATCTATCTATCAGGGTAGAAGCTGCACAGTATAACACAGCATTTTTTAAAAAACCCAGCAGCAACCCACTGCAAAAAGGGAAACAGATAATGAGCTCCATCAGGCAAGTGTTTTATTGCACAGTCATTAGTGGGCCCTCACAGATTTTCATGGGTCCCTCTCTGTCATCGCCTCCCTCCCCTTCTAGCCTTCTTTGTGCCACAAAAAAACCCTCAGTAGGTCTGACTTATTTTTGAAGACAGATGTTGTGGTCATCTCCTGCTGTGTGCAGAAGCAGGGCAATCAAAAGGGCCCACTGAATGGGCCACTCCACATTGTTTACTTCCTCTTTCAAAAGAGGAAGTAATGAGAGACAAAGGTGTGGATGGAGAAGCAATGGTAAGCAAACCTGATTTCCCCTGTGTGATGATGCTCAATGATACAAGGGAGAATTTCAGTCTGATCCCAACAACATACTGAAGCATTCTGTTGACCTCATATTGCCCTGTTCCACCAGCAAACCATTGCATAGTATCCAAAATCCATCTCCTTACATGCGCATCCTGGCAGCCCCCCCCCCCCATACCTCCTCAGAAGTAACAGAAGTGGCACAGTACAAACATCCACTTTATGACTGTCTACTCACAAGTAAGAAGAACTGGATCACCCCAGAGAAACCGTCCAAGCAAAAGAAGTTAATAGTCAAATAATAACATTTAACAGGATTTTTTGGGGGGTGGGGGGAGAAATACACAAATTAGGAATGCAACATACTGCCTTCCTCTGGGCTGCCGCTCTAATTGTTTGCTGACAGGTGCGCTGACATTCTAATCACTAAATCACATTACACACGCTCTCTCTCACACTCAGATTAATTACGTGAATTGCTCGTGCCCTGCTTGCCTGCATAAAAGTCAGCCTAGGGCTCCGCCCACGCTACTGCGTCAGTGTGAGAGTGCAGTGAAGCGCCCTGTTCCCTTTATGCATGCGTGGGCCAATTTTTAAAAGGAGAGTGGCAAACAGATTGGCTGGAGGTGTTGGACCGTATTTCCCCTTCCCTGCCAATAGTCTCCTGGGTCACTTGGAGTGGGTGGTGGTAGTGAAAACGCCCAAATAAGGCATCCAGAGAGTTCAGGACTGGTGCCTGAGGAAATGAAGAGGAAGATGCAAACATCCCCCAAAACTCTGCTCCTCTGTGCATGTTCAGCAACAGGCAAGGCTAATTGCCTAAGTGTTGGATATATTTGGATATCCACCAAACATTATTTTGGCTGCGCTCGGCCTTGGAACATATTTGCAATCCGCAGGCTCAGGCCTGGAACACGGAGGTGGAACAAAAAAGTCGGGCGTGCCTCTGGCCACATGCAGAGTTCCCTCAACCCACCCACCCCCACGGAGGGACCCCACAGGCTGCCTAGGGCCTCCCAAGCACGCTTCACACGCCCTGTGCTCTGATTTTGGAAACAAGCGGCTATTGTATAAGGTTTCCGCTGCACGGGACGAATCCAGTATCCGCCGGCGCAGTTTCAGCTCCCACTTCTTGCTCTTGCCAGTGCTATTGTGGACTCTGCCCGGACTCTCCTTTTCCTTTGGTGCCTCCCACCGCCAGCCCCCATGACTGTGTTTGCGTTTCTCTCTCTTTTCCCAGCCCCTCCTTTCTTCGCTGCAGTTGCAAAGGCGGGTCTTTAACGAGGCCTCCTGGCTGGGCACTCGGTGTTTCTAAACCCGCGGCTGGCGACCGAAGCAGCCAACGGAGACCGAGAAATAACCACCAAGGTACCGATTTCTTCCCCCCGGGGTTGAGCTGAGCAGCGAGTGGCGGCGGAGGCTGGGTAGAGATAGGGATCAACATTCATTCGCTTCCAACAGGCATGATTACCGAAGATCAGCCAGTCGCGGGACGACTTTTCCGCACCTCCAAAATCCCAGAGAATTACTAGCAAACGGAAGGGTGGGAAACAGGAAACACGTTGTTGGGTTTGTTTCCCTAGAGAAAGGGTAGGTTCCGTTAACCCATGCGCGACCCTGGCCAAAACTCGACAGGTGCAGCTTTCAGGCCGTCGCGGCAGGCTGGGGAAAGCTTCACCTGTCGATCGTCTGCCTTTAGTCGAGCAATTCCAGCCACGGAGCCTGTCTCTGGAACGAGGTAGCAACCAAGGTGCTGAATGGTTGTCTCGGTTATGATCGTTAGGGCGATCAGAGCCAGCTCCTTTTCTCCATGAGATTAAAAGTAAATAAATAGTAAAAGAAAACCTGGGGTGGTGGAGAGATGGTATGTATTGCCTTTTGAAAAAGTGTGCCACTTGTGGCTCTCTAAATGTTGTTGCATCAACTCCCATCAGTCCCAGCCAGCAGTCCCAGTGGTCGGGGTGGTGGGAGATGTAGTCCAACAAGGATGCACATTCCCCACCCTTAAGGCGTAGAGAAGGGGGAAACCGTAGCAGGGGGAAACTGAGAACGAAAGGGTTAAACAGTCACCTTCCCCCAGCCCCCACAGGAAATATGAGATTGGGGTGGGGTGTCAGAGTGGTGAAATGGGTAATGTTTGCTCTGCCTTTGAACCAACATCAGTCCAAAACTCTGTTGCATCATATAAGGGTTGGGCAGGAGACCACATCCCCTGTCTCTCTCTGCTCTTTATTTGGCCTTCAGCCAGTCAAAGTTAGTCATGACTTAAGCCCCACTGAAAGTGGCATCAATTACAACAGTTTATCTAACAAAATAACCCAAACCAAAACATAATAAAAATATTCATGTTTGTCTTTACCCTGATTTTCAGTGTGGGAAACTCCCGGAATGGGGCTCTGGCTAACTGGTTGAATGATTCTTTTGGAGAGACATTTCACAATCACCAGGTATGTCTGTAGCTGAGGAACTACTTGGGTATTAATTAAAGTGGCTGCTGCTTATCCCGGGCACAAACATGCTGCCATAACCCAGCTTGGAGCCCCAATTTAAAAGATTCATAGTGAAAACTGTAAAACATCTAATACATACTTTCCAATGTGACCCTCAACCACCCTCAGTCATCTGATTGGACTAATTCTTTTTACCATGCACCCCCTTCAGGGAAAAGAAAGAGTTTCTACCCCAAATCACAACACTGCCAACCCAATCAAAATTAAAATGAGCTTGCAGTTAGTTTATGCTATTCTCCATATTTAACTGTGATAAATAAGCAGAAACAATTTCTTTTTAAAAAGATAGTTGAAGTCTTGTATTTTATATTTGTTGTTGATCCCCGCTTCGATCCGGAGGGAGAGGTGGGTTATAAATAAATTTATTATTATTATTATTATAGGGAAAAATTACTCACCATTTACATGCAGGAGAACTACTGATTCCTCCAGAAAGCAAAGTTGGCTTGCCACATGTGCTCTGAGTCTTTACATACTTTTTGACTCACGGTGTGGCCCTCTGCCTAGGTTTTGCAGTCCCTCATTGGCTGATTTAAAATATTCTCCGCCTTCAGGGACATCCAGGTATAAGCCTTTTGTAATGAAAATGGCGCCATTGCCACCCCTTAATTGTCAGATCCTGACAACCCACACAACAGTAATAGGATTGTGTCCTAAGGTCCTGGAAAAATGCCCCAGGTGTAAGCCTTTGCAGTAAAAATGCTACCATAGATCCTGCCACCCCACCCAACAGTGATGGGATTATGTGTGGTGGAAAGGAATATAATCAACCTGTTGCTTGCAAACAGCTCTGCTTTTCTTTATTTTTAAATTCCCAATGATGCAAAACACTTTAACAATGAAGAAATTTATACAGAATTTCTAAAAACTGCATTTACAGATGTAAGAAATTTCTTATAGTACCGATTTTTGATTACCCATTCTACATGCTGAAGAAAGGCTTGGTCAGATGGCTTCATAATTTTTTCAAGCTGCATATGTGGCTTTACAGATCTGCTAATCTCTGTAGTCAGAATTAAGGCCTGGTCCACATTCTCTGAGGTCAAAGCAAGACATTTTAGAGAATAAACAATGAGGATAACAATATGCAAAACAAGCTGAAACCAGAGTTTTGCACAAAGAATGCTTAGTTTTAGGGAAATGTCCATTTCTGTCCATATTGTACAATCGTGAGAGCTCTGCCCGGGTGCATTAATAGTACATCCGATACAGCTCTCATACAGATACTGGTTTAGGTAGTGTTTCAAAATGCCATAAATGGTGGCTCTGACAATGCCACGCATAGCTCCACGATGCTGTCTTGGTAAAATATACTGTGTTTTATCAATCTGTAGTCCAAGAAGATTTTTCAGTATGAGATGCGCAGGCTGGTTAGTTGCCGATGCTTCAGGAGCCTAAAGGGAATATTAAAAACATTAACAGTATATTTTCTTTTGGAAAACTTTTTATACAGGCCACTGAAATGACACACACACACACACACTGTGCAGGCTGGTTGGTTGCCAATGCTTCAGGAGCCTAAAAGGAATATTAAAAGGATTAACAGTATTTTTCTTTTGGAAAACTTTTTATACAGGCCACTGAAATGACACACGCACACACACACCCCTGAACGTGAATGTTGCCTGCAGAAGCCATGTTCCAGAGCTCTGTAGGTGACGGTTGGGCATTAGCGTTGCCAGACTTCTCAAATTCTTGAGCTGTTACAGCGTCTGCATCTGGCTGCTGGAAATTTAAGAATATTTGTCATTTTCTTTAACCCTTACAAGTGTTTTCCCACACAAATAGCTCCCCAGAAAAAGAAGTTTTACCTGCATTATAGAGTTTTCTAACGAAATTGAATCCAACAAGCTTTGCCATATATGCGAGATCTCATTCTCTCCCTCCTGTGGGGTCTTTGTTGGTGGGAACTGTTCATCGTCAGAGCTGGTACTGATATACACTTTCTGGGTTTAGGCCTGACTGGTGGCAGCGGGGCAGACACCTCTATAGGCCTCATTGGGGTGCTGGGGGATTCCATGTTCTTCCTAAAACCAGCAACTGTTACCAACGGCTTGCCCTGGCTGTCTGAAAAGCACTGCACAACCTGTCCTAGTGGTGGACCCTTCAGGGGCTCTGAAAACTTTTCCTATTGGCCAAGGGGCAGGTCACGAGCTATTCCTTAGCCAGCCGCTGAGGAGCTATGGGTAGACATGCCTGAGCATGTTCCTACAGTACGTGTCACCCAGAGGGACCCATGTTACTGTTGGATCGTTTCTGGTCACGTGGTCTGGGTACTACCGCTCCTGCCATCAGTTCCGGGCACTTCCAGTATTTTGACAGCTAGTACCATCACTTCCGTTTCCGGTCACAGGGTGTTTGTTTCCATACATCATTTCTGGTTCCGATCACGTGCTGTTAGTTGTGATATGTCACTTCCGGTTCTGGCCATGTGGTGTTTGTTCACAAACGTCACTTCCAGTTCCGGCCACGTGGTGTTTGTTTACATACGTCACGTCTGGCCACATGGCATTTGGTTTGACAGGTGGTGATGTCACTTCCGGTCACATGGTGTTTGTTTACATACATCACTTCCGGTCACGTGGTCTCATTTTAACAGGTAGTGGGTCCATTATACTACTTCTATAAATTATTAATTATATTTATACAATTCTAATTTGTGAATATGGGAGCATGAAGATTTCCCCTTATTTTGGACACATCCACTCAAAAAAGTAGCATTTCATAACATCATCAACTGCAACGACCAGACAATATTTATATCCCACCTTTTTCTCCTCCAAGGAACCTAAGAAAGGTTACATCCTCCTCCTCCATGTTATCTTCATAACAACCCTGTGAGGTAGGTTAGGCTAAGAGTTGTAGACTAGCCCAAAGTCACCCAGTGAAGTTCATGGCTGAGTGAGGATTTGAAACTGGAAAAACGACTAACCTAGGCATCCCCAATGTGGCATCCACAGAGATCTTCAAAGCTATCTTGCTGTTTCTCTCTATTCCCAGTCTTTAGCTTTGATATTTCTGTCCCTCACCTTGCTGTTTCCCCCACCCCCCAGACTCTTGCCTCACACTTTCTGCCATGATTCCCCGTTCTTCTCAGTCCCTATCCCTGCTCTTTCTCTCCCTCTCTCCCCTACCTCCTGCTGTTTCTTCCTCCCCACTGCCCCTGGCTTTGCCCTTTTCCTCTCCCTTCCCAGCCCTCTCTCATCCTACACCACCCCACACACAGAGCCCAGGCAGGGGATCTCATGGCACAGGAGAAGATAGGTTAAACCCTTCCTCTCTTTGTACTCAATTTCTTGGGCAAATTACTTGTCTTTTGACAAGCCAGGACCTCATGGCAGCCACAGTGTAACTTGCCACATCCTCCATGGGAACCATTTTGTGGTGGTGCCCACAGCAGTTTCTCAGATTTCCAAATGAGTCCAAAAGGGTTGTGGATGCCTACTCTAACGTGTTAGTTTAGAGATGCTCAGGCTAGGGCAGGCCACATAGAATTTCCCTTTTGTCTTTGAATAAAATTCACCCACCCCTGCTTTATTTTGAAGGTTGTTGTCAATTTCAAAAGCAGTTTCTCAGTACGCTGGCTGGGTGCTGCCCTTTGGAAAAGTCTCCTTAGATACACAGAACTAATGGTGTGGCTCTTTGGATCCCTGCCAATGAAGCAGGGTGTGCGGTGGAAATATACAAATGTGCTTTTGAACCACACAGCGTAAAATGGTAATTTAAACAATTACAAATTTGGAAAAAAAAAGAACATTAAGTTTCCACACAATATTCACATCAGGAAATTATGCCACTTCCACATATCTTTCGGCTGTGGTCAATTAGTATCTGAGTGTTGTAACTTGGGGACTATGGGCTCATAGTCTGACTGATATTTCATAATAAGATAACAAGATCAGACTGCAATTTTAACCATCCTTGGATGACTGCAAACTCTATAGGCGTAGATCTACCATTGACAGTGTTCCCATCATTGGTAGGTAGGCAGTGGCAGGTAAGTAGGTAATTTCAGGGGTGGTGTGTTGGCTTTTGGGTAACTGGATCTGAATCTGTTCTATTCCCTCAAGAGCCTCCAAGGTCAACCCACCCCCTTGGCTATGCCAACTTGGATCAGGCATAGTCCCTCCACTGATGGGGGAAGGGATTCCAAAAAAGAAGGTCCACCAGGCTAAAAACCACAGTAGAGCTGCTCCTCCCTTTCGGCCAGTAAAAACTGGCCATGTTTAGGAAATGGTGGAGGGTCATGCACTCAGCTCCCCTCCACCCCAATTAGGCTTCTCTGCCCAGTATAATTGTGTGGACAAGTAGACCATTCCCATGAAAGACGAATGTGGTTGAAAGTAGTGTGTGAAAAATGCTTTCTTTTTTCTCAGTATAATGCAGGGTTGTCCATCCCATTCAGGGGCCCCCAACCCTCTGAGTAGCATTTTCTGCCAGGCTGGATAGGTTGCCCTGGGGAGGAGTGAATGGCGAAGCCTGCCCATTGGCAGCTGGATCCTATCCATGATTTTATTGACACAGTTCCCTTCTTTGTAGCAGTAATTCGCCTTGTTTTCCATCCTGCTTTTCCCTTTACAATGTCAAACACTACTAGGTAATTTCTCATAGGCTGGTTTCGGACGACACTTTAGGGAAGGGAGGGGGGATAACGTACTCACAGTACACTAAGCAGGGGGTACTCCCCACATGACATGTTGCTACTCCATCCGTTGAGCGGCTGAAAGTTCTGGCATCCATCTTGGTTGCAGCGTCTCCTCCTTCCCCTCTCCCTCAGTCCTCCAGCTGTATCCCGGCATGCACTGTGATCCCAGCAAGTTCTGCCGGCTGTATCAGAGCAGTCGGGGGGGTTTCGGCTGCTCTGGCCGGCAGAACTCTATGCCCATATGGAATAGTGCACAGAGAGAGGGGGGTTCCCTCCACACAACACTTTAAACCACGGAGTTTGGGATAAACAACGTGCAAGCCCGTTGTTTTTCTCTGTTGTTTAATTGCCCAAAAAAGCATACCGTCAGTTGTGTGTGCATTGTGTGTTGCCCTCCACACAACACAATAAGCAACACAACAGACCGTTGCCTCTTCCCCCCTCTATTGATTATTGTGTTGTCCGAAACTAGCCATAGTTTTTCTCAGAAGAGCAAGGCATGATACGAATTAAAGTAAGGGGAAATGGATCCTTGAGGCCTGAATTTGATTCATTGGTGTGTGTTACAGAATTATTTGCACCGACTTTCAGGTGTGGAAATGGATTGCAGGATGCTACTGAGAGTACTTTCATATGACAGTAATTTGACTTGCATTTGATATTCTTACCACTATGAATATTTTTTATTGACTGAGCTTCTCTACATGAGTAATTTATTGCATGCTCATGATTGGCCCCTCATGATTGGCCACTCACAGATGTTTGCAGATCTTTTCCATGGCACCGTCAACCTCCAGGACGTTCCCCGTGCCTTCTCCCATTGATATTACTTTCAAAAAGATCAGAGATAATGCACTATTAAAAATTATTGCGGGCTACTATATGGTGCTGTTTCATTTAACTTTCTGGAGCATTTCCAAGAGGGAAAGTTTTCAATTACAAGTCACATGGCCACCTTTGACTACCATCTAAGGGAGCCGTAGTCAATGCGGAAAGACCCCAGAAGAAGAAGAAAATAAAGGTGCATTTTCCCCTTAATGTAGAGACACCCGGGGATATGATTTTATGCAGCGCCTCTGACTGGTTTAGTAGGAGCAGTTTTTCCTCATGTGCCTGGCTGTGTTGTTTTTGTTACCATTTAGGGCCAGTTCACACAACCAGTTTGCGGCCTAAGAAAGTCTTTGCTTGCAGATATTACAGTTGTGACAGCTGTTACTGGGCTTTCTATCAAGAGTGTGAAATATTTCCTATGCTTGTTTATTGAAGAGCTAGTGTAGAGAGCTGGTTGCTGATACCTTTGTTTAGGGTGACCATATGCAAAGGAGGACAGGGCTCCTGTATCTTTAACAGTTGTATAGAAAGGGGAATTTCAGCAGGTGTCATTTGTATGCAAGCAGCACCTGGTGAAATTCCCTCTTCATCACAACAGTTAAAGCTGCAGGAGCCCTGCCCACTTTTGTATCTGGTCGCCCTTCTTGCCAGGGCACATCAAAACCTGCATGTACTAAAACACCCTCTTCTAAACATCTTAAAGGCACAGAAGCCTCCCATTCTTCAGTACATTTCAGGAGGGCTACCCTGGCAATTACTTTGTCTCCATGTTGGCTGAGAATTGTCCTGCTGTGAGAAGCCAGCAGTGGAGCCTGCATTCAGACCGATTTAAAAACAAACAAAATACCAGAGCTCCCGTCTAGGCAAAGTGAGCTGTGAATAAAGTCACCTCCATGTGTTTATTGTTCGACAAGCAAAGGAGGGAGCCAATTGCAGTGACTGGCCCAGGCTTGACTTCTGCATGTTAAGTGAGTTATCTGAGATATCTGAAAAGAAGCGCACAGCACTGTTGGATCTCCATGTGATCAGGAACCCCGTGAGAACAAGTGGTCCCAAAGGCTTGGAAGCCCCTCCGTGGGTACAATTATATGTGTGTGGAGGGCCGTTTTCAGATATTGCACCAAACATGCAGACAAGACCAGTAGGCATGGCCCCATTTTCCCCTCTGCACATAGAGAAAACTGTGTGCACAGGCCTAAAGAACATGATCCTATACACAGGGTGAGCCCTACTGAACATAATTCTGAGGACACACATTTAGGATGAATCGTTAGTTGAGACTGACTTCTTCAATTGTTGCAAATGGACTTAAAATCCAACTTGAGTTAGACAAGGTCCAAGCGAACAAAGCCATTTGGGGTACTGTTGAATATAGGAATGGGACAATGTGATAATGGCACTGAAACAGGATAAAACTCATGTGACCGTAACACTAAGGAGAAAGTCCTATTTAAGTCTCTTAAAGCCCTTATAAGGGAATGCACAAGAAATCCCAGCAAAAACAACTAACAGTGCAAGCCAAAGCTGTCCCACTACATTCAGTGAGGCTAACTCTCGTGGAAGTGTGCGTAGATTACAGCCCAGGTCTGCACTTTCTGTGCAAATTTATTTGGGAGCAACTCTCATTGAACTCAACTGGGCTTGCTTTTGAGTAGACGTGTAGGAATATAGTGAGCCTTGAAAATTTATATGGGCACAGTCCTATGCATGTTTAGACAGAAAAAAGTCCTACAACCCCCATGTGTCCCAGTCAGCCCTATAGGACTGTTAAAGGACTTTTTTTCTGTCTAAGCATGCATATGGTTGCACCCTTTTTGTATTAGAATTTTTCTTTGAGAGGTCACTTCATCAGATGTATGAAATACAAAATAGTCCATGATAATTTAAAACTATAATAATCTTTTATTAGATTATTAATTGCTATTATATAACAAAAAACTTTTATTGAAACACTCTTTTTGTTGATCTTTCACACCCAGATTTTTGCAGGTGGAACTAGGGTGACCATATGAAAAGAAGGGCAGGGCTCCTGCATCCTTAAAAGATGTATAGAAAAGGGAAGCTCAGCAGGTGTCATTTGTATGCATGCAGCACCTGGTGAAATTTCCTCTTCATCACAACAGTTAAAGCTGCAGGAGTCCTGCCCTCTTGACCAGATATAAATGATACTTAAATTAATGGATCCCATGACTTTGAGAACATACACTTTGAAAACAGAAGCACTCCTAGGGGCTGCCTTGACAGTGCCGGTTTGCCCCACTTTAGAAAAAAAAAACCTGCACTGTTGTGGGGTGGCGTCGGGCAATCCTGATGCAAGAGGCAGCGTGGGATTTCAGGGGGCCATTGGGCTTACTGGGCCCGCCCCGGCGATCAATGGGAGATCACCTTCTGCTTGGGAACGCCCCTGGTGCAGTGCCCGAACAAGGACATACAGCAGAAGAGCCGTGCTGACTTCTGTCCAGCAGGAAAAGTTGGGGTAATTACCCAACTTTTCCAATGTGTATCTTTGACTCTTTGTCCCGCGGTGAGAATCAGCAATTATGTCATATAACCGATGCAGCACCTATTCGCAGCCACTGTGGGGCAAAGATGCTGTTTAGACAGCCCCCAATTTAGCTACATGCAGTTGAGAAACAGGCCTTCTCTGTGGGTTGCCATTTGGAAGAACCTGGTACTATAAAATGACAAACAGTAGTCAGACAAAAGAAATGCTATGCTTTTAACTCACCAGACATTGTGAGAAATACTGTGAATGCTTTTATAAGACTAAAACCCTGCCCTGATGTAGTGGGAGCACAATTGAAACATGCATGTATGGGGAGAAATCCATGCAATTTTACTGCAAGTGACAGTATTTAACAGAAGTGAGCAGTAATAATATTAAAAGAATAGCAGTGCAAACAGAACTGAGCTAGACATGTGGATTTTCTATGGAAATCTAGGGTTTGGAGCAAAGAAAACAAACTACAAATGTAATTCTATTTTAATGTTTCTGAATATGTTTAATTTCTGATTAGTATGTTTCTCAGTGGGTTACTTCATTACTCCACAAGGGTCCTTTATAAGCCTCCATGTACTGGGAGTGAATGAAACATAGAATCATAGAATAGTTGAGTTGGAAGGGGCCTATAAGGGCGTTGAACCCAACCTGCTGCACATTTCATGGGGGATTTCCATGCTTCATTCATTTGTTTTGTTATGGTATGGAGAGATGTGGTATAGAGACATATAGCGATTTAAGTACTATAATGTTTTAGTAAAAGAATTTAAATAAAATTTCCTGGTATCACCATTAATAATATCGATAAAATGGTGTGTGTGTGGTGGTATGTTAATCTTTTTTTTAAGCATTGAGTTATAGCCAGTATTAGTCCTGTTATTATTATTATTATTATTATTATTATTAATAATCTTTATTTATATCCTGCTGGGCCTCAAGGCGACATTACAAAATTAAAACATGTACAGTTAAAAGCCATAAATAAGAGATATACCAAAGTTAAAAATAAATTAAATAGGTTTCAGTGTTAAAACATTTCAACATTTAAAATACATATTAAAATTAAAAATTAAATGTCTTAAATCATAGATGGGTTCTTCATTATTCTCCAAAGGCCTTCCGGAATAAGAAAGTTTTTGTGTGCCTCCGGAAACACATCAGGGAGGGAGCCAGTCTAGCTTCCCTGGGAAGGGAGTTCTAGACCCGTTGAAATGAATGGGGCTTAAGTTAGTTATGAAGTCTTATTCATTTAATGGGTTAAGTAAGACTAACATTGGATATAGCCCATTATTTTTAGTATTATAGCATTAAAACATCATAATACAAAAAGTAACAATATAGCAGTGTGATGTCATACTTCTCTTATGGTTATCCTTCCCACTCATTTCAGAGAGACAGAGAGAGAGAGCGCACTAGAAAAGCTTATTAGAGTTAATTAAAAGAAAACGGGGTCATAAAATGGTGCCCACCACAAGGCCTAGGGCGAATGTGTGCTGAACTTCAAATGGTTTCACCCAGAGCAGTGATGTGACACCTAGTGGTGAGCATGGAACTTAGCAGGATGTACACATAGAGAAATTACAGTACTCCTGATAGTGTGGAAAGTCAGCTGCAGTTTTTCTTCTGGGTTACAACAGAAGAGCAGTGGTTGGGTAACATTAGAGAAATTACAGTACTCCTGATAGTGTGGAAAGTCAGCTGCAGTTTTTCTTCTGGGTTACAACAGAAGAGCAGTGGTTGGGTAACATTAGGAAACTTTAGTAACTCTCTGGTAACGTCTGGTGCTGTCTTTACAAAAGCATTGGTCAATATATAACACTTTTCTTTTTTGGCCAGTGACTTAACAGAGCAAACTTTGGGGGGGGGGGGATCTGTGATCAGTACTAGAAAAAGTATGGTCGTATTGTAAAATGAATATTTCATTTTTCAGAAACAAGTGTACCGGAAACCAAGACAATGCAAGGTGAGTAAAATTATGTTTTATGCATGTCAGTTTTTGATCTTGGAACATGCATTTTCTGCATGGGTCTTCAGTGAAGTTTTGCTTGCATGTGCTAGTCTGAAGTAGGTGGGTGTTAAACTTTACCCTTGCTATAGAAGCAGAAAGTGTATAGCATGATAGAACCCTACCATACACCAACTTGTCTTTCGTTATTGTACAGACCGTGTGCTGTGCAATGCATCAGCAGTAAGACCTTTCTGCTATGGGAATGGTATCAGAATAGCACCTTTAACTGAGTCCGAAACAGATCAGAAGCCATCACAGTTGATGAAACACCAGGGTGATGTGCTCAAAATGCCCAGTTAGCAAACCAGCTACTGAACAGCCATATCTCAGTCACTGAGCACATGCTTTGCATGCAAAAAGTCCCAGGTTCAATTCCTGGCATCTCTAGGTAGGCCTGTCTGAAACTTCAGAAAGCTGTCAGTCAGTGTGGGTGATACTGGCCTTGATGGACCAATGACCTGGCTTGATTAAAGGCAGCTTTCTATGTTCCTAGCAATAGTATCTTGAACTATCTGCAATTTCTGAACCATCTCCACAGGAAGCCATATATATAACAATTACCATACTCTAATCTGGAGGTTACCTGAGCTTAGACAGCTGAGACAAGATCTCTGTCCTGGTTGCCTTTCAAGCCAAAAATGTACAGTGTTTATGGGTCACTGTTCTGTGGCATATCGTGTTAGCAGCCTGTTCAAGATTTTCTAAAGGAATTCTGATTTATCTTGCGTGAGCCATCTCTATAAGTTTTTATTCTATTCTCTGACATTTCTTACTTATTTCCTTTTAGTGGATTCACTGGTTGTACTTTTGTGGGTGTACACACACATACACACATGGCAGAATGCTATCTGTATGTCCATCAACCTCCAAACTCAGAGGCAATCAGCCCCTCAGTGCTCGTCTCACCGTGCATTTTTGCTAGATGGGTGATTTTGCCCATCTAGCTGGGGCTCTGTGGAGAGGGGCTGGAGGGTTCTTTGTAATCCATCCACCCCAAGCCCTACCCCTTCCCACCCACAGAACTGCCCCCTTTTTGTCTCTGACATTGGATCCCCAAATCCAAAAAATCCTATGCCCTCCCCCCCGACACTGTCTAGGGGCCATAAGATTGCACTCCCCAGAAGAAATTATAGTATTATAGTACTTCTTGTTGCGACATGAAACTGTTAGACTTTCCTTACTGAGGCTTTTACAATTCACTTTATTCCTAGGACAGATCTCTTAAAAATCACATCAGCATGTAATATTTAGGTCAGTGTATCATGAAAGTGAACCAAGTCTCTTTAGCAAGATGCGAATGTTAATCTGTTCTGTGCCACTCTCATGACATTTAAAATGACAGGCTCCTTGATAAATACAGAGGCCTGGTTTGGAAATAACGTCATTAAATGATAGTTTTGCATTATGTGTACAAACTTGCTCCTTCTGCCTGTCTCCTATTCCAGGGTGGCCGTGAGCAGATCATGTGCATGTTAATGTTCATTTTCAACTAACTGGTTTGTTGTTTGGACAAAAGTGTGAACTGCAGTTTTATTTATCATTTTGTTTATTTAAGAACCTCTAAAAGGACTATGACAGGATAGTAAGTCTGTAGCCCCATGCACATATACCTGGGAGCAAGGCCCATTGAATCCCATTGTGCTAACTTCTCTGTAGATATGCATAGGATTGACCTGCAAATGTGGCAAAGCACAATCTTTTCCCTAGAATCCTAGGTGACTTCAGTGACTTGGAGCACCCATTACCAGCTTCAGCTGGTACACCAGCTAAACCCATTCCTGGATAGGGATAGCCTAGCCATTGTGATCCATGCACTGGTAACCTCACAGACTAGTATAATGCACTCTGTATGGTTTGAAAGCTGCAGCTAGTGCAGAATGCAGTAGATAGACCACCTAGCTACATACCCATTACACCCGCTTTAAAAGAACCACAATAGCTGCCTACTTGCTACTGAGCCATGTTCAAGATTTTGTTGCTGACATCCAAAGCCCTAAACAACTCTGGACCAGGATATCTAGCTTGCCGTCTTCTGATTGATACACACACACACACACACACACACACACACACACACACACACAGAGTTGACCCCTGAGATCTTCTGAAGAGTCCTTACTGGTTATTCCATGGCCAACGGAATATCAACAGGGTCTTCTCAGTGGGGGCACCCATCTTTTGGAACACTCTCCTATGTGTGATTTGAGGGGAAGAAACATTGGCAAGTTTTCAATGCCTCTTCAAAACACACCTATTCACACAGGCTTTCCCTGTCCAATTATGGTAGGGTGACCAGATAAAATCCAGGTCAGGGCTCATGTAACTTTAACAGTTGTAGAGAAAAGGGAATTTCAGCCAGTGTCATTTGTATGCAATTAGTTCCTGGTGAAATTCCCTCTTCATCACAACAGTAAAAGGTGCAGGCATTATAATAGAGTGACCATATACAAAAGAAGGCAGGGCCCCTGCAACTTTAACTGTTGTGATGAAGAGGGAATTTCACCAGGAACTAATTGCATACAAATGACACTGGCTGAAATTCCCTGTTCTCTATAACTGTTAAAGTTACAGGAGCCCTGACCTGGATTTTATCTGGTCACCCTAAATTATGGACACCATTGTTGTTAAATGTTCTTAGCTATTTTTAATTATTTATATTTTGTTATCTTGTTTCTATATCGTTATAATGTAAATCGCTAGGCATTTTAATATATTAAGCGATATAAAAGTATTAAAATAAATAAATAAATAGTAAATAAATGCATTTGATTCTATACCATTAAATAAAACCGATGTAAAGTCTGTACAATGATATGTCCTATAATCTGTGATACAGGGTACTAACATACTTGTACATACTGACATCCCTAACACATACACACGTCTACTCTTCCTGCCTGATATTTCCCACCATGAAAGAGAGCAAACATCCTATTAAATCAGTGTTAAGAACATTATTACAAAAGTTGTAGAAAACAAATTGAGTGAAATTATACTATGCTCTGTGAAAATTAACCCAGGCCTTGTTCCCATGGCCTTTCAGACTACCAATTAGTCTAGAAATGTTTGCCAATTTGACCTTATGATTCCTCACTTATTATCTTTTCCCAATTTGTTAGCTTTCTAAGAGAGTAATTACACCGTAGTTATTTCACCCAAAAGCTCCTTATGTTTTAGATAACGGAACTAGAGAGGAGACCATTCTCCAGGATTCTGACTAATGTCTGTCTAGACTCCATCTGCCATAGAAAATCAATGAAGCAAACTTATCAACCTTATTTAATTCTCAGTACCAAAACTGTTGCGCTCTTCCACCTGTTCACGTCACACTAAATTATGGTTTAATGTTACATCCAGAGGCAGCCAGAGTGTCTACCCATGTGACCCAGAGCGGTTGTAACACTGTTACAACTGAAAATGATAAACAATGAATTAAGCAAGCAAATCTGATACAAGTACAAGAACATCTAGTTTTTTAAAGAATCCTACATCTTCATATGTTTTGAATTTGCAGGTTTTAGAACTAGAAATATCACCAAAAAAGGACTAATCTATATCAAGAATTTTCTACTAGCCTGAAAATTTCAGAATCAAAGTGGTAGTCTGTTAAACTAAACACTTAATAAACTTACAAATATAAACCTACATTGAATAAGCACTTTTGAATAGACTGAAATACAGTTGTCAACATTCTCAGTATGTTTAACAATATAATTTTAATCCTCATAAATTAATTTGTTGATATTTTCAGCATTATATGTAAATTCATGGATAGCTTTCTTTTAACACTGTTATTTTCATTATCAGACTTTAATTTGTAAGTGATTCTCATGAGGGTATGGGAAAAGAATAAGACAAGATAAGCTTAAATGTCTTTTCCCATTCTTCCAGAAAATGATTCTACACCTGTACCACCACCTCCAGAGTATCCAGGACCTGGTTATCCAGGACCAGGTTATCCAGGTGTTCAACCTCAATATGGATTTCCTCAACAGGCACCCAGGGTAGCACATCCAGGTAAGCAGTAGGACAAATGCTCGTTCATATGTGCAAACGTCACCAGAGAAGCCCAGTGTTCTCCATATGATGGTGCCATTGCATTTTATTACATTTTATCCGGACATCTCTTCAAGGCATTCAAAGCAACATTTTAGCCTTGCAACATCCTTGCAAATAGATAAGGCTGAACCATGGTGACTTGCTCAAGGCTTCCAATCAGGATCAAACTCCATGTTACTTTAAAGACAGAGCTGAGCCGAGACGTGAACGTAGACATCCCATATCCAAATCTTAACAGTATATCCCCAGCACCATGCAAGCAAGCAGAGAGGCAAAGAAAAATCCATGGAAGTTAACAGGGTGTAAAACTAGTAAAGACAGAATTGGCACTCCTAGAAATGTAGGGCAGCCTGCCACACCCTGTTGTCCTCCAGACTGCTTCCTCCATACTGACGAGGAATGATGGGGTTGGCATGCTGGGAGTTGTAGGACTTTGTTCTGTGTAAACATGCATAAGATTATGCACTGAACAATGAATCAGGAAGCCCCTGGTTTGAACCCTGCCCTTGCCATGAACTCAGGAGCTGGCCTTATGCAAACAACGCTTTTTCATCCTCAGTCTCCCATCTGCAATATGTTGGATAATAGTGCTGACTTACCTTACAGGGTTGTTGTAAGGACTGCAACCAGATAATGCATAATGAATGAAAGTGCTGTACCATTGTTCATTATTATACAATTGTCGTTCTCCATGCAGAAAAAACGTGCTGATTGACTTCTAGCCTTGTACTTGTGGAGTGGAAAATAGTTGCCCCTGCACTACAGCAGTACATTAAACTGTATTTCCTTATCTGAAGTCTATGCTGGAGTTATGGGCCAGAAATGCATGCTGAACTGTTGAACGGAAGCTGTGAAACTCAGCTCATAAATACCTCCGTTAATTATGCTCAATAAGTGCTTACTAGTGTCTAGAGTAGAAATGTTTCCCCACATTTGTTCTGGTGTTGTTGTTTTCCATTTGAAACTCTCCAGGGCAACCTTTTCTAAGTCATTCCATGGCTTATGGAGCTGTCCCACTTCAAACTATGCCTGTTGAAACACCTCTTGTAGTTTGGATGCCAGCTCCACCTGCAATCCCCAAATGCCCTCCTGGATTAGAATGTTTAAGCCAGGTATCTCTCTTCTTATTTCCATGTTTTCTTCTTATTTGATAAGTAAGTATAGAAGTCATACTCAGTACAATCCTGTACATGTCTACTCAGAAGTAAGCTCCATTGATTTCAGTGAGACTTACTCCCAGGCAACTACGTCAAGGATTGCAGCCTCACTCCAGTTTGTAGTGGGCAACTTGTAGCCTTCCAGTTGTTTTGGCTTACAACTCCCACGACCCCTCACCATTAGCTATGCTGACTAGGACTCATGAGAGTTGTAGGCCAAAACATCTGGAGAGTCACAAGTAGTCCACCCCTGCTCTAGTTGATGTCTCAGGGCACTTCCTGGTGGTCTCCAACATTTATTTTTCTCCTTTTCAATGTGGCTGCACATGTGCTGAAGAGACAAACCACTCTTCAGTTTAAACATTGTCTCTTCAGCAGTGCAAAGGGTGTCTACAGTTGTAACTTCAGAGAAAACTTCTATGCACGAATACCTGGTTCTCTTGCATGCATGCATACGTATAGCTTTATTGGATTGTAATGCTTGCATTGAAGAGTGACTATATAGAAGAATGGGAAGGATTCTTGATTATATTATTAAATTAATCCCAGTAGAAGTACACTAAGGTATTTGACATGCTGCTGTCCCTTTCTTTCCTTTTATTGGAAGAAAAGGTATAATGTGAACTGGCAGTTGCTTTCCTTAATGGCAAACATTGTTATAGCTTGTTATAGCTTGAATTATGTTTTGTTATGGCATTGACATATGAATGTGAAATTCATATTAAAATAGAGAATAAAGATTATAGACCTGTCCATTTCATATACATTGTGAAAATGTACTGAGCCACAGAACTTTAAATAATTACATGGGCATTATTATTTTGTAATTGATTTCAGTTTTAATATCTATATTTATTTATATATTTGTTTAATCACCTGCATTTTAACATCTGTATTTATTTACTTCTTACCATTGTAACAGATTGATCACATAGCAGTTCAAGAGCAGATGGAGCTTCTGGAAAGTATGTATCTTCCTACCTTATTTGGAACATTATTGGGCATTCAGAGAATTCCAAATGTTTGTACCTCTGCTTTGTAAAACTCTGGGTATCTTTATAAGTGGATCTATTAGTACATGCTTTTACAAAACTACTCAGTGTCTTGTCAAACACCCTTCACTTTGAAAGCTGGGTTGGGGTGGTTGGGTGGGAAATTGACAAGTTCTTTAAGAAGAAGGGAATATAGTTTTGCTGGGGTAGACAAAGTACTGTAGAGGGGATGAAATTGACAAGGATATTGACAAGAGGGAAGCATGTCTGTAGGGCTAATTAGCAGACACAGACACAAAAGTGGCATTACCTTTAAAATAAATTATGACAATGTTGCACTCCCCCTAAAGGATCGGGTCCATAGTTTGGGGGTGCTCTTGGGTCCAGAACTGTCACTATCTCGGTGGCAAAGAGCACCTTTTATCACCTTAGGCTGATATGCCAACTGTGCCCTTATCTGGACAGAGATAGCCTAGCTACAGTTATCCATGCTCTCATAACCTCTCGTTTGGATTACTGCAATGCGTTATACGTGGGGCTGCCTTTGAAAACGTCTGGAAACTTCAGCTAGTACAAAACATGTCAGCACGTTTGCTAACAGTGACTGGCCAATGAGATCACATTACGCCAGTCCTTTTCCAGCTTCACTGGCTGCCAGTCCAGGTCTGGGCCCAAGTCAAAGTGCTGGTACTAACATTTAAAGCCCTAAATGGCTTGAGGCCAGGTTATTTAAAGGAACACCTCCTCCCATATGTACCTGCCCGGACACTAAGGTCATTTACAGGGGTCCTTCTCCATGAGCCCCTGCCAAAGGAAGTGAGGGAGGTGGCCACTAGGAGGAGGGGTTTCTCTGCTGTGGCACCCCGGCTGTGGAATGAGCTCCTCAGAGAGGTTTGTCTGGCGCCTACTTTGCACTCCTTTCGTCGCCAGGTGAAGACGTTTTTATTCTCCCAGCATTTTAACAGCTAAATTAACTCAATTTTAACCCTTGCTGTTTTAAATTAGTATTTTAATCGGTATTAATCTCTTCTGCTTGGTTTTATCCAGGTTGTGTTTTTATATTGTATGTTATTTTGTGTTTTTAGATTGTGGTTTGTTTTATATTTCTTAAAATGATTTCATGGTTTGAATTTTTGTGAACCGCCCAGAGAGTTTCGGCTATAGGGCGGTATAAAAATGCAATAAATAAATAAATGTCAAGACCCACAATAAAAAAATAATAAAAATTGTGCAAATTGCAATTTGCACAAATGGTAGAACCCAAAGTGGAAGGAATGTGCAGTTTTTAATAAATAAATAAATATCCACATATTGGCTTGACTTGCTACAGAGCAAGTTGGCAGCAGCAGAAGGAAATGGAATGAGATCCATAGGGCCAAACCAGAAAAAAATATCCATAAAATTTCAAATGGAATCCTCCAACATCCCTATTAAGCCATGACAAGGCCTGGGTACCAGGACTACTTTGAGAAATGTGTATACCAGGTCTGCTTCTGCTGTTTCCCAGTAGGTAGGTAGACCTTGTATTCAGACAATGCCTTTCCACTCCAGCTAAAACCCTCAACTCTTTTCCCTGGCTTCTTTCACCCTTTAATGGACCTTGGTACCTTTATAACCATACATAAGGAAACACTTATCTTCTAAGGAGCTGCATGACACACTGTCCCGGCTCCAAGTCCTGCACTAAAAGAAAGGGAAAGAGGCCCCACCAAGGCCTCCTGCAAGAAATAAAATTTGCAAATTCTCTTGTGCACGTTTGTCTCAAACAATCAACACAGGAGACTGGATAACAACACTGGATTACACTGCAGAGTTCAAAAACAAACAGCTAGTGATAACCTTAACCAAAAACAGTCCAATAGCAAACCAAGAAGTTAAGGGTATAAACAATTAATAAAATTTAATACACACATAAAGAGCAAATAATAGCAAGCACTTGTAATACAGATTCAGTAAAAATAATGCATTAAAAAGTGCTCGATGATCAGAAACAACTGTTGTTTTGTTTAAAATAATAAGTTATTTGAGAGTGTTTTATTTTTTCAATACATTCCAGGATGTACTTTATGTCCCATTGACGGGAGTGATGTCTTTGGGAATTTTTAAGTCAGACCCTACTTTTAAGAAATTCTTGAGTACATATCAGCCCTGGTAGGTCAATTTGTTTTCATATTACCTTAAAAGCAAAAACTAGTATTCCTACATCTTTATCTGAGGCACTTATAATTGTTTTTTAATGTATATTTCTAGTTAACTAGCCACTGAAGAAGACCGGGTGTCGAAACACGTTCGGTCACAGTTGTTTCAGATCATCAAGCACTTTTTTTAATGCATTATTTTTACTGAATCTGTATTATAAGTGCTTGCTGTTATTTGCTCTTTATGTGTGTATCAAATTTTATTAATTGTTTATACCCTTAACTTCTTGGTTTGCTATTACACTGCAGAGTTGCCATAAAGTACTCTACCACTGGTAAAATGGGAATAGTGGTAATAACTACATTGGTTTACAGGGGTGCCGTAACTCACACTTTCTCAGCTGCAGCCCTGACCCTGTAGTGTAGATATAACTGTTAGGGAAAGAAGCGCTCCCTATTCGCTTTAAGCAGACCAAGTGTGTTTCCACCCAGGTCCAGGCAGTAAAGAAATACTCACACTCCAGCAGTATAGTGTATAATACAAGTCCTTTACTGTGGTTCCAATATAAATATATACAGCAAACTGGTTTCTCTAAATAATTCATGTTTCCAGGAAGTTTTACAAAGCATATTTTCCATCCATCATATTTCTCATTCCACCAGCCTTCCTCCTCCACGTAATCATTCAGCCTAACAACCAGCCATTCTAATGTCCCTAACTTTTATACATTTTGGCTGCACACTGACTCAGCACTCAGTCAATTAAGCAACCTTCCAGAAAGAATCCCACTATCTCACTGACCTTTTTAACAGTGAATAGAAAAAACTATTATATCAGATAATTGACTGCGGCTGCTGAGTTCAGTCCTCCTGGATACTGTAAACTGTCCAGTCCTTTATTCATCTTAATAGAAATTTTCCCTGACAATAATAATGATGAACTTTGCATTGTAAGGATACGTTTTAAATGTTTACAAACTCAGAAAAAATATTAATAAGTCCTGAGTTAGAAATATCTTTGTTCTTTCTTTATTTATTTATTTCTATTGGGGGAAGGTAGATACACTACTGTCCAATCTAAGCTGCACTAAAATCCTGAATTTCTGACTGTATTTCTTGAGACAGAAATCACTTCTCACCACCCCAAAAGTTTTAAAAGAACCTAGAAGTTCCTTCTCCAGACAGTGGGTGTGTCAAACATTGCTATGACTTAATTCATTGGCTACATTTTTTGTAAACCGCCCAGACAGCTTCGGCTGTTGGGCGGTATAGAAATGCAATAAATAAATAAATAAATAAAACCCTGAAAGGCAAGAGTAGACTCCTTTTGCTTACAAGATAAATGGGCAGAAGTGGCTATACATTTTGCCACCAATCTCAAGTTCAACAAGGGCTAGACACTTGCTTTTTTTTTTTTGCTTTTTTTTTTTTTAAGAAAGCTGGTAATCTGGGGCTTATGGCTTTGGGGGGCATCTGACTCCCCCACTTGCCTAGGTTGAACATATGAAAAGGACCCACAGGGCTCATGTAACTTTAACAGTTGCAGAGAAAAGGGAATTTCAGCCGGCATCATTTGTATGTAATTCGTACCTGGTGAAATTCCCCTTTCATCACAACAGTTAAAGTTGCAGGCACTATACTAGAGTGACAAGATACAAAAGAGGTCAGGGCCCCTGCAGCTTTAACTGTTGTAATGAAGAGGGAATTTCACTAGGTACGAATTGCATACAAATGACTCCGGCTGAAATTCCCCTTTCTCTACAACTGTTAAAGTTACATGAGCCCTGTCCTCCTTTTCATATGGTCAGCCTACCTTTGCCCGTTCCTGTAGATGCCTAGGCCTGTAGATGCAGATAATCATGCTATAAATGTGTCATTATTTCACAAGCTGAATAAGGCTGAGTGTTCTTATAAGGTTTTATGGCTGTAGATTAGAGACTGAAGTTGGTGGCCCTGATACTTTTCTTTGACATTCATGGCAAGCCTTTGGATCATATCAACCGCTGTATCAACCTTGTTTCCCTTTCAGTGATAAGTGGCTATGAAACTTGCAACCGATATGAAGTCAAAAACTCTCTGGGGCAGTGGCTGTACTTTGCATCTGAGGAAAATGATGATTATACTCTGCAGTTGTATGGGGCATTCCGGTCATTCAACATTAAGCTCTTTGACAGTACAAACCAACCCGTCATACAGCTGACAAGAGCTTTCCATTGCTCCATTTGCTGCTGTCCTTGTATTTGCTGCTTGCAAGAGGTAAACATGTGATTTACAATCTCTTCAGAGTTTTAACTGTGGGGATCTATTAAACGTTATAGTTGGGGCGGGGAGTCTTTTGTTCATGGCTGTCTAATGCTTAAAAGAGTACAGTATTGGTGCCTCTCAAACTCTTTATAGTGTACTTCTCTTACCAAAGGCACTCAGGGCCTCATCTGATGATCTGCATGCTCAGGCAGGTTGCTATGAGAGGACACACTGCTTAAGGTAATTGAGTCCTAACCCATCTAGGGTGCAATATTGTGTTGATAGACAGCAGCCTCCAAAGACAGAGGCTGCCGAGTATCCTAATGCAGGGCCTCTGGAGCATGGTGGTGGAGCAAGAGAAAAGGAGGCTAGGGCAAACATAGGAAGCTGCATCAGGCAGTCTCTTCCCCTCCCCACCCTCGGGATCTCTCCCTTTTCCTTGTCTCTGTGCTCAGGTTTCTGAGCGTGGAGAGTAGCTGGTGTGTTTGTTTCTGCTGGCTATGAGGGGGAAGGGGAGCAGGTGGGGAGCACGGTTTACTAGTTCTGAGGTCAGAGCCTGTCTCCAGCGTCAGAACCAGTAAACTGAGCAATCCTATGGTCTGCCAGGTACTGTCTAGGGGACATGGGATTGTTCCCTCCAGTATGTATTTCAAATCACCCTACTTTTACTCTAGATTAAGTAGTTCAGAATAGAAAACCATTCTATGGTTCCACATTCACTCTAAATAAAACAGGTTATAGTTATTACAAACTCCACTAAAGCAAGCAATCTTTATCTCATGTGACCTTTTGTGGCTCTTCAAACTACTAGATGTTTGTGTACCAGAGTGTGCTTAAAAGACAGCTGATTCGCAGTGTTTGAGTTTGTCTCCTGCACATTTATCATAATCTGTAGTGATTTCTATGAAATAGAAGGAGCAAAGTTAATAGGCCATGCAGAACCTGAAAGAAGCAAAATGAAATGAGGAACAAGAGAGACAACAACTACGCAGAGGGAGAGAGAGAGAGAGATCGCCTCTTCACGGCGCCGGGTGCAGCGCGCCTTGCATTGACACTCTTTCTGGCGATCTACACTGGAAGGAACGCCAAGGTGGCTTTTCCTGGTGCCGCCAGTGCCGCCGCATGTGCGGCCACGTGTGTGGCTGCCCGGCGGCAGCTGGAGGTGGCAGGGAGCATTAGCTCCCCTACTCTAAGGCAAGTGAGGTTTTTTTTTAAAAAAAATTAAAATGTGGGGAAGGACTGCAGAGGCGCGTAGGTTAGGTTTTATTTTTTTAACCTGTTTTTAATGGGGGGAGGACTGTGGAGGCACGGAGGTGGGGCAGCGAGCTTATGACTCGCTGGTCCATCCCCTTCCCTGCCCAGCCCATGGCGACCCATCAGTGGTCGCCATAGATTGGGCACGCCTCCCAGAAGCTCCAGAGCAGCAGCAACAGATGGCAAAAGCAGTCATCGCATCGCTCCAACCTAAAAAAAGTTGGGCTAAATGTTGGGGACTTTGTTGGGGACTTTGCCCCTAGATGGCTTCTCAGTGGTAGCAGCATCATGTAATACAACTGCTGCCACTCCAAAGCTACCGCAACAGAAAGTGTCCATCCAGAGGTAGCCAGAGAGAGAAGAGTTGCCTTTATCTCTGTAGTAACTAACCAGGAATAATTTTTCAGCTCCTAGTTTTCTAGATAGCGGCACTAATTCAAATTTTACAGTCTCCACTTTAGCCATCAATACTAGGGACCAAAACATATGCTACACTAAACTACGAGGATCTACCACTTATTTTCACCCCAATGATGGGTTTCCTCTCAGCTGAGTTATTACATGCAGAAATTCTTATAACATTACATTTTGAATACTCACCAACCCTCAAGTGAATTATGGATTATGGAAACTTGCAGTGTGATGGGAATGGAGCTCATCTTGCTAGTAAGAAAGTCAGGATCCTCAGTAGCATCTCCATGATGAATGTTGCATGATCTAAACCATCACTTGACTCCAGCAAAAGTCTTCCTACATGTTATGATCCTTATCCTTATCCAAGGCTGTCCTCTAAGTCATAGGGAGGCAAGAAGTGACTTATCAGTGGGCCTTTTCACCTTAAGCTCCCCATATGTGAAATGTCCTTTCTAGATAGATTTGCTGGGCATCAAGCCAATATCTTTTTGGTGCCAGAAGAAGACTATTTATTTATTTATTTGCCCAGTCCAACATACATTTGTTTGGAAAAGAGTGTTTACTAAAAGCCCTATTCATGAATTTGGTACCCATGGGTTAATAAGGCTGATGTTCAGTGTGACTTATTCCAGAACAAATAATGCATAGCATTGCAGATTTATTAAGCCTTCCAGGCAAAAGGCCCTTGACCAAGTGAGAATTGAGATGATCTAGGCTACATGCAGAACACACTAGATAGACTTTCCCCATTTCTCTTGATTTGAGTAAGCACTATTTGGTTGACTTCTGGATACAGATCTTTTTCTCATCTTCTTATCTATGAAGCAATCGCCTTCTCCTTCAAATCACTTCTTAAAATCATATGTGAAACACTATAGCCACCTTCCCCAACAACCAACAGATGTTTGGGGTCTACAATTCCCAGCATTCCTAATCAGCTGGTTGGGGTTGATGGGAGTTAGAATGCTAAAACATCTGCAGGGCGCCAGGTTGGGAAGGGTGCACCATTGCATCACCACAGCAGTTAGCTCCTACTCCATCCTCAAAATCTTCCTCTTCTGCTTACTTTCATACAATGGAGGATGGTGGTTCTGATGTCAGTAGGGCAGTGAATCCACTCCAGGTTTCAGTCAAAGCCAGTCAGACTGAAACCTGGAATGGATTTTACTGCTCCCCTGATATCGGAGCTACCAGCCTCCATTGCTTTCATCCTTTCTACCTTCCTGACTGTGTAAACCGCCTCTTCCTTAGTTGCCTGTCCCTACAAGGGACCGAGTGTGAAGTTACTCCTCATTCCAATTGTGTTGCATTTTTCTCACAGCTTGAAGTTCAAGCTCCACCAGGAACACCCATTGGCTACATTAAGCAGAACTGGCACCCCTGCCTGCCTAAGTTTGACATCCAAAATGAGTTCAGACAAAGCATACTGAAAATCGATGCTCCTTGTGTGGGGTGCCGCATATATCAGGATGTTCATTTTGAGGTAAGCTAACCCTAAAAATGTTCTCATCTTGCATGCTTTTCAACCAATCCTTCAGTACTGGGATATGTTCAGTCTTAACCAAGATTGCATGGTAGCCCATGAGCGACTTTATTCATGGGAGCAGGAATGGATGTCACAAAGAACCTTTGCTCCATTTCTGCAATTTGTTCTTTTCCACTGTAGTCTATCCCACTGACTGCATTGGCAAATAATGTGAAACTATGGTTTATATTAACCATGATTTGTGCTTTAACCATAAATTGTTATGTAGACAAGCAAACAAACTGAGCTTCTCTAAACGAGCTATTTATAGCACATTTGTTTCTCACCACTCATTGAAGTTTTCAGGTCAATTTAAGGATGCAGTAAACACAGGAGGTCTCCTGTAGTTCCCCTCCCCCCACTTGTTCTGTTTTAAAATGCATCACAGATAAGCTGGAATAAACCCCAAATGACTCGAAATTGTCAGCATGTAAAGCTAACATTGCACTATGAACCTGCTAAGGAAGGGAGGAAGAACTTTAAACTAAGAGGGTAAAATGCCTCCTGGCAACAAAGGTGGGCAGATTTGATCCCCATGTGTCTACTCAGAAGTAAGTCCCATTGTGTTCAATGGGTCTTACTCTCAAGTAAGTGTGAGGGGCGTTCTAAACTTACAACAAAATCTTACTTCTACTTAGAAGTAAGTCCTGGCTTTCCTGGGGGCTGTGAGGAAACAGACAACAAGGTCCCCTCCACAAGGGTTCGCTTTTGCGCCTGGTTAAGTGATTATGCGCTTCATCGCTGAAGCGCATTTACGCCTAATACCTCTGCACGAGAGGCAGGCAGGGAGAGGGGAGGGGGGAGGTAGGGCGTCCGGGCGGGCGCCTGTCTCTTTAAGGCAGGTCCCTGCGAGTTGTTATGCTGGAGAGCGAAGGAACTGAGGGGTCGATTGAATGAAATGGAGCAAGGGGGGGGAACAGGGCAACAAAAAGGGAAAAGGGAGCTGGAAGACGGAGCCCGGTAGGGGCAGAGCCAGGAGCCGAGCGGGGGAGCCAGCAGCAGCAGCAGCAGCACTCGGGAGGCAGGGCGCACGGAGGGGGGGGAACAGGGCAAGAAAAAGGGAAAAGAGAGCTGGAAGACGGAGCGAGAGGTCAGCGGGAGCCCGGTAGGAGCGGAGCCAGGAGCCGAGCGGGGGAGCCAGCAGCAGCAGCAGCAGCAGCACTACTTGGGAGGCAGGGCGCCGGCTTCACATCCCGCAGCAAAATAAAACTCGCTATTTAACGCGCATTCGATAATGCGCACAATCGGAGGGATAGCGCGCCTCTACGCCCGATTTGCGCTCCCTCCTTGTAGAGGTAATTTTTTTTAAGCGCCTTGAAAGAGCTTTAAACCTCTCTTGTAGAGGCAGCCCAAGACACCCCCCTCCTTCGCACACATTCCAGAGAGGGAGGGAGGGAGGGAGGGAGGGAGGGAGGGAGGGAGGGAGGCGCTCCCTAGATTCAACTGTGTCTGCCATTTAAAAAAAACCCTGGGAAACAGCAGCAGGATGTTCTGCCATGTCGCCCCTCTCTTCCCGTGTAATCCAATTCATATCTATCCTGCCAAAGAAACAGGAAGCACAGCAGCAGTGGATAAACAACAGGATTTCCCTTAATGTAGAGACACTCTGTGACTTGTTTCTCCTATTACCAGTGGAGGCTGGTGACTCCAATGTTAGTGGGGCTATGAGTGCACTCTGGGTTTCAATTGGGACCCTAAAGGAGCTATCCAAGGTGCTGAACCCATGTTGGAGTAGGGTTCAGCACCTTGGATAGATCCTTTAGAAGCTTAACTGGTTCTGACTGAAACCTAGAGTGGATTCACCACCCCACTGACATCAAAGCCACCAGCCACCACTGCCTATTCCTGGTTTGTTTCTCTCCCATCTGTTTTGGCAATCTTCTGAATAGTTTCCTATTTATGCTGCTCTTGCTGGGTGCCTCTGCTTCAGAGTGGACAGCAGTGCAAACATGCCAGGAGTTGTTTGGGTTCAGACTAAGGATGAGAGAATCAGTAAGGTTTAAGTTTGCCCAAATTCTCCTATTTTCATCTGATCTCATTCCTGTTCCTGAACATGAGATTTTTTTCCTGAAGCAAGAAAGTGTGCCTTTTTAAAATGCACAAACAAAAAATGCACTTCCCTTTCATAGGCTAAAGCATAGAAGTGCACTTAAAAAAATGTGCACTTTTCAAACATGACCACAAGTTTGGGAATTGGTGGATTTTCCCAGAAGATTGCGCTTCTGTTTGGAGTTGTGAACAAGGCAAATTTGAAGTAAAAATGGACTGAAACAAAATTCTCATGTGTTCCTAATTCAAACATGACAAGCCACGGTTAAACAAGCCAGACTTTGTAAGCCAACAACAAACCATGGCTTCCATTTGTGGTTTGTAGCTAGTTAACTAACTCTGGTTTGTTGCCGGGATGGGTTCGGACACAACAACAAGCCAGATTTCAACGAGTCACACCATGGCTTAACATGAGCAAATCAGGCCACTGTCACAGGCCCTGTGCACATGAGTATGCACAAAGATGTCTCTTTAGCTTCAGTAGGGAAGTAGGATGGCACATCATTTTCAGAATCCTGTACAATGGCAACTCCTGCACTCCCACATCATCTTTTTGTAACCAGCAAAGGGCCTTAAACTTTTGATTCACTCATGTATAGCATCTTAACTCTCAGTATGTGTTTGTTTATTCGTTTGTTTATTTTATTTGTGGCCCACCTAACAAAAATGGCACTTAAGGTGGCTTACAGAACCAATTAAAATGGATTAAGACAATACATTAAAATACAATAACAATATAACAATTACAGGAAACCATTCCCTCCACAGTGGGGGGGGGGGGTGTCTAATATCCTGCATCTTCACAACTGGTGTAATGTTGCAATAAATTTCCCAGTCCTTAAGGTGTTCTAAGACTACTCTTTCTGCTTGAAAGGTATATGCTTTTGAAAACAAACTGTCCAAAGGCTGTTATAGTATATTGCATATGCTACTCTCTGTTCATTGGGTAGTGCAAATGCAAATGATGTTGTGCTAGTGGAAACGAAAGTTGTGCAATGTACCTGCATTTGCTAGAGCAACGGGGAAAAGTAGTGTCACCCTGCATTGCGTAGCTATTGGTTTATACTAGCACAGCATCATTAATGCTTTGGGCCACAATTGGATACAACCCATTATTACTATGCCTTGACAGCACTACAGAGGTTGCATTAAGAAACATACCAGGTTTCATGATAGGAATTTTCCATGTCCAGGCCGTCTCATATGTTGACATTAGCGTTTGACCCTGAAGTTTGTGCAATTCTGAACCTTGCAGATCTCTTACAGTAAATTGTTGTTGTTGCTGTTGCCGTCAGACATTTATTTTATTCTTTGTTTAAAAATCAGGTGAAGTCACTAGATGAGAAATCTACAATTGGAACTATTACTAAGCTATGGGGTGGCATGGCAAGGGAGGCTGCGACAAGTGCCAGCAACTTTGAAATCCAGTTCCCCCTGGATCTCGATGTTAAAATGAAAGCCCTCGTGCTTGGCTCCGTCTTCCTATTGGTAAGTCTAATGGTCTCGAGCCTTAGTGATGGCCCAGCCTTGAGACTCACTGGGTGCTTCCAGATGAGGCTTTTATTGTGCAGTTGCGCTACCTCTTGAATTTTAGTGATGGGTGCCCTCCATCTGGAAGCGCCCACTGAGTTGAAGCAGTTGCTTGCAGAACCCAGCAGAACGGTCCTCATGTGGATACTGGGTGCCTGATCTCCGCCTCCAACTTCTTTGAAGACACTTGGAGCCCTGTGATACTTTTTGAACAGCTGATAGGGAAGTTGGTGCAAATCCAAGCAGCTAGCTGATCATTAAAGCATTGCTGGCCCTTGTTAAAGCCACAGGTGGCAATTAAAGTGTCAGTGGCACAAAGCATGTCCTGCATTGCCATGGGTCAGAGATGGGCAGGCTTTGGGGGTTGGCACCTGCTGGATCCCTTTGGGGGTAAGGCTGGGGGGGCACCACACACACATACTGTACACGCTCACACATAGACACACTGCACTGGTGTGTGCACACGCACGTGCATGCACACACACATACATGATCTCTGAACACAGCAACAGCCCTCCTCATCTGTACTGTGTGGCAGGGGCAGCAGTGATGTGGGGGGGGGGGATTGCAGGGGCAGGGCACCTGCAACAGTCTGCACAGATGGTCTCTTAAGGCTGGAGGCTTCCCAACCCTGCTACAGACTAAGCAGCAGGCAGCTATGGAAGGTTAATGCCAAGTTCTTCTTAATCCAAAGGTGCAGACATTTGTGGAGTGGGTAGAGGAAAGTATGCCTAGGCTGCCATTGAATGGTGCAGTGCCATTTATGGCTAGCAAGGAGTTATCTAGTAATAATGCCACATCCCTATTCTTTTGCCGTTCATGTGCACAGCATTTAGGTGGGCAGACAATAGATCGGTTGATCGGCAAGGGTTTCTGAGTCTCAGTAGTTTAACCATAGCAATAGCGTAATGGCTCTTCCCTGCCATACATTATACTGCTTGAAATAAAGAGAGCTTTCTATGTGTAATTAGGAGTGAATTTTGGCATGAAAGGACTGGGAGCTTCATTCAGTTCTGGCCCTCACAACAATTTCCTCATCTCAGAATTCTTTAAGTCAAAGTGTTTGTCTTTTCCATCAGGCTCCTGGTGGTGCATCTTGGGATTCTAGTTCCAAAGGCCAAAGTAGATCCCAAAGGCCTGATATTGCTCACCCCTGCACAACAGGTTCTGTGGATTTCCTGCTCCCCTAAGATCTTAGCCTTTTAAATGGTTTTGCTTTCAATGATAATCATCATCATCATCATCATCATCATCAATTAATTTATAATCCGCCTCTTCCTCCGGATCAAGGCAGGGAACAACAATAAATATAAAACACAAAGACCACAAAATAGATGAAATATTAAAAACAAATAAAAAGCAATACATCATTAAAAACATCTTAAAATTCAACTAGGTAGGCCTGCCAGAAGAGATCAGTCTTCATGGCTCTCTTAAATTCATGAAGACTGCTGATTTGTCAAATCTGCTCTGGCAGACCATTCCACAGTCTGGGAGTGGTAGAAGAGAAGGTCCTCTGGGTAACCCTCGTCAGCCTAGTTCTGGCTGATTGGAGTAAGTTCTTCCCAGAGGACCTGAGTGTGTGGGGCGGATTATGCGGGAGAAGGCGATCCCGCAGGTAACCTGGACCCAAACCATGTAGGGCTTTAAAGGTAATAACTAACACCTTATACTTCGCCCGGAAACTGATTGGCAGCCAATGAAGTGATTTTAAAACTAGTGTAATGTGGTCACCCCTAGATGAACTGGTGACCAACCTGGCTGCCATATTTTGAACAAGTTGAAGTTTCCGGACAAGGCACAAAGGTAGCCCTATGTACAGCGCATTGCAGAAGTCAAGCCTCAAAGTTACCAGCGTGTGTACTACCATCTTTAGGTCTTCCAACTCTAGGAATGGGCGCATTTGTATTGTATTCCCCAATACAAATGGGGAAAGATAAATCTTCATTTTTTTGGAGTTCACCTAATAATTTCTCCTTCTCCTTTGTAGGATTTCATGTTTTTTGAACAAAGACATCAACGACCGCAGGACCGGCAGAGGTAGCACAGCTGACCTGCATTCTGCTGGCTTCAGAGAAAATCTTCTGGTTGCTTCTGCTCTTGCTTCGCTATCAATGAGTTTCAATCCTACTGATGAGAAAAGCTTTCCATGAAATCTTCAGGATATGGGTGGAGCCCCCCCTCTCACTGTGCCTGCGGCCAGAACGTTTGCATTTATGGTGGAGGTTGCTCTGTAGTAATTAACAAAGGTCAGCCTCCCACATCCTGGTCCCTCCAGCTGTGCTGAGTGAAACTCCCATCATTCCATGCTGGCTAGGGTTGATGGGAGTTGCACTCCACAAGTTTATACTCCACAAAGTTGTCCACCCCTGTTCTAGTGGATACCCATATATTCAGTGGGAAGGGAGAAGGGAAACGGGACTCTCTTGAACCCTATGAGGATCCCTCCACACACAAGCAAGGTTCATATCCACATTTTGTGTGGACATAAATATAATAAAAGATAGTACTTCATTTCTGAGCATTCACTATAAAACATAAATAGCACTTACTCTCTCATATGTTTATATGATATGTACAGCAGACGCAATATATGTTTGTAAATTTTAATAAAATCTGTAAGCTCTTTCCCCTGCCTACATATACAAATAAAAAATAACTTAAGAGAGTGCTTATGAGAATTTGACAAAAACATGTGAGCTAGAAAGCTATTATCCATGCATGAACAGTGCCAAGCAACAGACAAAGATGAAAGGAGTAGCAATATGGCTTCACTTATCAGCTCCCATGCCTTCTTCTGCCCTCCATGCCCAAGCAAGGTGCCAGAAATACATGACTGCCCTATCAATGTCCTGGCACAGCTTTCCGTTGCCCAGTGGTCAAAAAGACAATACACAGAAGAACCCAGAAGCTGTACCACTAAGCTACTGCCCTTGGCCTCTTTTATTGGAGTGTTGAAGGGGCGGTGATGGAGTTTACTAGTCATGCTTCATGGTGTGGTCTCTTGCGTTCTTCCTAATGAGCCTCTCTTTCCTTGCTTACCTGTGTGTGGGGTGTCTTGTCCTTGCAGCTCCTGTTACAACAGTGCAGTTGAGATTCCCAGTGGATTATTATGTTTGGATAACTGATGCAGAGTACATGGAAAAGCAAAATGAGAGGTCGTTGTGGATGTATGTGACAACTTAAAGAAAAAGAAAGAAAAAAGGGAGTTGATAATAGCCCTGTTCCAGGTTTTGGATAAACGTGTGGGCTTAAAGTGGGGAAGGGGAGGGCCGCATATTCAAGCCCTGCTCCCAATGACCCTGTGAATGCCTGCTCCATGTCCAGCCTTAATGCCCTCTGGATTCCTGCTCACAAGAAGCCTTAAGTGCATTCACCTAATGCATTATTATTATTATTATTATTATTTATTTCATTTCTAACCCGCCTCTCCATCTAGATCGAGGCGGGGAACAACACTAAGTATAAATATAAAAACAATAATAAAAACAATAATAAACCATTAAAACAGATAAAAACAAATACATTATTAAAAACATCTTAAAATTAAACTGGATAGGCCTGCCGGAAGAGAGCAGTCTTCACGGCTTTCTTAAATTCCAGAAGACTGCTAATTTGTCGAATCTCCTCCGGCAGGCCATTCCACAGACTGGGAGCGGCAGAAGAGAAGGTCCTCTGGGTAACACTCGTCAGCCTAGTTCTGGCTGACTGGAGTAAATTCTTCCCAGAGGACCTGAGTATGCGGGGCGGATTATACGGGAGAAGGCGATCCCGCAGGTTACCTGGACCCAAACCATGTAGGGCTTTAAAGGTAATAACCAACACTTTATACATCGCCCGGAAACTAATGGGCAGCCAGTGGAGTGATTTCAAAATTGGTGTTATGTGGTCACCCCTAGGTGACCACATAATAGTACAAAGCTTGCAAGAGTAATCTATCCCTCCTGTAGTAGCCTGCTAGATGGGGAGGAAGAGAAAGAAGGGGGTATCGGGGAGAAAGGGGGATGTAGAAAGAGAGAAAAGGGATATCTTTGCCCACTTTTGACTGGCCCCATCCATGTGCCCTCTGACAGCTTACCTCCAAGGGAATGTGTCCCTTGACAGAAAAGAAGATTCCCCACTCCTAGTTTTGCACTATTATGTGAAACATTAAGAAGAGTTCTGCTGGATCAGGCTAAAGTCCGACTAGTGACTAGGGGTGTTTCCAGATGAAACTTCTATCATGCAATCATGCTACCTCATCCATGGAATTTCATGAGGGTCCAGACATCATTATTATTCATTGTATCCTTCCTGTGCATTTCCAGCCACTTCATATTTTTTTTTCTTACTGCAGAAAATCCGGTAAGGATGAAAAGATGGGATTATAAGATTGTTGCACAATGCATTCTGATTGGGAATGCTAGGAACCTCTGTCTGGAAGCAGCTCAAGATTCCAGTCTAGGGGTGCAGAACCTGAGGCGCAGGGTGGATGCACCCCCTTTCCCCGCCCCCACTCCATTTCCCCCAACCACTGATGGTTCAGCAGTTTCCCAGCTTTTGTGTCATTCTCTCCCCCACCCACCCCATTCTACAACGCTGACATTTTTCATATTCATTTCATTTTTTGCATTTCTATACTGCCCAATAGCTGAAGCTGTCTGGGCGGTTTACAAAGGTTAAACAGTAACACCATTAAAATGCATTATATGTAGTGTAAAAAAAAATACATACAAATATATAAGCAGACAGAACAACAGGCACACATACATCGAAACAAATTTAAACGATCAACAATAAAACACCTCCCCTAAGGCTAAATTACTAGCAGTAACAACTTTAATAAGGTATTTGCCCCACTCCTTTCTTCCTTTGGCCACGCCCCATTGCCTTTGGCTCCACCCATTACTGGAATGCACTCCCCTCAGAAGTTTCTGGGAAATGGAATTGAGCCCTGAGGCTGGAAGTTTCTGCGCTGCTGTTCTAGCGTAATATCCTGTTTCTTCAGGGAAGCCCATAAGAAAGCAACAGGACTTTCCCCCCATCCTGGGATATTTAGCAGCACGCTGTCCCTGAAGCTGGAGGTTCTATTTAGCTGAGGTGGTTAATAGCCCTAGATAGCCCTTTTCCTCCCCCGTGAATTTGTCTTTTAACATCAGACAAGGGAAAGAGAAATATTCGTAGTGCAAATGAGTTTCTCGCTAGCCCAGCCATTCACAGAACAAAGCAAACTGAAGTAAAAGCCTGCTGCCTCTTCGTGTGCCTGAAAAGGTGGACTTTTTATTACGTACATCATTTGTTCCTTTCCCTTCGGTACCGAGTAGCGTCAGGACTTCCTGGCGGACAGGCGTTGTTATAATGTACGATCTTCTATCTCGATCGTCTAAGATTAGAACTTGGGCACTGGGGCTCCTAGGACAGTCTGCTCGCAAACTTATATTTTGCGACACGTTACAAACGGAGGGAGGAGCGTTGCTCTCGATCGCCGCAGGGTGTGCTTTCACTTGTATTTGTTGCCCGTGCCAGCGCTGCTGCTGCTACTTCGGTTGCCGCCGCCGCCCTCGACCCCCTTGGCTTGGAGTTATCTTTTGTTTATCCCCTCCCACTTCTAGCTCCGCCTGCTCTTTTCCATGCTGCCCTTCCCTCTCCCTCCAATCTCAAAAGGGGCTTCCAGGTCGCACCGTATCCCTAGCCCGACATCTGGGTAGTAGAGAAGAAGCGATCAGAGAGATCACGAAGTTACCATCAAGGTACCGATTTTCTCCCGGGGTTGGAAACAAAACTCGCCTTCAACCTGCTTATTGCGCAGGCCCCAAAACAGACATGACTTTAAATGCGTGTCTAGTAGCTATGTCTTTTCACCCCACGCCCCACAGTTGTTGGGTTTTTTTTAAAAAAAAAATCTGGAGTAGGCTGGGGAGGGGGATTAGGGTTGGGGGTTCCTCTCTCTTTATCTAGGGTAAAGAGACTGACAAAGGGAGCGGAGCAGTGGAGGGGGGTGGCTCCCCGGATAGCTCCGTGGGAAGTCTGACTGGTTCTGACTGAAACCGGGATCGGATTCACCGCCCCACTGACATCAGAGCCACCACCCTCCACTGAAAAAAAAGACAGACATAGCTGTTAAGACTTTCTCCTTGTGTTTAAAGCTGAAACCTTCAGTGATTAGCAGGGTATTAAAAAGAGGGCTCCGCGCAACTGCAGTTACCAGGCGCGGTGCGTGTTTAATCCCCGCTCGCCGCTTTTCCTTCTTTCCAAGGCCCGCTAAATTATAGTCAACTTGCACGGTGGTAAACAGGAAACACGGACTTGGATCGCCCCTGTTTTCCTGGAGAGCGGTTCTGTTCCTCGAGCCAGGCTTTAAACAAAACAAAACCAAAAACACGACAAGGTAAAGTTTTGCCACCATGCCATGCTGGCTGGGGAGGATGGGGTTTGTAGTCTCCGACCTTCACCACGGCGGGGATAGTTGGATCTGTGGATTCCTGCTGATCCAGCAACTTTCCACGGCACAAAAGCCTGGCTTTTCTAGGACCAGGCGGCGAACACCAACTCTCGAGTTCTAATGCGTCGGTGGTATCGATTTATTAATTTATTTAACCAGAACTTGACCCTATGCAAAAAAAAAAAAAAAGTTGTTTACAGAGGTTTAGACAGAAAAAAAGTCCTACAACTCCCAGCATTCTCCAGCCAGCCATGTTGGCTGGGGCATGCTGGCAGTTGTAGGACATTTTTCTGCTTAAACCTCCGTGGGATTCCGCCATAATGTGCGTTGTTATGTGAAGGTAAATAGCATCGCCAGGGTTTGGTAAGTCCTGTCCAATGCAAAGAAAAATAAATAAATCCTATTCATGTCTACTCGGAAGGAAACCTCATTAAGTTAAATGGGCCTTACTTCCAGGTAAATGTGCATAGGATTGCAGCCGTATTTCACCTGAAACAACACCTGCAATTGTGTCGCCGTGTTTCGCCCTCGTTTCGCCCTCTCCTCTCACATTTCGTTGCCCGGGGTGTTCACTGTTGCTTAACCCTTTCGCTCCCGGCCATTTACTTTAAATCATCCTTTCCCTTCCCAGGAGGCAAAAGAGAGCCATCTCTCTCTCTGTGAGACTCAGCTTGCAGGGGCGGGGAGCAGTCATTTCCTGCAACAAATAGGCTGAGAAGAAAATAAATTCAGCGCCCTTGTTCACCTTGTAACCTGAAGTCACCCGCAATTGCTTTTCATGATTAAAAAAAACCTTTTGTATGCACCTCTCTTTAGTTCCACCTGCAAAAATGTGGTGTGTTAGAGAAGTCTGGGGGCACCTCTAGACCGTCCCTTTCTGTTGCGTTGGCTCTTGCAGGGACGGCAGTTGGATTAGATGACGCGCCATCCATGCGAAGCCATCTAGGGACAAAGCCCCAAAGCTCCACACCAAAAAAGTTGGGCATTTAGCCCGATTTCTTTAATTTGGAGTGAAGCGACGATGGCATTTGCCATCTGCCGCTTTTTTTCTGCCGCTTCTGGGAGGCATGCCAAATCTATGGCGACCACTGATTGGTCGCCATGGGCTGGGCAGGGAAGCAGGTGATCCAGTGAGCCATAAGCTCGCTGCACCACCTCTGTGCCTCCCTGGACCTACCCTCCGCCCCAGTTTACAAATAACATTTTTTTAAAAAACTACTCTCTACGCATCCCTTCCGCGCCTCCCCGGACCTACCCTTACCCAGTTTACAAATAATATATATATCAAGAACTATCTTCCATGCCTCCGCAGGCCCCCCACCCCCAATTTTACAAAGAAATTATAAAATAAACCTACCTTTCCAAAAGGTGCGGTGGCAGCGGCAAGATAAAGCATCCTGACGTTCCTTCTAGTGTAGCTGGCTGGAAGGAACGTCAATGCGCGTCGTGCCGGTTGCTTCCACCAGAGCAATGCATTAGAGACGTTGTGAAGAGACGTCCTGGGAAAGAACAACAAAAGAGTGTTGCAATAAAAGATTTTTGTTATATAATAACGATTAAAAATCGAATAAAAAGATTATTATAGTTAAAGCTCTCATAGACTATTTTTAGGGTGACCATATGACAGGAAAAACCTGGATTTGTCAGGATTTTTGGTAACAAGTCTGGGAAGGGGGGGAATTATGAAATTTGATGAAAAATCCGGATTTTTCCCATCCTCCTCAGCCAAAGGGCAGCTGTACTTTAATGAGAATTAACAAAACCGGTTACAGCTCCGCCATTTTTCAAGATAAAGAGATGAAACTTGGCATCATGATAGCTTTAAGGAAGGGCTTTAGCCATGCCAGATTTGAAGCAGTTCTGTTCATCCGTTGATTTTTAGGATTTTTAAAAAAAGTTTGAGGTTTTAATTTTTTTTTTTAAAACTCATTTTTAAAGATAAAAAAATTAATCCTGGCACCATGATAGATCTCAGAGAGGGCTTTATCCTTGCCAAGTTTGAAGCAGATCTGTTCATCTGTTGATTTTTAGGAATTTTGTAAAGTTTGAGATTTTAAAATTCTTAAAAAAAAAAAAAAAAACCTGCTGGAGCCATATCCTTCAAACTCAGGTTGTCAAACCTCCATTTTAGGGTATTGCACCTTGTGAATTTTCAGCGCTTGGCATCAAGGGAATCACAAGTTTTTAGCTAAGAAGTACTGGGCGAGCAGGGCACCTTTCCTGTTGCAGATTTAGTGGGCAGTCGGGCACCTGGTGCTCAGCAGAGGCGAGGCATCCACAGATCAAAATGTGGGAAAGGAGAGGTCAGTCAAAGCAGCTCACAGGGCAAAACAGAACAGGCCAGAGGCCTTTTTCTCAGAGTTCCACATCATGGGTGGTGAAGGGTCATCCTTAGAGAAAAACTCTCACGACCAACAGTGAGGTGTCAGTCGAGAGAGAGGTTCTCATCTTTGCAGATGTCCTGTTGATGCGGATGTTGGAACCTGGCATGACGTTGCTTTGCTTTGCTACCCCTTCCCTTCCATTTCACTTTGTTCACTTGTGAGCTAGGCTCTGTCTGCACTGCTGGCATGCAATGCAGAACGTTTGAAGTGCGTGTTGGAGAAAAATAGATAGATTTGTGACTTGGGGCTGGCTGGCGTTTCTCTTAAAGACAGACTGAAGGCACATCTCAGAGATAGCTGTAGCTGAACCCTGAGAGGCTGGCATGCCACACAGAGCCTTTCAAGAGCATCTCAGAATCAAGTGTTGGTGCAGGTGTTGGCTGGTTGGAGGCTTTGGCTGGCATCAGTTTCAGCCAGAGTTACAACTCAGAGATGGCTGTAGCTTAGCCCTGAGAGGCTGGCATACCAAACAGAGCCTTTTAAGAGCATCTCAGAGTCCAATGTTGGTGTGGACAGAGGTGTCTGGCGGTACAGATGTAAAATTCCCGGAAATTTTGAAGCCATAGAAAAAAACTGTTTTTCCCGTTTTTTTTTCAGAAAAAAATGGAATTTTTTGGAAAAATTTAAAAAGATGCAATATTAGCAGTTTTTACAGATTGAAAGTCACTTTGTTACTTTAAGAACATAAAATGTAATTATGTATAAGTTGGTCTGTCATAAAATTATCACATTTGGTATATTCAAAGTTCAGTATATTCAAACAATTATTACAAACTGAATTTACTTTTTAATTTTTTTACTTTATTTGGTAACAAATGGAGCTACAAGCTCCTGAACTGTAAGGAAAACCTGAACTGTAAAGAACCTCTTTGGTTTTGCCAGTTTATGAGGAACAGGCAAATTAAAAAAAAAAAAAACAGAAGAAACCATCAATATTAGTAACAAAGAAAAGCATGTCTCTGCTAGTCCTCCACAGTGTCAAGTAGGTATAAAGCACCCATTCCCATAAAAAGAACTGAGAAAAAAAAGGGGGGAACAAGATTCAATGAATAGACATGACATTTAATGAGACTCCTTCTCTGAGCTATAGCTATCACTATCAGTTTCAGTCTCTATTTCTGCTTCGTTATGTTTGTCATCATCATAGTTATCATGGATTTCTGAAAACTGAAGGTTTGCCCAGATCGAAACAAGCTTCTCTACCCTTTCACGTGTCAGTTTATTTCTTGATTTGGTGTGAGTGTTTCCAAACATAGACCAGATTCTTTCACATGCTGCAGAAGATGGAGGAATCTGAAGAAGGCGAGAAGCAAGCGGAGACAGAGGCTGTGTTGGGCAAAGACCTTGCCACCATGTTGTAGGAGGGATATGTTTGGCAGAATCCCAGACTGCATTCCTGGACCAAATCCCTGAAGTTGTTCTGTATTCTGCAACAGTTGAAAGTACCTTTGCAGCATCAAGCCCTAAGTGTGATGCTTGTTTTGTAATCCAGTCAAATGCAGTAGCAGTGCTATCATCACTGATATCTCCGCCTTTGAACCTTGGATCCAACAGATTTTCAGCGGCATGAATTGGATGGCAACAAAATTCTTCCCTTTTTAAAATAAAATCTTTCACTTTACTTTCTTCTCTAGTTGTAAGTGGAGATACACTAAGATTCTCAAAAACAGTTGGTTTTATCTTGGCCATTTGGTAAGGAATTTCTGATAAAAGTGTGCTGTCTGATTCAGATGCAGTGACTGCTGAAGAAATTGGCTTTAGAATTTTCAAGGAATTCTGCAGCTGAACCCAGAAGACATCCTCATCAAGTATAGTGTTCCTTATACTCCTGGGTACTTCAAGATTACTGTTTCTTGAAGAGCTTCTTTGTTTTTTAGTAAACTTTCAAAGGAGATCACCACTCCACCCCACAGAGTTTTACTACAAAGCTTCAGCATCACTATTTTATTCTTTGCATTTTTTTCTACTTGCTTCTTCTTGAAAACTGCAGCTACAATATGAGTAGCTTTTACATGCTTTATAACTTCTTTGATCTTCTATAGATCCTTTGAAGGGTGTCCAGTTTCATATCATTAAGAAGCAAGTTTAGCCCATGAGATGCACATCCTATTGCAGTAATATGTGGATACTTATCCATTATGATCTTCCATGCTGCTTTCATATTATTTGCATTATCAGTCAGCAAAACAAATACTTTACCACTCCCAATTTTCTGTAGGACTTCACATATTTTACCACTGATATACTCTACAGTATGTCTATTCTCTCCTGTTTCAATGCTTCTGTAAAAAACTGGTTGAGGTGTTGTTATCACAAAATTTATAATTCCTTCTCCTCTCACTTGTGTCCATCCATCTGTAAGTAGTGCAAGACACAATGCTTCATTGATTTTTCCTTGCACAGGTTCCATTACACGTTCGTATTCTGACTCTAAAAGAGGCTTGCTCAAAGAATGTCTACTGGGCAAATGGTATGATGGTCTTAGTAATTTAAAAGCTTCCTGCCAGTATGTATTTTCAGTTATTGACAATGGGGTTCTAGAAGAATAATCCATTTTTTCTTCATTTTTTTTCAATTGTTCCAATTTTTCGGGGGGGGGGGGGGATTCCGGGCCTTCACTTCTCTAGCTGGCGGCAGAGTTTTTTTTAAAACAAGTCACCAGATGTGACCAAGCAATGAGCTGGCACCTTACCCCTAGCCACAGGGTACAAGTGCACACCCTGGCTGGACTGTTGGGAGACTTTGGCAGAGAGAGAGGGGGGATTGTTTAAGGCTGGAAGCAGAAGTCGACGGCTGGCTGGCATAAAGCAGAGAGAGGCTGAAGGCAACCCAGATTCACCTGTAGCTTGGCCCTGAGAGGCTGGCTTACCACCCAGAGTGTTTTAAGAGTGTATCAGAGTCGAGTAGGTTTGCAGGAGGAGAGGAGGTGGAGGTGGCTGGCGGCGGAATTTTTTAAAGTAAGAGTCACCAGACATGTCCAAACAATAAGCAATACCCCTGGCCACAAGTGTGCGGCCCAGCTGGACCATCGGGAAACTTTGGCACAGAGAGAGAGAGGGAGATTGTTTGAGGCTGGAGGCTTTGGTTTGACTGCAATGACTTAGAGAGAGAGACAACAGAGGCTGCACAGACAACCCAGAGACACCTGTTGTAACTTAGCCCTATGGTGCTGGCAGGCAATGCAAGGCATTAGAGATGGGGTCTCAGAGTCACGTGTTTGTGCAGGAAGTAGACAGGAGTTCAAAATCTGTATCTGAGAAGTGGTGTCAACGCACAAACCTTGAGAAGCTAATGTATATAAATGAGAAATGTGAATGGGCAAAGTAGTGTCTGCCATCCATAACACCCACCCTAATGTTAGAGTAGAGAAACTTGTGACAATCATACACATGGTTTTTTAAAAAAATTGAAATTTAAAAATAAAAAAGCCAGCCAGCCGGCAGCAAACCCTGTTAAAAGCAGCAGCAACAGTTTGCAACGGAATGAGGATACAATCAGAAAAGATATTTGAGGGAAGGGGAGAATGTATCACACAGAGTATAGCAAAAGCATCAAAGTACAGCAAAAGCTACAAAAGTAGGAGTAAGTGAAGTTAATTTCAGATACGTTGTTCTTTATTTCAGTGATTTTAACATTAAGATGTTATGTAGAACAGATTCGTCTTGTGTGCTGTAAAATCAGATATGTGACAAGGCTATGTTCAGGTGGGCACATCCCCTTGGTACTGGGCATGCCCCCTGGGGCCAGACATGTTGTTGGGCATGCCCCCTTGAGAGCCGACCATGTTGTCTTCCTTTTTGGTTTCCAAAATATGGTCACCCAACTATTTTGTACTTCATACATCTGATGACATGACCTCTTCAAGAAAGCTTCTGATACAATAAGGATGCAATCCTTTGCATGTTTAGACAGAAAAAAAGTCCTATGGAAGTCCTACAGGGCTGACTAGGACACGGTGGGAGTTGTAGGACTTTTTTCTGTCTAAACATGCATAAGATTGTTTCCATATAAATCCCTGAATCTTTAAGGCTCACTATATTCCTACGTGTCTATTCAAAAGCAAGCCCAGTTGAGTTCAATGAGATAAATAAATGTGCACAGAAAGTGCAGACCTGGGCTGTAATCTACGCACACTTCCACGAGAGTTAGCCTCACTGAATGTAGTGGGACATCTGAGCAAATATGCTTCGGTTTGCACCGTTAGTTGTTTTTGCTGGGATTTCTTGTGCATTCCCTTATGAGTGTTATAAGGGCTTTAAGAGACTTAAATAGGATTTTCTCCTTAGTGTTACGGTCACATGAGTTTTATCCTGTTTCAGTGCCATTATCACATTGTCCCATTCCTATATTCAACAGTACCCCAAATGGCTTTGTTTGCTTGGACCTTGTCTAACTGAAGTTGGATTTTAAGTCCATTTGCAACAATTGAACAAGTCGGTCTCAACTAATGATTCACGTCGCTTCCAATGAGACGTGCATGTAACTTCATCCTATATGTGTGTCCTCAGAATTATGTCCAGTAGGGCTCACCCTGTGTATAGGATCATGTTCTTTAGGCTTGTGCACACAGTTGTCTCTATGTGCGGAGGGGAAAATGGGGCCATGCCTACTGGTCTTGTCTGCATGTTTGGTGCAATATCTGAAAACCGCCCTCCACACACATATAATTGTACCCACGGAGGGGCTTCCAAGCCTTTGGGACCACCTGTTCTCACAGGGTTCCTGATCACATGGAGATCCGACAGTGCTGTGCGCTTCTTTTCAGATATCTCAGATAACTTACTTAACATGCAGAAGTCAAGCCTGGGCCAGTCGCTGCAATTGGCTCCCTCCATTGCTTGTCGAACAATAAACACATGGAGGTGACTTTATTCACAGCTCGCTTTGCCTAGATTGGAGCTGTGGTATTTTGTTTGTTTTTAAATCGGTCTGAATGCAGGCTCCACTGTTGGCTTCTCGCAGCAGGACAATTCTCAGCCAAGGAGACGAGGTAATTCTTAGGGTAGCCCTCCTGAAATACTGAAGAATGGGAAGCTTCTGTGCATTTAATATGTGTAGAAGAGGGTATTTTAGCACATGCAGGTGTTGACATGCTCTGGCAAGAAGGCAATGTTGTGTGATAGGAGACTTTGGGCCTTTCAGTTGGTATTGTTGTGGTCTTCCATACAAAGTGGTAGAACCAATTCTAGTAGGGCTGTGCAAGCTTCACCTTCGGATTTCCGAGGCTTTGGTAGCCATTTTATGAAGTGCACAGTCCTAGTTTGAAGTGGGAGAAGAGCCTACAACTCTCTGCATGCATTGATAGGAAGGGACAGACTTACCGGGGTCCAGAAATGGTAGGCACTCATAGCCTCGCCACTGCTGATGCGTTGCCCATACAATTTCCTGCCCATGATATCCAGGCTACACAAATCCCTGGGTGGGTCACCACATGCTCTGCGATCGCCCCGCAGTCACCTGCTTCCCCTGAGAGCTACATTTTTCTACTCGCTGCTGGTAACGGCTGAGCTCCCAAAAGCAAGAGGCACTCAAGGGAAGCAGGTGGCTGAGAGGCTGTCATGGAACAGGTGGTGACCCGTCCAGGGACTTGGGTGGCCTGGATCACATGGGTGACACCGACAGTGAGGCCACAAGTGCCCACCATTCCTGGATCCTGGTAAGACTGTCCCTCCCTAGCAATGCATGCTGGGAATTGTAGGCTCTTCCCCCACTTCATACTAGGGCTGTGCACTTCATAAAATGGCTGCCGAAGCTTCAGAAATCCGAAGCCGAAGTTTGCACAGCCCTAAATTCTAGCACTTCCACCTGTTTCTTTCTTACTAGTCCTGCAACAGGAGTGTTGAACTTCTCGGAGGAGGGCACAATTGGGGTGGGGCCAAAGGCAAAAGGCGGCAAGGCCAAAGGCAGGCTGACCATATGAAAAGGAGGACAGGGCTCATGTAACTTTAACAGTTGTAGAGAAAAAGTTTTATGCTAGTTTTGTCCCGTTTTGTGCAGCAAACCCCGAGTTTTGTGCTGCCACCAACACCTTGGTATTGATACTTCAAGAGTGGGTTCCGAGGAAACACACCACCAGCTGGAGGTGCTCTGTTAGAGGGAGAAAGAGCAGCTCCTGTCGCAGGAGTGGAGGAGGCTGTGGCTGTGGAAGGAGGGAACTTGGTGCCGCCGATTACTTGAACGGAGGAGGAAGGGAACAGGGAAAAGCACTGGGCATTGAGCCTAACCCTAAATTACCACTGAAACTTAACTCTAGCCCCTAAACATAATTTTGCAAGCTCTCATAGTGGCCCACTAAATCTCTCAAGCCCTACTAGGCTCTTCCACAGGCTCCGTTCATGACAAGGCATGTCATGCTTCCTCAACCCTAACCTTAACCCTTCCCTACTTTGAGTATTCAGGCTAAAACCCTAAAGTACCACTAAAACTTAACTCCATCTCCTAAAAGTCATTATGCAAGCTCTCCTTGTGGCCCACTCAGTCTCTCAAGCCCTACTAGGCTCTTCCACGGGCTTCGTTCCTGACAGGGATGCCATGCCTCCTCAACCCTAACTCTAATTTGTGCATTGAGCCTAATCCTAAAGTACCACTGAAATTTAACTCCAGCCCCTAAAACTCATTATGAAAGCTCTCATGATGGCCCACTCTGTCCCTCAAGCCCTACTAGGCTTTTCCACAGGCTCCATTCCTCACAAGGATGCTATCCCTCCTCAACCCTAATCCTAATTTGAGCATTGAGCCTAACTCTAAAGTACCACTGAATCTTAACAACAGCCCCTAAAAGTCATTATGCAAATTCTCCTCGTTGCCCACTCAGTCTCTCAAGCCCTGCGAAGCTCTTCCAATGGCTCAGTCCCTGAAAGGGATGCCATGCCTCCTCAACCCTAACCGTAACCCTCATTTGAGCTTTGAGCCTCACCCTTAAGTACCACTGAAACTTAACTGCAGCCCTGAAAAGTTATTATGCAAGCTCTCCTGGTGGCCCACTCAGTCTCTCAAGCTCTACTAGGCTCTTCCACGGGCTCCGTTCCTGACAGGGATGCCATGCCTCCTCAACCCTAACCCACTGCCTGCAGGAATTGGGGACCATCATCACCCCACCCAGGGAAGAGGGAGAGCTGCCTGCTGCTGCTGCTGCTGCTGCTTTGCTGCCATCACCACCCTCTGCCTGTTGGACTGCTGCTCAAGTGGAATGCCACGCCCTGCAGTACCAGGTCCCCAGGTACTCAGCCAACTGCTGCTGACATTCTCCACCTGTCCCCCTCCTGGAGGAGGGATACATAAGCCGGCTGGCTGGGGTGTCCTGGGAGAGCCAGTGCCTGCAGAAGGAGGTGACCATCATCACCCCACCCAGGGAAGAGGGAGAGCTGGCTGCTGCTGCTGCTGCTGCTGCTGCTTTGCTGCCATCACCGCCCTCTCTCTGTTGGACTGCTGCTCGAGTGGACTGCCACGCCCTCCAGGACCAGGTCCCCAGGTACTCAGCCAGCTGCTGCTGACATTCTCCACCTGTCCCTCTCTTGGAAGGGGGATACCTAATCCGGCTGGCTGAGGTGTCCTCAGAAAGCCACTTCCTGCAGGAGGAGGGTACCATCATCACCCACCCAGGGAAGAGGGAGAGCTGACCGCTGCTTGTCTGTTTGCTGCTGCTCTTCCCCCCCCCCCTTTCCTTTTCCTTGCCTGGGTTTTTTTGTGGGTCTTGAGCCATGTGCCTGGGAGAGAGGATACAGAGCCAAGTGGGGGGATCTGAGGGGACCCCAATCAGTGTAGTGGTGCGTAGAGGGAGATATGGTGTTGTGAGGAGGATGTGCCAGGTAAGGGGAACACAGCTCAGACAGTTAACGGCTGTGCTATGTTCCAGTCCTCCTCGCAAGGACAGGTTTGTTGGTTGCCCCTTCAGCCAGCCCTCGGGCCTTCGGATGCTGCTTTTAAATGCCAGATTGGTACATAATAAGACCTCCCTCATCCACGACTTAATTGTGGATGAGGCAGCCAATCTGGTATGTATAACCGAGACCTGGGTGGGTAAGCAGGGAGGAGTCAGCATCTCCCAGTTATGCCCACCAGGATACTTGGCTCAGCATCAGGGTAGACCTGAGGGCCAGGAGGGGAGTTGGTCTATAGGAACTCCATCTCCCTCTGCTGGCTCCCTGTCCATGTGACTACTGGTCTAGAATGTTTGTACCTTGTGTTAGGTCAGCAGGACACAGTAGAGATTTTGTGGGTGTACCACCCACCCCGTTGCTCAACAGACTCCCTAGGTGAGCTGACGGAGGTGGTTTCGGGTGTACTGCTGAGATCCTCCAGACTGTTGGTTCTGGGGGATGTCAACGTTCACGCTGAGGGCTCCTTATCCGGGGCAGCTCAAGATTTCATGGTCTTCATGGCAACCATGGGACTGTCCCAACATGCCATTGGCCCAACACATGTAGCAGGGCATATTCTAGACCTGGTTTTCGCAACTGGACATGGAGATGGTGATCTGAAAGTAGAGGACTTTACATCAGTCCCTTTGTCATGTTCAGATCACTGCTTGCTGAGGTTTAGACTTACAACGGCTTTTCCCCTCTGCAAGGGTGGGGGACCTATTAAGATGGTCCACCCTCGGAGGCTAATGGATCCAGATGGTTTCCAGAGGTCTCTGGGGAGCTTTCCGTCTGATAGGGCTGGCTCTCCTTTCAAAACCCTGGTTGATCTGTGGAATGCAGAAATGACCCGGGCGGTTGACACGATTGCTCCTGAGCGCCCTCTCCTGTGTAGATGTCATACGGCTCCATGGTATACTCCAGAGCTGAGAGCAATGAAACAAAATAGGAGACAGCTTGAAGACAGATGGAGACAAACTCCTGATGGATGCAATCAAACACTGGTAAGTGCCTATAGTAAGGTATATTCAGGGGCAGTGAGGGTGGCAAAAAAGCAATACTTTGCAGCCACTATCAAATCATCAATCTGCCACCCAGCAGAGCTTTTCAGAGTTGTCCGGGGGCTATTACATGCTGGCCCCAAGGATGTGGTACAACCATCTGAGGCCTGCTGTACTGAATTTGCTAGGCACTTCCAGAATAAAACCTTGGGCATCCGCCAGGACTTAGACTCCAGTGTTATAGCAGGTGAATCTAGCAAAGTGTCCAGAGCACAGGCTTGTCCTGTTTTCTTGGATGAGTTTCAGTTGATACAGCTCAAAGATGTTGACAAGGTGCTTGGACAGGTTCGTGCAACCACCTCTGTATTGGATCCTTGCCCGTCTTGGCTAATAAAAGCTAGCAGGGATGGAATAGCCGGCTGGGCCAGGGAAGTGATTAATGCCTCTCTGTGAGAGGGAGTGGTCCCAGACCATTTGAAGGAGGCGGTAGTGAGACCACTCCTGAAGAAATCTTCCCTAGACCCCAAAAATCTTAATAACTATAGAACGGTGGCAAATGTTCCATTCCTGGGCAAGATCCTTGAGCGAGTGGTTGCGGGCCAGCTCCAGAAACTTTTGGATGAGACTGATTATCTGGATCCATTTCAGTCCGACTTCAGGCCTAGCTTTGGCATGGAAACAGCCTTGGTCACCCTGTATGATGACCTATGTCGGGAGAAAGGCAGGGGGAGTGTGACTCTGTTGATTCTCCTTGATCTTTCAGCGGCTTTCGATACCATCGACCATGGTATATTTCTGGGACGACTGGCTGAGTTGGGAGTGGGAGGCACTGCATTGCAGTAGTTCCACTCCTACTTGGCAAGTCAGCTCCAGAAGGTGGTGCTTGGGGGACATTGCTTGGCCCTGTGAATTCTCCAGGATGGGGTCCCACAGGGGTCAGTTTTGTCCCCCATGCTGTTCAACATCTACATGAAACCGTTGGGTGCGGTCATCTGGAGTTTTGGAGTGCGTTGTCATCAGTACGCTGATGACACACAACTCTGTTTCTCCTTTTCAGCAGGTGAGGCTGTGGATGTGCTGAACCAGTGCCTGGCTGTATCAATGGACTGGATGAGGGCCAACAAACTGAAACTCAATCCAGACAAGACAGATGCTGTTAGTGGGTGGTTCATGTAACTTTAACAGTTGTAGAGAAAAGGGAATTTCAGCCAGTGTCATTTGTATGCAATTAGTTCCTGGTGATATTCCCCCTTCATCACAACATTTAAAGGTGCAGGCACTATACTAGAGTGACCATATACAAAAGAAGGCAGGCCCCCTGCAACTTTAACTGTTGTGATGAAGAGGGAATTTCATCAGGAACTAATTGCATACAAATTAGGGGTGTGCATCGGATCGGATCCGATCCATGATCCGAATCCGATCCGCCCCAAAATCGGAAAAATCCGATCCGATCCGACCAACCCTCCGATCAGATCAGATCCGCCGAGGTCCGATCCGGATAGGATCGGATCGGCGGATCGGACGCCATTTTGAATGCTTTTTCCCATAGCAAAGTATTGTTTTACAAAAACGCCTATAACTTTTTCATTTTTAATTGCCACACAAGGCAAGCACCTATGTTTCTGAAATTTCACACACATATCAAGCCAAGTGTTACCTGTAATGTGCCCAAGTTTCCTGTTTGTATCTTTAAAAATAAAAAATGGGAGGCATAACTGTATTTACCCCACTACTACCCATTTTTCTAAAATTAATTGCCACACAAGGCAAGCACCTATGTTTCTGAAATTTCACACACATAGGTCCCAAGGTTCCCCCTACAATGTGGCAAAGTTTCATGTGTGTAACTTTAAAAATGACAAAGTTATAGGCATTCCTGGTTATTTATTAAAAAATTAATTGCCACAAAACGCATGCACCAATCTCTCTGAAATTTCTCACAGATAACTATCCCTAACCAGTCTACAATGTGCCCAAGTTTCATCCTTCTATCTTTAAAAATGAAAAAGTTATAGGTGTTTTTGTAAAACAATACTTTGCTATGGGAAAAAGCATTCAAAATGGCGTCCGATCCGGATCGGACATCCGATCCGCGGATCGGGATCGGGTCCGATCCGATCCAACCATCCTACAATCCGATCCGATCCGACCCCCCAGGTCCGATTCCGATCCGCGATCCGATCCGGGGGGGTCAGTGCACATCCCTAATACAAATGACACTGGCTGAAATTCCCTTTTCTCTACAACTGTTAAAGTTACATGAGCCCTGACCCAGATTTTATCTGGTCATCCTACCCTAACCCTAATTTACCATGGAGAACTGACTCCAACTACTAAAACTCCCGGTGGCCTACTCATTCTTTCTAGCCCTGCTAGACCTTTCCACATCACCGGTACATATCTGGGGAGCCATGCCTCCTCAACCTGAACCCGAACCTGAGAATTAATTTTAAACACAATTTACCATGGCGAAGTGACTTCAGCTACTAAAACTCATTATGCAAGACCTTCTGGTGCCCTTCTGATTATTTCTAGCCCTGGTTGTCTGTTCTGCATCCCTGGTTCCTGCCTGTGTTGCATTTATTCATTCCCCCATATTAGTCAATGGGGAGAGCTACAAAGCCTCGGGATTCCAAACTGAGGCTCTGCTTTGGACCTGAGGTGGAGTGGGTTATGCACAAAGTGGTCTGAGATGAAGCGTCCACTTTTCAAAGTGCTGAAGTGGAATTCAAATTGAATATTGTCTTCAGAATGAGCACAAGAACATAACCAGGCGTTTCTTATTAACTAGCAACTAAGGGTGCAATCATCTGCACGTTTAGGCAGAAAAAAATCCTACAGTTCCCAACATTCCCATGGTTGGCAGTGGAATTCTGGGAGTCGTCAGACTTTTTGTGTCTAAACATGCATAGGATTGTGCCCCAAGATCCCTGTTGAGGTTTGTGGATGAGCAGGAATATGAACCTGAGTCCCCTCATTCCTACTGCTTTAACCATTATCCCATGCTGTCCTGTTCATTGATATGGGTGTGGAGGTAATGATCAATCAGATTTTTTTGCCTGAAAACTTAACCACAGCCTAAAAGAGGTTTCTGTGTTTTTAGATTGTGCCTTGTTTTATATATTTTAAAATGATTTCATGGTTTTAATTTTTGTGAACTGCCCAGAGAGCTTCGGCTATGGGGCGATATAAAAATGCAATAAATAAATAAATAAATAAATAACAGCCACAGAAGAAATTCAGCAATGGATTTTTTTTTAAAAAAAATTGAACTGTGAATTATTATTATTATTATTATTATTATTTTAAAAAATGTAAATCACTCTGGGAACATGATTGAAGACTGGTACAAAAATGCCTACAAGAAGTAAATATATAAGTGTGCATGCCTCCAGACACAAAAAAACAGGTGGGCTATCCCCACGGCATTGCTTTCAATAGATTGCATCTGGAAGTGCATCCCATTTATCCTGGGTGTAACCAGTTCTGCCTTACAGACCCTTCCCTTGCTGGGGAATACAATGGAACCCAGAGGAAAGAAAACACAGCATAGCCCATGTTGACTATTTAATTGCCTTCAACACAGTTCCACCCTTGGTGATCTCTCAGTAGGTTCATCATGGTAATCTTTAGAAATATCAGAAGTTACTTCATACCGGATCATATTATTTGGCTACCCAATCAAATGAATCAAAAATGTTTATTGCTCAATCTACAGATCATTGCAACAATATAGTCTAATCTGAGTAGCAGCCAAACTCCAGAGTCTCCGGGAGTGGTCTTTCCCATTACCTGCTACCTGATTTAGTTATCTGGAGATGCCTGGGATTGAACATGGGACCTTTTACATGCAAAGCACTAGCCCTGCCACTGAGGCATAGCCCCTCCCACAAAGCAGCTTACGAACAACATAAAACCAAGCAAATACAGGTGGTGGATATCACTATGTGTAATACCAAAGTATCTTCACACCATATCTTCTGGAAAGAAAGAACCTGTTCAGGGTTGACATCATTGTTCTTAGAAGCTGACTCTGTAAGGGTTGTTGGCCTTGGAGTGAGCTACTAACTACATGCCGCGAAGTAGGAAGGGCTCTGTTTTTCAAATTTCTATTCCTGGAAGTGTAATGTCCTCTGTTTTGTTTATTAAGAAAATAGAACTTGGCTGCCTTGTCCCTTTGGAGGGAATACTCTTTTTATCGCACTGTACTGAGTGAAATATTGATGTTATATTTAAAATGATGGACCAAATACACCATGCCTCTGAGAATAGACATTTTGAAAACCAAACTGCTCTTATTTGGACACAGTTGTTCAGAAACAGGACTGCTCTAGGAGTAGGACAGCTTGCATGCATTTTAGAATAACAGAACTCTTCTAAGTGGGCTACTGTGTAGAACAGCTGGCATTATAATACTGTAAACAGCAATTGCACTGAAAAAATAACTATTGTGTTCTAAGCTTTCTGAAATATGTTCTAAGTGAACAGACTAGAACACCCTTGACATACTGTGACTGTGATTGAAACGTGCCTGCACAAAGATATCCAGGCTTTTAGTTGACATGAACAGCTGACAATATTGAAAGTATGGCTGTACAATGGAATGGAACAAATCTCGGAAGAGGCAGCAAGATTTTCTGTTCCCATGAAATTTGAATTTATTGAAATAAAGTTAACAAAATAAAGCCAACAAAAGAAGAACATACATAACAATAAATCAAGATCACTAAAGAAACAAAGAAATTCATTATTTATAACGCTTAGTTTATAACTGATATGCTTATGGAACATCTGCAGTGACAGCCGATGTAGGAGCTCAATACCTAATGAAAGAGTAAAAATACAAATTATACAGCTTATAAAAGGAGTGTGTGCACGTGTGTGTATTACTGAGAATAAACACAGGCAACTCTACTTGGTTGGAATTTACTATGCATATCTAGGGTTCAGAGCCAAGAAAAATTAACTGAAAATGAAATTCTCTCTGTAGTTTTTATGCATACTGCTGCTGCTTCTCCTCTTCAATAATAATAATAGTAATAATCATCATCATCTATTATGGCAGTGCGCAACAATTTAAAATGGATGGGAAACATCTGGCCCTCCAGATGCTGTTGGACTGCAACTTCCATCATCCCTCACCATTGGCTATGCTGGCCAAAGCTGATGGGAATTGCAGTTCAATGACATCTGGATGGCCACATGTTCCTGGCCACATGTTCCCTGCCACTGTTTTAAAACAATAAAAACTTTAAACAATAAGAAACATAACATTAAAAATAGTAAAGCAGTAAAACAAGTGGATAATTTAAAAGATATAGTTTAATTTTAAAGATGTACAGAAGTCCTGAACAAGTTTAATCAGAAACAAGTCCCACTGTGTTCAGTGGGACTTAACCTGTAATACTGTAGTAGGTATGCTTTGGATTGTAGCCTCAGTGGCTTCTTTTATTGGCTCAGCCCTCAGAACCAATCCTTATCCTGAAGTTATGGATCTGGCTTGCTGACGTCCCTTCCTTACATTCTTCCCCCATCCCAGTCTGCCCAAACTCTAAAGTCAGCAGCAGCAGCCCTTTTCAGTGGTAGCCCCCGTACCTCTGGAATCAATTTCCATAAGGAATTTGTCAAGCCCCTTTGTAAGTTTCTGGAAGGCTCTGAAGACTCATTTGTTTTTGCTGGCCTTTCCATAGTCCATAGTCTGCAGGTTTTATTGGTGTTATCTGTTTTTATAGCATTATTATTGAACACTTATGGATTGGTTTTGTATTGAATTTGTTTTTCGCATTGTTTGTATTGATTTTATTTTGCATGCCGCTCTGAGAAGGTTCTGCAAAACCATTGCAAAATCAGTAAATAAATTCAAGAACCTGAAATCAGAAGTGGAAAAAGTATGTTCATATTGTAAAATGAATATCCTGTTTTTCAGAAACGATTGTATTCAAAATCATGGAAATGCAACGTGAGTAAATTACTGTGTGCAGGAGAGACAGAGCAAGTTTTCTCTCTGTTTTTGGATTTGGAATGTACATTTTTATCGGTGAACGCTTTGCTTGCATGGCAGAAGACATTATCGCTGTACCCAGCCCCTAATGAGATTACAAATTAGCAGCCTAATAACTCTGTGCCTCCTGAAGCAGGAAATGGGTGATGTCTGAGTGTCTGGCCCATTGTGCTTTGGCCGATCTTGCTAGGTGCATGTTTACATTTAACTAAATGTTTTCTGGTTTATCTTGAGCTAGCCTTCTGCTTCCAATGGGTCTGCCTTTCCATCATTTAGTGGATATGTTGGTTTTCTTTTTTTGTTTTCATGTTATCCTTTGTCTTTGTGTGTGTGCGTGTGTGTGTAAAAATTACCCAGGCTTCTGCCCTTTGCCCCATGGGACTGTAAACATTTCACCTGAGAGCCTATTGAACTCATTCATATGACGGCTGCCTGTATAATGTGTGCATGTAGCACAAAGCTGAACCAATCATCTTCTCCTTCGCAAGCTGTGGACCTTTATCTGTTCTGTATCAACTGCAACAATACCCATCTTGCTATTCACTCTTAAAACGCTGTCAGGCAATTACAGTAAAAAATGATAAAGGAAAAAGGAAACATGTTTGATAAAAACGTTTCTAAAAAGATAAAAGCAATAGTCTTCGGGTTTAAAGGCAAACAAATTTATTATGGCATAAATCTTTGTGGACTAAAGTCCACTTCATCATATGCATCAAGTAGCATTATGTTTTCCTAAATTGGTAGGTATGGTTGTAATGTAAGCAGCAAGGCCAGAGGGAGATTAAATGTAAAAAGTACAGATTGTGATAATTCTTGCATTTCATTTATTTATGTATTAATTTGTTTATTTACAAGATTTATATACCACTCTACATCCAATAAAAGGTCCCAACAGTGAACAATAAAAAGAGGAGAAATTATGTTGTTGTTGATGATGATGATGATGATGATAGTAATAAATAGTAATAGAATTAAAACCTTTAAAACCAGATATACTTGCCTACTTAGGGTAATACTCTGGGCCTATTCAGACAACACGCTAAGCCATGATTAGGTCGTTAACCTTTTTGCAGCAAATGGTTAATGGGCATGTTTAAACCATGGTTATGTAGCCATTATGGTTAGGAATGGTTCACACGACATGCTAAACCATCATGTTTAGGTCAAAATGCTTAACTACTATGACTTAGCATGCTGTCTGAACAGGGTGTTTATGTATCTGATAGTGTGGACTTTAGTCCTTGAAAGCTTATGCCATGAAAGCTTATGCCATAATACATTTGATAAGTCTTTAAGATGTCACAAGGTTCTTTGTAGGTTTTTTTTCTGCAACAGACTAATATGGCTATTTCTCCGGGCGGTGGGGTTCTCCCAAAGATAGTCAGATATTCCAAATGATATGATTTCCTATTGGTTTGATGCTCACAGGATAATATTCAGCGGAACATGTTATATAGTTTGTTTAATTGAACACATTATTAATGTTTGCAGAAATCTAAACCTAATTCACTTCAGTACAAATATTACAATGATCTATTATTTTAAAAATATTAAGATACAGATGTAAGGATTCTCAGTAGTTAGAAGAATTGAATTTAATTGTGTTTGGCCCAGATGATTTCAGCTCTTTTTGTATATCAGCCTTCCTCAACCTGGCTCCCTCTATATGTGTTGGACTACAGCTTCTATCATCCCCAGCCAGCACAGGTTGGGGAAGGCTGCTGTACATGAATGGGTAGACCACTTAGGGTACAATCCTATGTATGTTAGCAAGGAAAAAGTCCTACACAACTTACGGTATTCTCCAGCCAGCTGGGCATTATGGGACTTTTTCTTTCTAAACATGCATAGGATTGCACCCTTAAAGAACAAAACATAACATTAGCAGACTTCAGTTTATCTCATGCAGGTACGAGGAGTATGGTGCCTTAGATAACAGAAAATTGGGGCATCAAACTAATGCAACCACACCCCTAAATGTCTTCCTTTTCTTCCAGCAAAGGAAACTGAAGCTGCACCACCACCTCCAGAATATTCAGGCCCAGGTTATCCACCTGCTCAACCCCAGTATGGTTATCCACCTGCCCAACCCCAATTTCATCAGTATGCCCCTGGAGCTGCTATTCCAGGTAGGTAGGTTGGTGGGGGTGTATGAGATTTATGAAATAAGGATATTCAGAATGGGTTCAGAAACTATTTTACACTTGCACACCGAGCATTTCAGCATTAAGGAAAAACAACTGCAACCTTAATATTTCTTCTTCTTCTGGGATCTGTTGGTGTTGATTATGGCTCCTTTAGATGGCGACCAATGGGGACCATGTGATTTGTAATTGAAAACTTCTACTCTTAGCAATGCTTCATAAAATTAAATGAAATTGCACCATGTAGTGATACGCAATATCCCATGATAATTTTAAATAGTGTATTATCTCTGATCTTTTTAAAAGTGAGATTACTGCAGAAAGGTGCTGGAGATGTCCTGGGGGTTGACGGCATAATGTAAAGGACCCAAAACTTCTGTGAGTGGCCAATCATGAGTGTGCAATAAATCACTCATGTAGAGAAGCTCACAGAGACATTTTACAGCCCACCTTTTCTCCACATTTCTGCCTCTTCCAATTTTATCCTCACCACTATTCTCTGGGATGACTTTGGCAGAGAGACAGTGACTGGTCCCAGCGAGAGCTTCATAGCTGAGTGGGGATTTCCCCCCCTTTAGCTTTGTCTCACACTAGCCACTACACCACACTAGTTCTCAACTAATAACTGCTTTGTTGCTAATATGTTCAGAATTTTATAAGCATCCCTCCGCACCTGATAATACAACTACCAGAAAACAACTTCTGCAATTTCTTGCAGAAAGCCCTGCAGTTGCAATCATAACTGAGAAGAAAATGGAATTATGATGTCAAATTATATTCTGAATTGGTTTTGAACTGAAACGACAAGAGGTTCCGTCCCTGGGTCTCATACTAGCATCTTAAGCATCTGCCAGCAAAGAAGTAGTGTTTCTAACATAACGGGGGGGGGGGGGGGGGGAACCTGTTGCATAACAAGAGCGGAGCCTGTTGATTTTTAATTTAAAACCTGTGTAAACAGTAATTAGTGTGCCCTCTAGTGGATCTTCCAGCCCTTTGCTGAAATGCAAAGTCTGTGATTGCTTTATGGGAAGTAGATTTTTTCCAGTTAATGCAATGATTTTTAGTTGAAGGTTGGGGGGGGGGGAGGATAACCTTGCAAACTTGAGTTAGAAACTATAATAAAGAATATATTTTTTAATTTATTTCTGGTATTTTTAAATTTCCTCTGCCAGATTATCCAAGATGGCTTACAACAATAAAACCAATAGAAAGACAAATATAAAACACTAAAACTACAAGAATTAAATAGCAACATTGATGGATCTTCCCAATTTGACTGTATATCAACATGGATGATGATTTTTCTGTACTCATGGGCAGACACTGTCTCATCTTGGCATATTAATATTCCCCAAGCATCCGGGTTGCAATGTGGTTTCAGCAAAGTTTAGGTGCAAGGTAGTTTTCCTAGCTGGCAATATAGAGAGGTCTCCTTGATTCTTTTCTTAGCCATCTCCGTTTAGCGCCATTGTTTCCCTCTTTACCCATGGCTTTTCTGGAACCCATTGCTGCCCATGTGCCAATCGTTTGTTTCTTTTCCATCTTCCTTTTCCTGCCTAGTAATAGTGGGTAATAGCAGAACTGGATAAGGTGGCCACAAATCAGGCTAGAAAAAAAAAGACATTGGGACAATGCAGACAATCTGGGACTGCAATAACATCACGTGGATTCTCTATATCATAGAGGCTACAAAGATTGAGGCTGCTTCCAGATGGAGGGTTCCTAGCATTTAGCAATCCAAAAGCATTGCACAGCTATTTCGTCTTTTCCTCCTTAGCAGATTTTTTTTCCTAATAAGAAAAAAAAATGGAAGAGGTGGTGGAAAAACACCAGAGTGGTACAGGTTTAATACGAAGTGTCGCCCCACCAATAAAATTCCATGAATTTTGAAGTAGGCTCATTACACATTAAAAGCCTTGCTTGGAAGCAGTCTGAGTGGAGAATCATATTCGTTCTGGAGAAAACTGCCTGGTATGGAAGCAACACACGATGCTATTGGAGACTAGTGGTTCTCATGTCACAGGGGCAGTGAATCTGGCCCGGGTGAAGCTGCAAAACTCTCTGGCTTGGCTCCTTTAGAGTTCTGAATGGTTTTGACTGAAACTCGGAGCAGATTCACCACCTTGCTGACATTGGAGCCAGCAGCCTCCACTGCATGATGCAACTAATAAACTCCATGAAAGTGAAACCATGAAATGGATTTTATGACTGCTCAAGCCCTATAGTCCCCCACCCCCCATAGAGTTTGCTGATCCCGCTTCCTCTGGGGCATCCCCGTCACCGATGTAGGCTTCCCGCGCAGGGTTCTGAATCGCATAGGCATCCTGCACATCTAGAACCGACTCTCCACGTCAAACTTTTCTCTCCAACAATTGGAGGTTAGCATGGTCAGGTGACAGAAATACAATGGAGGGGGTGGGGCCCCTCATGCAGTGGAGGCAAAGCGCCTGAAGAGGGGGGGAAGTTCTCTTTCGATTACTACTGTTGACTGCCTTCAAAATTCTAGAAATTAAAATAGTTTTTTGGTATTTGTTTTCAGTGTTGTCGTTTTTACTGCTTCCAGGATAATGTTCTTCAATTTTCTTAGGTCAGCTAGTGGCTTATGGACCTCAACCATTTCAAGGAGAGCTTAATGCACCTGCACCTCCACCTGTAATATGGATGCCAGCACCACCTCCAGTGCCCAAATGCCCTCCTGGATTAGAATACTTAAGCCAGGTATATCCTGCTCTTATTTTCACTTTTATTTCATTTTTATCTGGTCCACAATGAATTTAATTCTGGTAACCCAAATTGGGGATCAGTAGCCAACAACCCTGCCAGCCAGGCAGCTGTAGTATTTTGCTCCCTAAAATAACCAAACTTTCAAAGCACGTTTCCCCTATTAAATCAGTTAACTGTTGTTATTAAAGGACTGCTTTCATATATTTTACTGTGCATCTTTTCCTGTGCTGTTTATGTTTGTTTGTTTGTTTGTTTGTTTTCCTTTTAGCTTTGTAATCTGCCCAGGAAACTTTTATTATTGGGCAGATCATAAAAACAAATAAATAAGTCCAATTGCAAGTTGTGAAGCCTTGAGCAAGCGCGTAACTATTTGCACAGTAATTAGTACCCATGTGTATGTTCAGATGCCCCCTGGAAACACAATGAGAAGAAAAGAGAAAAATGCTAAAGACCGAGGGATTTCTTTGACATATTCACCACTCTTCAGTTTATGTCTTACCTCTTCAGCAAAGCAAGTGGCTGCAATGGAAACTTCGCAGAAACCCCCATGCCCAAGCGCATGAGGGGGCCCTGAGCAAAGTGCCCATTGCAGCCACTTATATTGCTTGTCCTCTATCTGTGGTCTCTAGTGGCAGTGGAGGCTGGTGGCTCTGGTGTCATGGGGTGGAGAATCCGCTCCGGGTTTCAGTCAGAGCTCTAAAGGAGCTATCCAAAGTGCTGGACCCCACCCCTCAAATAAGTCCCACACCTTGGATAGCTCCTTTAGAGTTCTGACTGAAACCCAGAGTGGATTCAGCATCCCACTGATATCGGAGCCACCAGCCTCCACTGGCTAATGGGTTATCTGTTGCTGTGACAGTGCTCTGGGCAGCTGGGTCTAGCCATCCTTTAAATTTCCCACAATGCCACAGAGTGATGTTAGGCTGTGGGCATTGTGTGAAATTAAAAGGGCAGGTAGATCCAGTGGCCTGGACCCCTCTGAGTGCAGGGAAGAAGAAGAAGAAGAAGAAGAAGAAGAAGAAGAAGAAGAAGAAGAAGAAGAAGAAGAAGAAGAAGAAGAAGACATACTTAAAACATGTCCAATAGTCAGGAAATTCCTGAATCAGTAAAAGACAGCATGACTTGGCAAAACCCATCATATTAATCTATAAAAAATGCCATGAGCAAGACAAGAGAGGAGACTAATAATAATAATTATAATAATAGGGTCCAGATTAGGCATCAGTAGTGCTGGGGCTCTGGCAACACAACAGCCTAAGGATGCCAGGTGCTGAGTGCCTCATTCTCTCCCACACATGGATACCGTGGTTTTAGGGATTGTGATGCTTCTATTGAAGAACTGTTTAGATATAACACAGAAAAGAGCTGAATGGGAAAGAATATTGTCGACAGTACAGACACATTTAATGAATGCGGGTAGTAATACACTGAGATATTTGACGTGCCGGTCTCCTTTTTTTCATGTTTGGAAGAAAACGTATAATGTGAAAACTTGCAATTGTTTTTCTTGATGGTAAAATGTTTATGGTTTGAATTTGGCCTCCCTCTGGAATCTGAATATAAAATCCACTTGAAAGTACAGGATAAGAATCAGAGCTGTGCGCAAGTGGCCTCTTGAAATTCTCCACCCTATTTGTGGGCAGAGAAATTGGGCAGACAATTTCACTGAATTTCTCCAGAGGGAGGAGATATTCCCCAGTAATTGCTCACAGGGAAACGTCACCATCAGCAAGGGTTGTCGAAGATCTTCTTTCTCCCCCCCCCCCCCCATGGTTTTTGGTTTTTCTATACTGCCACTGCAAGTAGCAACGGCATCAACCATGTTGGCAGCCTGGGCCCTATTTTGCATCCTCCACAGTACCCCATATACCTAGCATTATTATAGGGCATGGCAGGGGGTGGGGAAGGGACTGCAGGCACCTAAAAAAAAATAATGGTGATGAAAATTTGGAGAAAAATCTGCAAAGTGTCCATGTCTTCTGAGAAATTTTGGCTTAGCTCTATTATTTATTTAGTACATTTCTATACCACCCCATAGCCAAAACTCTCTGGGTGGTTTACAGGGTTCAGCACCTTTTCTAGGGTCTTCCATATGTTACATTTCTGAGGGATTGTTGTGAATGCAGCTTGTCTCTAATACAGGTGCTGGCAATCCCTCCCTTTCCCTGAAAGTCCTGTAGCAGGTGTGACGAGGAGGCAGTGTTGCATCCAGCTCCAGGGAAAGGGTGGAGCTAAAGCTGTGCCAAAATCTGTCCTCCAATTTCCTGAAAGTTTTCTTCCCCTTGAAAGAAGCTTCCATTTTTCTGCCTCATTCTCGGGGCATTTTATGATTCCTTTTGAATGTGCATCGGTTGTGTTTTTGACTGAGGTGGCTGAGGGTATTGTATTTTTCTTTCTATTGAACATCTCACCATTGTTCTGCAGCCTCCCAGGCTGCCTGCACTTCCTGATCTGAAAAGGCTCTATAGGACGAATAAATTGACAATGTGTTCCCTAGGGCGGGAAACCAAGGAGGCCACAGGATGTCAGAGAGATGATTGCAAATGAAAGACAGGATACTTGGCACACTGCTTGGCTATCTGCTATGTATGGTAAGGGTAAAAACCCAAGATCCAACCCATGAAAATTTCTCAAAAAGAAATTCTCCTTTGAATTTCTTTTCGAAAGCAACTTCTTTTCTATCAAATTGAATGAGAATGGTCAAAATTCTCATGGGAGGACATTTGGCCCAACACTAATAAAAATGACATAGCACTTCATTTCATATCAATCATGGAAAAATACTTAGCCAGAAAACAGCCTTCCTCGGCCTGGTGCCCTCCAGATGGTTAGGACTTCAACTCCCCTCAGCCACAGCCAGGATGCCCAATGGTCAGGAATGCAAGGAGTTATGGTCTAAAACATCTGAAAGGCACCAGGCCTTCCATAGAACATTTAAGAATTGCATTGATGTAATTATTTTGTCACAAGTGTCAATTTTTAAATCATTGTAACAGATGGATCAGATCTCAATTCAACAGCAGATGGAACTCATGGAAAGTAAGTATCTTGCTATATTGCTTCAATAATTATTGGGCATACAATAATTATTACAAGTTGTAAATGCTTTGCTTTATGAATCTGGGATATTTTTGTGAGTGGGTATATGGATATTTGTAATTCATTTATTTATTAAAATCCATTTGTTAGACTCAAGGCACCAAAGAAGAAAAAGCAAACAGAACAAATTACACAAACCAGCAGGAACAGGTGGAGAAAAAAAACCTAGCACCAGAAAAAACAAATTAACTGGTTGAATTTAAGGTCAAGCAGAAGATATGAGGTTGCTTGTTGTTGTTGTTTTCAAGAAAGGGTAAACAAGGCTAGCATCACTGCAAGAGTAAGAATCTTTCTTCAGCACACTTTCTCTCACTTCTCTTGGGATGCAATCCTATACATGTTTAGACAGAAAACATCTTACAACTCCCAGCATCCCTCAAGTCAGCTATGCAAGGTGGGGCATGCTGGGAATTGTAGGACTTTTTTCTGTCTTAACATACATAGGATTGCACTTTTACTGCGACAAGGTCATCGTTGCATCTTATTATGACATGTAGGGCTTCTCCACACCAGAGTTTTATCGGGGCTTCAACTTCCAAATTCTTTGTGGGATTAAGATTGCTCCTTCTGACGCACTTCCATTTTCTCCTCCCAAAAGATTTCTTTTCTCTTCAATATATTCCAGTGTACAGCTATTTAGATAGCTCATTAAAAAGGATAAAGTTCAGAAAGCATGGGAGAGGCTCTGGAGGTTGACAACATCATGTGAAGGACCCGCAAAATTCCATGAGTAACCAATCTCAATCACAGGCTAAAAGCCCAGTGTGGAGAAGCTCCTAGTCAACTAGTTAGGCACTTGGAGAGGTGATAAGATGAGATGTAACCATTTGCATACTATATGTCTTCATATATTCATGAAATTGACAGAGAAGGCTTTAGGGCTGCAGACCAGAGGCTGGACATGGTAACTGATTCTTTTCCTTAACATTATTGACAAGTGTTTGAAACAACTCAACAGCTGTATTGTTGTTGTTTCCTTTTCAGTGATAAGCGGCTACGAAACTTGCAACAGATATGAAATCAAAAACTCTCTGGGGCAGATGGTGTACTTTGCAGCTGAGGAAAATGATGATTTCACCATGAATGTGTATGGGGCATTGCGGTCATTCACCATTAAGCTCTTTGACAGCACAAACCAACCAGTCATACAACTGTCAAGGTCTTTCCAATGTTCCATTTGTTGTTGTCCTTGTGTGTGCTGCTTGCAAGAGGTAAATAATTCATCTTTCCTTGAGCGAGTCCTTTCATTCCCCTCCCCTTAAATTAGTTTTTGTGACCATCAACAGGATCGCCTTTTGGGATTCCTCCATCTGCAACTTTATAGAAATTTCATTGGTCTTCTAGGTTAATTTGTATTTTTGCTCATATGGTTTCAATCATTTCAGTATTTTAACTATGGGGACTTTCTTGATTTGTTTGGATTATGAACATGTGAGCCTGCCCTGTTTGTAATCTTGAATGCAAGCATGAGAAGGAGTACACCAAAAATGATTGCAAATCACTGAACACTTACTTGGATTTGATTTGCGCAACTTTCCCCATTCAATTTGTGCAAATTTCTAAATCAGCCCTGCTTTAGCCTATGGGGAAATTCACGCAACTTTGATATATGCAAATTTGGGGATTTTTGCACAACTTTCACGGTCAATCACTGTTTCTTTCGCACAATTTTCCCATTCATGCAAAACGAGTAGCAGTCCCAAACACAAAGATAAATCAACCATGAGATGTATGGTGAGCTTAAACAGCACTTATTTCCTATGGTTTTCTATCACAGGGAAATTCAGCCTGCATTAATGGGCTGAGCCACAGTAAAGTTCCTGACACTTGGGAACTTTACCAATTTTGTTTTGTGCAAAATGGTGGCAACAGGTGGCAGCAGGAGTTGCCATCACTGTCCACCACCATTTTGCACAAAAAACTCTACTGGCCAGTTGTGCACAGCAGCAGGATCACTGTGTGCAAGTCTTGTGTCCTCTCTCTTGTAGGGTGACCAGATAAAATCCAGGTCAGGGCTCATGTAACTTTAACAGTTGTAGAGAAAAGGGAATTTCAGCCAGTGTCCTTTGTATGCAATTAGTTCCTGGTGAAATTCCCTCTTCATCACAACAGTTAAAGTTGCGGGGGCCCTGCCTTCTTTTGTATATGGTCACTCTAGTATAGTGCCTACAACTTTTAACTGTTGTGATGAAGAGGGAATTTCACCAGGAACTAATTGCATACAAATAACACTGGCTGAAATTCCCTTTTCTCTACAACTGTTAAAGTTACATGAGCCCTGACCTGGATTTTATCTGGTCACCCTACTCTCTTGTCCCCGCTATGCGCAAAATGGAGGAGGAGACTATGGCGGCAGCAGTGGCAGCATGACAGCAAGGGGAGGAGGATGCATGAGGGGGATGTCCTCTCACTCCTGCCCTCGTTGTTGCACTACTGGAAAATCTGCCAGCTGTCCTGACTCACTGAGGGCCAAGTCGAGCCAGTTGGCGGATGTCAGACAGGAGTCTGGGAGTGGGGAGGTTTCGAACCAGCAAAGCTCATCAAGCTCTACCCCCCATCCCTAGTTCTGAGGCTGCATTGCCAATTTTAAATGGATCAATGTTAAAAAAAAATGCAAGATTGTGTGTTACATTTCAGACTATTAAAGGCTTGTGACGAGTGACTGCAAAACATGTGAGAGTTACGCACTCATTTCTGCACGCACTCCTTCTTTCCCAGGAAAATATTTTGAACTAAGGCAGGGGTTCTCAAACTCTTGCCCTCAGGGGCTCCTTGAGAGAGATGAAAACGTTTGAGGCCCACCAGTCACAAACTTGCAATACAAGGGCAGAGCCAGTCAGAAAACAGCAGCAGATGCAGATGGAGTTTGGCCTTGTGAGCTGGCAATGACTGATAAAAATAAAATTATATTGATATCGAATTCCTCTTTGGAAATGGCTAAGAGTGATTTCCTTGTAGCAGCAAGTTCCATAATTTAACTTCCCTCAAGTTAAGTAACAGACTGTTAGGGCAGGTGCTGCAGACCCCAGTAATAGTTGGCAACCATGGAGGTGGCCACTTCAAGAAAACCTTATATAAGCACTGTGAGGCAAGGGTGGGGAACTGACAGCAAAGCAGCTTTGGCTAATGATAACCCTGCAGGTCCATGTATGCAAGGCCAGATCCAGAAGTATCAAACTAATCAAAATGGCAAATCTTTAGTACCTTTAGGACAGGCAAATGTTACTGTAACGATGCATACATATATGAGCTCTGAAGGGAATCTCCCTAAATGTGGTCAGATCACCAGCCCAGGGGTTAGACCAGGAATATCTTAACTTTTAGGAAAGACACAATTTTTAAAAATATCTGCAAGACCAGCTCTCCTTTGATTAAGTTGCCCATTCAAAATTGCCCCACTTTGCATTTGTGATGGCTCTGGCAATGAGTTGTGTCAACCCCATTGTTTTCAGTACAGAACGGGTTCTTGTCATCACCGGGGATGGCTTTGTCATGTTAGACCTGGCACCCATTGCATCTTTGAAGCTCTTATAAAAAGGGTGTAAGAGCACCAAGCCCTGAACCTTCAGGGTGCCATGTTGGTTTGCCATTCATTTCTGTTTGTGGCGGTTGGATCTGTAACATACTGGGACCTCACTACTGAAGTCATCCTGGTCTCCCGCTATCAACAGGATTCCGACCCGCTTTTTGAAATGTGGCAAATTCTGGAGTTCTGTGGACAAACCCAGTTGCCTCCAGTGGTTCATGGACCAAGCCCGGAGAGAGATCCTCCAAAAGGCACAGAACGCTGTCATTCTGCCACCTGGCTCCACCACTACAACACCTTTTAAATACACATTTTTCTTTGCCCAATGAAATATAGAGGAGTTCCAGTGCACCCCAAAATTACAGTGTCAGGAATGTGTTACTCAAACCCAAGGAGATGTGTTTTTATTATATGTCCAGGATGGCTTCATCTGTGAAATGTAGCCACCTACTTTGCACCCCCTTTTCTATTGGTCTTGGTCTGTGTGTGTGTGTGTCTAAGTGTGCAAATCCAGTCTAATTTTGGAGAATATGGTTGGAGCTTAGCCATATAGGGGGAAGAATTGCGTCCAGGGCTAGATCTACACGACTGCTTTATAGCGGTATTGAAGTGCACTGATAACTCTGTCAAGTCACTATGATCCCATCATGATAACGCTATATCCCTCTTGTGCATTTATACCTTGTGTTTTGGATAGTGTGGAATAAAAAGCAGGAAGTCACACTATGAAAGCAGTATATGGAATGTGTGATGGGCCCCAACACTTATCAGTGCACTTCTATACTGCTCTAAAGCAGTAGTGGAGATCTAGCCCTAGTGGATCGCCAATCCCTTTATTGTTCCATGGAAGCCCATGAATTCTTATTTGTGTGTTTCTGCACTAGACAAAAGTATAAGATTAGCCTTCATTCTAACTGTGCTGCATTTTTCTTATAGCTTGAAGTTCAGGCCCCTCCAGGCACAACCATTGGCTACATTAAGCAGAAGTGGCACCCCTGGCTGCCTAAATTTTCTATCCAAAATGAGGTCAGAGAAGATGTACTTAAAATGACTGGGCCTTGTGTACCATGCCGCTGTTTTGAGGATATTAATTTTGAGGTAAACACATTCTAAAAAGCTGAATTTCTTTGTTTCTTAGCAAGACCTTGATGCTGAGAATATATTGTATCTGAATGTTAATTGCATTATAGTCATAGAGCTGGTTCACACCTAATGACAATCCATGGATTGTTGGGCACGAGTAGGAGTGAGTGAGTTCCTGGTGCTTTCATTACTTCCACTTTCAGTTAATAACCTATGATAGTCCCATTCATAGATTGTTAGCACGACATCCAAACCTGGACACTCTGGGTTGTTTCATGGTTAAACAACCCAGAGTTAACCCACCAACAAACCATGGCTACCTCTGGGTTGTTTAACCCCTAAACAACCCAGAATGTCCAGGTTTGGGTGTCACACTAACAACCTACGAACAGGGTGATCATAGGTTGTTAATTGAAAGCAGAAGTGATGACCACAATGGAGATGGCGCACTTGCTCACTTCTACTGGATCTCAGCAATTACTTACAAATTGACATTACATGCAAACCAGGCCAATGAGTAGACTCATAGGAGCTGAGTGACAGTCCCAGAGCACAGCTGCCTGCTTTGCTCCAGCTCTGCAAAAGTATTTTGTTTTATCTACTTACTTATTTGGCTTTTCTTCAATGCCTTTTACAAAAATTCTCTAGGTGCTGTACGAATTGTACAATCAAACATTACAATGAAAATCCATCATACAAATCTTTTTAAAAATCCTAAGATTTTTGTATTGTAATTGCATACAAATTTGTCATTTGTATGCAATTAGTTCCTGGTGATATTCCCTCTTCATCACAACAGTTAAAGTTGCAGGGGCCCTGCCCTGTTTTGTATATGGTCACTCTAGTATAGTGCCTGCACCTTTAACTGTTGTGATGAAGAGGGAATATCACCAGGAACTAATTGCATACAAATGACACTGGCTGAAATTCCCTTTTCTCTACAACTGTTAAAGTTACATGAGCCCTGACCTGGATTTTATCTGGTCAGCCTACTCTGTTGTAGTCCAACACATCTGGAGGACACCAGGTTTGAGAAGACTGGTTTACCTCATCCTGCCAGCTAGTGATGTAAACAACAAACAGGCGGATGTCAACCCAAAGGAGCATTCCTCTAACAATTCCTCTAAGGCTCAGATGCTTCATGACGCAATGGTTATTTATTGGCATCAACATTGTTACTTTTTGATTGATGTTGATGTAGATTTGTTGAAGACAAATTGTGTATGATAATAGCACTTTACATGAATTGGTTTGGGTATATCAATATTTTTAATTATTAGTACTATGTATTATTATGCACTTTCTATTTTAATAAGTTCACTATGCAGCTTAGCAGGCATTTTATTTCATTGGATATTTACTCTATAAGTATAATTTTTAAAAAAATTAAAAAGAAAAACTTCAGTGATTTTTTCCCCTCATATCTCTTTTTTTCAAACAAACAAACAAACAAACAAACAGGTGAAATCAATAGATGGGAAATCTACAGTTGGAACAATTTCTAGGAAGTGGACTGGCATGGCCAGAGAAGCAGCTACAGACACTAGCATCTTTGGAGTTCAATTCCCAGTGGATCTTGATATTAAAATGAAAGCCATCGTGATTGGGGCTTGCTTCCTCCTGGTAAGTCTTATGTCTTGGATGTTACAGTCCATTTAAACCAGGGGTACAGAACTTAGTTCCGACCGAGAGCCAAATTCCATTTTGGAGAAGCTCCAAAGATGAAATAGGATGGGGCCAATGATAAAAGGGACCCGGCCAAAAAACTAAAAACACCAGTGTATTTTAGTGTAAAGCTCTTACTGTCAGTAACTGAGCCTTAGGAGAGGCGTGCCAACCTTTTAGAATGTAGAACAAATGATCAGTAGTTGGAGCATGGGAAGGGGCTGTGGCCTTCTGGAGAAACCTGGAGGGCCACATTTGGCCCCCAAAACTGAGGTTCTGCAACCCTGATTTAAACTAATGGTGTGATCTTCTGGTCCTCTGCACTGAAGCATTGGCTCAAGGGAGGCCAATGCTTCACCAACCAACTCCTTCTGTGGCACATTGAGGACCTGTGCCTCTCCCTAGCTGGTGATCTTATAATGACAGGAGACAGGGAGGATGGTACTAGTATATGAGAACAATGCAGGGAAAATAAAGTGATTCCTTGACATTGCAAGCTCTGGCATACCAGCATAATTCATTGCCTATGCTGAAGTAGTGTGACATGTACATAAAGTTCACATTATCCAGCTGCTTTTACTGGAAAATCACTGGAGAAAAGTGCTTTCAATGCAGAGATGCGGGAACTAGGGAGAAGAAGGCAGGAAGCCATGATCAACGGATTATATGTTGAGAGCAGAGAGCTGGCTTCAGGTTTCAGGAAATGCTCTGATGGAACCACCCAAACCAATGAGGAGGTAGGCTCCTCCTCTCCATTTATTTATTTCTGTTGGATGTGAGGGGTAGGCAAGCATAGCCTCCTAGTGGTGGTGGTGGTGCACTTCCACTGAACACCAGGTAGCCATGGTATAATGGTCTGCTATGCACCACTGTGACATAGCATCACTCTGGGGCAAGGTGAGAAGTTGCAGTAGTGTCCACCTAGTGCTCATTGGAGTGCCAGAACAGGAGCTGGGGCCTTCAGGGTCAACAACACCAGGCCTTTAGCCACTGTCCAAGGATAATTCCTTATGATTCCAAGCTTAGTTGAGAGAATGGATTCTGGCTTATGTGTGAATACAACAGAACATGTAGGAAGTAGACTTTGCCTTAAAATTTTGTTCTGCTACAAGTCATTGAATTGGCATAGAAGCTTATATAAGAATTCAGTAGTGTAAGGCTTACTACTTGAGATGTTCCAGACCAATTTTGCTCTTTTTTGTTTTAAATGGAAGCTTGAGCAATATAGACATGCAGAAAACTTTGAAAGTTTGAAAAGGTTTGAAGCGCGAGCTTTAATGGCAATTCATTTCCTCCACACCAAACAGGCTGGGCAGTCCCTCCGCAAGCAGGATGATGGACAGCCTTGCTCAACCAATCAGTGTGGCACGACAGCAGGCCGCAGGCACCTGCCTTCACAGGCCGTCATTGCCAGCGGGTGGGGGGGGGGAGGAAAGAGGTGGCCAGTCAGGGTGTATGAGGAAGGGGGCGAGGCCACACTGCAAACAAAGAGGGGGGAATTCACTGTGCATCACCCACATTTGCATTATTCATGAGCCCTTCTGTGGAAAGAAGCAGGACTACTAGAATCCATGGCTACTTGGGCTTTACTCTAGTACAGGTCGGAGACACTGTCACCTCTTCCCCCAGTCTTTCCCACACATTCACCACACAAGGTTCTATGGATCACATTTTAGATGTGGTCCCATCTTAATGCTTTTCGAGGTAGTTGTTGTACAAATAAAAATAAAGACATTGCTCGATTTTTAGTATGGAGTTGTACAATGAATATATTTTTCGTTTGCTACTTAGGACTTCATGTTTTTTGAACGGCAAGGAAACAGGAACAGGCATAAGAGGCCAACGGGGGTGCATGGTGCTCATCGGACGCATGGTGTACATGGTGTACATAGGATGCACGGTGCACATGGTGTACATGGGATGCACGGTGCTCGTCGGCATGGGCATCGCAGACGTTGACTCAAACCAAGTTTGCACTATGAACACCTCAAAGTAACCATGTGACTATATGGCTTTTTTGCTAAAGTTACAAATGCAACATATATGAAGAATGTTAGGTTTCCGCCCCCACACCCTTTAAAGTTGCTTTATTTCTATAACTTACAAGTATGGCTGTAGTTGTTATACCACTTATGTCATACTATTCCGAGTACGTAACTCAAAGGATTACAAAATACATTTTTCAACGGTATGACTTTGATGCAGCAGGATGGCCGTGTGTATGTACTATAATTATAAGTGTATGTAGATAATATGAACTGTACTAACATTCCAGACTCCCAGCTGTCAGCAGCAGATGGCGGGGCAAAAATCTGACTTGCTATTGTTGCTACTGCCACCACTGTTAAAAGGCCTTGACGTGACAGTAGCCAAGTATGTGTCTAAATTCATTTCTCCAAGTTTACTTTTAAGAATTTTCTTCTACGTGATTATTCAAACGTTCGTCAGGATTATGTACTGAATTGATCCGCCTGTTTTGTGCAGTGGTAATTTTGTTAACCATGTTGTGTGCATTCCAGTTGTCATACAACTAACATATTAGATAAATAAACAAGGCAAATAGCAATGATACCTCTTTGACTTTGAGAAGTCCCTTTAAAGAACAAAATTGGATATTCCATTCAGACACATAGGCACCCTATAAAGGTCATCTCTGCTCAGTAGAAAGTTTCCGAGCATCGATTGCCCATATCAGTCTACTCCAGTATGCAAATGGCTTATGCTATGAAAAAGAACAGAGACTCTGGGCTTCTCTACATTCAAGGAAAAGTCCCTCACCCTTGCTAGGGCTTCATCTTTTGGAGTCATTGGATGATTACGATCAGCACAATACATGCTCTCCCCCCCCACCCCCCCCCCCCACACACATACACACTTTTTCCCCACTGTTGACTTTGTTGGCATGTTCCATATGTTCCATTCATACAGCTATTAGATTGTGCTGCAATAATGTGTGATTCTGAAAATGCACCTCCTCTTTGACTGCGGTTTATATTTATTACTTCATTTTTGGTGAGTTAAAAAAAATGGCAGAATAAAGCTTAAAAATGATGGGAGAGGCACTGAAGGTTGACATCATTGTGAAAAGGACCTGTAAACTTCTGTGAGTAACTGACCATGAGTGCACGATTAAAGCTTTATGTGAAGAACCTCCTGTATCCAACATATGGTAGGAGGGGCTGAACCTAAGTATCTTATTTTCTTTCCACTTCACTCTGATTCATTGCTGGGGGAGATGAGTGCAGTAGCCACTGCTGGATGCAAGGATATTTGTATTATGTCATGCTTTTAGCAATGCTTTTCAACTTGTTCATAAATGATCTGGAATTAGGAGTGAGCAGTGAAGTGGCCAATTTTGCCAATGACACCAAATTATGTAAGTTGGTTAAAACAAAAAGGGATTATGAGGAGCTCCAAAAGGATCTCTCCAAACTTGGAAAATGGCAAATGTTAGGGATGTGCACTGGATCGGACCCGATCCACGATCCGAGTCCGGTCCAGTGGGAAATCGGATAAATTATCCGATTTCCGATCCCGCAGCTGGATCGGCCGATCCAATCCGAACCGGTCCGAAAAAGCTCCGAACCGGTTCGGCGGATCGGCGGATCGGCGGGCACCCACTGGCGCCCACCGCCGCTTCCATTGGCGGGCGCCAGCGGGCGCCCGCCGCTGAAAGTGGACAGCGGGGGGGGGAGGAGGGGGGCACTTACCTTCTCGGCCCGGTGGCTCCCGTCCGGCGCCGGCGCCTACTACTACTAGCAGGCTCCGCGGCCTGCTCTAGGGTGGCGCGCCGGGTGATGTCATCACCCGGCGCGCTACTCTAGAGCAGGCCGCGGAGCCTGCTGGTAGTAGTAGGCGCCGGCGCCGGCCGGGAGCCACCGGGCCGGGAAGGTAAGGAGGGGGTGCGTGGAGGGGAGGAGGGGGCGCGCGGAGGGGGGAGGGGGGCCCTTACCTGCCCGGCCCGGCGGCTCCCGTCCGGCGCCGGCGCCTACTACTCCCAGCAGGCTCCGCGGCCTGCTCTAGGATGGCGCGCCGGGTGATGTCATCACCCGGCGCGCTACTCTAGAGCAGGCCGCGGAGCCTGCTGGAAGTAGTAGGCGCCGGCGCCGGACGGGAGCCACCGGGCCGGGAAGGTAAGGAGGGGGTGCGTGGAGGGGAGGAGGGGGCGCGCGGAGGGGGGAGGGGGGAGGGGGGCCCTTACCTTTCCGGCCCGGCGGCTCCCGTCCGGCGCCGGCGCCTACTACTCCCAGCAGGCTCCGCGGCCTGCTCTAGGATGGCGCGCCGGGTGATGTCATCACCCGGCGCGCTACTCTAGAGCAGGCCGCGGAGCCTGCTGGAAGTAGTAGGCGCTGGCGCCGGACGGGAGCCGCCGGGCCGGGAAGGTAAGTAGGGGGTGCGTGGAGGGGAGGAGGGGGCGCGCGGAGGGGGGAGGGGGGAGGGGGGCCCTTACCTGCCCGGCCCGGCGGCTCCCGTCCGGCGCCGGCGCCTACTACTACCAGCAGGCTCCGCGGCCTGCTCCAGGGTGGCGCGCCGGGTGATGTCATCACCCGGCGCGCTACTCGAGAGTAGGCCGCGGAGCCCGCTGGTAGTAGCCGCCGGCGCCGGACGGGCCGAGAAGGTAAGCAGTGGCGGGGAAGGGGGCTTACCCCCCCCCCGGAGCCGTCCGCTTCTATCCGCTGGCGCCCACGGGCGCCAGCGGATGGAAGCGGGCGGCCCCAGGGGGGGTAGGGAGCGCGGGGGAGGGGGTTTACCTGCCGGGGCCGTCCACAGCGGACGGCCCAGGGGGGGGGGAGGGAGTTAGGCCCCCCCTTACCCACCCGCCGCCATTTTTTCCTCATAGACTTGCATTGCAATGCAAGTCTATGGGGAAAAAAATGGCGGCCGATCCAAAAATGCACGATTTTTGGGTCGGGATCGGACTCGATCCGGTCCGGGGGGCCTCCGATTTTGTCCGAACTGGTCCGGGACAAAATTGGAGGTCCCGATCCGGGTCCCGATCCGATCCGGGGGGTCCGTGCACACCCCTAGCAAATGTGATTCAATGTAAGCAAATGCAAAGTAATACACGTTGGAGCCAAAAATCCGAACTTCAAGTATAAGCTGAGGGAATCTGAGCTAGCGGTGACCAACCAAGAAAGAGATCTTGGGGTTGTGGTGGAAAGTTTATGTCGGTCATCTGGGTACTGCCCCCCTCTTCCCGGTTGGTCACCTTCCACCAGGACCGCTACCCAGATCGGCCACAGAGTGAGGTCAGATGGAGGAAGAGCCATACTGACCTTACTCCCATCGAAAAAGTCAGGGCAAGTCCCCAAATTTTTTTCTGTGCAGTTCGTGGGAAAGCTCCGCAGAGGCTGCATCATATAACTGATGCAGCACAGATTCACAGCCACCACAGGGCTTTGGCTGCATATAGACAGTCAGCTCAATAGACAAATGTTACTGCTTTACAGGGCTGTCACCCATAATTTGGAAGGCAGCTTAGCACATGGAATGCAGCCACAACATCTTCCAACAGTTCACACAGTTGTACACACATAGAACAAACATATATAGGCAAATATGCATGATTTCTATCCAAGATTTATTCATGACTTCTACACAAGTATGAAGGCATCTACACTCATTATGACCAACTGTATGTGCAGAAAATCACCATGGGTTGTATCCAACATGATCCATTCAGATAAGGCTCTTCGATCCAGGAAAAGCTTCTGTTCAATCAGAAGTGGGTAGAAGGTGATTTTCATCAGTTGCCCCTTTCCTCTGCTGTCTGTCTACCTCTCAAACATCTGCTCCAGAAGGTTGGGGAACCATCCAGAATCGTATAGGAGATGGCATGGAGGGGCTGGGGCAGGAATAAGGGGGAATTGACAAAAAAAATACTTTTCTGTCTATGGAAGCCTCTGCTGTATCCAAGCTTCTTCTGTGAACACGACAGCATGGGGCACAACCCCATGAACCTACATGCGACATTATATCAGCGTAAGTCATTACTGTAACTCTACTGAAGCTGATGAGAGCAGACCCCAGAAGTAAGTTTAGTTTCCTTTACTTTGAAGGCCACATTGCTTCATTCTGGGGAACGAATAAGTAACCACGTTGAGGATTAAAGCAGTGTTAGAAACACAATGGATCTTTCTCTTATCCGCTAGGCTACAACACCGCTCCATTTATTTCCCTGTTCATAAATCCAGGCTTTTGAAAGTATTATAAGATTTTCAGCTTAGAATGTGTTATTTAATTCTTTCTGGTTTAGATAAAACTATTACATAAAACATTTATAGAATGAAATTCCCAGATGGCTTTCTCTTAAAGTGAACTTCAACTGTGTCATCACTATAAATTGCTATGTCTTACTGCATATAGGAAACAATACACTTATGGAAACTAATGTTTTGCTATAGGAGCTGAAAACAATATTGACTGGTTTTCTAAAACATCAATCTTTTAGAAAATAAATCAACCCCATCTAATAAAACTATTGTACTATTAGAAAGAGAGAAAGAGATTAGTAATGATAATTCAATAATAAATACAAATGAAATTGCAATCCTTTTCAGTTTGTTGATATTACCTCAAAAATGAAAAAATAGACCAGTCACTATGTTTTGTTGATAACCTTCATTCCCAAAAATGTAATTACAAAAATAAGATTTAAAAAAAAATCTACTGTAAATAAGGGTATGTTTGCACAAATAGCTCACCATTAACTTAACCTGCTTAAAGCATAAACAGTACTGATAAATGCATGAAACAGCTCCAGCGTAACTGCAGATAACAGTGCAATCTTATACACATTAGCTCAGAAGTACGATCTACTTGATTAAATGAGGCATACGCCTAGGTAAATGAATATCCTAAACCCATTTAAAATTGCCAGACTATGAACATGATTTACCAGTCATGTAGGCTTTACATCAGGCCTGTATTAAAGACCACTATAATTCGTGCATTGTAGCTTTCTAGGCTACAGGTAATATAAGTGGTTTATTGCCCAAAAAGCAAATGCCTCGTATGTTTCAAGCAAAACTCTTCTTCAAGGGCAAAATCTAGACTACCCTCCTTAATGCATGGAGAACCTATCTATAGCAGGGCAAGAGTAAAACTTGCTTCTGGGCCAAACATGGCCAATGGCCATGTGTCAGATGGTGGGTCAAAGTCCAGAAGCTATCCTATATAGTAATTATAGTGTACTTATTTCACAATGTCAATGTAGACAAAATAGCACCACCCACTCACAAAAGGGAGATATCTTCAGGAAAACTTGAGAATTGCAGTGTTACAAGAACAAAAGCTTTAGGGGGGAATACGAAGGGTGGGAAAGATCCCCCCACCCCCAAAACAACTAATCACAAAAAGCTGAATGTCTCTTGGGTGGGGTGGTGGGAAGAGAATGGAAAATCAGGAATGGGGAGGGAAGATGAAACTGAGTATAGTATACCATACTATAACACATTGTTGCAGGTCCCTTGTTCTGCTGCCCAATTCAGAACATGTTACCCAACCTGGCTGAACTGCTTATTCAGTTTGTCTCACCTCTTCTTAGCACATGTTTTCTCTGAAAGCAAAATTAAGCAAGCACAAATAAAAGGAAAGATGTAGTTCTTGCATAGAAATATAGTAAACTAGTACATAATGAGAAGCCAGTAAAACAACATCTGGAATACTATCCAAGGAGCGCTGCAGAAGACTTAATTCAGATGTATTCAAATATTGCTTTACTATCCGATGTACTGTGTGGACAACAGAGGGCAGTGCTGCCATAGTTTATTTTCATAGCTGCATTCTTTCCAGCTTGTTTAGAGCTCCAAGACTTACCAGTCCCATCTCCTCACTGACAACATTATATCTGTTCTTTAACACTCTAGCTTTATTTCTGGAGTGGCTGGATACAACGAACTGTTCTTCCCAGTGAAACAACCACATTAAAATGTCTAGGTGCCAAGAACTGCTTGAAAACTTTAAGAAATATGTGCACATAATACTTAGGCTGACCATGTGAGAAGGAGGACAGGGCTAACAGTTGTAAAGAAAAGGGAATTTCAGCCAGGGTCATTTGTATGCAATTAGTTCCTGGTGAAATTCCCTCTTCATCACAACAATTAAAGTTGCAGGTGCCCTGCCTTCTTTTGTATATGATCACTCTAGTATAGTGCCTGCACCTTTAACAGTTGTGATAAAGAGGGAATATCACCAGGAACTAATTGCATACAAATGACACTGGTTGAAATTCCCTTTTCTCTACAACTTTTGAAGTTACATGAGCCCTGTCCTCCTTTTCATATGGTCAGCCTAATAATACTTCACTGTACAAATAAAATATCAGCCCACCACACCGCAGGCACTTAACTGTTTGCTAGGATGCCATCGTGATAACAGGGTTTTTTGTTTCACCTAAGCTACACAAGGGAGTGATACAATTGTGATTTCCTTCCCAGTGTCGGGACCCAGCGATGACATACCAAAGGACAAGAGGTAGGTGTGTTGTGAAAAATGCAAGCAGAAGGCATGAAAGGTCTCATGCAACTAAGCAATGCATTTGTGACTCTGCCTGATAACAAATCAAATTAGTGTTTAAGTAAGGGAAAAATTGAGAGGGAAACACAGGCAACACTGTGGAAAGGGCCCAGTCAGTGAAAAAAAAAGTGAAATAGGCCTCTTTCTGGGTGTTACAAGTAGAGAATACCTAAAACACAGAAAGTGAGATTCAGACTTACGGCGCAAACCTATCGGAATGCTCATCAGCCTCCGACCTTGGAGGCTAGTGGGCATCCTACGCAGAGCGGGAGGAGTGTGGACGCGGTCTTTGTCTCCATGTGTAAAGTGGTAGAGAAAAGGGTATACTACACCCAGTGGTGGAAGCAGAGAGACAGAGAAAACCAATCATCTGAGCCCAGCATGCCAAACCGTGAAAGAGCTCAAGTCCTGTTGCTTGCAATGGGTCTCCTCTAAGCTAGGGTGACCAGATAAAATCCAGGTCAGGGCTCATGTAACTTTAACAGTTGTAGAGCAAAGGGAATTTCAGCCAGTGTCATTTGTATGCAATTAGCTCCTGGTGAAATTCCCTCTTCATCACAACTGTTAAAGTTGCAGGGGCCCTGCCTTCTTTTGTATATGGTCACTCTAGTATAGTGCCTGCATCTTTAACTGTTGTGATGAAGAGGGAATTTCATCAGGAACTAATTGCATACAAATGACTCTGGCTGAAATTATCTTTGCTCTACAACTGTTAAAGTTACATGAGCCCTGACCTGGATTTTATCTGGTCAGCCTACTACTATTATTTGAAGCATTTTTACCCTGTTCTTCAGCCAAATGAGGCTCTCAAAGAAGCTGATAGCGATCAATAATAAGGAAGCTTTTGGTTCAGGCTTACAAGATAAGACACAAAAAGAAAAGAGATTGGGTGGGAGAAGGAAAAACTCAAATTTAGGCACTAGTTCTTAGACACTTCTGATAATGACTGGATCAGAAAAGAAGCAGAGGAGACAAAAGTTGCTGGTCTCTCAACAGAGTTGATGGACCAACCTTCCTCTTCTTTTCTCCCTCTGATCCCGCCCAATGGTATGGCTGCTTTCAAGGGCGAGTTGATATAGTCTGATGTTACCATTCCTTGCTTTAATCTTCAAGCATGTAAGCATTGGGAGAGAAAACAAGTATTCATAATATCAAGGCTGTCAGATGACTGACATCGAGCTGGCAAGGTACGCACACGGGGGAAAAGAACACTGTCTAACAGCCAGAAGGGAAAGAAGCCAAAAGTCATAGAGGGGGTGGGCAAAGCATATGCTTCAATTCTAATTCAGCTTTCCTAAAAACAACTCTTTCCTATTTCCTCATTAGCTTGTGTCCCAGCTGCTTTAATCGGTTGATAAATTCACCTTCTTCATATGTATTAGTCTAAGGATTAATTGATCCAGCAGGTGGCAGTTCAAAGGCAGTATTTTTCTTGTAGTGTTTGCTCCAAAACCTAACCTTTCATTTAAGAAAAAAAATCAATAAAGCAATCAAGCACAGAACTTAAGAGCTATAGGCTCATGTATAGGTCCAGTTATTCAGGAAGCTGTCAGAGCTCTATTAAGACTTGCCTGTTTTGATATATGGTTGCTGAGGCTACAATCCTATACTCACTTACCTGGGAGTACGTCTCGTTGAACTCAGTGGATCTTACTTCTGAGCAGATATTCATAGGCATGTGTTGTTATTCTTCTGCCTTCAGTACTTAAGAGCAGGGATGGGCTACTTCTCGCCCACCAGATATTTTGGCTACAGCTTCCATCAGCCCAAACCAGCATTGCCAATAGTGAAGGGCCATGGGTCTTCAGTGGTGAGGGATCATGGAACTTCTAGGCCAAAGATCTGGAAGGCCACAAGTTGCCCACCCTTGACATAGGATGTGACTGCCATATATTTATTTATTTGATCTAGAAACAGCCCGACTGACAAATGCCATTAGAGCATTTTACAAGTGGAGCTGCCTACAATAATACAAAACAAACAAATAACAGTAAAATAACAATCAATGCAAATAGCCAATGGAAATATTGAAAAATTAAGAGAGAAAACCTCCTTTAAAATAAGGAAGAGCCATCAGTAAAACTGGTAATAACGACAGCAAAATAAAGATCAAATGCCTTCCAGAAGAGGAAAGTCTAAATGCACACAAAGAAGATGCCAGGCAGAACTCCCTGGGAAGGCATTCCACAGATGGGAGGGCCGCTATAGAGAAGGTACTTTCCCTGGTAGCTGCCCATCACTCTGTTCCCAAAGAAGAGTCTCCTAAGATTATCTTAACAGTTGGACAGGAACATATGGGGGAAGGTGCTCTTTCAGGCAGACTGGTCCTAAGCCAACATGACTTTAAGGGTCAGCACTGCTAATTCTAATCAGGCCTGGAAGCTGACTAGCAACTGATTAGGAACTGACACAGTGCTGGAATAATAGATGCAAAATGGCCTATTCTGGTTTCTGCTCTATTCTACAGTTTCCAGACCATCTTCAGAGCTGGCACCATACAGAATGCACTGCAATAATTCAGGCAGGATGTTACCAGTGCATTGACAACTGTAGCCAGACTCTCTCTGTCCAGGTAGGGGCATCACTGGCATATCACCTATGGCTTATAAAAGGGACTCCGTGCCACTGAGGCCACCAGGGCCTCAAGTGACAGAGCTGGATCTATGTCTTGCTCCTTCCTGTGAGAGCAACCACATTTATAGCAGGTTGAACACTATTTAATTGGACAGATGAACCGCCTATTAACAGAACCTCCATCTCAGCTTATTGGCCCTCATCCAGCCTATTCCTGAGTCCAAGTGCTGGTGCAGGACAAGTTCAGGAGAGGTAGATCAGGGTGTCATCCAAATATTGATGATATATCTCTCCATCCCTCGAACAAAAGTGATGGCCCATCAATTTGATGCCCACAATCCATGTAGTGTGACTTGTAAGATGCTTGACCACCAGTTTTTGAATGCTGGGCAACAGGAGGAGGTTTTTAGAGGAGTTAATTTTCATCACACCCTACTTTTGATAAGTACCCACAAACCTGATTTGTGGGTGTTTTTTTGGGGGGGGTGGCTGCTTTCTTGAATCGAACAACACAGTCACTTTATTGATAAAGCAAACAAAGCTTATTTTAAAAGTGTTAAGACAAAATGTAGAGAGCAGGCACCAAGGTGTTTTATTACAAAGTTTAGGACAGAAAGAGAAAACAAGACCTATATAACTCATTACAGCTCTCCACTAGCAGAGGTGATCCCTGCCAGGAGTAACACCCTCCATTAACATCTTGCATTTCCTTAAATACCCCTATTCGGAGAGCAATCTTATACATGTTTAGACAGTATGGGTGGCTGGGGCATGTTGGGAGTTGTAGGACTTCTTTATATCTAAACATACACAGGATTGTGCCATCGGTGTATTAAACATGGTGATGATGTCCTCTGAAATCTAATTGACTTCTGTACTATGATATCCCGGCTGGTTCCCACCTACCCATTCCTCTTACATATGTCATTTGTTTGTTCCAAATTTTCAGTAACTGTCACTGCCCTATTAATTCCCTTCAGACTTCTAGATGACAGCACCACCTATTTCTCCTCTTTGTACTTATTTTCTAACTGCACATGTCTAGTTTTTGTACCTTCAGTGGTTTTGTCGTCTTATACTAGTTTGGCTCCTTGGCCAAACTTTTGCTATAGCTGTGCTATGAGACTTTACGATATGCCTTCTGAAATAGACTGGCAATATGATTACTATGTGATTAGTAGAAGATAGATGTTTGCATATAAAGTTTTATGCAGTACCTCCATTCTCCTTCACTTTCAGTCTCTGAATTGTTGCCATACAAACATAGCTTGTGGATTTCATTTAAGGTGGTGGGTCACAAGTTGTCCAGATTTTATCTGGAGGTTTACTAATTCCCGATTCATACAAGTGTGATTGGGTAGTTGAAATAAGACAGGACAAGCAGAAGTCCATTCTGCTAATTGCATGAAGCAGCTTTTCATGCAGTTGGGTAATTCTAATCATGTCATGACATACATATATATATATATATATATATATATATATATATTTGAGGGGAGGGCAGGAAGAGGAGGGTCATGATGGTATGGTTCATTTGCCAAAAACCACATGTCGTATCACTTAATAAAAACAGCTTGATAAGAAGCAGTGCTCCCTGCATGTATGAATCAGGCCTCAGCAGGAACAGATGGAGAAAACTGGCTAATGGCCAGTGTCTATAGCCACACCTACCTTTCTACTTTTTTGGCAAAAGGCAAACTATCTGACAATCATCTTAGCTTCACGGACGTGAATAATTTTGAGCTCTGTAAGGCTGCAAGTCTATGCACACTTACCTTGGAATAAGGCCCATTTAACCCCTTGCAGCTTATTTCTGAGTTGACATGCATGGTGTTATGCTGTGCAGGCCAGGAATGGGTGCAGAACATATATTGTAACCAGAAAGAGCATGAAGCAGAGAAAGTACAATCCATATCCATGTTGCCCGCTTACAAAAAGCAGTAGGAGATGTAAGGAAATTCCCAAGCAAGCCCAAATCGCAACCTGGCCCATACTACTTTATTGGGTTTAAAACTCTACATCACATGAGCAAAACTGAATCAGTTCAAATAACCCTTTTTGGAATATGTGCAGCTTCAGGCTTTGTCAGGCCTTCAAAAGAGGGGTGTTTCATTATCACAGCCATGGGTCGTGTTTATCTGTGCTCCTTACTATTTGATCATGGTGTACAGATGGTACTGTTAAAATGGAACACTGGGAAGAATAAGGGAAGATTGCAACTCTGGCCAGATCTACACCTTGTGTCAAATCGTTACAAATGTGGAATAAAATGAAAGCGGTATATGGAATGTGGATTGTGCCCCAACAATTATCAGTGCACTTCAATACTGCTGTAGAGCATATACAAGTGCACAAACAGACACAATTATTTTTCAAGTGCCCCAATAATAAATTCTAAAGACCAGAGCATGCAGAATAGATGGACTCTTGGAAACCTTTGCCATCCTGTAAAACAGGGCAGCATCTTCAAGTGTTGAATGAATATTATTCCTATTCAGCTTGTTGCCAATGTGGAAGAAGGAATACTAGCTATGCTGTAGAATGCAGACAAGAACTTACTGTGCCCTGTGTGCCTTTTCCACTGAGCAAACTGTGGGGAGAAAAAGACAGCTGTGAACTAATGCACAAAAAATCTCCAAAACAAACACTGAAAAATCCAAAATAAAAGCCAGAATCCAGTACAGCATTAGGAAAGAGCTGTTAAAACAACAGGCTCCTTTAGATGGCAGATACATGATTTGGAACTGACAACTTCACTTCCTGGCAATGCTCTATTATGTACAATGAAACAGTGTTATCTGCTGGCTGTATTATAGTGCAACACTGGCTTTACACCCTGCAGATATCCCATGATAATTTTAATTGCTGCATAATCTCCAATCTTTTTAAAAGCTAGTTTATGGGGGGGGGGGGAAGTGTGTGTGGGAAACATCCTGAACGTTGGCAATTTCATTTTAAGGACCCACAAACTTCCATGAGTGGCTACTCATGTACAAAAAGCATTATTATTATTATTATTATTATTAACAATAATATTTCACCTTTTCCCCAGGGCTGGGACTTAAAACAGTTTACAAGATTAAAACATGTACAATTAAAACATATAAATATAAATTTACAAAAGTTAAAACAGAATTAAACCTGCAGTGAAACTAAAAACTTTTTAAAAAATTAAAAACAGTAACAATTTCTTTTTTAAAAAATCCAATACATTAACACAGTTCCAGAATAGTTCCAAAAGCCTGCTGGAATAAAAAGTTTTTGCTCGCCTCCGAAAGTGTAGTACAGAGAGAGCCAGCCTAGCCTCCCTAGAAAGAAGCAGCCACCGAGAAGGCCCTCTTCCATATACCCATCAGGCATGCCTGGGATTTGGGGGGACTGAGAGAAAGACCTCCCCAGAAGATCTCAGAGCACAGGCAGGCTTATATGGGAGAATGCAGTCTTTCAGATAAACTGGACCCGAGCCGTATAGGGCTTTATAGATGATAGTTCTAAATACGTAGGACCAGAATGTACTAACTACTACTAAATGCTTCTGATTTTCTGGAACATAGTGAAAAGGGAGAGCAGGGAGTGACTGGTTTCATAAACTCCCATCAGTCTCTTGTTCACTCAGCATCATGACCTTCAGTAATACCTTATAGCAGTAGTATGAAGGAAACTGCCCCAGTTCAGATGTCACACTGAGCATGACTGATGGGGGGGGGGGGACCTGAATGAGCTCTATGAGTCCTCTGGGAGTCTGGCTGGAAATCACAGGCTTGTAAACCAGGAGCTTTTTTTCACTAAAATATGAAGAAATATCATGCTGAGTCAACTCCAAATAGACAATCCAAACTGGCTGGAGGGAAAGCAGCCAACATGGAAAAAAATGTGTAGATGGCGTACATGAAACAGAGTTCAAGTGCAAAACATTTGTTTAAGGAAGATTAGATTTCGTTTCCAAGGTCGGTATCTTGACTGTTGTTCTGCCGCACATTTAAAAAACAAGAAATGCCAGATTATTTTTTTAAAAATTCCCACAATGTGCCATAGAATGTCCTTTCTTATTAATGCCAGGCCAATAATTATTAATTTATTTCTGTTAAGGGTCATCTCAGCTTGTAGGAATGGGATCTGTCTTGCACCTCCAGATGCATTCTGGACAGCTAGATGGGGACCAGAGGCACACTCAGTGGTTTATAACCTTCTGAAATGCTTCTGAGTAACCTTGTTTATTCAGGTTTCTTTCTAGACGTCCAGTCCTGAATCATACAGTGTAAGAAGATCCCAGGTTCAATTCCCTGTATTTCCAGGTATGGTCAGGAATGAATCCTGCCTGAAATTCTCAAGAGCCACTGCCAGTCAGTGTCGACAATACTGGGCAAATGGACCAATGGTCTGACTTATTGCAAGGCAGCTTCCCATGTTGCTAAAAGCAGCAACTATCTCCAGCTGTTCTGTCTTGAAAAGAACAATAGTCCATACCAAGACCATAGTCAATTTTGTTATCTTAAAGAACAGTCTGTATTGAATTCAGAAAAGTAACAAAATGTGGATTAATGGAGAATATACACTGGCCTGGTTCGTAGATAACGCTAACCCATGGTACAAGTTCTTGAATTCTGGGTTGGCATGATGTGTGTCAAGATGTGGCCAAACTAATAAACCATCATTTGTTAATCATAAACAACCCAAAAAGAGATGGTTTGTTGTTGGGTTTTGAACTCTGGGTTGTTTAAATTATGGGTATGTTAATGGGTTGTTTTGTCAGGCTACAGAGGTAGTGGGCAAGAGTGGTAAAAAAACAAAACCCTCTATTGCTCTACATGCTAGTACACAAAGACATCTGGGATTACAGGGAGGAGCAGGCAAAAGAGGAGAGAGACAAATGACGCAGGGATTGGGAAAACAAATCATGGCTTGTTTGATCATCTGCCAGTCAAATCATGGGTAGAGCAACAAACCAATAAATAAATAAATATACCATGGTTAGTTTATACACAGGCCAATGCGGGCTACTAAACTTGTAAAAACCTGTAATTTACCAGATTAAATCAGGAAACATCTTTTAGCATAGGAAAAACAGCACCCCCCCAAAAAAATGTAAGAATTCAGTTTGTTATGAAGAAATTAAATTACATACAACTTTACAAGTGTTTTCATAGTCACACATAATTACAGACAACAAATCATTACATTGCAGCACTATGGTACAGAAGGGTATTATAAATCCCCTAGAATGTTCAAGAGTGAGAACATGTAGATACAGTAAGGAGTTTAAATCTAGTCCCTATAAAGTGTTCATAGTTACAATCACTTTTCCTTTCTTTTGCATACGTCTTTGCATTCCTTTCTTTTGCATAACCTCGCACTACCCAGATGTGCTGCTGGTGATGGGAGTTGTATTCCAACACACCTGGCGGGTGCCAGTTTCAGGAGGACTGGCATCTCTACCTATAAAGTGGAAAGTATGTGTGTGTGATGTATATCAGGAAATGTTTACCCACTTCCAGATGAGTTAGAAACTTGAAATTTGGCATGCTGATAGGTCTGGTTGTACAATATACCAGAAAAAAACCAAAAACTAGACTTTGAGGTTTTAAGTATTTTTTTAAAAAATAATAAAAACCAAGGCTTATGCCTACAACACCTTGGAACTCCCAGCATGCCTTGGGTAGGAGGTCAGACTTACTGGCCTTTGGTGGTCATTGTGAGTGTGTGAGTGGATGGCCGCTGCATGTCTTCACAACCTGACTCCTAAGGTTGGTCTCAAGCAGTCAACCCAATTCCACACAAAAGGAATCAACCCACATAAATGGGTTGCGTCCATTTGCAGTGCCTCCTCCCGCCCACTCTCCGTGGTTTTAAAATCATAACTAGATACAATGGCATGACTTTGAGAGGCCAAACATGCTGAAAAGCACCCCATCCTGATATCACTGTTTTCACAGAATCTGGGGGAGGCAAGCACACAGCCTTCACCATTAAGAGAGAGGGGGAAGGGAAGGCACTCTGTGCATGCCCAGAAACAGACCCAATGAAGGGGGGAGTGCTTGGCCTGGCCCCGGCTCTTCAGTACAGGCTCCTGATGGAGCACTTGGTGGGTGAGAAGTGCAGGATGAGGCAATCCCAGCAGGATTGGCCGGAGCTGGGTGTATCCACTGACAGCTGCTTACATTCCCTCCTTGGCAATGCTACTCCTTGATGCTCTCTTGAGGAGCAGCATTGACAACAAGAGGAGGGAAAAGCCTTTCGGGGGACTTGGGCACCTGTGGGCCATGAAAGGCATGCTGGGAGGTGTAGTACTGGCATGTAGAGTGGCTAATTTTAAATAAAGCATGGTTAGTAAACCAGGTCACTATCTCTCAGTCCTAACTCACTGTCTTTGTTCTCCTTCTGCCTGAATTTCTCTAACGACCACTAACCCCACCCATTATTCCATTCTAACCTCAGTTATCAGTCATTCCTCCATTCACTCTTCTGTTTCAATGGTATAGTCAGGCGTTTACATAAAAATCATGAACTTTATTCAATAATTCCTGCATCTGTCTTGGAATGTTGTGGTTTAGTTATGACAAAAAACAAAACAAAACCCCACAGCATAAAAAAAAAACTCATCAAGTTAAAAGGCTGGAGAGTGGGGATATACACGTGGCACATTAATGCAGTCACTAGGCCAGCCTGTCTGGGGAAAACTAAGAAGACCTGCTCTCCAGTTGTCTCCTACCACACCTCAGACAATGTTCAAAGACTAACACATTATTCAGGGACTTATGCCTACAACTCCCAGCATGACTTGGGGAGGAGGGAAGACTTATCAGACTTTGGCGGCAATCATCTGGAAGTGGCTCGGCATCCTGGGCCTGAAGGGAGAGTGCCTGGGGCCAGCTGCCTTAGTTGCTAGGCATCATCGAGACCAGGAGGGAAGGAGGGTAAAGCTCTGGGCCCATTGCCAACAGCAACCAAGCTAACCATCAGTCAGTCAGCCTACCTACAGGCACCGACTGAACAGTGCAGTGTGGACTGGCTCAGCCAGACTTCACTTCCCGTGAGTCTCAGGAGAAGGACTCCCATTGGGCAAGTCAGGCACTATGGGATATGGGCATATATGAGAAGGCATATGGGACTTCTAAAGTGAGAGGAGTAGCGATAATAATTTCTAAAAAGTGTGGTCTCAATACAGTAAAAGTGAAGAGGGACAATATGGGAAGATTTTTGATAATACATTGTACTGTGGGGGGAGAGGAATATGTATTGATTAATGTTTATGCTCCAAATGAAAATCAGATGGAATTTTATGATAAAATGTTTAAAGCTGTGGGAAATATGGAGAAAATGAATATTGTAATGACTGGTGACTTTAATATGGTGATGGATAAAGGTAAGGATAAAGATAATATAGTGAGAACTTTAAAAGGTGGTGGTAAAACTGGATTAAGTAAAGTAATGGATGAAAAAGAACTAGTAGATGTTTGGAGGCTAATAAAAGGGGAAGAAAGGAAATACACCTTTTATTCACCGAAATATAAGAGTTATTCCAGGATTGATTATATTTTTGTATCAAAGAATTTGATTTCTAAGATTATAGATTGTGAAATAGGAGTTATTAAAGTCACAGATCATGCATTATTGAGTATGGATATTAAAATGAGGAAAGATTATAGAGAAGCGAAGAGATGGAGAATGGATACAAAGATTTTAAATTATAAAAACATTGTTGAGAAAATGAAAAAAGAGATACAGACAATATGGGAAATTAATGAAACAGGGCAAAACTCTCAAGTGATAGTATGGGACACGATGAAAGCGGTAGTAAGGGGGATATGTATTAGGGAATCGTGTAATTTAAGAAGACAACAAGAAGCACAAAGTAAAAAGATTGAAAAGGAGGTTAGGAATTTAGAGGAACAACTGAGAACAACAAAAGATAAACGATTATACGCTCAACTTCAAGCTAAAAAGAAGAAACTTGAGGAAGCGGATTTAGAAAGAGTGCAAAAAGAACTGTTATATTTGAAAAGGGATTTTTGAATATAGTAATAAAAATTCTAAAATGTTGGCCAGGTCCACGCAGTCGAAGAAGGCAAAGAATACGATAGGGACAATTAAAGACAAAACAGGGAAAAGCTGTAATTTAATGAAAGATAAATTAAACATATTTCAAGAATTTTATCAGAAATTATATGCATCAGAAGTGGGCCCACAGGCAAGGATAGTGGAGTATGTAGAGAGGAATTGGAAAATAAGATTACAAGGGAAAGATAGGGATTATATGGAAGGTTTAGTGAGGGAAAACGAAATAGAAGAAATTATTGATAAATTAAAAGGAGGGAAATCTCTGGGTTTAGATGGGTTGGGGCCGGAATATTATAAAACATTTAGATAGCTATTGGTACCGAGATTGAAAGTATTATATAACAATATACTAGAGCGAGGGAAGACCCCCCCCACCATCATGGGATCATTCTTTGATCATACTAATCCCGAAACCAGATAAGGATTTAATGGATCCAGCTTCTTATAGACCTATATAATCTTTAATATATCAAGATTCAAAAAAAATTTTTTTGAATCTTTAATATATCAAGATTCAAAAAATTTTACGGCAATCATGACAACAAGAATGAGTACCTTCATAAATAAATATATAAAAAAGGATCAATGTGGATTTATTCCAGAGAGGCAAATGCCTAATCTAATTGGGAGAGTATTGAATATAATAAATGTTATTTAAAAAAGGAACATAAAAGCAGGGTTGATAGCATTAGATATTTTCAAAGCCTTTGACTGTGTGGAATGGCCAGCATTAAAAACAATTATAAAAACATTTGGGTTTGGAGATAAATTTATAGGAGTGATCAATCAGTTATATGTAAATAATAAAGCAGTGATAATGGTTAATGATGGGTTAACACAACAGATTACCTTAGCCCGAGGTACTAGGCAAGGGTGTCCACTCTCCCCGATATTATTTGCAATAGTTATAGAAATTTTGGCAAATGTTATCAGGGAAGATGGGAGATTAAAAGGGATAGGAGGAAAAGAAAAGATAAAAATCAATATGTTTGCGGATGATACATTAATGACATTACAAAATCCTCTGGAGAGTTTGGAGGAGATAAAGCAACATCTGAGAGAAATTGGGGAGATTACAGGATTACAAGTAAATTGGGGAAAGTCCGAAATGATGTTATTTAATTATAACAAAGAGGAAAGGGAGGAGTGTAGTATAAAATTAGGTCTTAAGATTTAAAATATAGTGCGCTGTTTAGGAGTTAATATTACAAAATATTTAGAAAAGTTAGAAGAAATTAATTTTAATAGTTTGAAGAAACAGATAATGAAAAAATTAGAGGCTTATAGAAAGTTAAAACATTCATGGTTTGGTAGAATAGCGGTTATTAAAATAAAGATATTATCGAAGATAATTTTTTTGTTTAGAATGTTACCAATTAAAATAACGGAAGTAGAAATAAAGAGTTGGCAAAAAATTATAAATAATTATTGTAATGGAGATAAAAAAGCAAGGATTAATAAAGGGAAACGGTATAAGATACAAAAGAAAGGAGGGTTGGGACTTCCAAATATAAAGATGTATTATATAGCTAATCAATGAAAACATGTTATAAATAGTATAGTAGGAAAATACGATTTAGAATGGTTAGAGACACAGACAGGGGAAATAGAGTTAAAATTACAAAATATCTTCTTTAGCAAAATACAAAAGAAACAATTGAAGGAAATGGAAAATCCACTTTTAAAAAATATTGTAGAGATTTGGGAGAGGTATATAAAAAAATTAGCACCAGGAATCTCTCCTCTAACTCCAGTTGTATTACTGGAAAACTTCCCAGGGAATCATAGGGTGCCTCTTCATGAGAGGTTTAATGCTCTTTGAAGTCTCATTAAAAAATTTACCTCCACACCAGCGGAGCGCAAATGGGGCGTAGAGGCGCGTTATCTCTCCGATTATGCGCATTATCGAATGCGCATTAAACAGCGAGTTTTATTTTGCTCCGGCCGTTAAAGCACATTTTGACTGTGTGAATATGCGCTTATGCGCATTAACTACTTGTAAACTGCATTTTGGATATCCGTTAATGCGCTTCGCCGCCTCTTGCCGCCTCTCGTGCAGAGGGATTAGTTGTAAATGCGCTTCTGCGATTATGCGCATAATCGGCTAACCAGGCGCAAAAGCGAATCCTTGTAGAGGGGACCTAAGAAGAGATATGGAAGGGGTACTGAGGGGACAGAAAATTATTAAAGTGAAAGATTGGTTGAAAAGAATGTCTAATAAGGAGCAAATAGAAGAGATATTGAGGACAAAAGATCTCTTGGTTCAAATGTATACAATTGGAACAATGGACACAGGATTGGAAAAAGAAAAATAAGGATTGTAGAGATAATACAAGATTTGAAGATTTAATAGAATCAAGAGAAAAGGAGGGGGAAAATAAAAGCAAAATAGGTATGATAAGTGAAATCTATAAAATACTGATAGAGGATGGAGACCAACAGGATTCTCTTAAAACAATATGGGGAGATGACTTAACAAAACAAATTAGTAATTATAACTGGTTTGAGGATATGGGAATCAAGAATGCTAAAGTTATTATCAGTTAGGATAAAAGAGAATTATTACAAAATAATTTGGAGGTGGTATTTAACACCAGTAAGATTACATCAGATAGATAAGAAAATTTCAAAGAAATGTTGGAGGGGATGTCAGGAGGTTGGAACATACTTTCATATATGGTGGACTTGTGAGTATGTACAAAAATTTTGGAAAAGGGTTTTTAAAGAAATAAGTGAAATAATGGGAAGCAATGTGGAAGCAAGTCCAAAATTGGCTTTACTCTCAATTTGGGAGAAATTGGGAATCAAAATGTGAGGGATTTGATTAACAACCTCCTGACACCCGCTGGATTAATGATAGCTAAGAATTGGAAAATACAAGGAAATTATAGAATAGAAGAATGGTATAAAGAAATATGGGATATAAATTAACATGTAATATAAAAGTAAAGAGGGGATTATCTAAGAAGAATGATTTTGAAAATATATGAGGGGCATTTTTGGATTTTGTATTAATAAATTCTTTACAATTTTGGAAGAATGTATAATATAAAAGAATAAAAGAAGATCTCAATGGGTTAGGGGAGCACTGGGGGGTTGTTAAGGTTATGTTAGTATATTATTTTATGATTATGTTGAAAAATAAAAAGTATATATATATATATATATATATATATGACAAGGAAAATCATGGTGGCTGCTTTAAGGCAGTCCTGGTCATGCATCGGGGGTGAGAGAGAAAGAAAAGAAACAAATTTAATTCATTTTAAACTTACCTCACAGGCTTAGCATCAGCCTACCTTTCAGGATTGCCATGAGAGTGAGAGAGGAAAAAAAAGAAACAAATGTAATTTGATTAAAAGTTAACTCACAGACCTAGCACCGGCCTACTACTTTAAGCTGATTACCTTTACCCTTAGGGGGCCTGAGCAACACCAGGTATATCAGCTAGTAGATAATAGACAGAGACAGAGAGAACGAACAGAGATAAAGTCCATCAATACTGCTCCAATGCTAAGGAAGTTTCCTAAATTGATAGATAATTCAAATGTTTCTTCGTCATGTCTCTTAACACTTTGTATTCCTGGAAGGGATAATAATAGGTTTCCAGTGGGCTTTTATAAAACCATGGGAGTTTGGACAACTTTTATAAATACCACTTCATGTTAGGATACCTGTAATTGTATAAAGGGAATTTTCTCACACACTTGTAGGAAAAGTGCTTTTATACATCTTTAGCAATGCTGGTTGCCTCTCATTCCAGACTGGAGGGCTTCTTCTTTTTCATAATTTCTCTTCTCCAAACCTTATTATTCACAAGTCTTTCTATATAATGTTATTTGTGGAAACAAGAAAAATGTCCCCTCCCCCCACAGCAGTGGTCTTCCACATTGGAATTTTCCTTGCCATGGCTACAATATCTAAGAATATAAGAAGAGCCATGCCGGATCAGACTCAAGGTCTACGTAGTCCAGCACTCTGTTCACACAGTGGCCAACCAGCTGCCCACAGGAAACCCACAAGGTCATGAGTGCAACAGCACCCTCCCACCCATGTTCTCCAGCAACTGTTGTATATAGTCTTACTGCCTCTGATCCTAGAGGTAGCACATAGCCACCAGAACTAGTAGCCATTGATAGCCTTCCCCTCCAAGAATTTATCCAACTTTTAATGCATTTGAGAAGAGACTAAATTGTGTAATATTTTCCAAACAAAGGATTAGTGAGAAAAAAAAATCATGCTGCCTTGTCTCAGGGTTGTGTTACATTGGTATCTTCCTATGTAATTTCAGAAGCCATTTTAGGCTGTAATCAAATTTCAGCAGATTTGTACCCATAGCACAGCTTGATAATGAACACCATTAATCTCTTGTTCCTTGAGCACTGATTATACCTGGGAGTCTATAAATTAAGCTGAGAAAACAAATTGCCAGATCCACCACCTAGCTGAAGTCAGAGCATTTGGATGTAAGCTGCTTGGGTTTCACTTTGTAGTTAATCAGGTTGTGAGTAAACTACTTCTAAAAGTGGTTTGAAAGAAGCTATGTGCTGCCAAAATACATATTGAAAAATTAAATGGAAAAAGCCAAATAATCACAGTTCAGCTTCAGTTTACAGTTGAGTGCTCTGGTGTAAATGGGAAAGTATAATGGATTGTAGCCTGAGCCCTCTGTTATATAAGGTCCTGATTAGGAATTCAAACTCTGCAAGAATCATAAGGACTTGATGTTAGCAGTAGCTAACAAAAGCTACAAGGACAAAACAACAACAACAATCCCTATAGCATTTCCAGGCATCAATTAAGGGGAAATGCATGATTGAGGTTTAGGATTAAAGGAACATAACAAAAATAAATTTATTTTTAGACACCCAGGTTATAATTATGGTAGTAGTTATAATCAGACTTTAAAATCAGCAGTGAAGCACTTCATTTCTTTCCAAGACTGTAATCTCAGATACTTAACACACGTTTATTAGAGGTTCAACATTACGTAGTCTCATAGTTTGCTAAACCAAGGTGTGCACCTCTTTAAGCCTTGTTCATTCTTGAATTTTTAGTCTGAGTACAGAGGGGGGGATCTGCATCAGGCACATCATGTGTTTCCATGGCATTTGGAGGAGAAGGTTAAAACACCATAATGAAATATTCTTGAGTAATATTTGACTGGGGTGTTTTTCCATGAGACTGGGAAAAACAGAAAATCTTCTGAACTTTCCATTATTTCAGTCTATTCATTTTTATTTGCCTGGTTCTGAATGAGAGGCACTGTTTTCATCCTAATGGGTGCCACATCCTACTAAAATATATGGCTGACCTCCAGTGGATACTTGTACTGAACAATGTCAATCTTTCCATATGAGAAATCAGTTTATCATTTTAATAGAGGTGGACATTATTTTCAGTGAGCTTGCTAAGAAAATGTTTTGCTAACTATGATAACAAGCATGACATATTATTAGCTCAAAGCAGGATCCCAACTTGATGTCTCTGTAATAAATGCTTTCAGGCCATATAAAAAACAACCCCCAAACAAAATTTAGTTACTGATGTAACTATATTTAGACCCAGTTTTAGACAATACCCTAGACTTTTGATGGGACCAACCAATGATATTATGGTTTCATTGTACTAACCTAAGTGTTTGTGCGTGTGGGCAATTTAGATTTTCACAGGTGTGGGAGAGGGAGACGATAAAACGTAAGATGAATTGCAGCAAGAAAAGAATGAGCTCTGTCATTCCATAAAAGCCACTAATGATCACACTGGTGGAGAGACATGAAGAATGATTCACCCTAGACAACACAGACCTGTTGACTTCCTCCAGACATGTCAGATTCTCCATCTGTTCAAAGAATCTTCATAGCACTGAAATGATGTAGTGTACCATTGTGAAAGATGTTTTCTTGTGGTTCCACCCCCACCCCCAAATGCACACACTTCATGTTTCTGTTAAAACACACACACACACACACACACACACACACACACACACACACACACACAGTAGGACCTCTTCAGATATTTGAGGTTTGCACAAACACTGTTTGCCTTCAGTATTTCATTTGACTGTGGGCCCCTTTGTATGTTACCATGGTGATGTGGGCTTTTCTTCAGCTTCATATGATGGCACTGTAGTATTGTTTAAAGGATCAGAACTGCTTAAGCAGGGCGAATTGTGGGAGCCCTCCCCAAACAACTAATGGCTTCCCTCCTGTCATTGATTGAGTAGAAAAGTCCTGTGTAGGTCTTCCTACCTGCATGACCCTTCAAACTAGGGCATCCACATATGCATCACCAAAAAAGAGAATAGAAAACAACACAGATTTGCCAAAATCTCCAGCACATGTGAATGTATATGTATCGATGCAAAATGAGAGATACTTACTTAAATGGAAGTACAGTACCTCTCACCATAGTGGGGCAGACTTTCAACAGGTGGCATGCTGGCTGCTGACCAGGTGCTAACTGTTAATTGGCAACTTCAAGGCCTCTTGCTCTCCCTTCTTATGGTTCTTTATCTTTAAACTTAGAAGAGGACTGTCCCCTTTAAAGTAGGAGACATAGTCACCCAACTTCAAATATCATTGCAATGGCCTGCGGAAAATTCTTCCCAATTCACAGGAACAATGCATGATCCAAAATTTAGGGGGATAGCAACTTCCCCCAAGTCCAGATGTCTTGGACGACAATTCCCATCATTAGTAGTCAGCATGGCTAATGGGCAGAGATGATGGGAGCTGTAGTCCAAAATATCTGGAGGATACCAGCTTGAGGAAGGCTGGGCTATATATTGGATCCAGACCTAGTCATACTTAAGTTTAGACCAACAGAACAGTATCCAATGCCAATTTTGTTGCCCCCTACTGATTCTGCTGTGCAAGCAGTGGGTCCCACCAATTCCATTGTGCAAGCAGGACCCATTGCTGTGCAATGGAGATTTAACACTTCCTAGAGGAAGCTCCAAAATAAGTGGAAACACTTATTTCTGGATAGTGACAGGTCTACAGAACTCCCGTATACGAACTCTAGACCTATCCTGTTCCTGAATCATGTGTTTTTGCTTGTTTCTAGTTGCTCCCAGAAGTGCTAAATCTCCATTAAGCAATCAGTGTGCACCGCTTGTGGAACAGCATTGGCACGATGCAGAAGAATCAGTGGGGGCATAAGTGCCCCATTTGAATCTGGCAATTGAAGTCAATGGGACTTAAACGAGTCATTTCAATGGCTTGAGTACATTAGCTGAATTAATTAAATTAGTAATTTCAATGGCTTATGTTTGATGAAGTCAGGATCCAACCTCATAATTTTTAGCGAATTACTCATTTAGATTAATTGATTTAAATGTTTCCAGCTATTTAAAATGCCCTTGATGAATGTAATATTTCTTTTAAAATGGTAACTATCTTTTATATATACTTATAAATAATGTACAGGTGATAGGTACCATTTTAAAAGAGGCATTCTCCCTTTTCTCTTACACAAGGAGGGAATGCTTCTTCGCAGACGTACATCATATAAAAACAAAGTAGGCTTCTCCAGCCACTCATAGTATTAGTTTATTAATATGTCGATGGGAAGAGCCATCATATACTCACATGAAACCTAGATGGAAGATCACACTATTCCTACACTGGGGGAACAGCTGCCAGTACCTGCAGGAGGAGGGGACCATCATCACCCCACCCAGGGAAGAGGGAGAGCTGTCTGCTGCTGCTGCTGCTTTGTTGCCATCACTGCTCTCTCCTTATTGGACTGCTGCTGCTCGAGTGGACTGCCACATCCTGCAGGACTAGGCCCCCAGGTACTCAGCCCTCTCTTGGAAGAGGGATACATAAGCCAGCTGGCTGGGGTGTCCTGGGAGAGCCAGTACTTGCAGGAGGAGGGGACCATCACCACCCAACCCAGGAAAGAGGGAGAACTGTCTGCTGCTGCTGCCTGCCTGTTTGCTGCTGCTCTTTTTTTTCTCCCTCCCTTTCTCCCCCCCTTCTTTTTCCCTGCTTGGCTTTTTCTGGGTCTTGAGCCATGTGCCTGGGAGGGAAGATACAGAGCCAAGTGGGGGGATTTGAGGAGACCCCAATCAGTGTAGTGGTGGGTAGAGGGAGATATTGCATTGTGAGGAGGACGTGCCAGGTAAGGGGAATGCAGGTCAGACAGTTAACGGCTGTGCCATGTTCCAATCCTCCTCTCAACCACAGGTTTGTTGGTTGCCCCATCAGCCAGCCCTTGGGCCTCCGGATGCTGCTTTTAAATGCCAGATTGGTACATAATAAGACCTCCCTCATCCACGACTTAATTGTGGATGAGGCAGCCGATCTGGCATGTATAACCGAGACCTGGGTGGGTGAGCAGGGAGGAGTCAGCATCTCCCAGTTATGCTCACCAGGATACTTGGCTCAGCATCAGGGTAGACCTGAGGGCAGGGGATGGGGGTTGCTGTGGTCTATAGGAATGCCATCCCCCTCTGCAGGCTCCCTGTCCATGTGACTACTGGTCTGGAGTGTTTGCACCTTGTGTTGGGTCAGCAGGACAGATTAAGGATTCTGTTGATGTACCGCTCACCTTGCTGCTCAACGGACTCCCTAGGTGAGCTGACGGAGGTGGTCTCGGGTGTACTGCTGAGATCCCCCAGACTGTTGGTTCTGGGGGATGTCAACATTCACGCTGAGGGCTCCTTATCTGGGGCAGCTCAGGATTTCATGGTCTCCATGGCAACCATGGGACTGTACCAACATGCCATCGGTTAGGGTGACCAGATAAAATCCAAGTCAGGGCTCATGTAACTTTAACAGTTGTAGAGAAAAGGGAATTTCAGCCAGTGTCATTTGTATGCAATTAGTTTCTGGTGACATTCCCTCTTCATCGCAACAGTTAAATGTGCAGGCACTATGCTAGAGTGGCCATATACAAAAGAAGGCAGGGCCCCTGCAACTTTAACTGCTGTGATGAAGAGGGAATTTCACCAGGAACTAATTGCATACAAATGACACTGGCTGAAATTCCCTTTTCTCTACAACCGTTAAAGTTACATGAGCCCTGACCTGGATTTTATCTGGTCACCCTACCATCGGCCCAACGCATGTAGCAGGGCATACTCTAGACCAGGATTTCGCAACTGGACATGGAGATGGTGATCTGAAAGTAGATGACTTTACATCAGTCCCTTTGTCATGATCAGACCACTGCTTGCTGAGGTTTAGACTTACAGCGGCTTTTCCCCTCTGCAAGGTTGGGGGAACTATTAAGATGGTCCGCCCCCAGAGGCTAATGGATCCAGATGGTTTCCAGAGGTCTCTGGGGAGTTTTCCGGCTGATAGGGCTGGCTCTCCTGTCGAAACCCTGGTTGATCTGTGGAATGCAGAAATGACCCAGGCGGTTGACACGATTGCTCCAGAGCGCCCTCTCCTATGTAGAGTTTGTACGTCTCCATGGTATACCCCAGAGCTGAGAGCAATGAAACAAAATAGGAGACGGCTTGAGAGCAGATGGAGACGAACTCCTGGTGGATGTAATCAAACACTGTTAAATGCCTATAGTAAGGTATATTCAGGGGCAGTGAGGGAAGCAAAAAAGCAATACTTTGCTGCCACTATCAAATCATCAATCTACCACCCGGCGAAGGTTTTCAGAGTTGTCTGGGGGCTATTACATGCCGGCCCCAAGGATGTGGTACAACCATCTGAGGCCCGCTGTACTGAATTTGCTAGGCACTTCCAGAATAAAACCTTGGGCATCCGCCAGGACTTAAAACTCCAGTGTCACAGCAGGTGAATCTAGTGAGGTGTCCAGAGCACAGGCTTGTCCTGTTTTCTTGGATGAGTTTCAGTTGATACAGCTCGAGGATGTTGACAAGGTGCTTGGACGGGTTCTTGCAACCACCTCTGTATTTGATCCTTGCCCCTCTTGGCTAATAATAGCTAGCAGGGATGGAACAGCCAGCTGGGCCAGGGAAGTGATTATTGCCTTTCTACAAGAGGGAGTGTTTGAAGGAGGCGGTAGTGAGACCACTCCTGAAGAAATCTTCCCTAACCCCGGAAATCTTAATAACTATAGACCAGCGGCAAATATCTCATTCCTGGGCAAGGTCCTTGAGTGAGTGGTTGCAAGCCAGCTCCAGACACTCTTGGTTGAGACTGATTATCTGGATCCATTTCAGTCTGGCTTCAGGCCTGGTTTTGGCACGGAAACAGCCTTGGTCGCCCTGTATGATGACGTATGTCGGGAGAAAGACAGGGGGAGTGTGACACTGTTGATTCTCCTTGATCTTTCAGTGGTTTTCGATGCCATCGACCATGGTATCCTGCTGGGACAATTGGCTGAGTTGGGAGTGGGAGGCACTGCATTGCAGTGGTTCCGCTCATACTTGGTGGGTTGGCTCCAGAAGGTGGTGCTTGGGGGACATTGCTCAGCCCTGTGGATTCTCTAGTATGGGGTCCCACAGGGGTCAGTCTTGTCCCCCATACTGTTCAACATCTACATGAAACCGTTGGGTGAAGTCATCCGGAGTTTTGGAGTGTGTTGTCATCAGTATACTGATGACACACAACTCTATTTCTCCTTTTCATCTTCAGCAGGTGCAGCTGTGGATGTGTTGAACCAGTGCCTGGCTGTGACAATGGACTGGATGAGGGCTAACAAACTGAAACTCAATCCAGACAAGACTGAGATGCTGTTAGTGGGTGGTTCTGCTGACTGGATGGAGGGTGTTCAACCTGTTCTGGATGGGGTTGCACTCCCCCTGAAGGAGCGGATTCGTAGCTTGGGGGTTCTCCTAGAACCATCTCTGTCACTTGAGGCTCAGGTGGCTTCGGTGGCACGGAGTGCCTTCTACCAACTTCGGTTGGTGGCCCAGCTATGCCTCTATTTGGCAGGGATAACCTGGCTTCAGTTGTCTACACTCTGGTAATCTCTAAATTGGATTACTACAATGCACTCTACGTGGGCCTCCCTTTGAAGATGCTGCAGCTTGTGCAAAATGCAGCGGCCAGATTGATAACAGGAACCAGAAGGTTCAAGCATATAAGACCTACTCTGGCCCATTTGCATTGGCTTCCTATACATTTCCGAGCCCGATTCAAGGTGTTGGTTCTAACCTATAAAGCCTTACACAGCTTGGGACCATAATACCTGATGGAATGCCTCTCTCGACACGAACCTACTCGTACACTACAATCTATATCTAAGGTCCTCCTCTGGTTGCCTACTCCGAGGGAAGCATGGAGGGTGGCAACAAGGGAGAAGGCCTTTTCAGTGGTGGCCCCCCAATCATGGAATGATCTCCCCGATGAGGCTCGCCTGGCTCATCTCCCCGATGAGGCTCGCCTCATCTTTTTGGCGCCAGGTCAAGACTTTCCTCTTCTCCCAGGCATTTAACAGCATATGATGAGGGTTTTGTGTTGCTGTTGTGCTTTGGCCCAGAATTGTTGTTTAAAGGATATTGTAATTATAACTTGTTTTTATGCTTTAAAATTTTGTATATCAGTGTTTTTAATGTTCAATGCTTTTAATTTTTGTAAACTGCCCAGAGAGCTTCGGCTATGGGGCAGTATATAAATGGAATAAAATAAATAAATAAATAAATAAATAAATAAATAAATAAATAAATGTGTGCTCAGCCTGGGGGGGGGGGAAGCACAGAAAATCCTGAAAACTGGTGGAAAATGGCATCCCCTACCCGCAGCAACCTTGGAAATTCCACTGCAGCTCACCAATCAAGGACTGTATCAGTGACAATGCCCCCATGCCATTTTGCTGGCTACAGAAGAACACTTGGCACACACTTCTTTCGATCATAATCTCACAACAGCAAACAATCAGAGAATACATATTTTGTATCACACACATGATACCCTCCATTCCTCCCCCTGCTCCAGCCCTGCTGATTTTGCTCTGGGCTGTTTGCCAGAGCTCCCAACGTTGACCGTATTCATTAACTGCCGTGTTTCCACTGCCAACACTTTCCTACAGGATCTCCCAGCTTGATTTCCTTGTCATTGTGACCAAGGGTAGCACTGCTTGTTTGTTTGTGTCTGTTAGTTAATTCAAAGATATGCAAACAGTAAGACGCTCACTTCAAGTTCACCCAGGCTGTCACTCCACTTCTCCGATGTATAGTTTTTTTTTCAATGTTTCATTTGATGCACCTGAAGACTTTCGTTCACAATCAAAGGTTCCAGGTTCTGTCTCTGCTAACTTCACCTACAAGGAAAACAGACTGGCAAAGGCATCAGGACAAAGTAGATGTTATGCTGGCTATATTAATACAGGGCAAGATGGTGTACAACCTACGGACATGGGTAACATCCCAACCATTAATGTTTGTTTGTTTTTTCATTGGGGAGCCCTTGATAAGTGTCTGGAGAATTGAAGGGTGCATGTTCAGACAGAAAAACATCCTACAGTTCCCACCATGCCCCATCCAGCTATGTGACTCTGAATCCACCGTTGAGGAATCTGTGAGAGTTCGGAGTGGGATTTCCTCACTGCTTTATACGGTTAGAATGCCCTGGTAAACGCATCTCACATGAAATTTTCATCTCACATGAAATCTGGCCTTTAGGAAACTCTGAAGCCATGAAAAGAGCATTGGGGTAGATTGGTAGATTTCAGCCCATGTGCCTAAGAGGAACCCTAGAATTCAGGAGCTCTTCAAAACGAAGACATTAATAGCAGACAGGTTTTCCTGCAAATAGCCAGTGCATTATTTGCTGGAGGATTAAACAGTTGGAAGACTAAACAGAGGACTGCTTCTAGTAAAAACCTTCCAGTACTGCAGGAAAAAAAAAAGGAAACTGGAAAAATCTCTCCTACCCCCCCCCCCATCCCACAAAATGGTACCAAGACAGGTTGTGCATATACATTTCCCTCAAAGAACTGTGGAACATCCCAGAGCTTTTCTACACACAGGAAAAAACCTACAGCCTTACTGTGGCTTTCATCCTCACAGTATTCCCACCACAATGCACTCCTTTACACGTGATCATGTGATTTGTAATTGAAAACTTCCCTTCTCGGAAAATCCCCATTAATTATTATAACTACTACTACTACTACTACTAAATTTATTTCTTACCTGCCTCTCCATCTAGTGGTGGAGAGATCTGGCGATATCCAGGTAATACCATGGTGGCTCTGTTCAGAAGACACATTAAACCATGGCTTTAATCATGGCGAATAAGGCTTTATGCCTTATCCACTGTGGTTAAAGCCGTGGTTTAAGGTGTCTTCTGAACAGAGCCTCTATCTCTGTTTTCTTAAAATGCGCAATTTCCAGGGGATAGCGTGGAAGACATCCTGGCTGTTGACGATGTAATGGACTCACAAATTTCAGTGAGTGGCCAATCATGAGCATACAATAAATCACTCATTTACAGAAGCTCCCAGGCAGCCATGGGCCAAAAGGGGAATTAGCGAAATTTGAGTGGGATGAGAGTCTATAGTCCCAAGTTGTTTATCACATTTTGGTCACTGTACAGGTCAGCTAGAGGAGAATACAGGTGATGAAAAAAGCACCCAGCAGAAGTGCAAAAAGAGAGGATTGAGTAGTCCGTATTGGCACAGTTCTCCTCATGCCTGCACTTGCATGCTTGTCAACGTGACTTTCTGCCCAAATGAAGATTTTTGCATATTGAATATTTTATAAGCACACTGCTTTGCAAGGGGGGAGTTAAACGATGAAAGTGTTTTATTCTTGGAAGTGTGCTAAGAAACTCCATCTTTTACTTGGAAATCCTGAACCCATGAAATATTTAGTGTGTTTAAAAAAGAGAAAATAAATAAATCTTAATGTGTTAATTTGAAAAAAATAAACTGACATTTAGCTGTTCTTTAAAAGTTCATCCCAAGAAGGAGATAAACATGAGATATATTTGTCTGGACTGGAACCAGAAAGCAGCTTCTCTCCAAGATGTTCACAGGCAAGGCTGAAGGAGAGCAACGTTTCATTTTCTCCAGAGAAGTCTGTGCTGAGGAAATTCTCTTGCTGGGGGGACCACTTGCTGGTGTATAAGTTCTGTGCATGCAGAGCATCCGGTGAGACAAGGATGCCCCTATGACCCACCTCTCTAAAGAAGAGAATGGAAAAACCCAGTTCAAGTGACCCTGAGGCTGCATTTTCATGGCCCAGGTGCCCTGACAACATGGTGCTCTGGACGGAGATGATCCTTCTAAATAAAGGACCTTTAGAGCAGTGGAGTCTAAACTCAGGTGTCTCCCTGTGCCAAATCTAGGTTTTGCTAGAACCTTCGGCAAGATATTAACATTGTCCCACCCCCCTGCCTGAGTGGACCCCCACATCCTTACCACTGCCCATTAATTGCCTTCTCTCTTTGAGCCTACTCAGAAGGAGAGGGCAAGGTAATGCTCATCCTTTTCCTTGCTTTTGTTACTGCTCATAGAGGGCAGGTGGACTGGTAAGAGAGAGCAAGGAGGAAGAGGAATGAGGCAGCTGGCTCCCTGCTGTGGTATGGGCCTCAGCAATAGCCTGATGATACTGACCCCTGGCACCAGACCTTTGCCTCCACTAGGACTGGGATGTTTGGGAATTGGCTTTACAGTGCCAACCCTATCATTTGGCAGACTGAGACAGCTGCCTCAATTGCTCAGTTCCTCCTGAGCCATCTAGCCATTCCGATCCTCCTCAGCTAATGAGGGGTAGGCTAGCCTTGGAATTTCCATCCTTGGATGCCCAAATGTCCTCCTGGTAGCTTATGCTGGGGAAAAGGGCAATACAGCCTTCCCCAGCCTGCTGCCCTCCAGGTGTTTAGGAATTCAGCTCTCATCAGCCCAGCATGGCCAATGGTCAGGAATGCCAGGGGTTGTTACAGATTTTTGCCTTGATGGAGTCAGGAAAGAAACCTGAAATTGGTGTACCCAAATCCCAGAATGGCTGGGGGATGCAGATTCCTGCAAAGCCATCAGGTTCCTCCTGAGCGATCTCAAGATTGCTGCTAAAATCTTGAGATGTTGATCGTCTTCAAAATCAATTTACCTAGGGTAAAGAGTATCAGCTCCCCTTAAAAATCCTTTGTAAAGGGTCTGGGGACAAAGGAATGGATCCAAGCTCAATTTGGGGTGAGTCCACCCTCCCCCCTCAGCCCACCACATTCCATCCCACATTGTTTAGGAGGGACTCCTCAACCTTGCAGAGAGGATTTTTGGGGGGTTTAGGTGGCTACAGAGGTGGAGGGAGGAGATGGAGAACTTTCTTTCTGTGAACTTCCTTAAGGCTCCAATCCTATGCACACTTACCTGGGAGTGAGTTGCATTGCCCTGTAAGTTAGCTAATCTTCTTAGGATCCAAACCTCTGTTTCCTAAAGGCCATTCTCACCGCATAAAAAGGAACAGGAATAATTTAGCCCTGACATTGTGGTAACAATCAAGAAAGGATGGTTTTCTCACTAGGTTAGAAAAGCAAGCCCTGAAAGATATAGCGACATAATTCCGTACTCAGGATTTTCCCTATGGGATCTGCATAGAGGTTGCTCTTGGCATTGTTATGTTTGAATTATATAGTGCAGTTCCATATTATGTATACAACACTTAATCCTGCAGGATTAATCTAAACATTTCACTTCCTGTAGGCTTCTTTGGTGGTCTAGGCATCAATTATGGAACCTCTACACTTCCTCCAAACCGCAGGTTCAAATCTCAGTAGGGCTGACTCAGCCTTTCATTATTCTAGCACTGCACATCTAAGCCTACTTCTCAGGAAGCAAGTCTGAAGTGGTGCTAACCTTGTTCTGCGGTGATTACACATTGCCCAGTCTCTATGTGTTAACAACAAAATACACATCTGGAGGGAACCTACTATATCAGCTTTCCTTAACCTGATGCCCTCCAGATGTTTCAGACCACAACATCTAGTATTCCTGATCAGTGGCCATGCTGGCTGAGGTTGTTCAGAATTGAAGTCCAAAACATCTGATGATGGTGCATTTCCTTCACCCTACCCTACCCCACCCCAATGTACCATTGAGAGAGCTTCTGTAATGTTGGGAGCCTGGTGGAAGGGAGAAAGTGAGGTTGCAGGGGAGCATAATGCATTTGGATCCTGGATGCCCCAACCTCATGTTGTATGCTAGGTTTCAACATGTGATGCTCTTCTATGTCAGGTCTGACCCAGGATTGTCTTTTCTGATTGACTGGCAGTGCTTCTCTGGGGTCTTAGGAAGAGATCTTACCTAGCTCAGCCACTTGATTCTTTAACTGGAGATGCCAGCCCCTTCTGTTATTGTTGTTAATTATAATTATAATTATTAATTCAATTATAACCCACCTACCTACAAAATGCCCTAGGCAGCAAAGCACCGGCTCTGGCCAATAAATGACCACCCCCTTTGATAGCATCATTTTCTTCTTGCGTGCATCTAGGTACAATAATTCTATTTGGCAGATGAGTATCTGGTGCTGAGAAATAGTGACTTGTGCACTTTTATGAACATATAAAACAGCCTTTCCCTAAGCCGGTGCACTCCAGATGTGTTGGACAGACATGCTAGCTGGAAATTATGGGTATTGCAGCAACACATCTAGAGGGCACCAGGTTGGGGAAGGCTGATATAAATTGATATAAATACACACAACACTGCCTTATAATTAGTCAAATCATTGGGCCATCTAGATAGTATTTTCTGCTCTAAGTGCTGGCAGCTCTCTCAGGCTTTGGGCAAGGACAGACCAGGGGTGCCTCTACACGAGAGGTTTAAAGCTCTTTCAAGTCTCATTAAAAATTTTACCTCTACATGAGCGGAGCACAAATCGGGAGTTGAGGCGCATTATCTATCTGATTATGCGCATTATCGAATGCGCATTAAATAGCGAGTTTTCCTTCTCCGCGGCTGTTAAAGCGCATTTTGACCATGTAAACAAGCGATTCTCCGCATTTTAGCCAATTTAAAGCGCTGGTTATACTGCCGTTTATATGCTTCATGGTATGTTGTATATTAAATTAGGCGTCAACGCGATTGTGAGAAAATGCGCATAATCGGAGAACCAGGCATCAAACCAAATTCTTGTAGAAGGGGTCCAGATCTTGAGCCCTACTGCATGCAAAACATATGCTGTACCACTAAGCTATATGCCATTCCACCACCAGGCCTTGCAGAACATGGCACAAGTTAGCAGTAAAAAGAAGAGCAGCCTGTCCAGCCACAGCTGTGTTTCCAGGCCCAGCAGCAGCCTGCAGCATGCTCGGGCAAATGTGAGCCCTGAACAAAATCCACTTTTCTCCCCCACCATACTTATTTTCCTGGAAATATCACTGAACAAAGAATATGCCAGGCACGGCAGGCTTGTGACATGTCTTTGTCTCTGAGTAGTTGGCAAAGAGTCATGGCAAAGCCCTCCCATACCCTAGAACCGCCCCCCCCCAGGTGGGTTTCATCCCTCTCCCCATCTATAACCTGTAACTAGTTGTCTTGTGCTTGAAACACTGGTGCCAGTGTTTCAAGCACAAGACAATCTATTGTAAATAATCTCTGCAGGCATTGTTACAACTAGGGCTGTGCACCCCCCCCCCCCAATCTGATTCGGATCTGGATCTATCAGGTCCAAATTGGACCCAATTTGCTTTGGATCGATTCGGACATCCTCCAATCCAATTTGGATCCAAATCCGAAGCAAGATTCGGATCTCTGAATCGAGATTCGGATGCCTCATTTTCTCCATAGACTTGCATTGGGGAAAAGAAAGGGCTATAACTTATTTATTTTTAAAGATATAAAAATGAAACTTGGGCACATTGCAGATGGGCTGTAGGTACTCATGTGTGCAAAATTTCAGAAACACAGGTGCAGGCGTTTACTCACAAGGAATTTTTAAAACTGCAATTTTCCAGGCAATCCAGAAGTGCTATAAATTTCTCATTTTTCAAGATACACACATGAAATTTGGGCACATTGCAGATGGCATGTAGGTACTCATGTGTGCCAACTTACAGACACAGAGGAACAGGCATTTGATTGCAAGGAATTTTTAAAACTGCAGTTTTCCAGGCAATCCACAAGTGCTAGTAACTTTCTTATTTTTCAAGATACAATCCAGACACGTAACATTGGGCAACTGTGCAGGTGCAGGCAGCCACACACAGATGCAGTCAGCAGCAGTCATTGATGATGAGAGCACTACTCAGTGAGCCCAAGATTGTCTCGATTTTCAATTGTGAAGCCAAAATGCAACAAATGGCCCTGCAAAGCAGGCACATTGTTTAAAAAAACATAGACAGTGAGAAATGCTTTGGCATCCCCTCAATATAGGAGGCTAGGAGGAAGAGGATCCCTTTGGGTTCCTTCCTTCAGAGTTGAGTTACTGAACTGTAAGCACAGCCAGTCATAAATAATAATAGGAATAATGATAATGATAAGCAATAGATCCATGAGGCTGACACACCAGATCAGTTATAGGTGTTTCTTCTTTCCCCAATGCAACCCTATGGGGAAAAACACAAGCCAAAGTGATCATTTTTCAAAAATTCATAGCCACCAAACACCTGCACCTCTGTGTCTGTAATTTGGCACACATGAGTACCTACACGCCATCTGCAATGTGCCAAAGTTTCATGTGTGTATCTTGAAAAATGAGAAAGTTATAGCACTTCTGGATTGCCTGGAAAATTGCATTTTTCAAAAATTTATAGCCACTACATGCTTGCACTTATGTTTCTAAAATTTTGCACACATGAGTACCTACAGCCCATCTGCAATGTGCTCAAGTTTCATTTTTTTATCTTTAAAAATAAAGAAATTTAAGCCTTTCTTTTGCCAAATGCAAGTCTACGGGGAAAAACACTTAAAATGGTGTCCGAATCTCTGGATCGATTCGGACCGATCCGAATCAATTCAAACCTCCCCGATCCAATTCAAATCTGGGTTTTGGAGGTCCGAATCACCCCGATCTGCTTCGGATTCGGGATCCAGATCTGTGCACAGCCCTAGCTACAACCCTTTGAAGAAGGCCTAATAATAAAGCAAGGGTCTGAAACGCGTCGGCCTTTTCATCAATAAATCCATTTACAGCATCCTGAGACTATTCTCTCCCTTTGACTGCTTACAATAAAGCTTCAGGTTTCTCACCTGTGTTAATTCCTCCTCCCCAACGTCCCTGATGTAGTGTTGCTCTGGAGTGATGTTCATTTTGGGAGCATGAGGAAAGGATTAAAATGGCAGCTGGTCTGCTCACTCTTTATAACTGCTTGGTACACTCCAATGATGATGATGATGATGCATAACCATTCTTACAGTACTTTCGGTTATTCATCAATATCACCAATATAATTTAAACAGTACTTTTTTAGTATCCAAAATCTTCTGTTCATTCACATGTCTAACATGATTCTTGAAATTACATTGTAGCCCTTAATCCCTTTTCCCACTGTAGCCAGCTAAATGCCAGCTGGAAGCTCACAACCTTTACCAACAATTGGGAATTTAGAGGCATGTCATCTCTGAGTTTTATTTAGTTTTCATGCCTAATAGCTGCTGGGAGACTTTTCCTGCCCTGAAAGCTATTATTACTTATTATATGCTGGCCAACTTATTTGCTGTTGTGTACACGTGGCAAAGAGCCACAGCAATCCTAGCTCCATGATACTTGGGCCAGTATGATGCACATAGCCAAAAACATATTAGCCATGTGGACGTTGCAGTTTTGCATTGATCTGATACAATTATGCAAAAGAAACATTTTCCCCAGAGATCCTGTCAGAAACAATAAAGATTTATTTTCATGTTGATCAGCCTAATTCTGCAATGGGTTCTATTCCATAGAAACAACATTCTTGTTGAATAAAAAACAAACACAGTGTTTTCTTGAAAATAAAAACAAACAGCAAGGGACTGGATACTGTGCACCATGTCACAACTTATTAATGCACATCTGCATGGCAGCATTCGGAAATCAATGAAATAAATATCATATTATGTTAATTTCAACACATCATGCAGAAGCAAGCAAAAAAGTAGTTTACACTATTTCCATGGCACAATTAAGTACAGATGGATGCTAATCAGAAACATTTGCATTCAGATTTAAAGCCTACATTGCTCAAAAACAAAAACGCCCCCCCCCCCAAAGCCTTTAATTTGCGCTTAAAAACAGATCTGAATCTCTGAATTGAGCCGAGTCGCTTTGGACTAAATCAACCTGCTTCAGATCGATTCGGAGCTGTCCTGACTCGCTTCGGATCTCTTTTTGGGTCTTTCGAATCACCCCGACTCACTTCAGTTTCGGAACCGAGCGCTGCACAGTCTAAGGCTGCCTCTACAAGAGAGGTTTAAAGCTCTTTCAAGGCGCTTAAATTTTTTTTTACCTCTACAAGAACGGAGCGCAAATCGGGCATAGAGGCGCGTTATCTCTCCGATTATGCGCATTATCGAATGTGCATTAAATCACGAGTTTTATTTTGCTCCGGCCGTTAAAGCGCATTTTGACTATGTGAACAAGTGCTTATGCGCATTAACTACTTGTAAAGCGCATTTTGGTCATCCGTTAATGCGCTTTGCCGCCTCTCGCCGCCTCTCGTGCAGAGGTATTAGTTGTAAATGCGCTTTAGCGATTATGCACATAATCGCCTAACTGGGCGCAAAAGCGAATCCTTGTAGAGGGGACCTAATTTGTACTGAATTCTAATGACATTTTATATGATGCCATGAAATGATTTGTAGACTTGATCATGATGTGTGACATAACCTCCTTTTGGTAGACATTTTCGCAATATGAACATTTACCATGAAATAATGCTTATCTTTTGGATGTAGCAAGCACACATGGGTCATTCGTGACATTTTTACAAATAATGCCAACAAACACATTTCTGGAATGTCTTACTATTTATTTATTTATTGCATTTTATACCGCCCAATAGCACTTGTGTCAGGTGCTTAAATGGCTTGTCCTTAAATTGGTGGATAATGCCAATACATCACACACCTACATGACTACAATGTACACTTGATTTCTCTTCTGCATCCTCTCCCTTGCTATTCACATGTGGCACAAAGACTATGAGAAAAGCTCAACTGCACTTTTTAGGGACAAATTACACTTGGGCAGGGGAGAGCAGTGACTCAATCTCTAGGGCTGTGTAGGGACCCTCTGACCTGCTGCAAAGGCCGATTCAGAGCTTCTGAATCAGGCCCAATCTGCCTTGGCTTGCTTCAGACCTGGTCTGACTCACTTCAGATCCAGATCCGAAGCAAGATCCGGACATCTGAAGTGGGTCGGACGTTGTGGTTTCCTGGGCACCCATTGGACTCCCCCTCCAAAACTGGTGAGCCACTGCTCCCCATCTGCTGAGCTACTGGGACTTACCTGACCTGTCTGCTCATGCCTGGCAATTGCCCATCCTACATGACAGCCACCATTTTTAAGGAAGATGGGTGCTCTCTATTGTTGTAGATCAACGCGTCTATAAAGAGCACAACCCTATCAATGTCTCATCCATGGGGACAGCCATTTTCAGTCATGACATTAAGGGACTGGGTTTTTCCACATCATCTCTTCAGTTTAAGCTCTACCCCAAAGCTGCTCTTACCCACACAGGTGTGTATGTGTGTGTGGAGGGGAGACAGAATATGGAAACCTTTGTTCCCCCGCCTCATGGCTAATGGCAGCTTGAGTTGATGTTTTTTTCGGAAACTGTTTGGGAGTGGAATATATATATATATATAGAGAGAGAGAGAGATTACACATCCACCCACACACACACACCCCTGCCTCTTCCAGGATTCACATGACCCTCACCCAAATCTAGGCCATTGCATCTGCTATGAATGAAATTATAAATGATCAGAAAAGCCCATCACAGACCTCCAGTGTCATGTGAAAACAGTAAAAATGTGGCGAATATGGATGAGAAAGTGGGGCAAAAACGAGGTCCCACTTGTTAATATACTAATGCACCAAAGAATGCAGAAGAAAGCCCCTGTCTGAGTGCATTCTAGCCAACATGATTCCACTTGCAGATCAAGAAAATGCAAATCTTGTAAAATATGGTTTAAAGGCACAAGTAAGAATTCCATGGTGCGTGGTAGCTGTATCAGTCTGTTGCAGCAAAAGCAACAAAGAGGTTTATAGCACCTTAATGATAAACAAAGGTTATTATGCCATACGTTTTTGTGGACTGGAGTCCATTTAATCCTATGCACAAAGTGTAATGTTGAGTTACAGGTATATATATATATATATATATATATGGTTGATGGTGGCGTGGGTGGAGTTGTCGAAAGGAAATGAAACGTATGAAATACAGGGAGGCAAAATAGTATGTTTTGTTGTTCTTATACTGTTTCTAACCATGTATCATTTATAACACATGTCATACTGGAGAGTCCCAGATCTATCTGGCTCGCCATCCACAACAACTTAAAATACTAGAACCCAGGGTCATCCCATGAAACTGATTGATGGGAGATTCAGGACTTCTTCATAAAGCACATAGTTAATTTATGGAATTCACTACCACAAGATGAAGTAATGGCCACCAGTTTGGATGGCTTTAGAAGGGCGTCAGAAAAATTCCTGGATGATGAAGCTGTCAATGGCTATCATTCCTGATGGCTATATGCTACCTCCAGTATCAGAGACAGTATGCTTACGTACCCCAGTTGCTGGGGAACCTGGGCGGGATGTTGCTGTTGCACTCATGTCCTCCTTGTGTGCAGCTGCTGAACAGAATGCTGCTGTTATAGATGGACCCTGGGTCTGATCGAGCAGGGCTCTTCTTATGTTCTCAACTGTCCCATAACTGGCCATGGTTCTTGGCTTCCCCTAAAGCTGGAGTCATGAAGAGCATCCCATCCCACGCAACGCCTTTTCGGATTCTGGAGCTCTAGGGCCAGAAGACCGACGTTACTAAAATCTCCAAACTCCGGGTCTGGGCAACGGCTTCACGTCTCTACCGAGCATGTGCAAGCTTTACACATGCTCATTTGGGGACGCCAGGCGATGTCTTCGGCACCGGCAACGGTGCAGGCGCGCCTATGGAAAGGGAGACTAGCGGCAAGAAGGAAGACACCCCTTTCTTTCCCTTTCCCTCCCCACCACCCCGCCAGTTGCAGGGCCAATAGCGGGAATCCTGCCCCTCCCGCCGCGGAAGCTCTGATTTCGGCTGGCTGGGCTCTGCCTGCCGGCCCTCCCCACTCGGTTCCGCCTGGCGTATAAAAGCTCTAGCGCGCACCGACGGTGCCCTTTGCCTATTGCCCTTTACACAGGGCGAGACGGAGGACGCGAAGGCGCTGGCGGCAACCGCTCCATCCCTGCATCAGCTTGCAGCTGCGGGAGGGTTTCCCCCGATTCCTTCTACAAGTGGATTTTTCTGGTTCCCCTCCCCGTTTCGATCCCGCGGTCCTGAAGACCTTTCCCAAAGCTCACTCGCTCTCTCTCTCTCTCTCTCTCACACACACACACACACACATATGTGCCTCCTTTCTAGAACTCTAACCCCGGCCGCACGTGCTTCTGGCTGGGCAAGGAATTAAAAGGGCGCCACAGGCCCACTCGCCGGACTCCCTTCGCGGGTGGCAAAGCGAACAAGCCAGGGAAGAGCTGTTGGTTCTGTTTGCTACCTTACCGGCTTGGCTGGAGCGCCGAAGATGGCGAGGAGCACCGCTGGACCCCTCGCCCTCGTCTTGGGTTTAGCCATCCATCTCATGCAGCCGATCCACCCTGTTGAGCCGGAGCCCGACCGGTCGCCCGTTCCCACAGGTAAAACTAACCGACTCGGAGTTGCTTCGGTCTCTCCGCCCCCGCCCTTAATTTGAATCAAGCCTCCACCTCTTTGCAAAGCTTAGCACGGGTGAACGAAACAGCACAGAAGACGTGAGTGCCTCCGGTCATGTGCAGAGTGCTTGACTGCACCAGGCTGCTTTCTAAGCTAGTAGTTAATTGCTAAGAGAAGTGCTGAGGCCTGGATTCTCATCAAATCTGAACCCTGACGCTTATCTTAGAAATTCACCGCTTGCTGTTCGCCTCCTCCCGCGACTGTGGTTACGTTGAGCTCGATTGGGTTAGCTCCATACTATAATAAAAGGGATAAATGGGTAGGTTGAGGGGGATTAAGGTGGGGGGGGGAGAGAGGAAAGGAATTTATTTATTTTATTTGCAACGGTATGTTTAAAAACGTCCTCTACAACAACAACAACCCCTCATGTGTGCAAATTTAATCTGAGCTGCCTTTTGTCAGAGGTGAGGCTCAGATATGCACACGAAATGCAATGTGGCCCTTTAGTTGGAAGGCAAGTTTGACCAAACCGTTACTTTTGAGATCAGCTTCCAAATACAAGACAAAAGCCCCATTAGAGTTGCTGATTTCCTCATTTTGCAAGCAGTTCAAGTTCGGTGCACCCTGATGGATTTGCTACACTTACTTTATGTGTTCCTGTGTTTTTTTCTTTTCTATTCTTTATTTCTGTCTCCCTGTTACTTTCCTTGCAACTTTTATGCGGAACAGAACTATCTGGCAAATTCTTCCCTGGTTCACCCATATGCAAGTTACAGGCAGAGGCATTTCAAGTTGACTACACCATCCCTCTAAGACAAGTTTATTTGAGATAACATTAAAAAGTTTGCATTTTAAAGTTTTGAGATGGAAAGATTTGGTCTGAGATTCTGGGGCCCATTTTACTTTGGTTAGATTTTAACACAGAGACCTCTTCAGGTTGAAAGACAAATGAAACTCATGCAGGATCTACACTGCTGTTTTAAAGCGCTTTAAAGCGCTTTATAATAGTAGTGACAACTGTTGGGGCCCAGGACACACTCCAAAACAGTTGTTACTTCTGTTATAAAACTCTTTAAAGCTCTTTAAAACAGCAATGTAGATCCACCCTAGATGTAGCTGTTGAGATGTGATGTTCATAAACTCATAAAGTTTACTATATGTACTCCAGATGTATATATTGTTAACTATGTGTGTGTGTATAGATGATCATATATGATAAGTTACACATTTTTGTACATGGGGGAGCTTTCAGCTTGGGGAGATTGTTACTTGTGAAGGGTCTTTTAGGGCCTGTCGCGAAGGGTTGAGTCATGATTTTCAGCCCGGTCATCTTTATCTATACTGCGTTTTCCAGAGAGTTAGACCTCATCTACAAGAATTCGGCTTTACGCCTGGTTAGCTGATTATGCGCATATTCGCTGAAGCGCATTATCGGAAATGCTTGTATGCAGGAGGTAATTGAGCACTCAATAGGTGACCTTACCGGTTATTTCAAATGCGCTTTACAGGTAGTTTATGCGGAGAATCGCTTGTTCACATAGGCAAAATGTGGTTAAATGGCTGGAGCAAAATAAAACTTGCTATTTAACGCGCATTCGATAATGCGCATAATTGGAGAGAAAACACGCCTCTACGCCCGATTTGCGCTCCGTTCTTGTAGAGGTAAATTTTTTAATGCGCCTTGAAAGAGCTTTAAATGCCTCTTGTAGAGGCAGCCTTTGCTGTGTTAGTCTGTTGCAGAAAAATGCCTGTCAATTAAGAATAACACTTCATTCATCTGAGGAAGTAGACTGTAGTCCATGTAAACTTATGCTGTAATAAATTTCGTCATCTTTAAGATACCATAAGACGTTCGCAGCCAAAAAAAATAGTAATCCTGCTTCTTTGGCATTTTTCTTGTAAGTGCTTTTCCACTTAAAGTCCTTTACATGTTTACTTGGGAGTATCTTCTGCTGTATTCAGTGGAGCTTACCCCTAAGTGTGTTTAGGATTTCAGCTGTAGACATTATATTTGACTGAACAGACTTGGCCTATGGAAAAACTCAGAGTTCCAGGTCAGACTTAATAATGGTTACTATTGCAATCCCCCCCCTTCCCCCTGGCCAGTTTTCTCATAATGGGATGAATTTCCCTCCCAGCTGTGTTTGCATTCTGCTCCTTGGATCCTGTAAAATGCTTGTTCCATAGAGCTGGAAAGTGGCACGAAATTCAATCCCCAGTTTGTAAAACAGACGGGAAAAAGACAAGCATAAAACCTGTTCAAAAACAAGTGCTTAAGACATGTTCTTATACTTTAATTCAAAAGTGACAATGGGTTTAAAATATGCATCATATTCCTTGACATATACCGCTTTCTTAAACCCTGAGCTAAAGCAGGCTTTTGATTCTGTTACCTGGTCGTACTCACATGTAGCCTGGGAACTCTGTCATGATGTGTGTGTGTTCATCTGGTAGTTATAAAAAAAAGCTCAGTGTCAATTCACACCTTGAAGTAGTAAATGGCTTAATTAAAAAAAAATCTATTTTCATTGTTTTGCCATGCAAAAGGAAATCCATTGCTTAAAATATAAATCTTTTATTAAAATATTTTTTAAACTATAAATCATTTTAAATTGCTTCTTTTATTTAATGCTAAACACTCGTGGGGGAAAACGTGTTATGAGCATGAAAAGTATAATGGATAAACCTTTCTTTCTCATAAATCGCATTTACAACTTGTGTTCATGGGTGACTTGCATTGGGAGGTAATAACGTTTCTATTAAATATATGAACTTCTAATGAAGTGGGGTTTTGCCTCTAGCTGTGCCACTGCATCTTTTGTGGTTCTGATGTTGCAGCCTCGCACAGAGGTGTGAATCCAAAAGTCTGAAGCTCTTTTTTTATTACCATATGAAACAAACAAACCCTGAAATGCCTTAAAGCTAGTAAATAGTTACCCAGCTTGCTTGGGACACAGCCTCTACAAATATCTGGCAATGCAATCATATGCATGTTTACTCAGAAGTAAATTCATTGGAGCATACTCTGAGGTAAGCGGGTGTCGGATTGAAACCTGGACCTATTTCCGTATTCATGGAGTAAACCTCGCAGGAGCAAGTGATGAATGGGTGAATTCAGTCTGTGCTAGGAGAACCTCTTCCTTCTACAGACCCTGGGTCTTGTCCTCCTGGAACACAGGCTTTTGACAGTCTAGTAGAGTGGCTCAGAAACTAGGACATGTTACCAAATGAACAGCAGGAGAATGTGGGTAACTTTTATGCACAATGTGGGCAACTTAGGCTCCTTGGCCTAGATAGTGCAGGGGAGGGTTCCCAGGAAGGGAAAATGGCTGAGGCTTCGGGCTTAACCCAGAAAGGAGTTTTGGTAAAAGACAGAAAGGTACAAAATCACAGAGCGTCATCACACTGGAGGTTTAATGCTGCGACTTTGATCCACTTTTTCAGTGCTGGACTAGCATGACGTCGTCCCTGTCGTGCTGTTCTCTCGCCCTGAGCGAGTCCAGCTCTGAAAAAGTGGATCAAAGTTGCGGCAGATGTGCATTAAACTTCCAGTGTGATGACGCTCACAGTCAAGTTACTAAAGGCTGTCCCAGAAAGAAAGGGAGGAAGACTGGGAGAGTTACAGCAAGTCAAGGGTGCCCAGGCTTGGACCGGAGAAAAGGGATAAGAATGGCAGCGTAAGGGGGGGGGAAAGGAGTAGCCAGTAGTGAACTGAAAAACCAGGTACAGTAAGAGAAAAAGGGAGCCTTTTTCCTGTGTCTGCTGAGACAAATATGGAAAGGGAGAAGGAATCTTCAGTGCTTGACTAAGTCAAAAGGGTAGGGAAATCGGGCTTTTTTAGGCCACAGAAGGGTGACCACTGGGCAGGAGCGCAAAGAATCTAGGGGGTCAGATGTTTGCAGGCGACAGTATTTATTTATTTATTTATTACATTTGTATACCGCCCCATAGCCGAAGCTCTCTGGGCTCTGCTCTCTGCAGAGCAAAAAAATGGCAAGGGGCTGAGATGCAAAGATGGGCATCCCTTGGAGAGCAGAGAGAGTGTGCCTTGGGCAGTGTGCATGTCAGAAACACCACTCCAAAGTTAAGCTAGGTTTCAGAAAGCAGTTTGATTCTTAGGAAATAAAAACATGGCTGTCTGGTGGAAGTCTTTTTTTAAAAAAATGCTTTACCATAAAAAGGGCAGAAATGCCAGGGCTACATGCTGAAAAACGGGATTGTAGATGTTAATTGCCATTTCTTTAGGTCACTAAAGTGTTCTGTACTCTCTGCATTATCAATAAATGAGTGGCAAGAGATTAGCCTAATTGTATTACAGTATGGGGCCAGAGTGGCCACAACTCCATAGCACAAGATGCTAGGGCTAGAGCATTCTCTCTTTTCATTTTAAGGGAAAGGCTGGTGCTGGCTATTTTTTGCCAGCTTGGCAGCTATACACCGATGAAAGGGAAATGGCGATGGAAAATGGAGGCTTTTCTGGTGACAGGATTTGATCGGCTTTTGCAGACAATTCTTTGAGAAATGAATTCCCTTCCCCGTATATAACTCTTTGGTAGCAGGAGATAGACAACTTTTCTGCAGTCACACCTCCATCACAGGGCACCCAACACTTAAACAGCAGTTCAGTATTGCTGGCAAAATAGATTCCCTGCCCCACAGCTACTTTCCTTCTTACAATGAACAAAGGGTCTGTGGACTTACCACAGGCTCCTGTGTATAAAGCAGTGTAGCTGCCTGACGATGCAAGCACCTATTGATTAGTTGCTGTAGAAGCCTTAATTTGTGGTGTTTGTATATATCATTTTCCTTTTCTTTAAGGTAATTTTAGGGCAAGCACAAGGGCTGATATAATTATCTCCATATTATAAAAACCACAGCCAACCCAAAAAAGAGGTCTGGTTCATACAGTCCTCTTGGTGGTAGACTCAGCACATTGTGGGGAATGGCATGTATGCACCCTCAGTCCCCATGAGCTTGAATGCACATATGTAGCAGGTTATATATGATCCACCTGGTACGTCCATATATCCAGATATGTCCCAGCTGTATAATCTGCCCATCCCCCCTTTTGTTTTTGAAGGAGATGGATTTTAGGGATGTAAGGGGCTGATTCTCCATGTGAGCTCCGTACAAAATTCGTCCCTGCTTCATATATTGTCCTGTATATTTACATTTAATGTTCAATCTTTTAATTTTTGTAAATGGCCCAGAGAGCTTCGGCAATGGGGCGGTATATAAATGTTGTTCTTATTATTGTTCTTATTTTTATTATTAATAATATTATGCCGGTGGCAGAAGGAACCATTTTGTGAACTGGCCATAGTCCTGGAACTCCCTGAACTCCATCCCAAATATTAACGGTGAATTATAATACTTCAGGAGGAAAGGACTTAATTCAAGTAAAGATATTATCTGTAACCATTTGTGGAATACTAATAATTCCTCATGCTTTCCTGATGATAAAACTATGGTCTATTACTTTGGAACAATGGTAAAAAAAAATAAACAATCCTGTGTTATGGAATCATTCCCATTTTTTTTTAAACCCAGTGGATTTTGGTTAAGATAAACCATAAGAAAATCTTCACTGATGTATAACAGATTCTGGTGATTTGCAAACTCCTCTCATGCCTGGAAGCCAGACACTGCAGGCTTTGTTAACAGCAGTCTCCAGCTTTAATTCTTGCATTGTCTGAGTTGTTTTGCATACATCTCTTGGCCGACTGTCAGAAATCAGAATCTAGTGAAATTGACCGTGCTATAGGGTCCATTTTCTTCTGTATTTATGCAAATTATTAAAGTAGATTCAAGTCTCATGCCAACCTTGATAACAACCGTATTCGGGTACAGTGCAATCCTAACTCCTCATTGATGGCTGGAGGGGTCAGGATGTAACAGAGATAGCTCTCCATCAGCCCTTGTTTGCAAAGAAAAGCTCTACTGCTTCAGGGTGGGAAGTGTACTCCAATTTGACAGAGGTCTGCAGTGCACCCCAGTAGGTGAAAAGCTGCTGGAGGTTCTCCCATCAGCAGATGGAATTTGCCAAAAACAGTGTGTTTTTCGGGCAGTCCACAGGTTGGGATCCCAGTGGCTCTGGATCTAAAGGCCCATGCATTGCCTGAGACCCCCCCCCCCCTTAGCTATGCCAGCCTGAAACTGGGATAGCAAAAAGGGGAGGCAATGCTCTTATCTTCTTCCCTTTCCAGAGGAAGTTGGCAAGGCTTAGAATGTGGGCATGTATCCACCACTCTGCTCCTCCCTGTCTCCCCCCTCCCCCACTTTCCGATTGCTCTGTGAGAGAAACTGCAGAGCAGGAGTAAACAGAGCCTGTTTGCATAGGAAAATCTCCTATGCAAACCCACTGAACTGAATGGAATTTGTTCTGTATAGGAGAAATACACTGTGCAGCATAACCCAAATTTACTTGGTGGTCCAGTGTTGATGTAACAATTATAATCCAGGTTTCTGTTAAAATGATTTCTTACGGCTGGATGTTTTCTCTCTCATCTATGAGCGATCCAAATAAACGAGCTTGTACGGCACGTTTCTTTCATTTGGAAACCTATCATAAATGTGTTATGCGTTAAACAGAGACCAAGGGTCTGACTCAGGATAAGGCAGCTTCCCATGTTCTTACGTAGCCCAATGCAGCAATTACCATGTACTTTTGATTTACGTGATCATGATTCTGACAAAACTAGAGTTCGTTAGAACATGTTAGCATGTAAATTACCCAGACACAGAGCAAAAATTGGGCAGTCTCCTTTGAAAGCTTCATATTTATTTCAGACATGTATCATGTGTGGATAATGAAGAAGCTAATACTGTATGCATGTTTGCATTATTTCTGTTTCATTATTCTTTGTAAATGTATATCTTTTCGACATTCAAGATGACCTAACATTTAGTGGAATCTGAAAGCTGGTGTGGTTTCAGTTTTGCATTTTCCTGTGTGCCTCCCCCCCCCCCCCCCAAACAAATGGTCAGAAAACACAATGTCAGTCACTTGTACCACGTCTCTGAAGTGGGAAATCTTGATAAACCAACAGCCTCGTTAATATTCAGAAGACTTAAACTGGACATTTTTGACTGGTCTGCACATCAGAAAGTTAGTTCTTTTTCTGCCAGAAAAATGTGGTTGCTACTTTTATAAAACTTTCACTGTGGCCTTTCTGCATTCAGTCCATTTAAAATGAATTTCAGTATTTGTGGTAGAGTTGGAGCACATAGGCAATGTGTTTGTAACTTTTGGGAAAGAATATTCTGTTCAGTAACTGCTTAACTTTCCTAAAATGCCATTGAACTTGATCCACTTTAACATAGCTAGTAATGCTATTTTTTAAAAGAATAGTGGGTAATGTGGCAATTTTAAATTGAAAACCACCTAAAAAAAGATGTTATAGAGCTTGAAAAAGTGCAGAAAGGGCAACTAAAATGATCAAGGGGCTGGAGCATCTCCCCTATGAGGGAAGGTTACAACAGCTGGGATGTTATCTTGGAAAAAAGAGGCTAAGGGGAGACATGATAGAGGTGTACAAAATTATGCATGGGGTGGAGAATGTGGATAGGGAGACATTTCTCTCCTTCTCCCATAATACTAGAACCCTGGGTCATCCCATGATGCTGATTGATGGGAGTTTCTAGACAAATAAAAGGAAGCACTTCTTCACACAGCGCATAGTTAAACTATGGAATTTACTACCGCAAGATGTGGTGATGGTCACCAATTTGGATGGCTTTAAAGTGGGTTGGATGAATTCCTGGAGGAGAAGGCTATCAATGAATTCCTGGAGGAGAAGGGTCTCTGCTACCTCCGATATCCAAAGTGGTAAGCCTATATTCACTAGTAGCTAGGGAACATGGGCAGGATGGTGCTGTCGCATCCATGTCCTGCTGCTCGACAGCTGGTTGGCCACTGTATGCAGTGTGCTAGACTAGATGGACCCTTGGTATGATCCAGCATGGCTCTTCTTATGTTCTTAACCATTTTTATTTCAAACGTTAGTATTTCTTTATGTATTTGAATAACTTATATCCTGCCTTTTGAGTTACTGGAGCAGCACTCTAGGCATCTAACAACATTTGAGGTAGCAGATATTGGGGGTGGGGTGGCACCCCAGGTTTTCCCTGAACCCCCTAAGCTAGGCTGCTGCCCTCAGGTCCAGTGCCAGTATGGAAGAAAGAGTCAGTTGCTAGTCTGGTCAGGTTTGGTACGTGGAATGTGTGTGGGGGAAGCATCATGCCCTTTATTTCAGGGAGCAAAAATGTTTTGGGCTGCCCCTGCCCACAATAAATCAGTTCATCTCTAAAATAAAGTAGCAGTTTGTCCAAGTTATTTGCATTATATTATTATTATTATTATTATTATTATTATTATTATTTGGCTAAACTCTATTATATTGGGGTGAAAGGAAGCAGATAAGAAAAACTGAAAAAGATCAAATATCGTGGAAAAGCAGAAGAATGTGCAGGTCAAAAAGTCAACAAACTGGGTGCTAAAAGAGTAGTTTAAAGTTTTCTGGGGATCTCACATTTGACTGCTGCTGTTTAAACAGCTGGCCTTGTAAAAAAAAAAAACAGAGAGGGAGGGAGGGAGGGAATGCTTAAGGGCAAGAAGTTTTCTCTACCAGTAAATTTTTCTCACTTTGTGAAACTGATGCCAGTTGCTCAGCATTTACCAAAATGTAGTCATGCTGATTATTTAAAAAACCCAACCAAAACAGTATGTTAAGAATGCATCCGCTGTATGCAGCACAATCTGGTTATGCGGAATGTATATATATATATATATATATATATATAGTATATAATAACATGACTTCTCATTGTTCAAATTCAGCAGCATTTCATGTATCTATTCCTTTCCTGAAATAATAGTTAGTTGAAAGCCTGTCAAAATAAAAGCTACATTCCTATTTATCACAGGCTGTGAAGGAGCTATAAATCTTTAATGATAGTTTCAGTTGATCCTACATCAGACAAATATACTGACTATGTCTGCCATACTTGAATAAGTTTTGGTATAGATTCAGTTGGAGTTCAAACTAGTCATGATCAGTTTCCACTGAAAGTAAAGTTTCCAAAGAGAATCAGGCTTCAATTTTAAGTGTCTAGGTTTCAGTCTTGGTGATGTGTACTGCAGAGCCAATAAATGGTTAAGTTGAATTCTCCAGTCTCTGGGTCTTAATTGGACAAAGGATCTCAGAGGCCATAAACTCCCGCCCGTTGAGGGACAACATTGGTACTGACGGACAGATAGATTGTCATTGGGCCTGTTCAGACAACATACGAAGCCGTGGTTAGGCTGCTAACCCTTTTGCAGCAAATGATTAGTGAACATGTTTAAACTGTGGTTAGGTAGCCACCATGGTTAGGAATGGTTCACGTGACACGCTAAGCCATAAAGTTTAGTTAAAAACACTTAACCACCATGGCTTAGTGTGTCATCTGAACAGGATCATCTTCTTTTATTAAGAGCTGGTAAGGTATAGTGGTTAAAGTGCTGGACTAGAAGTTGGGAGATCTGGGTACTAGTCCCCACTCAGCCATAGAAACCCACTGGGTGACTTTGAGCTAGTCGCCGACCCTCAGCCCAACCTACCTCACAGGGTTGTTGTTGTGAGGATAAATGGAGAGGAGGAGGGTTATGTACGCAGCCTTGGGTTCCTTGGAGGAAAAAAAGGTGAGATATAAAAGTAATAATAAAAATAAATAAATAAAAGGTAGGCAGCCCATAGGTCACTGGTAAAATACATGGCTTTTATGTAGAAGGCCTGAGGTTCAATGCTTGGCATTTTCAGTTAAAAGGACTACTATTAGTTAGACTCTGTCAGAGTCCTTGAAAAGTTGCTGCCAGCCATGATAGAAAACACTGGACTCAGTGGTCTGGTTTCATATAAATCAGGTTTAAATTCATACGTTATTTGTATGATTTATGAATGTGGCTTCTGCAAGCACAAAAGGTTATGAAAATACACATTTGGCTATTGCATCTATGGATTTATTCCATTTCCTGTAGAGGTTGTATGTACGGTCTTATGATGCAATCTCTGTGGGATCTAAATTGCCAGTGTGTATGTAATTGCAGTGTTCATTTGAGAACTGTAGCTTATTTACTTTTCTGTAACTCAGCACCATTACTTCAGTGTGCTGCAATGGGGAGAGGGAAGATAATGTCTAATTTGGCAAGGCATCTAGCATGTGTTGACCACACAATTTCTCACCAAATATACTAAATGGATGAAGTTGATAACTTCTGATTGTTTTCAGAAGCCATTCTTCTGATTGATCCAGGGCTGGTACAAAGATGTCTTATGTCAGCGTTGGGGCATGCATGGCAATTGAGCCAGCATTAGAAGCTATACTTGGGATAATGATCGATTACAGCAACCAAAATTCCATGAAGGTTCACCACCTACACAGTAGACATTTTTGATTAGATTGGCTTAGGAAATCACAGGAAAAGAAGTGTTTATGCCCGATACCCTGCGGCATCAGAGATGGTACGCTACAAGAATTGAGATTTGTGTTGGAGCACACGTCACATTGATAGTTATCCTAGGTGTAGCTTGTACTACTGGCTTCGAGACAATGCTCTCATTATCAACATCTTATTGGCTCTGGGTCGAACAGAGTCTGTTCAAGAGATTATTTCAGGTAATTTAGGGCAGTAGCCAATTCAACACCCCTGCTAATGTAAAATTATTTTGTGCTAGCATAAACTACCTTTAACACAATGCCAATATTGTTTGCTGACACAACAGGTTGACCCCTGGAAAACCATTGTGCCAGCGAAGACTATTGGTGTTGCGCTAGAGGTTGCTTATGCTAGCGCATGGTAATTTACATAAGCATTAGTATTGAATAGGATATTGCTCCTATTGTTCTCTCTAAACATATATGTGGAACTTGTTCCCAGTCTTGGGTTACAAATGTAAATACTGTACATGCTCTTAAAGCAATCACTTCAAACTTACCTCTCTTTTGGGTTACAGTGTACATGTTTTTCTGGCCAAGAATTCACTATGTATGGTGGAGAAATAGCTGTGCGTGTGCCTTCCCCATCAAGTTTATTTAAGCCAATTGGCAAAATTCTTCCTTGTCCCGTCTTGGGCTTTTTTATGTATGGCCACAGTGCTGCCATCACATATCACCTTGTATGCTGGGGTGGAAGGCAGGGATTCCTTAATGCTTTTTACTACAGCTGGGGCCTAGCAAGTGTTTGAACTGTGTGCTCCTTTGACTGTATCTGTTCCACATTCATAAGGAAACAAAAACATCTGAATGTTGAATGTGTACATTTAGATTTGCACTGGTGTGCCAACAATTTCATCCCGGATTGGCAAGTTGCTTTATATGAGCATTTTTCAGAAAACGTTTTCTTCGTTAAGATGACTTGGCGAAAAAAAATCCTGCCATTCAAACTTAAAGCTGTTGCAACATCAGTTATCCACATGTTTAATACACTACAAAAGTTTGGACCCCTTGTGGTGCAGGCATACTCTTCCTTTTGTAAGAGCTAAGAATGCCTGGATTAGAGGTGTCCCACGAAGCCAAGATTTGGAACAATTATTTGGGGAAACAGTTGTCACTTGTTACTATTTTGTGCTAACAGATACGTATCAAACGTAATAAGTTCATGTATAATAAATGTTCGAATTCTAATGCAGTAAGGAGATCTGTATGATGCCTATCAGACCACCCTGTAGGGTAAGTATCTTTTAAAAAAATACCGGGAAAATAAAATAATATTGCTGAATTATTACAAAAGATAATGGTTGAACAGAGATCTTAGATTCCTGGATATCCCAGTAATAGCATGTTACCCTTGCTAATCCCATACAATAAGCTTTCAATAGTTTATGCTGAAACTAGGGATGTGTGGTGGATTATAGGACTCTAGCAAAGCTTTTAGGAAACAGAAGGAAGAAAGACCTTATATGGCCATACATCACATATGAATTTAAATCCATTGGTGGCCTTCAAATTCTTGTCAGCGAAAGAATGCATCCAAGACAGTCTGATAGGGAGTAGTTTCTTTTCCTTGCTAAAATGCCCAGAGTTTGATTTTCATGGTTGCAAATGTTGGGGGGGGGGGGTTCGGCTGTGCAAAAGCTGACTATGTAATCATGGACTTACCTGAGTAAACCATTCATATGTTTATGAACAGTCTGAGAAAAAATGTTACTGAAGTGCTGACTGCCATGTGGGGGGTGTTTCATTGATCATTTCCACTTGCTCCAGAAAAACAGTATGGAGTGTCAGTAGGTTTCTAAATGGGGCATGTAGTCATGGCAAATACATGAAATAACACAAATTTTGGCTTACTTTGAATAATAATAATAACATATATAATAACATTAAAACAATATTTTTTCAAAATTTGTTTTGAAAGATGTCATTTGTGTGGAACAATGAATATTTTTTCTTTACAATTTTGCACATAATTCAAACATTGTAATATGATATTCTTTGAAATATATGGATAAAAATTCACTGAATGGCAATTTTACTTGTCAAAAAAACAAGTAAAGTATAACAGTGTTGTTGTTTTTAAAGGAAGTAAAGCATTACCCTGGAGACATTAAATTGGCCATGTTTTGGATTCCTGAGTATTTTTACATGATATATATAAAATATTGTGGAGTGTTGCCTTTCTAGCATGTTCCCTAGAACATGAACTGACCTGATATACCCATTGGGTAATAGCAAATGTCACTCCTATGTAGAGTAGACCCATTGCAATAATGAAACTTAAGTTCATTTAATGGGTCTACTCTGCATAGGACTAACTTTGAATACTACTTATAGCACTGGAGATATGGAGCATTGACCTAATTTATGAGGTTTACATTTCATTTAGCTGCTGCACAGTTCAAGAATTGGTGATTCGTTGTCTGCCAGAATTGCTTTGATTTTAATGGCTCATAAATAAATCCCCAATCAGGCCTGAATCTGCAAACCCACAATGGAACATATTTTTATTAATGTATTTGGAAGATCTATAAGCCACCTTTCAAAACAGAAATTTCCCAAGGTGGTGTACACAAACTAATAAAAACAATTGAAACCCATAAACGTACATAATAAACATTAGGAGCAATAATAAATAAAAAGGATAGTGAAAGATCGATAAAATCATCTCATTTTAGCCATAAGTTCTAACCATGAGATTAAAGAACACAGGCACAAGAATAAGCATAATGAAACCCTAAACTTTACAATTTAGAGCCTGCTTGATGGAAAATAATGAGGGGGCTAAATGTATCTCCAAAAGGAAGTAGGTCCTTAGGGTCACCACCTAGAAGGCCATATCTCTTGTTTTTGCTAACCCAATTACTGCTCCTGGTGGAGACTCAAGTAGGGTCTTAATGGTCAGCAAGGCTTATATTAGAGACGTATGAAAATTTTGTTTGCACTCACAAAACAGTTGAGCATGCCCCATTCACAGCCCCTAGTGCAAGCAGAAGAACATGCTGTCCGAAAATGTTCACAGATTCTCGGACACATGTGTGACGAAATTGTATTTTATTTTGTTGTTTATATGTATAATTCTGAAAGGTTGGTTCAGGGCTTGATTTGCTTTGGCCAATTCTTTTTATTACAGGCTATTATTTTTATTTATTTATTTATTTCCTGCCTTTTTCCCAGTACTGGGACTCAAGGTGGCTTTACAAGTTAGAACATGTACGGTCAAAACAGATAGAGATATAAAATAATTAATTATGCTACAATATTAAAAATTTAAAAACATTTAAAATACGAATATCTTTTTAAAAAAATCCAATATATGAACAATGCATAAACAGAGGTCCAGACTACTCCCCAAAGGCCAGCTGGAACAAAAAAGGTTTTAGCCTGCCTCTGGAAACACTCCAGGGAGGGAACCAGTCTAGTCTCCCTAGGAAAGGAGTTCTAGGGCCCCGGGGCAGCCACCGAGAAGGCCCTCTCCCGCGTTCCCACCAGGTGGGAGAGAGGGAGTTAGAATGTTGAACTGTTTGAATGTTGTCATCTGATTAGTTGTTTCATTTAGTATGGAGAATGAGAGGGAGGATAAAGGAGAGGGAGTTGAGAGGAAAGTGGGAGAGAAGGATGGGCTTTCATCAGGGTAGGATTAGGAAATTGGGGCTACAATTTTGTGGAGAGATTAGTTTTCCCTGGGAGGTGGAGGGAGGTATATATATTTTAATAACCTTAAACAAATAAAATAAAAGTTTTCAATATTGTTTTGTTATTTTAACCACACTTTCTCGGTTTTAGTAGTTACCTTAGATTGGTGATATACGCTCACACTCAGACACAAAAATAAATAAAAAGGTTTAAATTTCCCTCATTCATTTTAAAAATAAAGAAGACGGTGGTGGCTGCGAAAGAGAAGTTGTGGATAGCGTCACCAAGGGTAGAGACGCCGCAATGTGCTAGTGTAAAAATAGTGTAAATTTCAGAGAAAAGGCAATTAGAAATTGCACAATTTCATACTTTAGTATATTGGGGAATGTTGTGCAACTTTGAAAATACTCACCCCCCACCAATTTTCCTTTTTGATTGGGTTTGATTTGTGCAGATTTTCTGTTCTTGCAAATCAAGCAGCAATTGCAAGCTCTCGCAGAAATTGAAGGAGTGACAAGCATCAAGGTGATGCTTGGAGAATATGGCTGAATGTGAACATCATTTGTTTGCCCATCCCTAGTTGATGTGAAGGGTATTATCTGGTACCCAAGACCTTCAGAAATGCCAGGAATTGCTGCCATCTCCCTCCAAGCCTGGTCTCCCAGAGGGTAGGGTGACACTTTTGTAGCTGGCTTGGGGAAAGGTGAGAAAGTTTTTTGGGGGGGGTTCTGTGGTGAGTACCCTGAGGCATCCCTTTCCTCCAGGGCTGTATGGCTGTAGTATATGGAATGGGGACAGGACCTACACTTGGGGCATGCTATACAAAGCCATGGGTTGTCTATATAAAGCCATAGGACCTGTATGGAGGTGTTGCAGGAAGACTCTCTTCAGCACTTAGATATGTGGGCTAGAAAGGTGGAAGGCTAGAGGCATGGCTAACCAATGCCCCGAGCTGGTGTAGCTCACTCAGTTGGCTGATGAGGAGGGATCATTATTCCCTCCTTCACCCTAATAGGAGCCCACACTGAAGGTGAAAATTAGTTAGATAGGCAGGGAATTTCTTTGGTATGCAGATTCCCCCTATGTAAAATTAATAAAAGTTGTTGTCCATTTAAACCCCCAAACTGCCCCCTGTCTCTTGTTTACTGGAGATGGGTACAATTAACCTAAATGCTAAATCCAATGTTGTGCAAGTGGACTTAATAATAATAATAATAATAATATATTTATTTATTTATTACCCGCCTCTTCCTTCCGGATCGAGGCGGGGAACAACATCATACAGACAATAGAAAATACATAAAACTGATTAAAAGCATATAAAAATTAATACATCATTAAAATCAACCAAGTCTTAAAATTCGGCTGGGTAGGCCTGCCGGAAGAGATAAGTCTTTATAACTTTCTTAAATTCTAGAAGACTGGTAAGTTGGCAGAACTCTCCCGGCAGGTCGTTCCACATTCTGGGAGCAGCAGAAGAGAAGGTCCTCTGGGTAATGGTTGTCAACCTAGTCTTGGCCGACTGTAGTAAATTCTTCCCAGAGGACCTGAGAGTGAGGGGCGGATTGTATGGGAGAAGACGATCCCACAGGTAACCTGGACCCAAACCATGTAGGGCTTTAAAGGTTATAACCAACATTTTGTACTTCGCCTGGAAACTAATTGGCAGACAGTGGAGTGATTCTAAAACTGGTGTGACTTCAACTTGCACAACAGAACTTTTCCTCCCCGTCCCCATAGCCTCACTTTTAAAGCCCCAAAAATCTGCTTCAGAGCACCCCCGCAAATCTGCTCCAGGGGCCACCCAGACGGAACCTGTTTCAGTGACGAATGATGTTCCATTGTCAGATGGACTTTGTCGGATTTCACCCTAAGACTTCTTGCAGACCAAACCAAGCCATGCAGTGTATGTTCTACAAGTTAGGTATGTCCTGTGTAATTTATGTCCATCATCTGGTCTATGTTGTTTCAGATACCCAAAGTGTAAGGTGGATCTGAAACTACAGATAAAGTACAGAATTATAGTCACCCATAAATTGGGGCCTAAATATAAATAGTATACCAGGCCCAAAGAAGCCTGGATGAGGCAGACCAGAGACTTGCAAATTCAAGCAATAGCTTGAGGAACCAATCCATAGTGCTCAAGCAAATAAGGTAGGGCACTTAAACTACAAGGAAAAGTTAAATAAAATAGAAAGAAATCTCTTGGCTTATCAGTCGTTTCCTTCCAACCACAAATATGGGAATAGGTTATAGCAAATTCAAATGTGCAGTCATGCATATTGATATGGTAGAATCCTCACACAGTTGTGCCACCTGAGAGTACAGATAATGTATGTGTTGGGCAGAAGTGTTTGTTTTTAAGGATCCCATGGCAATATCTAATCTCCCTGCATTTATAAAATAAATATATTGCAGGAGGGGGGAGGGGGTTTAAGCTGATCCTCCAACATCTCTAACCTTCAGCAGGCAGAGAGAGTTTTCTGATCCAAGTTCTGTGGGCACACAAATTGCAGTTCAAAATGGAATAAATGAGTCACATCTTGTATTTATTTCAGGGGCGTGCTTCTGATCTCTGCTTCCATGTTAATGGAAATGTCATCAAAGGGGAAGGATAAAAGTCTTTTTTAAGCCAACCAATGATAATTAAGGAAAATGTTGCCAAAATTAGATGGTAATTAATTAATCCAAGCTTTTATTACCAGGTTTACCTTCAGATAATCAGTTTTCAGGATTTGGAATGCCAGTGTGCAGAGCCACATAAAAAAATACTTTTTAAAAAATTAGATAGGGGCTTTTGAGGAAGTTTTTTTCCCTTTGGAATTTGGCTTTGGGAGCGGGGATGTCCTTATGTGATGCAAGAGCATTACTGGAGCTGGAGGGGAAGGTGCACCATCAGCTCCTACACCCCATCGTAATGCTATACTCTTCTGTCTTTTAATGCTGGCAGAACTTTTGTTTAGCTGGGAGCAGAAGCGAGGAGTTTGTGATAAAACAATGGCAGTTTCTTTGCATCTTTTCTCAGAAGCAAGTCCTGCTGAGTTCAGTAGGCTTTACTCCCATGTAAGTGGGTGTTCCATTGCAGCCTCAGTGTGCCAGAATCAGTTGAAATGTTTGGTTTATTGGATTGTTGTTAAATGTTGGCTGTTCAGTCGTCTGCTCTGAAGAGTTCCTATGTTCCAGGAATCCATTTTCAGACTTCTGGCAAGAAAGAATGTGTGTAGGTACAGGGGGGTTGCAGTGTTGGGCTCCAGCAGCTACTATGGAAACAGAAACTGAGCAAGGAAATTCTGAAGCTGGAGCAATGACATTTTGGAGCATTGGATCTGTTAATCCAGCAAGGGCGGATAAGAGATGGAGAGTTCCTATATCCTCATTGTCAGCTCCTCCTCTTCCTGCATCTGCTGGGTCATGGTTTACAGCTGGTTCTTCCAGTTCCTCCTGAGGGGAGCCCAGCTGACAACATCTTCTGGCCACCAAACAGGCACTCCAGTGCCAGCTCTCAGCTTCCCACCAGGTTGCTGCTGCTGTCCTTCTTGAAGACCGGAGTGTGTGTGAAAAGGAGATCAAGGCAAGGCACAGGATGTGACCATAAGAACTATCAGGGGGGCTTGGTGGGATATCCTTGAAATGAGACACTTTGGAATGCCTCAAGACTGTAGCATGCTCCTCTGTGAGGTTCCATGGCTCTTCCTCTAAGCAAGTCTGCCCAGGGTCCAGGTCAGGCAGTATCCTGACCACTCCAGTTCTGCACATTCATTCCTGCATTCTTAGAGGACTTTCAGATGGGGAAAATCGTGTTTCCTTACTGTCGCTCTGCTTCTAGCTTCTCTTCCGCATTTGAAACCAGCTGAAATTACATGGGGAAGAGCGAAGGAACCATGTGACCCATACAGTTCAATCGGACCGCACCCTCTAGTGAGTGTTTTATAGTGCAACTTCACTTGTACATGGCATGAAATCCAGACAAATCTAGACTTATTTCAGAAGAGTTGGGTTTTTCGAGGCTTATTTCTTAACGCTAAAACCAGGAAATGGAGTGGGAGATGCACAGGAGGCTTATGGCATCATCAGAATGACCCACGAACATCTGCGAGTGACCTGTCACGAGCATCCTATAAATTGCTAATTTAAAGAAGCCCTAATACTCAGGGTGGACCTGTGCAGACTGTTTCTCTACACATGGTTTCTGCACACGGTAAACCAGGGGAGCAGAACCTCAGGCTTGGGGGCCAGATCTGACCCTCCCTGCGGTCTCAATCTGGCCTTGTAGGGTTCCCTAGTTACCTATGCCCCCTTTCCCTGGCCCCATCCTTTTTCTCCGTCATCGTTTGGTAGTTTCCTGGTTGAAATGTTTCTCCTCAGGCAGTAAAAGCTTTAAGCTACAGTGTGCAGGCATTTTGGCCCCATCCCTTTGGTCCTTGGAATGTGCCTCCCAAGTCGTTTCTCCAAAATGGAATTTGGCTCAGAGGCGGAAGTAGCAGAGAACGTTAACCATACATTTGAAAAGGGCTACAGTCCATGATGCCAAAATTTGTTATGGTGCTTCCTTCTGTGACAGCGTGTGTTTTAAGACTATTCTCCCCAGCGTTTCATTTTGTGATGAATCACAGGCTGAGAGAAATCCCCAAATATGAGCTTGCCTTCTTATTTGTATACAAAATCATTGTTCTTCCTTGAGTAGTATAAGTAGCTAGAATTGTGTGCTGTGAAATCGGCATAAATAAACAAAGCCTAAAATGAAACTGTTTAAAAAGTTGTGTCCCCCTTCCCCAGCTTATTCCTCTTTTTCGAAGGCTTAGTAATACACTCTGGGGAAGTGAATGCAGCTGTAACTTAATGCATCATTCCAGTGTTATTCCAGACATATAATAGACAGGGTGGTGGCATGTTCTGTCTGCTCTGCCTCTGCCTAAGGAGAGAGTTTCTGTGAGCTCGTTTAGCTTATAAGCACCATCACAATAATTTCGTCAGTCTTTTTAGAATTATGTATTGTTAATATTCTCTACTACCTCATGATAGAGATGGGCAATGACAACTGAACTACAAAAGCTTAAACACTTTCTAGGCATTTGAGCTGAAATGAACCTACTGAGAGGTAGTCCCTAGTGCTGAGCTGAATCCCCTCCTACTCTATTGCAATCTCTTCACTTCCCTGCAGTTGTTTTTCTTCTTTAACCATGGCTTTCTCCATTGGGGCTTTCAAGAACTGCTGCTTGTTGAGTGCCTGAGAGCTGAGAGAGGCATTTTTGACCACTGCCACTTCACTCAGCTTGTAGGCACATCGTAGGCAGTAGTGCCCAAAAGCCTCAATGGAGGAAGTCCAAGTTAAGTCCTTTAGGGGGGCTTTTCAGGAAACATAAGGAGTTGGGGAGGCTGCAAAGCAAAGGACAATGGGCCTGGAGTTGAAAAAGAAAGAGCACACACACACACACACACACACACAGAGGCAAGTTTAGCAGATTCAGTACATTTGAACGTAAGGAAGAGCCATGCTGGATCAGACCAAGGGTCCATCTAATCCAGCATTCTGTTCACACAATGGCCAACCAGCTGCCCATGGGAAACCCACAAACCCTGTGGTTGGACAGGAGTGCAGCATGACAGGAGTGCAACAATGCCTTCCTGCCCATGTTCCCCAGCAACTGGTGTACATAGGCATACTGCCTCTGATACTGGAGGACTAGTAGCCATTGATAGCCTCCTTCTCTAGGAATTTATCCAACCCCCTTTTAAAGCCATCCAAACCGGTAGCCATCACCCTTTTAAAGCTACCAAACTGATAGCGAATTCCATAGTTTAACAAAACGCTGTGTGAAGAGTAGTTTGTAGCTCTTGCACTGAGGTGGTATGCGAGCTCAAATGTCATAAATCTTGAGCTAAACTATAGTAATATAGTGATTGTTGGCTTTTTCGATAATCCTTGTCCTCATATTAATTCCCTTTGTGCAGAATACATCTGCTCATCAGTTTAATTGTCATAGTGGTAACCCCGTCACTCACTGAGTTGGGCAGTATTTTCCTGGCCAAACAATCATTCTTCTGATAATTTGCTTTGGGGTAATTAGGTCAAAGTAGCATCTTTGTATTTGTTCCAACTTCATCTCACACTTGAAGCATTTGGTCTAGTAAAGGTGCCTACACTTCTAAAGTTTCTGTTCTTACTGGAAGGGTAAGTGTAAAATATATTGTTCCTAGCCAAATTCTGCAGTTGCTGCAAAATCTAAATAGTTAATGTAGGAAAATTTAATAAAAAAAATAATTTGGCTTACTTAGTTTCCTATGATCACATTTTCCACTATACCATATACCTGGTGATCTCTTTTTAAAAACTACATGATGCTTGCTTCATAGATTAAAGAAGGTGAAAAGTTAGCTGGTTCTCTTCCTTCATAGTTGCTTTCTTGTATTCTGTATGAGTTGAATGGGAAGAGAGGAAAAATTCCTAAGCCCCATTTCATAACTTTCAATGGTCCCTGTTTATTATACACAGTTCCAATTTTCTTGTAATGTGTATCAGTTGCTTTTGTATGCTTAATTTGTTCTTAATGCTGAAATGTACCCACTACCAGGAGCAACCCTATTCTAAAATAAAGCTTTGAAATAGGTATACATTTCCAATGGACTAATCCTCAATAATTGTATTTATGTCATCAAACCAATGACATAAGCTACTTGAAATACCAGACTTTTAATACACAGACTGGATTTCCCCTTTTGTGCTATAAAAGCAAGCATATTGCAAATGTATGATCTTCTATGAGTTTGAAGGTCTTCCAAATGTCTTCATTCCTATTTGCTCTGATATTCAAAGACTAGTAAGGCTATTATTGTGAGGCTGAGAATTTCCAAGCTTTTGGGTCAGCAATTGTACATTGGGCTTGCTGCCAACTTATGATTTTGGCCTGAACTTGTAATGCCGTGCATCTTGAGTAATACGACACCAAGAATTAATTTAGACAGATGTATTTCACAAGCCAGCTTTCAGGATCTCATCATGCCTTGTGGCTTTGACAATTTGCTTTTCAGCATTTAAAGTGACATTTGTTCATGAGCTGAATGGCTGGATGTGGGCTGTTGAAACACTAGCTTATAGTTTATTCTCCTTGAATAAAGGAGAAAGTAATGGCATAAAACTGAGCCAAATATGGTGCAGTGGTTAGTGGTTCAGTGATCAGTAGCCAGCCCAGATTAAAATTCTCGTTCAGCTATGAAGCTTTCTAGGTAGCCAAGTTCAGTGCTGGCTCCAGCTTTTTGAGGCCTGTTGGGCAAGACACCTTCAATGGGTCCCTTTCTCAGTGAGTCTGTCTTCTCATCACCATTGTCACTGGTTATTCTTTCTCCTCATCTTCATCTTCGATGCTACCACTGCAAAGAGCCAGTTAGCAAGTAGGCAGTGGCTTCTCCTCTCTCTCACCACCACAGTTGTCTGGACCAGAGGAAGAGGCAGGTGAACAAGTAGGTTGCAGTGGTGAAGAGGAGAAGCAAGTCCATGGGGCTCTTGTCAGTGGCCCCCTGCTGGAGTGTGGGCCCTCTGCAGATGTCCAACCATCCCTACCCTTGATGCTAGCCCTGGCCAAGTTGCTATTTATTTAATTTATTTATGTAAGATAATTATGTATATGCTGCCTTTTAGAATACAAAAATAAATAAATAATTGGGATCTTTCCCATCGGGCAGTTTTTGGAAGAGAGACCAGCTGGAAAAAGAGCCAGTGTTGTCCTCATCTCTCCTTGCCCCCCAGAGTTCTTCCCACAGAGTAGTTGATGGTAGATGAGCCTGTGGGGCAGGAGGAATGAAAGTTCAGCTGGAGCAGACCCTGAGGTCTTCTTCACCTGCCTCTCTTCAGAAATTCTTTCCACAGGGTAGTTGATAGTAGATGTTCCTGCTGTGCCCTGGGGTTTGGGAGAGTCCAGCTGGGGCAGGCTTTGAGGACTTCACCTGCCTCTCCCCTGTCTCTTCATAAGTCTGACTTGCCTCACAGGATTAGGGTTAGGCTCTGAGCTCCTCAATTTATATGTTTATTCATTTCAGTATTTATATGCTTTTAAGGCAAATGAGGGATATATGCTTGGTTTTGTTGACAACTGCTTTGGATGTGTTTATCATACGCAAATAGGATAAATCAGGCTTGTAAATAGCCACTTCCTTGGTTGTCTGTGGTAGTTATTGCCTCCAGCCAAGCAGGGAAGAATGTGTATTTACAAACTGGAAGAGAACTAATTCTGTTTTCATTCACACCATCAGCATGCCGCATATGAAGCTGCCTTACTGTGTCAGACCATTGGTTTATCCAGCCAAGTATTGCCAATGCTTGACTCTGATTAGAGGTGACTCTCCAGGGTCCCAGGCAGAGACCTCATACCTGAGGTGCTATGCAAGTTGTTGAACCTGGGACCTTCTGGACGAGACCGCCAACTTGCGGCTTGAACCCACAGCTAGTGTTATTGCCAGCATATTTTGACCAACCGAGTCAGCTAACCTATGACTGATATAGGAAAATCTGGTCATGTGGCCTACTCAATGGAAGGAAAAATAAAGTTATAATCTCCCTGACTTTATGTTTCATTGTCAAAGTCTCAGTTATCCAATTATTATCTATTATGAGGTTTTAACAAGTTTTTATCGCCCTTAAAGTACATTATTTCACCTGTGAAGAACTAATGCCTCTCTCTTCTTTCCCCTTTACCAGATAAGCTATTAATTCTTACTGTTGCAACCAAAGAAACAGATGGCTTTCACCGATTCATGCAATCAGCAAAACACTTCAACTACACAGTGAAGGTATTGTGCAAAGAATTTCACTCTGTGTGTATACGGTGTGTGTAACTGCTAAGGCTACACTATACTAAAATGTAACTATTATAAAATGAAGTCATAGGAAATACTTTTTAAGCCATTTGCTTTATATATTTGCCAGTTGTGAATTATTCATTACTTTAAGGTTTCCTAGTAGTTTGCCTAGTCTAGCTCTTAAAATTCCAGATGGTAGAGTCTTCCGCTTACCTCAAGGGATTACTCCATAGGCTGATAGATTTAAGTGTTGGAAAGTCTGTAAATATTACCTCTTTCCCTTTCAATTAAACTTTCCTTATATTTGTTCACACCTTTGTATGTTACATTTTTTATACTATATTTTATTATAATGTTGTATCATGTAATGCTGTATAATACTGTGGTTTGTAATTTTTATCAATTGTTGTGAATTGCCCAGTGAGCTTCAGCTATTGAGTGGTATTGGAATGGAATGGATTGGAATGAATAAATAAATAAATAAATTATAAATAGATAAGGTGATAAGTAAAAGAAGCATTCCATAAGGTTAAATGGAAATCTGGGGGTGGGTTGTTATAACCTTACTAAAATTGAAAGGGTTTCACCAATCTTCCTGAAAATTGCACATGTCAGAAAGAAATGCCTATTATACATAACCTGAAAATTTCAGGAAGAAAGTGAGGGAGAAAGAGCAGTTAACAAAGAAAGAAATGGCAGCTAACAGAAAAAAGAAGAAACCCCAAGCCATTTTCTTTGAGCAAGAGACCTGGCTCCTGAGCAGCTTGGTGTAGGTTTTGCCCCCTATTTGATTTTGGTCACTGATGAAGCTTGGGCTTCACAGCATTTTTCATTTTAAATATTTTCTTCATCCTCTACCTGGATTAATTTTCCCTACCTGGACTTTGCTGAGTTCTACACCCTGGATTCTAGGAATGATCTCTTTCAGCCTTCCTCTGGATCCACAATAATCTGATCTTCAAATCTCTCCTTGGGATAGGTAGCTATACATTTTGGCAAACACTCTCAGTTGAACTTGATGGAATCCCACCCTCTACCACTGGGTTCTCTCCACACAATCAGGAGTCAGGAATCCTGAAAAAGGCAACCTCTGATCATGTGGAGACAGCCCATGCATGTTCAGATCACTTGAGCATAGACCCTGTTTAAAAAAGAAGGAAAAAAGTAAGAGTGTGAAGAAGAGGCCTCAGTGATGTGCACAGGATGGTTTATTAGCCCAACACATTAACAATCTGTTGACTCTACTTCATGGGCAACTGATTTAGCTTTTTCACACACACAATATTTTTCACACCAAACCAAGGGGATGGTTGAACACATGAAGTGGAGACAACAGGTGTGATCCTGCTCCCATTCTATACATTGACTTATACCCAGATACTGATTTTGTGAGAAGTGGTTTTGTCTTATAGTCGGTGTGAAAAGGGCTGAATTAGACAATGATGCTCACCATGTTTTTTTAATTTTATTTATTTATTGCATTTATCCCCCATGGAACCCCAGGTGCTGTACATAATCCTCCTCTCCATTTTTATCCTCACAACAACAACCCTGTGAGGTAGACAGGGCTGAGAGTCTGTGACTGGCCCAAAGTCCCCCAGTGAGCTTCCATGCCTGAGTGGGGACTAGAACCCAGATCTCCCGATTCCTAGTCCAACACTCTAGCCACTACACCACACTGGCACCACACTTTTTGTTGATTCTGGAGCCCTGGCACCTTTTCTTTAGCAAAACATAGTCATCATTAACAACAAAACTAACATACAAAAAACAAATCTCAGCCAACCAGTTAAATAAATAAACCACCAACCTCCCCCCCTCCTTGTTCTGGCATCTCAGTCCTATGAAAGTGCTTTAGCTGTGATAGCATGGATGTTTATCCCATTGCAACAAAACACTGGCAATGCAGATTCCCGCCCCCCCCCCCCCCTGCAAGCTAAGCAAAACTTACTATTACCAGAGTCCAACAAAACTTCTAACATGCACATTAGTGGAGTTTTTCTATCCATTGTGATTCAGCAGTCCTGACCTTTCCAAACAGCATATTTCATATAAAACAGTTCCGCTGTTTTGAGGAGGGGGGTTATGACTGCAAGATGCTGAATTGGAAATCATGCTTACAAACATTGGGCAAAAGGCAGGATACAAATAAAGATGCTGCTGCTGCTGCTGCTGCTAATAATGATGATAATGATGATAATGATGATAAAGCTAGGAGATGCCAAGGAGGACTATCCCAGCTTGAAGCCGCAAAATTAATGGAGACAATCAGAATAACAAAAGTGCATAATATATGCTAAGGAAATGTAGTATTAATATTGGGAATCCACAAATGATGTCCAGGTCCATTAGTTAAAAAGTATTTCTAGTGGCCAGCAAGAATATAGTGACTTTGAACACATGTATAGTAACTTTCCCTTTCTATTCAGCAACTCGCAGCTTGCCCCTCCAACAGAATTAAGGAGTAGTAGTATAGATCCCATTGTTCCCCATAAGCCTGAGCCCACCTTAGGTTTTTCTCTGAAACTTAAATACTATGCTTACTTCCTTGGCAAGCCCCATCACAGCACAATGAGCCTCTGTTTCAAAACGGGGAGTAAAAAGGCACAAGCCTTTTTATTAGGGGTGTGCACGGACCCCCCGGATCGGATCGGGACCCGGATCGGGACCTCCAATTTTGTCACGGACCGGTTCGGACAAAATCGGAGGCCCCCCGGACCGGATCGAGTCCGATCCCGACCCAAAAATCGTAAATTTTTGGATTGGCCGCCATTTTTTTCCCCATAGACTTGCATTGCAATGCAAGTCTATGAGGAAAAAATGGCGGCGGGTGGGTGAGGGGGGGCCTAACTCCTTCCCCCCCGGGGCTGTCCGCTGTGGATGGCCCCAGCAGGTAAGCCCCCTCCACCGCGCTCCCTCCCCCCCCTGGGGCCGTCCGCTTCCATCCGCTGGCGCCCGCGGGCGACAGCGGATAGAAGCGGACGGCTCCGGGGGGGGGTAAGCCCCCTTCCCCGCCACTGCTTACCTTCTTGGCCCGTCCGCTCCCGTCCGGCGCCAGCGGCTACTACCAGCGGGCTCCGCGGCCTACTCTCGAGTAGCGCGCCGGGTGATGACATCACCCGGCGCGCCACCCTGGAGTAGGCCGCGGAGCCTGCTGGTAGTAGTCGCCGGCGCCGGACGGGAGCGGCCGGGCCGGCAAGTTAAGGGCCCCCTCCCCCCCTCCGCGCGCCCCCTCCTCCCCTCCATGCACCCCCTGCTTACCTTCTCGGCCCGTCCGCTCCCGTCCGGGGCCGGCGGCTACTACCAGCGGGCTCCGCGGCCGGCTCTAGAGTAGCGCGCCGGGTGATGACATCACCCCGCGCGCCACCCTAGAGCAGGCCGCGGAGCCTGCTGGTAGTAGTAGTCGCCGGCGCCGGACGGGAGCGGCCGGGAAGGTAAGGGCCCCCCTCCCCCCCTCCGCGCGCCCCCTCCTCCCCTCCACGCACCCCCTGCTTACCTTCTCGGCCCATCCGCTCCCGTCCGGCGCCGGCGGCTACTACCAGCGGGCTCCACGGCCTGCTCTAGAGTAGCGCGCCGGGTGATGACATCACCCGGCGCGCCACCCTGGAGCAGGCCGCGGAGCCCGCTGGTAGTAGCTGCTAGTGCCGGACGGGAGCGGACGGGCCGAGAAGGTAAGCGCCCCCCTCCTCCCCTCCCCCGCTGTCCACTTTCATCGGCGGGCGCCCGCTGGCACCCGCCAATGGAAGCGGCGGTGGGCGCCAGTGGGCGCCTGCCGATCCGCCGAACCGGTTCGGAGCCTTTTTGGACCGGTTCGGATTGGATCGGCCAATCCAGCTGCGGGATCGGAAATCGGATAATTTATCCGATTTCCCACTGGACCGGACTCGGATCGTGGATCGGGTCCGATCCAGTGCACATCCCTACTTTTTATCTCTCTCTCTCTCAATGTACTCCACTCCAGATTTTCTTCCTTCCCTGCAGCAGTTCCCCATAATTAATCTCCGGAGAATACAACATTTTGTTTTGACATTCCCCCCTTCTTCTTCTTCTTTTTTTTTCTTTTGGTGTGGAATAGGGTGAGGCAGTGGGGGGAATGGCAGCAGGAGCCAGTTTCAAATGAGGCTGCAGAATGGAGAAAGGCTTAGGGTGGTTTGGAATTTCTTTCTGCCTTTTCTCATCCAATCAGTTAATCAATTTACAAAGTAAAACTTCCTTTTTCTTTGGCAGTTAGAATGAAGAAGCATAGTAGCTTGTTGACTCTGAGGTATTTAGAAGGGATATACTCTCAAGGTGAAGAGTGTAAGCTGGGTTAGCTGCTGAGTTCTAGAAATAGGATAGTGCTGGTGGAGCAAAAGAAATTGCATAGGGGAAGCAGCTTTGCACATCAAGAAGGAGAAAAATGAACTGAGCAACACCAGAGAGAAATTGAAAATGGTGTGACAATGCCCCTTCCCCTCCAACTCGATCTTCAATATTTCCAGGAAGAGAAAGGAAGTCAGAGGTGAGGAGGGAAAAGGGAAGAAGCCATTGCAAATGCCATTCAGACCTAGAGAACACAGACTCTCTCCCAAAAATCTGCTCAAGGTTTTCCAGCAGCCTAATTTAGCTGCTTCAATACAGCCTCCCTATGTTACTGGATGCTCTCATGGCGAGTAAGTTTGTCAAAGGTTTATCAATATGATCCGCAGTTATTTGTTTTTTGACATACATGATTTCAACCCAAAAATCAAGCAAAGAAATAATTGTAACAGGTGGAGAGAGAAAAGAACAACACCCAACCCATATCTAATCTGTGTTGTTTCTTCTATCCATTTTTATTTATTTCTCTTGCTCCACCATTGTAATTTATACTTTCAAATATTATATTGCTAGTGCTTATCTTGTTTTCAGAATTATAAACCCTTTTCTTTCTTTTCTCGGCAAGATGGTGCTGTGAGTAACTTTATGTGGTGGAAAATAATTGCTGGGTTACTATTTGGTTAGGAATCGTCTCTCATATTTCTTGAGTTATGTCATTGTGCTCAGTGTTGCTTAGGACATGGAAAATTTATGGGCAATGAAATGCTGGCTTAATATGTATTAACTGTTGAAGAGCATGATATTTGAAGGTGTGTGCGTAAGGCTTTGTTTTGACTTGTTTTTAATAAAGAAAGGTGACACCATAAACATGCGTACTTCTAAATGAGTTCCATTCGCATTCACTGAGTTCTATAAAAATGTGTCTGGAATTAAAATGTCAGAGGAGAGCAGTGTTTCTTCTGTGGAAGGGTAGACTGAGGGGACAAATGTTTCTGTTTTATTACACTACGTAGGATTGCTGTTGTAACAACAGCATCCTATTGGGGTGAGTTTTGATTTAGAAGGGCTTGGACAGTTTGACCAGCCAAAAAAAATCTAATTGTTTGATTCATCAAATATTATCACATCCAATCAATTATGGATACTTAAAAAGCTAACTTCCTTAGAACAATAACGTGTTTGCTTTTCCAATTCTCCAAAATTTAGGGGGCTATACATGTTTAGACAGAAAAAGTCCTAGAACTCCCAGCATTCCCCAGCCAGGAGTTTTTCCCCCTGTCTAAATATGCGTAGGATTGCACCCTTAATGTCTCACTTGCACCAGTATCTCATGTGTTTTACTTTGATTAATAGCTTTAGTATTTCAACAGCCATTGTTTTTCTAGGTCTGAGTCCAATCCCTCATAGGAACTTTACAGGCAAACAGCCAGATCAGATAAAGAAGGTGCACGTTCCTTCAGCAAACAAGATGGAATTGCAGGCGGTCTAAGGCAGTGACTTTTGCCACTGGTGACAGATTGTTTTCCTGTTTGGAGATTCCTGCAGTTACAGCAGGTGCCTAATAGGAAAAGCTTTGCTATGCTGCTGGTTTGCCGCTGACTGCTGCAGGGCCAGGAGGCAAACAGCCCTCACACCTGCCCTTGTTAGCAAGTAGTACCATAACGAAATGAAAAGGTAGCCTATTGTGAAGGACAAAGAAGAGGGGAGTAGGAGGGTTAAAAGGAGTTACCCCAAAACACCCAACTCCCCACTGCTATGTGGGCAGCGGGCAAACAAATTATCCAGTAGGCTGCCATCACTCCTTGATGTCCAACCCAGACTGAGCCAGGGGATACTCAGACCTTTCAGGACACACTTGGGGCACAGAAATGAGGGCTCAAGCTGACACCCTCTTTTTTTTTTAAAATTATTTAATATTTCAACATATAATAACATAAAATAAACATAATACATAAACAAAACCTTAACATCCCCCCATGCTCCCCCACCCTTGAGACCTTCAATGCTCTAATATATTATACATTTTTCCAAAATTGCAACGATTCTTTTGAAGGTGTACAACCACTCCCCTTTACTAAAACATATTCTATAAATGATCCCCAAATACTTTCAAAATCATTCTTTTTGGATAATCCCATCCTAACTTTAATTTTACATGTTAGTCTATCATTAATTGCTATATCCCACACCCCTTTATACCATTCGTCTATAGTGTAATTCCCTTGTATTTTCCAATTCTTAGCTATCATTAATCTAGCCGGTGTCAGGAGGTTGTTTATCAATTCTCTTGCATTTTTATTCCCATATTCTTTTTCAAACATCGACAATAGAGCTAAATTTGGACTTGCTTCCACTTTTTTACCCAGTATTTCACTTATATGACATCCTCTATTTCACAAAATTATAAACAGTAGCAACACCAAAGCAGAAGGCTCTTTAGTAGGGATGTGCACGGACCCCCCGGATCGGATCGGGACCTGGATTGGGATCGGGATCTCCAATTTTGTTCCGGATCAGATCGGAACAAAATCGGAGATCCCCTGGATCGGATTGGACCCAATCCCGATCCGAAAATCGGATGTCAGATTTTTGGACCTGTCGCCATTTCCCCCCATAGACTTGCATTGGGGGAAAGAAAACTTTCCCCCAACGCAAGTCTATGGGGAAAAAATGGCGGGGGGGTGAGTGGGGACCTAACTCCCCCCTCCCTGTCCCTCCTCCCCTTCGCACTCCTTACTTGCCGGGGCCGTCCGCTGCCATCTGCTGGCGCCTGCAGGCGTCAGCGGACGGTAGCGGATGGCCCCGGCAAGTATGTGGGCCCCCCCCACTCCTTACCTGCCGGGCCTGTCTTCTGCCATCCGCCGCCACCCGGGTAGCAGCGGATGGCAGCGGACGGCCCTGGCAGGTAAGCCCCCTCCCCGCATTCGCGCTCCTTACCTGCCGGGGCAGGTGAGGAGCGCGAGTGGGGGTAGGGGGTCTGATCCTCTGATCCAACATGATCTGGATCGGGTCCTTTTCGGATCAGATCATATTGGATCAGCCGATCCAGGTGCTGGGGATCAGATCAGATAATTTTATCCGATTTCCCCTGGATCGGGTCCGGATTGTGGATCGGACCCGATCCATTGCACATCCCTACTCTTTAGTACTGAGGCTTCAATGGATTAAAGCGCACATGAGCTTTGGAATAGATGTACCCAAACCAGGGAATCAAGAAACACAAAACAATAAGAGGAAACGTTTAAACAACCGAGAAACCCTTAGAAGTAATGCTGCATGCAAAAAAACAAAGTACCACTTATCCTATCCTATGTTTTACCAAAGTAAGGATCTTCCTATAGGACAGGCTTCAGAAGTTTCCAGGCCCAAAAGCCAATTGACAGTCAAAGACTGAAGATCAAAACGAAGACCAGATTGAAAACCAGATTCAGAGATGAAGACCTGAGTGGAGAGCTGGGTGAAAACCAAATGGCAACAGTAGCCTCCCTAGTTTTATACCTCCCCCCCCCAGGTTCTTTTGATGTGTGAGGTGACCTTCCCTATCCAATCACTGTCAGGCTGGATGACCACCTCGGCTTTCAGGAGGTGGGGGAGTGGGAGTGAAAGTGAAAGGCTCTCACTCTAACCCAGCTGGAATCATTTTGTCCAATTCTGGCAGAACTTCAGTTCTGCCCTTGAAGGCCTGGAGGCTAGAAACCTTACAATAATGCACGCAGGTGGTTTTAATGAGTCCAAACCAGCCCCTCCTAATGAAATGGACCTAGTTATCAGCTGCTAAATCCCTCCCCCCAAATACCTGGATTTCTTCACACCTTTCACACAGCTTGGCTTCATGAAATATTTGTTTGTATTTGACTACGGTCAAATAATGGGTGGTCAGTTGTCTATATTTGACCAGTCAGTGGACTGGCAGGCCAGCCCCAGTTTGAGAAATGTCATCATCTTTTTAGATGATGATCCCGGTTGTGGAATACCCTCCCCTTGGAATCCCGACTGGCACAGACACTGGCTTCATTTCGGTGCCAAGTTAAAACATGGTTCTTTATCAAAGCCATTGATGGCTAAATTCTCCATGGTTACACATAGTTTTAATTGTTTTTATTGCTTTTAAGAAAATTTCTACCGGTTTCAATTTATTAACGATTTAATACATTTTAGCTGTGTAAATTATTTTTATTTATATTGTTCTGTTTTTATCTGTATGCTGCCCTGGGATCCCAGTGATATAGGGCAGGATACACATGTTTTAATAAATAACAAATAAAATACAACATAAACCTAGTATCTGAAGCTAAGGTCCTGGTCAGGGTTGACTAAACACCTTAAATCAGAGGTGGGAGCCATATCTGACCCCTGTGTGGTCTTCGTATGGTCATCTGGGGTTCCCCAGACATCTACACTTCTTCCCCAGGATGCACCCCTTTCCCCCAACTCTCCATCATTTCATGATTTCCCAGTTTTTGTGCAATTCTTCTTCCTGTTCTAAAAAGAATTAAATGCCTCCCTTAAGGCTTAGTTACTGGTAGCAAGATCTTTAAGCTATAATATTCTTGAAGTATTTTTGGCCCCTCCCCTTTACCCCTGTCCACTTTTTCCTTATCCTCACCCAACACTAGAATGTGGCCCCCTAGCCTTCTCGGAAACTGAATTGAGCCCTCAGACTGAAAGAGATTTCTCAGCCTTGTGCTAAAGAAAGAGAAAGAGCTATGACTGAATTCCTCTAAGCTAGACTCTTCATTGGCATAACAATACCTATTGTTGCAGGAACAATCCTGTTCATACAGGAGATGACCATTTGGAATATGTGTTTGGTTGATGGGCCAATAGGGCAAAGGGGAGGGCTGTAGCTCAGTGACAGAGCACATGTTTTGCATGCAAAAGATTCCAGGATAAGAAAGACCCCTGTCTGAAACCCCGGTGAGTCGTTGTCAGTCAGTATAGACTATATTGAACTAGATGGGCCTTAGGCCTGACAAATTATAAGGCAGCTTCTTATGTTCTGTTTGTTTTGGGACTACATAAACTTTTCCTAAATATAATGGTGCCTGTTGTTTGGTTTGCCAATCCTGCTCAGTGGTTTCTCTTGAATTAACCACTGTATCCGTATCACCAGGTTCTTGGTCAAGGTGAAGAATGGAAAGGAGGAGAAGTTCTAAACGCTATTGGAGGAGGCCAGAAAGTTCGCCTATTGAAATCTGCGCTGGAGATATATGCCGATCGGGAGGATTTGGTGGTTATGTATGTTGACTGGTAAGACAACTTCCTTGTTTTGGCTTTTGTACTTCAAAAAGTAGGAAGCTTGTAAAACTTTGGGTTTTGTTGTTACATGTCACTTTACCATGCAGATATTTTCCCTCTGCCCTAGTTTTCAACTGGAGAAAGTTTGCGCCTGTTTTCCACTCACAGAGATGTCAGGCTGTATGTGGAGCAGACTGTGTTTGTTTAATGGATTTACAGATGTAAAAAGCTATCTCAGGGCCATGGCTGCTGTACTGTTCATGGGGTGGGGATGTTATCTAGACTTGACAAACTGTGAGACACGCAGCCCAAACTAAACATTCCTGTATTATGAGTTAGTAATTCCTGTCAGAAATAAATGGGTAAAGAAATGGCACTTAAATAGCAAGTGTTTCCATAAACAATGCATAGTGAGCAGTAGCAGAGTAACGGCAATCTCCTGTTAACTTAGAATCAAGCCTGATTTCTAAAATAGGAGGTCAGATGCTGGGGCACAAGCCTTACTGATGTTGTAATTCTTTCTGAAGTGGAAGTCAGATGTATGGGAAAGTGGCTGCAGTTACTTGGTCATGGCCTTTGCTTGAAGATTCTCTTCTTTTACCTAGGCTGACCATATGAATTCCAGGTCAGGGCTCATGTAACTTTAACAGTTGTAGAGCAAAGGGAATTTCAGCCAGTGTCCTTTGTATGCAATCAGTTCCTGGTGAAATTCCCTCTTCATCACAACAGTTAAAGGTGCAGGCACTATACTAGAGTGACCATATACAAAAGAAGGCAGGGCCCCTGCAACTTTAACTGTTGTGATGAAGAGGGAATTTCACCAGGAACTAATTGCACACAAATGGCACCGGCTGAAATTCTCTTTTCTCTACAACTGTTAAAGTTACAGGAGCCCTGTCCTCCTTTTCAGATGGTCAGCCTACTTTTACCTCATGTGCTCCAGGCTTTGTCATTGAAAGAAGCTTCAGGGCTGAGCCCTAGTAATCTGTAACTCAAATGAGGCTCAGACATATGCCCTATTCAGGTGTTTTCACAAAGTGGCTAAACAAAATGCATGAGGAGAGAAAGTGTGCTGGCCCCACCCTTTCTGTTGCCATTGCCCTCTACATATGGAGGGCAACTTTCTGAAGAGGAGAGCCTCCTGTATTCCATGTAGGCTTTCTACGCAAATGGGAACACTGGAAAATCATCCTTTTCAATCCCGTGGAGAGCCTCCAGGGATACAGAAGGTTCTTCTCTTCAGAAAATCGTTGTTCACAAGTAGAAGCCAGGTTGGCATGCTTGTTCTCTGCATGCATTTAGTTTAATCACTTTAAGAACATGTGAACTGATAACTTTTTGAGAACACAGAAATTACTCAATGGTATGTTCTCCCCTCCAAACTATTAGAGGGCAGATTTAACAGAATCCCAGTGAATAACAGATGCTGCCCCTATAACAGTGTCAAAGTGGAGTCCATCCTGCATATTCTTTTCTATTGCAGTTATTACCAAGTGGCTAGAAAAGACCTAATATGCCGTATTGCACAGCTTTCCCCTGGTCACTCTCCTGAGTACCTAATAATTATTTTATTCCAAGGCATCAATAAGTCAATTACTGAGCAAGTGGCAAAATTTCTGAATCTGGCTATTCTCATTAGTCCACTCCTGGTTGTTTAGTTATTTCTTTTAAATTTTCATTTTAGTGTTTTTACAGATTTTGTATCTTTCCTTTTCTATTAACATGTATTGATTATTGATCTGTTGATGGTAAATAAAGGTTGTTGTTGATGATGATGATGATTACTCAATGGTTATTGGTCACCTTTTAAAATAGTTTACTCATCCTTTTGTATTTACAATTTGAATGCTTAAAGTCTAACAAAATAATGAACTTTATAGATAAAACTGGGGATTTTTCCCATCCTGGGTATTTGTGAGTAGAAAAGTAGAGGCAATAATGAACCCAGAGGGAAAAAAATATGACAGATATTGGTCACAGTAAAATATGTTCTGTCTGGTCTAATTGCATGAGAATTCCAGTTCTGGGAAGATCATCATTCCATTTCCAGCTGCACATGGTAGGGGGTTTGGATCATGCCTGCTGGACCATCTTATTAATTGAGCCTGACCTCCACATGTTGGAGGTGACATATGTACAGAGGGGCCTATGTGCATACATTCCAACAGTACAAGTTCTGGACATGAGGTCCGTACCCTTCGTTTTTTTATTGTGTGACATCATTGCCAATGCATGAAGGTTGGACACAATGAATGAGCAGGGCCATTGGGTATTGACTCTCAACACACATACAGCTGTATGAGAAATAGCTGTCTGCACTTGGGTTCAGTCAGCTATTATACAGCCCATGGAAGCCTGCCAATCCAACTTCCTTCCCATGGGAGAAATGGTTAGTCCTCTGGCTGAGCAGCATTCTCTGCATCCCTGATCAGCTAAGAAAGCAGCTTTTCCATGAAGAGACAGACTTTTAAAATGGCTGCTAAGGGAAAACAAAACAAAACAAAAGAATGATGGAAGTGAAAGACTCAATGTATATTGTAGGGAGCCATGTCTGAATTCTATAACTTGCATGCTTCTTGGGTATAGATTTCTGCTCATAGACGTGAAGTGCATATTTTTAATTTAAAAATAAACTTTCTCTGAGATCTTGCTTATTTGATTAAGTACATCCAGGAAAGCTTTGGAGGTGGCAGGAAGTACTTCTTCACAGAACACATAGTTAAAGTGTGGAATTCACTTCCAGAAGAGGTAGCGATGGCCACCACCTTGGATAGCTTTAAAAAGAGATTAGACAAATTCATAGAGCATGAGACTATTAATAGCTACCAGTCCTGATGGCTATATGCTACCTCTAGTGTCAGAGGCAAAATGCCTATGTTCACCAGTTGCTGGTGAACATGGGCAGGAGGGTGCTGTTGCACTCATGTCCTGTTTATGGGTTTCCCGTGGGCAGCAGGTTGGCCATTGTGTGAACAGAATGCTGGACTAGATGGACTCTTCCTCTGATCCAGCATAGCTCTTCTCATTCTTATGGTAGTTTCAAAGTTGTAACAGGCTGGTGAATGGAGAGTGGGAAGGTGAACTACTGAGACTGTGCACTCAGATTCTGAGACTGTGCATTGTTCATACTGGCATTTTGGGAGTGAGCTGCATTTGCTGTTGTTGACAAGCCTTCCTGCCCTTATTAGTAGTTAATTGGATTGTTAGTGGGAAACACCTCCAGCTATTTGCAGTTCTTGACATTTGAAAGTATTGATTGCCAGCTGTAGGCCATGCTCTGCAGCCAGTGGTGCAGCTAGAGTTGGAACTTGGGGCCAAATCCAGGGCCCTGCAGCCCAGGTGGCTGCTAAATGATCATCCAGGGAGTGGCAGGTGATGAGGCCATCAAAAGCAAATTCCATTCTATACCTGTTGTTATGATGGTGCTGTGATTGAAGTGAGTTTAAAATGCAGAACTGCAGAGTATTATTATTACTGTTTTTAAAACTGGGATTGGCAAACACTTGTATTGTTGTTCTAACATATTCAGAAAGTAGAAGCAATTTTAAAGCATGGGATTGTGGTTGGGCGGTGGGCAGAAGATAAATTTTAGTTGGGTGCCTTACAACGGACGTCATACACATGTTTAGCTAAAGGGGGTACCCATAAGATCATGCAGTCCAGAGTCTATGATTACCTAGCTGCAGTACTCACTACAGGAGTACACTGAAGAATCCTCTGGGTTCAGATAACGTGATAACCAATGGTTGTTTAAGTAGTCAATGGTTGGTTATTTAACCCACCATGGATTATCATGTTGTGTGGAGGGATTTTTAACCAACAGTTGGTTATTTGGCTGAAATAATGAACGCAAATAACCAACGCTGTGCAGAGTTGGCTGTTTGAACCACCATTGGTTATCGTGTTGTATGGAGGGCTTTGTTGGTTATTTCCTTGGCCACTATTGGTTATTTTGTCAGCCAGAGTCGTAAGGCAAGAGCGGTCAAAGCGGTGGCTGCTGCTCTAATCCAGTCAACAGGATAGATTTTTTGGCAGCAGTGGCTAATGGGATACTAGTGGAAGGATGGATGGGGGGAGAGGACAGAGGGTGAGTGTGTCAATTCAGCATAGACTAATAGTCAACTCAACACTGATCCTAATCCACACCATGGTTGATTATTATCATGTTGTGTGGGTAGCACCCCCTAGTTAAACAAGTGTTGAGTTGATTATTACCCCATCGTTGACTATCGTGTTGTCAGAATGCAGCCACAGAGTCGAATTATATTTAAATATTATATTTTGGTTGACTTGATTTGGTTTCATCTTCAGAAAGTCATTAGGTTTGTAATGATAACACATTATCTTCCTCTCTGTGTATGGCATATTATTTGGAATTTTTTTTGTGTTCATGGGAATGTGTTTATTTTTGTTAAATTGGATAAAATGAGCACACACTCAATTGATAGGTAACTGACTGATTTTAAAAAAATGTTTGAAATGAATAGTAATAGTTCGACATAAGCACCCCGCTGAATTAGACTATCTAGTGCAGCTTCCTGTTGCCACGTTGGTCAACCAGATGCATATGGGAAGCCCACAAGCCGAACATGAGTGCAATAGCTCATTCCTGCTCATGTTCCCTGGAATTCAGAGGAATATTGCCTCTAATCCTGGAGAGAACACATAGCAGTCATGAGCAGTAGCCATTGATATGCAAGCCTTATCTTGCATGAATTTGTTTAGTCCCCCTTTAAAGCCATCTAGGTTTGTAGCTGTCACCACATATTGTGGCAGCAAATTCCACAGCTTAACTATGCACTGTGTGAAGAAGTACCTCCTTTTATCTGTCACGAATTTCCCACCATTCAGCGTCATTGAACAAATCCAGGTCTGGAACTATGAGAGACTGAAAAAATCAGCATTTCCATTGAACTATCCACCATGTTCCCAGATTTCTTTTCCCATCAGTGTATATATGAATTTAGATTTGTTTGTTTGTTTTGCCTGAATGTGCATCACTTTTTGTTATCTTTCATTGAATCATTTTTATTGTACATTTTCCAGCTTGGTGAGATCTTTTGGAGCTCTTCACCATCCAATTTCACCATAGGAAACAATGGCTCCATCATGTCACCTTCAGCAATAATAAATATGATACTAAATGAACCTTTGCATTTAAGATGTATTTAAAAAAAATGCAGATAGGACCTTCTGGAACAGATAATTTTTAAATCACAGCAGACATGTGGGGTTTAACTCCCCCCCCCACACACACACTGCATTCCTGAGGAAAATGCCTCCTCTGAAGCTCGTATTTGCTTGGGTAGGAAAGCTCTCATGGGTGCCATTTAATATTTGAGCCTCAATGGTGATATAGGTCATGAAAATCTGGATGTTGATAGAATACTAGGATTCTAAATGACTTGGAGATTGAGACATTCCACAGTAGTGCCTCCCATACCCATTGCATGACTCAAGAATTAGAGCCTGGTAATCCCAGTGCCATTTATGAATGTTTTTTTTTTTAAAAAAAAAATGGATAAGTAGCCACTTTGGGCAAAGGAACCAGAAATATATCGGTCCAAATAAATGCTGGCAGACAGTATTTCAAAGAAGCTAATTATCGAAACATAATTATAATGGATAACAAAGATGCAATTTGAATTTGTAAACATATCCCTTTTCATATGGATGCCACTTTTACCACATCATAATAGTCTGCATAACTCAGTATGCTACCACCCTGGGACAGAAAAGGAAAAGGAATAACATGAGGTCATTCTACCTCATGGTGGAAAATGTTGTCTGGGAAGCAGTCTTCCAGAGTGTGTCTGGTTCTTGTCACTGGCTGAACGTTTCTGTTGCAGCTTTGGAAAGAGGGAAAGTCCAGCTCTCAGCCAGCCACCACTTTCTCCTCTCCATCAGGCTATTCCCTGTTTTGCACTGAGCTTTATGTCAAATGTGGCCTTGGCCAGCTTGAATGAAGGGTTGTTTGTAGTGTAAGCCAGCCCTTTTTATTTATTTATTTTGAAAGCTGGAGGAACTCCAAGGCACACTTTTCACATTTGTCCTCCTGCCAAAGCTTGGAAGAGGCAAAACAGTGGGAGTCTTCATAAAACACACTAGGTAAATTTATACATATTATTTAATAGGCTTCCCTTTCCACAAAATTCCTAAATACCTGCGATTCTGCTTGGAGCAGTGGAGGAATACTTGCCTTTCCCCCTTTCCTGTTGTAAACCAGCACAGCTTTCTCCCATCTTTCTTGTTCTGTGGGATTAATTGCCTTCACATAAAGTACAGCATGGCATTCAACTGTACCTATTCAATAGCTGTGGCATCTATTTTCTCATGCGGTGTAGTTATCTGAGATCTTCTGAGGTCATTCTCTGGGTCTCTCTGCCATCTGAGATATAGCATGTGGTTATCAGAGGTCCTTCAATGATGGTGCACTAATTCTGAAAGACACTCTCCAGGGAGCCTCCCCTGGTGCGCACATGAATGTCTTTCTGGCTCCAGGCTAAGACCTATTTATTTTCCCAATCTTAATTATTGCTTAATTAAACTTCCTGCTGTTTTATATTTTTGCTTTGCTATTAATAAGTTCTGTTTTTGATTTGTTGATATGTTGTTTTTATTGTATTTTTGGATTCTGTTATTGTAAATTTCATATTGGTATATTCTCTGTCTCTAATGTGGAAGCATACCATCTGTACCCCCTTGGTTATTAGAATATCAGATTGCTTGCTATGGCACCAGATATAATAATTAAATTAATAAATTAAATTCTGAAAAATAACAGTATCCCCAATTACTACTTAACATAAGAAGAGTCATCTTGGATCAGACCAAAGGCCTAATTAGTCCAACATTTTTCCTCCCCAGTGGCTAACCAGATGCCTATGGGAAGTTCAAAAGCATGGCATGAAGAGAGGGGTATTTTCCCATTCAATTAGTTTTGAGGAGCATACTACCTCTGATACATACCTGTTATGAATCATAGCCATTGATAGCTTTAACCTCCATGAATTTGTCTAACCCCCTTTAAAAGCCCTCCCTGTTAGTGACCATCACTACATCTTATGGTAGCGAATTCCAGAGTTTAACTACGCACTGTGTTGAGGTGTTTCCTTTTGTCTGTCCTGAATCTCCCATCATTCAGGTTGATTGGATGATGCCAGATTCTAGTGTTATGAAAAAGGCAGAAAATCATCTTTGTATCCACTTTCTCCATACAATGCATAATTTTGTACACCTCTGTCATGTCCCACCTTACTTGCTTTTTTCCCTACGGTAACTTTCCTTATAGGGGAGCTGCTGCAGTTGCTTGATCATTTTGGTTTCCATTTTCTACACCTTTTTTTAGGTGAACTGTATGAGAGATTTATTTAGGGATGTATGAGAGATTTATTTTCGTTTCTTTTTGATCAGGATTTACTCAGTTCACACTTTCTGGACTGAATGTGGACTCCGATACAATCTGTGGTCAAAATCTATATATTTCCAAACTTGCAATGTGATCCATGGACAAAAATAAAAAGGCCTTTGACAGAACGTATACATTTGAAAAATGAAAAAAAAGCATATCTAGATGAATGTGTAAATTTCAAAGATGCACGGAATTGATGCTTACATTTGGGAAAATATGGATGGATTTTTATGTAAAAAGAAAAAAAACCCACACACCAAGCTCTCAAACTGATCTGGTCTCAAGTCGGAACAAGCTTTGAAAGGAATTCAGAGAACTTTAGCAAGTTCTAGTGGTCACTAGAAATGTACAGAGCATTCCAAATGTGTTCACATCATTGATTTGTATAGGGGCATCATGACATTGGCAGTTTTATTTTCAATTCCTTTCCTAATGATCTCCAACATGGAATTCACCTTTTTCACAGCAAATTCAAATTCACTTGACCGCCAGCCAACTACAGATTCCAAATTCATGCAAGCTTAGCCACAGAGAATCATGCATCACATGAACAAATAGAGCATGGATAAGAGCCTCAGCTCATGCTATACAAGGTATCAGCCACTGTAACAAAGTGAAAAGTCTATGAAGCTGGAGCTGTTTGTCTGTAAGATACACTTTAGAGTTCATCCCCAAATTACATTACTCTTGTGTACATACCCTGTGGAAAACAAAGGAAAAATGGCTTAAATTGAAAAGGCCCTTGAGCAAGGCTGTTAAGACAACCTGGATGCCAAACTTGGAAGATGCCCAGTTTTCTTTCTGGAATGGGGGGAGGGGGTAAAGAGAAATTATGACAAGCTCCTTTTCTCTCCTAGTAAATCGTATTTCATAATCTCTACTCAACTGATAACAAGCAGGTCAAAGAGGAAGGAATACCAGTTTTCAGCTGCAGCACCCCTTAAATATCAATGCTGAATAGTCACTGCAGAAAGTGCACTTTGGCTTTTAACTAGGTGCACATACAAGCAGCAACACAATGCTGTACACAATACGAATGAAACACCAACATATTGAGGACCAGTCCACTGATTGCCATTACTGTTGACCTCAGTGGCATTAACAGAGTTAAGAATGTACAGTCATGCACTTCTAGACACCCGTTCCTACAAAACTATTGAAAAAAGGCAAGACAATTACCATGGAGAGCTATGGCTTCTCGGAAGGGCTGCAACTCTGTCTCTACAGAGGAGCTAGTTTCTGTTGAAGTAGCTCGGTTAGGGGATACTTCAGTCAGTCTTGGGGGAGCTCTAGAGTTTTGTGGAGGAGGAGCTTTCCCACATAGGAAGCTGATTAAGTCTTCTCTGCAATTAGTTCTTCTGCGCTTTTTAACCCAAGCCAACACATCCTTATTACGACGCTGATAGCCAGTATGGATTCCTACACCGAAACTCCGCTGATGGGCATCCACGCTTTCTTTGTAGAGGTTGGTGACAGCAGCGGCAGCGTTCTGGAATGGAACCCAGAGGGAGAGGCCTGGCTGCTGACACACGTGGTCCTTGTAAAGCTGTGCCATGGAGGTGGTGGAATTCTGGAAGAGGTGCCAGAGCTTCTGCTGCTTGTGCTCGGGCTGCGGGGTGGCGGCGGCGGCGGCCTCGTCATTGTCCCGCAGCTCGAGCGGCAGCGCTCCGTCGTCGTACTTGGCCTCGGCCAGGCACTGCTGCTCCCACTTGCTGAACCAGTGCTCGGGCCCATGCAGCTCCTGGATCTGGGACTCGCCTTCCTCCTTGGCCGCCTTGTCCTCCATCCTGACCCGGCGCGGCTTAGCTACCTCCGCCCGGCGCGGCTGCTGCCGAGGGCTACAGCTCCCGACGACGGCAACACCATGAGCAGCCGCATCACAACAATCGACCCCACCGGAGCGCCCGGCCCCTCCGCCGCCTCCGATCACACTGAGCTGCCCCGAGCGCACCAAAGAGGCGGCCTCACCCGAATGTCCTTTTTCACAGCAGCCTTCCAGTGGGTTGACATTTTCAACATTTTCCATTGTGAAGATATTCTTGACTAGGGATGTCCTACAAATCTGTTTGGTTGGGTGGAGTTCAATGAGTTTCCCTAGGCTCAGCAACCTAGACTTCATTTCAGTTCCCACTGCAACACCCAACTTGTCCTGCAATGAGTCGGGCCGATTTGTGGATTTTGGGGGAATTTTGTGCGTTTGATCGGGGGGAAGGTTCTGCATTTCATGCAGATTTCTGAGCAAATTGCAGAAATTACTGCCAAACATGTGTCATTTATGCACAATATGGCCAAATACCGTATTTCACTGAATGTAAGACGCCATCGATTGTAAGACACACCTAAATTTCAGGGCTACCAACAGGGAAAAAGCTTTGCGTCGATTGTAAGACGCACCTTAATTTCAGCACCCCTTCCCCCCTCCCCTCCATTGCCATCACCCATCCTCACCGCCATCACCGCCGCTGCTCCGTGCCTCTACCAGCGCTCGCCTTGGCCTGGCAAGGCATCGTTCCCAGTAATGAGGTGAACGTTGTCAGCAGTGCAACGGCGGCGGCAGCGCCGATGGGCAATGGCGATGGAGGGGAGGGTTAGAGCCCTGCAAGTCCCCCTTCCTCCTCCCCTCTCCTCCTCCCCTCTTACCTTGATCGCTGCTGCCTCGGCCTGGCAAGGCATCATTACTGGGTTCCCAGTAACGATGCCTTGCCAGGCAGAGGGGAGCGTTGCCAGCGGCGCGGAGCAGCGATGGCGGCAGCGAGGATGGGCGACAGTGATGGAGGTGAGTGGGGAGGGGGAGGGTTAGGGACCTGCAAATCCCCCCTCCCAAGTCCCCCCTCCCCACTTACCTTGATCACTGCTGCCTCGGCCTGGGAAGGCTTCAGTACTGGGAAGAAGACCGAGATCTCGCGAGATCTCCCGAGATCTCGACCTCCTTCCCAGTACTGAAGCCTTCCCAGGCCGAGGCAGCAGCTATCAAGGTAAGAGGGGAGGGGGGGACTTCTGATCGGCCTTGTGGGGTCCCTTGGGACCCACTAGGGCGAGTCGCAGGGGGGGCATGCAGAGCCCTAGTGCCGTCTGCAAAATGCAGGAGAAATCCTGCGATTGCAAGACACCACCGATTCTAAGACGCACCCCGTTTTTACAGATGTAAACATGGGAGAAAAAGTGTGTCTTAGAATCAATGAAATACGGTATAATTTATGCACAGTATGGCTGAATTTGTGTAATTCACACAAATTCTGCCATAATTTGTGCAAATTGCAGAACTTTACCTCCCAAAAAAATGTTCAGAAAAGTTCTCAGAGTTCGGGGAACAGCCTGCAGCTTGGCTTGTGGTTGCAAAGTGAGCTGTACATGCTGTGGAACTCCAATGAGCCCCCCCAAAAAGAACTGAATTTCCCAGCTGTGGACATCCCTATGGACACATGTTAAACTGTTCACAAGGTCAAGTCACTATGTGTAAAGCCATTGAAAATGTCAGCTCCCACTTAAAACAACAACAAAAAATCAGCCTTGACAATCTGCCATGAACCATAATCACTTTCTTCTTCAGGGAAATTTATATATCTTTTTCAGTAAATTATTTTAAAATGGTTTACAGTATTTAGTAGCCAAGAGTTTGTGTACAATTAGATACAGTTTAGTGGACATTATGAAGTGCTGCTGTATATTTTTACTCTGGTTTTCTGAGATCAAAGGAAGAGAGACCAGTTATCACAATACATTAACAAATATTTTCCCTATATCAGACACAAAGGTCTGAGTCTTGAACAATATAAAGGATACCAAGTTCACTGTTAAAAAGAGAGCTTCGGCTATGGGACGGTATACAAATGTAATAAATAAATAAATTAATTAATTAAAAAGGAGTGTATGTTTCAGAAATACTATTTTTTAAATTATATTTCTATACTACCCATTTGCTGAAGCTCTCTCAGTGGTTTACAAGATAAAATTTAAAACCACAAAATACGACAACATAGTAAAGTATAATATAAAAACCATAAGTTTAAAATAGAATAAAATCAATTATACTTCTCTTTTTGCAGATAACAAGATTTCAGTGAAAAGATTGCTTTTTAAAAAACAACCGTGAGACCTCATGTTTTTATTCTGTGAGGTTCATCAAGCTAATCTTGCAAGCTAAGTTGCCCTCTCATTCTAACTAACTACTAAGGATTTTTTAAAGCATCAAGTCTGAAAAGTGCCCAGCTAAATCATATAACTTCTGAACAAGGCATTTATTTTACACTGGAACTTTACTATGGTGGTGTGACTTCTGTAATGGCTTATAAGTAAGCAGTTATGTTGTTGCTTTTTTTTTTTAAATCAGATTAGTTAACCCTGAAAAATCTTTCTTCACTCACTGTTCTGACAGAGCTCCATTCAGTCATTGTACGTACAAGTGAGCCAATTTTTGTGTTTGTTTTTCCTCCTCAGGAAATTTCGCCCGTTTACAGTATTCTACTTTTAAGTGGGGGAGTCTTTTAACTCTTTATAGCACGCTTTCCCACTTATGTGGCTTCCAGCTGTGCTTGCCTGCAATCCCCATACTTTCTAGCCAGTAGGACCAATGGCTTTAAAGAATGTTACTGCCCCTTGATACACTTCTGGTGTGCTTCCCATTTTCTAAGTATCCACTTCAGCAGTCTTAAACTTTCTGAGGGACCTTTCCTGCATGTTCAGTTCTGGGTCCATCTATCAGATTTTTATCCTAACCTTCTCAAAGAGTCCGGGCTGTGTGCATGGTGACATGTAGGTTGTAAGATAGGTTGGTATAAGACAATGACTGCCCAAGATCACCTAGTAAGTTTTTGTGGGTGAGTGAACAATGGAACCAGGGTGTCTTTGGGCCTAGTCTGGCATGCTATCCACCTTGCCACTTCACTTCTCTTTTTACTAGACACACTGCCCATGTTTCACATATACAAGGTTTTCCCCTCCTCTTTTGAGTCCAACAGTAATTGTACTAAGTTCATACTATCAACAAGATTCCATAATGAGCAAATTGGTAGCCAAGATTAGGCTTTGGTGCAAGGGAAGACTTTACTATATTGTTCTGATTCTGTAACTGGGGCTGCTCCATTCACTTGTTTTCCAGTATACACTGGAATTGCTACATCAACACTATGACAGAATCTCTGGGGGTGGAGTGTGAGGTGCCGCTCTGTCAATGAGAAGTGGAGCCATCATTGAACCATTGTACCTTTCCTAAGTGCTACTGAAGTGTTCCTATTCTCCTAGTGATGGTGCAGTATTTTTCAAGGGAAAGGATTTTCAGGTATATTTCAAGAAACGTGGGCCAGAGATGGATGGCCAGGGATGGGATGCAGTTTTGGCTGCTGCAGAACAAGCCTGCTTTGCAAGTAGACCACAGATGTCACAAGTCTAGCCCAACCTACTTCATCCAGGTGACATAATCCTTTCAGGTGTCCTGGGCAATGCTTAACATAAACTGAGTTAACAAAGTAAGTGGAGTTAATAAAAGGCAGTCTGGCAAAGTCAGAGGAAAAAAGAATCTCCTATTTTGCCATGCAAAACACATACCTAACTCTTCTCTAAAGCCGCTACTACTGGAATAGAACCAGAGAGTGATCTTGCGCCAGCTGTTAGTCATATAGCCCATCTTTGAACATAATATGGTATGTTCATTACATGTCCTGTTCTTGCTTAACCTCCCACTCTTGGTTTTATTATTGGTAAAGCTAGTGTGTCATTGAAGAGGCAATAAGCTTCCCAAGTTTTACTTTGTGATATCTGGAATTCCCCACTTCTTAGATATTGTTCCACTGCTCCTTCTCTTCTACCATTAAAGTTGGATGAAGATTTCATTAATGGTGCCTTAGGTTCCTGGTGCAGTGTTGGAGGAAGGGAGACCAGGAGGCGAAGGTTGGAGGCAGCCAAGGGTCTCAGGATGCTGGAGTACAAGCAGCAAGGGAATGCATTTTGGCCAGCTTGTGGTGGGAGAGGGGGGCATTATACTAGACTTTATGCTATGGTGTAAAATCTTCTTTATACCCTTATAATGTATTTGTACATCCAGAAAATGTCTTCCCTCTCTAGGCTGAGTTGGCCCCATGGGTACTAATGTGAGTTGTTTCCTTTGCCACTGTTAGATTACTGTATGGAATGGGCCCAACACGTCTCCAGAGGCTCCCCCAATGGCATGGGTGATTCAGAGTCCGAGGGGGAAGAGGCAGAGGGGTTTGTAGAGGTGTCAGGGTTGCAGGAGACTGGCAGTCCCAGAGTAGAGGTTGTTCAGTGCAAGTTAATCAGTTGGAGAGTACCCAGCCAGGGCCCTCTTCACTCGTGGGAATGCCAGAGCAGGAGTAGTAGTAGTTAGAAATATGAGGTCCAAGGGTGAGACATTGGGCTAGGCGACAGGAGCAACATCAACATGTAAGACGTTCCAAAAGGCTGGCTGTGCCACAAAAACTAGCACCAGCTGTCTCTTTGACACCAGTTTTCCTTTTGGGCCCACCCACTACCGGAATGCAGCTTCTGAGAGTTTCTCCAAAACTGAATTTGGACTTTGTGTTGGACTGGGCTCCCTACTCCTGTTCTATGCCCTGCACAGTTTTGTAAAGTCTGGACCAAATGGAATGCATATTCACATTTACAAAGTGAGCACAAATAATAAGGTAGTTCATTTTCTCTCTCTCTCTTTCTGTGGGCTGAAGCTGCAAACTACAGGACGTTTTACTGCATTTGCATTGGTAGCTGCCTGGGAGATTGTGGTGGAGGAGGAAAGATGAGGAGACTGACCGGGAGGGGAAGGATGGAGGCAGGCCAAGGATCTTGGACTGCTGAAGTACTGGCAGCAGGGGAATACTTTCTGGCAAGATTGGGTGGAGGAAGGGGAAATGGAAGAAGGGCATCAATCTTCTTTATTCCCAAGAAATGAATGTGTACGCCCAGAAAATATTTGAAGTGCTGCAGGAGGACAATTGGGGATAGCTGGGAACATGCAAAATATGAGAGCACAGATGCAGCCACATACACCAAGATGTAACACTTCGTGATTTTACGCCAAAGAGCAATTCTGGGCACCATGGCTTTCCAAAGGTCATTGAAACAGCTGCTGATGAATTTGTAATCCAGTGGTTCTGCCTGTAGTAATTGAGCTGTGTAACTTTAAGGAAGGCAAGAAGTCTTTGCATTTTATTGACTGCATATTTTTATCGACTGTATTTGCAAAGAAGGCAATTGTTAGAGGCAAAAAAGCGTGAAGAGGGCAGAGTAGTGATTAGCCTGAATGGACTGAAGTCAATAATTTGCTTCTGTTCCTTGACAAAGGCCTCTTTGATTTAACGAACTTGCAGTGGAATCATTCTAATGAGGCATGGTGCTCACTTACTGTCAACTTTTTTCTTGGTGTATAAGGAAACAAACAATGGTATGTGTTGTTGTGATCCAGCTTTAGGACTACAATGACAACCTGCGATAATCTCATTATACCGAAAGTTGGCACACCAAAGCCAATATATCAATTTTCTTCCGGGAAACATGAGTTGGCAAAGGAAGAACAAAACCAGTGCTTGTTATAAACCCATTGATGTAAGCAACCCATTTTGCTCTCCACTGCTGTGCTTTTGCCTTGGAGTTACTTCTTGTCAAATGTGCACAGAAAGGCCTTGTTTAGGAGTGTGATACTTAGTGCCACAGTCCTAAACATTTCTTCTCAAATATCTGCCTGTAACTTGGTATGAATTGTTGGCAACACCAGCAAAATGTCATAGTTCGCGATATCATGTGGTACAGCATTCAGGATGCTTCATCCTAAACAACTGTTTGTTGCCATAAAAGGAATTAGAAGCACTCTGTTAGCCTCTGAAAAGTTGTGTGAATTAGTGCTGCCAGCAGAGAACATCGACTATCACAAGTGTTTGGGACTGGAGTACAAGAGCACAACTCTGAAAGAGTGAACAGCTTTAATGTAATGCCACATGTAGCACTACAGGGTTGTGGTATTTTGAGCAAGTACAGAAAGAGCACAAAATTTGGTAACAAACATTTAGTTCAGCATTTTTTAATGGTCAAAGCAAATGTCATTTAAAAAGAAAGAAATAGCCAGGTCACGTCACTGTGTCCCTTTCATCCTGCATTGCATCCATGCTATGATGGCATCACATCTGGTTTGTATCATAGGAAAGAAGAAAGGGATGTGGAGCTGCAGTATGCCTTACCATGTTTCATCCACCCCTTAGAATTTCCGCTTTTATATTTTAGGGAAGAAGTAAATTTCTAGCTGACCTTGCTGCCAAGATAGGCTTGAAAATGTGTGAGGAATCTTTGATGAAATCTTTGAAAGCAGAAGGAGGTACAGCAGGTTTTACCATGGTCAAAAGCTGGGCTTCAGTGGTCTGCTAAGTTTCGTGTACCCTCTCATGATGAATAGAAGCAGAATAACTGTACATGATTTTTACAAGTTTTTAAATGCATTGTCTGTGTTTTGCAATATTTATTTATCATTTTAAAGCATGTACACTCAGGGTCATTTGGGTGACCCACTAATTCAGGGGTGCTGAACTTCTGGCCCATGGGGCACCCCAATCCAGCCTGCACAGCCTCTTAGGGTTCTTCCAGGGGGTGGGACCTAGGCTCCAAGCTCTGCTCCCTGAAGGAATCCCCCTCGGAGGGCATCCTTCCTGCTATCTCTGAATTCAAATTGGAGATAACAGTCAAGATGCCAGCTGCCCTGGGCCTGACTTACCCGTGCTGGGGAGAATGGCTGCTGTTCCCCATGCAAGCAAGTCCTGCCACTTCTGATCCCCACCACTATTTATTGATTAATTCAATAATTTATTAATTAATATATAAATAAATAAATAAATGTATTATTTATTAATTCATGCTAATCAATGTTCTGAACTCTCAGACAAAGAAGGAGTTGAATGCTGGGGAATAGGTTTTTTTTAAAAAAGAAGTAATACCCAAAATGTGCTCATTTGGATTGTTGTAACTTGGTTTATTAAGTCAAAATATGCTCATTCACTTTGCCTATGCATGCCACCATTTTGTGCAAGTTGTGATTAAACCAGGAAGCTTCTAATTAACCCTCTTTTTCTATTGCATCCGATCTGGGAAATTTATGAAAAACAAGCCAGTATATTAAGCCAACTTCAAACCACATTTTAGTATTCTGGCTTGTTTCAAAATAGTTTCCTGATTCTGTTGACTCTGAAAACTATGGTTAATTAGAAGCTTTGTGGTTTTATTTGGGCTTGCATGAAAGGGCTCCGTGTCTGAGCAAAAGGCTCATGCATATCTCAGCTCAATAAACAAAGATATAATCATCCAAATTGAGTTTCTAATCTCACAGTAATTGTATGAAACTAGAGGATTGTGGTTATTCTGGATTATTTAATCAGGACCAGGACCAGTATTATGAGTATGTGTGTGGATCATGTTAAAATCCTCATCTTACAAAGATGGGGAAGTACAATTCACTATCCTTAAATAGTATCTAATAAATAAAATCTAATAAATGAATCCAGCAGCTGTTGCTTTAAGATAAGTACTTAACCTGAACAAACCTATGATATTTTTATATGGGTGGAAAAGTTTAGGGCTGGTGTATCTGCAAGCAAGACTCCTCAGATGAAACCCCCTCCCAATTATTACATGAAAATGATTTTGCTTATCTGATATTAAAGGAGCATTTTTCTTTGGAACATATAAGGTTACTGCTCTTAATGCGTTGCAGCTGCCTTCTCGATTTACAAGGCATTATTACAAGAAAATGCATATATTCCCCATGTGACTTTTTTCCCTCTTACTCAGAAACATATTTAAACCTATAATAAAAACGTGCTGTTTCTGGGACAAGACCAATAATGTTTCTGAGAGCTTTTATCATCCTAAATCACATCTGTAACTGCCAATACCTTTCAGCAGTTTTGATGTGACACTATATGTGGTCCTAACTTTCTTTCTTTTTTAACCTTACCATGGGTGCTTCCAGGCAATGATTTTATTGTGGAATCGCTCTGCCTCATTCACATAATTTTACGGGGGACCAGATTATGTTGTCTTATTTATTTACAAAATGTGTATACTTCTCCATATGTGAAACAGTAGAGAGGTGAACATAAGAAGTAAATCAGTAAAAGATGCAAAGATTAAAACACCATTAAAATTATTCTTTAAAACAAAAACAAAACAGAATGCCAATAAAAACCATGGTTGTCAGTTAAGGAATGCAGGAGGGGGTGGGGTGGGGTGGGGTGGGGTGGGGGCTGAGTGACTACCTGTGTGGAGTAGGATCATTTTTCTAAATCAAGGATGGGCAATATCTGGGGGGCGCATTGCCCCCACCAGTGACTGCCCCTCGCCATCAGATCTGCTGCTGAATTTCAGCGGCAGCAATCCTCTGCATGATTTTGCATTAAAACAAGTTACCCGGGGAGCACACTCTGGCTTTTAAGCAAAACCGCGCTATTGGGAGGCTTTTCAAGAGCACAGTTTTGCTTGAAAACCAGGTATGCGCTCCCTGCTCCTCTTGTTTTCAAGCAAAATTGCTGATATTGTTTGCCCCACCACTGTACTGCCAAATTTTGGCAGCAAATTCGATGCTGCTGCAGCAACAAGAGTCCTTCTGTTGCCCAGCCGTGTCTTAAATTTAAAACCTGCATGTGAAATCACATCTGAATATGAAATGTCTTTTAAATCCTTGCAATATGTAAGACACCATAGCTTTGAGCTCCTTTTTCCCCTAAGAAAGGCAGGCTATACATTTAATAAATATTTACTTTGGGTTTGATTGCTTATTCATATATGTTCCCTGTGAAGCCTAGAAAAGACTTTTAACCATCATCTTTTTTTTTTTTGTCCTTCAAACTACAGCTATGATGTTATATTTGCTGGGGGACCTGAAGAGTTGTTAAAGAAGTTCCAGCAAGCTAATCACAAGGTAGTATTTGCTGCTGATGGATTGATATGGCCTGATAAAAGACTCTCAGATAAATATCCCATTGTTCGCAGTGGAAAACGATTCCTGAATGCAGGAGGTAAGCTGTATTTTAAAAACTAAAGGTTTCCTTCAACCACTGTGGGGGAAAAACTGTTCTCTCACCATCATGCACTTATATCCAGTTTTTATCTGTAACAGTTTGAAGTATTTTCAAGATGAAATACTGGCTAAATGATTAGTAACAGCGTCTCCAGACATGCCATCTCTTACCTTCCTTAATACAACTGTCAATATAGTATTTTAGTCAAGGAATAAATTGAGTTCCAATGTTATAATAGGTATCCCTTTAACTGGAACCTGCAAAAATACTTCTAAAACAAATTGAGGGTTTCCTCCTCAACCAAAATATCTGAGGAATTCTGAAGAAAGCCAAGATAACTGTGATAAGACAAGTAAAATTTCCAGGGGAAGGGGTTGCACCCCCCTAAATACTATAATTGCTGGCCATGTCATCAGCTGCCACAGGTTGACCTGTTCTTGTATCTGGCAATTGCCAAACAAAGATGATCAAGATGGGAGATGTACTCTTGCAGTGACTTCTTCCCATGTGGGAAAAGTTTGCACTTCTTACTTTAGGACAGTACATCTCCCCCTTTGTCCCTCTCCAGGATTACTTTTTTTAGACCTTCTCTGAGCCTCTTTTCATATATTGTCATTTAGGCCCAGTGTCGGCAGCTAGTATCCTTAGGCCGCCTTCAGGGATCCAGCTCATCTGCAGGGTCCACTGCTGACATTTCCCTGCATTCCTGCTTGCCCTTGTCTCCCTTTGATTTTTCCCTCAGTGCACCAATGCAGTGAACTACCAGCTGGGCTTGGGGAATGTGTCTGACATAGCACCACTGTGGACATAATAGGAAATTAAAATGCCTGCTGGTCACCCAGCCACCATCTACTAAGCCCATTGGTTAGGGCCCACCACTGTAGGAGGGGGGCATCAGAGGGTACTTTGCCCAAGGGCCCCTCAAATTAGCTGTCATTACCTTCTGACTTGCCTTCTCCTATCCTGTTTATTTATGTATCCATTCTTTCCCATCTACACTAGAATTATTAGCGATCTGTACAGAAATGGTGGGAGTTGTGAATGGGTGTTGTATTGATAATGTCATAATATAATTTAGTAGTCACTAGGTGACACAGGACTTGGTTATATATGAGTGGAGTCAGAAATTTGCAGTTAGTGTTTTGTTATTATTGGAGACTATAAAGCTCAAGTCTAGCTTTCTGACTGGTATGTCCTCTAACCATTTCATGACACTTATCTGGAAGCACCTGACGTTTGTAGGAACAAGAGTGTCACTCTCTTTTGGTATTCATTCATGGATTTGGGTTTTTATGGCATTCATTCATGGAACAGGAATGTTCTGAACTAAGGTATCTATGAATGGGTTTTAACAGTGGTGTATTCTCTAGAGAGACTTGGATAGTTTGGGCGTCTGCTGGCTGTGCAAAGTTTTCACAACCTGTTTCCATTTCACTTAAATGATTGTTGCAGATGAGTCTTTGGCAGGTGTTTAGCTTGCTCACCTGAGGGCTAAAAGTGGGGACAGGACACACCGATAAAGGCTTCCCTATTGTGTGGAAGCTTCTACTCACATTCAAGTAAATATGATCTCCCTTCAAACTTTTACCCTCAACATGGAAAAGTCTGAGACCAAGGGGACAAGGATGTTGGGGGGGGCAGGGCTTGTATGAACATGCCTATGTCCCCTCCCCACTTTTAGCCATTCCATAAGCAGGCTGAACACTTTCATAGAATTAAGATGTCTTCAGAATGTGGTGTTGTATGCAGCATGGTTGACTGGGGCTGGGATTCTATGCACACTTATGTGGGAGAAAGCCTCACTGAACAGAGTGTGTATGTAGGATTATGCCACACATTTCTTTTACTGTTGTGGAATTAAGATTCCTTTCTTACTCTGATGACAGTTGAAAAATATCCACGTTTCATGCATTGTCCCAGAATCTGATTTTTCTCTCTGGAGCAATTAACAGAACCAGATCCACGGCTTAAAGAGGGTTTTTAGTCCTAAGAAAAAAAATCAAAAATTAAAATATAAAGAAGGTATTTATTTATTATTTATTTATTTATTTATTGCATTTTTATACCGCCCTATAGCCGAAGCTCTCTGGGCTGTTCACAAAAATTAAAACCATAAAATAATTTAAAAATATAAAACAAGCCACAATCCAAAAACAACAAATAACATACAAGAACTTGTTATATGTTATTTGTATGTTATATGATTAAAGAACTTAGTAGCCCCCCATCTCTCCCCCCCCCCCCCCCCCCTGAAAACTTTGTCTGGAAATTGATCAGGAATTTTCACTCAGATTGTCATACAGGGATGTTAAAGTCTCCATAAAGTTTGAGATTAGGGAGCCTAGAACAGATAGAAAACTCATTGTTGAGTGCAAATAATGACCTCGGCATTTATTTAGTACAATCTGTATGGTTTCTTTCAGGATTTATTGGTTATTCTCCATCCGTAAATAGCATTGTACAACAGTGGAACCTTCAAGATAATGATGATGATCAGCTTTTTTATACCAAAATCTATATCGACCCATTGAAGAGGGTATGTAGAACCTTATTGTTGGTAATTCTTATGATCCAGGGTATGTCTGGTTTGGAAACAATTGCCAAACATGCGTGAAGGGATAAGCGGAAATTCTGACTCCATCAGGATCAGTTGAAAAATCCAGAAAGCCATGCTGTGGCTTTTTGGATGAATGGTGTTCTATAACGACTTCTGAACATACTCAAAATACATTTCTGCAGAAGTTTCCGCTTTTTGAAATGTGTCTAAGATTCAATAGCTGAAAAGATATGTATGCGCTCAGAACTCTGGAAAAGCACACAGTTCTAAAATAAATGCCTCGTTCATGTTCAGGAAAGATGGATTTACAGTTTCACTGCCATTGGCCCAATCCAGCTGTTTCAACAGTACATTCATAGAAGGAGGCATCTGAGCAATGATCCCTGTGTAGATGGAAAATTTCACGTGTGAATTGGTGCTGTATGCCCAGATCTTCTGCTCCATCCAACATCTGGAGTGATGCATGCAGAGACCTTTAAAAGAAGTTAAAATCCTTCCAAGCAGCTGTTCAGGCAGTGAAGCAAGCAGCTGGATTCAACCCCAGTCCCACCCTGGTCCCCCTTTGATGAGAAATATTGAGCCACAAGATTTCAGCATTTATTGAATACAATTATTAGCAACCCAACGTTCAGAGTGCAAATCCTTCCAACGCTTTTTACAAGTAATTTCAGGAACCGATTTCAAAAGTACAATAAATAATATCAACATATAACAAGTTCACAGGATCTTTCCCCACAGGGCAGTTGGGGTGGTAGATGACCTTGAGGGAGGAGGGAACAATCCAAGTAGATCAGGAGCAGGTGTTTGATGTCATCTTTGCTTGCCTTCATCATTTTCCTGGAACTCTTTTTTTAAAAAAATATGCTGTCAACATGCAGCTCCAACTGCTCTGCATGTGCTCTGTTGGATTGGAATAACTAGTTTGAAGATTTAGACACTCTGATGATAGAGCTAGTACATAAATGTTCCCAGTGAGGCTGGTGGCTCTGATTTCAGTGGGACTGCGAATCCATTCTGGGTTTCAATCAGAACCAGACAGAACTCTAGAGCAGCTATCCGAGGTGCTGACCCCTATCCCCAAAATAGGCTAGCACCTTGGATGGACCACATTTAGAGATCTAGCTGGTGCTGACTGAAACCCAGAATGGATTCATAGGCCCAGTGAAATCAGAGACATCGGCTTCCATTGAATGTTCCATTGATTTCAAGTGAACGTACACAAAACTGTGGCTGAGAGTTCCATATCAGCCGTCCCTGGCAACATGCCCTGCTGCTCTCTTCAGCAAAGCACAAGTAAGGAAAGCCAGTGTATATAGAACAATGATACCTATATTGAAAACACTAATACTATTCTGTACATATCATGGTACATTTTCAACTTTTATTCTATATATTTTAAAGCTGCTAATTTATTTGTGCGATTTGGCAGATATTCTCTGACTGTATATTGCCAAATCGCCACTCATTGAGGAGTCATGAACTCTACTTGCTTAACTTACAAAACTGAAAGCAAGGCTTCAGTACTAGGGTCATATAAACAGTTTGCTAATTAATCATAGGGTTTTGATGCAGGATAAATCTGTGTAACATGCTGAACTAGGAAGATATAATGTAGAGAAAGATCTGGCTGAAAAATTAAGGTTCTGAAAATGAATTGTCAGCAAAACATGCCATCGTGGTTTTCAAATAGTTTACATTTGTCAAGATGTTTTAATCCAGTTTATACTGTCCTGGATTTTACAATGCCTCATGTAACATATTTGCTGTTCTTACATTGTAGGAACGTATTAATATTACCTTGGATCACAAGTGCAACATTTTCCAGACTCTAAATGGAGCTGTTGGTATGTATGCTGAAATGCTTATTGAGTGATGTCTTCCTTGCTAGCTCTGTTCTACCTGTTATCTAATACACTCATTGGCCTATTTGTACATTATACAACATGTAGAATTATTGGTGATTAGTGGCAGGTCTTGGCCATGTGTACTCCCTCACTGGAGGGAAAGTTTAAATACCAAATGGGAGCTCCTGCAGGTATTTGAACAGTGGTTCATTTCTGACCTTGGAAAATTAAAGCCACTTTAAATAACTCCATGATGACGATGATGATGATGATGATGATGATGATGATGATGTGAGCGGGGGGGGAGGGGGGGAGAAAAAGCTACAGAAACTATCTTGAGGGAAATGATAGCATCTGAACTAGCCATAAAAATTTAAGAAAGGTATAAAGACTAATCTCTTCCGGCAGGCATATCCAGTGGAATTTTATAATGTTTTTAAGATGTTTTTATTTTATTGCTATTTTAATAATGTGTACCATGTTTTTAATCAGTTTTATGTATTTTATCATATTTTATATTTACTGCTGTTCCCCGCCTCGATCCAAACAGAGAGGCGGGTAAGAAATAAATTTATTATTATTATTATTATTATTATTATTATTATTAATCTTGCCAAGGATGTGTTGGGAAAAAGGACATCCTGATCCACAGAGATCTGAGGAAGCAAGTGGTCCATTGTATTAAGCAGGATCTTGAGATACATATCATTTGAACACCATCATTTTGTAGTACTAATATTTCCTCTGATACATCCCTACTGATCTCTGGAATGAGTGATTTGAGGATTGTAGGTTCAAGTGATAGGAAATACAGAAATCTATATAAAAGTGGATGCTTAAGCTAATGCAAAGAACATTGTAACATCCTTGTTTGAGTAAACTGCATTTGATGTGTAAACTTTCTGGTGGGCTGTAGATGAAGTTCTCCTGAAGTTTGAAGAAGGAAGAGGCAGAGCTCGAAATTCTGCGTATGACACTTTGCCAGTCACTCTTCATGGAAATCGCCCTACTAAAGTAAGTGACAGTGGTTTCACTTTAGCAAAGGCTTTTCAATGCGAGGACAGAGAAATTCAAATGGTAGTGCAATTGTAGTTTGTAGCATAATGGGTGTTAATTAGGAGTGACAGGAGGGCCTTATGCATCACATATTGCATCCTGCCCAGTTTCCACCCATTTCAGTTGAATGAGCAATGCAGCAGAGCTCTGTGGAATGGGCCTCCAACCGAAAGCTAGAGAATCAGGGTTTATTAGCTTGTTGAATTGATTTGAGCTGTTTTTCTCCCACTTACCTAGCTTAATCTCAACTACTTTGGAAATTATATCCCTAATGGCTGGACCCATGAAACCGGATGTGGTGCTTGTGATGTAGATTTACTAGATCTAGACACATTCACTGTAAGTACATGTTGCATGCAGCTGAATTATTTCATAAGCATTAGCTGTATATTGTTAAAGGCAGCATTCCACTGTCCAACTCCATGTGCACCTAAACTATACTGCTTATGCTTCCTTTCCCCACCTGCCTTTTCCCCCTGCCTTGGCTTCACCTACTTTCCCATCCTGCCACCATCATCCTTTACCTCCACAATTCTTTCCAACCTATAAACACTACATCTTAGCCCTGTGAAGTTGGGTCTGGGACTTGTAAAAATCATAGTATTCACAGGAAGGGTTGGAAAATTACCATTTCAATTCATTTATTATATTTCTATACCATCCCATAGGCAAAGCTCTCTGGGTGGTTCATAAAAATTAAAAACCATTAAAGTACATTATAAAGTACTAAAAGAAAACACCCACAGAGACAACATATATCTAAAAGCAAATTGTTAAACCGTTAGCCAAAGACAATCCAAGACCTAATTTGAAGCTCATTGTATGCTGCCAAATGTCTGAGAGAAAAGGGCAGTTTTAACCTGGCACCGAAAAGAAAACAATGTTGACACCAGGCAGGCGTTAGGGATATTGTTCCACAGCTGGGGGGCCACCACCAAGAAGGCCCTCTCCCTTGTTGCCACCCTGTAGGCTACCCTCATAGGAGGTACCCAGAGGAGGGCCTTGGATGTTGAGTGTAGTGTACAGGTCGGTTCATGCTGGGAGATGCGCTCCATCAGATATTGTGGTCCTGAGCCATGTAAGACTTTATAGGACCATAGTTGATAACCTGTAGATTTCCGTTGTGAGGAGACACTGTGATGGTAGTACATGGCGGAAGTTGAGCAGTGTATGTACATAAGATATGACTGGAATGTAATACTTGAACTGTTGGACATGACAGAAATCTTCCTTATTATTTTGATACAAAACTATTCTTCGCTCACTTCTGCTATGTTCCATATCCTCCCTCAGTCTTTTAGCTGGCTTTTCTCCCACCCTCATGCATAGTCTTGCCACCATGACTTCTCCTGCTCTGTTAATAATCAGTCAGGATTCAAGGTTTCCAAGGGGAAGGAAACAAAGTAGTCAGGGGCTGGTGGAATAATAAGCAAAGGAGCTAGTGAATTGAGGCAAGACAAAGCCAAGGACAACATGGTTTATACAAAACCAAGGGTCAGGAATGGCTCAGTACCGTGAACAAAAAGAGGACAAGGAAAAGCAAGGAGACAGAGGATGAACATGAAGAGTTGAGGGCTGGCTGGAAGAAGGGGGTACAGATTGAGAGGTGGGGTGGGAAGCAGCGATTTAAGGAAAGATGACTGAAGGACAAAGATGTCAGTATAAGGGCCCATGTATAGCATAAGGCTGTTTGTCAGTGTGGTGTCTGTAGGCACTAATGTGCCTGTGGTCATCTATCTTGCCATCTTCTGGTATCCTGCCCTTCCTCATTTATTTTCAATTAGGAGTTGTTGTTTTTAAATAACTGGGAGGCTGCCAGTTATTTTTTAAAAATAACTGTGAAGCAAAGGACTGCCCTCCAGTGCCACCTATATTTGGGTTCAGAAGAGAAGTTTTCTGTTTTAGACCTCAGTCCCCACCTATGTCTTATACTTAAGTTCTTGGGAAAATTACAATTCTTTTAGTCTCAGCAGTTTGCCGTCTGGAAAATGGGTGTTTTGAGAATAGTCATGACCACCATGGTAGCCGTTTTATGAATGCTTCCACCTCCCATGGCAGTCATTTTGTGAGAGCATTCATGATACTCTTTCAAAATTCCAAATGTGCCCACTAACCCCAAAAAGTTGGGTACCCTTGGCTTTTGGGAAGGAAGGCAGATAATAGGAAAGAGATATATGAGCAAAATGCTCAAGGAGGCTGGGGGACTTTGATTCAGGAAGCCGAAAGGAATCGATTGGAATGTGGGCCTCAGTTTGGCATATTGATTTGGCAGTTAATCTCTAATAGGTTTAAGACCTCATGTTTGGCTGTAAATCTCCTAATTGCACAGTCTGAAAGAGACAAATGGAAAATGTTGCCAGTGAAATGGGCTGCTTTACCTATTGACCACTACATGGTCTATATATGGGTAGAGCAAAGAAGAAAATGGTGTTTATCAGGATAAGCTTGATGACGTGTTTGGTGGTTTCACATCTAAAAACTGACTTCATGAAATTTTAGCACATCTTGATATCCCAGGCAGACATATCTCAGAGTGTGGGGAATCTGCCAGCCCCTTTGTGTTTTTAGTTTCAGTCTGAAGTGTTGCACAGTTTCCAAATGTTTATATAAATTGTCTGGTACAGAAACATATTTTTGTCTTATCGGCACATATTTCTTTCAAAAGACGTACTGATGTTCTTCCCTAAAGTGAATTCTGGATGTTTCAAGGGGAAAATATGAATTCCAGTAGCTTTAGTGGTGTGTTACAACATTCCACTCAGGCACATACGTTTTCTACAAGATACGATTAGTGTGGTGCATTAGCACAGAAGGCGGCCCCTGCACCACTGCAGCATTTCCTAATAATTGCTGAAGCTTTCTGGACTCATGTTGGAATCCATCAAACCTCTTACATCTGGAGTTCTGTTCCAGCATGGAACAGCTGGAACTGGACTTGCCATGACACTTACTCCTTTGGGTGCAGAATTAGGTGATGCCTCTAATTTCTTCCAAATTAAGGTTTTTATTGTTTTCAAACAAAGATAAAACACAGACAATACAACACGCAACATTAAGATGGACTTCCAAATTTCTCCAACATACAAAAATATCTATGTTTTCTTAAAGCTTTATCAAAAAATAATAATATAAAGAAACAAAATAGTGAGTGAATTCCCTGACTTCCCTGTCTTTATCAATTGTTTTTCTTCCAATTTAATCGCTGAATCCACATGCAAATATATCCTTCCCTTCTCTCTCTTCTAAAAAAACCTATCAGAGGTCAATAAACCTTGTTGATGTTTTGTCTTTTATTGTCGCAGTAAGTTTTGCCACTAATTTTGAGAATTAAGTGCTTGAGATGTTTCAGTTACAAGCGTGTGGCTTTTTTTTCCTTTATAATTCTACTTATTTAACTTTTTAAGACCAGGCTTCTCATTATATCTGTATTGAACATTAATATTGTATAAGTATTTAGTTGTTTTTAATATAACATAATATTCAACAGGACTATATAGTGGGGGTTATTTTGTTTTCGATGTTGCTACTGTTTATTATAGTGGAGTCCTATACACCTCTACTCAGAAGTCCCATTGATTTCAATGGGAGTTATTCCCAGCTAAGTGGATATACAATTGCAGTCTAAAACTATTAATTTCCCAGATAGCAATTTGCACAGATATTTCATGAGGCTGTTGTATGGGTTATTTTAGTACCATTTTAAGGCATTTTACTAATGTATATGAACAATAGTACAATTAAAAGTTCTATTCAGAGTTATAATTTGCATAAAATTGTGAAAAAGAAGAAATTATGTTTTATACTCACAGGCATGCAATTTATTTTCCAAGATATGTTATAAAGTTGATTGTGGTTGATTGCAAGACCGTTCCTACTGTATCAGACTTGGAAATTAACACTTTGCACTCTTTTTTTTTTTTTTTTGCTATCCTGGTATTTTTATTTTTATTTTTTTGCCATCCTTGTATTATGTTTTTAGGAGAATCCTACGGTAACAATTGGTGTTTTCATTGAACAACCAACCCCTTTCCTGCCTAGGTTTTTGGACAAATTGTTGAATCTAGAGTATCCCAAGGAAAAACTGAGCTTCTTCATTCATAATAATGTAAGTGCTTTGTAGCCAGGTAGTAAGTGAACAGTTATCTTTGTAAATTAGTAAAATGAATTCCCACATGCTAATTCCGCCATTCTACACCAGCGTACTGCTATGTTAAGATCATTATTAAGCCATTAGACACTTGGTTTCTATGGTGTTTGAAAGTTCAGTTTAGATATTTAAGGGGGGGAATCAGATCCACAAATGTTAAGTAATTCCTGCAAATCATTCTTGAAAACCAGTTGCTTAGATCCCCAGGGTGTGGAAACTGTAGGTCTAACCACAGGATGGTGTGTGTGTGTTGAGGGGGTGACTGTGGATATTCTTTCCTGAATTTGGGATGGATATGTAATTTGGTCAAGTGCAGCCTCGAGATCACACTCTGTAGTTCCTTTTCCACTTGTAGCTTCAGATCTGAAGGGTTTTCTCTCTTGGATGGTTCCCCTCCCCCCCCCCCCCCCCCGATTGTATACTCTATTTAACTTGTTTGACATAAAGTTGGAAAATATAGCGACAGCGTTTGTTCGTTTTTGTCAGGAACAGCTTATGATAGTTGTTTGTGCCTGGAGACTTGGTCTCAGGAAGGAAGGAGCGAGCTGCAGGTGTCCACTGCATGGTTGTTGAAATAGAGGGGAATAATGTTAAGCACTGGGTAGTGGAGATGGTTACGTAGTTACTGAAGGGATAGTCATACCTGCTGATAAGTGCCCTTACTGACCTTTAAAGCCTTAAACGGTTTGGGACTAAATTGCTTGAAGGACCGCCTTTACTGATATCAGCCACCCACACTTTAAGTTTAGAAAGAGGGGCCCTTCTCATTTGCCCACCCATGAGAGTAATTAGGTGGGAGATCACACTTGAGAGGGCCTTCTCTGCAGTGGCCTCACACCTTTGGAACAAGTTGCTGTTGGAGTTCCACCATGCTCTGTCTTTGCAGGCTTTTGAAAAGGCCTTGAAAACATACTGGCTCAATTCAGACAACACATTAGTCAACTGTGATTTTAGAACTCCACGATGGAGTTTTTACACCACCATTGAGAAACATATTGTCTGGCAGGAAAACTCCACACAACAGTGGAGGTTTTATTTTGAAAACAGTCCACACAGAATATCCATGCTATGCAGAGGAGAGTCCCTGCACCATAGTTGTGTTGCGTGTTGTGCAGTGGGTTCTGTGGAGTTTTCCGTTGCATTGAGCTGACTTTTCCCACTGGCTACAGAATTCCTTGGCAAGAGTGACGAAAGGAGTGAATGCCGCTCTAGGAGAGCCGCTAGGATTGTTGTTGTTTTGCAGCAATGGCTGATGGGATACCATTGGGAGGACCAGGGGAGGAGAGAGGGTGGAGGAACTGTCAATCAAACATCGTGATGGGTTTTACTCAACTCCATGGCAGCCCACAGTCACACAGTGGTGGGGTTAGAAATGTTGTGTGGGGAGTACCAGCCAAAATTCATTAAACTAATTTGCTCTTCTCTTCTCCTACTCCTCTTTTTTCCACTTTTAAAAAGAAGTCTTAAGATTCATTTGGTTCAGCTAGTTCATATCTAAAGTGTTTTGACCTCCTCCTTCTCCAGTATTTCATTTTATTTTATGTTTGGTGTTTTGTTTTGTTCTTTGTCTGGATTTGAGTCCATTGGGTAGGTTCTGTCTTCTTATGAGTTTTGATAGCACATCATTTCTTAGGCACTTTAAAAATAAGAGACATTATTATTGCTAGCTTTGCTTGCTGCCCCATGATATTTTGTAGTTGGGGAGAAATCCTAAGGCTGTTCCAGTGGCTGTACATCTCTGGGTTGGGAGTTTCCCCCTCTTCTCTCCATCCTGTATAGGCCTGTTAAAATAGTGACAGTGCAATCCTACGAGTGTCTACTCAGAAGTAAGTCCTCTTGAACATAATATTTTATTTATTTATTTATTTATTTATTACATTTTTATCAGCCTTTTTTCTTCCAAGGAACATAATCCTCCTCCTTTCCATTTTTATCCTCACAACAACAACTCCGTGAGGTAGGTTGGGCTAAGAGTCTGTTACTGGCCCAAAGTCACCCAGTGAGCTTCCATGGCCATGTGGGGACTAGAACCCAGATCTCCTGACTCCCAGTCCAACACTCTAGCTACTACATCACTCTGGCTCTCAGTTGATAGGACTTACATCCAGGTAACTGTGTGTAGGATTACAGTCTGAGCGAGAATCTGAAGCAAAACCAGAGAAGGAAGAAGCACTACATGTATCATTTATTCCAAACTTGATGGATTGTGTCCTGTATTTTCAATTTGCCTTCTGATATAGTGCAGATTAGCACTTAACTGTTTTATTATATGTTTAGTTTTTGCACAGTATTATTGTTTTTTCCATTAATTCTGCATTTTAACACTTCCAGGAAGTTTACCATGAAAAGCATATCAAGGGATTTTGGGAAAAAGCCAAGCATATGATCAAAACTATAAAAATTGTCGGACCTGAAGAATATCTGAGTCAAGCTGATGCGAGGAACATGGGAATGTAATTTTATTTCTAACTGTTTTTCTTTTAAATATAGATATTAATGCAAAGAAAATGAATAAAGGTTGAGTGGCAAGTGTCTAATTAAAATGAACAGCTAACAAACAAATATTTTATAATATGCCCCAACTATGTCTTGTGTTTATGAGCGATGCCTATGCTTATTTGTAGGATCATTTCTTGTTGGCTAGGATATAATGATCCATCATTGAGATTTTGAACATATGTTTCTAGAGTACAAAGGGTAACCATTTACGTTGAAATGGAGCAGATGTTGTGTATTATTCATCACCATCTCTGCTAAGATCATTACTTTATTTTTAGTTTATTTATTTTTTAAAAGTACACTCTCAGCTAAAGATTCCAATTAAAATAAAAATAAAAATAGCAGGAAGTGTAGCAATTAAAAAGGAGAAATGGAGTATTTATTAAAAGTTCAGGATCATTAAACTGCCTTGATTTGGTACCAAAATGAATAAAGTAGGCACAAGTTGTTTGTCTCTAGGGCAAGTATTCCAAAACTGGTCTCCCATCACCAAAAAAGCACTGTCTCCCATCACTACCTATCTCAAAGGGCAACAGGAGTATTTGAGCAGGGGATCTCACATAAGCAAGCATCCCTACTCAAGCACTTGTGAGCAGAATTGATTGTGCTTGCAAGTATTCACAAGACTGTGCATGTCTTAATCCTCTGAGTTGCCACCACCTTTTCCTTCCCCGAACTCTAGAAACCTATTTTTGGGACATGGTTGTACTAGCAACAGTGGTAGTGACTCTGTCTATGTCCTAGAATTCCCAGTGGGAAATGGAGGCTATGCAATATGAAGCTAGGTCTTTCTCCTCTGTGGGAATGGCCCATATAGCATCAGGTTTCCACCGTGTATTCTGGAACGTATAGTCCCAGGTTAGAATCCATTGAGATGCTTACAGCCCTGCTGATTTTCTTACACCCCACAGATTCTGTTCTGTGAGCAGTGTGTTCTGCTGATTTTGTTGCTCAAGTGGACCCACATTTCTACAAGATTTAGTGCTTCCTACAGGAAGTCCCGAAATGAGCAGAAACGCTTGTTTTGTGATTGAGACAGAGCATCCTGTGAACTCTGGCATCCTGCCACATTCCAGAAACTAGGGTTTTTGCTTGTTTATGGTTGCCCCCAGAAACACTAAATGTTTGTTCCACAAATGGAGGGAGCTGCTTGCGGACGGAAATTGGAAGGATGCAAGAGAATCCGCAGAGGCATAAGCACCCTGTTGATTCTGTGTCTGTGGGGAAAGATGATCTGCCAGGACCCACCACATTTCCCCCCCTGCCTCAAAGGTAATTTCCTTGGCTTTGGAGAAGGAGAGATGGTAGAGGTGAGCACGTAGTGAGCACATTTAAGTCGTTGCAAGCATTTGCATTGAATGCTCTCAAACCCCTCAATCTGCAGGATGTTTGTGCATCCTTAGCCATCTCCCCTCGGAAGGCAGCATTACCTGATGGAGATCTTAAAGAGGAGACACGTTTGCAGTTCTTAAAATTCAGGCATGTGTTTAAGGTAATAGCATTCTTAAATATGTATGTGAAAAGTAATTTAATGTCTAGTCATATACATTTTAAAGCAGATATGAATAATGTAAATAGTGCTGAAATCAAAGACTTAGGATCTGTTTAATAATGTAGCGCTGTCAATTCATGTGGGTTCTATAACATGTTGAGTCAAATTCAGTGAGTTTCCTGCCACGTCTTCCCTGTTATTTCTAGACACACTGTCTATTCCTGTAAACCAAGATGTCTCATGTTAAAGCATCTACAAGCATCCCTGTCATGTCAAATATCTAAGTCATTTCCCCATTCCAAACATTGACCAGGTTATTGGAAGGATCACTATGAGTGTCAGCAGGATAATGTCCCCAGAGAGTTGCAGAATCCAACTGGAAGTTGTACTCAACCCGAGCTACAATCTGGTCCATTACCAGCTTCATGAGAAACCACACTGCCCTTTACTCCGAAATAACCTTTCCACAAAACAGTGGAGAGTAATTCATGCAGTGTATGACTTGCAACATGTGTTGGGTCAATAACATACAGCTGTTTTCTGTCTCATCAGAGGACTGCACTAAAGTAAAAAAATTAAGCAATTTGTTGTAGATTCTTATAGAACAGAAAATGCTAAGCAGGAGAGTATTCATAGCATTATAGAAATGATAAATATGCTATAGCTTTCTTGATCGACTCTTTGGAGTGTGCCCCTTAGCCCTGCATTGAGGGAAATGAACTTTCTAATGGCACCCAGAAACGTATCTCTGCTTGTAGAATAAAAGCTGCATATTCTAGAGTAAAGCATTATTCTATTTACTGTTATTTAAAGTAAATAATATCCCGTTTCCAAAACAGCTCAAAACAGCTGTTTTTTTAAAAAAATCTACAACGATAAATAAAACAATACAAATAAAACTGTAGGAGTGCAATCCTGTTAGATCCACCATGGGTACTTAGTGCTCTGAACTCAGAGACTTATGTGTATCCAATGCAGAGTGGGAGGCGCCTTCTGCCTCCTGCTCTGCATTTTAGCTAGATGGGTGTTTTCACTAGTCTAGCAAAGGCTTCAGGGAGGAGGAGGGACGAAGGCTGGGGATAGCTTATATCCCCACTTCTCCAGTTCCCTCCCCTCCTTACAAGCTCGCATTTGTGAGCCCGTAGAGGCACCCAGCATGGTTCTCTCTATTCTGGTTGGGGGAGGGGAGGGGAGCTCCAACCCTGGATCCAAGAATCAAAACAATCCTATGCCCCCCCCCCCCGACACTCCCTAAAAGCTAAAGCCAACAAAACCCAGGGCATATTGTTTAGCTATGGAAACAATACTCTTGGCTGCCTATGTTCTATTATTATTATTATTATTATTATTGCTCGCTCATAGAGGTTTTTCTAGATGGACATGACGGACTTTGCCAAGTCATGCTGTCTTTTACAGATTCAGGAATTTCCTGACAATTGAGCATATTTTAAGTATGACTGCTTTTTGGATGTTGGTGTGGATGTATTTTGGTAGGCCCAGTTTCTAAAGGTTTTCAGAATAATTTTTTGATGTGATGGCGGTGACTGATGTGACTAACAGAATAATTGTGGCCTTTTCCTCTAGCCATAGTTCTTTGACTTCCATGGCCAGTGGTGTATATTATTATTATTATTATTATTATTATTATTATTATTATTTACTATTTACATTTCTATACCACCCCATAATCCAATTGATTAACTAAAATATTTGTCACTTTAAATTGTTTACTCTAATAGTTCTGTTACTAATGTAAGTATCTAATCCAAGGAAGTACTTAAATTTGCACATTCTGTATTCCACTACAACTGTCTGTTTATAGCTATTGCAAGCTATTTGGTATTAGACATGTTTATAAAGTTAATTGCTTGTCTGTCTTTTCTTTTTCAAGGGATATGTGTCGGCAAAATACAGAATGTGACTATTATTTCAGCGTAGATGCAGATGTTGTTTTAACGAACCAAAAGACTTTAAAGCTCCTCATAGAACAAAATAGGTATGCTTAAGGTGGGGAAGGAAGAGGGAACCTCACTCATTCCAGTTCTTTCAGTGGCTCACACAGGTTCACAGACTAATTCCTCGAAATCACTTTATCATGGAAGAAAGGATATCATTTCTTACAGAGGAGAATGTTTACACACTCCTTTGTGTGAAAGCTTGTCTGTCAGCATGACTTTGGGTGCTCCTGTTAACGTGTGCTGAGTTCTACTAGTGAGGCTGCTAGTATGATGGTAATGGCCACCAATTTGGATAGGGAGGGTTAGACAAATTCGTGGAGGAGAAGGCTATCAATGGCTACTAAGCCTGATGGCTCTATGCTACCTCCAGGATCAGAAGCAGTATGCCTCTATATCCCAGTTGCTGGGGAACTGAGTTTGAAGACACTGGGCCTGTTCAGACAACACACTAAGCCATGATTAGGCCACTAACCTTTTTGCAGCAAATGGTTAGTGAGCTTGTTTAAACTGTGGTTATATAGCCACCATGGTTAGGAAAGGTTCACACAACACACTAAGTCGTAGTTTACACAACACACTAAGTCATAACGTTTAGTTCAAAATGTTTAGCATGTCATCTGAACAGGGTCAATGTATCTGTAAGTGAAAGAATCAGTTTTGCTGCATGTCACTGAATGATATAAAGTGCTACCTTATCAGTCGCACCATTTCTTCATCTTGCCAAGTACTTTCTGCTGTGATTGACGACTGTTCTCCAAAATCTTGGACACAGTTCTTTTCCAGCTGTGGAAATGAAAAAGGCAGAGTCTGAGATATTAAATATGCAAAACATGTTGCGGAGTTCTCCACAAGATCTCAGCTCCTCAAAGAGTTCTGAGCCCCCTCTAATGTCAGAGGATTGGGCTTGCAAACACTCCAGGTCTCTCTTCTTGGACCTAGGAGCCTCAGTTCATCATAGTGGAGAGTTGGAGGCTGTCAATCCTTCCTTCCTACAAACCAGCGAAGGGTTCAATCCTATGCATGTTTAGACAGAAAACAGTCCTACAATTTCCACTTTCCCCAGCTAGCCATGCTGGCTTGGGGATGGTGGGAGTGTACGACTTTTTTCTGTCTAAACATGCATAGGATTGTGCCCTAACCATTCCAAATGTATTTCTTCTTCACCTGTGTTTTATTATACCTCCTCCTTCAGCATCTTTCATTGGTTTATATCAAATGGGTTGTCTCCAATGTTAGTCTACCTTAACTCCAATTCATTTTTCTAAGTGGGAGTAATATTGGATACAACCTTCTGTCTTACAAGTCCTCCTCCTTTTCTCCCATTTCCTCAATGTTCTTTGCTGCCTATGAGGCTGAAGATGCCCCTCCTGTTCATCAAACAACTCTGTTTTCCCACCCCTGCCCTTATCTGGTCCAGCTGGGCTTAATTCAAACCAGCTGCCATGGGCAGTGAGCCAGATCTCTCTCTCTCTCTCTCTCTCTCTGACTCACCATACACATTCTTAGCTCCTGCAACTGCTGTATTACAAATATGCCTTGTATTTCATTGCTGGGTTAAAGTAACAGTTATATATATTCATGGGTGAATCCTGAAAAATGGACTAACCTGCATGTTCCCAGGGCAGAATTTAGAAATGGTCATTTTCTCTAGGCATCTCATAAGGAAGTGGCTAGAAGCATTGGCTGAAATCTAAAGAGGTCTATAGCATCAGTATCCAGGTGTTCCATTCCCCCCAGGTTCCCTGCAGTTCCTCAGTTATAGAGCTGTTGCTATTGTCTTTTATAGGTTAGCCTCACCTTTCAGACCTGTTACAAAATCAAAGCTTGTTAACCTCCAACTTATCCTTCACCCTCTCCCTTTTTTTTCTTTTTACAGAAAGATGATTGCTCCTCTTGTAATGCGTCATGGGAAGCTCTGGTCCAACTTTTGGGGCGCACTAAGCCCTGATGGTTATTATGCTCGATCTGAAGACTATGTGGATATTGTCCAAGGAAACAGAGTGTGAGTTAAACTTATGTTGTTCAGCAATTCCATGTGTAGATATATAACAGCCAGCAACTTAATTCTTCTTTTGACGAACAAATACGAATACTAGAGGCTCTAGTCATTAGAGTTGTAGGGCTTGCGGGGGAGGAATTGTTCTGTTTTTTTATAGAACCAACTTATTAAACATATGCTGAGTTAGTTTACATGTGGCATACATGTGTTGCATCTTTCTTCAGTGAATCTCTGTAACATTGTGTGATATCCTGTGGAACACTTAGCCCTTCATCCCAAACACAAAGTAATTTATGTAGCAATTACAAAATGTCACGGAAGCCCATTCGAAGCCAGTTTAATATTCTGCTGTGTTTGGAAGGTGTTGACCATAGTTTTCCAGTCCAGACAAAATGAGAAATTGTAGTTAATGGGAAATTTCCTGGTTTGGTTTTCACTCATATGAAGAACGAAAGAGATTGAATGGGTGGCACTGGTGAAAAGCCCCATTCATGTTTTGCCCAATTGTGTGACTATTTCATATAACTCCACTTGCCATTTGTTTCACAGAGGTGTATGGAATGTCCCTTATGTGGCTAATATATACTTGATCAAAGGACAAACTCTCAGATCTGAGTTGAAAGACAGGAACTATTTTGCACGTGATAGATTGGATTCTGATATGGCCCTCTGCAGAAATGCCAGGGAAATGGTAAGATGCATGTGATGCAGCAGCTTTGAAAATGGTCTTGCTACTCTTTGGTTGTTGCTCTTCCTTTCAAATGAAACGTACTAGCCAATTTTCAGGAGTTACAATCATTTTTTTGTGTGTGACTTACCATATTTACAATGGCAGCAAGTTTAACTAATTCACAATACAGCTCTTTTACTTAAGTGTACTTAAAATGTATAAATCTTATATGCTGCCTAGTTCTAGTTCTGAATGCAAAATTACTTTTTTTTAGAATGTTAATTTATCAGTTCCTATTTCATATGGTAATTATAGCTTAGCACTGATTTTGTTTTGATTTTTCTAAATTTTGGACTTGGGTAATGAAAAATTGCAAACACTGTGTATTATATGAAAGACACAATAGCACTGATGTCACATGGTTGCATTTTAGAATTGTCTTTTTCAAGGGCATGAATGATATTTTCTATTATTTCAAGGCAGATTAAATTTTGCTAAACAGGAGCGATGCTCCTTGTCATTAATAGCATTTAATGGATGTTAGCGTTATGAGAACGTTATATGAATATCATTGCAATACAAATGTAAATCTGTATTTGTACTGATATTTACATTAGTTCCAGAGCAGAAACAAATGACAGCTATTTCCAGGCAATGTAGCATTGAAAAATAATTTTGCTGAAATGAACAAGAAAAGTTGGCAAGTATTAAAGTTTATTCCCTCCTTTAACAAGGCATGATTTTCTTTTGTTCATACTCATTCTGCAGAATAGCCCAATCAACATTCTGTTGTTCTCAACCTTCCCGGCATCCATTATTGCAATCTCTGCTTACCATGTGTTCATGTTCAACTAATCTGACTTGGTGGCTCATCAGGAGAAAAACAAACAAACCCTTTTCTTATTCTCATGCTGTGAAGCAGCCTGGTACGAGCTTGTTTGTGTGTCGATGTTTTTATCACAACAGATAAAGGAGCTGATAGATTGCATTTCTAACCCATACATAATCCGCTTTGCTTGAAGCTGCATGCTGCTTGCAAAGGTACCTTTGGAATACCAGCTTTTAACTAAAGGATGCTGTGGATCTAACATGGCAGTGGAGCCCGAATACAGCTCTAACCATGCAAAAGAGAGCTGTGATGTGAGTCAACTGATGTGGTGCTTCTCCTCCTTCATTTTAGACCTTGCAAAGGGAAAAAGACTCCCCTTCTGCGGAAACATTCCATATGCTCAGACCCCCAAAGGTTTTGCACTCTCTTTTTTAATACATTTATTACAATGCAGTATTACTTTCCTAGGGGGAGATCTTCCCTCCACTTCCTGTCTCCTAATAATAACTGGATATACCTTTTTTTGTCTTAAGCTTTTGCAAAAATCAATCTGCTTTTTGGTGGACATGGGGAAAAAATGGTCAGATCCAAAGAACCATGAGTTCATGGCAAACAGCTGTTGGTGCTGCTCTGCAAATGCTTGTGCAAGAGTTCATGCAGTGATCTTATATAAGAATAGCTTGTTACTCGACATCTACCAGACCAATTTTGCAGTGTAGATGTGCAGAAAATTTGGAACGTCTGAAAAATGTCAAAGCTCGAGCTTTAATAGCAATTAATTTCCTCCGCGCCAAGCAGACAGGGCATCCCCTCCATTAGTGGATGACAGACGGCACTGCTCGGCCAATCAGTGTGGTGAAAGGTGGGCCAATTGGGGTGTGTGAGGATGGTGGGTGGGACTGTACCACATTCAAATTTAGGAAGGTGGATTCATTATGCATGAGCCACATTTGCATTATTAGTGAGCCCTTGTGCGATGAGGGACTGAGGGGCACAAAAGCAGGAAAGAAGCAGGGCCACTAGTGCCCATGGCGACGTGGGCTTTATACTAATATTACCTAGGTTCTATAGGCAGTTTTCATACTTCCGCTTGCACAGTGTCTTACAAAAACTCTTGCGCAAGCGGAAGGACATACTTTGACTTTTCCCCAGATATCCTCCTTTCCTTATTTATTTATTATTGCATTTATATCCTGCCTTTTTTCCTCCAATGAACCCAAGGCGGCATGAGGTAGGTTGGGCTGAGAGTCTGTGACTGGCCGAAAGTCACCCAGTGGGTTTCCATGGCTGAGTGGGGACTAGAACCCAGATCTCCCGACTCCCAGTCCAACACTTTAGTCCCTACACCACACTAGCTCTCCCACTATCCTCAGACAACATGAGCAATGTTTAAGGATGATGGGAGCAGAATGGCATCTTTCAATCCAACTGTGGCAAATTTCCTATAATTTTTGAAAGTGTCGGCAAATGTGTTAGCATACGGAAGCAACCCCCCCCCCCATATGAACCCTGTATCATTTGTATGTAGGAGACACTATTCCAACAGCTACATTTGATGTGGTATAATCACTAAATATTGGCTTTCCTCATCCTTCTAATATAAGGTATTCTTGTGATAGAGCTCCATGTTCCCTAGGGGTAAAACAAAAACAAGACCACATCCTGAGAATCACGAGTTTTGAGGCACCAAGTAATAACAGATGCTGGCCATTATACACTGTGATGGCGTAGTCTTCATCAATTTCATTGATATGTCTGTGGAATTTCCACTAAGACTGATGGATGCTGAGGATTTCAATCGCCCTTTGTTTAGCCATATCATTTTTATTTGCTATTTAAAATGCAAAATATGTAGACCTTTTAATAAATTAAGGAGGCCACTCCATATTACAGGAGAGGTGGTTGTCATTGTTGGCCCGAGGAGGAAATGACAGCCAGTGGCATGGAGCTAAATTTCAAAATGTATATAACTATTTAAATAGAAGAGTAGTAAAAGCATTGCAATATACTGCTGGAATAAGTGAGCTCTCTTTCCTAGTCTTCAAGTCAAAAACCAAACATCCATAAGAAAAAATACATCGTTTAGTTAAATTCAATTTAATGGTTTTTGTGTATAACTGAACACAATTCAATGGGTTATGGTTTTGAGGCCAAGTTACCCAGTCTCTATTGTTAGTTCCGGCCTTAGAATCTAGAAAATCTTTTGCTTAATAAGGGTTGCTTGCTATTCCCCTAACACACATTTTTCACAATCTCATTTTGATGAAACGAAAACTCCCTCATGCTATAGAAAGAGAGAACATACTGTGGTTTTCCTTCATTTGACATCTCTAAAGCAATGACAAAATTTTAAATACACCCCCTAGCAGGAGCATGTATTACCACTGTATTTCTCTAGTTTTATGTTGACGCAACTCCATTGGAAGCAGTGGAGCATAAAACTGGACAGTGGCGTGGTGTATTTTTGTTGCAGAGAGAAGTGTTACCTAAGTGTTACTTAGCTACTTTTGACAAAGCTTTTTTAATGCAGCTTTTTGTATTTATTTATTTTAATAAGACTGAGAATGTGTTTAATATATTTATTAGGAAGATAGCTCTTCAACTTCTTCATTGACCAAAAATAAGAGTTGCACCCAACCATTAAAATAGTTGAGTTGGCATATCTACCTGCAATGATTGTGCAATACAGTCTGAGTTAGCATTTTTCATGTTTGCTAAGCACCTGGAGACGTTTACAGACACCTTCTTCCTTAGTGATGTAGCTACAAACCCAGAAGCAAAACAGGAAGTACCTTGTAAAGAAGTACCTATTATCATGTGGGGTTCAAAGTTACTATCACTGCTTTTTGTTCAATAGCTGCTGCCTTATGCTGATCCTACTAGTCATTTTTGGACTAGAGGTCATCAGCATGAGGATTAGCATGGCTGACCAGCATGCTTGGTGTATTAGCAAATGTCTTAAGGCACTCTTAATTTGAGATGGCATGGGGTGTCATAGGATTGGATCATGATAAGCACAAATGTATCTTGGATTGAAAATAGAGACACGATTTTATAACAAGTTGGTCTAGAAAACAAAAATAATCTTTCTAAATTAATTTATTCAATTGAAGTCATGTTACTTTTGCTGTAATTATAAATTAATTTTGGTCTTCGTCCTTATTCAAGCATTTATTCAGAGGTTTATGGTTTTCATCTTATTCGTAAAATTAACAGTTCTGAGATGAACATTTTCATTACAGGTCAACTCATCAAGGGAACTCATAAAAATGGATTTAAATAGTCCATGGTAATCTGACCCTGATGTTTTTTTGTTCTAGTGTTGTTTATCTGAATTCACCAAATTTATATTTGTTAGATATTTAGCTTTCAGGATAACTACATTAAAGAGTATTGGGGGGGGGGGGAATACCAGTGTTCCCCCTGTGAATGAGTCCTGGTGATAGTTCATAATCTGTTACATCAATTTACAGATGTTAAGGGCATAATCTAGAGCTCTTAGTGTGGGTCTCTGATAAAAAACATGGAGATGATGTGTGGGAACTTCCCCTCCCTTAGCATCCATTAGTTGGGAGTGCTTTATGTCAGCCTTCCACAAGTTGGTACCATCCAGATGTTGTGAACTTCAACCCCCATCAGCCCCAGCCAGTATGGCCAGTAGTCAGGAATCTTAGGAGGCATAGTCCCAAACATTTGGACTGTACCAGGTTAGGGGAGGCTGCCCCATATACGCAATGAAAGTCTTCCATTGTAGGCACAGGCTGTACATGGGAGAGGACAAAATAACCTTTACATTCATCAGAATCCATGCTTAGCTTTCCAAAATTCCACAAAAGAACCTTACATAGAATTTTGTCTAAAAACGAATGCAGTTTGTATAGAGTTGTGCTGATTTGGGAATGAGTTGATAGTAAATTTGGATAACGAGTCTTGAATGACCAGAGGACTGAATAATATAGGGTTGAATCTGGACTAAATTAGTTGAACTTACCTTCCATTGATTTTAATGGGAACTCAGTCAAGTCATGACTAATTTAAGCCCCACTGATTTCAGTACACTTACTCAAAGTCTGACTAAGTCTGGATCCAATCCATAGTTTCTTAAGTATTTCCAAATGTTTTGTGTATTTACTAACATAAGAATGTTTCTGTCTGGTGGCAGGGTGTCTTTCTGTACATCACTAACAGACATGAATTTGGGAGACTTTTGTCAACAGCGAACTACAATACTTCTCACTACAGCAATGACCTCTGGCAGATCTTTGAAAATCCTGTGGTAAGTATCGAAGTATGCACTAAAATTATTTCCAGAGGTTTTATGGGTGGGGGTGGGGGTGGTAAGTACCTATTCCTTTTGTTAACAAACAGATCACAAAAGAATGTTCTTTAGTGCTGAACATTCACGGTTTAATTTTTCCAGCTAAATTTCTTTGCCTTGTTTTTCTTAATCTATTTAAAGAAAATTCATGTGTTTTAATGGTGCTTCCAGATGACACTTTCAATGTGCAGTTACCCTGGGCTCATCTACACCTAAGGGTGTAGCAGGAGGGAGGGGGGAGGATCACAGACTTACCTGCTTCCGCAATCCTCCCCCAGCATCTATACAGCCTGGGAGGAAAGAGGGACGTCATGGGTGCCATTTTTTTGGAAGAGGAGCCCCGTTACGCAGTGAAACAGTAAGGAACCCCCCTGCCAAACTCTGCGGCCCACCCCCCTGCCATCACAGGGATGGCAAAATTGCTGCTCCCACCCCCATGTGTACAGAGCCACTCCATGCAGCACCATGCCCATTTGAGAACCTGGGAGGCCGCGCCACACCAGCCGTGGTCCTCTGGATTGTCCCGGGACCACGGAAAAACGGGACATCCCTGGTTTCAGTTGTCCCAGGGTCATCTCTAGGTCATCCCCGGGACAGGGACAACCTCGAGATGACCCCAGGAAGAAAGGTTGATGTAAACATGGCCCCTGTCTCATTCACTGAGTTTTGCAGTGGGATCCAGATGACATCATCTATTTGTAAACCTTCTGTCTCTTTTCTCATCAGAACAAAATCTGTTAAGGTGGACAAGACAAGAATGGTTGCACAATGCCCTTTGAGTGGTAGTGCTAGGACCCTGCCATGTGGAAGCACCCTCAGAAATTCTGTGCATTTTAAAAATCTAACAAGCAAATTTTTCTTCTCAGGACTGGAAGGAAATCTACATAAGCCCCAACTATTCAAAAATCTTCACCGAAAATATAGTGGAGCAGGTGGGTAGACGTTCTCCTTCAACAAAGGTATTGCAGTGTGATTTTCACAGTGTCCTCTTGCATCATTTTTGTGGTTTTTCTGTCTTTTCACAGACCAGAATTAGTCTGATTTTTTTTAGAGGAGGATGGAAGAGTAGTGTAAACTGCACAAGCATAGATGCCTTTTGTGCTTCTCTTCCATCTTTCTTTAAGAGCTACTTTTTTGATGTTGACAGTCACATATTATGCAGGTGAACCCAGCACAGCTCATTCACTACTAACTTTGCACTAAGTACCCTTTTATTACCGTTAATTTTTAAAATTGATATTTTGATTAGCACTAAAATGGTTTTTCAGCTATACCTGTTTTTAAAAAATCTATTAAAAGTGTAGCAAAATATATTGCTTACGTGGTATTATAGCACCATAATGCTAATTTTAAAAATTACAGGGGAAATATGGAAGCAACACATTTTAGCAATGTGGTGTTTTTTGTAATCAAACTCTTCCAGTCTACAGTGAAAATCCAAAACAAACATTGAACACTTGGGTGGTGGGTTTGTTTTTGTGTGGACATTTCATGAGTGGTAATAGGCAACTGAATAAGTTCTTTTTGCAAAATAGATATTTTTCAAATGGCCACTAAGGTGAATTGAACCTTCCCCACCCACACCAGCCATGGTATACCCACTGGTGTGGATGGGGCATAGTGGAATGGGCAGACATGAACAGTACAAAGTGGCCAGTAGTGTGGAAAATCAATTGCAATTTTGCAATTATAGTAGAAGAGCAGTGATTCTTAGCACTAGAAGATACCTGCCTAAAAGCAGCCTAGGAGCCTATTTGGGCTCATTTTAACCCAGGCTGGTTGCAAGTATCCATGCCAATCAGAGATAGATGTGTGTGTGTGTGTGTGTGTGTGTGTGTGTATGAAGTCCATGAAGAAAAGGAGAGGGTTAGAGAAGGTAAGTTGTGAGGGCAGAGAACTCAAAAAGGGGCTGAACTTATTTGTGAATCAAGGCAAAATTCAAAGGAAGTTTGACTGAGTAGAAAAAAGCTTGTTATTTCTGAATTCTCTCTCTCTCTCTCTCTCTCTTGCTCATGCATATGTTTCTTTAGCCCTCCACAGAAATCCAAAATTTGGCAACTGGACTAATAATGGAGTGTGTGTCTCAATATATTTCTGCTTATACTCTGAAAAACCATTTCTCTGACTCAACTTTTGAAGGACATGCTAATCCACGCTGATTCTCCCTCATGTGCATGTGGGAAGACTTGGCAGGGCACAATAATGAACACCAGCCAGGCTCTGGTGTCAGAGTTGCACAGCCTGGGAGGAGCGGCCCTGATCCTTGGAATTACGGGAGACCTGGACAAGTGCTTAAGTTACTTGCATCATAGTGCAAATCCTCCTAGGGCGAACCAAATAACTGGAGAAGCAAATGTTCTTTTCCCTCAAGTATGAAAACACTGGAAAGATCAATAGAAGTGTGACATCCTGATGTGGCCATTTGTGGGCTATATGAGAGGAAACTTCTCTATACTGACTGACCCAAGCAGCCACTGAAACGGTTTCTCCTTTCGAATAATTAGAGATTTCACATAAGTTTCTCTCATGTAGCTGGCTAAATGCATTATACAGAATAACCAAAGCATGACTATTTTATTAAATCTACAAGTTAAAAGACAGCAAATTACATTTTTTAAAAAAAATTAAAGGAGTGAGTCTTGTTATAGTTCTTCTTCGTGGTCTCTGTGCATCACACATATGGGCTCTGCGCCGGCGCCGAACCCCCAATCGGGAAACTTCACTAGCTAGCTTAGTGCTTTTTTTGGCGGGAACCCCTCCCCCACCATCCACCGCGCATGCTCCGGGTCCCGCCTTACCTCAGTTCTTCTTCGACCGCGTTGCTGATCGCCTCGCGGGAGACTTCTCCAGACGTTTTTTCGTCGTGGTTTTTCTGAGGAAAGATAAGCATTACTCGGAATTAGCTATAGTGTTAGTTTAGTGTTAGTTTATTGTTAGATAAAAAAAAAAAAAAAAATTTAAATTAATAATAATAGTTGTTATCTTAATTAGTATAGACGCCCTGTCTATAGGAGCTATGGCGCAGTCGGCGCTCTTCAAACATTGCTCCCGTTGCAGGGCAAAATTGAGCTTAACCGATGGACACTCTTTGTGCCTCGTGTGTTTGGGAGAAGGGCATGTTGTGGATTCCTGCCCCCATTGTATGACCTTTTCCCGCCAGACAAGGCGGAATCGGGCCGACAGGCTACGGAGCCTGCTATGGAGCAAGGCCTTGTCCGCGGTGGACCGGCCACGCCAACGTTCACGATCTCCACGACCGCTGGACTCTGATGAGGGTCGGTCACCATCCGGTGAGCGTAGGCGGATGCCTGTAAATCGCTCTCAACCGGCATCTCCCTGTTCTCCCCCGCATGGGGACGCAGCAGAGGTACCCTTGCCACGACTCTTGGCTGAACCTTCCAAAAGTACAACTCTGGCAAGAAAGAAGTCTGGCAAGACTAAGAAGTCTTCGAAGTCAAAGTCCTCGACTTCGGCTTCAAAACCGTCTTCGACGCCAAAGCACTCTAAGAAGCGGCCGTCGACATCGGTGATGGAGCCGGCATCGGCACCAAAACGCTCGTCGACAGCGGCATCTGCTTCGACACCGAGCCGCGCGACATCGCAATTAGAACATCCTTCGGCACCGAAACTCCCTTCGGTACCGACTGCTTCTTCTTCGGCACCGAAGTCAACTCCGCCCCCGAGGTCAGGACACTCGTCGACATCGAAGGGCCAACTACACAAGCCGCCTTCGGTTTCGAGCCGAAAATCTACATCATCGACACCACGTCGATCTGACTCGGCGGTACCGCCACGTCAACCTTCGGCGTCGTTCAGGAAGCACTCGACTCCGACGCCTGCCCGCCCAGCGTCCTCGCCGATCCTTTCTCAACGATCAGCTTCAATGGCACAACGGGCTTCATCATTACCTCCGCTGCCAGTCCTCCAGACCTTGGATAGCGAAGTAGGCTCCTCAGATGTGGAGCTTGTGGAGGTTATACCATCGGACATCTCAATAGATCACGGGGATCCTGGTCCTAATGGGAGTTATTTGCGACAGCCCTCACCGCTCGGTGTCGCTGCATCCTCGGTGTCGAGGGCTTCTAGGGCATCATATCGGTCCCGATCACGCACAAGGTCCATCTCTCATTCTCGATCCCGGCAGTGGGAGTCAGCATCTGACAGATCCAGAAGTAGATCCCGTCACCGCAGAGCTCCGCGCTACCTCTTCGATCCCTATACGGGAAAAAGAATTGGCCAATCATCCTCGCAGCGGCAAGGTACCCCAGCACGACACCGACCGTCGTCGACACCGGCGCACACATCGACGGCGCTGGTACCGAGACCACTCTCCCCGACCTCGGGTGATGACTATCCTTCCGATGAGTCGTCGATACGGTCTCAGGCTCCGTCGGTCCCTTCTCCTCCCGAGGGGGTTGGGTCTCGTGACAGGCCATCGCCATCGTTAGAATTAGGTTCCTTTTCGGACCAAATGCAGAGGATGGCACAATCTCTTGGTTTGGATATCAGCCAACCACAGGAGGACCTGGGTGATAAAATTTATGACGTAATGTATGCTGAGCCTGCACCTCAACTCACTCTTCCATTAGTACCAACACTACTAAAGACCTTTAAGAGTGCATGGGAAAATCCAGCTACAGTGGGTGCTACATCAAAACGCTTGGAGACATTGTACAAAGTCAAGGACGTTGACGCTCCGTTTTTGTGTAGTCACCCGAGGCCGAACTCCATTGTAGTGGAGTCATCGCTCGGACGTTCTACGAGAAGTCACTCTACCCCTGTGGATAAGGAGGGTAGGAAATTAGATACGTTTGGCCGCCGTGTCTACTCTTCAGCGACGTTAGGATTTAAGGTAGCGAATTATCAGGCTACTATGGCGAGGTACCAGCTTTTTCTCTGGGAGAAGATTTCCACCTTAACAGACTATCTCCCAGATGACCAACGTGAACTGGCCAGGGTCTTCCAGGCTGAAGCGACTAGACTGTCTAGGCAACAGCTGACCACGGCGAATCACCAAACCGATTGCGCGGCAAAGGCCCTTGCAGGGGCAATTGCACTGCGTCGGCATGCATGGTTGCGATCTTCCACACTCCCAGCCGAAACAAAGACTCGGATAGAGGACCTGCCGTTTGACGGAGAGGGTCTCTTCCATTCATCAACAGATAATACTATGGATGTCATCCATAAGTCTAAGGTGACGGCTCGGAAGATGAGCGCACCTGCGCAACAACAACTACAGCAACAACCACGCTCCCGCCGATGGTACCGGTCTTTCCAGTTCCAACCTCGTAGGCAACAGGAACGCTCCCAGCGTTTCCAGCCAAATAATCCGCAGCCTACCTCCCAGTCCAGAAAACAAGGCAACAGATATACCAAAACTCGCCGTCAGGACCAGTCGTCAAAACGGCGTCTTTGACTCCGTTCCGATAACCATACCACAATATCAAACAACCAGGCTTCAACCTTTTCTACACCGCTGGCAATCCATTACAAACGACAAGTGGGTGCTCTCAACAATTTCGGACGGATACCTCATAGAATTTCAGGCACATCCATCGCTAGGCGCTCTGAGGACCACTCCACCGTCTCCCACACTGTTACAGGAAACAACATCCCTGTTACAGAAGAGGGCAATCGTCCGCGTGCCCACGCGATTTTTAAAAGCGGGTTTTTACTCGCGCTACTTCACGGTCCCAAAGAAGGACGGCGGTCTTCGCCCGATCATGGACCTCAGACGCTTAAACAAGTTTATACAAACAAAGAAATTTCGCATGATTACGTTAGCCCAGGTCCTGCCATTGCTCAAGCGCAACCGATGGTTCACTCTGGTGGATCTCAAAGACGCTTACTTCCACATTCCAATACACCCAACTCACCGCAAGTATCTAAGATTCATTATAGGCAACAAGGTGTATCAGTTTTCAGTCCTTCCCTTTGGCCTCCGGACTGCACCAAGGGTTTTCACCAAGTGTCTGGCGGTGGTGTGCGCTCACCTCAGATCCCAAAATGTCGAACTCTATCCTTACCTCGACGACTGGTTGATCGTCTCTCCATCCCAGTCACAAGCGCTCTCCGACGTCCGTCTAGTCACTTCCTGTCTCTCCAGCCTGGGTCTACAAATAAACAAAGAAAAGTCCATTTTTCAACCCACACAGACGATTCCGTTTATAGGGGTAGTTTTGGACTCAACGGTGGGACGGGCATATCTGCCGACCGAACGCATTCGAACCGTGGTGTCTCTCGCGTCGCGCCTTCAACAGTCCTCCCGAGCGACAGCGTTCACAGTTCTGCGCATGCTAGGCCTTATGGCCTCTGCAGTGTTCGTGGTCCGTTGGGCGCGCCTCCACATGAGACCGTTGCAGCAAATACTTCTTCAAAGCTACCGCCCCTATCAAAATCCGAGGAAGATAATACTTACCATCCCGTCGGTGGTCCTAACGTCTCTACGTTGGTGGTCGTCCACAACGAATTTGGCTCAAGGCCTGCCATTTCATCACAAAGATCCCACTCGACTGATCACCACGGATGCTTCTCTGGAAGGCTGGGGAGCACACTACGACGACCTACAAATTCAAGGAAAATGGTCACAGTCAGAGTCCCGGCTCCATATCAACCTCCTGGAGTTCCTAGCAGTAAAGAGAGCATTACACGCCTTCTTGCCGCATCTCCAGGGACAGCGTGTCCGCATCATGTCGGACAACACCACTGTGGTGTGGTATATCAACAAAGAAGGCGGGACAAGATCTCGTCGTCTTCTGCGGTTGGCACTAGACATTCTACATTGGGCCATTCGCAGAGACATCTATCTGTCCGCACTTCACATTGCCGGAACGGACAATGCGCAGGCAGACGCGCTCAGCCGGGAATTTACCGACACACACGAGTGGGAGTTGTCTCAGGAAGTGCTGCAACACCTGTTTACAAAGTGGGGCACCCCGTCGATAGACCTGTTTGCGACTTCTGCAAATGCCGTTTGCCAGGACTATTGTTCTCGGGCGGGGATTGGACCTGCATCGCTAGGAGATGCCTTCCAGTGGGACTGGTCCAACGGCTTCCTATATATGTTCCCCCCATTTCCGTTAATTGCGAAAACGGTGGTCAGGGCCAGCAGATCCTCTGTGAACGCGATACTGGTGACCCCTTGGTGGCCGAGACAACACTGGTTCACCACACTTTATCGTCTGTCTCAACAGACATGGTGGCGGCTGCCCATGATACCGCACCTCCTATCCAGGAATGCAGGAGCGATACTACACCCGGACTTGCAGTCGCTGCATCTCACTGCGTGGCGGATCCAACCAGGTGGCAGTCTCTAGAGATGCCTCCAGCCCTGCGTTCCATATTCGAAGCCTCCATTAAATCGTCTACACGGGCTTCTTACACTAGAAAATGGAACCGTTTTCTGAACTTTGCTAACGACAAGGGTTTTTCCGCACTCGATGGCCCGGTATCGGGGATCATTGACTTCTTGTATTCCCTTCATGCACAGGGTTTAAAGCCTTCCTCGATCAAAGTCTACTTGGCGGCAATTTCAGGACAACACGCTAAGATGGAGGGCTATACGGCTTTTACGCACCCGGTGGCAAAGACTTTTATGAAAGGATTACGCCACATGTTCCCGCCAGTCCGACAGATTGTTCCTCAATGGAGCTTATCTGTCGTCTTAACGGCGTTGACGACAAAGCCGTTTGAACCGTTAGCCACAATAGATCTCCGCTTACTCACGTTTAAGGCCATATTCTTGGTGGCTATAACATCCGCTCGTCGCGCCTCAGAACTAGCGGCGCTGATGGTGGGGCCTCCTTATACTCAGTTTTTTCGGGACAAAGTTGTGTTACGTCCCGGTCCCTCTTTTGTCCCTAAAGTTTCTTCCATGTTCCACATTAACCAAGATATAGTTCTCCCAACTTTTTTTAAGGCGTCTGCAGATCCCCTGTCGGCGACCTTGCACGCGTTGGATGTTAGACGTACGTTAGCCTTCTATAAAAAAAGGACAGAACCTATCCGTAAGTCGGATAAGCTGTTTATTTGTTACGGTGGAAAGACTAAGGGATTGGCGGTTTCCTCCCAGCGTCTGGCCCATTGGATTGTGGACACTATTGTCCTGGCCTATCAAGTTCTTGGCAAACAGCCCCCAACTTCGTTCACAGCACACTCGACAAGGGGGCAAGCGACGTCGTCGGCCCTGATCCATGGATCATCAGTTCCAGACATTTGCAGGGCAGCGACATGGTCAAGTGCATCAACTTTTGTGAAGCACTACAGGCTGGACATTAGAGCGGCAAGGGACGCTTCGTTCGGCCGAGCGGTCCTGTCTTCCATCTGCCAGTGACCCATCAGCGTGCATCCCCTCCTCCGGTAAGTTGGCTAATTAATCGCCCATATGTGTGATGCACAGAGACCACGAAGAAGAAATGCAGGTTGCTTACCTGTAACTGTAGTTCTTCGAGTGGTCATCTGTGCATTCACACAACCCGCCCACCATCCCCTCGTTGCAACGCTATGGTGTATGCAGGAGGATTAGAGCGCATATGCCTCCTATTTGTTTACCTAGTGCGAGGCCGTAACGCGGTCTCAGGGAACTGAGGTAAGGCGGGACCCGGAGCATGCGCGGTGGATGGTGGGGGAGGGGTTCCCGCCAAAAAAAGCACTAAGCTAGCTAGTGAAGTTTCCCGATTGGGGGCTCGGCGCCGGCGCAGAGCCCATATGTGTGAATGCACAGATGACCACTCGAAGAACTACAGTTACAGGTAAGCAACCTGCATTTGTGGATTAAGTTTTCTGTCAATACTGCAGTACTGTTTTCCATCAGAGATGTAAAACAAAAGCTCTAATACCATATGGAGTACAAAACACTAACCCAGGGGTATATCTGTGTTCATTTCCCACTTAACAGCCATGCCCAGATGTGTTTTGGTTTCCCATATTTTCTGAAACAGCCTGTGATGAACTGGTGCAGGAGATGGAATATTTTGGACAATGGTCTGGTGGAAGGCACCATGTAAGTATAATTTTTGGGATCTCTCTCTCTCTCTCTGACAAAAGGTTAGCATAATTAATCCCTTCTGTGCATGCAGAACAGGGCTGCTGGATGCCACTATGGGACGTACCCCTGGGAATCCAAGTCCCATCAATAGCCAGCATAGTGCGCTGCACATGCACACAATTAAGGGCCAGGGGTAAACTTAAAGAGGTCTATTGAATTCTATGGTGTGTGGGAGCAGCAGAGTCATGACCTGATTAGGGGAGTATTGTTTGATGAGAAGGGGTAGTTGATTAGAAGAGAGAAGTGTTTGATGATTACTGAGAGAGTGAGACTGGATTAGGATAGAAAGGCTTGATGTGAGATATAGTTTTGGGGAATAGATAACTAACATAAAAAACCGTTGAATTCCACATTGAAACCATTTAAGAGTGAACTACAGAAACCAATACAATTTGAAGCCTTGTAACAGTAACACATTTGAACTGAGGAAACCATTAAGCTTATTTCTTCAACAACTGGTGTGGTCTTTGAGTGTACCTGAAGAAGGTACTGGTGGCAGTGGAAAGGGAGAAACTCAGGGCTAAGTTGCTGGGCTGTGGTACTATGGTGCCTAAAATAGTAAAGGCGAGACAGGGGCAGCAGCAGCAAGCCTGAACCCTCACATGCGTCATCATCAGCACGGGGGGATTGAGTCCCAAGTGCTGGAGGCGTAGCACGTCTTGTCAAATGTAGCCAGGTGGATTGCACAGGTGAAACCAGGACATCACAGGGCTGTATTCTTTAATTATTAGATTAGTAAACTAAACTTTTAGTTGAGTAATTAGCTGGGGATAATGTTAATCAGTGATGTTAAGAGTCCAGGCAACATTTGTTTTGTTGGTTTAACATTTTGATTCTGTTTCTATTTATTTTTATTTACAGAATACAGTACCATTATCTATTCATTTATTAATTTAATATATATCCCGCCTAGCTGATTCTCCTTTCTCCCTATAGCTCCCAGCTCCACCACCCATGCTGATCTGGAGGGTCCTCCAACCCTCTGGAGCAGGTTTGGGAGAGGTGGAGGGTACTGCAGGGGGAAGGCAGGATTGGTGAAGATTGTGTCTCTCCTTGTTCCACTGGAAGGAATGCTGGGTTGCATCAGAAGCCTTCCAAATTATTGGGTTGGATCCAGGATCTGCAGAAGGCAGATCCTGGATCCAACCCAATAATGAGAACAAAGTAGCATGACAAAAATAACTGTACGATAAAACTGACAATACAATCAAAACAACACTGCAGAACAAATGCACTATCACAAACCATCTAGCAGAACATTTATCATAGATTTAAATCAAAGTACACAATTAGTTTAGATTTAAATCTGTATTGAATTTTGACTTCATAAATTTGATATGGAGTTAGGGTTCTTTTGGGTTGCTAAAATAAGGAATGTGAAATAAAATATTAAAAATGTTATTTTCTTCTAACAATGAATGGCTTTCCTGTCATTTTATTTTATTTTTTAAAAAAAGATGATTGATCATATGAAATCTCTCCAGTAATCTAACTCTTCAAGCATAAAGATTTTTATGCAACATATATTGATATATCTAGTATCTACTAAGTTAGTTGGTGAATGGAAGAATGCTTTTTATTCACAGCTGCTTATACAGGAAGTTTGGAAAAAGTCTGACATTTTGGTCCTCAAATGAATCAAATCAACAAGTAAAGAAATACATTTTCTTGGAAGGTACTAGAATATGGAAACTTGAGAGTTACACACATGCTGCATGCCTTTATGAAGTGTTCTGTGTGAAGTGAAAGCATATTCTTATGCCCATAGAAGCTGGTCTAATAAAACACAAAAATTCCAAATGAAATGAACTTTGTCATGTCTTGGCTTAGGACAGCCGCATTTCTGGAGGATATGAAAATGTTCCAACCGATGACATTCACATGAAACAAGTTGGGCTGGAAAGTGTGTGGCTTCACTTTATTAGAGAATTCATAGCACCTGTTACACTAAAAGTATTTGCCGGCTACTATACAAAGGTAAGTGAAAAGTGTTATTCAGATGTAAAAGGTAATGGGCTCAATCCAGTTGGATGTGTGTTAGGCACCTATCACTCATACTATTGCTTGATTTGCTGAAATCTGAGGAGAAATTTTTTTTTGAGGTTTTTCAGATGTGGGAAGTAATCCTGCCAAGCTCAAAAGATACCCATTTGCCTAGTTCCTCTGGTAATATAAATCTGTGGACTCACATGCAAACAGTAGGATGGGGCACTGCAGGGGAAAAGGAAACCTGGGTATTGCTTATTTAGTCCTCTGCTTTTACACCACACAAATTACTCACAATCTGGAGCATCTCCATCCATCCATCCATCCACCATTAACCTCTATTATTTATAAAGCACCTAATAGGCTCCCTCAGCATCTTAAAAAAAGTAATACAAAATAGGAAGGGAGTTCTAAATAAAGGAGATCGTGCACAAGCTGGGAGAGATGAAAGGCATAGATACTTGAAGCTAAACCATATATATTCAGTGTCTTCAGAATGCTTGATGTGTTAATTCCACATCAGTTACCCTTAAAAAAAAAGAAAGAAAAAAAGCTACCCCATTATTTCTTTCCAGGGCCATGCCTTGCTGAATTTTGTTGTGAAATACACGACTGAAAGACAACGTTCCCTCAGACCTCATCATGATTCATCTACGTTTACCATTAACATTGCTCTCAATAAACTTGGAGAAGATTTTCAAGTAAGTTTAAAGCATATCCAGTGTAATTAAGATTGCTCTTTCAACATCTCTGCTTAATTCTGACAAAAATGCTTCTCACAGATGTCCTTCGGACACCCAAGTTAGAAGTGGGTACCACCGTCATAAATGTTGGTACTGGCTTACGTTTTGGTAAAAACATTAGAAAAGTATTTCTTGCATGCTGTCCGGGGGCTGATGGAAAGTCACCAGATTGGGAAAAGTTGAATTAGGCCTTGGGAACCTCCAGTTGATGTCACCTCGACCAGAAGAACTTGTAGATAAGGGGTAGTACCCAGTTTTGCCCCAGTGCTAGTGCTAATGACATGGCATTAGCATAAACCAATGTTTGCGTGATGTAACTAGTGTTAACTAGGGTAAATGTGGCAGCAAATCACCACTTTTCCCCATTGCCTTAACAAGTGCTAGTTACGTTGCACAAGCATTGGTTTATGCTAGTGTAACTTCATTAGCATTACCTCTGAGGCACCATTGGATACTACCCAAAGCTCAGTGATTTATATCTGGTATGCCATTTTCACAAATGGCATTGCACATCAGGGGAAAGCCCTGTATCTGAATTGGAATGGGAGCCCCAGGTATCATTGGGAGTTAAGGTGGAATATCTAACCACAGCTTATTGCTGCTGCAAATTAACCCACTTGTTTCAGAATGGAACTGTAATGCCAATTATTGTTGTGGCCTTCAATACACTTTATACTGGAGAACTCTCAGTTTCTACCACTTTCTGTGGAATTACTTAGAAGATTGTGATCTAAGACTATATTTCCTATTGTCTTATAGGGAGGTGGATGTAAATTTCTGAGGTACAACTGCTCAATTGAATCGCCCAGGAAGGGATGGAGTTTCATGCATCCAGGAAGACTTACTCATTTACACGAGGGACTTCCCATTTTGGAAGGAACAAGATACATTGCAGTGTCATTTATTGACCCTTAATTTTATTTCCCTGGCCACTTAAAGATGACGTCTGGCAATCTATGACAAACTCTTATTTATAATTCTTCTCCCAGAAGATGGTGACAAAAGAAGCTTCTTCTACACAACTTTGGGCTAAAATATTGGGGTAGGGAGGAATCAAACACTTGCAATAATCTGCTCTGAGCCTTGAGTTGCAAAGTAAAACACACACACACACACACACACACACAACACTTTAGTTTCTCTCCCTTTCTGTCTTAAAGGGAGGGGAAATTCCCTGATGCAGACAATCTGTAAAGCTTTTCATGTGGGGTTTTCATCCATAACATTATGAATAAACATCAAGGTGCATTTTGTGCATATCTTGATTGAAGAATAAATCATATTGGTTAACTATGCACATTGTTCTAAGAAAGAAAACATTATAGATAAATGCAAAATATTTGCAAAAAATGCAAATGCATATGGTTTATTCGGGTACTATAAAACGCCTTTAGAAGAAGAAATGCTCCAATAGGAAATCTGTTCTGCTCACTAAGTGTCCTTTAACTGGACTGAGCTAGCCTAAAAATAACTTTTTGCCCATGTCATGGCTGGCAATTGCGAGCCCTCGTTTTGGAAACTCCAGTACCAAATTGTCTTGGATACCAAATTTTTACTCTTATTTAAAACTACTTGAATTTTGTATCAGGAGATCAAAAAAGTTGACGTTGCTCTTTTTATTTTTAAAATTGCAGTTTTTTTTTAACTTGCCTTTGTTTTTTTAAGGAATCGCTTTAAAATAATTCCTGACGTGCCTACTGTTTGTAATTTAAAGGTTACACTTGAAAAAAAAATGCTAAAACCATGAAACCTGAGGTGCTAAAATGCACATATTTTTAAGTCTTGTGGAAAATAAAGAATCTTAAATTAAGAGAGGCTCTTGATGCATCTGCTTTGTTTGAAGAAAAAAAAGCACAGTATTTGGCCTCTGATTTGTAAGCTAATTGCGCCGATTTTTTAAAATTAAAAATACATGTTGGAGTGCTTTAAGTAATCTAAGACATGTTTTTCATTTTCATACATACTTAGGCAGCTTACATTACAGATAGATGCTTGTTTTGCACTTTGGCCACCAGAGTGGAAAAGCTGCAGTAGACTAGCTTGTTGATAGTAGAATGTCTTGTGTTCTGGACTCCTACAGGTAAACTGGTATCACAGGGCAGGCTCCTACTTCATAGTGACTGCAATGATCCTTATACAGGGGGGGAAGTACAGCAACCTATATTCTTCCTGAGTTCATAGCTGAAGGGTACATGTAAATGATCAGATTCCGTTGAGGAATACCTACAGTTCTGTTTGGCAAAAATCGCAATCCTGTTTATTGGTAAATTTCTGTATTGTAGCAGAAACATACTTGGCAATACTTAAAAGATACTGTAAACCTCCTTTACTCTGGTCATTTATGCAATATCTATTCAATGAATGTCAATATCCCATGGCTGAGAAGGCAAATAGGTGAACCTCACAAGGTGCTAGAGGAAATGATATAATTGATTTACAAATGTAAGTTGTTTTGAATACAATGACTCCTTGTCAGAAGCAATCATTTGTAGTTTCCTCGGTGAATAATTTCTTTGACCTTTGGGAGAGTATTTCAGGAGAACATTCTTCTTCTAAGACCACGTTCAGATGAAACACCATGGCTCATTGTGGGTTATTTAACCCACAGTGGGCTGTGGTACCTACAAGCATCAGGTTGCATATCCATCCCCTGCTCGGGAATTAGTGTGTTGTGCGAACTTGGGGTGCGTGGGTTAGGCAAGAGTGAAACAGCCCTCATGTAATCCTAAAACAAGCCATGGGGTTGCATATTCAAACTGGTGGCCGCACCCACCGCACCCTCATGTACCCCAGCTTATCATATCATGTGAACAGACCCTATGCATGATGGAGCTTTGATGGGTTTTGTTTCCATCAAAGCTGCATCTCATCTGCAGCCCTTCATGACTGATCCAGAGAGTCTCATGGCATTTTCACGTGTTTTAAACAGCAGAAATGGGGAGCATTCTGCCAACTTGCAAAACAGAAGCAACTTTGTCACTCTCTGGATTTCTACCCTCTTCTGAAAACAGATCTAGCCTACGATGAACTTAATTTTCCATTCAACTTGGTCATCTCCTCAGTCCCCCCCCCCCCATTTCATAGTTTCCCAATTGCAAAAGAGCATTGGCATGGTGGGTTCACAACTTAAGTGTAAATACTGCTGAATGGCTGGCCTCTTTTGATGAGATCTGTGCTGCACCTATGCAAATCATGGAACTCAGAAAAACTCCAGGGTCCCACATCGTAAAAGCTGTCTTTGTTTAATGAGGCTTTTCCTGGCATTGCACTATGATACCTTGGGGTAGCACGGCACTGCGTGGCCCACCTAGATGAGTTGCTGTGAAAAGAAAAGACAAATCAGTCTTCATTAAATCAGCCTCTATATAAAATCAAGAAAGTTCTTCAGATTATTTTTGCAGATGCCAATGATTAGTTTTGTGCTGGGAGTGCCAAACTAAAATGATTGGTTTTATTTATATTTTTATGTAATGTAGGATTTACACTTCCTTCTATATTCAATTGTTTAAAACCTTTGCAGTCAGGGTTCTGAAGCATAGGTCCCTGGGCCATGCAAGCACTACATACTCACCAGGTTGGCACTGTCAAAGCTGATTATGGGGGCAATCCTATCATTGTGCCCTCAGTGATCATCCAGTGCAGGGTGGGAGGAGTGGAAGAGGTGAACTTCACTTCCACTTCCTTCTGTCCTGCAGATTTTGCTGAAAAGCCCATCTACTGAGGGGGCTGGCTGCTCCGCTTGGATCCTGGCCTCTCCGCTCTCCTCCTTTTCCTGCCCACCAGAACGCCCCCTTTCCTCCTCCGATGTTGCTTTTCTGACATCGGAGGGCAGCTGGTGCAAGGAGCTGCAAACCAGCTGCAAGGGGGAAGGGGAGGAGGGATGGATCTCTGACTCCCCCCTTCCAAGGTCAGAGTGCTGTCTCCGATGTCAGAAGGGGGAATCCAAACAATCCTATGGTCCCTGGGATGTTCGCAAATTGTTTTTAGCAAATTTGGCCTGCTCCATATTTATTTAAAATCTAACAGTGTCGGGCGAAGAAGGAAAAAACATTTCTATTTGGTGCTCTTGAGTAGCAGAAAATCAAGATCCTGACTAAGAAGCTATTTTCTTACCCAATAGAAAGGTTTCATAGTTTCCACAGGAACAGATGAATGGAACTATTACATGACCAAACTCCCAGAAAAGGTATGGAAGGAGTACCTCTGGAAGAACCACATCTATTTTGTTAGGTTTATTTTTGCTACCTGTCTATTTCTGTTTGGTTTCTTTTGAACTTTTGAAATTTTGGCATGATCCAGCCAGAATTAGTTTTAAGTGCCACTGATTTCAGTATGAGAAAGTTAAAACATACACTTAACTCTCCCATTGAAATCAATAACATTTAACAGGGCTGTAACATTGGCTGCATTGTGCTGAGGTTTTCTGGTTAAACAAGCTTAAAACTGAATAGTGAGGATTTATGCGCTTAACCCAAATGTTCCAAAGAAGCTTTCTCAAAGTTCTTTTTCCTTCCAAGGTATTTTTAATCCAATCCATACACATGGCTCTACTGTTTTTGTTTTTATATCATTGTAAAATTCAAGCTAATTCTGAACTAAAGTCAGAAGCAGCCTGGGCTCATTTTAACCAAGTTTAAGAAATGCCAGAGAGGTAAAGGAAGGCAGAACAATTTGCAAGAGAGAAAGTGGGAAAACAGAACTCTGTACCTATTATGGATTGCTTAAAGCAGAGGTGGGGAACCTATAGCCTCTAAATGTTCTTGGACTCCCATCAGCCCCAGTCAACATGACCAATAGTTTGGGATGATGAGAATTGTAGCCCAATAAGGTCTGGAGCACTACAGGTCCCCTGGCTTAAAGTCTGCAATTGGGTTTTAGTTTTTACTTGCACACCCCACAATAAGGTTAAGACTTGCCTTTTTGTTTTCAACACAATAAGTACCCATGGATCATATATAGCAAGGCTGGTGGCTCTCCAGATGTTTTGGCCTACAACTTCCATCAGCCCTAACCAGTACAGCCAATGGTAAAGGATCATGAGAACTGAAGGCCAAAACTTTTGGAGGGCCACAAGTTGTCTTCCTTTAATATATAACAAAGCTGTTCTAGGATTGAAATAAATAACGTATTTAAAATATAGAACACCAGAAGCAACCCAACTTATACTGAAATGAATTCATAAGCTTTTTCTTAGCACAGTTATGACCAGGCTTTAAGCTTGTTGTTTTTTAAGAAAATAAATTTGTTTCTATTTGGCAATGCAATTTTATAAAGTACAAGTACAGAAGAAGTCGAAAGTGAGTCTTAAATTTATCAATGATCAACAAAAATTAAGTTTTGCAACAGGATTGGCTTAGGCTGATCAGCACAGCCTGGTTGTCAGTAACAGTGTGGAGGAAGCTGGCTGTGTGACCTTAATGCTCATACCGCATAGAGGTATTCTGTTCTAGCATGTTGCTGATACAACCAAGATCAAACTTCCTTTTTGGGTTCCATCCTCTTCTAAACACCACCCGTATGACACTGTGCCTGCAAAGATCCAAACAAGCATCAATGGTTCTTCATCGTGATCTCAGTGTATCACACATATGGGCTTTGCGCCTGCGCAGAGCTCATATGTGTGAATGCACAGATGACCACTCGAAGAACCACAGTTACAGGTAAGCAACCTGTTCTTTGCTGACTTCTATATCCACATTAATGGAGTCTTGTCAGCAGGCCTCCATTTTATCCTCCTTTCCTATTTCTCAGACTTCGAAATCCTTCATAGGTGGCAGAATTTTGCCACCACCATAGCATTTAGTTTTCTTTTCCCACTTCTGTTAAATGAGTTTTTTAAAATTATTTTCTATGACAGCTATTCGGCAGTTTATTTACATTTATACTTAAACTGCTAGACAGCCTTTATTTCCCCAGTTAGGAGAGCGCAAGCTGCAGTAAGAAAACCTATTTCTCGGATTTCTAGATACACAAAATGGTTTTCAGCATAATTTTCTGCATGGTCTGAGTCTAAAGAAAACAATTGTTGATCTCATTTATATCTTGCTTTCATTCAAGGCAGCTCATGGCGATAGATAGATGATGATAGATAGATAGATAGATAGATAGATAGATAGATAGATATGTACATACACGCACACACCTTTTTTATCTTCAAAACAGCCTCCTTAAAGTATGTTAGCCTGAGAGATTATAACTACGAACAGTGAGCTATGAGGCTGAGTGGAGATCTGAACAGAGAAAGCTGCCTTATTGGACCATTGACCCATCTAGCCCAGTATTGTTGACACGGACTGGCAGTGGTTCTCCAAGGTTTCAGGCAGATTCCTTCCTAGCCCTACCTGGAGAGAGCAGGGACTGAAATTGGGATTTCCTGTGTGCAAAGCATGTGCATTACCACTGACCTATGGCCCCTCTCCTAGACCTCCACATCACAACTCCAACATTCTGTCCCATGGGTGGAAAAGCTGTGGCTCTCCAGATGCATTCCTCACCACCCTTGACCATTCATTGGGCCTACTGCTGATGGGAATTGGAGTCCAACATCTGTAGGGCTACTGCTTCCCCCCACCCCTACACTATCTACTATACCACATTGGCTATCCCCCACCCAAGCAAAACAATGCCACTCCTAAACAAAGTCAATACACTTAACATCTCTAGTCTGATTTTGTAAATGTCCGTGAAACCAGCTGTCTGTTCAACCAGCTGGTTTCAAATTGTGCTGATCTAGAGTTTGGTGCATATTGTTCTGTGCTAAGATCTCCCCAGTAAGGGAGGCTTCGAAAAGAGTCTTTTATTGGGCAATTGCTCTGCCTCATACATGGAATTTTATGGGACATCCAGATGATATCATCCTCCATTTGTAATCCTCCCATTGCTGCTTCTGTCTCTTTCCCTTCTATCCACAAAATATTCATTAAGGAGGAAAATAGCTGCACAATGTATTTTGCCTGGTAGCATTAGGTGTTGACCATTTGGAAGCCCAAAGGAGGAGAGCATCCACTCAGGGCAAAAAAAGGAGAGAAGCAGGTTCTCAGAATGCTGAGGTGCTTTATTATTTACACCCAACGTGTTTCGGCCTATTTTGTTTTTTTAAAGGCCTTCATCAGGGGACTGGTAAGAGATGTCTGCAGAAAACACTTAGCAGGATGATAGTCTCCTATGATATTCACTGGTGACTGTGTACTATGCATATTGACTGGGAGAGGGGCCATATGTTGCTCCACCTCAGACAGCAAAATGTCTGGGATGAGCCCAGGCTAAATGGGAATTCAAAGTACACAGTTGTATCAGGAACATTCACATAATAAGAAATATAGGGCAGAGCTGGTGGCTCTGATATCAGTGGGGCGGGGAATCCACTCCAGGTTTCAGCCAGAGCCAGTCAGAAGCACCTTGGATAGCTCCATTATAATAATATTATTATTATTATTATTATTATTATTATTATTATTACTTATATACCGCCCCATAGCCGAAGTTCTCTGGGCGGTTTACAAAAAGCTTGGACTGGTTCTGACTGAAACCTGGAGTTTGGACTGGTTCTGACTGAAACCTGGAGTGGATTCACCACCCCACTGTCATCGCAGCCACCTCCATTGACAGCTGCTGTGCCTCCGCTAGTTTTGTTGCTCCAGTAGAATGGCGTCTCCCTCCCCCCGAGCTGAATTTTAGCACCACACCAGCTTACTGCCTTCATTGTGAACAAAACACAATTCTCAGGCTAGTAATATGTTGGTCCCCTCACATTTATTAGCAAACCTTTGAGTGACTTCTTTGTTAATCTCATTTTCTCTACCTTATCGTTGGCATCTACTTCTCCCCAGGCCTGAGCACATTTCTCTGCCTTTGTCATTGATGCTTAAAATCAACCCTGCTGGAATTTCCCTTTCGTTTACTTTCTCTTTGATAATCCTTTTGCATGGACTGCAGTATTTAAAAGGCATTAGTCATTTTTATACTTTAATCCTGCTGCTTTTTAATTGCTCCAGTGGCAAGAGAAAACCCTCTGTCCAGGTTGCCTTTGCTTTCAGACTGTGGATAACTGACAGTTTTCGAGGCTTTGTGCTGGGTTGTGATTTTAACCCAGCTCCTTGATAGCATTAGTGAGTTGGAAGTGGCCCAGGATTATCTAAATCGGGGTGGAAAGTGTTCTGGTCCTGGAGGCCATATGGCTTCCTGGGGCATTGTCCAGGGGCCAGGTGATATCAGGGGGCAGGGTCCTCTGTCTCAAATCCCACTTTGTTCCCCAAAGCCCACCCCTTTCCCAAAGCCCTGCCCCCTGATGTCATCTGACTCCTTTCTCTGTGCAGAGAGAAAGGAGTCAATCACTCTGTGCCCTGATTTGCACAGAGAAAAGATTGTTTTCCATGTTCAGTGCTAGAGAAAGGCACTGTGTGGGGCCTTGTAGAGAAGCTGGTGGACCAAAAGCTCCCCATCTCTGATTTAGTCTAACTTTCTGCTTCAAAGAGTATCATTCTGTGCAGCAATCCTGACATATCCGTGTCCAACCATTCCCTTTGGAAAACCTCTAAGGAAGAAGACTGTACCATCCTTATCAACTGGGGACTGTGGCACATGTAAGAATCTTTAGAACCTGAAAGGTTTGACTTGTAGCATTTTCTTGAGCAAGTTTCCAGCAAGGACAAAGACCCAGAAGACAGTAGACAGCTGAAGTGTTAAGCCGGATCAAAATGTGTCAGTACTAAGTTGGAATCCATAGGGATGAAATTGAAGGTGCAAACCTATGTGGATAGTCGTCAGCTTCCAAAATGAAAGGCTGCAGACTATCCTATGCAGGGCAGCTGGAGCATGGAGGGGACCCTCTCCTCTACGCTCCAGCCACCCTGCATTTTGCCTAGATGAGTGATTCCACCCATCTAGCTGCGGCTTCGTGGTGGTGGAGGGAACAAGCCTGGAGACTTAATAGGAAGCTGCATAAAGCAGTTTACATGGTCTCTTCCCCTCCCCACCCCTGGGACTGCCCTCATCCTCTCTTTGCTCTGTTTCTGAATGCGAAGATGAAGCCAGCAAAGATAGAACCAGATAGCTACGTGGGGAAGGGAGCAGAGATCGTGATTTCTGGGCTCCGAGGTCTGGACCCTGGTTCCGGCCTCGGTTCCTATAAACCGAAGAATTCTATGTCACCCAAGATGCTGCCTAAGGAGCATAGCATTGCTCTCTCCATCTCATTGTAGAACAAAAGGCTTGGTTCAGGCAGGAAAATTCTGTAATTTCTCTGGAGGAAAGAAGAGCCAAGATGGCTCCAGGAATGCTTACTGGACCTGGGCCACCATAGCTCATTGGGCTAGCAACTGCAGCTTCACATGCTCTTCAGCTCTTTATTTTTTACTCCACCTATTATTATTATTATTATTATTATTATTAATGGATTTGTTTGATCTATATTCCTCCCTTCCTCACAAGATTCCCAGGGCAGCTAACAACCCATATAAAACAATGCAAATACATAAACAGCATTAAAATCACAACAAAACCATCATTAAATCAGATAAAACACTTGCTTATATCCAAAAAGTATTTAAAAATAAATATGGCTTTAACTGGTGCCTGAATGACATCCATCTTAGGAACAGCTGGATTTCTACTGGGAGTTACAGAGCTGGGGAAGGCAGTCTTTTGACTACCTGGGTATTCAGCCATTTAGGGCTTTGTACACTAGTACTTAACACCTTAAATTGGGCTCGATAGCTCACTCTGCCAGTGCAGAGATGTCATAGCTGGCATCATAGACTCACTGCCCCTGTCAACATGTGGGCAGCAACATTCTGCACCAGCTGCAGCTTCCAGGCCATCTTCAATGGAAGATCCATGTAGAGAGCATTGCAATAGTTTAATTGGCAGGTTACCAGAGCATGGACTGCTGTTGCCAGGTCTTCCCAATCCAGGAATGGTTGTAGCTGGCAACCTCCTTATTTTTATCCCTCCCATCCTCCAGGAAGCTCATATCAGCATGCATGGTTTGTTTCCTCCGGCCTTCATTTTATCCTGAAAGGCTGGTCCAAAGACACCCTGTGAGTTTCACTGCTGAGGGGAGAGGGGTTTAACCTGATCTTAATCTAGCACTTTTAACCACTCTACCCCAGTGGAGTTTGTAGTCAAAAACCGCACTGAGCAAGTTCTATGTTCTCTTGTACATGGGTTTTCCCCAACCTTCTGCCTTCCAGATGTATTGGACTGGGACTCCCATAATTCCAACCCTGGCAATTTCCCCTCGAAAGCTCTACAACTCTTCCTGGATTTTGTAGTCAAAAGCTAGATGCAGCAAAGCCCTAGAGTATGCCTAAAGTAGTTTTTTGGATTGTGCCCATTGTGATGCGAGATTATTTTAATAACGGGAAGACCGACATCAAAGTTGTTTTCTAGAACTGAGCAGTGTAACAACAACAACAAAAACATGGAGCACTTTGTTGGCATCCTCTTTGGCTTGTTTTGGTAATTTCTCCAGTTAGCAAGAATGCAGACTGCTTAGATGAATCGAGCCAAACATGTCACTGGAACAATCTTAATTTAATACATTTGGTTGTTACTGCAAGTTATCATGGCAAGCATTAAAAAGGCTCTGCTAAGTGTAAAATAAATTCTAGCAATTGTAGCCTTGTCCACAACAGAGTAAATATCCTCTACACTGATATTCTCTACAAAAAGTCTGTGTAAAGCGACTGATGATATCATTTTGGAGGTCATGCCTGTCAATTTAATTTCTTATTTTTCCAATCCTCAACTAGCTCCATCCCAGTTTTGCAAATACATTTGAAACCTTTAAAAAAATCTGCATGAAAAAAATCTGCACCTTTGAATGCATTTTTGCAAACAATTTCCTCCTATATAATGCTTTTTAAAATTCTCCTCCGGCACCCCAATATACATATTATTGCACAGATGTTTCCCTAATATACACATTTTGTATGCACATACAAGCAGGACCAGCTCAGAACTTCATGGACTCCATGATAACTATTGGTCTGTCTCAGTTTGTCATCACTGCAACACATAGAACAAGGCTCACTCTTGATCTGGCCTTTGTCTCAGGGTGTGAGGGGGCTGGTCTGGATACTGGGAGAGTGGAGATCACCCCATTGTCATGATCACACCACTTCTTGGTGAAGTTGGCATCACTATGTCAGACCCTCCCCAGAGAGAGGGTGAGACCTATTAAAATGGTCCACCCCCAGAAACTCATGCAACCTGAGGGATTCCTGAATGCTCTGGGGAATTTTCCAACAGTCAGAGCTGGTGATTCTGTTGAGGCTCTTGTCACGCTATGGAATGGCAAGGTGTGATGGGCCATTGACACAATTGCTCCTGAGCACCTTTTTTGATACTGTGGAATTCAGCTGGCTCCTTGGTTTGCCAAGGAGCTTTTGAAAATGAAACGGGCCAGGAGACAACTGGAGTGCAAGTGGCACAAGACTCATAATGAAGAACATGCATGAGAGCACATAATTGCACCTAGTGCATGGTGACGAAGGAGTGAAAAAACTTACTTTACTGTCTCTGTCACATCCTCAAATAATTGTCCAGCTGAGCTCTCCTGAGTGGTTCAGGGATTGCTTCCATCTACCCCAAGTGAATCCAGTGCTGGAGCATTCAGAAGCCCTCTGTGATGGATTTGCCAAATATTTTGAGGATAAAATCGCGAACCTTCATGTTGATATAAATATCCCTATTGATACAGTGTCTGAAGAGGTTCCAGAGCATTGTCTTGTCCTGTGTTGTGGAATCAATTTCAGATTTTGAAGCCTGGGGAGGTGGACAGTTGCACATGCTCTCACAACCCTTGCTCATCATAATTTCTTTGAGCTAGCCAAAGGGGACTGATCAGTTCGATCAGTAGAGTAGTGAATGCATCACTTCAAGATGGTGTGGTCCCTGCTGCCTTGAACCGTTCCAGTCTGGGTTCAGGCCCGGGTTTGGGATGGAATCAGCCTTGGTTGCCCTGATGAATGATCTTCATCAGCAGAGTTAATTTTTCTCAATCCCTCGATGGCTTTTGATACCATTGGCCCCAGTCCAGAAGGACACTGTTATCCTCCTGGCCCGACTCCAGGAGTCGGAAGTTTGAGGAGCCATGTTATGGTGGTTCAGCTTTTAAAAAGAAGTCAGGTGCAACACTGGGTGACTGTGACCCGGCCCCATTGCAGTTGAACTATGAGGTGCCACAGGGTACTGTTCTATCCCCAATGCTATTTAACATTTACATGGAGCCACTGGAATTGCACCTAAGGATTTATGACAAGATGACACTCAGCTCTAGTTCTCTCTAACGTCTGAATCAGGAGAGTCATGCACATTCTAAACGTGGGCTGGATGTTGGCTAATAAACTGAAGCTGAATCCTGACAAGATAGAGAGCATATGGGTGACTGGTTCCCAGGTCTAGGAACTGGGTTGTTCACTTGTTCTGGATGGGATAGCTCTCTGTCTGAAGGAACAGATACATAGTTTTGGGGGTCTGGATCCATCTTTGTCACTAAAAGACCAGGTGACCTCTGTTGCTCAGAGCGTTCATTACCAGCTTTGGTAACTACGTCAACTACACCAACTATGATCGTTGTGGATTAGGAAAAGTCTATCCACTGTGACCCATGCACTGGTAACCTCTTATTAGACTACTGTAACACACTCTTTGTGCCTGGTTTGGAAGCTACAGCTAGTGCAGAATGCAGCAATTAGGATTAGTGTTGTGCTGAATCCTGCCCCCTATTTCAGGATTTATTTTTTCTCTTCCTGAGAAAAATTGATTGTTTTTGTGCCGCCTTCCAAGAGAGGGGGATAACTTTGAAGAATTTTCTCCTTGGGAAGGGGACAGGGTTTCCACATTCCTTTTTAAGTTTGGGAGGTGGTTGAAGGATCTTCAGCATGAGGCTTTACAGAGAAGCTTCTCTAGCCCAGCAGCACTTCTTGAACTCTCATGAGACCACATGACCTCTCCCTCTCCAATAGGCATTCAGGAAAAATTCCTGGGCTGCAGAAGCTTTGCAAAGAGTCTGGGGCTGTTGCAAACAAGAACAAATGGGACTTCTGGAGAATTCTTATTTTACTTGCTCTGTGTTGCTGCAAGGACAAAGAGGATTTTTCTAAAGCTCTCAAAGCCCTACTTGGTCTAACACAACAACATCATCGAAACAGTCACAGAACACAATATTCTCACCTCTTCAGGAGGCTACACAAATACAGGACAATTGCTCTAAAGGCCTAATTTCTGGCAATCCCTATCCAAAATTTCCACAAAGTTGGCATGCACACAGTAAGGCCTTCAGACTGTTGAAATGGTCTCATGTACAGAGAGATGGCCTTTAAGTCATGATGCCACCAACAAATACACACACACAGCCAAACAATAGATCTGTGTGATTGCCAGTAACTGTGCAAGGCCCCACATGTATAATTCTGGCTCCAAATCCAATCTGATCATTGCCAATCTACCAGACCAGGATCTGTCCACCACCTGCCTAGTTTCAACCTTCGTGCCTCCAGTCTTACTTGTCTGGCTGTAGTCTGCCTGTTTAACGTCTGCCCAAGATGATTTCCCCATCCTTGCAGTGCTCTTTGGTGGCTATTGCCAATATAGGAGTAGGGCTCCCCACACAATGGTCCTGATCCAGCTCACTTTCCCATGTTGGCTATCCATTGAAGGATAAAAGAAAATTGATGACATAAGACCAATGACATGAATACTAGGCAGTATCCAATGGGGCTGTTGTGCGAGCAGCCCCTCTCACTGATTCCATTGGGCAAGTGGGATGCTTCCTATAATAAACCCCAAAATGAGCAGAAACACTCAGTTCTGGATTGGGACAGGTCAGAGAAGCTCCCCTAGGAGAGTTCTATTGGTCTGCTCCATTCCAGAAATTGGCATTTTTGGATCTCTATCGAACAAGCAGTGAGTCTCACCTGCAGAACAGAATCAGCAGGGGAACAGCACCCTGTTGGATACTGCCCCCAGTCATGTCAAGTTTGGACCTCATTTGGCTCTGGAAAGTAGCAAAAGGATTGCTATAAGGAGGCTTGTGCCTCGTAGACATTGCACATGGGCTCTCCAGTGGTGGGCACACTCTTTTTGGAGGGTGCCAGAGCTTGTGCCATGAAGCAACAACGGGAAGAGAACAACCGTGAAAAAGCTTTTTCCTCCATGACACTTTTGCAAATAACAACCTTGCTGCTCTAAAGAATTTTAGTCTAGGAATTTCACCAGTCAGCTAGACAATATTCAACTAAAGGCTGTTGCTTATGGTACTGTTCACTTTTATATATCTATTGTACTGGTGTTCAAATGGAATTTCTATTTTAGGAGGATTGTTTTGGAATACTTTCCAACTCATTGCAATTGACTAAAAAAAAGCAGTAGGGATTTAAGTGGGATGTGCTGCCACAATATATATGTTTGAAGGATTGCAGAGAAAGTTACTTTTAAAACAAAACATGCTTTTTTATAGATTAGATTTCACATTGTACAATCCCTGGTTATATTTTTGTATCACTGTGAGAGACATAGACTAGGTTTGGTTTTTATCCTCTCTGATTCATAAATCTTCTTTCCCTGAACGATTTGATGGTCAAACTGAAATGTTGGGTCAAGGAATGCTTCCAGGCGGATGGCTCCTAGGAGGCTCTGCACTCCCAGGAAGCAGGGTGAAGCCCTTGCTTCAGGCGGTGGAGCAGGAAGACCACCAAACTGTGCCGTTTCCCCACCCCTAGCATGAGGGGGGGGGGGGTTGCAACCTCCAGGGGGTGATCCAGAGAGCAATGCCAGACGCTTTACCACTGAGCAGCAGTGGCAATAAGATCAGTAAAAAATCAGGTAGGGTAATAAGAGCCTTGGCTGGAAACAACCACCTTATGTACACTGAATTTCATATTGAGAGAACCATTAAAGATAATGCAGAAGAACTCTTAATAACAAGATACACAGACTGACCACATGAGGTCTCTCCTTGGTGCTTTCAATCTCTGGAACAAATGTTACACAATAGACAGAGTTAATAACCCAGAGGCACAAATGGAAGGTCCCACACCACCCCAAGTTTCCAGAGCCATGGCAATTTTCCAAAATGCTATTATGGCAATAAAGTATTTCCATATTCTCATGATTTCCATCGGAAGACAGTTCTGCCGTAATCTACAATAAATTGTGCAACTGTACCCTTAGAGAGCGTCTTGGTCCAAGAACAGATGGCCCATTGATACCTATAAACAGAACATTGTTAGGCAATTTTGCACTACATAAGTACACCATACAGGGGAATGTACCCCCGTGGAAACAAAGTCAAATGATTTGGAGACAGGGGCTTATTCCTCGTGGCTATAAATGCACTGCAAACACCAAAAAAAAGAAGAAGTGGTTTTCAGATCCCATCCCTCAAACGTTCTGAAAAAATGAGCTTTTATATTTTTTTAGGCCTCATAGTTCCAGAGGGAATCTTAATAAAGTAGCATCAATGTCTAATCCTAGATGCTTCTAGAGGACAGGATAAAATATTTGTTATGATTCTTAGGAACCACTACCTCAGACAGAAAAGGGAACAGACCACAAACATAATTAAGAAAATGTTAGTTTCTATGTTAGGAGGACCTCTTCCCTGGTACCCCTTTATCCTCTTTGGGAGCTGTTCTGGACTGGAATTTCAGGATTTCACAAGCCAGGAGACAGATACCTGGCTCATGATTTATAGCAAGGTGAGATCCCATGTGATGTATTAGCAACTGCAAACAAACTCCTCAGTTGCTACATTGAAAGGTGGGGGGGGGGAAGCAAAATTGTGACTACCCTCTCCACCTTGGTAAATCCATGCATATGTGAGTTCTGAGTGAGAGCAGTATTAATATTTCATTTTCAGACTTGTCTAATAATGAGGATGTCTTGGAATATATGTAAACAGAATGTTACCTTTCTGCTGAGGAATTGACCTTTCTTGTCTCAATAACCTTTACTGACAGCATGACATGACCATGCTAACTGGAGATGATGCTGGCTAGGACTGATGGGAGTTGTAGTCCAACACATCTGAAGGACACAAAGTTGGGGAAGGCTGATACCAAGCAAACTTAGGTTGCGCTCACTGACAGGGATTATCAGCTGAGCTTTACAAAATGGCCATAATCTTGCTTTAATTATACATTTGAATATAAGCAATTTCCCCAGAAATTTTTGGAGGGTTTTAATGTGAGGAACTGCGCTAGCATTTCCACTTCTGACATGCCAAATGAAACCAGCACAGCTGATTCTTCAAACTGCATCATTAGATGACAGAAAACCCAAGTCTTTTGCCATGGGACAATTTTATAGTTGTGTGAGGGAAGCCACAACAATTAAAAGCTGGTTTTGAATCCAAGTAAATGGACAACATGTTTCCACTCAGTGATTAGCTCCTGAACAGGAACAAACTGGAATTGGCATTGGCTACCTCCATAAAAACTCCAGGTTGGATGTATTGTCAGAAGCCCGATCCCCACCCAGCCAGAATGGCTTGGGAGGGGTCGGATTTTGCGGGCGGAAGAGACGAAAGAAGACTATACGCATGCTTGCCATGCGTATAGCCTAGTGTGGGGGCGGAGCCAAGCCTATATAGCCTCGCTCTGCGCAGCCATCCGGCCTCTTTTTCTTCTGGCCAGGAGACGGGAGATGTTGCTGGAAAGAGATAGTGTGCGGCCAGGAGGCTTGTCAGCCACCGCACACTCTTCAGGAGAGCTGGGGCTGGGTGGCTTCTCAGCCCTAAGGGTTTGGAGATTGGAGGGCAGGCTTGGAGGAACTTCCACCCTTTCAGTCGCCCTCCTCGTAATTCCTCTGCTGTTCTTGCACTGAGGGTGGCGACGGAGCAGGGACGGAGCGTGCGGCCACGAGGCGTTTACTCACAGCCGAGGCGTTTACTCACAGCCGCATGCTTATTTCTGCTTGGAGGTTTTTGTTTTGCTTCGGGGAGTGAGGAGACAGTTTGCAGCCACGAGGTGCAAGCGCAAACTCATCGGGAGAGCTGGGGCTAGGAGGCTTCCCGCCCAAATGGTTTGAAGTTGGGGGGATGGGTTTTTTTGAAAGAGCGGCTTGCCTGCCCATAGCCCTCCCCATGGAGCTGAGGTGCCGCATACAAAGACTTCATTAGTATTCGTTACTCATGAGTAGGGGCATGGCTGGGATTACCTGCTGCTCAAGCATCTGTTTCCTCTGGGGTCGGGTGGAGTGGTCTAGGCGGTAGTATTGCTTCTGGGGGGCTTTCTTTTGCACTCCCCTCTTGTGGGTTGGATTGCCATGCTTGGAGTGCCTTCTCCCCCCCCCCCTCTCAAGAAGCTGCTGAGATGCCCACGGGCGCCAGCTTGGGGAAGCGTGATCCGGCTGGATCATTCCCAATTTCTTACCCTCAACGTACAGTGTGGGGCTGGGAGGCAGAATCTGCTGGAGTGCTGTGGCTATAGCCAGGCCTCTACTCAGTAGGCCCCACTTTAACAGCCCTGGGGATTAGCAGGCCGCAGCATGGGCTCAGTTGGCCTAGCAGCCATTTTGTGGAGCAAAGGGATATTGGTAGGCAGGAGCCATTTTAAGTGGGGCTGCATTTAGGGTCTGGGAGGCTGGGTCTCTGCAGCGGCCCCACCTCCCTCAAAGACACACTAGCCTGTGGTTGTCAGCAGGTGTAGGCCTGGCATTTCTGCATGTACTGGGGCTATAGAGAGCTGCAGCATTTACAGTAAAATGGCTGTGTGGATCATTGATCTGACTCAGTATAAGGCTGCCTCCTAATAATAAATAAATGAGAGACAGTGCGGTGTAGTGGTTGGAATGTTAGATTGGGTAGATAGGCCATGATGAGCCACTGACTTTTTAGTATCAACAATAAAAGGGCTGGGTGGAATGTTGGTCTGACTCAGTATAAGGCTGCTTCTCAATAATAAATGAGAGATAGCGGAGTGTAGTGGTTGGAATGTTAGCTTGGGTGGACTGAGACCATGATGAGCTACTGCCTTTTTAAAAAATTTAATTAATTAATTAATTTTTTTTTTCAGTGTTAGCAATTCAGTCTTAACAACAAAACAATCTTAACAATAAAAGGGCTGGGCAGACCATTGGTCTAACTCAGTATAAGGCTGCCTTCCAATAATAAACAAAACATAGTAATGGACAGTGTTGTGTAGTGGTTAGAATGTTTGATTGGGGACTGCTTCCTCGGGGGACTGAGACCATGATTAGCTGCTCCTTCCAGTGTTAATTATAAAGGGCCAGGTGGACCATTGGTCTCATTCAGTATAAGGCTGCCCCCAATAATAAATAACAGACAGTTTGGTTAGCGGTTAGATAATTAGATTGGGACTCAGGAGATTTGCATTCTAGTATCCACACTGCTATGTATAAAGCTCACTGCCTGGCTTTGGGCCAGTTGCTGGTTTTGCTTTGTTTTTTGCATATCTTATCTCACAAGGCTGCTGTGAGGATAAAGTGGAGAGGAGGAGTATCATTTAGTGGGGCCAGACACCCTTATTGCTACATAAACATTTAGGTCTCCACCTGGGTTGGAAGCAGTGATATTGAGATTTGTTTCGTTTTGCAGTAGTGATCGGGCTCAGGCCAAAAAATTATAATTAGCCTTTGTTTAACTTGGCCTGCCAGCTTGCTACGACTCATGTAGTTGCCTCCTTGTCACCTGGGGAACTTCAGGATGGGGCTGGTCAGGGCCATAAGTCCTGGTTGCCCTCAATTACACTCCATTTTGCCTGTCATATTTGGGCAGGTTTCTGAAGTTGGTGTCACCTGTCAAACAGCCAGACGTCCATGTTCACATAGTTGGCCCTTGCGGCCAGACAGTACCAGGATCCTACGCCTGGTGTGCCTGGGGATCTGGGACAAGCAATGACCCAAGCCATGTGACCTGTGATGGCATACCACTGAGTAGATAGGGAATTTAGTTTTACAGAACTAAAGAGAGGAGTTTTAGGCCTTATGCCCCATCCTAGTCAAGGGAGATTGGTGAAGGACACTACAGACCATGTGGATCCTAATCTGCTGAGGCAGCAAGGCATCTGGGCCAGCTTGAGAATGACACGAGCAACTGTTGTCTCACAGTTTGGTCTTGGTCAGTTGGCCTCCATCCTGGTGGGGTGGCAAGCTAGGCATGCTGTAGTGGCATCTCCTCTATAAATGGTTTCTGCCCCGCTGCAGCTATGGTGCCCATAGGGTCCCTAGACCAGAAGTCCTCAACTTTACAGGCTAGGGCGACTTGGGAGATACCTGGATAGCCAGATAACTTGCTCCCTGTGCGCTGGAAGTGTGAGGGTAGGGATGCCCATAGAGTAATGCCAAAAGTCAATAGGTAAATTCGTAGCTTGGCCCTTCTGCCAATTACCTGTATAGGGAAGGCATTCTTTGATAGTTTAGAGCCCTTCTTAAGGGGCCCTAGTGCTACCTGTTTAGCCTAGAACCAGTGAGCATTGGGACCAGAACTAAGTTAGGGATGTAAAGGCCAGCCATGTTTTAGGCTTATCCCTTATCCCCCTTTGCACATCTTAAAGTGTTCCCATGGTTTAATCCATTAAGATGCCATGCTTATTCCTTATGGGTATTAACACTGGTTGGCATACTATAGAAGCTACAATGTCAAGATTGGTTATTCCTAGAGATCTTTCCTTTTGCAGTAGTGATTGGGTTTTGGACCAAAGTTATTATCCTATGTTCATTTTGGCCTGACAGCTGGCCATTGTTCACGTCGTTCCTTCTTTGTCCTCTAAGGAACCTCAGGAATGGGACTGACAGGGCCATGAGTCCTGGTAGCCATCAAGCAATCTCTATTTTGGCCACCATATTCCTGGACTGGATAATGAAGTCGGCAACACTGGGTCATGTAGCCAGATATACAGGTTCCTGAAGTTGGCCCAGTGTGCTTGGGGATCTAGGAGAGAAACTATGGCCCCAGTTGGGGATTTTGAAACATGTGTGGAGCAAGTGATGACTTCAAAGGAACCAGTGCCGGAAGCATAAGTCCGTGAGACAGAAACAGCTACGGCTGCTAGCACAATGGTTCAGGATGTCCAGATTCCACAGCCAGGTTGCACCCAGATCCCATGCCCAGTTTTCTATGGGGTCTTGGAGAGGTGAGGTGGCGGAAGCCATTATGAGATCGGCGGCTCCCAGCACATGTACAGCTTAAGAGAGAGCAGGTAGGGAGTTCGGTGTTTTCAGGCCCAGGCGGCATCTTCCAGTCTTCTGGCCTATTCCAATAAAGCACTGGATAGAGTTCTGTGTGGTTTTACACCGCACTGGCCTGTCCACTCATAACATCAGCTGGCTGGACTCTCATTTATGTTAAAGGCATATGGGTGGCCTGGCGTCACGTAGGGCTTCCGCATAAGAAAGTTGCTTGAGAGATGGGCTAGGTTGGTCCTGCCTGCTCCTGAGTCACGTCAGCCTATTCCCCCCAACTTATTAATTGGTTGAAAGACAATGGGTATCCCTCTGCTTTCAGTATTTGAACAGGCGTTATTCCATGCCTTGGCTGTTACTGCCTTTTCTGACGCGTTTAGAATTGGGGAATTGCTCGCATGCTCCAAGTCAGATCAAGCAGGCGGAGCACTGCAGTGGGAAAATGTGCAGAGATTGGAGGACAAGGTAGTCCTAGGGCTGCAAAGGTCAAAGACTGTTCAGGGAGGCAGAGGCTCATTCATTCCGTTGGCGGAGGCCCCACTTAGGGAGCTCTGCCCTGTTGCAGTCCTGAACTGCTACTTGGCTTTCAGGGGAAGCGAGCCTAGCTTCCTCTCCCGTCATTTAAACAAGTCCCCATTAACTACATATCAGTTCTGGATGGTGGCAAAGAAGGCATTAAGGGCACTGGGTTTGGGAAATTACCATTTGGCATCCATTCATTTACGATTGCTGCAGCATCTACTGTGGCCGCAATAGGGATGGGCAGTGCTAAGATACGCGCCATAGGGAGATGGCGGCCCGGTGCCTTCAAGGCTTGTGTTTGGAAATGGGCACTCAGGAGTATATGGTAAACAGATATTTGTCTTCTGCAGGGCATAGGAGGAGACCAGCGCCTGGAAGGTCCTCGCCAGTGAACATAATGGGTGTTCTGGGCCAGCCGTAAGGTGACGCGAGCAGCTGCCGGAACACAGCTGGGTCTCGGCCCATCAGCCTCCGTCCAGTGGTTGGGGAGGCGCGGCTTGCGCTAGGGAGGTCTCCTCCACCTGCTGTTCAGATCTGCTAATGTGCCCGTGGTGCCCAAGGTGTTGGTGTACACTTGGGTGGGAATGACTTGGGCCTTCTAAGGGGAAGACCCTGATTATTCAAGCTAAGTTAGATTTTGAGTTCATATGGAGCCAGTGGCCAGACACTTGGATAGTGTGGTCGAACATGCTCCCTAGAGTTCAATGGCGTGAAGGTTGGAATGCCCACTGTGTAAATAGCGCAGTTAAAATGTTACTAGGGAATTTAGGTTATTCTTTCATGACCGGCGAGGAGTAACTATCCCACACCCGGATATTCTAATTGCCAGAGGGGATTTATACAGGGCAGACGGAGTTCATCTCTCCGATGCAGGGAATGACATTTTCCTGCAGGATCTGAGCGTGGCCCTGCTGGAATTCTTCCAGTTCAGGTGGGGGTAGGTTTCCAAAGCTGAGGCTTGACTCCCTTCTTTGGCGGATGGTGCGGGAATTTGGGGGGGATGAGGATAGGAATGGTGAGCACTCAGGCACCTTTAAGGTGATTGGCAAGTCAGAGGCCCTGCTCCTCGGGGGCTGTGCAGCTCCCGTGTCAGGATATGGCTTGCCTTTGGGGACCGGCTTGTCTCATCTACCCGAGCTGTGCAGCCCGGGCTGTGGATGACACAGATGGTCTCACCAAACACTCAAGTGTTGTTTGAATAGGGGGCCGGGTATACCCAACCCCTGGGTTCAATGGAGTGGCTCGCCCTGATTGGCAGGCTAGTTGCCTGAGATTAATAAGTGAGATTCCTGCACGTTCATGCTCAGATCCATGGAGGGGAGAATCTCCATGTTAAATAAAGAGGCCCTAGTTTATCCCAAGCTCTGGTGTCTGTGTCTTATTTCGTGTGATTTCTTCTCTGCTCGCAATATTACTTCTGATGATATACAACCAATTGATCTTGTCTTGCACAAAGGCGATGCAAGTAGACAATAATAGATGCAAAGAAGCATTTTGAAGAGCACATCACCAACAATATCAAGACGAACAATGAAGAATTCTTAAAATATATCAGAAGTAGAAAACCAGCTAGGGAGGCAGTTGGATCATTTGATGATGATGGAGTTAAGAGAGTACTGAAGAAGGACTAGGAGGTTGCAGGAAGCTGAATGAATTATTCTCATTGGTCTTCACTGCAGAATATATAAGACAGATACCTGTGCCAGAACTGATGTTTTCAGGAAGGGGGTCTGAGGAACCGAAGCAAATAGTGGTGACAGAAGATGAAGTTCTCAAGTTTATTGATAAATAAGCTGGGCCCAGATTGTATCCATCTTAGAGTTCTCAAGAAACTCAAATATGAAATTGCTGATCTTCAACCAAAATATGCAACATGTCCCTAAGATCAGCCTCTGTACCAGAGGACTGGAAGATGGCCAATGTAACAGCATTTTTTAAAAAAATGGATCTAGGGGGAATCTGGGAAATTATGGACCAGTTAGCTTAACATCTGTTCCAGATAAATTGGTTGAAAGTATTATTAAAGATAAAATTATTAAGCCTATAGAAGGACATGCCCTGCTGAAAAAGTGTCAACACAACTTCTACAATGGTAAGTCCTGTCTCACTAACCTTTTAGAGTTCTTTGAGAGTGTCCGTACACATGTAGAGAGGGATGATCCAGTAGATATTGTATACTTGGACTTTTTTTTTACAAAATCCCTCACCAAAGACTCCTGAGCAAATTTAGCAGTCAAGGATTAAGAGGATAAGTCCTCTTATGAATCAATAATTGGTTAAAGAACAAAAAACAGAGACTAAGAATAAATGGTAAATTCTCCCAATGGAGAGAAGTAAATGGTGGGGTCCTAAAGGGATCTGTATTGGGACCAATGCTTTTCAAATTTTTCATAAATGATCTGGCATTTGGAGTGAGCAGTGCAGAAGCCATGTTTGTTGATGACACCAAATTGTTTAGAGTGGTTAAAATAAAAAAAGGGATTGTGAGGAGTCCAAAAGAATCTCTCCAAAGTGAGAGGATGGGCATCCAAATGTGAAATATGGTTCAACGTAAGCAAGTATAAAGAGGTGCATCTTGTGGCAAAAAACAAACAAACTAAACAAAAACAAACAAAAAACCTTCAAGTATAACCTGAAGGAATCTAAGCTAGCAGTTACCAACTAAGAGATCTTGGGGTTGTGGTGGACAGCTCAATGAAAATGTCAACCCAGTGTGTGACAACTGTAAAGAAAGCAAACTCCGTGTAAGGCATTATAAGAAAAGGAAGTGAGAATAAAACTGCCAGTATCATACTGCCTTTATCCAAATACATGGTGTGACCACACTTAAGATACTGTGTACATTTCTGGTCACCACGCCTAAAAATGATATTGTAGAATCGGAAAAAGTGCAGAAAAGAGCAATTAAAATGATCAAGGAGCTGGGCCATCTCCCTTATGAGGGAAGGTTAAAACAGCTGGGATTGTTTAGCTTGGAAAAAAGGAGGCTAATGGGAGTCATGATAGAGGTGTGCAAAATCATACATGGCATGGAGAATGTAGTTAGGGGGACATTTCTCTCTCTCTCCCCTAACACTAGAACCCAGGGTTATCCCATGAAGCTGATAGGTGGGAGATTCAGGACAAATAAAAGGAAGTATTTCTTCACACAGCACAGAGTTAAACTATGGAATCCACTACCACAAGTTATAGTGATGGCCATCAATTTAGATAGCTTTAAAAGGGGATTGGCTGAATTCCTGAAGGAGAAGGCTATCAATAGCTATTAGTCCTGATGGCTATGGTTATCTCCAGTATCAGAGGCAGTAACCCTATGTAAACCAGTTGCTGAGCAACATGGGTGGGAAGGTGCTGTTGCACTGATGTCTTCCTTGTGGGTTCATGGCTGACAGCTGGTTGGCCACTGTATAGACACAATGCTGGATTAGATGGACTGTTGGTCTGATCCAGCATAGCTCTTCCTATGTTCTTATATCTTATACAACAAACCTAGACAAGTGCTGGTGAAGTCAGTGGATATAAATTCAGTCAGAGCAGTGCACAAGGTTTGACAGTGAGCCATGGCAAGCAAGCAGGAAATGCAAATGAACACATACTGTCTGCTATCCTTTTTTCCTTGCCAATTCTCTCTCATTCTGTCTTCACTTCTTTCCATGTGAAGAAAATGGACAATCTTGTCTCTCCTTTTGCCTTTACGCCCTCTGTGATGTCTGTAAGTTTGTAGTTGATTCCAATGATTCCAATTCCAATTCCAGCCAGATTGTTGACCGGGGCTGGTTACAAGGAGCATACAACTCCTCTGTTAAAACAGCTCCACTGGCTTCCAGTCTGTTGCCGGGCACAATTCAAAGTGTTGGTTGTGACCTATAAAGCCTTACATGGCTCAGGTCCAGGTTATCTGAAAGATAGTATTCTCCCTTACAAGCCTGCCCGTGCTTTGAGTTCTTCAGGTGAAGCCCTTCTCTCAGTCCCACCACCATCACAGGCACGCCTGGTGGGAACGTGGGAGAGGGACTTCTTGGTAGCAGCTACCGTGCTCTAGAACCCCCTTCCCAGGGAAGCTAGACTGGCTCCCTCCTTGTTGTGTTTCCAGAGGCACACAAAAACTTTCTTATTCAGGCAGGCCTTTGGAGAATAATGTGGGCCCCATCTGTTTTAAGACTTTGAATTTTTAATTTTGATATGTATTTTAAATGTTGAAATGTTTTAATACTGAAACCTATTTAATTTATTTTTAACTTTTGTATATCTCTTATTTATAGCTTTTAACTGAATATGTTTTAATTTTGTAATGCCGCCTTGTGGCCCAGCATTGGGCAAAAGGCAGAATATAAATATAATAATAATAATAATAATAATAATAATAATAATAAATCATTGCATGGTGGGGCCGGCAAAACGTATCTGAGTGCCTTGTACCATGTACGCCTACATTCTAGATCTGTCATTCTTTCGCTCCACAGACTGTCCTTTCATTCCATTCTCTTGAACAGATTGATTTTTTCTCTGATTATTACACATTTGGGTTTTTTTTTTACTGCAAATTGTCAAAATTATTGGTGTTTTTAGTGTTCAATGTTTTTAATTTTGTAAACCTCCCAGACAGCTTCGGCTATGGGGTGGTATATAAATGGAATAAATGGTGACTCTGGGACAGGGTTGGCACTGGGGGCTTGGCATTGATGGGCACCTGCTGAGGCCCACCCCCTAGTTGGGGGGGGGGCTATTTCTGCCACTGGGGATCCTTGGTCCTAGTGTTGCTTCTTTTGGCATTGCTTTTGTTTTCTCCCTCTGGTCAGGAGAAGGATCCACAAATGTTTTTCTTTCCCCCTGGATAGCAAAGGGAGACCAGAGGCCAATGGCAGGGAGGAGGCGAGCCAAGTGAGGGCACTTTGCCCTTGCTCCCCCGTCACCCCCCGAAGTCCCTGCCCAAGCTGGCACTGCTTTGCAAAACTCTCATGTTGTTATTGCGAGAGATTTCTTTTCCCAGTTATGTGAATTTTCTTTGGAGGGAATGTACAAATTTTCAGTCAGGGTGCCTCTACAAGAGGCATTTAAAGCTCTTTCAAGGCGCATTAAAAAAAATTACCTCTACAAGAACGGAGCGCAAATCGGGTGTAGAGGTGCGTTATCTCCCCGATTATGTGCATTATCGAATGCGCATTAAATCGCGAGTTTTATTTTGCTCCGTCCGTTAAAACGCATTTTGACTGTGTGAATAAGCGCTTATGCGCATTAACTACTTGTAAAGCGCATTTTGGACATCTGTTAATGCGCTTCGCCGCCTCTCGCTGCCTCTCGTGCAGAGGGATTAGGCGTAAATGCGCTTCTGCGATTATGCGCATAATCGCCTAACCAGGCGCAAAAGCGAATCCTTGTAGAGGGGACCTCAGTCAAGGAAATTGATTGTGTTAGGATAAAATTGGTGTTCTATATCTATGCCACCATCTCTGTGGAGCTACTTCAAGCAAGCAGTGTCTTGGAGATCATCGTTTCAAAGGCACTTCTACATGAGCTGTATTTAAGGAGGGGCAGCGAGTGTAAATTTGGGAAGGGAAGAAAAAAAAGGAGAGAAGAAGAGGGAACTGATTTTGGTCCGCCTGATGAGGAAGGACAAAGCCTTAACAGATGTGAAGGTGGGGGGGAGATGTGGGAAGAAAAGAGCAGAACAACATTGCCAACAAAACTCTGCCACTATCCATTTCTTCAGAGAATACAGAACTTCTAAATGGCCAGACTTTTGCAAACTTTATGCAAGAGCCTATCCTGAACTATGTAGTAATGATCCCCGGTGCATATGAAATAGATATAATTGCATCTTTGAGTTCAGCATCTACAGCTGTTCTCTCCGAAGCGTAACATTGACAAATTGTGAAGGAAGATCATCACACTGAAGATGCCGCTTTCAAGAGTCATTTGCCTCTTTCATTATATCTCATTTTTAACCTTTAATATGTACTGAAAAGGCTTTTGCTCCCTCTCTCCCTCTCACCACCCCCAATTTTAAAAGCTTGTCAATGCCAAGGATGCTGCTCCTCCAATGACTTCAGCTGGTTTCACCATTGTGCTAAGGATCTTATATCTATATAATCTCTCTCTCTCTCTCTCCCTCCTTAGCACAATGATGGTGTATGTGTATGTGTGTGTGCGTGCACGCATGCTTGCTTGCTGCAGTCTTAGAGCCTATCTACACATGCAGGATAAAACACTTTGAAAACGTTTTGAAAACTGTATATGGAGTGTGTCCTGGGCCCCATCAATTCTCAAAACTGTCAGCCTATCTACACTACTGCTTTAAAACGGTTTAAAACGTTTTATAACAGTTTTGAGAACTGTTGGAGCCCAGAACACACTCCATATACAGTTTTCAAAACGTTTTCAAAGTGTTTTATCCTGCATGTGTAGATGGGCTCTTAGAGTTCATACTCCCCTCGAAGGAAGCAACCTTTGCTAATGTACAACAGTCACACATGTGGAATTTGAGTGCTGCTTTCTAGGAAGTGAAACACCATCTCCTGCGATAGAGTAGTAGAAATGCTTTACTGTCAGCCTATCTACACACGCAGGATAAAACACTTTGAAAACGTTTTGAAAACTGTATATGGAACATGTCCTGGGCCCCAACAGTTCTCAAAACTGTTATAAACCATTTTAAACCTTTTTAAAGCAGTAGTGTAGATAGGCTCTGTGATGATCACCATATTTAATTGGCAGCCTATTTATGACGTATTGCAGTCAAAACAGACACTAGTTTCCCCATGAGTTCTCTCCAAAGGTCCTGTTAAAGCAGCTGTGTGCAGATTGCTGGGAGGGAACCTTTATTTTTTCTTTAGGTACTGAATAGGATTGTGTGTTGCCAATTTATCTCTTGGAGTTGGAAGGAGGAAATTCCCTTCCTGTTAACATTGTTTTCATCCTTGGCAACGAAGCATTGGCCTCTTCTGATTTTCTTTTCAGCATTACTACTACTTCCAGATGTTTTCTCTGGATATTTCCTCTACGGCCATGTGTGCATTGGGCTGGTCACTTGGATATTAACACCCACCTCTTCTCAAAGGAAAGCCTTTACAAAACACATCTCCAAGCCACTAATTTCATATGTACACTCCCTCCAAAAATGAAATTGATGGGAATGAGGTTTTGGTTTGGTGTATTGTGGTAAGATGTAGATGTGAAGTTCAGCAGTAAAAGCAATTCACACCATTGATTTATGCCTCTCTCTCTCTCTCTCTCTCTCTCACACACACACACACACACACACACACTGACTTTAAAAGGTTTGGGGATCTCTGGTATGACTCATAAGGCAGCTTCATACATTTATATGGAGTTTTAAATCCAATAAACAGAATCTAGTGGGAAACTGATTTTGATTTGAAGAATCTAACTCTGGAAAAATGACATTAATTACATATTTGGATATGTTTCAACACATATGTGTTTGAGATACCATCCCATTTGCTTCAAATTGGCTTTGTGAGCTCTTCAAAATTTACCTGAATTTGCCGTAAACGTGGGATGTCTTGTACTTCAGATTATGTGTCATGAACTACCCCAGAAAGCATCTTTAAACAATCAGCACTATAACAAGCTCCATTGTAATCACGGTTTAATAGAACTCAAATAATACACTCAGACAAAAGGATCGGTGTGATTTGGTTGCTGTAATCACAGAATCTATTGTGTCACAAAATGAGAAGCCACAACATTTACAATTAAGATGAAGGTTTAAAATAGTTTGAACATTACACATTCTTTCCATCAATCCAGAAGAGGGCAACATTGAACTGCAGTTGAAAGCTAACAAAGACTTGGCCAGATTAGGTGTGTATTTATTAATTTAAGAATTAATGAATGGGAAAAATGAGTTCATTTTGAAAAAAAAATCCTTGAGTATAAGTTTTTAATATTATGCCAATCAGCATCCAGAGTGACTTCCTGTGTTCTAGTTATGCTTAATATCTCAGTTATTCCAAATTGCCTTTGTCAAAAAGAAATCACATATTGTAGACAATCTCAGGCAAAGCTGAACTTCTGGCAGAAATTCCATTTTTGTTGTGGGGGAAAAAGGGGCTGAAGCTAAGTATATTAGGCAGGAAGAAATGCTGAATAAATTGGAAACAAAACGCAGTATTGCTGTTTCTTATTTTATGTGGCAAATCTTGATTGTAAAATCAATTTAGTATAGCCTATTTCCACACCTTTTAACTTCTATAATCCAAGTTGGAGGGACGCATCAGCAATTCTCCATATAAATCTGCAGCTCTCAGCTAGTTATCTTCTTCAGTCCAACCTCATACATGTATACTCAGAAGTACGGCCCATTGAGTTCAGTGGGGTTTACTCCCAGATAAGGTTTTTTTACTGCAGCTAATGTGCATAAAAGTAATGGTTTGGATCTTAATCCCACTGCTTTCTCTTTGCTTCTCTTTGTGTTTCCTTATATAATGATGTACTATAGATCCTAGAAGAGGTGCTATTTCATTCCAAAATGGTGGAGAAGAGACAGGCAGCTTAGCAGTATATTGGCAGAAAGCTGGCATTGATGATCATCTCCCTGTGACAGTATAGTCTATTTTAATAAAACATTGAGATTAAGATACAGGTTCATAGATTTCATTTTACCTTTTCTTTGGCTCACTTCCAAGCCTAGACTGAAGATTTATGGACAGATTGTCTCAATTATAAAGACAAAGCTGTGTGGATAAAACAAATATAACAATGCTCTGAAAGTATAATGACCCTGATGCTTTCAAAACGTTCTTTTAAAGAACTCCAGAAAATGGGCACTTATGAAGTGGAATATTTTCTGGTTAAAATATTGACATAGTTGCATGCACATAATAAAAAGATTCCTGTTAAATTTCATTTAATGCAGAATGAGATGCAGAGCAGGCTCATTTTCTAGGAAACTAGGCTATTAATGTGAAAACGAGGACAGGAGTTCTTCCGTGTTTTTTAAAGCAAAATGTGAATGCCAGTTCAAATGAGTGAAGCCATGCCTAAGAAATGCCTAAATGAACAGACAGTTAAAATCTCAGAAAAATCTTGGTTTTACAGTTTTTCAAAATTGTTATTGAACTGTGGTTTTAGTGTGGAGGTTCTAAGTGCTCTCTGTTCCGATATAAGAAATGTTTTTAAACAAAGAGTACTGGATACTAGAGCACAGATGGACATAGCTGCCCTGTCAAACACAAGGTTCATGAAATAGTTAGTGAGGGCTAAAACCTAATTTCAGGAAGAAAAACATATCTTCTTCCCAATGAAAAGGGGTCAATGCATGGCCTTTACCCATCTTCGATTCGAGCAAATGGACACAATGATGCAACAAGGAAGATTCTGGGGCATTCCAGTAGAAGACAGACTTTGTATATATGGTGCATCTGAAGTGGAAGATCCGGCCCACTATTTACTGAAATGCCGATTATATTCCAGTAGTAGGGAACATTATTCGTCTCCATTTCTTGGGCATATGAAAAACTGGATGGTTGAGGACAAGCTGAATTTCCTCTTACGAGGATCCAACCAGTTTGTGACTCAGAGGGTTGCCCTTTTTGCAGTTAAGGCAACCAGTTTAAGGGAAATGGAAAAAGAAAAATGTGTTTTAAATGAGCCATGTAACAGTTTTTAAATTTTGTGGGGCCTCAATAGGAGCACGTACTTTTATCTTTTTAAACATTGTATTACCCCAATTTTAGACTTTTTAAAAGTAATGTTTTAAGATTCATGTATTTATTGTTTGTTTTTAACATGTGTTTATTGTGTGTGAAATGGTCTGAAGACTTATACAATAAACTTTTGATTGATTGAACAAAGATAATGATGCTCTGAAAGTATAATGATCCTGATGCTTTCAAAAAGCTCTTTTAAAGAACTCTAGAAAATGGGCACTTATGAAGTGGAATATTTTCTGGTTAAAATATTAACATAATTGCACGCACATAATAAAAAGATACCTGTTAAATTTCATTTAATGCAGAACGAGATGTAGAGCAGGCTCATTTTCTAGGAAACTAGGCTATTAATGTGGAAATGAGGTCAGGAGTTCTTCTGAGTTTTTTAAAGCAAAATGTGAATGCCAGAAAAGAACTAATAAATGTTTTCCATGGAGCAAATCGTTTTAACATATATAAGTTAGGGCTGCACTGAAAATTGATCCCACGTATTTTTCAACCATTCTCATTCAATTTGATAGAAAAATTGCTTTCAAAAAGAAATTCAATGGTGAGAAAAATTTCAGAGAAATTCTCATTGGTTGGGTTTGGGTTTCTTGTGCTTTCCTTACTTAGGAAAGTTAGTGGCCCAGGAGTGTGCACAAGTGTCCTGTTTCTCATTGAACATGTCTCTGACAGCCAGTAGCTGTTATTAACAAGGCAGGTTGGAACACACCAGTGAGAAGTAACCCTACATGAATCTTTTTTGCCCCCTATGTTAAAAAGGAAATGATGCCTTTAGTGCTCCATGTTTTCCCTCTATAGTTTTTTTTTTAAAGGGCTTCAGTTTCAGTCCTAGAGGAACTCTCTGTGTGATCTTTGGCCATCAAAGCCTCTGGCTGTAATTAAACATCTCTTTTTCATATAAAACACTAATCAGTGGAAAACAAGTCTTACGGTGTCATTCTATGTCATTTCCCGCTTTTGTGTAGGAATGAATGTTTGTCCATATGCTTACTCAGTAATGTGCTTGGTTCACTTCCAGAATAGGTCCCAATACACCGCTACCTGAGGTTGTAAAATGACCATATTCTGGGATTTAGCTGCTTCATACTGGCTGAGGTAGTTTAAATTAGAGAGCTGCCATGATGTGGAGCCTGGCACAATCCTGGGATGAATTTCGGGTGCAATCCTAGGGGTTGTGCCTTTGTGAGATGGAAGCTTCTGAACTCTGATACTTCTGTGTATCCAGCGCTTTGCTGGGCTGCTGTGAAGAAGGCAGGAGGATATTTTCACCTCTCCATGCTCCTACTGTTTTGTTCTTCCTCTAGATGGACCTCTGAGCCCATCTAGAGGAGATATGCTGGTAAGTTTGGGGCTGGAGAAACCTTGGGGAAAGGCCATGGCTCAGTGGTAGAACATCTACTTTACTTGCTGAAGGTTCCAGGTTCAATTCTCAGCATTTCCAGATAGGGCAGGAAAAACTCCTGCTGGAACCCTGGACAGCCATTGCCAGTGAGTGTCGACAATACTGGGCTAGATGGACCAATGGTCTGACTCAGTGTAAGGCAGCTGCCTATGTTCCTATGAGCCTTAGAATTCTTTGTAGTCTCGTCTCTCTTCTCCCCTCCCTGCCCACCAGAACACCTCCTTACAGAACTCTCAAAGTACCTCCAAGGCTGCATGTGTGACCTTAGAAAACAGTTGGTGTGATTCTTTCCATGGTGGTTGTGAGGGGGCAAAGGGATCAGATTCTGTAGTCCCCCTTCCAAGGTTGTAGTAGTGTCTGAAGAAGCCTATGGTCCTTTGGATGCTCTCCCAGGACCATAGGATTGCTCTCTTACACACATCAAGTAGCCTTCCCTCTACAGAGCATTCCCCTGAATTCATGCATGGCAGGGAGGTCATGACCATGGGGGTAAGGTCAGCAGGCACAACCCCACTCTCCTAGTCCTCATGACTGTCCATCTGAGTGCCCAAACAGGGTTCATGTGTCTCCTAAAGAAAGATGCCATTTCTCGGGTGAACCTTCTGAGCTGAAATATTCATTTCATTGATTTCCAAAATTGTGTGTGAATTAAATACCCACACAGGGGCTATGAACTTATTTTATTATATACTGGAATCTGTATTACAAATATGCTGCAGTAGTTTGGTATCATTGTTTGTAATTTCTATTTTTTATTTTAAAGTAAAGATATGATAGGGGTGAATGAAGGAAGGCTTTAATTCTCTGCAGAGCATCTGATCCTGCTTTTCTCAGACAACGAATACAAATTCCTTTTGAGCTGTTCTTGATTTCTGTCCTGATAATAAACAACAATGCCATACTATGCAGTTGTCAGTATGCAACCTTTGGTCTGAGAGCTTAATCCCAAATTGCCTTCTGGGATTCCTCTAAGCCCTGCCCCCTGGTGGAATCCCCACTGTTATCTCCTATCACAGATGGGGAATGTGGACAGGAATGAGATGGGTCTGTACAGCACCTTCTCTATTGGAGATGATGGCATTTGAGCGAAACATCTGAGACTAAGGCAGCAGCTGGAGAAGCCATCTTCCAGCTGCAGGCTCGGTTGGCTTTGCCTGCCCCGTGTCTGCTTCCCAATGGGAAGAAGGCACAGGACAGGTGAAGTGGTTTCTCATGTGGGAGAAGACCTGAACATAGCAAAGCTTTTCCCATTGAATATGTCAGGAGGAGGATCAAATGACACAGGTAGTTCCTTGCTGACTTTCTGCTGAATGTGCAGAGATTGAGGCTCGGGTCAGCAGGTGAGATCCTGCTCCCCTTCACATGGATTCTGGCTCCTTAGGAAGGATGTAGTGTTAAAGCTTGTGAGCCTTAAATCCCAATTTCCCTGCTTTTTGGTGCTTGATTGAAAACTGTAGAGCCTTAACGTTGTTTTGTAAACTGTGTTTTTTTTTGTTTAATGAATATAAATTATGGCTCTTTGTTTCAAGTATTGCTGGTGTGAGATTGATGAACTATTCAAATATGTTTTTCTTTGTGTCTAGCTCTATGTTCACACATACACAGAGGCCACTGGCAAATCCTCAAGTTGGCGGTACAAGACATGGCAACCCAACCATGTATAGAGCAGTTTCTGATTCAGTTTGTGGATTGAATACAATCACAGATAACAAGGTGCTAACCTTAACCAAATGCAAACAATTGAATAAAAAAAGTTAAGGATGTACATATAAAATGAAATGTAATTCAAATAAAATTAGATTATTAATATTTAAAAAAACAGTCTTATGCATGTACAAATAAAGTAATAAAATAAAACCAGTGCTCATTAGACTTTGGCCATACACGATTCGACTTGTTAGCTTTTGTCAGTGGCCCAATCAGTAGGCTGTTGAGTATTCAGAAAAAGTTTTTCAAAAAAGGGGGTTGACTTAAGTATTCCCAAAGTAAGGGAATTATAAATCACTCCCCAAAATAGTAAATAGAATTTTAATTTAGCTGTACTCATGCATGATAAGGTACATCTGAGATACAATACCAATGTCCAAAAGCGCCAAGAGAATTAAGGCCAAACATTTGAAGCCATTTTTTGTTACCTTACAAAATAATAATAATTTGTTTAAAATTTGAACAATGGAGCCCCCCCCCCCCCCCACACACACACATATGACTTTCACAGAAACATTCCAGCCCAGGAGAAGAAACAAAGTGTCTATTATTTATATTAAAAAAACAGCAACAAAAGGAAGGCATTTCAAAATTAGGAATGCATACTTCACAAAACTAAAGTTTAAATAGAGTTATTTTATTTGAAATGTTAGATCAAAAAATCATATTTTAAACGAACGAACCAAAATGGAGCAAATGGATGATTGAAATGAAATTTCTACTCCTGCCATGGTTCCTTTGTTGCTGACATTGACTTGATTCTTGGAAAGAATTATGTTTTGTCCTTTGGCCTATGAAGTATAAGATCCAGTAACCTATCACCACTGTATCCTTTCAAAATTTTCTCTGGAGCTGTGAGAAATGTAACAAGCCGTGGAAGATGGTGGTTCTGATCTCGGTGGGGCTGTAAATCCATTCTCCCCTCACCCTCAAAATAGGTTCCTCACCTTTGGTAGCTCCTTTAGAATTCTTGCTGGTTGTGACTAAACCCAGAATGGATTCACGGCTCCACCAGAATCAGAGCCACCAGCCTCCAATGGTTACAAATGATCATCTAATCACAATTATTCCGGAACAGTGCAGAGGATTTCAATGAAACTACCTTTGCATATATGGTTTGAAGTTTTGCAAGTCTAGCTGTTTTGCTTAAGCACATTGATGTGTTGGTATTTGAAAAGCAGTACACAGTTTGTTTAAGTCTGTGTTTGGACTAAGCTTTCCTGCATACACAGTAATTATTCTTCAAGCAGAAAGATTCAAAATGTTTTAGCAACATGCAAATGTTTGAATCCCAGTGTATACATTAACAGAAAGACACTTAATTTTCAGAACTTCCCCAGCTGCATTTATCCTTTGGTACACAACAGATGTCTTTAGGCAATTTATAATCCACATGGCCCTAAAAATGTTATCCGTGGTACTTTGAATATTTGTCAGGAGCTTGGAATTTTGGTGGGATAATATGTTGTTTATTTCTGTGTGCAATAAACAGAAGAATGCAAGAAATGTAGAGCAATTTCATAGAACAATTAAAATAGAATCAAATCCACCTTTCATGGAAGTGATCTCTGACATCAGGTCTATTATGTCAACATTTAGTATTGTCCCATAACCAAACAGTACTCTGTGTTTCTACTCCAGTTCGCACAATCAAATTAAGCTTGTTTTAATAGATGGTGCATACTAGTGTGTGCCAGCCACCATTTCCCTAATTACCCAGCCAGTGTGGCTTGCTGTGTTATCTGAGTCCAGATGGCATGGCTTGTTTGAGGGGGAAACAAACTTCAAATAACCCATGGGCTGTTGATGGGCACCTTCAAGGCCTCTACCTGTTCTCCCTTCTTATGGTTTCTTGTCTTTGAAGGACAGTCCTTCAAACAGAATATATTTTCAAATAGAGAACTGTCCTCTGTAAAGTAGGCCACATGGCCACCCTAAATATGTCTAACCTTTTCTTCTTGCAATACTGGAAAGGCCTCCCTGGGGCTGTTATTAGCCATGGAGGAGAATATTTGTGATTAGCCACAGGAGGTGGTGTGTGTGTGTGTGTGTGTGGTGTGTGATTTAGCAGTGTCCAATTGAGCACCAGATCAATCCTGTAGAATTATAGAGCTGGAAGAGACCTCTAAGGCAATGCAGTCCAATCCATTGCCAATCCAAGACGTCCATACAACAGTATCTTCAACAGGTGGCCATCCAGCCTCTGCTTTAAAAAAATCCCCTAAGGATGGACAGTCTACCAACTTCTGTTCCACTGTGAAGCGGTTGTCTTATCCGGACGTGGTATACTTCTTTTTAACCTAGCTTTTTAAATTGTTGTTCTGGTTTTTTAAGGTTGTCTTAATGTCTTACTATGTTTTTATTTGATTGTGGTTTTTATTTTCAGACCTTTTTGTAAACCACCTTCGTTGGGCCTCAGAAGGTATAGAAATATAGGAGGCATAGGAATACACAAATAAATAACCATAATTATAGCAGTCTTTTTTAGCTGCCACATTGCACTGCTGACTCATGTTTAACACATAATCCACTAAAGCCTCTTGATCCTTTTCACATGTTGTCAAGTCAGGTATCACACAACCCATCCTATATTTGTGCAACTGATTATTTTTTTCCTACCTAATTCAAGATCTTTACTTTCATTTCTGTTGAAATTCATGTGGTTAGTTTTCGCCCATTTCTGCATCCTGTCAAGATCATATTGAAACCTGTTTCTGTCTTCCTAGTTGTTGAGCCAGCCAGACCAGTTTGGTGACATCTGCAGGTTTGAAGTGTGTCCTTTCTATTCCTTCATCCAACTCATGTGTAAAGATGTGGCACCAAGGACAGAACTCTGTGACACTTGTCCCTTCTCTCGTCACAAGTTGACAAGCAGCCACTGATGAGCACTCTTTGGGCTCAGTCCAAATCTACCCAACCATGGCATCTTCTAGCCCACATTTTACCACCTTGCTAGTAAGACCTTTTCAAAAGTGCACCACTTTAGTTTCTCCCATAAAGCTATTTGCCCTACAGAAAAAAGATAAAATAACAAATAAACTGCCGTGCATCTGGGATAAAATACATCTATTCCCCACCCTTCCTGTCATAATGATGGGATTTTATGTAGCATGTTGACAGGTCAGGCTGTAAGTATTTAAGATTTCTTCTTCCTGTAGCTTCTAGGTTATCCCAGGATAAGGCTTACCAACATGGCAGGGTCAAAGTAACCCTGACAATAGGCAAAGAATAACTCAGACAAGATTTCTATTATAAATAGATAAGTTTGTCATAGTCCTTACAACCCTGCTTTTCCAGACATGCTTCACTCCTCAACCAGACTAATTTCTGGTGCTGTCATTTATAGATTTGGTACTGTTGGCCAAAAACAGCGGCAGGTTTATTTTCAAAGAAATATTTGTGCCTTGGGAGGCAGGAAGAGTCTATTTAGGATTAAACAGAATCTCAGCTTTCCCATTTCATCAAGCCAATTCCTTCCCAGAATGTTTCAAGAGTAAATAAAAAATTCCCCTGCCCTTGTTAAGACTCAGTTCTGATTTCTTTCTCCTTGTAAAACTAGCTGGGACTTTTGCAATAGCAGAGATTTCCTTGTATGCCTGAGGTCCCAAGTTTCATCACCTGCATCTCTAAACTAGGGCTGGGAAAGAGACTTGTCTAAAATGGCAGTGTAGAATAACCATCCCCAACCTGGTGCCTTTCAGATGTGTTGGACTGCAGATCCCATAATTCCCAGTCAGCATGGCCTATGGCGTTGCCACACTTTCTCTCTATAAAGCAACTCTGCTGTAAGACACTCCAGTCTTCCCAACAGTCCTCAGATTCGAGGTCAATATTTTGGACATTGAAATTATCTGGCTCTTAAAGATCTTATAACTACTAAGCAATTTTCTTCCTATGTGGAGAATCCTCATTTTTCAGCTATGAAAAAGAGATGGGGAAAGTTGTGTGTTGTCATGTGTCCAAGCACTTCTGCTGCAGTGCAAGACAATAAAGTAATCCACAAAACTTTATTCAGCAAATAAACATCTCTTCACATCTGAAGAGCTAGGAACTTTCCTTTAGGCTAAAACTTGGCTAACTAAGCGAGACAATTGTGTTTTCAACAAAAGATAAGGTTTTTTCCCTGAGTCCCTTAATTTCAGGAAGGATTCCTCTGAAGAAGCCTTTGGCGAGAAGCTAGCCAAGCTGATTGCCTCTTGCCTTCTTTTAGCTCTGTCCATTTGAATCTGCAGCAGACTCTGGGATCAGTCAACTCTGAAGTCCCTTCCCCCTCTGAGGATTGCTGAGTTCCCACAGACTCTGAGTTGTTAGTGTTTTCATTGATAAAGTCCAGTGAAGTTTCATCCCTGGTTCCTAAAGAGCCTTGGAGAATCTCATCCCCCACTTCCTGTGTAAACTGGTATATTTCTAGTCCTGTTTCTTCTGGTTCAGAATCTGATTCCGATTGATAGCCTGAAACTCCTTCCCCCACACTAAGGGTAACAGGCCTGATCATGACATGTATATGTAATGTAATTAACATATTTGTTGAACAGGATAAAGATCCTACCCCTCACATCCAGTCTAATTTCACAGGAAACCTAGAGTGGAAAAGCAGGATCAATCTATGGTTGTTATTAGGGATGTGAATCGTATCGTTTCCGATACATGATCCAGCGATGATACAGGGGATATCGGACATCAAATAGCCGATAATGACAGCAAATGGAAGAGCTCCAATATCAAACTATCTGATATTTTTCGATCCGATATTATCAGAAAATATTGGAAAATCATTTGTTTTTCCACCATAGGCTTGCATTGTACACAAGACAAGCCTGGAACTGCTTATTTTTAAACGTACGTACATGAAACTTCACCACAGTGAACAGGCATTGAAGGGAAGCATGCTCCCTTCCAAAATCCCAGAAAAAACGGGTCAAGTGTTTACTCGTAAGGAGGTTGGGAACATTTCTAAAGACAAGCCTCTAGGCTGTAACAGTTTTTTTTTAAAAAAAGTTCCATAACGGAGGGCGGGAAAGGGTGTTGTGTGTGTGATTGGCAGCTTCATTCACCAATCGTGCTGTTCAAGGATTCAAGCAGGCTCCAGTCGCAATGGTGGAGGAGGGCTGAGGATAACCCACCATAAAACCCCCACCTTTGCATTTTGACTCTCTGTGAGGAGGAGGAGTTTGAGAAGGAAGGGTGGTTTTGGTCGGAGCTTTGTGAGATTGCATTTCGGTGGAGATTGTTTATTGGTGATTCTTTTTTCTATTTCCCTTCCCCCTCTCTTTTGGCTTATCGTTTCTGCTAGTTGTTGTAAGACTGTTTGTTTGTTTGTTTGCTAGTGTCTTCAAAAATATCTGTGAGTGAGTACATGTGTTTGGAGCTTTGTCCTCTCTCTCTCTCTCTCTCTCTCTCTCTCTCTCTGTCTCATTTACATTCTGCTACTTGTTATAAAAGTAGCAGAAAGCCCATCTGTGAGATCCCCATCTGTAATGGAGGCATCTTGAAAAATGACCACATTATAGCCACCATAAAAAGTGTGTTTTGAAAGCTTACACTAGACTAGCAACACTCAATCTGCACTGTGAGCAAGTTTCAAACCTCTAACTTTTGAAATAAAGAAGTTATAGGCATTTATGTCTCAAAAAGCAACTATATTGTACAAAATAGGGTTCCGATATCGGAATCGGGACTTCCGATATTTCTCATATATCAGATCCGATACGATACTTGGGCCCTCCGATTCCGATATTTCTGGTCATGCACATCCCTGGTTGTGGTGTTGTAAATATATGTTAGCAGGCAGGTTAATGGAGGCTATATGGAATAGAGTCAAAATGATTCATAAGTAAAAGCCTATTATTCAGCTTCCATGACAAATATTTGGATTTGAACCTGTGCTGAGCCTTGCTCTACATAAACTGACATTAAATGATTTGCCTGGCTCACATTTATGTAACAGCCATCACAAATGGGCTTTCATATTATATAGGAAGTCAGCTTTAACTACAAACTAAATTGCAGCTGATAGTCCGGAAGCTCCTGCTGCACCTGAAATTTAATTTGCACCCAATCAGAAGCATAGGAAGGAGGGACACCACAGTCCCTGGTGCAGTGCTGGCTCCAGGTTTTTAAGGGTTCTTGGACAAGGCACCCCCAACAGGGCCCTTCAAACAGAGAATCTACCTTCCCACCACAATTTTTCTCCAGCTGCTAGTGCTCCTTAACCCCTTTCCTATCATTGCTCCCACTTTTTGTTGGGGAGCAAGTAGCCAGTGCTTCTCCTTCTCACCACCACTGTTGTCCAGGCCAGAGTGATGAAGCGGTTCTCCCAGCCACTGTTGTCGGTGGAGCCTTGCTGGAGTGTGGGCAGGTGCCCAACCATGCCTACCTTTGATATTGGCCCTGCCCATATGGGATGTGCTCTTGTGCATAGATGCTGTTTCCTACAGTTACGATGCAGACAATGGTGAGAATCTGTAAGTTAAGCATGGCCACACTTAAACAGGGATTAAAAAGTGTGTTTTCCAGCTCAATGTACTTGAGTTCACTGGCTTGCACTGGAGAAGCTGCAGGGTGATAAGTAGACTCTGTTGTGCAGACAAAGGCAAAAGTCCAGCTTCCTAATATTTATACTACCTGCCAATGGTTGAAGCCAATGCTGTGCACTCTCCCTCCCTTCTGCACCTAAAGAGGGCTTTGAAGTTCAGTATCAGTGTCAAACTCCAAGGGTACCTCTAGACGGACACTTTCCGTCGAGACAGCTTTGCACTGGCGGCAGTTGGGTTACATGATGCTGCTGCCAGTGCGAAGCCATCTAGGGGAAAAAGGGCTTTACTCCACACTAAAAAAGTCAGGCATTTACCCTGACTTTTTTAGATCGGAGCGGGCTGGCCAGGGGCGGGGGTGGAGCAGCAAGCCATAAGCTCGCTGCACCGCCTCCACAGTCCTTCCCCCCACCACATTTTTAAAAAACCACCCCCCTCACTTACTTTAGAGTAGGGGAGCCGATGCTCCCTGCTGCCCCTCCAGGTGCTGCTGGGCAGCCACACGCGCTGCGGCGCCAGGATAAGCTGCCTTGGCGCTCTCCGGTGTAGAAAACCGGAAGGAGTGTCATTGCTTGCCACGCTGGAAGGTGCTGCTGCTGCGTGGCACTCCCGACACCATGAAGAGGCAGCCCAAGAGTGTCTTTAGATGAGTGTTTTATAGGATGCTTGTGACTGGCCACTCACGGATCATCGTGGGTCATTTTGATGACACAGAGATCCTCCTGTGCATCTCCCACTCCTGTTGTTTTTCCTGCTACAAAATAAGACCTGGAAAATTTGATTCTTTTTGGCTATAACAATAATTGGCGCTATTTCCTGCCATGTGCAGGAGAGGTTGCACTCTAAAAACGCCCACGGAATGGGCCATGTGGTCACTGCTTGCTTCCTCTTTCCTCCCCATGTGATTCTGTCCATTCCTATTGTGGAAGAGAAGCAGGAAGCAAGGGCAATGGTAAAGAAATGTGATTCCCCTCCATCTGAAAACACTCCAAGGGTAGAATGAAGTGTTAATCCCACTTAGAGTAGGGGTTTAATTTAAATGAATGGGATTTAACTAACTTGAGTGACAAGCTGCAGTTTATCAAAACTCAGTTTTATCAGAACTATATTCCCTTTTTTCTGTTTAAAAAATTACTTTAACAGGGAGTTTTTATTGTGCTGTTCACTGCTCTGAAGAAATAAATAAAATAAATTTCATTTCAATGGGTCTACTCAAAGTAGGGTTGACATTGGATACTACTCCAAGGTTCAAGCCCTGACTCTCTGCCAAATAAAATATAATTCCTACTACTTTCCCAGAAGCAGAGGGAGACAGTAAGTATTGTGGGTATTCAAAATGGGATTTTCCTTTGTTATATCTTGTTCCTTGAAAAGATTCTGACTACTTACAAGTGGGACCTGCAACGAAGTGGAGTGCTTCTGTTCAAGGTTTCTGCCAGCCAGCCAGCCAACTATGATTTCTTCCAGGTCACTCCATTGCATTCCCCCTCCCCTCTTGTTTCTTTTCCATCTTCCCTGCAACACTCAGGATTCTGTACTCACAGAGCATGCTCCATCCTCATTGGACTGCATTGAGAGTTTCCCCCCACCTCTACATGTAAATACTTCGGTTCCCCCCACTCCCCAGGGATTTGTGTGTGTGTGTACTTTTCTGCAAATCTTAGAGTTGGCCCAAGCTTGCTAATACATCCCTCGTGTGTGTGGATGATGTTGTTTTGGCTATCATAAGGATCCACACTGGGAGAATGAGTTTGCTAGTACTATAGACACTGGACTGGGGAAGATTCTATAACATTTCCATGAAGAAAAATGAAGCTACTGGAAGGATATGATGATCTAACACTGTGGAATGAAAGAGTAAGGCATTTGATTGCTAGAGGTTTTGTGTTTAGATATAATGGGCACAACATATCATAAACATTGCTAGGATATCTCTTTTTCAGCAAGCAAGAGAGGTCTTTGAAGTACTAAGATCATAGTGCTCATCCTGCAGAGCTGATGTCTAAATTGATTTCTAAAAGACAAACTCTGGCAGAAATACAATCCATTTTTCTTTCTCCGACTGTATAGATAGGCACTGCAAGAATGTACGTTATGGAGGGAATAAATCTTAGCTAGGCATGCTTCTTACGTGGGCAGAAATTTACATTCCACCAGTTGACTTTTAGCAGTCTGTACTTTCAAAGCATCCTTATCATGATCCTGGAAGCCTACTTTTCTGAATCGGGTTATGCCTTAATGCTTAAATATCTGTAGTGCATGCAAAATTGAAGATCCCCACTACTTTACATTTTATGTAATATGTTTTCACTCTCATTTGGAAAACAAACGAACAATGACATCACAAAGTGACCCCTTTAGAAATGACTGTAGGTCATACATTGTCACCTGGGCCAGATCTACACCAAGCAGGATAGAACACTTTTAAAGCAGTTTAAAAACTGTATATGGAGTGTGTCCTGGCCCCCAACAGTTGTCAATATGGTTATTAATCATATTTATTTATTTATTTATTTATTACCCGCCTCTCCCTCTGGATCGAGACGGGGAACAACATTAAAAGCAAATGATATAATATAAATAAAACTGATTTAAAACATATAAAAATAAATACGTTATTAAAATATCAATAAAATTCTTAAAATTTGACTGGGTAGGCCTGCCGGAAGAGATCAGTATTTATAGCTTTCTTAAATTCTGGAAGACTGTTAAGTTGGCGGATCTCTTCCGGCAGGCCATTCCACATCCACTTTCCCTCACCGTTATATAGCAGTAGTGTAGATCCTGCCATGCTTCTTAACAACTCAAGCCTATACATTTCTTTTAGAATTCAGCACCATTGAGATGATTGAACTCAATGGGGCTCCTAGATAACCACGTACAGCAGGAGTGGGTAACCAACAGCCCTAGGGCCAAATCCTGGCCCTTGGGCTAATCTCATGTAGCTTTCAGACCAATTGTCCAAGCACTCTGCAAGTGATAGGCTTATTTGATTTGTATCCCTGTGGTTGTATGGTGTCTTACAACCATAGATACATAAAAAAAAATGATTAAAACAGTGATAAAACAAATACATTCAAAACACAATTAAGGTTAGATCCCTGGCAAGAATGACCTGTCTTCTCCCTGGTGGCCCTCTGGTCAGGAAGGGAGAGAAAAGGGGTGACCTACCCACTGTTGGCTTTGGTCCTGCCTACTGTTGGCTTTGGCCCTGTTCACCACCAAAATACATCTCCCATCATGCACACAGATTACCCATGAGGAAATGTGGCCCTCAACAGATAAAGCCTGCTCACTCCTGATGATAGGATTGCAGACTAATCTTATATTCACTTACCTGGAAGTAAGTCCCATTGAAATTAATGCAATATATGTCTGAGTATATAATTTACTCATAACATTAAATAATTGTTTCAGGGACAAAACATGAAGAAATAGCATAAGATGTATAATATACACCGCAAGACAATGTAATATGCTTTGTGCTTCTTTTATCAATGAAGGGCTTCTAAATACCTCTTTTCCAGAAAACTCTTCCCCTTCAATCCTCAATTCATTATGGTTTCTTTAAAATGACAGCCTTGTTTTCATTTTCTCATTCCCCCTTTTGATTTAGCCATTTTGGATACCTTAAGACCCATATTCATGGTCATAGTAAATACCAGTATTCAAGCATCTGGTTTTCAGATCCAATATGCTTGATGAAGTAAAGTTGTGGAGCATAATTTCTATTTTCAGTCACTCAGACTAAGCTTCCAAACCACTGACATGCAGTATAATGAGCAGAAAAATATAACTACCTCCCCCCCTCCTCTGTTAAATCACCAAGTTTACATGCTGGGATGAAACTCACTTAAATGAATGTGTGCAGCTGGATTTGGAGAACTAATTAGTGTATCCCATGCAAATTCATGATTTCTGTGTTTAACCCTTTCGTGTGTTTGGAGTAGTTTTATGTAACCTGTCACAAATCTAATACTCTGCTCACATCTGATTCTTACGCTATATTTCCATCTCTAATTATCCTGATCACATTATGGACCAGTCCAATCCATTTTACTTGGGCCCCTGTAAATGAGAGAAACAAACTGTGGGCATTTTAGCAGGTATCAATAAGCAGGAAACTACTCCATCAACTGAGATTGCAAAATAGTCTAGCTGTTAGATATCTTCGTGTCCTCGTTAGCATTGATCTTTTCATACCACTTAGTTCTTTCCACAGGCAGGAAAGTGATCATTAATTCAGTACTAAAAATCCAGTGCCAGGACTATTGTAGGAAAATAAGCACATAAGAAGAGCCCTACAGGAACAGACTAAAGGCCTATCAAGTCCAGCATTCTGTTCCCAGGGACGCCCACAAGAAGAACATGAGTGCAACAGCACCTTCACACTTATGTTCTTCAATGACTGCTATGAGGTAGCATATGGCTATCATGGCTAGTAGCCATTAGTAACTTGATCCTTCATGAATGTGCTCCTGCCTTTTAAATCCATCCAACACTACATCTTCTGGTAGCGAATTCCATACGCTATATGAAGAAGTACTTCCATTAGTCTGTCCTGAACCACCAATCAGTTTCATTGGATGATCCTGGGTTCTAGAATTATGAGCAGGAGAAAAACGCCCTCTATCTATTTTCTCCCTACCATGCATAATGTTGGATCATGTCTCCTTTACAGACCCCTTTTTTTTTAATGCCAAAAAGGCCTAAATGTTGTAACTTTTATCTTTATGGCTATACAAAAATGAGCTATTTTAGATGTTTAATTTGTTGAAAACAATTCAACATGCATGCTTCAAATGTAAAATGGCATAATGTAAAGCAGGAAGTGGAACCTATATTTCTGTCAGGAGCTGCATTCCCTTGGGGGTAATCTGTTAAGTGCTGCATGCTTGCAACAAGGATATTAAAGCTAGTGGTGGGTGGAGCCTCAGCCAAAAGTAGGCAGGGCTACACACTTCTCTTTCTTTTATTCTGCAATTCTTTTTCTCTCTCTTTCTGATACCCCTTTCTCCCTCTGTCTCTCCCTTCCTCTTCCCACTCAGCAGATAAGGGACAGATTTTTCTTGCTACAGGCCTGAAGTGATAGCTTGCAGAGGGCTTTTGAAATTAGGCTAAAGACCTGTTGTTGTTCACTCCTGCTGTAAGGCATCACATTTATATTGGAGATCTGAGCAGACTGTTTTTGAAATAGCAGACCTATTTGATGAATAGTTTGGGTTGTAGGGAATCCCTCCCTTGTCCTTTAGTGATTAAATATCCTTCTCTATGTTGTTTGGATGGAAACAGTAGTGTCTGCAACAGGGCCGTGCAGAGGGAGGGGCCAGTGGGGACAGTTGGCCTGGGGCCCACGATTTTGAGGGGGCACTCCGATGAGGAGGTCCCCCCAGCTTACGCTACTGCTTCCATAGTGTAAGCAGCCCAGCGAGAAGCGAGGAACCACCTTGCAGAAACAGTGCAGAAGCCATCTGTCATGAATACCACGGTCAGACTACAGGCTTCAGAGGGCCATGCCGCATGCGGGGCAGGGATATATGTGCCTTGAGGTGTTGTAGAACAGGTTTAATATGAAGGTGTTATGTAGAATGGACATGTTGGTGGCCACACCCCCTTTGGGCAGCCATGTTGTTCTCCTTTTTTGAAATGGGGAGGGCGCACATACTTCCCATCTGGCCTGGGCATATTACCAGCTCTGCACCGCCCTGGTCTGCAACACAGAGCAGACAGAATGTTTGCTCCATCATCCATTAGGGAAAGTTTTTTGAGTAATTATGGTAAGCTCCATCTGGTTCAGTTCTGAATTGACTTTTTTGAGCTTTCAAAGATAGTTTTTAAAAAAACCATCACCACCATGACCACCACCTCTGATCTTTCCAAATCTTTCCGAGAAAGCTCAGAAAAAGACAAATGAATGAAGTGCCTCCTTCTCTGCCAGTCCTTCATACTCATGCAAATAGCAATGGTACTTGAATCTTAAGAACGGCGAGGCTGTAACAAAAAAGCATCAAGAAAGACTTGCTAGAGTCAGGAGATACCTTTAGTAAAAAAAATAATGTTCCTAGGAATGCTCAGGAGCATAGACTCCTGCAAGGTAGCATGGGTTTTGTACTTTCCTTTGTCTCCTTCTTTAAATAGGCTTGCAGAGGAAATTACAATCCCATGCTCATTAGATGGAAATGCTGGTTCCTGTGCATATTCAATAGTGTCATAGGATAGACAGGTAACCCACTTTACAGAGGACAGTCCTCCATTTGGAGGTCTGTCAGAGGACAGTCATCTATTTGAAAGTATCCTCTAATTCAAAGGCTATTCAGTCCAGGTCATCTTTAAAGATAAAGAGCCAAAGGAAACCACAAGAAGCAGCAGCAGCAGCAGCAGCAGGGTCCTTGAAGTTGTCTATCTAAGGGCCGATCTACACAGTCCTTCGGAACGTTTTAAAAAGTATTTTAAAACATTCCAAATAGGTGCATTCTAAAACGTCTTAGGCCACATTACTGAGTACTCAGGTTACAGGAGAACAGTCTTCAGTCTTTAAAGCAGTGTGTGCAGTCACACGCTGTTCTGCCCTGTCTCTTTCTCTTTCGTTTTTTCAGTGAGTTTAGGGCAAGGCATTGTGGGGGTTGTAGTTCAGTCACCACTTCCTTCTTTGTTGCTCTGTCATACCCTAGCGAGTATAGGGCTAGGCATTGTGGGTGTTGTAGTTCATTTCCTCTTTCTTCCCCACCAATCAACTGCTAAGCATTTGGGCGCTGGTCAAGGAAGCACTGCCCCCAGGAATCACAAACGGTAAGGAAGGACACATTATTTTACTTAAAACAATTTATTAAAAGTGAAACCGTTGTATATAACTGAAGGGAGTTTTAAAAAACCTCAGATATACAACGTTATAGGGAGTGCGTCATGTGGCCCAAAGAGTTTTCATAACCCTTATAAAACGTCAAAAACCTCGTATGTAGATCAGCCCTAACTGTTATGCAATCGAGTTTCCCAGATTTGGGAAATCACAGGGGTCAGCACATCCGGATGAGCCTCACCCTGGGAAAAAAACTATCAACAGTTAGCACTATGGTGGAATGTATTATGCTTCTATTCAAATTATAGTAACTATCTCTAAGTTTGCTTCTGTACATATAAATAAGCATATGCAATTTTTGTGCAGCCCTGTATCCTCTTTTCTCCTCTCTTTTTGGCAATTCACGTCTTCTTTTTTTTTGCAATTGCCTAACTGCAATTGCCCTATTAATCAAGCCTCTCTTACCTGCAATGATCTGTTCCCAGCACCAGTTACCCCTTTCCCTTTTCCTAAGACAAGGAATAAGGCTTTTCATACTGGATGAGTTCATATGCTGAAATCCCCTAATGCTCAATTTGTGTCCATCACTTCTCTTGAGAACCTGGGACTTGCAAAATCATCCATCCACCAGTCTAAATTAACCTGACAAGCATAAGCCATCACTGAAACAATCTTCCATCCACAAGCCATGCAATAACTTGAGAAATTAAATAAATTCAGCAGAATATAAGCAAATCTCGATAATGTAAACCAGGATAGTAATACTATCCTCGACGCTGGCAGCTCACGTCTTTTTTCTTAAAACTAAACCACATGAAAAACTGAAACGTGACTAAATGCAAAAGAAGATGTTGCTGTGTCTTCTGACATTGTTGCAAAATCGCTAGAGTCCCACTCAATGCCACTAAACAGTTCCATGAATAGAGAATTTATGTCGCTCTTTCCCTTTGTTTTGCTTTCCTAACAGGTTTTGTTAGAAGAGCCTTGAGCTTGACAATATATTAAGTAGGTTTCATGTTAACACACACCCTGCATTGTATATGTTAGAACCTCTTAAGTCCTAATACATTTCAAAGAAGCTTTCAGGGACTGCATTCAGGGGTGAAAGGCAAAAGGGAGGAGCTATACTAAAAGTGACTGCAGGAGCTATACTATACTGCAGGAGCTATACTAAAGTGACCAGATACAAAAGAGGGCAGGGCTCCTGCAGATTTAACTGTTGTTATGAAGAGGGAAGTTCACCAGGTGCTGCATGCATACAAATGACACCTGCTGAAATTTCCTTTTCTATACTATTGTTAAAGATACAGGAGCCCTGCCTTCCTTTCCATATGGTTGCCCTATTCCAGTTGCTCCAGAATCTACTGTTGAAAGCACTGAAGTGCCAATTAAAATCGAGGCCTTCTAGTGAAACAAATCAAAGTATTTTTGTTTGAAGTGATCTGATTACAAACTGTATTCGGGGTATTAAATTGGTGAATAATGTTCATAAAGTAACAAATCTAGTTTTTCAAACTTAATTAATTTATTATATTTTTAAACTGCTAAATAACTAACATTCTCTGGGCAATGTACAAATTAACATCATAAAATATAAGACAACTATTAAACGTTGACAATAAAAGCAACATAAAACCAGCATATATTGGGCCTGTTCAGACAACACACTAAGCTATCGTTAGGTCTCTAACTCTTTTGCAGCAGATGGTTAGTGAGCCTGTTTAAACCATGCTTATGTAGCCACCATAACAATAATAACAACAACAACAACAACAACAACAATAATATATTTATTTATTTCTTACCTGCCTCTCCCTCAGGATCGATGTGGGGAACAACATCAATACAAATTACATAAAACACATAAAACTAATTAAAAACATATAAAATTAATACATTATTAAAATGCCAATAAAACTCTTAAAATTTGACTGGGTAGGCCTGCCAGAAGAGATGGCTTTCTTAAAGTCAAAGAGACTATTAAGTTGACGAATCTCTTCCGGCAGGCCGTTCCACAGACTGGGAACAGCAGAAAAGAAGGTCCTCCGGGTAACAATTGTCAGCCTGGTTTTGGCTGGCTTTAGCAAATTTTTCCCAGAGGACCTGAGCGTGCGGGGCAGATTGTAAGGGAGAAGGAGATCCCGCAGGTAACCTGGACCCAAACCATGTAGGGCTTTAAAGGTAATAACCAACACTTTGTACTTTGCCCGGAAACTAATTGGCAGCTGGTGGAGTGATTTTAAAGCTGGTGTAATGTGGTCACCCCTAGGTGTACCAGTGACCAACCTGGCTGCCATATTTTGAACTAGTTGAAGTTTCCGGACTAGGCACAGAAGTAGCCCTATGTACAGCACGTTGCAGAAGTAGAGCCTCGAAGTTACCAGCGCATGCACTACCATATTTAGGTCTTCCAACTCTAGGAAGGGGCGCAGCTGGCGTATCAGTCGAAGCTCATAGTAGGCACTCCTGGCTGTCACATCTATCTGAGCTGCATTTGGAGCGACAGATCCAGGAGCACCCCAAAGCTGCAAACACAGCCTTTCAGGGGGAGTGTAACCCCATCCAGAACTGGTTGGCACACCTCCAAACCCAGATTGGGGTCTTTGACAGTAAGCACCTCCATCTTGTCTCGATTTAGCTTCAGTTTGTTTTTCCTCATCCAGCCCATTACCACTTCCAAGCATTCATTCAGAGGAGACACACTATCCTTAGCTAATACTGTTGTCAAAGGCATAGAGAAATAAATTTGGGTGTCATCATTGTATTGATAGCACCCCGCCCCATGCCTCCAGATGATCTCTCCCAGTGGCTTCATGTAGATGTTAAACAGCATTGGGCATAGGATGGCGCCTTGTGGTACGCCATACAACAGCTCCTTCTTGAGGAGCAACTATCCCCAAGCATCACCATCTGGAACCTGCCCGAGCGGTAGGACACACTCCCCCTGTCAATACTCAAGTGTAGATCATCCACTTAGGCAACCATAGCGGTCTCAGCTCCATATCCTGCCCTGAAGCCGGTTTGAAATGGGTCTAGAAAATCTGTATCATCCAAAACTGCTTGGAGTTGGAAGGCAACTGCCTTCTCGATCACCTTGCCCAGAAACGGAAGAGTTGATACTGGTCTATAGTTATTAAGATCCAGAGGGTCCAGGTAGGGCGTTTTTTAGAAGTGGCCGTTACCACCGCTTCTTTTAAACATGATGGAAATCTCCCCTCCCTGAGAGATGTATTAATGATATGTTGTAATTGTAGTCTAATTGCATCTCCTCCCTGGACTACCAGCCAAGAAGGGCAGGGATCGAGAGGGCAAATTGTCCTCACTCGTCCAAGCAGCTCGTCTATGTCCTCGATACTCACGAACTGAAACTGATCCAGTGTAATTCTACTCACAGAGTTGCTGGACACTCCATTGTCAGCCTCTGCTATAGTCATCTAAGTTGACTCTTATCCGAGAGTTTTTATCTGCGAAATGATCATTAAAGGCATCACAGCAAACTACCAAGGGCTCTAAGATCAGGTTCAGGGGGGAAGGTGCCTGGGTTAGACCCCTCACCACCCTGAACAGTTCTGCTGGATGTGAATTCGCAAACGCAATGCATGCAGAAAAGAAAACTTTCTTCGCTGCATGTATTGCCACCCCATAGGAACAGAGATGGTTAGGAATGGTTCATATGACATGTTGAGTCATGGTTCACATGACTTGCTAAGCCAATTTAGCTCAAAATGCTTAACCACCATGGCTTAGTGTGTCTTCTGAACAGGATCAATAAGATACAAAGTAGAAACAGCAGCAGGGATAAACAGTTGAAAGATCTAAAAGCACTAAAAACAACTCCTAAAATACCAAGGAAAATAGAAAAGCCTCCACCAGGCACTGAAAAGGCCATAATGCATACACCAGGTGAGCATTTCTATGGATGGCATTCCATCCTTGAGAAAGCCCTCTCTCTTGTAACCATATACCTCACCTTGGCTGCCTCTACAAGAGAGGTTTAAAGCTCTTTCAAGGTGCTTAAATTTTTTTACCTCTACAAGAATGGAGCGCAAATCGGGCGTAGAGGTGCGTTATCTCTCTGATTATGCGCATTATCGAATGCGCGTTAAATAGCGAGTTTTATTTTGCTCCGGCCGTTGAAGCGCATTTTGCCTACGTGAACAAGCGCTTATGCGCATTAACTACTTGAAAAGTGCATTTTGGTCATCCGTTAATGCACTTCATCGCCTCTCGCCGCCTCTTGTGCAGAGGGATTAGGTGTAAATGCGCTTCTGTGATTATGCGCATAATCGCCTAACCAGGCGCACAAGCGAATCCTTGTAGAGGGGACCCTTATTTGTTATGGACACCTGGAGAAGGGCCTTAGAGAATGACCTTATAGGGTCCTGGTAAGTAAAGATAAGAGATGCTCCTTCAGGTAACCAGGCTCCAAGCCATTTAGGGTTTGAAAGCTGAAAACCAGCACTTTAAATTGTGCCTGGAAATGGACTGCCAATGTAGATAGCTAAGTACTAGCATAATATGATCATGTCACCTGGTTCTCATTAACAATCTATCTGTCCTGTTTTGGCCTAGGTGAAATTCTGGACCATTTTTGAAAGCAGCCTCGCATATACTGCGCTGTAATAATCCAAAGATGATTACATTATTGAGAAGCATCAGGCCGAATCTCTTCTAAAAATCCTACATCAATGATGGACAGACTTCCAAGATGCACCAACCAAATCCTGTTGCGAAAGACATACACTTAAAGTTAAAGAATTCCGAGCCAAGGCATTTGTTTTGAGTAGCAGAACAGAAGGCAGATCACATTCCCTCCACAGACAAAAACCACTCTTTGGCTGCCTCTACAAGAGAGGTTTAATGCTCTTTCAAGGCGCTTTAAAAAATTTACCTCTACAAGAACGGAGCACAAATCGGGCGTAGAGGCGCGTTATCTCTCCGATTATGCGCATTATCGAATGCGCGTTAAACAGCGAGTTTTATTTTGCTCCAGCCGTTAAAGCGCATTTTGCCTATGTGAACAAGCGCTTATGCGCATTAACTACTTGTAAAGCGCATTTTGGTCATCCGTTAATGCGCTTCGCCGCCTCTCGCCACCTCTCGTGCAGAGGTAATAGGCGTAAATGCACTTCAGCGATTATGCGCATAATCGCCTAACCAGGCGCAAAAGCAAATCCTTGTAGAGGGGACCTTTGCTTCCCCAGGCTTTCTTCATTTCAGTTTAGGGCAGTGATGCCTGGGAGATGGGGTGGGGATGTCATTTTGTTGCTGCAAGTGTTTAATAATTTTGGTTCAAAAATCCTAGCCAATCTACTGCAAATTACTCACAGATCTACGAGATCTGCACATTCCTGGCCTATACGAAGGGAACCTTGCCATCCTGAATTATACGTGCACTGGATGGTAAAAAACAATGATATTGTGACTTGAATGTCAGAATGTTGAATTATATCTATTTGAAAAGAGTGAACTTGGATGGATCCCCATGAAAGGATGGAATATATTCTCTCTGTCCATGGCTTACCCTCTTTGGTTTGCATCCATTGCAACGAGAGCATAAAGAATGATGTGCATTGCTATAGCAGTATATTTAGTGGGTGATGGAACGTCTAGAGCTATTGGCAGGACTTTCCTTTGCTATTTATCAGAAGGCTAATTTGATCAATCATGCGGGAGCCGGGAGCCTGGGGCTCCTCCAGAGGATTTCAAACATGCTGCTTTGGCACAAAAGAGATGGTAAATCTACAGTCAGTGATCAAGCTGATGCTACAAGATACAGGTATATTGATAAATAGGCAGTTGTGTTCTTGCTTTATCTCTGCAATCTCTCTCCCTCTCCCCACTTCGCTCTCTCTGGGTCTTTTCAGGATAAAGGTTAAGTAGTAGGAAGTCAACAACTAAGATGGAAGTAGGTAAAAACACTAAGGGCAGAAAGTATTATTCAGTGATGTAATGGGATACCAAAATCCCACCTCTTCCCCTTTTTTTTGGCAAGGGCACTCATTGATCCTGCAGTTATCATTGTGTGTGTGTTATTAACAGTTTATTAGAGTGTTTTTTAATTTTTTTCCAATACATACAAACACTAAACCCTTCCGACCTCCTGCCCCATTTTCACCCCATTAAGTTTCTCCTTCCCTTCTTCAAATTGTACTGCATTTAAAAAGTAAAGTTTTAATGGCTACAAGTAAAATCATTAAGCAGAAAGTTGGACAAATGGATTATTACATAGAATTTTTTTTAAAAAATAACCAAAGGAAAAAAGGATTTTGTTTGTTTTTTGGCCTGTACAGGTTTTCCTGGGGTTCACATTACTCTGTACATAATTCAGCTTCTCCATATTAATTGGAATTTATTTTCTGTTAGTAATTTGGTGTACTAAACTTTTTCACGGGCAGTGAAGATCAATAGATCCTGAACCCTACTGCATGTATTTGGGATTTTATTTGCTTTCTAGTGTTGTAGGAATAACACACTTAGGGTGCAGTCCTTTATCTTTTTAGTGATGCTGGCTGGGGAATGCTGGGAGTTGTAGGACTTTTCTCTCTCTAAACACACATAGGATCACATTCTTAGCTGTTACTGTATCTTTACTAAGCCAAGCAGCATGTCCTCCTGCCCAGTGGTATACATTTGCCCAGAATATATCCCACTAAGTCATATGCATGTTTTACATTGTGATCCTAGTTTGGAGGACCTCAAGCCAGAAGGGCACCGTATCATATGGACTAGACTGTTACACCTCCCACACCTATCATTCTTTGAGCTGCCCAGTGTCCAATGTGCCCTGTATCAACCCTTTTTTCCAAATGAGCATCTCCTGATGCATAGGGCAGTTTATTAATGTAGCTATGTTTCTGGACTAACACATAACACGCCTTTCCACTAGTTAACATATTGATGGCTTTCTAAGGTCCCAGCCACCCACAAGAACTGGACAGTGAATGGAATAATTTTTAAAGGTTGGGTCACTCTTTAGTGTATTATATTCTCCTCTGATCTGTGCCGCACAGGCTATGTTCCTTTCCCTGGCAGCTACTAAATATCCATTTGGAAAGAGAATAGAGTTTTCAAGGCAATCTCATGTGCAGTAGCTGGTAAGCTTAAGTACACATAATTCAAGAGGCATTCCAAGATGGATTCAACTCGGTTAGGAAACTTACCTCAGCTATGACATTTTGTGACTCACCCAGAGAGGAAATAAGTCTGAGGTCAATGTACAATCCAAAAAGCTGCATTTGGTGATTACTGGCTTCAACCAGCATTTGAACCACGAATGTATATGTGGCAGCTTGTTCCACCCGAAATGTCATCTTCATCCAGAATACAAATAAGGTTTCCATTTAGGATGAATAGTTCATGCTTTAGAACCCAACACCACGTCATGAGGCTTTCGGTGAAAGCACACAGAGATATACTTATGATCCACAACTGGAAGTGAAATAGTGACAGATGACCATTCCTTTTCTTTTCTCCCTTTTTTATTATTAAATGAGTCACTTAGCCTCTTATCCCTTTGGCCAGATTGAAGCCAAAGAGCAATCTATATGAAGTGGAAGCCTGGGTCTCTGCTTCCACAGGGGCCAATTTCATGTTGCACCAGGGTGGAGTGGGATGGGGCAGAATGTCAGTGATTGGAAATAAGGATAGCCAGAGTAGGGCAAAGCCAATCACTGACAGCAGGCAGCTGTCAGTGATTGGCTTTGCCCTACTCCGGCTATCTTTATTTCCCCTTCAGCCAATCAGGAGCAGCTAGAAGGAGGTGATGCTCAGCTGAGCAGACTAGAAAGAAAATTCCTTTCCTCTGGCACATAGACTATAAGTAGTGGGGCCCCTTCCTACACACAGCCATGTTTTTTCTGGCCCATCCACTCACCTGCCTTCTTTTCATTCTTTTAGTACTGCAGTATTAAGCTACATGGATCCATCGTTAGCTGCTGGTTGATGGGCTGGGATGAAACAATCCCCTCCTGTAGATCTACTCACTGCTCTACCCTGTGGATTTTTAAAAAAGAAAATAGTTACAACTGTGGTGATGGGGCACCAGGCAAGATATTTAGTTGATAAGGGAGTGAGAATGAAATAATCCCTATGCCCTCATACAAGCATAGGGACCCTTAGGGTTATACAGCATGTGCCCAGCCAACTCAAGGGCCTGACAACAATTGCCACACCTCTGGATGGCTGTCATGCCCCTGAACCCAGGGCTCACAGTACAACTGAAGGCATGTGTGCGAACTAGGTAGCAACCTGGGCAAGCAAATTCTGAGGGCACCAAACATTCCCCTAAAGATGTTAGACCACTGGCTGCACCTCCTTGCTTCTCTGGGAAGACCTCCTAGTTACAGCAGAAAAGTGACTAGTGCAGCTCTCAACTGCTTTGTTTCAAATGGTCCTTTCTTAAAGTGAGCAAGGTATTCTGGCCTTGAAGATTGCCTCTCCTACACTTAAGTTTTCAGTTGCAAGAGAAGCTACGCAGCTTCCTGGAATGGACATTAGGTGTTACTAGTAAAGGATGCTATGCTAGGAAATATTTTCCCTCCAATAGGCTAGTATATTCTATTAGGATATCCTGAAGCTAAAACTTCCATACTTGGTTTTATTTTTCTACAGGCACTACCAAGACAGGTTCCAGGTTTAGATGTCACAACAACCCAGGTATTTATTAAACCCTGGGTTGTTGTGAATGAAGTGGAAATGAGTGAGCAAGCAAGCAAGTGTGCTGGCCACGGAATGGGCAGGACCTCTCCTTTCTTTCCCTCATCTCCCCTACTCTTGCTGGCACTATCTCCTTGCACAAAAGTTGTCTGAATGTACAGTGAATTTTCAGGTTAAAAAATCCTATTAGATTCACTATATTATGAAACTGTCAGCCAAAGTATTCTAAATCTTCATAATATCCCCAATTTCCAGGGATCTCTGCACAGTCAATTTTGACAAAATGTTTTTATTTTTCTCATGCAATATTAATAAGTAGATATAATGAATTAAAATGTAAATGTTTTGTTTGCTTCATGAAACTTTTGATAGCTTAAAAAAAGCTTCAGAATATTTGGGGCACCTGCATGTCTTTGAAGAAGTGTCAGTGAAATGGGTTCAGTTTTGAAAACTACTTTAAAAAAATCAGGTTATTATAAATGTAAGATTGATAGAATAATAAAACGCACACATATAAGATGAAATGTAGGGCAGAAAGATAATTTTTCTCAGGCTGTGAGTTATTCCAATTAGAGAGAGTTAATAAGCAATTTTCTAAGGCAAAGTTGAAATGCTTTCCCCGAGTTCAATGCAGTTTTGTTAGAAGAATAGGCTCTTATTATGTGTACCTTAAATACAAACCTTGACAGCACGTCAATCTCCACTAATGAACCACGTGAATGTTGATCAAAGTACAGTAGCTTAGCAGAGACTGTGAAAGATGAGGCGCAACCCAATTAATTTCCTAGGTGGAAGAGATGAAAAAAATTGTCACAACTGATTTTTTTACATTTGATCAGTTGAAATGATTAGTAACTTAGATGTTGCATGCTTCAGTAGGAACTTAAAATACTCCTTTTTGAATAATGTCTAAAAATAAATGGGATAATGGTAAAGGGGATAGGACTGGGTGATTCAGCCTCACTTTTAAAGGCCAGATCACACTTGTTTTCTTTCTTTCTTTCTTTCTTTCTTTCTTTTTAAAAAAGATCTGTATTATTAATGTTCAATGGATTGGTAGCATTGGTAACAGCTAAGAATGGATGGTTGACTGTACATATGTTGGTTTCAGGCTGGAGTCTGACAGAAAAAAAATGGAATAAACAAAACATACCATCTCTAAGAGGATGGGAAAATATGATTTAGCATACAGTGTTAATGCATTAGATCTCACATCATAAAATATATGTGAGAGGGTCAAGCTACAGAAAAATATTCTTCAGATCAGGGTTGGAAATGTGGTGCCCATGATGCCCACCAAGGTAGGCTGACCATATGAAAAGGAGGACAGGGCTCCTGTAACTTTAACAGTTGTAGAGAAAAGGGAATTTCAGCCAGTGTCATTTGTATGCAATTAGCTCCTGATGAAATTTCATTTTCAACACAACAGTTAAAGTTGCAGGCACTATACTAGAGTGACCATATACAAAAGAAGGCAGGGCCCTTGCAACTTTAACTCTTGTGCTGAAGAGGGAATTTCACAAGGAACTAATTGCATATAAATTACACTGGCTGAAATTACCTCTTCTCTACAACTGTTAAAGTTACATGAGCCCTGTCCTCCTTTTCATATGGTCAGCCTACGCCAAGGTGCCCCACACATTTTCTTACTGGCAGCTAGGATTCCTGTGAAAGAGGTTTCTGTTAGTGCTAAACCCTGTGGGTTCAAAAAAAGTTGTTTAGTGTGTTGGAACTTAGATCCCACCTCTTTCTTTTACTCATTCTTTCGGCCAGGTTACTTGTCCTATCCCACATCTCCCATTGTAGCCATTTTATAGTAGTGCCCAGGCTAGTTTCTCAAATTGTCAAATGTGCCCACATCCCTAAAAGGCTGCCTACCCCTGTTTTAGATCAATGGGACAAATTTATTCAGTACTGAAGACAAAAGAATAATTATTGGATTATAGGGAGTGATTGATTAGAAGTTGTTACTAATTGCTTGTATCAAGATTTTCCCATTTTGGGAATTGTATCTGATTTTTTTTGTTAAATGATATTCTTACTAATATAGATTGATAGATATAGATATATATTTAAAAAGAAAAAATGAATTAAATTTGAAAAAAAAAATTCATCAGAGGCTGATAATATTCTTTAAAACTTTACATATTCAGATTGTACTACTCTTATTTATGTCAATTCTCCCATTAAAATAAATAGATATTTCATTACATATATAAACAGGCTCAAGTGTTTCCAAGCTTATGTAGATAAATATAAGGTGGACCAGGCAATCTCAGATTCAGCCAGAAGCAAATCACATTGAAGTCAGTGGCAATCTTCACAACCAACACAAATAACATAATTACTGTCATTATACCAAGGGTTGACTGGATCATATATTCCAATTTGTTCATTTAAAAGCCTGCCTGAGATGGTCAAAACTGAATGCATATGGACAAAAACATTGTATGAACTGGTCAAATGTGACTAGTAGTATTCCAACTGTAGGAAAATATTGGATACAATTGAAAACAATATTTAATACATAACAGTTCGGTTCAGTAAGACTGCTCTCTATTCTGGAGCCACACATTTTTGTTGGTATACCTCTATGAAGTTAGGTCACACTTTGTGTTCTGTGTACTGCATATCCATTGGTATACCACATCTTAACCAGCATTGTACTGGCATAGCAAGCCCTATGGTCAGATTTTCATCAATTTGCACTGTTGGCTCCATTGATTCAATGAGATGAAGCACAGGTGCTAGGTTCATTTTTTCCATGAAAGTGCCTTACTGGAAGTGCAGACAGCTCCTCTATAAATGTGGATTAGAGCCAGATTTAGGTGCATGTATATCTCTAGATGCCAGATTTGTGTTTGAATGCTTCCAGATGGTATGACATTTTCTACTGGGCAGTCCTCTATTTAAGGCTTGCTGGATGGACATCTACAATGCAAACTGCCATTTGTTATTGGAATAATAAAGCGTCAGCTTATGTGAATGTATACATATATTAAGGATAGGTTTATTGTAGCTTGTATCTTACACATCTTGTATAGTGTGTGTGTGTGAGAGAGTGAGTGTGTTTGTTTGTATGAATGAGAGAGGGGAGGAATATAAACCAAGGAATGTAGATAGCCAGTAGCTTTTCTCACCTGCGAGCCTCTAAACTTTCTTCTGCCTCGGAAAAGCATTATCCATTGGAAATGGAAATATAACATAAACCTGATCATCTTGAATTAGGGGATGTGTAATGTATACTTACTCCAAAGGTACTAGTGGCAACAAATTACATGGTGATCCCTGTGGCACTTTTCTCTCAAGTTTTCTCATCAATTAATTGGAAACAGCAGGTGGTCCCCATCACATAGGGTACAGTACAGCAGCCCTGAAACTAAGCATAACTGCTCGCTTTGATCTAGTCAAAGATGGTAATATAGTATTATGTATATACAGCTATGTTAAATGCTGGGTAGACCACATCTATACTTTACTAATGGGAGGTCCATATTTCAATTTAGCTCTATTTTTCTTCTGTGTTTCCATGGAAAACATGAATTAACTTTGTAGAATTCAGAGGCATTAAATAATTGATTGGCACCAAAAAGAGGATAAAATGACAGTGATAATTTAATGTGTATATCTAAATTTAAATATGTAACTTTTAAGATTTGTGAATCTTCATCCTTTTGCTCATGTCCTTTGAAACAATTCAACATGTATACACATAACTTTGGTTTATTGAATCAGTAAGCCTGAGCCAAAATTACTCGCTGCATTTGGAGGTTCATTTCATCAAAAAGCATCCCTCTTCTGATGATGATGTTTTGGTGCAGGCTGTGAAAAATTGCCCATTCATTTAAATGTCTTCTCTTGCTGTATCTCTCACCTGTTCAGATGGCATGCTAAGCCATGGTGCTTAAACATTTTGAGCTAAACATTATGGCTTAGCGTGTCATGTGAATCATTCTTTACCATGGTGTCTATATAACCACAGTTTAAATACTCTCACTAACCATTTGCTGAAAAAAGGCTAATGGCCTAACCATGGCTTAGCATGTTGTCTGAACAGGGTCATTATAACCAAATCTGGCTATTGTGGTGTTATATTGTCACTCTTTCACTACATGATCCCAGTTAGCTGGACATCCCATTTAACTGAACTGGAGGAACTGCCTTCACTTTAAATGATATCATCATGTAGGCAAATCAAATTGGCTATATCAGCTGTCCCCTACCTGGTGCCTTCCAGATGTTTTGGTCTACAACTCTCATCATCCTTGACCTTTGACCTTGTTGACTGGGTTGATGGGAGTTGTAGTCCAGCATATCTGGAGAGTACCAAATTGAGGAATGATAGCCTATAACATAGGAACACAGGCAGTGGGAATGTATTGAGTCAGATCAATGGTCCATGTAATTCACCATTGGCCATACCAATTAGCAGCAGCTCTCCAGGATTTCACACAGAATCCTTTCTCAGCCCTACCTGGAGATGCTGGGGATTGAACTTAGAACCTTATGCATGTAAAACAAGTGCTCTATCACACTGAGCTGAAGCTCTTCCACACAGCGTCCTATTCACTACATGTTATCTCTTTGGCAGAGATTGCTATTTTGTCTAATCCAAGTTGGAGAAAGAAATAATAAGTAGAAAGAAAAAATGGCGATGGAATAGCAAGAGATAGATGAAGTAGTGACAGCAAGCAGAATGGAAAAATGATGAACATGGGCCAGATCTATACTGAGCAGGATATAGCACTATGAAAGTGGTATGAAAGCGGTATAAAAAAGGCAGGAGCCGCACTACTGCTTTATAGCAGTATTGAAGTGCACTGACAACTGTTGGGGCCCATCACACATTCCATATACCGTTTTTATAATGCTATATCCTGCTTGTTTGGTGTGGCTCCTGCCTTTTATATACTGCTTTCATAATGCTATATCCTGCTTGATTTTCAGGAAATATTTCTACACTCCTTAAAAATACTATTTCTGGTCCAAAACTGAAATGGGAATATTGAGTGTAGCCCTAGTAACCAGTCTAAGTAGGAAACTTTGATCATTTTCACGTTACATTTTCATCATCATTGAACTTTTAAAAATAATAATAATAATAATCCAAAATATACTAGTTAGGCCTCATGCTGCCAGAAAAGATCAACAAGAGCCATGCCTTCAGGCATAATCTAAAAATAGTTAATGATTACAACAGAGCCATTAAAATGTACATTGGAGTCTCTGGTGCATGATTTGTGGCTCATTCTTTAAATATTAAAGTATTCATTAAATTAATATTAATAAAATATGGGAAACTGAAAGCTAGACTAGAATTGCTTTCACTGACATGCTACCTTTCCACAGTAAGGGAGCTTTTTATGTGGATGATAAATCAATATTCCATTTGCCACCTTGGGAGACGACAACAAATTCTTATTTGGAATATGTTTTGTTGGCCCTTACAAATTCAAAATTAGAGTCATGGATTGGATATTGTTCACTGTACGGATGACTCCAGGGGCTTGGCTGCTTTGTCCTTCAATACAAGGAGCCAAGCCAAAATTTCTTAGGTGAGATTTAGTTGAGAAAAATTTTGAGAATTTCCCCCCCCCCCCCACACCCCTTTTATTGCACTTTCTGCTCATGCTCAAAGCCTTTCAGTATGAGCGCAGTACAATAAACAGCCTCCATTTGGGGCTGTGTGAGGCAAACATACAAAGACAATACAGAACACAACCCACCCAGGACTTGAGTGCAGACTGTGACATTGCCTATCTGACTGAAGTTATTCTCCCCACCCCCACCCCTAATTTACACAATACTGAACTATTACAGTATTGTAATCGTAATTGTAATCTCCCCACCCCCACCCCTAATTTACACAATACTGAACGATTACAGTATTGTAACCGTAATTGTAATCTAGGATTGTTTTCAGTAATCTCTTGGACGTTAATGTAGGGTGACCAGATAAAATCCAGGTCAGGGCTCATGTAACTTTAACAGTTGTAAAGAAAAGGGAATTTCAGCCAGTGCCATTTGTATGCAATTAGTTCCTGGTAAAATTCCCTCTTCATCACAACAGTTAAAGTTGCAGGGGCCCTGCCTTCTTTTGTATATGGTCACTCTAGTATAGTGCCTGCAACTTTAACTGTTGTGATGAAGAGGGAATTTCACCAGGAACTAATTGCATACAAATGACACTGGCTGAAATTCCCTTTTCTCTACAACTGTTAAATTTACATAAGCCCTAACCTGGATTTTATCTGGTCAGCCTACGTTAATGCTGATTCCTGGAGACTTCAAGCCAATCCTGGAAAGGTGGCAACACCAGTGCAGAAATGCACAAAGTTATACTTTGAGAACATTCATTCTTTTTTTAATTTATCAAGAAAGAATTATTATTAAACACGTCAGTTCGCTACACAGTTATAGAGCACTGGGCAACTTTAGGCCCGTCACTGTTTCACAGTTTGTCTGATGAAAAGATCTCGAAAGCTTGCACATTTTACTTTGGAGCTCTTTGAGTTGGCCCCAAAACGATATTACAACTATATGGATTTTGGAATTGCTTCTACAGCCAGCACAGCTGCCTTCATTTTTTGTTATGTTTAAATGGATCCAATTGTGGGGTTGTTCCTCACAATTGTTGCCACTCACCACTCACAGCTTTGGAGAAAGCCTGGTGAAGAGGAGATTAGATAAATTAGCAGTCTTCATGAATTTAAGAGAGCCATGAAGACTGCTTTCTTCCGGCAGGCCTATCCAGTTGAATTTTAAGATGTTTTTAATGATGTATTGGTTTTTATTTGTTTTTAATATCTCATCTATTTTGTGGTCTTTGTATTTTATGTTTATTGTTGTTCCCTGCCTCGATCTGGAGGGAGAAGCGGGTTATTATTATTATTAATAATAATAATAATAATAATAATAATTAGCCAAGGAGAGATATTCAAGATATGCCCTGCATTCCTGTGATACAGCTTCAACATGGGAGACCTGAATGCTTCGCTTGCCTCAGAGAAAACTGACAGAGTAGAAGGCTTTTTTTTTTAATGCAAAACATTTGCCTCCACTGAAAGTGGTTTTGGAATGATTCCTGCAGAAGAATACATATGGAAAAGGTTTGACTGGAATAGAAACTCCATGTGGATTTTGCAGGAAAGAGCAAGACACTGGAATGCTGATGGAAGTGATCTCAGCAGGAGCAAGCTCAAATGTAATGACAACTATTATCATCCCTGGCGACACACTTCTGACTAGGGGTCATTACTCCCTGCGGTCTCCTCCTCACTTCTGCTTAGTTTCAGGGAATACTCAAGAACATGACTCCTACCTTCCCTGTAAGTTTCAGCCAGCCAAGGCTGGACAAACTGCAAAGTATAAGTAATTAGAGATCTGTATCTGTTAGGCCCAGGCAGTATTGTTAGAGCAATGAGTACCACATTCGACGTCAGCATTTTGACCCGGATCAGCTGAGTTTCCAGCAATGACAAATGCGAAGTAAGTATAAAGTCAGTAAGGAATTGTGTGAAAGAGAAAGGGGGAGGGACCCCCTCCATGGTCTGACCTGCATATATGGGAAAAGGTAGGGTGACCAGGTAAAATCCAGGTCAGGGCTCATGTAACTTTAACAGTTGTAGAGAAAAAGGAATTTCAGCCAGTGTCATTTGTATGCAATTAGTTCCTGGTGAAATTCCCTCTTCATCACAACAGTTAAAGTTGCAGGCGCCCTGCCTTCTTTTGTATATGGTCACTCTAGTATAGTGCCTGCACCTTTAAGTGTTGTGATGAAGAGGGGATTTCACTAGGAACTAATTGCATACAAATGACCCTGGCTGAAATTCCTTTTTCACTACAACTGTTAAAGTTACAAGAGCCTTGACCTGGATTTTATCTGGTCACCCTAGGGAAAGGGTAATGCAATCTGATAGGTTTTCTAGTCACTCAGTGCAAGATAGAGCTGGTCATTAGGCATATGGTGATTACTGTAGCAGCTACAGTGTAGCCTACAGAAGTGAGGCACTCCCTACCAGGTTTCAGTTTTTTTATGGCCCTATAGCAGCTTCTTGAGGTATTTGTACTTTATCAAACCTGGTACTTGGCATACAGAGATGCATTTGCAGTCAGATGAACAGCCATTTTCACTGACAACTGCATACTGATTTGCTGTAGGAAGTACACGGAAATGAAACCTCAGCATTCATATGCTGTGTTGTTTCTCCAAATCTTTGAAATTTGCCAAAGGGCCAGAAAATGGCCAGCCTGGCTAGGTTGGGGGCCTGTTCTCCTTGCTCCAGGCAAAGGAAATGGAAGTCCCGCCCCCGTTTCTCTCCAGTTTTCATTTTGAACTAACTGTCTATGCTGCTGAGCCCTGCTTACCACCAGTGCCAAATTGTGCAAGAGACTGGAATAAAATGGCAGCATGGGCCAAGATGGGTTGCATGTGTCCATGTGCATGTATGAAGTGATTGTTATGGGGTGTTTCTGTGTTTGGAGTGAGGGGATGTGCAGTGTTTTATAGATGCTTAATTCCTTAATCTTGCCATGTGTATTGTGTCAGCCTATAGTCTACGGTGATGTTGCTCACTTTTGGAACAATTTACTTTGCATGTGCTCCAAATATCTAGACTTATCATCACCCAAGTGTTGTGTCTTGGTTCCATTTTCTTTAAAATGTGCTATCTGTGGCTTTTGAGTTCCTTGCTATAGATTTGTTTGATCTGCAGTCTGTGCCTTGGCTTACTTCCCTGAGTTACCTGCTTTGCAGCTGGTTGCTGTGAATTCACTGATTATTAGCCTCTTGGTCTTGGCTCATCCCATGTGTTAATGTTCTCCATAATGTCCTCTACACGCTTAGTTCCTTAACAACATGTGATGTGTATATATTTTAATGTGTACTCTGCAACTAGGTTCACAGTATTGACTGTGTTAGGCCACTCTGTATTGATTGTAGCAGAGGACTCATGAGTGCATGGATTGACTTTACACCTTAGACCAGGGGCAGACAACCTGAATGGAATCAACTGCCCCCATTATCTGCAGGCTAAATGAAGTTGGGGGCATGACCATGCTACCTGATGGTATTTGGTCCCCAGCATGTGCATTGGGCAGATGATCAAAGTCTCAGCAGATGTGCATTAAACCTCCAGTGTGATGACGCTCCTAATCTATCTAGTTAGTTCACAGCAGATTTGAATTAGGAGCATCATGATTGATATCTCAGCCGCTACAGAAGTCATGCATCTTCCGCATAGATTCTAAAAATAAAACAGAGTTGCTGACACATTGAACTCAGCTCTATGTCCTAACATGAACTCCAGTGATCCATAGATCTGTTGTATCCATCGTCCCAGGGAATCTGGATGACGAATCAATGCACTCTGTGTATGTTTTCAGTGAAACTCTGAATAAACTGAAATTTAGTTATTTATGCCTGACCTTCTTTAGAACACAGGCAGTTGGGATGCTGTTGCATTAAACAAATGCAACCCTTGAATAACATGTTTTCCAGTAATCCCATTTTGGTGAGGAATGCAGAGGTGGGAAATTGGTATGGGTTTATTATGCAATCAGATCTGGAAAATAGCCAGCTTCCTCAGAACCCTTAGCATAGTGTTGGAAGATACAGAAAGGAAACATAACACCTGGCTGCAATTGCATTACCTCTTAATTTGCATGAAATTTGTGGTTACTTGTCACAGGACCACCTGAGAAGAGAATAGTGTAAACACAAATGCCTTTTAGTAAACCAGCCAGTAAACTAAAAGAGATAGTCAGGGTATAGTTTCACTTGAAAAATGTTGTTTCTGCATAAACCAGATAGAAGAAAACAGGCTTCTGTTTTATTTTAACTAATGTATTACAGTGCATGATATCCTGCTCATATCACCATCTGTTAAAAGTGCCATGTAGCCAATATATGTTTTCGATATGCTGGTGCACTGTTATTAATAATACAGGTATACATCAGCAAAGAGACATACTGAAGCTTCAAACAAGGATCTGTTCCCTCCCTCGCAAATACTAGGGTATGATAACCATGCACAAAATATATGCAGCACATGTCATAATTGACCTGAACATGTATGTATATTTTTTTACTATGTCTGTTTACTTTATTTATTTATTTATTATTTATTTATTACATTTGTATACCGCCCCATAGCTGAAGCTCTCTGGGCGGTTTACGTAGGATTAAAAACAATTAAAAACAATATACAAAAAATAAAACAGCAAAAACATACAACATACACACAATACACACATACATTTAAAACCACTGCAACAACCCAAAAAGCTACAAAACCCAAAAACAAAACAAACCCAGGCTCCTCAGATATTGCTAAATGCCTGAGAGAAGAGGAAAGTCTTGACCTGGCGCCAAAAATATAACGATGTGGGTGCCAGGTGGGCCTCATCAGGGAGATCGTTCCACAACTGGGGGGCCACCACTTAGAAGGCCCTCTCCCTTGTTGCCGACCTCTGAGCTTCCCTCGGAGTAGGCACTTGGAGGAGGGCCTTAGATGTTGAACATAGTGTACGGGTAGGTTCATGTGTAAGGCTTTATAGGTTAAAACCAGCACCTTGAATCGGGCTCGGAAACATACAGGCAGCCAATGCAAGCGGGCCAGAGTAGGTCTTATATGCTCAAATGGTCCCAGTTATCAATCTGGCCGCTGCATTTTGCACAAGCTGCAGCTTCCAAACCACCTTCAAAGGCAGCCCCACGTAGAGTGCATTGCAGTAATCTAACTTGGAGGTTACCAGAGCATGGACAACTGAAGCCAGGTTATCCCTGTCCAGATAGAGGCATAGCTGAGCCACCAACCGAAGTTGGTAGAAGGCACTCCGTGCCACTGAGGCCACCTGAGTCTCAAGTGACAGAGATGGTTCTAGGAGAACCCCCAATCTACAAACCTGTCCTTCAAGGGAGTGTAACCCCATCCAGAACAGGTTGAAGACCCTCCATCTGGTCAGTGGAACCACCCACTAACAGCGTCTCAGTCTTGTCTGGATTGAGTTTCAGTTTATTAGCCCTCATCCACTCCATTGTCGCAGCCAGGCACTGGTTCAGCACATCCACAGCCTCACCTGATGAAGATGAAAAGGAGAAGTAGAACTGCGTGTCATCTGCGTACCGATGACAATGCACTCCAAAACTCCGGATGACTGCACTCAACGGTTTCATGTAGATGTTGAACAGCATGGGGGACAGGACTGACCCCTGCAGAACCCCATACTGGAGAATCCACGGGGCCGAGCAATGTTCCCCAAGCACCACCTTCTGAAGCAGACCCGCCAAGTAGGAGCGGAACCACTGCAATGCAATGCCTCCCACTCCCAACTCAGACAGTCGTCCCAGAAGGATTAAGGTGACCAGATAAAATCCAGGTCAGGGCTCATGTAACTTTAACAGTTGTAGAGAAAAGGGAATTTCAGCCAGAGTCATTTGTATGCAATAAGTTCCTGGTGATATTCCCTCTTCATCACAACAGTTAAAGGTGCAAGCACTATACTAGAGTGACCATATACAAAAGAAGGCAGGGCCCCTGCAACTTTAACTGTTGTGGTGAAGAGGGAATTTCACCAGGAACTAACTGCATACAAATGACATTGGCTGAAATTCCCTTTTCTCTACAACTGTTAAAGTTACATGAGCCCTGACCTGGATTTTATCTGGTTACCCTAAGAAGGATACCATGGTCGATGGTATCGAAAGCCGCTGAGAGATCAAGGAGAATCAACAGAGTCATACTCCCCGTCTTTCTCCCGACCAAGGCTGTTTCTGTACCAAAACCAGGCCTGAAACCCGTGGGTGGTTGCGAGTTCCTGGAGCTGGCTCGCAACCACCCACTGTAGGACCTTGCCCAGGAATGGAACATTTGCTACTGGTCTGTAGTTATTAAGATTTTCAGGGTTCAAGGAAGATTTCTTTAGGAGTTGTCTCACTGCCGCCTCTTTCGGGAGGCCTGGGACCACTCCCTCTTGCAAAGAGGCATTAATGACTTCCCTGGCCCAGCCAGTTGTTCCATCCCTGCTAGCTTTTATTAGCCAAGAGGGACAAGGATCCAATACAGAGGTGGTTGCATGAACCTGTCCAAGCACCTTGTCAACGTCCTCGAGCTGTAGCAACTGAAACTCATCCAAGAAAACAAGACAAGCCTGTGCTCTGGATACCTCATTTGATTCACCTGCTATTGAGAGGGAAATCTGAACCTAACTGACTCCATTTTGTATGTCCTCTTCTCATGATTTTATGCTCCCCTTTTCTGTCTCTTCTTGTAAGTCACAAGACAGCTTCTGTGCTGATGCAGACCACAGACCATGTGACCTGGCCTAGCTGAGCCTAAAACATGCCATAAAAGGACACCTGCCTGCAAGACCGTTAGGTTGCGCGCGCATCATCCTGTTGTGTGACGTGACATGCATGTTTCCTGCTTGTTTGAACTGTATAACTAGTTGCTTCACCCATTAGGGGGGGCCAGTCTGTGGAGTTATCCCGGGCTGTCCTTGCTAGCAATAAAGGCTATCTGTTTGAACCTGTAACTTTGGATTGGACTCCGATTATTTGCTGTAACATTTTGGTGCATTGGCCGGGAAACATCCCTCACTGGGAGACCCGCCTGATAGTCGGAGAACCGTACCAGGGAGATTTCCCCTGCTTCCGCTTGGTTCCCCGCGGCCCCCAGCCGGCCGTGGTCCTCCTTGGGAGCGCGCCTCCAGCCTTTAGCTGGTGCCCATTCAGGTACTGTGGCAGGTGTGGGGACAGTGCGGAACAAAACCGGACCGAGCGGAAGTTCAGTGCAGATACCCTTCTGCCCAGCGCTGGGACATCTGAACCAGGCAAGTATAAGGGGAAGCTTCCTATTCTGTTCTGTATCAGCCGACTCAGTAGAGTCGAAGGAGGGCTTGATCAACCCTCGTATCTGTAAACGCGCGTTCTGTCTGTACTGACCGTCTCAGTAGAGTCGAAGGGGGAGCCTGATCATCTCCCCGTAACGGTAAACTGTTTCTGTTTCTCTGAACTGGGAGGTCTGGGAGGACGGGTGTCGTCCTGGATGTCTGATGTGTGCATGACTGCTTGGTTCCCATCGCTGACCGTTGGAACTTCCGGCAGCCTGGGCTGGCAGTGAAGAAACTGTGTCCCTCTGTGTCAGCCGTCTGGCTCCCCCAGCTCCTATAGCCAGACGGTTCCCTGTCAATCTGATTGCCCTTCTGTGTACTGTCTGTCTGGTGAATCATATTGTGATTTAGACAGGAAAGGATGGGGGGAGGTTCTTCAACCCCACTGAATCTTATGATTAAACATTTTAGTGAAGTCTTTGACTTAACCAAGTGTAATGTAAATGATATAGAAGCTAAATGTTATTGAGACTGGCCAGCCCTAGGCCCCCTAGTAGATTGCCCCCCCCAAGGTATTTTTTTGAGCCCTATATTTCCCGAGTTTACAACCTGGCCATAATAGAGGGGGGGGGGGCTCAGCCCAGAAGACATCCCATATACAGAGGGATGGCTAAGAGTAGCTAAACATCCCCCTCCGTGAACTGAAGAAAGTTGGCAGAAAATGCAGCCCTCATCCTGATGAATCAAGCCAAGAAAGAGAGAAAAACTAAACCCAAGACAAGCTGCCAGGAGCCCACAGCCCCAGAAAAAAGTTGTTAACATGATTGAAGGCGTTGTACCCATTGACAACTGAATAGATGATCTACTCCACCCTACGTGTCCCAGACTGCGCCCCACTGCCACCTCCTGATGTCCCAGACGTCCCTAGGTCCGGACCAGAGATCCTGGCTCCCTCTCCGATGTCCCAAGACACCACTGCCCAGCCGTCAACCGCCACCTCTGCACCTGAACACCCCACTTTTGCCTGATGTGAGAGTTAAGAAACTGACCCGCCTACTAGAACCAACCAATCCCGAAAATTCCGGACCCCGCCACTTCGGACGGCTCCACCTCAGAAATTTGGCTGCTAACACAGGCACCGAGACAAGAATTTTCCCTGTCCGTGAGAATCCCACCATTGTTCCTGCCGTCACCGACCCTGCCACGAATGTGTCCACGTACCAGACCTACGTCCCCTCCCCTACTGAACTCCAGAACTGAATTCCTGAATTCCCGAACTGAACTGCCTGAATTGAACTGAGCTCTTGAACTCCTGAATTGAATTGAACTGAACTCCTGAACTGGAAGAACCACGGACCCTCCTATGAAGAAGAGCCTAAGAAGTTTGTAGACATGATTGAGGATGTAAAATGACCATAAGCCAACCTGGACTGACATTCAACAACTCATGGGTTATCTCCTGACAACTGAACAGAGACTACAGACCCAGGCTAATCTCGAAAATGCAGCCACAGAACGGGGCCAGAGAGAAGGCATCCCCGACCCCAACCAGAGCAACACCGCCTATGCCCCAAGATTAGACCCTCGATGGAACATACAGACTACAGAAGGACGCAGACATCAGCGTGATTACCACCAAGTATTTATTAATGCCATCAAGAAAGGCAGGCGTGCAATGATGAACATGCAGAAAATCCATGAGATTCCAGCCGAACCCAAGCCATCAACTGCGTACCACAGCCCAACAGCGAAAAAGAACTCAGAGTTTCCTCGGCATGGCCGGCTATTGTTGCATCTGAATCCTGAATCATGCAGCCTTAAAACAGCCCCTCTATGAACTCCTGAAAACGAACCTACCTGAGTCAGCCCCGCTCGAGTGGACAACAGAAGCCACCCACAGCCTCCGAGACCTGAAGATTGCTCTTACCAGACCCCCAGCCCTAGGACTGCCTGATATCAGCAAGCCCTTTCACTTGGATGTAGATGAAAGAAAAGGAACTGCTGTCGGAGTCCTAACTCAGCACATAAGCTCCTGGAACCGCCCTGTTGCTTACCTAAGTAAGAACACCGATCCTGTCAGTTGCGGATGGCCCGGCTGTCTCTGCTACGTTGCTGCTGCATGCCTGCTAAAGCGCTGCTTGAAACTCAGGGGCCTAGATGAATGACCAATTCACGACTCGCAAAGTGCCGTGCCTTGCTGTGTGAAAATCCAAATGTACATGTGAAAGACTGTGCCACTTTGAACCCTGCCACCTTAAATGTTTCTGCCTGCATGATTGCCAGAAGATTATAGAAACCGTGCATTCCAGTCAACCTGATTTTAAAGACACTTCAATTCTTAGAAGCGTCGCCTTGTTTACAGAATGAACAAAGAAGAAGCAGTTTTGTCATACCTGATTGTCCAAGTCCGAGAGCGAGGATTCTTGACTGCTGAGAAAAACCCATTCTACAGTAGAAGCTCCTCCAAGTTGTTTGAAAACCAGAGCTGTTACCTACTGCAGAGCGAGATCAAAAAGAAACTGCAGTTTCCTGTCAGCGTATCACACTGAAACCACATCCTTTCACCAGAAATGTGCCTTAAGCACTGAAGAAGCTGGCCAGCCTCTGCACAGACGTCTCTAGAAGATGTATAAGAACAACCCAAGAAAAGGCCCAGTCTCATTGCCTGGTCAAATACTGAGAGGCAGCCGTCCCTTCAATTAGATTTCACACACATGCCACCAGCTGCTGGTTACAAGCTCCTCCTAGTAGCGCCGTCTGCACTTTCTCTGGATGAGTAGAAGCCTGGCCTGCAAAAGCAGAAGTTCAAAAGAAGTGACAAAGCACTTATTAGATGTCCAGGCAGATAAACAGTGACAACAGAGCAGCTTTTCAAGCAGAAGTCCCTTGCTGTCCGTGGCCCTGTTCCACATGCGTTGTACATCAAGAACCAATAGACTGACCCCTTATGAACTGGTTTAATAAGCCTGGAGACCAAGTATATGTCAAAAGTTATAAAGAAAATCTTTTAAGAAAACTTGAGATGGCCCCTCTCTATTCCTACTGCCTTGAAAGTTAAAGGAAACCCCGTCTGGATCCATTCGAGCCGTGTAAAAGCTGCAGCAGTAGACCGATGGCAGGTTACCAAGCAACACCAATTGAAAATGACGCTGAAGAGACTGGGGGCGCTGCATCCCTTCCCATCCCGGATAGAGGAAGCGGACACCGCCCGAAGATTTCTGAAAGATTTTTAGTATTAACACTCCTATTAATCCTTGCCCCTGCCTCAAGTGATGTCACTCCCTGTCAGTCATGTATTAAAACTGTTAAATTCAGAATAGGCTCCAGTGTAAGGGCAAAGTGCAATTATGCACTTTCCAGAACATCACTTACTCCGCTTGCATACAGGACAGTGCCATTACCTGTTTCAACCCGAAGGAGGCACCTGCCCAATGGAGTCTCGAGGTCAGAGACTCCAATGGACAGGGAACAGTACCACAATGAATGTCCCTATTAGAATTATGTATAATAGGCCACGTGAGAAAAAGAACACAGGGGAATCCACATGCCCGCCTCACCAAAGTTCCAGTTTTAAGTCCCTGCACCGCCCAGAGAAATTTTCACCCTTGCTGAGGCTGTTGCAAACTCCCTCAATGTCAGTAACTGTTATGTATGCAGAGGTACCCAATTAGGAAACCAGTGGCCATGGGAAGCAGTGGTGCCTCCAACGCATACACCCATCAGCCCCTAGGATTGAAGAAACCCCCTGTCAGTCACTCACCACCCTGAATGGCTCTGAAGTATCCTGCTGGCCAAACCAGTCCCGAATAAACACCACCCAAAGCCAGAGCTCTAATCGGCCGGCCCCCAGGGGATTGTACTGGATCTGTGGACAGTACGCTTATTCTGAATTCCCTGAGCCCTGGGCACGCACTTGCACCCTAGGTGAGATCCGCCCCTTTTTCTTTCTGGTTCCCTTGTCAGAAGGTGTGCGCCTGGGCCACCCAGCGTACAACAAATGCAGTATATCCCCAAATGTTGAAATTGGGGACTGGAAAGATGATGAGTGGCCCCCTGAGAGGATTGTTCAGTATTATGGCCCTGCCATTTGGGCACAAGATGGTTCCTGGGGGTACAAAACCCCTGTTTACATGCTTAATAGAATTATACGCTTGCAAGCAGTGCTAGAATTAATAACCAATGAAACTGCAAGAGCATTGAATGTCCTATCCAAAAACCCAGACCCAACTGCGAAATGCTGTGTATCAGAATCGCTTAGCTCTTGATTATTTGCTTGCCACTGAAGGCGGTGTGTGTGGGAAGTTTAACCTCACTAACTGTTGTCTGCATATTGATGACAATTGGAAAGTTATTGAAGAGATCACCAGTAAAATGATTAAGCTTGCTCATGTTCCCGTGCAAATTTGAGTGGGCCCAAGGGCTGGGTTCCTGGTTTACATGGGTAGGGGAGCTGAAAGGGATTATAGCGATAGTAATTGTAGGACTCCTTTTGCCCTGTTTAATGCCTCTATTGTTACAGAGCTTCCGTGGAATGGTAGAACAGATAGCAGACCGGCGCACAGCTGTCTACCTAATGGCCTTGCGCGATTACCGCCCTGTACCTATAGCAGATGAAGATAGTGAGACTCCTTAGTAAATAACTAAAAGAGTCTCAGAGGGGGGAATGAGAGGGAAATCTGAACCTAACTGACTCCATTTTGTATGTCCTCTTCTCATGATTTTATGCTCCCCTTTTCTGTCTCTTCTTGTAAGTCACAAGACAGCTTCTGTGCTGATGCAGACCACAGACCATGTGACCTGGCCTAGCTGAGCCTAAAACATGCCATAAAAGGACACCTGCCTGCAAGACCGTTAGGTTGCGCGCGCATCATCCTGTTGTGTGACGTGACATGCATGTTTCCTGCTTGTTTGAACTGTATAACTAGTTGCTTCACCCATTAGGGGGGGCCAGTCTGTGGAGTTATCCCGGGCTGTCCTTGCTAGCAATAAAGGCTATCTGTTTGAACCTGTAACTTTGGATTGGACTCCGATTATTTGCTGTAACACTATAACACTGGAGTCTAAGTCCTGACGGATGCCAAAGATTTTATTCTGGAAGTGCCCAGCAAATGTATTACAGCGAGCCTCAGATGGTTCTACTGTGTCCTTGGGGCTGGCATGTAACCCCCCCAGACAACTCTGAAAAGCTCCGCTGGGCAGCAGGTTGATGATTGAATAGTGGCAGCAAAGTATTTGTTAATTTGTGAAAATGAGAAGCTCTGTGTTTAAATCCTGTGTTGTATATGGAAAAAAAGAAGTTCTTACCAAAAGTGAGCCGAACAAAATTCTTACCCATATGCACTGTACAAATTCAATAGATACAACTGTTCCCAGAACAGAAAGGACCATGTCATATCTGCCTACCAAATAGCTGCTGAAGATGGGAGAGCTTCTAAAAAAATAGAGGTGGCAAACCTAATTCAGAACCACAAACATGGTTGAATACACAGGGATTCGAACCCAGACTTTTAAGAGCAAAATACTCAAAGCCCTGGGCCTGGGTAGACAAATCTGTCAGCTTCCCCCCTCCCCATTCCAATTTGTAAATATCCCAAGTTCTTTCCACCCTGTCTATGAAGAAACTTGCAAATGTTGGTATGTTTTAATCAAAAACTGAATCAAACAAAATCCCCATGTATCCCTAGGACTTTCTCCCTGAATAAAGCCACCTAACAAAAGAATACGTACATTCAATGCTATGTTCCAATCTGTCCTTGTAAAAGATAAGTTGTAGTATTATCTAGGAAAGATTCTAGCAACACCTAATAATGTTCCTTGCAAGGCCAACAATGAGAGATGGTGATCACTCATTCAAGATGAAAAGCTTGACTTCCTGCCTTTTCAGGCTGATCCTTGGCCTTGAAAACAGTTTCCCTGTTTCAGCCTCTATATTTCTATAAAGCCCTGGTCTGGGGTGTCATAGATGCATAAATCAGTGTTGTATTACAGAGGCAGCAGGGAAGCCTCATCTAATTGTCCCATTGGCACAGCTTCTACAAGTGGATTCTCTGTCAGCATGGAAAACTTTCAAGGATAGTAGCCTGTATTTCTTTGAAGTTCATGACAGAACCATTTTGAAAGACCACAGATATTGTGGGGAGAAAAAATCCTTACATTCTTTTCCAGAGAAGCCTATAATCTGCACCTTAAAAAAAAACAAAAACAACGCCCACATGCCAAATTTAAACCATTGTTTTAAGATGTCCTGTTTATTTTATATGGCAGACTCAGTCTGGCGATCACTGCTCTAGCTGCTGTAAAGTAAATATAATCAGCGCAATGTGAAACTCTTAAACCAGGGGTAGGGAATATGTGGCCATCCAGATGTTGTTGAACTCCAATTCCCATCAACCTAGCCCACATAGCCAATGGAGGATGAGAGGTATAGTTCAAGTACATTTAGAGGCCCTCTCCTGTGTAAACTTTATAAGACAGATAGACTTTTGTAGCTTGGTTCATGGGATTTCTGCTATCTTGAGATATAATTGTCTTAATGTTCTTCTTCGTTCATTTGGGAAAATAAAAATAAAAAAGACTTACAATGCAAAAGAAGCATTGTCCAGAAAGGCAAACTTCTATGAATTTCCATAGATGTTTATTATGCTATAATATGTTCTCTTAAAATTTCAGTCTATGCAAATGCATTATGCATGGCACACATGCACATACGCTTCTCCTATCCAATACATACCATAAGGTAATATTTGGCTTCCGGTTAGCAAATGGTTCCAAAGACTAGATGGAAGTAAAGGTTGTAAGAAAGTGGGGTGTTCTGCCTTTGATGGCAGTGCCATGTCAAGTTCTGCTACCCTCCAACTCCATTTCTATTATAAGTTACCCCATAGACAGCTTGTGATGTGGAACAGTGGCAGAGAAAGGCAGAGTGTAAAGAGATCTGTACCCAGGGTAGGTTGTATTAGACATTAAAGAGGGAAAACACAGCACAGGAATGCCGTTTCCCAACCCTGTGTTTCATGTAATTAGGTCTGCTCTCAGTCTTTCTCTGGCCGGTTCTACACCAGGCTTGTGGCCTGGGATGGCCCCGGCTGGTCCCTGTGAGTCCAAATGATGCACAGGGACTCTCGGGGGTGGGGGGGCATGGGATTTGCCAGGGATAAGGGATCCCTGGAAAATCCCGAATCTTCTGCGATTCCGGGAAGTTTTTGGGACCGTGGGGGATGTGGCTGCCCATCCCGGGTGCTGCTGCGCTTACCCGTGAGTAAGCGCGGCAGCACAAATGGGCATGGAGCCAGACCGCGCGGCTCTGTGCCCATCAGGGAAGGAGGGACACCAATTTCACCATCCACAGGATGGTGGAGGGAGGGCTCCACGTTTCCCCGCGTGTTTTTTTATTATTAATTTACATTTTCGTTGGAGTGCAGGAGCGCTCTTCTCGGATCTTTAAAAAAATGGTGCCCGCGATTGTGCGACGGCCTGGGAGGAACCCGGGAAGTCATTCCCATGATGTATATTGACAATGATGATCTCAAAAGCAGGTGCTTCTGGGATCGCCCTCCCTCCCGCCTTCTACACCCCATGGTGTAGAAAGGGCCTCTGAAGTGTGTGGAGTGGGTTAAATGAGTCACCTGGTGCAATTTGTCCTATTAGCATGTTGTTGTAAAGTAAATCTGCTCTCATGCAGCATTTGGTAGGGTCTGTATAAAGTGTGTTGTATAACATCCTTGGAAATTAGTCAACATGTATCAACACATACATTCTATAATGGTTCCTTCCCTCATTCCCTGGAAATGAGTGGCTATTTGCAGGGATTCCTGCATGGAGCAGGGGTTAGACCTGATGGCCTAAATGAACCCTTCCAACTCTATGATTCTAAGTCCATAGTATGCAATTAAAACTTCACAGGGAGTGAAATGTGTGTTTTAAAAAATGTGTTTTGTAAATGAAATTTGGCTAGGCTATGTTGCCAGTCAGGCTTCATATCCTTTAAAAAAAAGTGGTTGAATTAATTAAATATGAACTATTAAGTGAGACCCCCAAAATACATTTAACAGTTCAGCTAACAAGATTAATAATTGATTGTAATTGCACTTTTTTCATATTCAATTATTTATGTAGTTTCACACATTAAATTGTGCATTTGCTCCATGACTGACTTTGGAACACCAAAATAGTTTGCCTTCTCCTACAGCCACTTGTGAAATGAATGAACCAAATAATGTGTTTATCCAGAATTTGAGTGTTTATGTCATTTAATTTGTTATTAAATGGTGAGTATGATTTTGAGGAGACAACGAAATCATCACCAAGCTGTAGAGCACCAACACCTGATTTTTTATCAGTATAGGCTAATGGTGTTACCGTTTGCAATGTTAATGGTCTACATCATGGGTACGCAGAAAGTAGATCTCTAGATGTTTTGAACCAATGCCCAGACTAATGATTTTTTTTTCAGTATCCAAATTGAGCTTGTAACCCTTTCACACCAAAATGGATTCCGCTCCCAGCCACCCAAGCTTTCTTCATTACAGCAGCTTAATTTAGAGGGGGAACATAAGAATATAAGAAGAGACATGCTGAATCAGACTGAGAGTCCATCTAGTCCATCACTTTGTTCACATAGTGGCCAACCAGCTATCGACCAGGAAACCACAAGCAGGAAATGGGTTCAACAGCAACCTTCCACCAATGTTCCCTAGCAACTGGTGTATATAGAGTTCCTGCCTCTGATACTGGAGTTAGCACATAGTCATCAGGACTAGTAGCCATTGATAGCCTTCTTCTCTAGGAACTGATCCAATCCCCTTTTAAAGCCATCCAAATTGGTGACCATCATGCCGTCTTGTGGTGAAGAGCCTTTTTGTTGTGGTTGTTAACAATAAGGAGTCAGAAACCCTTGCAGATTGAATGCAAATCACCCGGAAATCCTCCAAGAGATCCTGATCTATTTTCTGCCCACTTTTGGTCTACACAGACGGGCAATGGCTCTGGAGAGTTTGAAACAGAAATCTTTCTCAATACTACCTGGAGATGAAACTTGGGACCTTTTGCATGCAAAGCAAAGCTACATTTCTTCAGGATTGCTCCCTTTGCAGGCAATCCTGAAGAAATGTAGCAGTGCTTGCTAAGATCCCAGAAGCGTACAAAGTGCAGAAGAAAATCAGAGAGCACAATACAGTGGACAGGACCATAAAGGTTGAGAGTATGCCAACACCTTTTCTTTTCTTTTCTTTCCAAATCATGGAGGAATTTCCAATGGACAGGTATTGCATTTGGCATACCATCTTTCAAATCCTGACATAAACAACAGTGCTTCTGTTTTGCATTGATCTCCAACTTGCAGCTTAATGCTGAGATTATGTAGTGTCTCTCTGTGTGCCGTGCCTAGTGTTTAGACTGGCTGGAAATTCCAAATGAGCCTCTGCAAAAGACTGTTAATGTTCAGATCTTAAAGCTAACAGTCTGTTTTATAGCAAAAGGCCCACTGAAAGCTGCTTCATGGTTCATCTACTTTTGTAGAAGGGAGATTGTTTCTAGTCAATGGAAATCTGTGGACTGTATTTTTTTTTTTTTTTTGTAAACTGGATTAAATGTGTTTCATACATTCATGAACCGAGGTCCAAATACAGAAATTCGCAAAGTATTTCTGAATTATTAGCTGGAGCCTGTCGCATGGTACATATATCTTTGATAGTTGTGAGGGTAAAGCTCCTTTGAGAGATTGTCTGGAAGCATACAACATATGCTGGTAGCTTACAACAGCTCCCAGCATTGTTTCATAATACAAGGAACAACACAGCAGAGTTCCATCTGCAATGGATGCCAGTTTGCTTCCTGGCCCAATTCAAAATGCTTCTTTTAAGCTTTCAAGTCCTAAGCCAGCTTTCTCCAACCTGATGTCTTGCTGATGTCTTGGACTACAGGGAAGGCATTCCTCAACAACCAAGGCCTGGCGTATTTTAAGGACTGCCTTCTCTCATATGAATCTGATTGAGCACTTCCTGGGAGAATCTCACTTGATACCGTCAATGTTGACCTTACAATGGTTAGTAAAGAAAGGGCTGTTCCAGAAGGCTTTTGGCTAAGTGGAACCTGACAACTCTTTAGAGCTGTTGATTAGGTACTGAGGACTCAGTGTTTGTTGGTTCTCTGAATATTTGTTGACCGTGTGTGTGTGTGTGTGTGTTTTAAATTGTTGTAACTGATGGTAGCTTTGGGTCTTTTAGATAGAAAGCTTGGGCAGAGTATTTGAATAAATAAAACAAACACATATAGACTGAATTCGGACGACATATTAGGCAACGGGGGGGAACAGTCGTCAGTTGTGTTGCTTATTTTGTCATGTGGGGAGTAACACACAATGCACACACAACTGACGGTACGCTATGCCGCCTAATTAAGCAATGGAGAGAAACAACGGGCTTGCACATTGTTTAGCCTGAAGCCCCATTGTTTAAAGCATCGTCTGAATTCAGCCCCCCTCTCTCCATGGACTATTCCATTTGGGCATAGAGTTCTGCCGGCCAGAGCAGCCAAAACCCCCAGCCGCTCTATACAGCCGGTAAAACTCACGGTGCATGCTGGAATATGGCTGGGGGACTGAGGGAGGGGGAGGGAGCAGCTGTAGCAACCAAGATGGCTGCCAGAACTTCGAGCTGCACAAGCACTGGCGTTGCAACGTGTCGTGTGGGGCGCACCGCCTGCCTAACGCACGGTGTGTACGGTATTTACCCCTCAGTTGCCTAATATGTCGTCCGAATTCAGCCATAGAGTATCATGCTGTCTGCTGTGTAATGATGTTATAAAACTAACCCCCCCCCCCAAAGTGGCTAGTTTATATCTAGAAGAAAAAAATCTGCAAGAAGGTTGTATTCAGAAGACTAAGAAATGGCCATACATTCAGTCATTTCTGTTGCCACATCACCAGAACTCCAGCTCTCTTTTTCTCCATTGTGCTAAAAAAGAGGAGAGTAAAGCTTCTGCTTTCAGTGTAGAACAAATAACAATTCCATGTTATGTATAAGCTTGATGAATTGTGGTTTGTTTTAAGCAGAGTTAGTTTAAACCAACTAGGATCCAACCATGGTTTGATAGCCTGGTTTGTTAACGAACCCTGGAAATAACAGTTCTCCAACATGGAACTAAAAAGGTGGCCGCTTACGCATGGCCAATAATGAGGAGATGTATCATCAGAAAAAGAGGACAAAAGCAGAGGTAGATTTCCATAGAATCTCAATATTCTAATTTATACATGTAGATGCACATTTAGAAATAATAACAACTATAATTTTAATAGGGGGAAAAAAACAATACATGTCACCATAGTGGGCAAATTGTGTCCAAGTGACCTGTGTGCCTGCTCACTCAGCTATCCAGGTGCTAACTGTTGATGGGCCACTTTAAGGCTCTTGCACTCCTTTTTTAGGGTTCTTTATCTTTAAACCAGACTTAGAATGGACAGCCCTTCAAAAATTGGACACCTTTAAGTAGAGGACTACCTTCTGGAAGACCTTCACATAGAGAACTGTCCTCTGCAAATTAGAATACATGATAACCATAGAAACGGGTTTGTTCTAAAGTAAAAATTGATGTTTTCATTCTGCTCTCATTGCTTAGGTGATCATCTGAGCTAAGCTACTTATTGGCAGCACATTAGCTTTCAGGTAAAGCTGCTACTCATTCATTATCACATGAAAAAATGTTATTGGGTGTGTGGGTAATTTTACCACATTCTGGCAATATAACAACATCATTTTAACATGCATATATTGTGAGGAAAAATGACCTAGTTGTCAAGGTACAGACAGCTCATTTAACTTCTACCTAATTATTTGCTTTTTTTTTAATGAGCCTACCTTTATTGTTGAAATATCTACTATGGCCAGTGCTGCTTAGCGGGATATTTGGATTCTTACCCATAATGACTTTACTTTTCTGCAAGCCCTCTTTATAACTACTGTTGTGTTTGGAGCGTACCTATTTTTGTCCTCTATATTCTTTGCTCATTCAGTACATGCATGACTGGAAGTCCTTCCTAAACAAAAAGTAAATTACAAGCTGTCACTGGAAAAGGCTGAATTCCATGGAAAAGGCTCCCAAATAACAGAGTGAGAACTACCCACAATATATTTTGTAAATCACTTTTCGAGATGCAAAACTGGTACTTTCACTTTCTGGAACAAACTGTATTTAGCTGAGAGAAGCACACAAGCAAAACAGGAAAACAAATCTCAGTCGAAGCCAAGAAATACATTAAGATAATCTCCTATCTAAACCTTCTGCTGTTGCCCTTAACGCTGTTCATAAAAAACCCAGAATTTAGAATTCAGTGTCTAGACAAAACTAGCAGATGTGAGTAGTAAGTATAAACATCATTTTGAGAAGATGGATGTTTTCAACAGCAAAGGCAATACCTGCATTATCTTTTCACGTCTATCTATCATCTATCTATCTATCTATCTATCTATCTATCTATCTATCTATCTATCTATCTGTCTATCTTGATGTCTGTTTTTTTTCCCCAGGAAGTTGATATCTTGATTAGCAGTGGTGGGAATTAAGGAGAAAAGCTGCAAATGGCTACTATTGCTGAGCAGAGACAGAGATACATACACTTATTGGCAAGTATCTGTTGAGGGTAGCAAAGATAATTTGAGCTGCACAGTACAGATGTGCTGCTAGTGAATGGCCACAGCATCCCATTCCCCAAAAATATAACTGGCCCATACTGAGCACTACTAGCCACTTACAGCCAGTGTGTTTGCATTTATGTTTTGGAGGCTCCTTGAGGGATACAAAACAACAACAGTGTGTGTGTGTGTGTGTGTGTGTGTGCACGTGTGTGTACACCCCCTCTACATATATATTTCACACACCTCACCACTGTTGATGGTTATATTTTATGATAATGTGGCTGGGTTCTTCCCACCCAGCATCCCACTATATTTCACTAGTAAATCTTTGTAAACTAGCCTCTGGTTCCCAAAAGATCCCCTCCCCCACTTAGCTTCCTGGTAGAAGTCTCAAAAGAAGCTAAAGAAGCCATATATTAGAAGTGGGAATATGACATGCCATCCTGCTCACCACTTCCTCACACCAACTACCAATGGTTCTTTGCAGATGCTCAGAAATTATACTTGGGCAATTCAACATAGCTGTGTGGTTTTGCTGGCAGCGATAAGCCATGTTTCACATAACATTTATGATATGGCTTGGTTTGCATAGGATCAAAGTTGGATAAGAAAGGAATCCAATGGTCATCCTATCCTCTTCTAGAAAATAGCAGGTTCCCATGCAGTGGTGAGTAGTGGCTCCACCATAACAGAGGAGTGGAGAAAGTTTCAATTTCTGACAAAATGCTGCCCTTATCACAGCTCAGATGGAGGGCCAGACTTCCAAAATTTCAATGATCAAGTTTTCATTCATTTGCTCATTTATTTTCTGTGGATTTTAAAAGACACCAAATAGAATTGTGCTCAGCAAAACAAACAATCAAAAAATGCAAAGCAAAAACCATAAAATAAGTTATTGCAATCATTCATTCAGATTTACGGTGTTTTTACACACATGACTCTCAAGAAGTTTTGATGTTTTTCTTGTGGTGGTTGCATATGTGAATGCTACCATTAGGAAGCAGATGCAAACAATTGTGGAATAAAATATATATGATACCCATTGTAGATTTGACAATCAAACTACAGAATTGGGAAATTCAAACACATTCAATGCTGTGTGTGGAAGTGCTCATATAATTTTCTTTGGCGAGCCAAAAGTTTATTTTTCAGTGTTTTTCTATTTTTATCAGCTTTGAAAATGAGCATACATAATTGTGTGTGTGTGTTAAATCAAACAATGACTTGTTCGTCCACAATGGGAACTTTTGAATTTTAGACTTTATTACATTGTGCAGTAGAATCTGTCATTATGTTGTTCTCTGTAATGTGGGCACACATGATCATAGGCTTCTAAAATACTTTTAAATACACAGGACCCTAGAGTTTAACCTCTGACTAGCTGACTGACCTCTGCAGTTTAACATCTTGTTCCTTGTTATTGTGCTTCTGCTCATCCCAGAGGACAGGTCTTGGTCCAGATCTGAGGATGTTGAGAGATGTGTAGCCTGGATTTAACACACCGAGTTGACGTCTTCTTTGCCAGTTACTGTAATTGAAGTGTTTAATATTTAAGCATAGCAAAGAAGAAGAAGATCCATGTCGCATCTCAAGAGACTTCTCTACTAAAAGGCAAACAAGGTTAAGCACAGCATTAGTAATCAGGATCAATACACCCCAAAGTGCTGCCCCTCCGTTTCCCCTCCAAGGCCAGAGAGATCTAAAAGTAGAGCTACCAACTCTCTCAGGGATTGGACACAGCTATTGCTCAGAAGTTTACTGATGGAAATATATGCTAGATTTAAATTTCCCTCGATCAGGAAAAATAATCACCTGGTCAGTGATTATGTCAGTCTATCTTAAGTCCAGATAGGTACTGATCCTTTTCACATGGCTTGTTGTTGGGTTATTTGAGGGTTGTTTCCCCTCAAACAAGCAAAGCTGCCCTGTTTCAGATGATACAACAAGCTGTGCCTGGGTGGGTAATTAGGCTAAAGGCACCCAGCACATGCCAGCACACACTATGGTTTAAGCAAGTCTCTGTGGCTTGTTTAAGCGGCGGTTGTTGTGTGAACTGGGCTAATCTGTCCATGCCAAAGAGCATATAGGAACTGAACCGAAGCCAGCTTTCTACACAACACTTTCTTTCAACAATGTAGTACATCTAGAATTGAATGTTGTCCAGAATATTGCAGTATTAGATTTTGAGGTAATGTTTTATATTTTATGTATTTCATTTTTAACCCACCTTTTCTCGAAGGACTGTAAGATAATGTACATGGTGCTCTTTCCCCTCACTTTTATCCTCACAAAAGCCCTGAGAGGATACAAGTCATCCAACATCACCTAGTGAACTTCCTGGCTGAATGAGGATTTGAACTTGAGTCTACCCAGTCTCAGTGTGACACTCTAACCACTACACCTTGTTGTCTCTTTTTTTGATTCCAGGCATGATGTAGAGCCACATTCTGAGAAATAAGATGAGTCTGAAACATGGGAGCAAGAAAGTTTCCAATGACTGGCCATGGAAGAGGAGGCTGACATGGTGATTGAGAAGAATTTGTCAGTAGTATCTCTGACCTAAGCCACAATTCTAGATCCCAAGATCTCCCCTAAGCCAGTGGAAAGCTTAGAGGGGCTACAGGCTAGAAATGCATTCCCAGTACAGTGACAGTCACTGAGAAGGGTTCTCTAGGCACAGAAAGAACCCTAGTCCTTGCCTGCAAGACACAAGTGAGAATTTGTTTTGCCTGCTCTTCATGTACAACTTGAGCAGGCTTTATAGAGTCAGAGAAGCAGGGACTTCAGAGTCAGATGAAATCCCCTAAAAGGGGGATGTGCAACTTGTGGCCCTCCATATATTTTGGCATACCACTCTCATCATCCCTCATTATTAGCTATGCTAGTTAGGGACAATGGGAATTGTAGGCCATAACATCTGGAGAGTTGCAGGTTGCCCACCCCTGTCCTAAAACAACTTTTCTTTTTGCTCAGAAATCCTCTTGAGAATTTTGCAAGCCAATAACAATATTCAGACTCTATCCAGATCGATCTACTACACATTCCACATCCAAACCAAACTGGCTTTACAGCCCCCACCCAGGCAAGTAGGAGGAAGTTGCATTCCAGACACTTAGAATTGGGCTAGTGTCGGCACCTAGCATCCTTCAGCAGCTGTTGGCCCCCAGCAAAGTCCACCACTGACGTTGCCCTGTCTCGTTGTGCTGGGTGACTGCGAGCTGCTTCCAGGTTAGTATCTTAAGTACTACAATGCCTTGGAGTGGTAGTATGTCAGGGGCATTGAGGATAATTATACTGGCAGGCAGATCTCAGCACTGCTTGTGCCCACCTCCTCCATCGTCAGGTGAGCCCATGGGAGGGGGGAACCACCAGTGTAGGTGGGAGTGTACTAATGGGCACTTTACTCACTCTCCCTCAAAGCTGGAGCCCAACCATGGTTAGAAACATCTAATAGCCTATCAGAATCCATTGAGAATTTCTAGATGGATCATGAAGGGAAGCTTTGCAAAATAAAACACCACATCCCATGCAACGATATTGCTGTTGAAGCTTTTAACAAATGCCATGCATTTATATGTTCTTGAAATTTTAGGAGTAGTCAGCATTAGGGCATTAAGACCAGCTGTCTTCCCAATATAATGCTTGTAAACTGTTATAGTTACAAATAATCCCTTGATCCATTCTGCATAAAGGAAAAAGCAATATGAATACGGCAGAAAAAAGTATGTTGTATCTTCTCTTTGGAGCATTTTGCTTGCTACAGACAAGAGGATCTATCTACGAAACAACTCCAAAGTCACCAATTATCTTTGGCTTAAGTTGCCAATTGTGATATATTCGGCATTTTTCACACTATGTCAACTGCTCCTTATAGTTTCCATCAGAACTTCAAGTACTATAATTTACCGCAACGGCTGGGAAAGATGGAGGGCTATGAAAGCAATTTCTTTGGCAGGTAACAGGGTTTCCATACAAATGGCATGCTTAGTACAATAAGTAATCCTTCCTAAAGTCGTATTTCTCTGCTAAATACCTGTTTGCTATACACACACACACACACTTGGAAGTTGGAAGAAAACCAATGAATTTTCATTTCCTAGATGTAACAAAGCTGTGCTTCGAAATGCCATTTGGATGCAGTGCACTCTCTCATATTAACTCGCAAAAATGGAGAAGAAGCCCTGCAAAGTCAAGCCTATTTCATTTTAATACAAAAGTGACAGTGCCGTGACCTTTCTCTGTCATTTTTCATACGATCCTGCCCTGCAGCATGCATAAATGTGACATTTGGAAGGAGATCCCAGTGTGGTTAAACTGATGGAGGTTTTCCTGTTTGTTTTGCCTTTCCTCAGACATCTGTTGTAAATGAAAAGGGGATCAGAAAGTCACCAAATTACTACTGTAGGCCCCACAGGATCTTTTTCCTCGTGTAAAATTCTTATCATGTGCTCTACTGCTCTACGCACCATCATCTCAATTATTTTGGTGCGCCTGTGTATCTCTCTTTAAAATCTCAACTGCCACATTCTGGCTCTTGGGGGGTGGGGGTGGGAAGACTAATCATGGTTGGCCAATAACTGTGTATAAAAGAGAGACTTCCACTGCTGAGGCCAAAATGTGTGAGTTCAGATTTGGCCAAGAGGTGGAGAAAAAGTAAAGAGTAAAAGTGAAACGGTGAGAACTCTCCTCTCAATTAAAGAGAATGGTGAAACTAAAAATAAGACTGTAAAACACAAAGCCTTCACTGTCACTGCATGTAACTAGGCTTGGGAGATTACTTTCCAATACCACCACTGGAAATTGCTGTTCTAATATCATTATCTCAGAATGCAGAGGGTGAAATATGGTCCTCCGCTTCAAATGAACTAAGAGCTTCAGGATGAGTTATGTTACAACGGAATGTTCCCACAATTCAGAAAATGAGTCTGTATTTATTTTATCTTTATCTCAGACCGTTAGAAATGAGACTGGCCATGCCTTCATCTGTTGCTTAGAGTAACCTTTTAAATTGTGCAACTCTTTTGCTGCTGCAGCAGGTAGGAAATATAAATGTTCTTTACTAGAACAACCATGGTACATTTTCTTTTGCTGCTCTGTGAACTGGAGGACAGATGGAGGAGGGAAGGAAATAACAGTCAGACAGCAAGATATTCAAGTAACCACTGAAACTGTTTGTAGCTAGGAATCATCAGCCACTGTTGCAAAGCAATGAAGGTAACCACTAGTAACCACTGGGAGACAGAGGTGTCTCAGTCAATACAGTGCAAGCATGTTGTTCCTGATAGGCTAGCTACTGTTGCTCAGGTCAGAAGGCAGTGTCCATGCTAGGAGCACCTAGCTAGTCAGCAAACACTTGGAGCAGATCTACACCAAGCAGGATATAGCACTATGAAAGCAGTATGAAAGTGTGATATAAAAGCCAGGAGCCACACTAAGCAGGGTATAGCACTATAAAAGCGGTATGAAAGCGGTATATGGTATGTGTCTATGGGCCCCAACAGTTGTCAGTGCACTTCAATACCACTATAAAGCAGTAGTGTGGCTCTTGCCTTTTATATACCTCTTCATACCGCTTTCATACTGCTATATCCTGCTTGGTGTAAATTGGGCCTTGCTTTCATGGTACTTCTGAGGGCTCCCTGCTTCTTTTTACTATAAATAGTGGGGAAAATACCCTGCAACTGGTATTTTCCACTAGTGAACTGATTCATTAGCTCCCGCTGAGTAGAAGGAGTGTATGAGAAATCCAGTGGCTCTGGCATTGTATGTAAGCTATGAAATAATCTCACTTGCTAGGATTAACATGGTTTTCCATTTATCATGCACTGTCATATCCTGGTATTATACAAAATATTCCTTTCCTGTTTTTCTTTTTGAAAAAGAGTTTAGGCTGCAGTCTTATCATCCCTGGGAGGGCATCCCAGGAACCACTGGATTTTTCATATCTCCTTCTGTGAAGGTGGAGAGAGAGGAAGATCCCTGGAGAGGGAGATCCAATCTCATAAGCCTCCTCCACATGGTTGAGGTGAAGTCCTCAGCCAGTTTTCCTCCAGCATTGGAGCGACGATGTTAGAGTGCAAAAGAGGTGGCATTTGGAAGGAATTCTAGGAAAGGCTGTGGATGTGCAAGAGCACATTTCCTTGGCATGTCCCAGAACAAGGGAAAAACTACATCAGTCCAGGGTCTGGCTTAGCTTATTTCCTTTCCATTGGAATAAATGGTAGGAAAACTTTTTAAAAAGAAAAAAAGAAGCTTCAAGGCCCATCTCTTCTTTCTGATGGTTATTTTTAAATCAGACTTGGACTGGACAGGCCTGCAAATAGAGCTCACCTTCAAAATAGAGGGCAGCTGTCCGGGAGCCCTTCAAATAGAGGACTGTGCTCTGTAAATGAGGACACCCCCCCCCCCAAATCAGGACTGAAATTTTACTGTTGCTGCTCGAACTGTTTTTCTTTCAAGGTTCTGCAGTGGGGTAAAATACCCTCCCCCTCCCTCTAGGAAGTGAGCTGTCTAGCAACCAGATGTTTTGTCACTGGGACAGGATACGTCCTCTTGGGATAGTCTGCAGCTTCTGGCTCTTCCTGGCAGCTGTGGTGATTGAAGCAGCGGGGGGGGGGGGAAGGTGGTGAGGCCACTCCCCAGCCCTCACTTTAGCTCCCATTCTTCCAACTGAATCAAGGCAGTCTCCCCCATAGCTTTTGGGCACTTCAGAGGTGCTGTAGCCTGTGTTCTTCCCTATGGGTTCAGGTATTTCTTGATTTATTTCATTTGTTACACTGATATCCTGCCTTTCCTCCAAGGAGCCCAAGGCAGTGCACATGATCCTCCTTTCCATTTTATCCTCACAACTTGTGAGGTAAGTTAGGTTGAGAACATCAGAAGAGCCAGGCTGGATGAGACCATGTGTCCATCCAGTCCAGCATTCTGTTCACACAGTGGCCCAACAGCTGTTGATGGGGAAACCTACAAGCAGGACATGAGCGCAACAGCACCCCCTGCCCATTCCCCCCAGCAACTGGTGTACATAGGCTTACTGCTTCTGATACGTAGAGTCAGTGACTGGTCCAAAGTCACCCAGTAAGCATCATGGCCAAGTGGGGACTCCAAAGTCCTTGGCCAACGCTATAATCATTACACCACAAAGGCCCACGGTACTTGCCTTTGGTATCAATTTCCAGTTACTATTTAATCTTCGCTTTTTCCTGTCATGCAGACTCAGACAACTGTGGCAGTTTAAAATCCCAGTTGTCAAATTTAATTCACCCTCAGTGTACTCTTGGCATCCAAGGTTTCTCTACCCCCATTTCTGTACTTCAGAGGACGTGCTCGCTAGTGTCAGAAGTCAAGTGCTGACATCTCATTACGTTATCAAGTGTGAAGTTTGGGGATTTTTTTTCATCTGAGTGGTGGGCAATTTCTGCTCTAAACTTTTTTTTAAAGCAAACCTTTAGGTCTGGTGCACCCTTTCAAGTCCAAACAATACATGGCTTTTCCTGTGTAGCAATACGGCATCACATTATCATATCATTACTGGCAGGTCATATGTAGAGGTATAATATTAAATATACATCAGCCTAAACTTTGAATAATAGACTCTGTCATTCTCCAAAAGAGCAGCAAAGAAAGGACACTATATGTAGCTCTAATATCATTTTGAAATTCTGATCAGATTCCACCCCCCTTCCAGGTCCTACAAAGCATGATAGATATGTCTAAGTGATTCATTGATTTCTCCAATAACTGCCTGAGAAATCTGGTTATTATCTTTCTAATGTCATTTATGTGACTTGTCACTTTCACCAGTGACTGATTAGAAAGGGGAAGAATTACAGTCACAGATTTTATTATTATTATTGTAAAAAGGAAGCATGGCTCTATTTTCTACTTTCAGTAGTGGCTTTCACCCTCTGGAACCTCACTCCTACATGAATCATGAGGCAGAAAATGTGATATAAGAACATAAGAAGTTTTAGTTCATCAGACTGAGGGTTCATCTAGTCCAGCACTCTGTTCACACAGTGGCCAACCAGCTGTCAGACAGGGACCAATAAAGCAGGACACAGTGCAACAGCACCATCCCACCCATGTTCCCCAGCAACTGGTGCATTTAGGCTTACTGCCTCAGATACTGGAGGTAGCACACAGGCATCTGGGCTAGTAGCCATTGATAGCCTTCTCCTCCAGGAATTTATCCAACCCTTTTTAAAGCCATCCAAATCAGTGGCCATCATTATATCTTGAGGTAGTGAATTCCATAGTTTAACTATGCACTGTGTGAAGAAGCACTTCCTTTTATCTGTCCTGAATCTCCCACCAATCATCTTCATGGGATGACCCCAAGTTCTAATATCATGGGAGAGAGAGAAAAATGTCTCCCTATCCACATTCTCCACACCATGCATAATTTTGTACACCTCTCAGCTGTTGTAACCTTCCCTCAAAGGGGAACTGCTCCAGCCTCTTCATCATTTTAGTTGCCCTTTTCTACACTTTTGAAAATGTACATGTTTAAGCAGGCTTTCTCTGTCTTGTAATCAATCATAATTAATCCTGATGCTACTACATTTTGTTTTTGCATTGCTTTTATTGTCATCATAGCTGAAACTGTTCTTAATCATGTATTTTAAGCTGTGATTTTAATATTGTTATATGTAAACTGCTTAGGGATTTCATGATATTAAATGGTACAGAAGTATAATTAATTAATACTTTACAGTAATCTTCAACTCAAGTTCCAACCACTCATCTAGCTTTGTTTCTGAGATTTGAAAGCCAGAGGCTGTTGATTGATTGATTGATTGCTCTCTGGGCGGTTCACAAAAATTAAAAACATGAAGACAATTCAAAGTATAAAACAAACAACAGTATAAAAACACAGTATAAAAGTACAATATAAAAGCACAACCAGAATAAAATGATCGCCTTGAACTGGGATGTCCCTTCATCCCAACATTGTCACTGGTTTCAAAACTCATTCATCACAGCCAGGGAATATGTATTGCGTTCTGTAATACCCTTGATAATGTATTCTGTGTTGCTGAGCAGAATTTCGTGAAGGTTTCTGTGTTTTGAAATGGTTGCTTTCTTTAGCACATAAAGCAATGTTCATGTTTTGTAGTTATGGGAGTTACTCATTCAACTGCATAGCCAGAGGTGGGAGTGGGGAATGAACGTGCCCAGAGGTCAAACAGTAATTTCATCCATGGTCAAATTTCTGTACTCAGAAAACCATTTTGGTATATGGTTCTGGACACAGGTGAAGTCTGTTCATTACTGCTGTACACATGTAGTGCTCACATCTGCAATTTACATGGAAAAATAATGTGCAAAATGATGCTTTTTAAATGCATAGCTTGGGGTAAAAAACTGTTATTGCTGTTATCCAGCATTCAATGTGTGGTTTGATGCAGCCACGAGACAGCCATGTGGAGATTTCCAATTTTCTTTCTGTAGGGGAACTCCATATGCAGTTGTCTTGTGCGTGGAAACCTGTCTCTTACAGTGAAGTGAACTGGAAGTCCTTGAAAGTGTGTGTGATGTGGGGAGAGGGGCCATTTGTATATCAGAGCCCTTGAGCTCGAAAGTTATCACTTGACTATGGGATAAAGCATTTTCTAAAGTAAGATTTTAATTTAAATAGCTTTGTACTTCATTAGATTAGATAACATTTCAATTTCATTTATGTTATACTGTACAGCATTACTGGCTTGGTTATGTGGAACACAAAGAATGGGAAGAAAAGACCAATCTGGCTTCTACATCGAGAATTCTGCATCATGTTTCTCAGCTCTCAGCACTTCAATTACTTGGAAACTCTCAGACACATACTTTCATCTGCATAGTTTAACTTACTCAGTTATACATTTATGAACACTTCTCTAAGCTATCTTTGGGACATAGGATGGCCAAATTTGGAGACATTGTTACTCTGATTTTTATCTGTATTATCTGAACTCATAGATCATCCGATCATAGGCTTGGAAGTGACCTCAAAAGTCATCTAGGTTGATGCAGGAAATCTCTTGCTACAGCATCCCTGATAGGTGGCCATCCAGCCTCAGCTTAAAGAAAAACCTAACAAAGGAAAGTCCATTATCTCCCAAAACAGACTGTTCCACTATCTAACTGTCCATGCCATCAGGAAGTCATTCCTAGTATTTAGTTGAAACCCCCTTTCTTGTAATTTAAATCCCTTGCATTTGGGTCTTTTCCTCTGGAGCAGCAGAAAACAAATTTGTACCATTATATATATGAAAGTCCTTTAAATATCTGAAGATGGCTATCATATCACCTCTGAATCATCTCTTCACCAGGCAAAACATATCTGTTTCTATCAAGCTTGCCTTATAGGACTTCATTTCCAGGCTCCTCACCAGCTGTCACCTTCCTTGAGACATGTTCCAGTTTGTTGATGCCCTTCTTAAACTGTGGTGCCCAGAACAGGACACCAAGTGAGGTCTGAAAGGTACCATTACTTATCACGATACAGCATATAATAGATACAGCAAATAATTGCATTGGCCTTTTTAGCTGACACATCACACTGCTGTGGGGAGCCTATACATAGCATGTAGAAAGTCTCAGGCTCAACCCCTGTCCTTTCCAGTCAAAGGTTCTCAGGTAATAGGGGAAGAACACTGTCCATGCCTTTGGAGATCCACTGCCAGGCAAATTGTGCAATACTGAGCTATATGGCCAATTTGAAGTGCATGTTACCTAGGCAGGAGCTACACTACTTCTTTAAAATGGTTTAGAACAGTAGTGACAACTGTTGGGGCCCAGGACACACTCCATATACAGTTTTCAAACTGTTTTCATCATCCTGCTTGGTGCATATCTGGTCCTAGTGGCATCATGCAAATGTTTTGTCTACATTTGCAAGTCAATAATACTTGTAGCTATCTTTCTGAGAGCATATTGGAACATTTTAGGCAAAGTGTACAAAATATGTTAGGTATAACTATGATCAGCCACAATGAAAAAAAATAATTCTACATAATATTGTGGGGATATAGCCTAAATTTATACATTACTTAGGGGCTTGCATTCAGATACAAAGGTAATCTATCTAGATAAAACAGAGCGCAAGTTTCACTGTGAAGTTTCAGCTGAGAGAGGTTATGAACTGCAAAGAAGTAAGCCAATATTGTTCTGATTGCAAATGATAGAGGTGAGATATGTGACCTGTCTTTATAATAGAATCTACCTCCATCTTCAGAGCTGCATGTTGTCAGATACCTGCAATATTATTTGGAGCAGCACGTTAAACACCCTTGAGATTTTATCATCAGTTTTCTGATTTTGAGGCTACTGGTATCTCATGACTAGAAGGAAGAGAAAGAAAAGTGCTGTTTTATAACACTTGACTGTGTTTCTCAGCTGGAAACAGCAGCATAGAACTGACTATCAAACCTAGCTTTGAAGGACATAGGCCCCCTCTACAAGAATTCGCTTTGACGCCTGGTTTTCCGATTATGTGCATTTCCTGATAAGCGTGTTTATGCCTAATACCTATACACGAGAGCCGTCGAAGCACATGACGGGCTCTCTGAAAGGTGATTTAAAGTTGTTTACATGCGAAGAATCGCTTTATAAATTGGGGCTTGAACAAGGAAATGTTGCTGGAAGTAATGTGCTTTTTCCCAGAGGAACTGCCCACTCAGGTTCCCGCCATTTCTCCTCCCCGCCCACCAGAATCTCCCACCTTTGGTTACCTGGGTTACCTGCTGGTAATCACCTGGTTAACCTGTTCGACTGCCTCTCTCCCCCCACTTTTACCCGATTGCCATCTGACGTTGTCCCCCCTCCCAGAACTACTCAGGAGTAAAAAAATACTTTCCAACCTCCTCCTGCTAGGCAGATCTGCTGCCTTTCTGGCTTGCTCTCGCAGGCTCCCAGGCACAAATCCTCTGGGGGCTGGAGAGAGAGAGAGAGATGAAAGAAGCGAGCGAGTGAGCGAGCGAGCGTGTGTGTGTGTATGAATGGACGGAGGCAGGCAGGCAGGCGTGAAGAGGGTGTGCAGTGACTCCAGCGAAGTTAAAAGCATGAAAACCCCCTCCCCCCAGTCCACCCCCCCTTTCCCTGCTTCCCATCTCAGTAATAACGTCTCTTTTTACACACACACACACACACACACACAGCTCAATGTCAGGAACCCAGCATGGGAGGGAACGATTTGTCTAAGTGGATAGGTAATTATCCACACATACGTGCATCTTACAACCCCCTTGCTTTCTGTGGAACCTCCTCCATCTGGCCCCGTGTCTCCATGAACGAAATATTCCAGCAGGGGAGTTAAAAGCAACTTTATTTTCAGTAGACGTAAGGCCGCCTATTCCTGGATCTTCCATCCTGAGAGATGGAGAACAAGGAGGAAACAGGAAATAAAACTAAAAGAAAAACTGGGAGGTGTTCCCAGCAAACGGGCAGTTTTATTCATGCATGACATCACGACCACAGTCCGCCCACTCTGATTGTTAATGCGACTGCATAGAAATTGTTTACACAGACATAAGGCACTCTTACTCCCGCGGTAAATAAAAAGTCGCTATTTCACGCGAATTTGCAAATGCACATATTAGAAGATAAAAAGTGCCTGGACCCCTGATTTGTGCTCTGCTCTTGTAGAGGTAAAATTGGTAATGCACATTGAAAGAGCCTTAAATTGCTCATGCAGAGGGAGCCTGAGATGCGTACTTGGATAATGATGTAGTGCAAGGTAGTAGTGGTGGCAGGAGAGAGCAGGAAGTGTAATTTACCGCTTGGTGGCTCATTTCCCAACCCAGTTGAGCTGGGGATCTCCAACAGAGAATCTCAACAAACTACAAATACCAGGATTTTGGGGGAAAACCATGACAGCAAAGTGGCATCATGCTTAAGTAAGTTTGAATGTAGATATACCCCGAACTAAATTTGTATGAGATTGCTGTCACTATTCTTTGGTTTGCAATAATAATTTTAATTACATGTGCTTTGAAGTTATTCTTATATGCATGAGAATTAAAATAAAGAGATTCTTCCCCCCTTTTCTAAAAGAAGAGGCTCATAACTGAATTCATAAATATGAATACTTATTAAACTGAAAAGGGAAATAAAAAAATCATTTTCAGTGTTTGATACAGCTCCTCTTTCCATTCTTTTGGGACTGTGACTGGTCAAGAAACTAACACTAAGATCAGTAGAAGAAAATAATGTGGCCAATGCAGGTGAATATCCACCAGTTTATGACACAACCCTACTTTTATTAACATAATAGTTTTGCTGCAATACATTGCAGCAGAATTAAAATTAACATTGTGGGTTATATGCTTTGCGATAGCGCTAGAAATCCTTAGTGAAGAATTGCCTCTGCTTGCTTGAACATTTGCATATAATCAAATTACTTCCTACAATATTTGGTCGGAGATCAGGCTGTCTCTAACATTCAATGTTTTATTAACTATGGCTAAAATGCATGGTAGGGAATTGGATTTCCCCATAAATATTAAATAACGTGCAAAGCTCTTTGCTGTGTTACAAAATTATTTCAAACATTTAGCCTTTTAGTTTAGCAAGGAATGAAGCAAGAATGAAAGTTTGCATCACCACCTAAAAGCTTAGAAACTGCACTTCTGTGTATACTGTTGGCTTGATAAATTATTAACATCATGCTTGGGTAATCACTTTTAATGAAAGAAAATGTCCCTGTGAGTTAAATTATCACTGAGGATTTGATATAGTGCAAATAGTGAATTCCCAGTCAATCTCATTTTTGAGTTATTGTCAAGATGGGCCCACAGCCGCTCTTTAGTGCTATTTGGTTGTCATGTTGATACAGAGTTTTTTATTTTACCCAGTGAAATTCATATCTGAAGAAAGCTTTGCATTATCTATCTGCATTCTCTCAGTGGTGTGTGTGTGTGTGTGTGCAAGAGATGGGTGAGAAATTCACTCCGTTGAGGATTTTTAAAAAAACAAATTACCCAATTCACACCCCCAAGCCTTTCAGGAAGCTGAAACAGAATTTTGTTCCAAAATCTAGATTTTTGTGAGCTTTCCAATGCAGTGTACCTTGGGGAAATGAACACACAAATTTGCATATTAGGGGAAAATGTGCACAAAATGCATGTATTTGAGAAAAGTGCAGAAGAAACAGCATTTCAGCAAAGTCAAGTGTTTGAAAATGTGTACATTTAAAAATTTACAAAAAAATGTACACATTACAACAAAGCAAATTAATTTTCATACACATTTTTAAATAGGTAATAATAATCACAAGCTTTTGCGGAAACAGGATGGTATGAACTTGACCTCAAAAAGCCGACAATCTTGGTGAGACCAAGTTTGATAGATCCATCCATCCCTAGCATGTGCAAAAATTGGACAATTGGAAAGGGATGTTCCTATAATTTCTTGCATCAGTATTTTCTAACATGATCTGTCCTAGGATCGTGAGGTTTTAAAAGGAGAACTGAAACTTGTGAGACTAATTTCATTCAGGAGTTTGGAATTCAGAGTCATATGGTCCACAATTCACATTATAGCTTATGTTGACATAGCTTCTATGGTATTGTCAATGAGGCAATGGCAGGACTCATATTCCCACTGGGTCTTGAACTAGTTACCACAGGATGTCAGGCAGGGATTCAGCATTTGTACTACCATCAGCCAACGAAGGTAACTATAGCATGAACAGACAAACCAGCTTTGGAAACATCCCCATCCCAATAGGTCAGAAGAAGTCAGGTGATGTGATACTCTCAGATCTTCCAAGAAAGGCTTGCTTGCTGTTCTGAGCAACAAGTCCTAATCTTGCTGGCTTACACTTCCTGTTGCTTTCCATGTCCTCAACTTCATAAGGACTGGGTGAAATTTGGAGGGGGCCAAAGCTCTGTGGTAAAATACATGCTTCCATGCAGATTATTTCAGGTTCAGTCACTAACATATGCAGTTCAAAAGGTCAATTAGCAAGTGATGTGAAGGCCTCTCTATTCCTAAAACCCAGTTCAACCCTTGCCAGGCAGAATAGGCAAGACTAGACTAGATAGACCAAGGGTATGACTCAGGGTAAGGCAGCTTTTGATTGAATTTGATGGGTATTCATTGGCAATGCTATGCTTCAGTTATCCCCATTATTACTGAACATTACTGTACATCACGGGTTATGTTGAAGGCAACATCATATACTACTACAGTGGTGTGGACATCCTTCCTTTGTGATTTCCTCACATGTCCCTTACATGTCCCTTACATGTCATGGTAAGCTTTGAATTCAAGAATACCTGGACGGAGCCAAATATATATTTTCCTTCCCATGCAAAGTCACTCTAGCTGGGAAGAAGACAGGGCAATATTCTAGTGGGAAGGGAGTCTGGCCAGATCTACACCAAGTAGGATAAAGCAATTTGAAAATGTTTTGAAGACTGAAGTGAATATGGAGTGTGTCATGGGCCTCAATAGTTGTCAAAACTGTTATAAACCATTTTAAAGCAGTAGTGTACATAGATCCTGCCCTAGTAATATTTATGTAATGCAGTTGATGAAAAACTGTATTGTAACAATCCGAATAAGTCTTTCCATTGAATCTGTTCAGTAGCATGCCAATATCTAGCCCTATTCAGGCATTATTTATTCCATATGATTAACATTCTGTGGAGAGAGAGCAAGCAGGGGGATGTGTACTGGTCCTTCCTCCTGTTTCATCCCCTGCTGGCTCAGTCCCCAAGCTGTCCAGGCACTGGAGAATGCCTACGAAGTGGAAGCCTATCAAGCATGCATAGAATGATCAGCTCAAGGAGGGGAGAGATTGCACACATCGAGCAGGCTTCTCTCTACATACATGCCCCCAACATGTGACAAGGTAGAGGCAGAGCTAGAAGGGAGGGGCCAGCATACCCCCCTCTCTCAGCTTGCTGCTAGTCATGTGGAATAAATAATGTCTCAATAGGGCTTCAGTGAGCCTTTGTATTTATCTAGGGAAGAAAATGGAAGAGCCTCCCTGTATGGTTTAACAGTTTATATTCATTTTATATAGATAGATGACCACTAACAATTAGCAAAAGTTAAATAATATAATCATATGATTTATATCCTGCTTTTCTGCAAAAGACTGGTACTAAAGATGGCTAACGAAGAATCCGAATTAAAACTGAATCTTAATTAAAAAATAACATAAAAACAATTAAGTTAAAGATGATTAAAGCACAACGATCAAAGAAATAAACAATACCAGCCAGTTTAATTCTGCAAATACTCATGTATGGTTGACTCATTTTGTTTTAGATGTTAATTCAATGAAATGCAAAAGGAAAAGAAACAGAAATATATTGTTGGCAAGTTTGGGATGGAGAGCCAAACCACACTAGAAACATTTTTCTTAAAAGCAGATGGGCTGGAATATAACACACTGACTATGCAACAGAGATGATAATATTACAGCCTACCATTGGTTTTTGCCATCCTCTCTGAGCTGTGTTTGAACAGATGTGTTTATAGAAGGATGTACATTTACTAATGCCAGGCTTTAGTTGAATATTTCAGAAGATGAAGCTTAAAATGCTACTAGTGGTAATTTAGCTTGTGAGAGGCAAACCCTCAATAAGATAAAACTTTTTATTAATCTTTGTTTTATTTAATCTAATTGATACATATGTGAAATTAAATAAGCCTTTGCTGTTTCCTCCTTCTCCTTTGCACTTAACGGAAAGCAAGCATTTATTTTAGTAAGTTAGTTTATTAATGAGTGATGGATTAGGAAAGCACTTTTAAATTCCAAGTCACAAAACCTGCTGCTACTATGGTATCCAAACGACAAATACACCAGCTCAAGCATGTCACAAATTTGGGCGGCTACTTTGTATGTTTCCAGCAAGTGAACCTATCATATGTTTTCATAATTGGCTCTGGAGGATGTTTTTGCAATGAATGCATGGAGAAATAAATGCATGCAGCTGCATCACATGGTACAGAGTTCCTCATGAAAATGCAAATCCATCACTATATCAGTAATGGGTGCAATGGCTCTTAGTGGCACCCAGATATTATAATTCTAAAGCACAGTGATCACACTCAGTAAGGTGTATGTGACAAGTGGGATAGGTCTCTCCAACAGCAACTTTCAGTGGCTATTCAACAACAGAGGTGCCAGTGTGAAACTGCTGAATTAGACCTGATGAAGAAATTTGCTTCTAGACTTTTGGGCATGAATAAAAACAATGGTTTCCTCCCCCAGTACAAGTTTTAGGCTGCAATTCTATACCCATTTACCTGGGACCTGGATCTTAGTAGACATGCTTAAAATTGCACTGTTGATTAACATATACCATAAACCTGGTATTGCTATAAACAATTACTGATATTAAAGTAACTCCTACTACTAGCAGTTGTTGTTTTATATCCCACCTTGTTTCCTTTTGCAAGGAGGTCTTCCTCCTCTCCATTTTTTCCACTTACAGAGGGATCCTATAGGAGCATGGGATGGAGAATCCATGGCAGAGGAACTGCCACTTCCTAAGCCCTCATGTGCTCATGCCATCCAAGAAAGAAAGAAGACAACATTTTTTACCTTTTAAAAGCTTCTTTTCCCCTTGCCAGTTCATCTTTTTTAAAATCCCCTCCCATTGGTTCTGATGGAGCAATGATGATAGAGCAACCATCCAAATAGAATAATGCTAATCAGCACACAACTACTAAAACATTAAACAATATTCAAAGAATGGGGGTGAATAAACATTTTATATCACATGTAAATTATAAATCAAGTATGAAATATTTAACAGAAACTCAACAAGAAGTTAAATGACAAAAACAATGCAATAGATATGACAACCTAGCAAACAGGGTTTACACAAATGGAAAGCTAACTTAATAATTGCAGTAATTAAATAAAGTGCACTCAATAGTTGCAATATCTGAATAAGGGGCTACAGGCCACTGGCTTCTTATGCCTGTTTCACAACTGCTTCTTCAGACTAATATAACTGCAAAACATAATTGGAAAAATGAAATAAAGTACAACCCCCCTAAAAAAAACTATCAGGAGAAACCAGAGGACACTTCCGGTGCAGTGGATGCTCGGTGTGCACTTTATCTATACAAACAAAGGTTTTCCAACTTCCTACAGATAGTCGAAGGTTTGTACTCTGCCACTTCTTTAACTGTTCCACAAGAAAAGTTATTTACATCATCATCTGCCCATGCAATTTGATATATGTTGGCAAAACAACACGCAGCATCCGTACACGGATTATTGAACACCGTTCTAAATTAAAGCACTGAGTTGTGGAGGCATCTCTGGTTCAACATTTCATTGACCACTCTCATCACTATGATGATTCTAGATTCTCAGTCATTGATAGAATCTATCCACATAGCTATAATTGGTGTGACCATGACAATTTACTACTGAGAAGGGAGGCAGAATGGATCTTCCAATTAAGCTCCTTACAGCCCAGAAATTTGCCTTAAAGAAAACTATTAAAAAACTTCCTTCAGTTCCTAATGATTACAGCTGGTTAAGAACTCACCGCTCCAGAAGATTAGCGTCTGGCTGGCTGGGGACTCAAGGTTTGTGGATTTGCTATTCCTTTTACTTATGTTGTTAGCATTCTTGAGAATAAATAGTTTGTACTTTTCTACAGTCAATCCTTTATGTAGGGCTAATAAGTCGTTTTGGACTGAGGAACGTAATCTACAAATCCTCCCTTTTCCTCAACCATAAACACTGAGATACTGGTGAGTCATATCATCATCACAGCTGATACATTACATTGTGGATATGTAACCTCTTTTCTGGGTTTGTACTTTATTTCATTTTTCCAATTATGTTTTGCAGTTATATTAGTCTGAAGAAGCAGTTGCGAAACAGGCATAAGAAGCCTGTGGCCAGTGACCAACCTAGCTGCCATATTTTGAACTAGTTGAAGTTTCTGGACTAGGCACAAAGGTAGCCCTAGGTACAGCACATTGCAGAAGTCGAGCCTTGAGGTTACCAATGCGTGCACTACCGTCTTTAGGTCTTCCAACTCTAGAAAGGGGCGCAGCTGGTGTATCAGTCGAAGCTCATAGTAGGCACTCCTGGCCGTCACATCTATCTGAGCTGTCATTTGGAGCAACAGATCCAGGAGCACCCTCAAGCTGCTAACACAGCCTTTCAGGGTGTGTGTAACCCCACCCAGAACTGGTTGACACACCTCCAAACCCAGGTTGGGGCCTTTGACAATAAGCACCTCTATTTTTCTGGATTCAGCTTCACTTTGTTATTCCTCATCCAGCCCATTACCACCTCCAAGCATTCATTCAGAGGAGACACACTATCCTTAGCTGAGGCTGTTGTCAAAGACATCGAGAAATAAATTTGGGTATCATCAGCATACTGATAGCACCCCACCCCATGCTTCCAGATGATCTCTCCCAGCAGTTTCATGTAGATGTTAAACAGCATTGAGGATAGGATGGTGCCTTGTGATATGCCATACAACAGCTACTTCTTTGAGGAGCAACTATATCCAAGCATCACCATTTGGAACCTGCCCGAGAGGTGGGACCAGAACCACTGAAGCACAGTGCCCCCGATTCCCAATCCTCTCAGGCATTCCAGAAGGATACCAAGGTCAATGGTATTGAAAGCTGCTGAGTGATCCAGAAGTACCAGCAAGGACACACTCCCCCTGTCAATACTCAAGCATAGATCATCCACTAAGGCAACCTTAGCAGTCTCAACTCTGTATCCTGCCCTGAAGCAGGTTTGAAATGGGTCTAGAAAATCTGTATTATCCGAAACTGCTTGGAGTTGGAAGGCATTCATTGTAGATTCTTGAACAGGATTAATTGTTAACCTTTTAGTCTCGACTTCATTCTCAGTTTTTGTCAAATGCACATGAAATATTTAAGTGGGCATAATCTTACAGTATAATCTTACAGTGGCTGAGTAAATAAACTAATAACTTTTGTGCACTATTTTCAGTTTGAAAATTGCATATACGAATTGTACTATCATTGTTTGCACTCCAATGTGTTTCAAAATCCATAGCTTTGAGACCTTGAGGATTCATACAACTTCACTCTTGTGCTCATGAACACATGAGGGGTGTATGTTATGTGAACCCCCATCATTTCTCCCCCACTTGCATTGCAATCAGACTCCAAATGAAGTCAGAAAGACTGAGCCAATTCAGGATTGATCTGAAGCTCAATTGCACACAACTACCCATGTTTGGACTGAGTATTCTGAATAGCGAGAAGTTAGCTCCCCCTTGACTTTTTGGTGTTTGCAAGCTTTTTTAGAGGATGCTTGGAAAAAGTTCAGGGAGAGTTCTCTACAAAAAAAGCTTGGAAAGACCAGTACTGATCAGTTTGTTCCCCTCCTCTCCCCATTACATACCTTCAGTTCCAAAATGTATCTCTGATGACGAGGATGCTATGGAAAGGAGATCAGGTATAGAAGGCTTCTTTGTTATTTATTTATTTGATCTACATCTCACCTTTGTATTAAAAAAAATTGGTGCTCAAGTTGGGCAACAGTAATCAAACCAAGATTAGAAAACACTCAGTTAAAACAGTCATTAAAACAGTTTAAAAACACAATTAAAATGCACAAGTACAATAGAAATAAAGACAATACCCAAACCAGCAGAACCAGATTCAGCTACAAGCCAGTTTATATGCCAAACACCTGCTTAAATAAAAATCTTTGCTTGCTGGCATAAGGGGCAGCAAAGAAGGAGCCAACTTAACCTACCTTTGTAGGAGTTCCAGAGCCTAAGAGGAATAGCTACTGTGAAGGCTCTTTCTCATGTCCCCAACAAATGTGCCTCCAGTAATGATGGGACCAAATGAAAGGCCTTCTTGGAAGATCTTAAAATCCAGGTAGGCTCATGTGGAAGAACGTGGTATTTCAGGTAGGGCTTTATAGGCCATAACACCATTCAAGGTGGCCTAAACATAGTTTTCAGTAGAGGTGTGCAGCAGATCGGGTCTGATCCCCGATCCAGACCCGCTCTGGGCAAAATTGGATCCAATTATCCAATTCCGATCCCCTGCAGCTGGATCATCCAATCTAATCCGATCTGATCCGAAAGGACCCAATCCGGATTGGAAAAGACCGGAGGATTGGACCTCGGACCTCCTTCCCCCGCACTCACGCTCCTTACCTGCTGCCTCCTCGCTGCCATCCACTGCCGCCCGCTGCTTCTGTACTACTGAGGAACAGGCCTTGTGGCCTGTTCCACAATAGAGCGCCGGCGCGCCGGATGACATCATCACTCGGCGCACCCTCGCTCTACTGTGGAACAGGCCTCAAGGCCTGTTTCTCAGTAGTACTGAAGCAGCGGGCGACAGTGGATGGCAGCGAGGAGGCAGCAGGTAAGGAGTGCAAGTAGGGGGATGAAGGGGGAGGTCCCCCATTACCTGCTGGCATCCCGCACTGCCGTCCTCTGCGTCCGTACTACTGATAAACAGGCCTTGATCACCTGGCGTTCTACTGAGAACTAGGCCGCGAAGCCTGTTTCTCAGTAGATTGGAACAGCAGAAGGCAGCGGATGGAAGTGGGTGCCCCAGCAGGTAAGGAGCACGAGTGGGGGGGAGGAACAGGAAGGGACAGGGAGGGGGAGTTAGGTCCCCACTCACCCGCCCCCAAGTTTTTGCCATAGGCTTGCATTGGGGAAAAGCTTTCTTTCCTCCAATGTAAGCCTATGGCAAAAACACCTAAAATGGCATCCGATCCAAAAATCGGACGTCCAATTTTCGGATTGGAATCGGATCCGAACCAAACCGGGAAGCCTCCGATCCGATCCAGGGCCTTGGTTCTGGTTCCGATTCCGATCCGATATTTTTGGGTCCATGCACACCCCTAGTTTTCAGTAAATATAAATAAATAAATAACTAGGACTTTGAATTGTGGCCAGAAACAAACACACCCCTGTAACTGGCCTAGTCTACAGCTTGGCCACTGCAATCTGGTCCAGCTGAAGTTAAGGTCTAGATAATTCTTCAGAGTGCCATCTGCTGGTGGAGAGCTTGGAAAATGGAGTTCCCAATAGCACATGGCAGAGAGTCCTTGAGAACTCCATTTCCCAGTGGCCTCAGCAGCATACACTTCACAGGAGCATCCAGACCTCAACAAGTAGGCCAGTGCCACTCCTAAAGTCCTTCCACACCTTTCCCTCTTCTTCTTCCCCAAGGTAAGTTTTGGGAAAAGGCGAGCTAGTGGAGAGAGACTGTCTGGAGAGCTGGGACTGGATCAGACCATAATGATTCATACTTGAACTTTGGAAAAAAGTGGGCTTGTCCCACAATTGCTCATATATTTCCCATAAACAGAGGAGTTTATTTCCAGATCCTCCAATTCTGAATTTCAGCACCATCACTGTTTCTGAAATCATGCCTCTAGTCACTGAAATGAAGAGCACACCAGCATAAGGTGCCTTAGATGAAACTGTTCATTCAAAAGCCAGATGATGAATGAAAACCAGTATTTCTGAAGGGCACATACAACTTCATCCAAGTTAATGCACTGCAAAAGAGCCATTTAAAGTTTTGACATTATGAATACTTATCTTGGAACTCAATGACCAGAGAGAGAGAGAGAGAGAGAGAGAGAGAGAGAGAGAGAAGTGAGATATGTCCTATTACTCCAGTTAATTTTTGTTCAGTTTTTGTTTTCCTTTTCAAGATTGAAACAAGGTACTTGCAGGACTAGACTGACTGATTTTTCTAACCAGAACACAAGGCATTAAGAATTTGTAGATCTGAATTTAAAAGATAGTAATGATATCACACTGCAATTTCATGATTACTGTAAAACACATTTTACAGGAATTATTATGAAAAATTATAACAAAACCTGAGATGTTCATACTCAGTGACTAAAGATTTTGCTATGAAAGCCTTTCTCGGTCATCATCCATGTGTACAAAATACATGGTTCCTCCCACAACATCACATAAACCACTGCCTTTGCCCCTCCCAGACATTTGAAAAGGTGTGCTTATTCCTGTTCACCTGAATGCACATAGGCACATAGTATTCATCTGAATGTAGGTAGACACTCCTTTGCAGACATCTATGCTAACCGTGTAGATATTGCGGAGTGCAGGTAATTGGTTCCATTGTCGCACTGCTCTAACAGTCAGGAACTTTCAACAGTGCTCCAACAGTTGCCTTCTCTTGGGACCCTATTGAGTCATGGTTGAGCTAGAGAAAAATTAAGGTGGCCAGGTTGTCCAACTTTATACAGGACAGTCCTATATTTTGGAGAGCAGGTGGTGGATATTCCTCCATTTGAAAAGGTGTACAGTCCAAAACTATTAAAGATAAGGGAGAACAAAGGTGTTGGAGTTAGCTGTCAACACTTGGCATCTGGACAGCAGCTTGAGAAAGTATTCAGGGCACCTGGTCACAGTCTTCCACACTATGGTGAGAAGTATGGTATTTCTTTTTCAAACTTTGCACCTATTCATACAACTTAGCATCTGCAAGGGTTATGCAAATCTGTGTCTTGTTTTGTCCCCTTTTGTGGTGATGCATTTCCTCTTTTTTGGCAATGCTTAAGTGGCTACTTTAGATAAAGTCCCATACTTATTGTGGTCCAGGTTACCTACGGGATCGCCTTCTCCCATACAATCCGCCCCGCACGCTCAGGTCCTCTGGGAAGAATTTACTACAGTCAACAAGAACTAGACTGACAACCGTTACCCAGAGGATCTTCTCTTCTGCCGCTCCCAGATTGTGGAATGACCTGCCGGGAGAGAGTCGCCAACTCACCAGTCTTCAGGAATTTAAAAGATCTGTAAAGACTGATCTCTTCCGGCAGGCCTACCTAGATGAATTTTAAAGTGTTTTATTGGTGTTTTATTGGTATTTTAATGATGTATTGGTTTTATGTGCTTTTAATCAGTTTTGTATTTTATGTTTAATGCTGTTCCCCGCCTTGATCCGTTGGGAGAGGCGGGTAATAAATAATAATAATAATAATAATAATAATAATTATTATTATTATTATTATTATTGGTCAAGGTAAGCCAGCTATCCTGTGGTAGGGCACTTTCTTTACCGTGATGCACTAGCTAGAAATCACTGGTAGTCTTTATTATTTCATAATATAAAGGAAAGAGATGAGTTTTGCAAAACAGAATAAACCATGCTGTGTAATTTCAAAGGAGCCACCAGTGTTGCATGAAACAGTTAGATAGAAAACCTATTCTGGGTGAATATGTTTTTAAAAAAATCATCTTGCCACGTACATCACCTTATTTAAACAAACAAAGGGGGCTGCTACCCAGTGCTTGAATCTAACGCCTTTTAATTACTAGATAATTTAATCCTTTCGTTTGGATGAACTGTAACTCTGAATTCCTTATTTTAATTTCTACGTTTATGATTATAGAGGTCATCTTTCGAGAGCTAATTAAATTCTTTATAGTTTCATAGAACAGGAGTGAGTATTCATTGTCTCTGAAACAGCTGAACTGGAAACTTGAATGCTGCATTTGGACTGATTTATTGTCTTTTTAATGATATGTTATCACAGCCCTCTTAAATTTTTACAGTCCATGGTACTCCTAGGTTAATTCTGCTGATAATGAAAAGCGCAGCACATGATGGGAAGAATATGAAAAGACCATTTGTGCTAACAGAAGACTCAATTCATGCTGGGGATTAAGAATTTTGAAATGTTAGGCACACCAACACTTCCAAATTTCAGTAATGTGGTTCTAAGATTTCACGTCCTATAAGAATGGAAATTCTAGATGATTGATTTCATGGTCTCTCTCTCTCTCTCTCTCTCTCTCTCTCTCTCTCTCTCTTTCTCTTTTACATTGAAAGATAACCTGATTGGAATGGGATGTTTGTCCTACTCTGCTGCTGCAGATTCCTGCAATGGGGATAGGGATCAGAGAAAGGATATTTGCTCTGAGTACATCTGAAGAGTTGTTTGTATGTGCACATGAGAGTGGAAGCAGAAATACACCCTATGGAACAGTGATCTCAAGGAATCCCAAGGAATGGTTCACCATAGTATCTCTAGGATTGCAGTAAGGTTGCAACCCTATACACACTTACCTGGGAGCTAGCCCCATTGAAGCCATTGGACTTGCTTCTGAATGGGCATGTATTTAGGTTTCATGGAACTCAGTGAGATTTATGTCCAATAAACATGTTTAGGGTTGTACCATAAAACTGAATCCTGCACACAACTGCAGTATCTTTAGCAAGAAGTAAAATGCTCCACTGTAAGAAGTTGAACAATAAGTCTTCCAAATCCGCCAAATGCACAATTTTCTTAATATATTCTGATTATAAAGTATGAACTTCCTTTCTAGACTGTTCCATACATTCCTAAACCCTTGCAAACCCTCCAGAGATATAGAATGCTCTCCTGTTCTGACTGCCACCCTCAACACATATAGGGTGACAGATCTGGCAACAGAGGAGGTTGGGTCAGAAACACTCTTATCCTCACATGTTCACTGAATACAATAGGATAGGCTGACCATCTGAAAAGGAGGACTGTTAAAGTTGCAGGCACTATACTAGAGTGACCATATACAAACGAAGGCAGGGCCCCTGCACCTTTAACTGTTGTGATGAAGAGGGAATTTCACCAGGAACTAATTGCATACCAATGACACTGGCTGAAATTCCCTTTTCTCTACAACTGTTAAAGTTACATGAGCCCTGTCCTCCTTTTCATAAGGTCAGCCAACAATAGGAAGAACATCTGAAGATGGCCATAATCTTGCTGCACTTTGCATGTATTAAGGGGCAACCTTTATCTTGCGTTAATTGTGTAACGTACAGCTAAAGACAATCTTCTCGGGTGTGGCCCCAATTTGGACTGGGACCAGCATAGACTGGAGAGGTGGATTAAAGCCCCACCTTTTCTTCCAAAATCCTCCTCTCACCAAGAGGGGTTAAGAAAAGGAAGAAAAAAGCCTCCACTGACATAAATGGAGATTTCACCTTTTTTTTAAGGCTCGCAAGCATGTGGGGAGAGGGATTTTTGGAAAAAAATGTTTAATCCACCCTTCTCAGTGTGTGGTAGTCCTGATCCAAATTGGGGCCATGCCCACTTACTCTAGAGTAGGAAAATAAATTATTATACTCAGCTACACTCTATGCAATTAATATAGCATGTAGTTTGACCCTAAGGCTTCACAGATTCAAAACTTCCAGGACAGAATGTTTTGGGGGTTGTATTTGTAAGTTTACAGAAACTCCATGATCATATTTTTGTTTCAGTTACACTAGGCTGACCATATGAAAAGGAGGACAGGGCTCATGTAACTTTAACAGTTGTAGAGAAAAGGGAATTTCAGCCAGTGTCATTTGTATGCAATTAGTTTCTGGTGAAATTCCCTCTTCATCACAACAGTTAAAGTTACATTGGCCCTGCCTTCTTTTGCATATGGTCACTCTAGTATAGTGCCTGCACCTTTAACTGTTGTGATGAAGAGGGAATTTCACCAGGAACTAATTGCATATGAATGACAGTGGCTGAAATTCCCTTTTCTCTACAACTGTTAAAGTTACATGAGCCCTGTCCTCCTTTTCATATGGTCAGCCTAGTTACACAGTTTTCTCTTGTCCTCATTGAAAGCTTCTAGAAGCTTTGCTGTAGAGAAGGAAACATTTGTTTAAATACTACTCTCTGTATTATACAAGTATGATCAAAATGTCAAGATGGCCATTTCTAAAGTTATGTTTATACCATTTGGACTTTTGGGTAGTAAAATATAAGGAGGAAGATATGGCCAACCCCAGAACTCTGCGAACTGCCTTTTAATTAGATAGTTCATCTTAAGTCAGCCTGGGTTCTCAATATAAAATCAGTCTTTGATCGTTTCAAAGAATAATGTCCAGTGCTATGTTGATTTTTTTCTTGTGTTTGTAAATTGCACAGTGCTTCATGTCCATGACAAAAAATCAGTTTGATTTAGAAAGAGTTGCAGTCAGTTGCAGTGTCCATAGGTCTCTGTATGATACATTAAAAACACAAAACAAAACTAAGAGAGACATAGGTAAAAGGACTAAAATGTAAGTGAGACACCAAAACTCATTCTCCCAAATTCTCAATGAGATCAGTATCTTTCACACTAGACTGTGTGAATGAAGTGACAAAGCCTCAGAATGTTGAAAAAACGTATATAGTTTTACTCCTTGAAGTAACCCAATGCTTTTCATCTCTATATCATATAATCGGACATTTTTTCAGTGGCCACTTGTTCTAAAAAATGCCTGCAGAGATCTCTATTTCTTCTTCTTCTTCTTCTTCTTCTTCTTCTTCTTCTTCTTCTTCTTCTTCTTCTTCTTCTTCTCTTTCAGTATAGGCATGGCAGCCATTAGTTTTTCTAGACGGACATGACGGGCTTTGCTGTCTTTTATTGATTCAGGAATTTCCTGATGATTGAGCATGTTTTAATTATGACTGCTTTCTGGATGTTGGTGTGGATGTATTCTGGTAGGCCCAGTTTCTGGAGGTTTTCTGTATATTTTTTTGATGTGATGCCAGTGACTGATGTGACTAATGGGATAATTGTGACCTTTTTTTGTTGCCATAGTTCTTTGACTTCCATGGCCAGTGGTGTATATTTGTCTCTTTTTTTCTTCTTCCTTTTCAACAACATTTTTTGTCATTCAGTATTGCTGTGTCAATGAGGTATGTGTGTTTTTCTTTTTTGTCTATGAACGTTATGTCTGGTCAGTTGCAAGGTATTGGCTTGTTCGAATGAATTGTTCTGTCCCAGTATATTTTATGAACTGCATTTTCCAAGATTGTTTCGGGTGAATATGTATAGTATGGTGTAGGTTGTTTGATAAGGTTGAATTTGATGGCCAGTTGTTGGTGAATTATTTTTGCAGCTGTATTGTGTCTGTCCGTATAGTCCATTCTGCCAGAATTTTACATCCTCCTGTTATATGGTCTGTTGTTTCTTGGAACTGATGGCATTTCCTACATAGGTCTGTTGTTGCACTGTTATCTTTTATGATGTATTTTTGGTAGTTCTTGGTTGCTATAACTTCATCCTGTATAGCTATTAGGAATCGTTTGGTTTCAGGAAATAGCTCACCCTTCCTGGCCAGTCGTATGATTGTTCTTTGTTTATTTGTGGGTTCTGTATTCTGTTGTAGTGCTTCCCATGGAGTACTTTTTCTGCCCATTTTTCTTTTTTCTCTGCTAGTGTAAGTGGTTGTGTTTGATCTTCGTTTTGTAGTGCTAGGTTGAGTGGTTTGTATCTGCTTTTGCTTTTGCTATGGCTTTATGAATGGGGGTGTTTTAAGTGTGGAAGAATTCTCTAGTGATTTTATCTGTTTAGCATGAATTCTGTTAATATCCAGCAGACCTCTTCCTCCTTCTTTCCTGCTGATTGTTATTCTTTCAATGCATGAGTTGGGGTGGAGCATACGGTGTTTTGTGAGTTCGGTGAAATTGAGTCTGTTTATTTCTTCGAGTTCAGTGTGTGACCAGTGTATGATTCTGAATGAGTATGTGAGGATGGGTATTGCATAGGTGTTGATGACTTTGAAAATGTTTTTTGAGTTGAGTTTAGATTTTAGGATTTGTGATAGGTGAGTTTTATCTTGCATTCTTAGTTGAGTTTTTACTGTGGAGTGATTGGTTATTGTGTTTTGTTGGGATCCTAGGTATTTGTATGTTTCATTTTCTTTCATGTTATCTATTATTATATTATTATTATTATTATTATTATTATTATTATTTTCTATACCACCCCATAGCCAAAGCTCTCGGGATGGTTTACAATTAAACCAGATCTCTGGAAGGTTTGTCTCCAAGATGAATCCTGCGACACATTTTGTCTCATTTTGGAGACAAACCTTTTAAATATCTCTGCAGGCATTTTTTTTTTTAACTGAAGGAGCAATTATACGATACAAGGCCAAAGTGCATTGGGCTACTTCAAAGACTAAAATTATATATTTTTTCCAATATCCTGAGAGTTTGTCGCTTCATCCCCTCGGGTTATTTTGGATGCTCTCCAGTTTTGTTTGACTTTCACACTAGCTTGTGCCAAAATCTGTCCTCCAATTTCCTGAAAGTTGATTTGCTTGTGAAAGAGGCTTCTATTTTGGAATTGATGGACTCACCCATGCCTGCTTCTATCGGATACCCACCAAGCTGCCGCTGACCCCACTCATGGCATTGCGTGAGCTTCTTAACAGTCCAGCAGGCAACTGGTGAAGCCAAGTTGTGTAAATGGATCCTTAGAGCCCCTTGTGTGAATGAAGCAGGGCTCTCTGGAGCACACACTGTAGTGCCACTGGGTGGCAGCTCTGGACAATTCACTCCTCCTCCTGCTCTGCCACCTGAGGCAGGAGATTCACCCCACCACATGGAAAGGCTGGCCCTGGAGAGTGGTCTCCACTGAGGGCACCTTTTCCAAAGACCCCCTAAAATCAAGAGCTGACACTGATGCATCTGCAAGAGGCCTACAACTAAAAACTTCATTGTTGTGCTACCTTACACATCTCACCATAGCCACTACTGGTGTTGATACTGAAAAAAGAGGAGACTCAGTATGCACCATGACCCAGACGTTTTTAAGAAGAAGGAAGATCCCAATCTGCTTGCTGCAGGTTTGACCAAGCTGTACCTTTGTAGGAGCCTCTCCATGGCCATGTCTACACCAGCCTTTTATCCCAGGGTTGTCCCTAGGTCATCCCTGTGCATCCGTATGATGCACAGGGTATCCCGGGATCCACCGGGGATGACCTAAGGATGACCCCGGGAAGATGGAAACCAGAGATATCTCGGTTTTTCTGCAGTACTGGGACCATCCTGAATACCACGGCTGGTGTGCTGCATGCTCCCAGTTCCTAAAACGGGCACAGAGCCATGCAGGGTGGCTCCGTACCCATGGGGGTGCCCCCCCAGTAATTTTGCCATTCCTGGGATGGCATGGGGGTTGGGCGGGGGGGGTTAATTACCTTTTTCCACATGGGGCCGCATGGCTCCTCTTCTTAAAAGAAAAAAATGGTGGCTGTGACATCCTTCTTCCCTTCTGGGAAGTCGTGTGGCCGACTAGATGCTGGGGGAGGATTGCGGAAGCAGGTAAGTCCGCAATCCTCCCCCATCCCTCCCTCTTCTCCCTTAGATGTAGATGAGCCCCATATTGGTCAAGGCCATGCTCTTTGCATGGACACATATCAGTTTTTCTATTCATGGTAGTAGTTGAGGTTTGTTGGAAATGCTCATATTACATTAGTTGGACTCCTGGGCAGGATCTATCCTACTGCTTTATAACAGTTTATAACGGTTTTGACAAAATTCAGGCCCAAGACACATCCATATACCATTTTCAAAATGTTTTCAAAGTGTTATATCCAGCTTGGTGTAGGTCTGGCCCTGGTTTAAAACAGGATTCCAGCTTACTGGAGTGTTTAGCTGAACTCTGTTCTTAATGGAATTTGACAGCAACTCTAATAGAGGAAACAATAGAGCTTTTTCCACTGGGCAGGCTCTGCAAATGAGAAGCAGAACCCTTAGGCTGAACTGGAAGACCCACATTTAGGAAACAACATCTACTTCATCTGCCATGGAGAAACGGCTGCTTCCATCTTCAGACATCATTCTTTTTGACTCACTGCCCACTTGCACTTCAAAATAACATTTTGCTCTAACCAGATAATGACACAGGATCTAGCTTATTATCATGCCAGTAAAAGCAAGCGGGGATATCGCTGACTTCTAATTACATGGAGAGCAGACCAAACATCCTTGTATGAATGTCAAACTGACCATGCTCTTTACTTTTCCTCTACTTATAAGGAAATGCCAGATTAATGCAGGGCCTGCTATTGACATTGTTGGTACCCTATAAAATTGGCTTTCATCCTCACCCATCTTGCTTATAATTCTATTTGTCAAACTGCTTCATTCGTCTTCACTCTCACAGTTGGGTCTGAGCTCATCCATTTTCCATAATGCTTCTCAATGAGAGGTAGCCTTTCCTTACGAGCCTCTGTAGTTCACCGCATCTTGTTCCAAACCCTGATTTCTCACCACCGTTTGTATCCAGAATCCATTGCTTCTTGGCCCTTCCCTGCCTCCATACAGTATTACGCCTACTCCCTTCAGAAGAATCCTGGTGTTTCTAAGGCAATTGGTACTTCAGCAAAAGTCCCGTCACGTACACGCGTCTGCATTTAGCAATCACCTAACAAATGTCTAACATCTGGTTAGACTAATGGCACTGGTTAGACATATGCAAAAGCTTTTGGAAGAATTCCATTTTGTAACATTGTTTCCTAGTCTTCATCAGTGGGTTTTAAAAAGGAAAGAAAAAATAATGTCACTAATTTGATTTTCAGTGAGTCCCATTTCTATGTCAATGAATTCAATATTTTCAATACAGTACTTCAAGTAAAGATCCTGCATGCTTTCACTTGTGTGTTTTTAAAGTTATGGGCTTAATTTAAATAATCCAGTAGTTTCCCTGTGATCAGCATATAAATGTTGAGCATCACACAGGTCACCCAAATCGAGTGGGTACTTCCCAAGACAGCATCAGCAACTCTCTGGTATGTCCCGATGTGATTTAGGCCACTCATTTGATTTTAGGGGTGTCAGAGGATTCCATTTTGGGGTAAAGCTTGATGGATTTTTTGTGGTTCAGTCCTACAGATTTCATTCCATTTCTCTCTGATGCTGTGGACTTGCTCTGTAGTGAGTTGAGCCAATATACCGATTTCTGGTATTTTTAACGGTTGCAATTTGCACTTCCTTTTTTTTTTTTTTTTTTTTTACTGGGTTCCACCATTTGCGCAAATTGCAATATGCATGATTTTAATTTAATTTAATGTGTGCAAATATTGTATTTTTAAAAAACAAAATGTATTGCCGCTCTTGCGTAACTGCACACAGTCACAGGTCCACCTGTCCGCTATGTAGCCCTGCAAAAGCATATTCTTTTCTTGTCAATATACTTGTCAGTTTCACTCTCACCACACATTACTTTGTTTAGGGATGCAGAGCCATATTCACTACTTGTCAAAGAATTTCTCAGTTCTCCCTCCCTTCCCTTTGGAAGTGTTGCTGCGGTTATAGCAAATGGGAGCAAGGAAAAAGGGGTGGAGGCTACATCTGTATTAAAAGCATTTGAGACTCAGACAACTGTGTACTGGAAGTGGTGTCAATTCAACATGTCAAACTCTGAGGATCACCTTACTAAGGGGGCGATCCAAGAGGGACCAGATCACCCCCTTTTCCTGAACTGTCAGAGTCAAAGCATGTACAAATTACCCACTGACAGGTTAGGGAAAGGGGACCAGATCACACACTTAAAACTCACAACCCACCCACCCCAGACTATGGGCCCCCGAACTTCAGCCCTGAGGTACAGTCCTATCACTACCATTGCACAAAAACAACATCAGAAAAGGCTTAGAGCCCAACAGTTTCATGGATTTGTGGCTTTAGTGCTACATAAATGGCTGGATGAATGTAGACATTCCAGTTCACGTCACTCCCCAGTTGGACTGCTGAATTTTGAGATCACTGTGTTAATTCCCATGTACTATTCCTCAACACAGTCCAGAAAAGGGGAATGACATCATGTTGACTTGACCCAATAGTATTTCTTTAAGTAGAATTCAGCAAGCCACATAAACCAAAACAACTACACTCAGAAGCTGTGTTAAGTTAATATAATAGTGGTTTAAGCCATTTGTAGATCATACCATTAATAACAACATGAATCCTATGTTAAACCTCATATGGAGAGCCACATCCCTGTAAAGTTTTTTAAATACATAGGCTAAGATGATAGCTGTGGAGTTCATGATTTTGTGAATCTTTCACTATTGGGCTAGAAAGAGGCAAAGGAAATGTAGCCTTACATAATATGGATTATCGAGAAACATTTTCACCTCTATCTCGAAAGATCAGTTCCATATACCCTCTTTTAAACAGAAGTCCTATCCTCCATCCATGTCTGAGCTATTTTTGTGATTTGTCTTCCATATTCTTGCTATAATGCTTTGATTTCACCGTATTATTCCATTTAGTATTAGTTCATCTGGTTTCACCATTTTTCTTGTTAGACAACCTACTTTGTCCATCCAGATTCTCAGTGACTAAGCATATAATGCTTTTGACCAACGCCTCTGGGAGCATTTTCCTACAGTCTAGAAAGTTTTCCTGCAAGTCAGCTATTAGTCAGATTAGTCCCTTAAGGTAATCTTATATAGGCTTTGACTCCTACATATATGAACAACAAAATATCTGTAATTCCTGAATGTAGGGAAGCTAAGCTTTTTCATGACCCTTTGCTTCTTCAGAGGAGGCCTGCTGACATAACAAACAATAGGTGACTCCAAAATGTGTTAAAAGAGTTTTTACAAGAATAATGATAAGGTTGAGGGGTGTGTGTGTGTGTGTGTATGTGTGTGATTTAAGCACAGCCCTTTGAAATAAAGACAAATTGCCCCTGAAAAAAGTATTTAGCAGGCTAGAGACGTCCAAATTTCCAAATTTAATTTTATGGCAATAGACCAAGAATGGGATAATATGCTCAGATTTTCTGTTTCAGATAGGCTCAAAATACTTGTCTGGGAAAATAATTGTCAATGATGGCTTGTTCTTTTTATTTTGAAGAACAAGCAATGCTAGTTTCTATGCAACAACATCTCTTTTCTATGTTAGATTAAGGTCATTTTGGGGTGGGAGGAAACCACACACATTTGTTGGTTTTAAAAATTTCTAGTCCCACCAGCACACACATGTGAAAACACACAAACACACCCACATACTGCAGTCCCTCATTCAATTGGCTCTAAAACAGAGAACAGTTGCGACAGATGTTATCATGCCCTACTTTTCTTCTGGTTTTCTACCTGGATTGCTTATCCTTTTCAAGCAAAACTTGAAACTTTGACTACTTTTGTTTGAAAGTAGTTTGTTATGGAAAACACATTTTCTGGCTGTGAATATACTAGAACCAGAGCCGTGCAGAGCTGGTCATATGCCCAGACCAGATGGGAAGTGTGTGCCCCCCCCATTTCAAACTGCTTATTAAGTATTTTTTAATCAGTGGCACTGATTCAGTGCTAAATACATATATGAACTAGAACGATGTATAAAAAAAGGTAATGGGAAGCACTTTTATTCGAGATGTAAGACATCACTTCTTCACATTCAGAATTTCAAGATGGACGGCTTTTACGCTGTTTCCGCAAGGCGGGCTCCTCGCTTCTCGATGGGCCGCTTATGCTACGAAAGCATTAGCATTAGCTGGGGGGACCACCTCATAGGAGTGCCCCCTCAAAATCGTGGGCCCTGGGCCAACTGGCTCCACTCTGCACGGCCCTGACTAGAAGCACTGTGTGTGTGTGTGTGTGTGTGTATATATATGGATATGTTTTGTAAACCGTGTAAGGTTTACTGCAGTTAGTGTATTACAATGTTTATCATGGCAGTCTTATAGTTTGACTTTCAGTTGCTCAGTAATGCACCAAATGCAACTACAGTTTAAAGCGTTTGTGGAAGGAGGATTCTACATGTTTCCCAAGCTAGGTGGGCAATTTCACAAACAAATGTGCTATGTATGGGCTCCACCAGTCCAAGCCAATTCAATAGCTGCCGCCGCCTCTTCTCCTCCTCCTCCTCCTCCTCCTCCTCCTCCTCCTCCTTCTTCTTTAAAAAAAGCAACAATCCCAGCAATCTACAGTTTAGGAGGGAAGTGAGATCTGGATTTGGTTCCCCCACTCTCTATTTTTCCTGCCCCAGCTCATACATTTTCTATAATTTTGCCCCCGTAAAAGCGTCTTTGCTTGTTCTTCACCTCCAAATATCTCTGAGAGCTTCCACTATCTATATTTTTATTTATTTAGTTTTACTAATTCTGTATTTTTTTATTTCATTCATGCCTTAAGAACGTCTCCATTCATAATAGCGATCACTTGAAATTGGTACATTTTTATCAATTTAGATTTTTTTTAAAAAAAACACCCCCTCTCAAGTGCTCACATTCTTGATGTCTGGGATAAAGTTTTCAGAGAACGCGAGGCAATATGGAATGGGAATCCCTCATGCCATTGTCATTTGGAACATGTTCATTTTGTTGCCAAATGCCGCTTAGGGATGGGTAAATTTCCCCCAGCTTGATTGAGAATTGGAAGAATATGAGAATATATGGAAAAGACTGGGGAAAAAAATGGAGGAAAATAAGTTTGCTATCCCTGAGCTTGCCTGACGGTGCATCGATAAGACAATTAGAATGTTTTCATTCAACACCCTAAGGCTTCTGGAAGGAAAGATCACCATATGCTAAAAAGGTCAAGGAAACATAGGCTGGAAGGAATGCTTTGCATGCAAAAGGTCCCAGGTCCCCTGATTTTATGATTATGCAGTAGGTTGCTCTGGGTACTTTTAATAGAACAGGAGGATATAATACTAATAAGCCAGGGTGGTGTAGCAGTTAGAATGCTGGATTGGGAATCAGGAGATCCTGGTTCTACTTCCCACTTGGCCATGGAAGCTCACTGGGTGACTTTGGCCCAGATGCAGATTCAGCCCAACTGAATAGTTGTGAGGATAAAAAGATGGAGAGGTGGAGGAATATGTACACCACTTTGGGGTCCTTAGAGAAAAAAAGGCAGGGTATAAATGCAATAAATAAATAAATAAATAAATAGAAATAAAAATTAACAATGGAACTATCTATTTCCGTTTGGTCGGTAATGTTCAGAATACTATGCAGCCGATAGCTTCAGGAATAATTTTGTACTTAATGTCAGCAAGGTGTGAAATGATAAGCTACTATGTTGACTGGGAAAAGGGATAGGCACATAGCTCACAGCTGATTAAGTTGTGTGCATCTGAAGACTAAGAGCCATTGTTTGAATTGTACGCCTGTTTTATTAATTCTTTTATACCTCACAAAGATGTGGTGATGGCCACCAATTTGGATAGCTTTAAAAGAGGGTCAGCTAAATTCCTGGAGGAGAAGGCTACTGCCTGATGGCTACGTGCTCCCTCCAGTATCAGAGGCAGTAAGCCTGTGTGCACCAGTTGCTGGGGAACAAGGCAGGGAGGCTGCTATTGCACCCATATCCTCCTTGTTGGTCCCTGGTTGACAGCTGGTTGGCCACTGCGTGAACAGAGAGCTGGACTAGATGAACCCTTGGTTTGATCCAGCATGGCTCTTCTTATGTTCTTACCCCGCCTTTCTCCCAGGAAATGGGGCCCAAGGCAGCTAACAACAATTTAAAATAAAACCCAAACATTTAAAATGAAATCATAATTAAAACAATCATACAACAAATGCATTAAAAGACAATTAAAAACAACAATACAATAAAAGAATAAAAACATTCCCTAACGCAACAGACTAGCTCACATGCCACTTCGTTGTATTGCACCGTCCAGTGCAGTTTTACTGTGAACCAACTTCCAAGTAAGTGTACATGGGATTTCAGCCTTAAGCTTCAACTGGATGTTGTTGTTTTTTATGATGCCTCTGTGGTTTCCAGAGTTTAAAAGGGAACTAGGATTTTCAGAAAGATCAACAAACAGGCAGGCAGTTTGCCAAGGGAGAATGATACACCACAGGAAAAATACAGACTGATTCACAGCAATGACTTTGACCCAATCCATTTTTGACCTTTACTGTACCCGTTCATAATTATTGTGATTTTCTGCTATCCTATCCTGGCTTTCTGGGCATCTTTGATTCTGTCTTGAAAAAAGAAAACAAACATATTTAGAAAAAATAAAATTAAAAAGGGAAAAGAAATCCAACAATATCTTTTTAGAATCCTAAAAAATAGGAGCACCATATGAAACAGACTCAAACAGAGCTGTTGTTATAGCAGCTGCAAATGACTGCAGCCACCTTTGCCCAATAATAAGGAAAGAGTCGATTTTTTAAAGTAAATCTGAACAGCAAAAATGAAACAGTACGTCCCCCAATGAAGAAGAAACATAATTCAAAGATGTTGCATATTACTTACTTATAGTTGAAAATAGTTCATGCATTGAAGGCCATCAAGCTTCTGCTGGAGGACTTAATTCTCAGAAACGTATGTATGGAAGCAGATGCTCTGTCCAATTGGTTTGTGATTCCCCTTCCCTGCACAACTTGTGAAAAACAAGATCTGAAACAATAGAATCATAGAATAGTAGAGTTGGAAGGGACTTATAAGGCCATCGAGTCCAACCCCCTGCTCAATGCAGGAAGCCATCTTAAAGCATCCCTGACTGAATAGAATCATAGAATAGTAGAGTTGGAAGGGGCGTTGAACAGGCCCATCACAAGTGAAACAGCATGCCAAGCATATTACACAGATACCCACCCACACCTACTCCAGTTTTCCTATATCAGCTTCCTTATGTATCTAGTGTGTGTCTCGTTTGACGTTCTTTGACCTTCGCTGAAATAGTTCTGACTGCAGTGTGTTCAATGTTACAGGATGAGGTGCTTTAGAAAATCTAGATGCTGTTGTTTTCATCACTTTTCCTTCTTTTTCAGAAGTACAGAGGAAGGCACCTTTACTTTTGTGTAAATTGCACATTTATGCAATAAGGAAAATATGTAATTTCCAGAGCCTCCATTGTTGTGCACAATGGATGTTCTGGTCGAGAGCGGATGGATGCTGGGCGCTTGTTGGGCCATGCAAGCATTCGAATCATGGGCATGCGAATGCTCTGCTGGAGCCTGGCTGGGTTGGACTCATGGACCCAGTTGGGCACGTGCAACATGTGTCTGCCTCATAGGAGGTCATATGCCAACCCTCTCCCTTTTTTAGGATCTAGTTTCACTCAGCTTGGCACATCTAATAACTGAAGGGCTGTCATACAGAAGAGGGGAAAGATTGTTCTTTGTTGACTCAGAGGGCAGGGCTAGATCTAGCAGTCCTAAATTACAAAAGGGGGTAGATGTTGAGCTTTTTAAAATGAGACTTTTAACCCACTCTATCTACTTCTGGTTTCATCATAAAATTAAGATCCAATCCCTACTTTTCCTTTCCTACCTTTCCATACTTTCTGCTAGACAACCTCTAGGTGGTGCTGTGGTATAGTGAAATAATCCAATTACACTAGTGGTAGGGTGACCAGATTTTGGAAAGCAAAATCCCGGTCCAAAATGGCCACCCCACAAAAGCAGACCCCCCCCCCAACATAAAATAAAAAATTAAAAAGGCCACCTGCCATGTGGCCAACAAACAGACACCCCCGCCACCCCCCCCACCTGAAACAACCCCCCCTCACCAAGCCATCCCCCCCCAAAAAAACCAGCCCAGACCTACCGGGTCCTCCACTGCCACCGCCAATCTCCTCCACAGCTGCGTGACCCCCTGCAGCCCCCTCACCCTTCTTGCCCTGCTCCTGGGCTCCGTGGAGGTGTCTGAGGAATAGCAACAGCAGCAGCAGCAAGAGGAGGAGGAAGAGGCTGCTTAAAATGCCTGCCCTGCTCCCCTGCCTCGGCAGAAAACAAGTGCTCAGCGTTAGGCAGTGTCAACAAATTCCTTGTCTGGTGGCTAAAGCAGTTAGCCACCCGACAAGGAATTTGTTGATGCTCCCTAACGCTGAGCACTTGTTTCCTGCTGAGGCTGGTAAATGGGGAGCAGCGCGGGCATTTTAGGGCAGGAGGAGAGCTGATCCTTTCCCCGGTTTGTCCCCACTGCCTCCCTGTCGGCCCTGATCACCCCAGTTTTCCCGGTTAGGACCAGGAAACCCAGGGCGATCTGGTCACCCTAACTTGCATTTGTTTTGGGATGGAAAAAAAATATTGCATTTTGCCCACTCCAATTCCCATCCAAACCCCAAAGTGCTCTTAAAAAACAGAACTGGAACTGGAGGGTCATGACATGATCTAAAACACATGTAAACAACTATGAGTGAGACATGACAAAATAAAAACCTTTTGTAGAACATTAGATGAACCTTGTTCAAGGCAAGAACAGTTCAACGATGGCACAAAATGCGTAAAGTGGTGGTGGGCTTTCCCTTGCTGGAGATCTTCAAGCAGAGGCTGGACAGCCATTTCTTGGGAATGCACTAGCTCTGGATTTCGTGCATAAAACAGGAAGTTGAACTGTCTACAAGGTTCTTTCCATCGCTATGATTTCTTGGTTTAAAGTCAACATCCACCATGTGGGCAGGTTTGGTCGGGGTGGCAACAACCTCCTGTTTTGCTTTACGGCATGCTTTCTGGGGAGGTCTTGGCTAGTTATCTATATCTACTGATTTGCAATTCCTACTTACCTTGGTGAAATCTGTAGTCCACTATTATGGGGGTGGGGGAGAAAAAGAACGGCATATGTATTAGTTTCTTTGTTATGTTGTGAGCCTGAAATTAAGATAATGACACAGCTGGGACTAGGGATAAAGATAGGATTAAGCAACTAACATTTGAATAATTGGAACTGGGACAAATTGGGTTGTTTGTTTTTCTGTTTGTAATGTGGGCTGATTGCCCCCGACATGCTGCTGACTTGCTCAGATCTTTTGATACTATTTCTGAGGCATATTGATTTGATTTTGGATGCTGATGGTAGCCAGTGAATGGTTCAGTAGTTTGCAGTTGTCAGTACATTGAAGAAATGTGGTTAGTATGTATGACCCAAGCTAGTCTGTGCTGGCATAGCAGTCACTTGCTGACCCTTGCCAGAGGGCAGAGGCTGGATAGTGTGCAGTCGGGGTTGCTGAGCAGGCCCAGCACAGCTAGTTTGTTAGGAGTGCAAAACCACAAGAAATATCTTCAGCTCTTCTCTCCAATTGCAGTTAATCTTGAAAACCCTCCTGCTTTTCATGCTGATATCTTACCTCTGCCTTTTTTATATATAAAGAAGACCAGCTAGAGCACATAGTAAGAGCACATGGTAAATAGGCATCTAGACCAGCTAAAGAATATGGTAACATAGAAAGTTTGGGCCAAGTGGTGATGCCTTGGATGTACATGGCTCAAATAAAACTCAATGGCTCAATTCGGACAACACGATAGTCAATGGTGGGTTGACTAACCCTAACCCTAACCCTAGGGGATACTCCCCACACAACATGGTAATAAATAATCAACTGTGGTGTGGATGAGGATCAGCGCTGAGTTGACTATGGCAGCATTCGGATGACATAATAGTCAAAACAACTGATGATTGTTTCCCCCACACCAGTTGTTTATTGTGTCATCCGAATTGAGCCAATGTCTAGGCTTAAGCTTTGATTTTTTAAGCAGAAAGAGTTTGGGATTTCTGAAGGAGTTTTTCAGGTGACGTGAATAAAATTCAGCTTGTGAATAAAATATAATCACAAAGCAAGCATTGGATGAGGCAAAAGTGTTGTTGTTGTTGTTGTTGTTGTTGTTGTTGTTGTTGTTATTCCTATTGCTATTATTAGATTTATATCCTTCCCTTCCTCACAAGGAGCCCAGTAGAAGCAAGTAGGACAGAAGTGAAAGCAAGCAAGTTGCAGTCCCTTTGAGGTGGCCTCTTCCACAACATTGTTCTCTTTAGAGGTCTCACCTTTTCTCATGGCTACTCCAAAAGCCCCTGGGGAGTTCTGTTTGATCCACCACTTCTCTCTCTCTCTCTCTCTCTTTCTTTATGGCAATTCAGTTCACCACCTCCCCCCTAAACCTCCATTCATCACATATACATAATTCAGTCATGCTGCTCCCACACGGCCATGTACTGTGAGCACAGTGCTGTATTGGTGAAGTGTGTCATTGCATCTGCTTTTCACCTTTTGCCAGTACATTTTTTATTTATGATACTTTTCAAGTCAAGGTAAGTTTTATCTTGACAAGGCAGTGCCTGTGAGCTGTTCAATTTCATGCTCAGCCTATGAAAAATCTTGCTTTATGCTTGAACGGGCTCTGAGGTGCAGGGCTGGCAATTAACCTGTTTGTCATTACTTGGGTGGTGCGTTTAATTTTTATTTTTAATTTGCAAGAAGGTCTAGATCTGGTGAATGCTGGAAGCTGATGTTATCCTGTTTTTGAGTTGACCTGGGACGACAGCTATTTGTTTTTCATTTTTACAAATACGTTAATGCTAAGCTTTTACATATCATATTTCAAATGTTCAAAGTGCTTCACAAACTTCAGGGCAGCAATCCTTGTAACGACCCAGTAAATATTGGCTGCTAATAAGGGCCCAGTAAGAGAAGGCTTACTATAGCTCAGTGAAAGATCACCTACTTTTCGTGCAAAGGATCCCGGGTTCAATGCCTTGCATTCCCAGATAGGGCTGGGAAATATTCCTGTCTAGAAACTCCAGGGATCCATGGCCAAGCAATGAACATAATACTGAGCTTCAGTGCAGGCAGGTGGCTCTGATTTTGGTGGGGTTGTGAATCCATTCTGGGTTTCAATCAGAACCAACCAACTCTAAAGGAGCTATCCAAGGTGCTGAACCATATCCACAAAATAAGTTTGAAACTTTGGATAGCTCCTTTGCAGTTCTGGCTGGTTTTGAGTGAAACTCAAGAGTGGATTCCTAGTCCCACCACCTCAGCCTCCACTAAAGACATCCCTTGAAAGATTTGCTGGCCACTAAAAGCCATTGATTTAACACTGAACTGCATGGACGAATGGCCTGATTTGTTGTAAAGCATCTTTCTGTGTTCCAGTATTCTTTCCCAAATGGAAGGCTTAAGATACTAAGAACCTGAGATTTCCTGATTCCTCCTGGTGAGTTTGGGGCTGAAGGGTGATTTATTGTTTTACCTATAACCTCGTCTTTGAACCAAAGACTTCAAGTTTATGTAGCTATGGAATACCTTCCTCACAAAGGCTCACATGGTGCCAATTGTGTTGTGCTTCTTGGTTTATTTGCCCAGGTTTTCTAGTATGAAATGTGAACTGGCTGATTATGTTTTACCCACTGATATTTTTCTTTATTCTGGTATTCGGTTTCGTATTTATTTAATTGTGATTTTATATTGATGTTTTTACTATTTTCTTGTACACCACCTGAATCATTTTACTGAAGGGCAGCCCAAAAAACATTTAAAGAAACACTCTTGCAGCCAAATCCTATGCAAGTTTACACAGAATCAAACCTCACTGTGTTAAGTAAGACTTACTCCTGAATAAGTGTGCATAGGATTAAAAACTTAGCCACTACATTACATGAGAATGTGATTTATTTCATCTTCTTTCCATGTCCATGTCCTCATTCTTCTTGTATGGATACAGAATAAATTGTTAATGTCTTTCAGAAGATTCCATTTAATTTCCTCCATTTCATTTCTATACTTCCCAACAGCTAAAGCTCTCTGGGCAGTCCACAAAAATTATAACCTCCCACCAAAATACAACATAACAGAAGCATAATATGAAATCTTTAATGAACAATTTTTTTTAAAAAAAACCACACACCACCAAATTGAAAACAGGCAAAGAACAAACAAAAATGGAATAAAATACTGGGACCTGATGAAAACAACTGGCATTAAAAGCTCATCATGTGTCTTCAAATGCCTGGGAGTAGAAAAAAATCTTAACCTGGTGCTGAGAAGATGACAATGTTGGCACCAAGCAGACCTCCATGGGGAGATAATTCCAAAATCAAAGGAGAACCTTAGAGAAAGGCCTCAGATGTTGATTGTAGTGTATGGTTATGTTCATATTGGTAGAGGCCCTCCATGATGTATTGCAGTCCCGAGCCATGTAAGGCTTTATAGATTAAACATGGTACCTTGAATTTTGAGGAAGTCATTTCCTAGGATTATCCTTTTTGGGGTCCAACATGTTGAAATTCTGGGCTTGGAGGGTAGCTGATAGGAGACCCAGGGATGTGGCACACTGCCAGTGGAGTCCTACAACCTAAATTTTAGAGGGGGAGTACCAAAGAGGAAAAAAGGAGAGGAAAGAGGAGGAGGGTTATATGTACAAATGCTGTTACAAATACATTAGATTTGTTTGTCTAGTGGGCAAGAAGTACATTGTTAAGTCAAAGGCAAATTATGGAGTTTGAGGAGCAATTTGTGGTAGTTTGGATTGCATTTGTAAGTGATGTGCAATATTTGTGGGGAAAGGTGGCAACCCAGCAAGAACACCTCTTGGTAGTATTCAGTGTAAGATCCCAGAATATTGGGTACCAAAATAATGCTTAATATTTCACTAGCGCTTCCAAGTGTTCATAGTGCTTCAATGTGTTATCTAGTTGTAATCCTTGTGACAACTCTGTTTGCAAGCCAGTATGATTATCCCTCATTTTGCAGATGAGGGGTAGTGGGCTGGGAGGAGGCTGAAGCTGAGAGAGAAGTTTGCCTAAGGCCATCTTGGGAGTTCGTGGCAGAGATGTGAGTCAAACCAGGCACTTCCTGATTCATAGTTTAGTCGCTTAGCCATTGTGCTACAGAAGCAGGGGACAGATGGGGCAAATTCAAAGCAAATTCACGAAAACTGTAGTCATGTTTGCTGAATTAACACCTGAGCTTTGGAATCCAGTCCATCTTGAAGTTAGGCAGTTCATGTGATGGCAATGGCCTCCCCATCCTCATTGAGCAATGGGGCAATTACCTGGATAGCACCTCTTATCCAGCTTTTAGCTCATTGAACTGTACTGTTGGGCCTGTTAGGGCAATACTATTTGAAGTTGTCTATGGAGTTGTGGCCATAATCTTAAATCCGTTCCCTGTGTTGGTTATGCATCTGTCTAACAAACTCAATTGTTCCTTTATTACTTTCAGTAATTCTAAGAGTTGTATCTAGATAGACTGTGAGGAGGTAGTATGTGTCGCAGCACAATATAATATACCTGTGACTAATGCAGTTTGTTAGTATCCACTGTACAGATAGGAAACCTGGATCTGATCCAATTTTATACTGCTTTTGTATCAATAAATACCTTTACTTCCATTGGAAATGGAAAAAGAAGACTCAACACCATTCACATTAATTTAGAAAGCCAATGGTGTATTTGAACACAGAAAACATCTGGCAAATGTCACTTTACAAACCAGGCTGTTTTTTAAAAAAACTTTTTAAAAACCCTGATAATACTCCAAGAAATGATGAAATTATATTATATTATATTATATACATTTACAACATCAGAAAATGAAAGATTCTGGGATTTCTTACATTTTACTACCCAAGTCAATACTTTGAGCTTTGGTTCCTGTGATTAGGAGAATGATAGCAAGGCCTGCAGTAGAGTAAGAGGAAAAATCTGTGAGGTTGAAACAACTGTGGTATTTCTGTTTAGATGCAGGACAACAATTTGATTAAACAAGGCAAGAAATCTATACATTCCATGCCATGGCTCCTTAGGTCTGTTTCAGAACCAGTTGCATTCTGCTGTCTCTCCTCTCTCTCCTGTGTGTACGTTTAAGAGTTGGTTTCCTTACAGCATTTATAGGGCCTCTTTGAGGCTTTCGTCTGGCTGTATCAGACCAAAGTTCACTCTGGATTTCACTCAGAACTAGCCAGAACTCTAACAGAGCTATCCTAGGTGCTGAACCTAGTTTGGTAATGGGATTCAGCACCTTGGATAGCTCTATTAGAGTTCTGGCTGGTTTTGACTGAAACCTAGCTAGAATGGATTCACCACCCTCTGAAATCAAAGCTACCAGCCTCCATTTGAATCCTGCTTGCTCAAGGTCTTTATAGAATGGAGTTTCCTATGCTTACACAAATTGGTGAACGTATGCTTGACCATATTGTACTTTTTGTGTTCTTAAAAAAAGAAAAGAAACATGCACACAAATTTCAAAAAAAGGCCTGTAATTATTTTATGTGACAGAGGAGTGGAGGCAACGTTTAACAAGGCAAGGAGAAAGGAGGATTCAGAAGGGCTGTTTATGCAAAACAACATTTTCTTATGTTGAACATGTCCTAATTTAATACTAGATGTAATCACTTCCCTGGTGCAGGGAGTAGTGAAGCATCATATGGTTGCTAATGCAGCCTTAAATCTTCTGTAACATAGAAAATCTCTATGTAGTTGTAATGCAAAAAAGGAGTTGTAAAAGAGTGGCTCTTCGCTGCTCCCAAACTAGGCAGCATTGCTTGCTAAAAGAGGAAAGTGGTTCTGTCATTTCTTGGGATCTTTAATGAAGTATGTAGATCTTTCCTGGTGCTATCCCAGGGGTCTCCACCCCTTGTGGCCCAACGAACAGGCATAGTTTGAGTTCTAAAAGAGTATTATGGGCGCTCACACAAAATGGCATCCATAGGGGGCTTGACCATTCATAAAATTACTGTCTTGATGGACATGGCCATTTACAAAACACCAGTTTCCCCAAAAGCAGACAGGTGTTACTAAAAGAAAAATAACTTGGGCAGGATCTACACTACTGCTTTATAACTGTATTGAAGTGTACTGACAACTGTTGGGGCTCAGGACACATTCCATACACAGTTTTCAAACTGCTTTCAAAGTGTTATATCCTAATTGGTGTAGATCTGCCTTGCTCAAGGACAAGGCAGAAGTGCAGAGGACCTCTTACTGAACTGTTGTCCCAAGAGTTACCAGCATACAATATGTGCAAGTGATTGATCTTCCAGGCCAATCATTGGGGGATATTCCATCTTTTCTAAGTGTTGCCCTTTTCCATGCAATTGTGAAAAACTAAGGCATATGCTGAGATTACATCAGTGACCTGAAATGTTAAGAGCCATTGCTCAATATACATTTTACTACCATGTGGCAAACACTTCTTCATATTACCATTCTTTTAAACATGTGGTTCCTTTTTTCTGGTGCCAGATGGAAGAATAATAGACTGAATAATAGAAATACCCTTACATAATGTTTGATGTCCCTTCAATAGAACACATCATATGGTCCTATTCATTTCAGTGTGCCACAGTCAAACACATACACACACACACACACACACCCTTTATTACTTTTACAGATGGAAATATTTTATGATTCAGATTTTCTAAGTATAGCCATAAGGACAACATGATTCTTCAGTAGGAGATGTGAAGTGCAATCCTACACATGTTTACTTAGAAGTAGGACCTATCATGTTCAATAGGGCTTACTCTACATGGGTGTACATAGGATCACTGTGTACATTTATGAAACTCGGATTACTCAAAGGATAATGATAGCAAGCTTTTCTAGATAAAGTGACGCTAGTGCTCTTAGAATGTCTGACAATGGTGCATTGGCTCAAAATTTGACATAGCCATTCACTAAAGTACATCATTCCTGACTGCTAAAGCCTTTGGCCTGGTCATGGTGGATAGATTTGATATTCTAACTTTTATCTGGCTATATCCAATTCTATGCTAAGATCAAAGTAGGGAAATTGAATGGACTGTCAAAGGCTGGTTTGAAACTGTTACAATAGTCATTTCCTCCATACTCCCCCCTCCCACACCCCTTAAACCAGGCAAAGATGAAAAGATTAGATAAAATGTTGCAAGAGCGTGTTAGGTGGAGGGAACACAATGGCAAGTCCTCATTATGGCTGGATGACAGAACAAATCCTGGAACAAGGTTGAGTAGAACGTCTGTTTCTGAACCCTTGATGCTTGTTTCACTAGCACTCCAGAAAGCCTTAATTTGTTTTTGGCTTTATATGAAACCATGTTGAACCTGAGAGCATTCTGCTGGAATTTATCTACTGGCCTTCTGGAAAAAAATAGATTCTTTTTGAATTGAAAGAGAAGTGTCTGCTCTCAGATTGTATAACAAGCTGTTGCTCATGGAAAAGTGTATTTTCATATTGGGAAGAAAATACACTCTTCCCTTTGGATTATGTGAACTATAGTCAACCTCATAGACAGAAGCTGCCTACTTACAAGTAAGACTTCTATCCTGTACACATATCCTAGTAAGTAAGTAAGTAAGTAAGCAAATTGTATTTGAATTCTGTGAGGCTTACTTTTTAAGTAAACATGCATGGGATTGTGCTGTTAAATCCCATTTAAATTAATAGGGCTTGTGGCTAAATAAATATGGTCTTGATTGTATAGTGTGCTGTGCAGAAAAATAAAGAATACTTAAATGCCTAGCCAGCCAATATAGTTCTTTTGGAGCTTGCAGTTATGCCCAGTGAGCTGACTATGCTAAGTTAAGACTGCACTCCTATGCATTCTTACCTAGGAATAATTAAACACAATCAATCTGAGTAAACACACATAGGGACCAGATCTACTCCTTAGCCATGTCTATACAAGTTTGCATTGGTGCCTCATGATTCGACATCCCACATTTGCCCTCCTCTAAGGGTATCCTGGTGACAAGGAGCGCAAATGCGTGATTTGTAAGGAATCCGCACCACGCACCATTTTTACATTTTTTCCCCATTTGTGTGTAATTGCACAATTGCATTATTATTATTATTATTATTATTATTATTATTATTTATATACCGCCCCATAGCCAAAGTTCTCTGGGCAGTTTACAAAATGATCATGCATAGGCTACCCAGCACTTCAGCTTGCTGGGTGCCCATTCCCCATGTCCTGGTGCATGCCAGCACCTCGCTATAATTCCTCTATTTTTTTTCATTTTTTTTCTTTGCGAAGCTGGGCACCCATTCCTTGTGTCCTGGTGACCCAGTGCCTCACTACATGTCCTATTTTTTTTTTTTTTTTACATTTTTATTTCAATGCAAAGCTCCAGGGAGCATGCTTGCTGGCCCATCCCATCCTGTCCAGCTGATGTGACCAATCAGGGGTCGGCACCGGCTGGGACGTGCCCCGATGCAGCTTCGGATCAAGGTGCCAGATGGCAGATCCTGCCATTGCCTCACTGCAAACCAAAAAAGTCGGGATAAGTAGCCAACTTTTTAAAATTGGAACTTCAGGGGAAAGCCCTGGGATGGCTCTGCAATGGCAGCTGTGTCATATAAATGACCTGCCACCATTGCAGATCCACCCCGGCGTTTTCCCCTTGTCAAGATGTACCTCTTGTGTCAAATCATTATGGATGTAGTATAAAAAGCAGGAAATATCACAATGAAATTGGTATATGGAATGTGGATTGTGTCCCTACACTTTTTAGTGCATTTCAATACCGCTATAAAGCAGTAGTGTAGATCTAGCCATGGCTGAGCAGCCAAATACTTAAAACTATATTTGTGTGCAAATGATCTCTCAAAATTCTCCAAGCTATTTGTGGGCAGAGAAATTGGGGGGACAATTTACTAAATTTCTCCATGGGGAGAGGAATTCACAACAGTTTCTCAGTTAGGGCTCACCATCAGCAGGGATTGTAGCTTCTATGCAAGGGGTTGGACTTGATGGCCTTATTCTATGATTCTATGATTCTATTTTTAGGCCCTGTTTGCACCCACAGCAATGCAGGTGTAAGGAAGGAGTGTTGTGTCTTTAGGAAATAATAATAATAATAATAATAATAATAATAATAATATTTCGTACTCGCCTCTCCCTCTGGATCGAGGTGGGAAACAACATTAAATACAAATATAAAATACATAAAACTGATTAAAACATATACAACTAATGCATTATTAAAATAACAATAAAAGTCTTAAAATTCAACTAGAAAGGCCTGCCAGAAAAGATCAGTCTTTATGGCTTTCTTAAAGTCAGAGAGACTGTTAAGTTGACAAATCTCTCCTGGCAGGCCATTCCACAGTCTAGGAGCAGCAGAAGAGAAGGTCCTCTGGGTAACGGTTGTCAGACTAGGAAAGTGGTGGTGCTAGTGCCAATATCGGTGCTCCAATTTCCTGAAAGTTTTCTTGCCCCCTGAAAGAGGCATCCATTGTCCTGCATCATTCCCAGCGTGTTTTATGAATTATTTTATGATGGTTTTGAGTTTACCTGATCACTGTCAGGTGACCCAGGTTGCTGTGTGATTTTCTCTCTCTTTCTATTATACATCTCTCCTAGGGATGCTCTCACTGGGTGCTCACTGAGCTGCTGCTAATCCCTGCTCATTGAGCCATGCAAGCTGCTGGAGCAACCAATGAGCATCCAGCAAGGACCACTGGGCCACACATCCCCTTAGCGAGCCACTATTTTGTGTAAAAATAGCAGCTCACCTGTAATGTTACATAAATGGCCCCTTTATGGGTGCCATTCATGTGACTTTTTCTTAACCGGAAAACCCCAAGCCACCATTATTATGCAAAATGGAGGGTTGCTAAGGACCATGCAATACTTGTGCAAATGGCTCCGGTAAGTGGTGAGCAGGATCTGGAAGGCCGAGCAGTGGGGGAGTCTGCTGGACTCCACTCCTCTTTCAGACTTCCATGGCATCCCTAATCTCTCAATTACTCTGTAGTCTCTCGGGGGCTGTCTGCATATCTTCATCTGGTCGGCTTGACAGGTCTGCTCCAGAAGGTGGTGCTTGGGGGACATTGCTCAGCCCCGTGGGATTCTCCAGTATGGAGTTCCGCAGGGGTCAGTTCTGTCCCCCATGCTGTTCAACATCTACATGAAACCATTGGGTGCAGTTATCCGGAGTTTTGGAGTGCGTTGTCATCAGTATACTGATGACACACAACTCTACTCCTTTTCATCTTCATTAGGTGAGGCTGTGGATGTGTTGAACCAGTGCCTGGCTGCAACAATGGATTAGATGAGAGCAAATAAACTGAAACTCAATCCAGACAAGACTGAGATGCTGTTAGTGGGGGGTTCCTCTGACCGAATGGAGAGTCTTCAACCTATTCTGGATGGGGTTGCACTCCCCCTGAAGGAGCAGGTTCGTAGCTTGGGGGTTCTCCTAGAACCATCTCTGTCACTTAAGGCTCAGGTGGCCTCAGTGGCACAGAGTGCCTTCTACCAACTTCGGTTGGGGGCCCAGCTACGCCCCTATCTGGACAGGGATAACCTGGCTCCAGTTGTCTATGCTCTGGTAACCTCCTAGTTAGATTACTGCAATGCGCTCTATGTGGGGCTGCCTTTGAAGATGGTTTGGAAGCTGCAGGTTGTGCAAAATGCAGCGGCCAGATTGGTAACAGGGACCAGAAGGTTCGAACATATAAGACCGATTCTGGCCTGCTTGCATTGGCTGCCTGTATGTTTCCGAGCCCGATTCAAGGTGCTAGTTTTAACCTATAAAGCCTTACATGGTTTGGGACTGCAATACCTGATGGAACGCCTTTCCCAACATAAACCCACCCGTACACTACGCTCAACATCAAAGGTCCTCCTCTGGGTGCCTACTCTGAGGGAAGCTCAGAGGACAGCAACAAGGGAGAGGGCCTTCTCTGTGGTGGCCCCCCAATTATGGAATGATCTCCCCAATGAGGCCCGCCTGGTGCCAACACTGTTATCTTTTCAGCGCCAGGTCAAAACTTTTCTTCTTTGTGGCCAGGCTTAACAGTCTAAAATGTTTTAAATGTCAGTTGTTTTATGTTTATGGTTTTAAATTTTGTATATTGTCTTTTTAGTGTTCAATCTTTTAATTTTTGTAAACCGCCCAGAGAGCTTTGGTTATGGGGCAGTTTATAAATGTAATTAATAATAATAATGATGATGATGATGATGATGATGATGATGCCTTTGGCTTTAACTGAACTGTGGGAATCCAAGGAGGTGACTGGCTGCTGAAGGGATAATTGTACAATGAAAGACAGGAAAATCATGCACACTGCTCGACGACTTCCTAACTAAGGTTTTTGTTTCTATCAAAATCTACGAGAATAGTAGAAAAAGATGTGGGAGAAATTTTCAGCAAAGCACTACTTAAAATAAATAATAAATACAAGGAGAATCAAGAAGGTAGTATAGATGTAGTTTAGTACCACTAAGAACTGATCAAGTTTGTAGTACTCAGCTGTCAAAAAAATCAACTGCATGCATGTACATTAGCTCTCTTCTTGGAGCTTACCTAAGACATCCTTCTATCTAAGCCCAGGAATGTGAATATTATGTGATGGTTAGAAATTCAAATGCAAGCACAATCTTTCAGAATGGTCAGCTAGAAACAATCATGGTTTTTGTATTTTTAAAATTTGTCTAGTGATAGTCCTAGGCTCTTTAGCCTGAATTGAGAGAAACCAAACTAAACCAAAAACATAGGAAAAATCTGGTAATTGGGTTTTATTTAGCTGTTCAAAGAGTGCATATATATATATATATATATATATATATATATATATCCTGCTTTGCATAAATTCTAGGCAGCTTGAAATACACATATATATTCTCTTCTCCATCATCAGGAAGCTTTCCCCCCCTTTAGACTGAATAGGGATCATTATGGCATATGAACTCTTCTGAACTAGCAAAGAGCTCCACTTACTGGTAGATAATAAAGTCCATTTTCTCCTTCATTACTGAGGCAGAAATAAAATGAGATACAAATTTACAAGTTATCAAATAAGAAGAAAAGTGTTCATGTTTGTTTTCAAGCAGTGTACCTAAAAAGTAACTGCTCAGAGTTACTAATGATACTTACTGGTGTGAGTGTGCCTTTTTTTTTAAAATGAATATACTGTTAACAAGGAAAATGCTGAGAGCAGTATTTAGAAGACAGCAAGAAGACAGAGTTCAGGAAAATAAAGAGAAAACAAGAAGTCATGACCAGCCTAATTCTGTATGGAAGGACCATTCTACTCTTGGATCTTGAGGTTGTTTAGAATGGTCACTAAATTAATTAAGGGATCAACTGATCAACCACCAGGATCAACTGAAGCCAATTATATCAGATCAGCAGTAGGGGTTGGGGGAGGAATATATTCAGTTCATATTTTTATGTGAACATACTGAATTTGAACTACCTGAATATGAACACAGTTAGACATTCGTGTCTGCACTGTTTTGAAGCTTGCACAATAAATCTGCACATGAAAAATGCTTACAAAATACTACAGTGAAATGTGCACAGGAATGCATAATCTTAGGGGGGCTCCAAACTCAGTAATTGGACTAATGTGCACATTTTGAGGAATTCACACAAATATATACACATTTTCATCGGAGCTTAAAATAATTTTGCAATGAGATGCAGAAACAGGATGGAACAAACTTAATGTATGAAAAATGAGAACATGAATGGAATAAAATCTTGACAGATTCATCTATTTCTAAGTAAGCTTTTATTGAAAACAAGCATTGGAAATGCAGAAATGGAAAAAAAACAGGGTGGTGGTGATGTAGACTTGAATAGTTTTTATAAAATTGTTTGACTCCTACAAGCAGAAGCTCTCTAAGGAAACCTTGAGACAGATGAATGTGGGAACGGGCACTAATTCTACTTAGCAGAGCCTGCAGATTTCCTTCCTTTTCTGAACTTTTCAATATACATGGAGGCAACAAAGAGCAAAACAGCATCTTAATACTGATGTAGTTGATGATAAATCAACATTTCAAAAATAAAGATAATCATGAAGTTCCTACGAATGGTCCCATGTTATTATTATTCTCTTATTAATTTCATTTCTATCCTACCCCATAACCGAAGCTCTCTGGCCAGTTTACAACAATACATAAAATACAAAATACAAATATTCTAAAGTTTTTTAACACAAAAAATTCAAACAATTTAAACAGCTAAAACAATTTAAATAAGCGAGTATCCCCTCACTTAAAAGTCATAGATGCCTTATCAACAGATCCAGATGGACCTCAGGGGGGATCTCATTCCCCATCTAGGGAGGGGCACCACTGAGGAGACCCTCTCCCTTGTTACCACCTTACAAGCCTTCCTTGGAGGTGGCACTCAGAGGGAGGCCCCAGATGTTGCTTGCAGTGTTCAGGTATGTTCAGTTTAGGAGAGGTGTTCTGTCAGGTATTGTGGTTCCTAGCCATGTCATCATGTTATTCTGAAATGAGGAGTTCTGTTACAGTATTCAGCAAACAAACACTTCTTGACAGTCTGAGGAAACTCATATATGATGCTAGGGCTGGCTCCAATATTACATTTCTTACCTTAAAGCTGCAAGTGGGAATATGCAAGTGGTATAAGTCTATTGCATTCAAAAGGTCAGATGAGATTCTTAAACACTGAACTTATTGAGGTCTGCAAAAGTTGAATCTTCCACTTTTTAAACTTTTAAGTAAAGATGGAATATATATATATATATATATATATATATCGAAGTTGGGAGTTAGATTATTATCCCTTTTTGACTGCCTTTCCATTGACTGATTGTCATGTAACACACTTCATTGGAAAGCTCTTGACACACAGATTCCACAAAAATGATTTTTCCTATCATTCAATGGCAGGAGTTTATTTATGTCCATGAAGCGGTTTTTAAAAATGATTATAATAATGTACTATACAGTTTTATTTTTAATATCAAAATGTCAAATATAATTGAAAACATTATTAATTGCATTTTGAAACAAAATGAAATATGATCACACCAAAAAAAATTCTGTACACAGTTATAAACACAGATGCAGGTCAAAATACAATGATATGACAGTAACATATGGTCTGTAAACAAATCATGAAGGGATTAAGAGTAGAGCTGTGCACAGCCCCACCGACTCCCCTCGGAAACTGTTATGGAGCCTCCAAAATGGCCCTGATTCGACTCAGGGCACTCTGAGCAGAGCTTATTTGACTTGCCACGACCCTGAATCAGCCCAAGGCACCCTGAGGGCTTCAATACCAATCTGCTTTGATCTCAGGGTGCCTCAACCAACCTTTTACTGGCTCGGATTTAGGCCGAGGCAGGTCAAATAAGCTCTGCTCAGAGTCGGAGAATCTGCACAGCCCCAATTAAGAGTCACCTACAGATAAAAGTAACCCATTCAAAGTTTTGTTAAACACTTTGTTAGATCTCGGCAAACTGTGTTCATGGGTAACCAACTAGTTATTTTTAATTCATATAGCTAATTGGTCATGCTTTTCATACACTGCCTTGGCATCAATAAGGATGAAGGGCAGATAAAAAATATTTTAATAACTTAATAAATACAATATATAGACTTATAGCTGGCAATACATAATTGCAGTAAAATTACCCACAATCTCAGTGGCACATTTTGAACACTGAGTTTAAATGGCTTGCTGATGCAATCCCCTGTAGATATAGATGTCTAGTGATTGTGAGCATGAGCAGCTGACAGGATGAAGGGAATTCAGTGCCCCAACTGAATACGTGAACAGGCTCTAAGACACAAATATGAAAATATAATATTGAATCAACCAACAACCATTTGTCACTTGCATATATCGCTGTACATTATGGCCTAATGTGAAGAACTGTATGTGTCCCCATATCATTGTCTCTAACTGCCTCAGCAAAATAGAATATGACATGTACACAGTCTGGTAGTGGTAGCAATCTGTGAGGAATGGCTTGCTCACTTAAATATGTGAACATCCTAAAGAATACCTTAACATATGGGATAATTGTGCAAGGCAAGGATAGCGGGGAAGTTTGGGTGGCCAGTTACCTTTCCCTCTTTTCATGTGGATGGATGCCTAGTTCTTTGCTTCTGCCTGACATATCTGTATGGGCTGCCCTGTCCTCATGTAGAAAGACTGAGATACCACAATAGCAAATATTCATCATTGCAAACTAAAGATTGTTAGTTTCCAATGATTCATAATTTTAATTTTTTAGAAGTCAGTATAAACTACAAACATTATTTGATCCAGCATCAAGACAAAGATACAGTCCACCTGGCAATGTACAGTTTGGTTATTATTATTATTATTATTATTATTATTATTATTTATTGTGATTATTACTTAAGAACAAATTTGATCTTAAAAAGCCACTGGTACATTTAGTGAAAAAAATGTTACTAGTGCTATGGTCATTCATTGTAGACTGCACGGTGATCTATAAAGTTATACAATAAGTGTTGCTCAATTATAACAAAGCAGCAAAATTTTATATATAGACCTTGGCCTTTGTTTTTGATTCCTGAGATCCTCCAATCAGAACCAGGTGCGAAAGACATACAGTTAGTATTAAAGTATTCTGAGCTCAAGCACTTGTTTTGTGTAACAGAACAGGGTTCATAGTTCTTCTAAACAACGTATAATTTCTGGTCAACCCCCGTCCTAGCTTTCTTAATTTAAGCAGCATAAAGGAGGGGGGAGCGTCACGTCGTTGCTGTTGTGAAACAGTTGGGAGTCAGAAATCCTTGCTAATCTACTACAAATCACCCCTGATGTGTAAAACTATGTAGCTCTTTGTGAAGTGTTTGGTAAGAGATTGCCATTGTGGAACAGTCTCCTACATCTTCTGCTTTCATCATGGAATTTTTCTTTGTACCATTATAAGAGAAGTTGAATGGGGCCTGTAATTTTTTTCCCAGCGCTACTTCAAACATACATTATCAGTGTTCACTCATGTGGATGCAATTACATTTCATGGAGTAGAACATGATATTTTGTATGAAAGTAATGAACAAAAGCCATTTAGGACTGTACCAGAAGTATAAATGTATATCATTCTGCCCATTCATTTTATTTAAAGTGGAAGTTGTTTTTCTTTTTCTTCTTTTTAAACAAGCTATCATGCAGTGATAAGAATATTACATAGGAGAAAGGAATGGGATACTTCTAAAGAATTAGAACCGTTGGACAGTTAGTTAAAGTCAGTCTAACTGTCTTTGTTCTTTTTCTAACTGCAGTCTTTTCTTCTCCTCCCACAGAGCTGCTGTAAGCAACAAGTTAGGAAAACATACACAAGCATCCATTGTGCTTAAAATCCCTTCCCCACATCAAGGCCCTGATCCAAAACTAGTCTACCCCTCCGGAGCTTTTATAACACACACAAAAGGTTGGAAGTTCATGCCATCCACACATCTCCACGGAGCAGAGGCATCAAGTAGGGTGACCAACTGTTAGGATTTCCCTGGATTTGGCCTGGTTTTTGTTCTATCCTGGGTGTCGGGGGATTTTCTGTAATTTTCTATACTGTCCTGGATTGACACACTTTCCCCTTTAAGGCCACCATTAGCATGGCGGGGGAGGGGGAATGATGTTCTTTCCCCCTGCACTGCTCCAATGTGGGTCTTAAAGAAGAAAGTACGTCATTCCCGGACAGTATAGAAAAGACACCACTTGGAGCAGGGGGGATGACATGCTTTCCCCTCCAACTGGGGCCATTAACATGGTGGTGGGGAATGATGCACTTTCCAGATCTGGAGGGAGAGGAGGGTTATAAATAATAATAATAATAATAATAATAATAGCAGCTTTCCTGCCCCCCCACCACCCCCAGTGGGTGTTCTAATTTTTAGATTCCCAAATATGGTCACTCTAATCAAGGGAAGGCATGTTAAGGCATCTGCTAAGGGTCCACAGCCCAGTAGCCACCCCTATGGAGCCGCTTCACTATTGCAACCTGCTTGTTCATCTGCCTTCTGTTCTGGCCCAAACAATGGTGGTGGTGAGATGAAGGAGCATTTGATGTAGGTGGTGGCAATGATGGAAAAGAGGAGGAGGAACAATAGCAGCTGGTGACAATGGCGGTGAGGGTGTCGTGCCTGAAGGCTCTCAAAAACCTGGAGTGGCACAGTCACATTTTATCTAGTTTAGTCCTCCTTACACTGTTGAGCCCTTGGGAGGCTTATAGGCAGTTGGCAGTGGCACTCCATTAGGGATGTCCTGAGAGTCCAATTGGGGCTCAAGGCTTGGCAATTCTCACTGGCTGCCCCCCCCCCTTCCAGCAAAATGTGGGATATTTTCATCCCAGAGTGCAGGATGCTGAATAATGGGCTCAAGTTACAGAAAGCCAGATTCCGGTTGGACATCAGGAAAAACTTGGAACATTGGTACAACAATGGAACCAATTACCTAGGGAGGTCATGGGCTCTCCCACACTAGAGGCATTCAAGATGCAGCTGTCAGGGATGCTTTAAGGTGGATTCCTGCACTGAGCAGGGGGGTTGGCCTCAACGGCCTTATAGGCCCATTCTAACTCTACTATTCTGTGATTCTATGATTTATTAAAAATGCATCACTTGAATATCAAAGTAACATTCAACAAGCATTTCTAGAAGAAAAATGCTAGCAACTGGCAGAATATACTTGCATTTAAAAAGCATTAAATAGCCGTTATTATTTTATCTCCCCTTCTTTTCTTTATAGATGCAATCTATATAGATTTTAGAGAAAATATATACAGTAGAAATACATGAAAAGTAAGTTTCGAATTTGGAAATCTAATCTGAATTGGCAGTAGAAAGTAGTTTAATTTCTCAATTAGCGCTGGGGTGAAAATCCGCCTGGGCCCATGAGGGCAGCAGATGTTCCTGCCTCCGGCTGTCATGGGCCCAGGTGGACACACCCAGTGCTAGGACAGGCCCACACCTGGCTGCTCTCAGGACTTTGAGAGCACTCAGACTTTGGTCCACCCTGGCCTGCTCCCTTTCTTCTTTTCCCCTGCTTTCTCCACTCTAATGCCAGAGTGGAGGGAGAAAATATGCAATTTCCTCAGCCTTGAAGAAATTGCACTCCCCCCCCCCCCCGCATGTCGATGGGGACTTTAAAGGCTGGGAGAATTGCACACTTTCTGCACATTCCAGAAAGTGTGCTTTGCCGAGGGCTTGGGAGGCTCTCACAGCCTCCTACGTGCTCAGCAAGCCTGGCTCCTTGGAGCAGGGCCAGGCATTCAGGGCTCGGCGAACTCATGGGGTGGGTTCCCCGCGACTTCTCTATTCCCTATCTCACTGTTTAAGAACAGCTAGTTTAATTTTTTTTAAAAAATATTTATTTTGTTATTTATGGATACAACATCAAGTATTACATTTTCAATTTTATATATATACATATACATGGACATTTCGTGACTGTCCCAAACAAAACAGAATTACACATTTCAATTTATTACTATTTATTTATTTATTTATTACATTTGTATACCGCCCCATAGTCGAAGCTCTCTGGGCGGTTTACATAGGATTAAAAACAATTAAAAACAATATACAAAAATTAAAACAGCAAAAACATACAACATATACACAATCTATACATTTAAAAACCACATCAACACTTCAAAAACTACAAAAACAAAACAAAACAAACCCAGGCTCCTCAGATATTGCCAAATGCCTGAGAGAAGAGGAAAGTCTTGACCTGGCGCTGAAAAGATAACAATGTTGGCGCCAGGCGGGCCCCGTCAGGGAGATCGTTCCACAATTGGGGAGCCACCACAGAGAAGGCCCTCTCTCTTGTTGCTGACCTCCGAGCCTCCCTCGGAGGAGGCACTCGGAGGAGGGCCTTAGATGTTGAACGTAGTGTTCGGGTAGGTTCATGTCGGGAAAGGCGTTCCATCAGGTATTGTGGTCCCAAGCCGTGTAAGGCTTTATAGGTTAAAACCAGCACCTTGAACCGGGCTCGGAAACATACAGGCAGCCAATGCAAGCGGGCCAGAGTAGGTCTTATATGTTCGAACCTACTGGTTCCAGTTATCAATCTGGCCGCAGCATTTTGCACAAGCTGCAGCTTCCGAACCACCTTCAAAGGCAGCCCCACGTAGAGTGCATTGCAGTAATCTAACTTGGAGGTTACCAGAGCATGGACAACTGAAGCCAGGTTATCCCTGTCCAGATAGGGACGTAGCTGGGCCACCAACCAAAGTTGGTAGAAGGCACTCCATGCCACTGAGGCCACCTGCGCCTCAAGTGACAAATAATTATCCAATATTCCCAATCTTCTATCTACTCCAAATATCTATATATGGTAAGGGGGACATTCTCCCCCCTTCCTCTTTGTTCGTGGAATCAATAAATTTGCCCCAGATTTCTGTGAAATTCTCTTCCCTTATTTGTCCTCGCACATTCCTCACTTTCTCAGTCAATTTTTCTAGAAGTGCAATTTGCCAAACCCTCTGGTACCAGTTTTTTACATGAAGCCCCTTGCCATCTTTCCTGTGCTTGGTGACCAGCCATCTAGCCGCTAATAATAGATGGCTGATTAAACCCTTATCAGAAAGTTTGCTATCCAATCCTTTATTTAAGTTTAATAGTGCTAGATGAGGAGTTGAGATATATTATTTACAGCCAACATTCCACAATATTTTTCTATGTAAATTGAGAGTCACAGAATAAAATTCCTGTTCTAATTGACAGGTTATATTGGATAAAGCAATAAAAGAAAGAAAAGAAGTGACAGAATCATAAAGTACCTGGTGTTTTTTTTTGTATGAGCTCAATGTTTTCGAGAACTATCCCTTCCTTAGGAGCTGCCTGCACTTGTCAAACTATTTCCTTACCACTACCCTGTAAGGAGTTAGTTTGACTAGTGCAGGTAGCCCTGAGGAGAGAGTGCTTCTCCGAAATGCTGGCTCTGAACAACAACAACAACAGCAACAACAACAGCAACAAAAAGGCACTTTATGATTCTGTGTTGTTTTTTGCCTTTTCTGTGCCTCACAGAACTGGTTGCATTGTTTCATAAAGCCACTTCTATTTGTAAAAAGGATCACAGAGAAATAATTTGTTTTTGTTTTCTTTGCTGGCACAAAGAATGGAGATGTCCTCTAGAGGGATCCATTTTATTGCATTTCTGCTAGGCACAGAAATCCCGGCAGCAGATTTTTCCTTGTTCGTGTTAACAGATGAAGCATTTAGCCCATGATAATGGAAATGCTTTAGATTACTGGTCGGTGGAGACAAGCCAGGAATTGCAAATCAGAAATGTAGGTTGCTATGGACACTTCTTCAGGAGTGATATAGTGGAGCTTACTTGTGAGGAAACATGCCTAGGATTGGGTTAACCATTAGAGATGGGGAAAACAGCTTGGTTACCATCCATGATGCTTTAGCAGAAAGTGAAATGAAATCATTCTGCTCCAACAAAACTCTAGAGTGGATTGCAGAAGCTGGAAGGAGCTCTTGGTATGAGCCAAGTGGCCTAGCAATGGCTGAGCCTCTGGGGCATAAGCAAAACCATAACCATCCAGGCCTGGCCCTACTGCTAAGCAGGGTGAGGCAGACACTTCAGGCAGCTGATCTGGGAAATTATGGAATGACAGGAAATGAATAGTGATTTATTATGACTATATTTTTACTCCCAGAGAGAGGTTAGTGGGATTTTTGCCTCAGGTGCCAAAATAACTTGGCCAAACTTCGGTATTACACACCTTGACTGGAGGGAGCACCATGATGTCTTCTGACCCTGGCTGTGAAATACAGATCTTCACCTATGCCAGATCAGTGGGTGTTATGTCTCTGAATCACAGGACTGGCCTTCTCTTTAGACAGAGTGATGCGACAGCCTCAGGCACCAGATGCTGAGGGGAGGGGGGCAGACAGAGTGGGTGGGCCAAACAATCTACCCTGCATCCCCTAAATTAGCCTGCTATCCTTCTGTGTGGTAGTGGATGCTGTCCAGTTACCAGTGTTGAAGTAAGATTCAGCGTTGACTCTTACTTCAATATAGAAGATACTTCAGTGTTGAAGTAACACCCCTTTCAATCTTTTATAGGGGAATGCTAAGTACATTTAGAAAAGCGCACAGTAAAAACAACAACTGTGGCTTACACTGAAGGTAGCCAAATTTTATCAAGAGGGATCAGCCAGTATCCTCTTGTAGTGGCCGTTCTCTTGCTCCTCCACTTATTATCTCTTTGAGAAATCATATCTTGATGGTATTGAACTTTCCAGGATAACGGAAGAATTTTCAGCTTTTACTGTGGTTGCTGATGTAACCCTCACACTGATCTCTGAAACATAAATGCCAATATAAGGGCTCCCTCTGCTGGCAGTTTGCTTATGGTGCTTCTGCATGAGTGTAGGGCCTGCTCATACTGCATCGCTAAGATTCTCAGCTGACTTGGTAGATAATATATGCATATCCTTCACTGATGTTTCACCAACCCCAATGCAGGGATCCTAGATTTGTGGATAAATGCCATCATCCACACATAGGAAGGTATGATGTTGACATGAGAAGAAGAAAAAATCCTGTTTAGACCGTATCCTCTCTTCTGGATTCCACTCTCCTCATCTGCTTGTGCCATGTGAAGACAGCTGTAGTCACATAGTCTAACCATGAACTAATTGGGTTGTGAAAATAACACGCCTCAGCCTAAGTTTCCTCGCATGACTCTTCCCCATTGCAAGATTCTGTTCTAGGTGGAGATGGACAGATCTGTCAATTTTGGTCTTGCTAAGACTGTCAGGTTTTGTTTTTTTAGGTCAAACTCATTCCATCCCATTTTGACAGGAACTTGCAGTTAATGGGTTGTATCCAGACTGAGACATACTTAGAGAAGACCCATTAAAATCAATGGGACTTCAGTTAGCCATTGCTAAATTAAGTCCTATAGTTTTCAATGGGACTACTCTAAGTATGGCTAAATTTAGTTCCAACCCTCTTAAAAAAAATTGTACAGAAATTCTTACACATTTTTCATACTGTGTGTGTGTGTGTGCGCACGCGCACGCATTTCGGGATGCATGAACTCATTTACTAAAGAGTGCTTGTGTGCAGTTTGGAAATGTACATATTTTCAATGGCAAAGCCATTGTGTTTGTTTTATTGTTTTGTATAATGCATCGCAAGCTTGAAAAAGGACAGGTTTCTGACTGCAAATTGTGTTTGGGTTTGGGAACTACAGGTTGATAACTCCATTAAAGAAAACTTCTCAATGGAGTTTTCTCACACATCCCTAGCTCTGTGCCAGTAACTTCATGATGTTGCACATGTGATATGGAAGCTGTTGCCCAAGGATATATAAGCACAGCAGCGGGCTATAAACATACATTCTTGCACTCTTGGGATATAGTTACACTACAAATCTATTGTTACACGTTCTCCACTTACCAAAATGGTGAAAGTTCAAAGGGCATCGTAATAGGGTTTAGTTGAATCTCCCTTATGGTATCTTTGTAATATTTGCTTTATTTACAAATGTGTTCCAGTGGATTCAGCACTGTGTAGTCATAATCCAAGTGGGTGAATGATATTCTGAGAGCAAAGTTTGCTCTTGGATATTCACAGTGATGAAACAGAAGGTTGTTGACATGTTCAATTTTCTGTATGCATGGTGTTTTGAGAACATCTATGCATCTTATCCCTTTATTGGAAGAATTGATGGCCATGTGCAGATGCAAAATATGCCACACAAGTACATACAAACGTGAGAGGTTCTGGATGATGTGTTATCATGTACGTAAGTGTAAATGTCATGATAGGTTGTTTTTTTAAACAAATGTAACTATAATGGATTCTCTGAACAGGTTTTGGGGATTGTAGTTCAGGTAAGTCCTGAGCATTCTCTGTTTAACATCCTGACACCCCTCCTAAAATTACAGCCTGGGGGGAGTGAATATATGTCACACCAGATGAAATTTGCACCTATTCCTTTGCCCCTGTTGGAGCTAAGGATGTCTGAGAATGTTGCTCTGTTCACAAAGCACGTGAACATGTCCCATTCGCAACCCCGCACATGAGCAGAAGTGTAATTCTTGGGAATCTTTCACAATTTCTCGAGCTTGCATTCAAGTTTGAAAGTGTGTACTTGTGCATCTGCACACTTCCAAGATTGTGCATCCCTCCCACCAAAAACCCACAACATTTTCATGAGTTACCCTATGGGAAGAAAGTGCACATTGGAGTGAATGCTTTGAAGAGTGCCCCCCTTTTTTCCTTCAAAAAAACCCCATTTACATTCAGCAGCAAGAATGGGACTAGATGAGCTTTGCCATGGAAAATGGAGTTCCTCAATAAGCTCAAATATCACTCATTCTCCAATTCCTAGTTGGAGCATCAGCCCTACTGCACCATCTGTTTAAGGACAGAGCACTGCAGGTATTGGTCCTGTTCAGACGACATGCTAAACCCTGCTGGTTAAGGGATTTTGGTTAAGCGGCAGGGTTTATTGTGTTGTGTGTGATGCGTTTTGCTAAACTCTGGTCACTTTGTAACCACAGTCAGACTGTCATCACTAAGCTTGTCCTGCAAGAGGGTTAGTGGCTGTGACCCTGGTTTAAAGTTTTGTATGTGATCCCTCCAGGGTTTATGGGCTGGTATCATACAGCTAGGCAGCAAAGGCAGCCTTAATCAGCCAGGACACTCTAGCTGGCAAGCTGAATTTTCACTTCCTATTCCTTCCATGCTGCTATGGCCACCATTTTGCAATCTCAAGGCCATTTTCACACACTACATGCACTTCACAAGCCCATCTATGGGCTCCTGTCTATTAATTGCTATGATCCTTCAGGTATCCAAGTGAAAGGCCTTCAGAATCCCCTCTCACTGACCTACCCTTCCCCCAGGGCCCATAAGATTACTATTCCTACCCATCAGACGCTGAATGGCCTCATGGGAAAGCAAAAGTGTGCATTGCGTTAAAAACTGCCTGTGAAGGAAATGGCAGTGAGCATCCTGGCAGGTGAAAGAGGGGGCGGCACCCAGAGCCTCTGTGTTGATACACTCGTAGGGAACAACATCAAATTGGACAAAGGAGTGGCCTGATAATGGCCGCTCAGATGCTTGTACCGCAAGGGATGCTGGGATATGCGGTCGAGAGCACAGCTGAATGCTTTGTGATTAGCGTATGGTTTAGGAAACTGGGAAACTGGCTGGGCTTACAGTGTTGTGTGTGATAGCACGGCAAACGACAGAGAACCACAGTTCTGCCAACCAGAGTCCCTGAAATGTTGTCTGAAGAGGGCCATTGTTTCTCTTGTGAACAGGCTTAAGTCCATAGCAAGGAGTGAGGTTGGATGAAGCTTTTGCAACAGCACTGAGTGTTCCACCAGCAAACGTACTACCTTACTTGGAAATCTTTGACTATAGCTCACTTTGTTTGCCTCCTGAATTTATTAGAAATGAGCCACTGCTCCAGGTAGCCTGACCATATGAAAAGGAGGACAGGGCTCATGTAACTTTAACATTTGTAGAGAAAAGGGAATTTCAGACAGTGTCATTAGTAGGCAATTAGTTCCTGGTTGAATTCCCTATTCATTACAACTGTTAAAGTTGCAGGGGCCCTGCCTTCTTTTGTATATGGTCACTCTAGTATAGTGCCTGCACCTTTAACTGTTGTGATGAAGAGGGCATTTCACCAGGAACTAATTGCACACAAATGACACTGGCTGAAATTCCCTTTTCTCTACCACTGTTAAAGTTACATGAGCCCTGTCCTCCTTTTCATATGGTCAGCCTAGCTCCAGGTTCTTGCCAAAGTGCACTTATGGGTCAGGTACAGAGCCCCAGGGGAGCAGGTTCTCTGCTGGTGCTCTCATTTAAAAAAAATGTTATGGCAGTTATAAATTTTTATTAGTTGTGTTTCAAGGTAGGGTTGCCTTTTGAAGGAAATTATTTTAATAGGGAGTTAAAGGAGAAAAGGAGTTTCCTGAGGGTGGATAGAAAGGATCCAGCTCTTAATTTAAAACAAATTACCATTTTGGATTTTGTACAGCTCTTTGCTAATGCAGAGAAAGACAAAATAAAATCACAGCATGTTTCCTCAAGAGACTAATTGGCCTTTTGCACATGAAGCATTAATAGCTAGTTTAAAGAACTAACTCAGGATGAAAGTGACGGTATCTATAGCCCTGAACCCTTGGATCCATGCCTAGATGTATAGGAGTGCAACATTTATTAACTCCAGACATTAGTTTTCCTATAGAGAATTCATCACTGCCCCTTTTGGGTATACAGTGTACTTTAAGTAGTAAATTAAAGTGTTTTTGTTGTTGTTTTGCAATGAGAAAAAGACATTTAAAAGTTTCTGGAGAAATTCAACACACTATTAAGGACCATTGATAAGGCAGATATACTATAGCTACTCCAGATCTGCAACAAAATTCTATTGATTTGTAGAAGTAATTAATATGGGATTGGATCCAGGATCTGCCTTCTACAAGAGGAAAGGCTCCACTTCTATAAGGTTCCTCTGCCCCATCTTGGGGGGATCTCCCCCTTGCCTCCACACACCACATTCACTCCATTCACAGTCTCCTGACTCTCTGTGTAGTATTTTCAAGGAACTGGAGGGCTGCCCTAGGAAGGAGGGGAGAGCAAAGTCCATTAGTGCATTTGATCCAGCATAAATCCGGATCCAACAAAGAATATATAGAATTGCTATTTTTGTGGGAAAATAAAGACAAATATGGATCTGCTGTCCAGGTTTTATAAGGAAGAGGAGGAGGATAGTAGTGGTAGTTCATGTATCTAATCCAGAAAGATATAATTGGTGCCAGTTATAGGTTCTGGCTTCAGAGGCACAAATAATGATAAAATATAGGCAGATTGGAGAGGGATCTTTGGTGAAGGCCAAATTAACAATGACATAAAACATTGAGGGATAGTCGGGGGGTGTGTCTCTGGAGGAATTATCATGGTTGTAGGGAGAGGGATCTAAGTGAATCCAACCTAGACATTGCATAGCTGTTTCATAAGGAGAGGGTGACACATGGACACAAGGTAGGAAGCCACAAAAGATGTTAGTAGAAGTATAGCTTCCAAATCGCATGAGGTACTGGTTCCCCTCTATTGGGCACTGGTTAGGCCACCTCTTGAGTACTGCATCCAGTTCTGGGCAGCACACTTCAAGAAGGATGCAGGCAAGCTGGAGGGGGTTCAGAGGAGGGCAACGAGGATGAACAGGGGTTATTAAACAAAGCCCTATGAGGAGAGACTGAAAGAACTGGGCATGTTTAGCCTGAAGAAGAGAAAACTGAGGGAAGACATGAAAGCACTCTTCAAATACTTGAACGGTCATCACACAGAGGAGGGCTAGGATCTCTTCTTGATCATGCCAGAGTCCTGGACACAGAATAATGGGCTCAAGTTACATGAAGCCAAATTCCGGCTGGACATCAGGAAAAACTTCCTGACTGTTAGAGCAGTATGACAATGGAACCATTTACCTAGGGAGGTTGTGGGCTCTCCCACACTAGAGGCATTCAAGATAATAATAATAATAATAATAATAATAATAATAATAATAATAATTTATTTCTTACCCGCCTCTCCCTCTGGATTGAGGCGGTAAACAACATTAAATCCAAAAGAGCATAAAATACATAAAAATGATTAAAAATATATAAAATGAATGAATTATTAAAAACATATAACACTTATACATTATTAAAAGGCATCTTAAAATTCAACTGGGTAGGCCTGCCGGAAGAGATCAGTCTTTATGGCTTTCTTAAATTATGGAAGACTGTTAAGCTGGTGAATTTCTCCCGGCAGGCCAATCAACAGTCTGGCAGGGATGCTTTAAGGTGGATTCCTGCCTTAAAGCATCCCTGCTGGCCTCAATGGCCTTATAGGCCCCTTCCAACTCTATTATTCTGGGATTCTATGATTCAAAGTGTCTAGATAATTGCAATGCACTTCATGTGGGGCTTGTGCTTGATCTGGAAGCTGCAGCTGGTGTCAAATGCAGCAGCCAGGTTGCTGAGTGAGACATCTTGCCAAGCACAAGGGTGTTGATGCAACTGCACTCACTGCCTATTAGCTACTGAGCCAGGTCCAAGGTTTTGTTGATGGCATATAGGCTGACCATCTGAAAAGGAGGACAGGGCTCATGTAACTTTAACAGTTGTAGAGAAAAGAGAATTTCAGCCAGTGTCATTTGTATGCAATTAGTTCCTGGTGAAATTCCCTCTTCATCAGAACAGTTAAAGTTGCAAGCATTATACTAGAGTGACCATATACAAAAGAAGGCAGGGCCCCTGCAACTTTAACTGTTGTGATGAAGAGGGAATATCACCAGGAACTAATTGCATACAAATGACACTGGCTGAAATTCCCTTTTCTCTACAACAGTTAAAGTTACAGGAGCCCTGTCCTCCTTTTCAGATGGTCAGCCTACATATAAAGCTCTGAAGAACTTGAGACCAGGGAACATGTTGGCCCACCTTCACTGATACAGACCCACTCAATTGCTAATATCATTGGAGGAGAACTTGCTGGTGTACCACAATCTGCAGAGTGCCACCTAGTGACAACTCAGAAGTAGGCTTTCTCCATGGTACCGTCTACTTTTGGACCTTCCCTGACTGATTGTGCTGTCCAGTTTGTTGATGGTTAATTCTCTGGTTGTAAATGTTTAAACTGAAGATTGTATGTTTTGATTTTAAATTTTTGTAACTAAGATGTTGTGTATTTTCTGTTTTAAAATGTTATAAAATGTTTTAATTGTGGACGTTTTGTGTTTCTAATTTATTTATGTTGTAAACCATGTTGAGATGTCTTTCTTGATACAGGTAAGTGGTCTGGAAATTGATTAAATAAATAATGATAAATAATAATAAGTGAGATCAGGATTTGGACCAGGATTTGTAAAAACTAACAGGGACTGAACGTCTCTATTAATTCAGGATATTATTCTGAAGGAAAGAAGAGAAATAACTAAGATAAAGGAGATACTTTTGAAAATAAGCAGATTATATCAATTTAAGTTCTATGTAAGGCAATTAAGTGTATTAGATTTTTTTTTCCTTTTACAGCAAAAAGTTCACTGTCAAAATTGGATTTGATTACCTAAACGAGGGCTGAAGAACCTCCAACCCATGGGCCTAATTTGGCCCATGAAGGTTCTGCATCTGGCCTGCTGAGGCTTGAGCCACCTCTGCCCCACAAGCCCTGTACCTCTACTGGAGTTTGTTGGGAATATGCAGAGAGCAATCCCCACTGCTATTTCCTATCACAGATCAGAGAACAGGAGCTACACTACGGCTTCATAGTGGTATTGAAGTGTACTGACAGCTATTGGGGCCCATTGACACATACCATATACCGTTATATCCTTCTTGGTGTGGCTCCTGCCTTTTATACACCACTTTATACTGGTTTCATACCTCTATGTCCTGCTTGGTGTAGATCTGGCCATAATTCAGGAGAATCCTGGCGATCTCAAACATTGCTTGTTCATCCATCCCTAACTTTACTCCAATGGTATTTTGCAAAGTATAAACTAAAAGGGGGTTTGTTGTTGTTGTTTTGTTTCCATACAACATTAAGTATTTAATTAACAATGGCCATTGTAAATTAGCCAATGCTGATCTATGCTTTATTCTTTGGTTTTAAAATATCCCCAAAGAATGATAAAAATTAAAATACTTCCTCAGGGTAAAAATAATATATCAAGCAAACATAAGTCAGTATATAAGCAAATATTTCTCATTATACTAAGCAAAAAATTAGACCTGCTTGATTAAACCTTTCATAGCCCAGTAATTTGGGTAGCAGAAGCTTTCTAGCATCAGATTTGTACAGCAATAAAAGTTAATAAAATGTCTCTTAAAAACAATAGTGCATTTATGTGTAGAACATTCATTGCTGTGCCCTAGAGTTAATGTAGTTGTGTTGAATTAAAATATACAAATGCCTCTACCTTCTTCAGTTTTCGACTTAAAATATTATACATTAACAGGAGTTGATGTCATCTAATATGGATAAAATAGATGTGGGTTGTTATATTTATTTCAGCAAACAAAATGCTTAGTCTATTATTCACCAGTTATTAATATACCTTTTAATTTTTCTGATTTCATTAAAGTGCATAACCATGATTTATACAGTGTATAGCTTATCAACTTGTGTAATGTCTACAGTACTTCTGGGCTACTATGCAAATTGTGTTTGACTCTACTTGCTTATGTTTTGCTTGCCTGGGTAGTTTTTTAAAAATAGTTTCTCAAGTAATGATGAGTAAATGCTCCATATTCTTTCCCAGGCACAATCCATCTACAGCCCTAAATGGTTTGGGTTAAAGAGACCACCTACTCCCCACCTTAATTGCTAACAAATTTATTATGATTATCAGCTTTTGTGGATCAGAGTCCAATTTATTAGATGCATGAAATACTAGATGAAGTTGGTAGTATATACATGCTTGTTGGGGGGGGGGGTGTATGATGTAAAAGGTTCTCAACTTTTACATCATTGGGCTCTTGAAAGGAAAGTAGCCCAAGTCCGCAGGAATTCTTTGCCTATATGTTGCATATGCCATGTCCCAAGTGCCGAAGCAATGTTTCTAGAGGTATGCCAAGCCCACATGGCCATACCCGATTGACCTTTTGGTACAGCCACTTTAAGGTGCTCCAAATGCATTAAGGTGGCAGCTCCTGACAGAGTCACGTTCCCTTGCCTTTCCCATTGGGGCGGGCTTCAGAAAGGGTCTGGGGCATTGATTTGGGCCTTGACAAGGTTTCACAGGACAGAAACAGCTCAAGGGTGGGAGGTTCCTAGTGGAACGCTTAGAATTTCCTGATGCTCATCCAAAAGCTATTTCCCAGTAGGATACTGTGTGTGTGTGTGATGTTTTTGGGTGGCCTCAGCACTCTTACTGGAGGCAGATATTGAAATGCACACTCTCTATACTGCTCCTCTGTGTTTGGGAATGGGTGAGTACAAGGTCAAGAAATATCCTCACTGGATCAAAATGTCTAACAGCCCAACCCTATGCATGTCTACAGAACGAAGCCCCTTTGAAAACAGTAAGTGTGCATAGGATTGCAGCCTAAATTGGTAATTCATCAGTTGCATGCCCATAAAGAACTTGGTTCTCTATCTTATAGCCTATTGTTCACTGTGTCTTCAGTTTAGAGCATTCATCTGCTGAATATCAAGTGGATACGGCCAGTTTTCTGTTTGTGATCTCATTCTGCCATGTCTCTCTCTCTCTCTCTCTCTCTCTCTCTTACACACACACACACACACACACACACACACGATGGAGAGATTTGTCAGTTTTGGTCTCTCTGTTTTCCATTTTTATCCAATCTAAAGTTTGTTCTTTCTCTTTGTAGGGTGACCAGATCGCCTGGGTTTCCCGGTCCTAACCGGGATAACTGGGGCTATCCGGGCCTACCGGGGGGCAGCGGGGAGAAACAGGGGAAACGTGAGGAGAGGCTGAAAGAATTAGGCATGTTTAGCCTGGAGAAGAGAAGATTGAGGGGAGCCATGAGAGCACTCTTCAAATACTTGAAAGGTTGTCACACAGAGGAGGGCCAGGATCTCTTCTCGATCAACCCAGAGTGCAGGACACAGAGTAAAGTTACAGGAAGCCAGATTCCGGCTGGACATCAGAAAAAACTTCCTGACTGTTAGAGCAATACAACAATGGAACCAATCACCTAGGGAGGTCATGGGCTCCCACATTAGAGGCATTCAAGAGGCAGCTGGACAGCCATCTGTCAGAGATGCTTTAAGGTGGATTCCTACACTGAACAGGGGGTTGGACTCGATGGCCTTATAGGCCCCTTCCAACTTTACTATTCTATGATTCTAACTACAATAACAAAAAACAAAATAAAATAACAGATTTAAAATGACAGAAACTGAAAGACTAAAATGCCTGGGAAAATTAAGGAGGTCTTCACCTGGCACTTAAAGGAGCACAATGTAAGCATCAGGTGAGCCTTTCCGGGGAGCTCATTTTACCCCTGGGGTGCCACAATGAAAAATGCCCTATTCTTCATCGTTTGGCAGGGGTTTATACAGTGTACAGTTCTGGTCATGGGTTCTGGGTGTCTTGATATCCATAGCAACAAACCAGCATGACATGAAAAGTCACGCTACAAAGGTTAATTATACAAATCACTCCATCTGACCCGCCACCAGCACACAACAGGAGACAGGGGCAGAAATAAGCCATGATCATGCAAACGTGGTCTCTGTGTCATTTACTCGTGAGTAGTTATACCTAATGAGCTTTAGACTTCTCTGGGGCTTGCTGGGAAGGACCCAATGGGACCCTAGTCTGTGACACCAAATGCCAGTTTTTTCTGAGCTATATAAACAAGGAAGGTGGGACCTTTTTTGACAATCTTTTGCCATTGGTTGGGGATGACTGTTGCTGAGGAGTATAGAGAATTTGTTTTATTTTCAACATCCACTGAAAAGACCAATCATAAAAAAGATTATTGACAATAAGATCCCTTTAGCATTTCGTGTTCTTTTCTGTCAATAGTTTCCCAAATTTCCTCAGCATCTGTGGTATATTTTCAACATGTTCATTTTTATATTTCCTTTATATGGATTTATGTGTCTTATCTCCTCTTTTGTCTTACAGGTTCCCTCCTGTTATATCCCTTCCTAAAGCCACTGAGCTATTCAAGACAAAATTGCCTTAAGGATTTATGGAGGATATGTGTAGGTATTTATAATTGCCTTTTCCTAGGATCAGTGGTATGGAGCTGCCGATTTCATTACTCAGAATTCTCACTATGCCAGTTATTAATGGATGTTACTAGGGTAACATAATGACATTTAAATATTTAATTATGTTTTTTATTGATAAAACCAATACAAGTGAAAATTAAAAGAAAATTAAAACATATTATATCTATAGACAAGTGTAATGGAGTGATCTTATCAAGCTGAACATCACAAAACCTCAGCATTATTTTGTTGTGTCATCAGCGTGAAAATAATGTGAGCTCTTTGTCTTATAAATACCATGCTGTCATTATGCCCATATGATATTTTAGAAGAGAATTTGAACAGTTGTGTATTAGAGGGCATTGTGTTCTCAACAAGTTGCATGTTTACAATGAAGGCATTACACCAGATCTTGGTTAATGGTCTATGGCAGGGAGTTAGAGCAACTCATGGCCCTCTAGTTGATTTACCCTAACTTCCATCAGCCCTGCTCAGCATAGCCAATGGTGAGGGATCATGGGAGTTGTAGGCAAGAACTTCTGGAGGAGCACAATTCCGGAATGGTCTTATTCCATTTATGAATAGCACTGTAAGTAGTATCTCCATGACAGGCATTGGACATCCTCAACTACAGCTCTACATGAGGGATAATATTGTTTGGGTGTCTATTGTTTATATTGACATATCTGAATGCCCCAACAGAAATAAAAATGGCTTGTTGCCACTGTTCTACCATTTTGGAGATAGTACTGTGTGTGTATTTCTTCTCTATATAATGGGGGACCTGTTAGAGAAGAGATGGACTATGGGAATAAGAATGTCAGGAATTGCTAGATCTCTGTGTGCCTGCCCCATGTGGTCAACCACTGAACTGCAGCTGACAAGCTTCTCAGAGCCAAATTACACATTACTGTAACAGGTGTGTGATTTTTCCCCTTTCCTTTTTTACTCAAAAGTAAGTGCAGGAGGACCTAATATGGATAGTGACCCTAGTGTGGCAGAAATGGGGCTTTAACCCTTTGCTCCACACTGTGGTCCCAATACAAATTAAATCACAATCCAATCAGAGGGATTGCGCCTGCAATTTACTTTGCTAATAAGTGATCCATTTTAATTTAAAGCTCTTACTGCCAGTAACTAAACCTTAGGAGAGGCATTTCAGTCTTTTAGGGTGAAATCTTATGCATGTTTAGACAGAATAGGCTGACCATATGAAAAGGAGGACAGGGCTCCTGTATCTTTAACAGTTGCATAGAAAAGGGAATTTCAGCAGGTGTCATTTGTATGTACAGTACCTGGTGAAATTTTGTCTTCATCTCAACAGTTAAAGCTGCATGAGTTATACTAGAGTGACCAGATACACAAGTGGGCAGGGCTCCTGCAGCTTTAACAGTTGTGATGAAGAGGGAATTTCACCAGATGCTGAAATGACACCTGCTGAAATTCCTTTTCTATGCAACTGTTAAATATACAGGAACCCTGTCCTCCTTTCCATATGGTCACCCTAAAACAGAATAAAGTCCTATAGCTTCCAGCTTCCCCAGCCAGCCATGTTTTCAACATTATCTCACAAATGCAGTTTACATTCTACAACTCACTTACCTAAGTTAACTTTGTCACATCGCGTAAATGTGTCTGGATTAAACACAGCATATTTCTATTTTTAAAATGTCTATCCATTTTTTTTTTATATCAGCCTCACTTTGCATTGTCAAGCTATCCAACTAATTTGCCACCCTTTGCAGGCCTCATCCAGGAATAAAGTCAGCTGGATGATATGTCAGATAGCTCAGCTAAGCAAGCTGCTACTTTCCTTTTAATTTTACATCAAATCCAAACAAATTTGCAGAGTTTCTTCCTCAGCCGATGTAATGGTAAATCTTGCTGCATGAAGTATGAAGAAGAAAAATTGCATTGTGACATTTAATTTTAGCATAGCAAAAGCAAACAAAAATAAATAAATCCCAAAGTACTTTGGATTAAAACAATTAAGCATGTTTCTCTTTAACCGAATGTTTCTGTCATGCCTTTGAGTTTGCAGGAGAGAAGACATATTAACAAATAAATAAGAGGAAGAGTAAAATGTTTTCAGACATCACAACAACAGATCAAGTTAATTACCATCTTACTAAACACAGAATTCTCTGGGCAGATTTTGTAGTGTGAGCATTTCCCCCCTCCCCCATGAATACAGAACAGCTATCGGCAGACTGGGTAGTTGCATCTAGTGATGTGTGAGAAATTTGCTCAGTTGACAGTTATTTTTAAAGTGGGTTTTTCCCATTTGTACCTCCCAAAACCAAAAGTCGATCTGAGTGTAATTTGTAATCAGAAATTCTTACATCGCTGAGCTTCTGATGCATTCCACACAAAAAAAGGGGGGGGAGTGTTTGGCAACATATACACATTTGAAAAATGTGCAAAGAAAAATGTGTCCATTTCCAAAATGCACACAAATACTATTTAGTTAATGGATGCATGTGTCCAAAAGTACATGCATTTATAAATGTGCACAAAATGCATGCATTAATGCATACATTACATTCTGTACATGTGTGTGCTTTTTAAAAAATCACAAGTTTGTGCAGAAATGGGACAGAATGAGCTTGACCTCAAACCCCCCACAATTTTGGCGCATCCATCCCTTGGCGCATCTGAAAAAAAAAATGTGTAGTTACTGTTTAGGACAGACTGAGTGTACAATATTTTCTTTTCCAGGCACAAATGCTTACAGCAGGCCTGCACAAGTTATCACCTTCTAAAGTAAAGGCAGCTTATCAGCCTAGAGTGTCACTACATTAAAGGAAAATCACGTTGCTTACTTGGGGCTTTTGTGCCAGCGGAGAGGGATGCCCACATTGTTTGACTTGAATACATCTCCTCCAGTCACTTCACTGAGACAGCACCATCTAGTGGTGGAAGATCCTGCTTTTTTTCAGGACACCACCAATTTAAAAGTGGTTCTTTTCATAGTTGAATTTCCAGGGGATACTACAGGAGAAATCCTGGTCATTGATGATATCATGTAAAAGACCCACAAACTTTCATGAGTGGCCAATCAGAAGCATGCAATAAATTGTTCATTTATAGGAAACCTAAAGATGTTTGAGATGGCCTATGCAGATAGCAAAAACAGGAAATTCATGGCACTCAAGGGTGCAGAAACCAGGGCCCTGAGGCCAAATTCTGTCCTCTGAGGATCTCAATCTATCCCTCCAGGGTTTTCAGAAGGCCACACCCCAGTTTCCTGGCCCTAACCCCTTTTCTCCAACCATCAAACATTCTGTATTTTTGTGGCTTTTGTGCAAAGTTGTCAGTTTTCCCCCCAGTTCTAAAAGGTTGAAATACCTGTCCTAAGATTTTGTTGCTGGCAGTGAGAGCTTTAAGCTAAAACATGTTGGAATTAGTTTTGTTTGGGGCCCTGCCTATTCTGTCTTTGCTCCCCCTGAAATGTGCCCCCCAAGAGCTTCTCCAAAATTGAATTTGACTTTAGATTGAAAGAGCTTTTGCACCCTTGGGCCAACCCACCATACTTGGCTGGTGGGCTGTATTCAGCCTGGTGGTTCCCAAATTTTGTAGGGCTTCCTTAAACCCAAGTGATATCTATCAACTAGCATGACATTGGAGTTTTTATTGAAAGGAGTCAGATCTATGAATCAAGATCTATAGTTTGTTGGGAATTAGTTCCACATATCAGTTTAAGAACAAAGTGGCACCTTTTGGACTAACTTATAGTTTGAATTCAATTTCCTACAATGTAGTTTGCTGTCCATCTAGTTTCTAATTCCCTGGGCCTGACCTCTTCACTCCTATAGGGAGATACCCTTAAAAAGATGCTCACATATCTCAGGACATAAGAAGAGCCATACTGGACCAGTCCAAGGCTCCATCTAGTCAAGCACTCCGTTCACATAGTGACCAACCAGCTGTTGACCAGGGACCTACAAGCAGGACATGGTGCAATAGCACCATCCTTATTATTATTATTATTATTATTAATAATAATAATAATATCCCGCCTTTTTCCCAATATCCCAACCATTTCCCCAGCAACTGGTGTATATATGCTTACTGCCTCTGATACTGGAGGTAACATATAGCCATCATGACTAGTAGCCATTGATAGCCTTCTCCTCCAGGAATTTATCCAACTCCCTTTTAAAGTCATCCAAATTGGTGGCCGTCACGATGTCTTGTGGTAGCAAATTCCATAGCTTTAACTATGTGCTGTGCAAAGAACTTCCTTTTATCTGTCCTGAATCTTCCACCAATTAGCTTCATGGAAGAGGGAGAAAAAATGTCTCCTTATCCACATTCTCCACACCATGCTTAATTTTGTACACCTCTCCACTTATCTTCTTTCCCACCAAGCTCAACAATCCAAGCTGCTGTAGCTTTCCCTCATAGGGGAGATGCTCCAGCCCCTTGATCATTTTTATTTCCCTTACATTTGCTAAGAGCCATTTGGTGGTTACTAAGGGGGTGGATAACCAAAGCTAAAATCAGAAATGATGCTCAGTTACATAGTTCTTGTTTTCCACGTTTTTTAAATGTGAAGCACTCTGGGAGATTATAGTTGAGAGCATGAAGAATATTGTGTGTGTGTGTGTGTGTCTGTGTAAGGGGGTACTATTTTTCCCTGTGAATTGTCTGCTCAAAATCAGCTCCCCTCCCCCATACACATTGCTTTTCAACCCATGGATAGAAAAACATGAGAACCTCAGATGGATCACAGATAAAACAGACAAAAGGGTTAGATTCCCTAATTTGTGTGCATAAAGCACTTTCATCTGCTTAAAGAGCCTCCTTGGATCATGGCCAATGTACTCACAATGGGCTTGAATCACTTAAATTTAATCATTTTAACTACCCCAAATGCCTTGTAAGAGGCTTTGTAAGAGAATGAGTATATCTTCACCGAGATACCAATTTACCCCAAAATGAACTCAAAATACACTGAAACATTTGCCTAACTAAACATTGTTATAGCAGTCTGTAGGGAAGAATGTAAAAAATGTTTTAAAAAATTGAAAGGAAAAAGGGAATAAAAAAACCTCAGCCCTAATTAGAATAGCCTAAAAGGTATTTTTTCCTAGACACATCTGCCTGTTTACAATTATAAAATTGTCATCCTAAGGGCAAAGCACTGAGCTGTTTCATGCTACTGCTGTTCTGTCTTAAACATAATGATTCTCTGCCCTGGAATTTTTTATTATAAAGATTATACACTTGCTATCAGGAAAATGAGTGATTGGCATATCCAAAGGGCAAGTCTAGTCTAGTTGCGGCAAATTGAGATGAGCGGAATCTAGACAGGTATGTATTAATATATTTTACCAAAAGCCTATATCCAGTTGCCATAACATTCATCTTAGCATAGTTTTATTTTTTAAAATGCAATGTAATGTATTTCTACCGACTGCAGATGTTAAGTTATTTATCTGTGCTTTAGATGCATTGAAAGGAGTAATGCATATGGAGTATCCCTAAATAGCTTCTAATTATTTGTATTTATGTAAGTGTTTTTCTTCCTGTTTTAATTTTTTTTCAGGTTCATTTGGGGAAAACATAAATGTATGATATATCTCACATGCTCAGCACTGCATAGACTTAAATTTGTGTACATAAGAGGGAGTCACCTTAAGAATCATTTGCTCCTCTTTGGCAGGCATACACATAATGTACATAATGTTGGTGACTGCAACATTTAATTAATTTATATCCCATCCTTTAGAAGACATTCTCACTGGGCAAAATACCCCCCTCCAAAAAAAAGGAGAAGTATTATAAAAATCTATATGTGAAACAATGTATACAAATTGTTAAATGTCAGTTAAAGCACACATTGTTTAAAGTGACGAATTACAATAAAATGAAACAGTGGCAGCCAGTGGTAACAGTAAAACGACACTCAGCCCAATAAGTAGAGATCATAACACAAAAACAGCAGCCCAAATTAAAAGCTTAAAATTGTGAAAAGGCAATGGTAAAAAAAAAAAAATCAGTGTCACATTTTGACCGGATCTACACGTCGTCCTCAATGCGCCCTCCCTGCACCACAAGCCGCTTTGGAGCGCTGTACTTCGTCTAGTGTGGCGCAAGCCTCGGAGGTTCTGCTCGCGCTCTCGCTGCTGCCACCGCCCTTTCATCCTGGCTGGTCCCAGGGAGGGAGGAGGGAGGGTTGTAAACAAAAGCTAGCAATTGGAAATCCCTCTCCCAATCGCTGGCTTTTGTTTACAACCCTCCCCCCTCCCTCCTCCCTCCCCGAACCGGCCTGGATGAAAGGGCGGTGGCCGCAGCGGTGCGGGTGCGGGCAGAGCCTCTGAGGCTTGAGCCACACTAGGCGGGGTGAAGCGCTCTAAAGCGGCTTGTGGCGCAGGGAGGGCGCATCGAAGACAACGTGTAGATCCTGCCTTTATTGATTTACTACATTTCTATGTGGCCCAATAGCCAAAGCTCACTAAGTGTTGAATCCCAGTTGGAGCTGAGTTCCACAAATACAGGGACACTGCTGAAAAATCTCTCTTCCTTGTTCCCACCAGTCTCATGTCACTAATGCATGAGTAACTGAGTCAAATGTCCACCCTCGCCAGATAGGATTGCAGTTGAAGTAGCAGGTGATGCTGATAAAAAGAAATCCTGGCCACCATTTCCATCTGAGGTTCCCCTCTTAGTGATGAGTCCCAAAGAATTCCTAAACTTTGAACTTGGTCCTTCAAGAGCACTGCAACCCCATGTAAGACCCCCATCATATACATTTCTAATCCTCCTAATAACCAATGTTCTCTGGAGACCATGGCTGATGATATTGAGAGGTCCAGGAGAACCAATAGGTTTGCACTCTCCCTATCTATTCCCTGGTGTAAGTCATCCAGCAGGATGGCCATGGCTTTTATATCCTGAAATTACATGTGAAACCAGATCCAAATGGATCCAAGTAGTCAGTATCATAGAACAGAATCTGAAGTTGAGCAGTCACCACATGCTTCCACACCTTGCACAAGAATGGCATATAAGAAACAAGGTATTAGTTGTCCCAAACCAATGGGCCTAAAACTTGGTTTCTTTAACAAACTCATCACTACAGGCTCTTTCAATGAAAGCAGCAACCTCATACTTTCAAATTAACACTAGAGGCAGCCAATGTTACACCTGTGAACAAGGTATGCTGAATAAAAAATGGTCAATGTTTCTTCTTTTCTTCTGCATGCTGCATCTTATGAAAACAGTGCCAATGTGGAAGTTCAGAACGATATTCAAACGTCTTCTCAATGCTTGGTTGAATATATTCCTGACAAATTCCTGAAAAACAGACAGCCCTCATATCTACGTCTCTGAATAATCTCCTTCACAATTCATGAAAACTTCACAAATGGTAAATCCACAACAGGAAAGGTAATAAGCCAGAACTGCTAAATATGTTTGCCTGCTTGACAGCCTAATTTGTTTCGCTGTGATGCAATGATTTCTCATAAAAACTCACATACAACTGAAAAAATTGTATTTGTGTTGCATTAGGCTGCTGATCAATATCAAATTACCTTGAATGAAGTCAAGGATACAACACAATTATAAGCATGACATTGCATTCTGATCAAGGTAAAGACCTCTACTTTTCAAGTGGATCAATGTGCACTGAAGGTCAATGTGGAATCTGTCTCATAAAAATATATAGCTCTTTTTAATGTACCATCTAATTGCTACTTTGTTTTTATACCACACTGAATTGCCTATCAAGATTCTGCACTACAGCATGAGTATACACAGCAGAAATCTCTCTCTCTCTCTCTCTCTCTCTCTCTCTCTCACACACACACACACACACACACACACACACATACACACACACAGAGGGCTGTGCAGAGGGAGGGCCAGTGGGGCCAGTTGGCCTAGGGCCCACGATTTTGAGGGGACAACCCGATGAGGAGGTCCCCCCCCAGCTTACGCTACTGCTTCTGTAGCATAAGCGGCCCATCGAGAATCGAGGAGCCCACCTTGCGGAAACAGGGCACAAGCTCCAGAGGGCCATGCTGCATGCGGGGTGGGGATATATGTGCCTCGAGGTGTTGTAGAACAGATTTAATATGAAGGTGTTATGTAGAATGAACATGTTGGTGGGCATGCCCCCTTGGGGTGGCCATGTTGTCCTTTTTTGAAATGGGGGGGCACACTCTTCCCATCTGGCCTGGACATATTATCAGCTCTGCAAGGCCCTGCTCTCTCTCTCACACACACTGTGGTTTCCTATTTATATTGCATATTGCATTCATTTCTCAACAGATGGCTTGGACTACAACTCCTATCATCCCCAGCCATCATGTCCCTTGTCTAGGTTGCTGGAGATGTTGGTAATTTTTGTCCAACCTACCAGGAGAGCACCAGGATGCAGAAGGGTCATCTAGAACCACATCCTAAAACTGTCTATGATCCAAAATCTTAACTCAGTTAGTAAAACCACTTAAGCAAATGAGACAGATTATAGTTTGCCTAAATGATATGAGTGAAGACTATGGTTATAATGTTTGTTGGTTTAAAAGTGTCCTGGAATGGTAGAGCAGGAGGAGGAATGCAGAGTTTGGCACCTTTATGGCCCCGGATTGGAGACAAAGTTCAGTGCCATAGAAAGGGATAAAGCTCAAGGGTTGTAGTGTTGGATAGAGCCAACATTTGGCATCATCATGAAAAATTATATATAGTTGTTCTTAGGATGGGCCTTAAAGAATAATATAGATGACACATTATGGCACAGGTTAAGAGGAAGTCTCCTGTACTTCAGTTCCATTTATATGTCAATTTTAAAATTAATTTTAATCAAGGGTGGGCAACTTGTGGCCCTCCAGATTTTTTTGCCTACAACTCTCATAATCACTCACACATTGCTATATTGGCTAGGGTTGATGGGGGATGTAGGCCAAAATATCTGGGAGGCCACAAATTGCCTACTCCTGATTTAGATGGAATGTCAGCCTGACCAACTTTTATTTATACCACAGCAAAATCACTGAGCCTTATAATTGGAGTCTATAAGTGCAAAGACAAATACAGTCATTGAACATGGAACCTGTTGAATGACATGTTATGCTCAATAGCAAAAATGAACACAAAAGCAAGCTTGTTTACTGAAGGCAGTCGGTTGGCCTCAAGACTTTCCAGGAAATGTCAGAAAGGTTTGCATTAGGAAGCTTGTTTTGTGCACAAGCTTGCTAAATGTTGTCCTTTACTAGAAAAAAAAAATGACAAGGATGGCACCATTTGGCTATTTAACAATTGTTCTAAATTGTTGTTCATAGTTAATTTCTCTCTTTCTTTATTAGTAGCACCATTGTGCATTCTGGGTAACACTATATAAGAGGATAGGTCCATGCCTTAAAGAGTTTACAATCTAAAACTTGACATGGGGAGACAATTCAGGGAAAGGAGGGAGACAGAGGTAGCAGTAAAGGGAAGTAATGCATATTATTTTACAATTGGACAATACCTCTAGTAAGGCCAATCAAAATGCCCAATTGCAGCTTTGGTTCCCCATCCCATGGACCAGCATGGCTATCTTTCTGTTGTTGGTTGTTGTTTTTTTAAAAAAATGTATTTATTTTATTTATACACACATACTTAATAGGTACGGTATATGGAGCTGTGCTAGAAGAAACTCAAATTAAAACTTGCCAGTAGATGTCAACATTTTCTGAGTTTTCCTACTGACTTCATAAATTTTAAGAATTACCAATCCTATAGATGTGAGTCCCACTGAGTTCGGTGTGGATTACTCCTAGATAAATGGGTAAGTGTTAACACTTACTTTTACAAATTGTATAGCCAGTCACGGATCGTTTTTAAGCCCTTTGAATGACAACATTAAGATTTGCAGTATTTTTCACATTTTGAAATACTATACTTTCCCACATTAGTATTCAAAACCTTGACATGGTCTATTTTTCATCTTTAGAAGGCAATGTGTGTGTGTGTGTGGGGGGGGGAGGAATCCTATCCATGTTTAGACAGAAAAAGTGCTACAACACCTAGCATTCCCATCCAGAATTGTGCCCCCTGCAGTCCAATCCAATACATATCACTTCAGAAGTATGCTCTATTGAGATCAATGGGACTTACTCTCACGTAAATGTATATAGATTGCAGCCTTAGTTGATCTTTGAGATGGTTTTATTTGGTTGACTTCTTTCACCCTACCTGCCTCATTCACTCTGCCAGAGTGCCATTTTCAATGTAGTGTTTTGATTCCATGACTTTCCCAAACTACAGTACAAAACGAATAACAAAAAATCAAAAGTACAGTACCAACAGACCCTTCATTGTCTATGCAAATACAATCAAACCAAAACACATTTTGACTTTTGGAGCTCATCTTCAGATGCCAAATTCAAATAAAAATTAAGAATGATCTACCTGACATTTATTTAGAATTGAGATACATTCTCCATGATGAATATCGCATATTTATCATTGCCAGCTTTTAAATCCAATACTGTATTCTGATCTGGCAACAGTTATTGTAACGTGCTCTGCATGGGCTACCCTTGGAACATATTCAGAAGCTTCAATTCATGCAAAACGGAGAGTGTCAAGAAACCTCAATGCATGTAAAATGTGGAAGCTGTTTTGCTAACTGGTGAATGGTATTTTTGTTCACATCACCTAGGCTGACCATCTGAAAAGGAGGACAGGGCTCATATAACTTTAACAGTTGTAGAGAAAAGGGAATTTCAGCAGGTGTCATTTGTATGCAATTAGTTCCTGGTGAAATTCCCTCTTCATCACAACTGTTAAAGGTGCAGGCACTATACTAGAGTGACCATATACAAAAGAAGGCAGGGCCCCTGCAACTTTAACTGTTGTGATGAAGAGGGAATATCACCAGGAACTAATTGCATACAAATGACACTGGCTGAAATTCCCTTTTCTCTACAACTGTTAAAGTTACATGAGCCCTGTCCTCCTTTCAGATGGTCAGCCTACATCACCCCAATATGGAAAAATCTGCAATGGTTGCCAATTGTTTTCCATGCTCAAGGTGGTGGTTTAATCTTTAACAGTCTAGACAACTTAGGGCCTAGTTAGCTGAGGGACTGCCTATCTCGATATGAACCTGCTCTGTTATAAAGATCAGTAGGAGAGGCTCTTTTAGAAGCCATCCCCACTTGTAGAGGCCTATTTGTCTGGCATGGGTTTTACCCAAGCTCTGGAATACACTGCCTTTGTAGTTGTGACTATAGAAAAGAAATCAAGACACATCTTTTAAATGTTATCATGGGTTTTAAGATTGTTTTTAGTGTTTTACTGGATTGTTGTTGGTTTTTTTTGAAAATTGCTTATTGTTTTTATCTTATGAATTTTCAATGAGCCACCTGGGTTAGCTTCAGAGAGGCAACATAGAAATACCCTAAATAAATAAATAAACAAACAAACATTCAGGTTTTTCAATTGAATTATTGCCGTATGATGATATAAAATCATTATGCCGATTATTATTGTAATATGTGATGTAAATAACTTGCGTGGGTTTTAATCATCAGATAATAATTGTGCGTGCTGTGTCTGTTGAAGTAAATAAAATAAAGTGGCATGTTTTATTGTGTGAATATGCATTCATAATAGGATGCTATCTGATTGTGCAATGCTAGCATGAGCTCAACGAACTCATTACTCCTTCACTGATTAACTGCCAAATGTGGTTGTTAGTTTAAGTTGTTGGAAACAAATCCACAGCACTGGAAATCTGTTGCAATATTTTATTAATTTTGTAAATGCTTTCACTGACTGAGAGTATCTGTGATATATAATGGAAACTAGTAAAGGGGCTTAATAGGTCATCAACCACACAAAAACAGCCACAAGAAAAATGGATAAAAATTAAGACTTGTTTTAGTCAGTAGGATTTTTTTGTTGTCAGTGAATAAGTGAAAATAAGCATGTTTAAAATTATGATGTTGTTCCTGAAACTAAGCAGATATGCCTTACTCTGTGCCTGGCTTGCTTGGTCATGTGGAGGCCGTTACAGGTGGGGGGAGGGGAGGATGTGACAGGCAGGCTCGCCATTGGCGGCCTCATTGTGATGCCACTGGAGGGGGTTCTGGTGCCCCTCCCAAGTAGAATTTTTGGCTCATAGTGTGATTGGCCTGGGCTATGTGCTTTTTCACCTATCTCACACTGTAAGTGGAGTAGGGAATCCACATAGGTGGATCCAGTGATCTTGTTTCAGTTAATTCGGTCACATTTGGCAGGTACATGTGGGCATCTTTTGAAGGAATAGGGCTGGTGAGCATTCAGAGGCACAGTTATTATGACTGGTAATGCCTGAGGCTTCCAGCTAAGGGTTTTGCAGCCCAAGCTGGGAGATAAGGGTTACCTTTGAGGCCAACTCACCTCACTTACTGGAGTTTTGCAGCCCCGGGGGGTGGTGACAGGGGAAGACCTCCCTTGCCCAAATGGGGGAAGCCTGGGGGTGACGACCTCACAGGTGCCACTCAACTGGCCTTGAATGTTTCACCTGATTTAAGGCATGGCAGGATGCCAGCCTAGACAGAATGCCCCTTTGCAGAACTTTCAGTAATGTAGCCCCAATTTAAATCCCATACTTGTGTCTCATTATTTCCTCCCTCCATTTATTTCCTCCCTCACAATTGGGCCTGTAACAATGACTTCTTGCATTTTTGATACCTTAGTAGATCATCCAATTTACAATGTTTTGACGAGTAGTTCTGAAATTGTATAATTCTTAAATCTCACAAATTGTGGTCCACCTACCGAAATACATGTATATACCAGATCTGCATGTGGCTACTCTTTCGGTTACATGGTCTGTGCAGTGCTATCAGCAACTGTCACCTCTTCAGAACTGAGGAATTTAGGCTCCTCAGCTGTGTTCTTCAACCCATCCTTGGGCATTTCTATGCCATGTGCACAATGCTGGTGTCGCTGTTTTGATTCAATATTCCACTTGCATCCCGGAGTCTACAGCAGAGGATTGAGAAAGAATGCTAATCACTGGAATATTAGGTTCCAATACTCCTTTAAACTTCTGTCTGTGACAATTCACTGTCATGTTTTTTAGCCGCTAGAGTAATGACTCTCCAGAAAAAGACAAAGTAGTGACATTATAGCTGTCAAATGGAGTTAGCCGTATCTGAGATAAACTGATATTACTTGGCCATTAAATTTGGAAGTCCTCTATTTGTTTCATTGCTGTAGTTATCCTTACTTTCCCCTCCCACATTATATGTTTGTGTGTGAGAGAGTGTGTGTGTGAGAGACACAGAGAGAGAGAGAGAGAGAGATGTTTGTACACATTCATAAGCAATAACTAGAATAGCCTGTTCTAAGAGGCCAACTGACTTGTAATGAGTTTGCACTGCTTTATTGATTATAGTTGTGTGAGCTTTTGACCCTCTATGGTGAGATTCTGTTCCCAACAGCAACTGTCACTAGGGAAATTATATTTGATATATATGGTGTATTAGCTAACAGGCAGAAAGAGGAAAGGTCACAATTTTCCATTTACATAATAAATTGGACAATGAAAATACAAAATAATATGTTTTTATGGGACTTTTATGTAACTCTATGCCAAGGAGGTCTGCTGGAACCCAGTACTGCATGTTTCAGGGGTGGGGTGGGGGGTGGGGTGGAAAGAAGTAAAGAAAAAAAATGTATTTTAATGACATCTTCGTTAATATAATTTTGTCATTTTTATTATTGTTCTAATATGATTCTTGTTTCATTGTTTAAGCACTGCATTTTCCACCACCTTGAAAATGTTAGCCCCTTTAAGAAAAAGGCAGAATATGCTATTATCAAACTAAGAGCCTATCTACACTACTGCTTTAAAACGGTTTAAAACAGTTTAAAACGGTTTATAACAGTAGTGACAACTGTTGGGGCCCAGGACACACTCCATATACAGTTTTCAAAACGTTTTCAAAGTGTTATATCCTGCTTGTGTAGATAGGTTCTAAGGCTGCAGTCCTATACATACTTAGCTCGAAATAAACCTATTGAACTCAATGGTGCTTAATTCTGAGTAGACATGCAGAGGATCATGCCTTAAATTAAATTACTATTGCATTGTGGTGTTATCACTTTATTTATTTATTTATTTATCAGATTTATATACTACTGTGCTGTCCATATTTTCATATATAGTATCTCTAAGCAGTTCACAAGAAAATTGAAAAAAACAAACAACCCACATTAAGATCCATGATCTACATTAAATTACAATTAGAATTGGATGAAGTTACCTGAAGGACTACTTTCACCTGCACCAACCAGCCTGCACTTTAAGGTCAGAAAAGGAGCTATTCCCACTTTTCCACCAGATTGCATCTGGGGTCTGCCAGACCCTAACATTGCAAGCTTTTAGGAAGCCCCTGAATACTTATCTATTTTCTTTGGCTGTTCTTTGATAGCCTCTGGACTGTTCCTGATTTTTAGCTGTAATTTGCTTTTAGAATTTAGTTCTGTCTGGGATGGATGTTTGTTATGTTTGTTCATTGAGTTTATTATTTTTTTCTGCTTTATTATTGACCGGAATTTTCTTATGTAAACTTTTTTGGGAAGACCTTTATCCTTCGAGTCATCCTGGAAATATTTTAAATAAAGGAATAAAATAATTTGCTTTCAATCTCTGAAAAGGGCTATTCAGTTAAGACACTGAACCTTATTTAAATGGCCCTTTTAGTACATAGTGACCATGAAAACGCTCATGTTGATTCCCAGTTTTTTTTTAATATGTGGAAAGTTCTACCCTCATTTAAAACTGTATTTATTTATTTATTTAAACATTTGTAAATCCTGCCCTACATCATTGGGATCTCAGGGCAGCATACAGATAAATCAATTCAGTAAATCAACAATATAAAACAATCAATAATGTACGCAGCTAAAAAGTCTTATACCATTAACAAGCTAAAACCAGTAAAAATTCAAAAACAATTAAAACAATTAAAACTATATGCAGTGTTAGGCAAATTTAGCCCTCAAAGGCTTTGATAAAAATATTTAAATAAAATAAATAAATAAATCATTGCTGTACATACTGGAATATACCAGATTTAGCTCTGGCACACTGCTACATATCCTGACATTTTATTTATTATTTTATTATTTTATTTATTTAAGAGAATTCCTATACTGCTTTTCATTAAAGAAAAACAGTCCCAAAACAGTTTACAAAATAAAATCATGATCAAATGCAATAAACCAATCATTAAAATTTACTGTGATAAAATCTCATTAAAAAAAACCGAGGGCTTGCTGGGAATGCTAGCAGTCAAGGAAACACCCTGGCAAACAGATGTGTCTTACATTGTCAGTCACATGCACATGATCAAGTTGCAAAGGATGGCTGAAGTACTTGAGAGCCAATTCAGGAAAGGCATCATCGTGGCTTTATCAATAGGTGCTAATTTCCCTAACCCTCGTGAAATAAAGATTTATTTCCTAAAAGCCAGTTTCATTAGGGAATAAAGAACACAGAGTGCAGGGCAGTTTACTTGAGGAGTAATCTTCAGGGGGCCCTAGCCCTAACTTCATATTACAGTGACTGTGCATTCATTTTGTGAAAGAGGGAGAAAAATATCTTCCAGACATCAATCACTCTGCGATGCTGCCTGCAGGCTAGGAACACAGAAAATGGTCCCTGTTACCTCCAGGGAGTTATTCCATCATTAGATGAACCACCACTAAGGCAAGCCCATACATCATTAAAAAAGACAAGCAGAACGTTGGCTCTACTGGAATAATAAGCAGAACAACCTGCACTGTCACTTTGGGTTGGAATGCAGTTGAGTTTTTTATAGACATTGCAGGCATGAATATGTAGTCAGGGAAAGAAGAATGGAAAGGGATTAAATGCCTGGTCAGCAAATATACTGGTAAGGCTTGCTTTATGTCCTAGTTCTCACTGAGCTGGCAAACCTGTTTTTCGATTGCACCACTTCAGAGATGGAGAATGTGCGGCCCTCCAAATGATTCTGGAGAGCTACAAATATCATCCCTCACCAGTGGCTATGCTGACTAGGCTTATGGGAGATGAGAACACCCCACACATTCCCCATGTCCCATCATAGGACAACTCCCCCCCCCCCCTACGCACACACACAAAGAAAAGTCAGCTGTCTGGAAGAACAGTTCTAGTGTAGCCTTCTTGCTCACACCCAGTTTTCTGTGTGAATCAATGTTTTAGTTCTTGGCACAGAGAGAGTTTGGCCATGTGAGCCCCAAACTGCAGTCTGCAGTGCTAATAGCCCACACACAGGGCCAGGACCTCAGTGAGAACAATTCCTTAGATGTACTACAGCAGGGACACTTGGAGTTGCTGATACACGAGGGTGGTATCCTTAAGATACATAACCTTTTGAATCACTGCCCCCACAAGGAAATTCATCATTAAAAGAAGACATGAATTTGCATATGCTCATTTATGTATATAGATGCAAATTTTGAAATAATTATTATAATTTAAATAGAAATACAGGACATGTCCAACTGAAAAAGAATCAGCATGGCTTCCGCAAAGGCAAGTCCTGTCTCGCTAAACTTCTAGAATTTTTTGAGAGTGTCAACAAACATGTAGACAGGGTGATCTGGTGGATATCGTTTACTTGGACTTCTAAAAGGCCTTTGATAATGTCCCTCACCAAACACTCCTGAACAAACTTAGCAGTCATGGAATAAGAAGAGTGGTCCTCTTATGGATCAGTAGCTGGTTAAAGAACATAAAACAGAGTAGGAATAAATGGTAATTCTCCTGATGGAGGGAAGTAAATAGTGGGGTCCCACAGGGATCAGTATTGGGACCAATTCATTTCAACTTGTTCATAAATGATCTGAAATTAGGAGTGAGCATTGAAGCAGCAAAGTTTGCTGATGACACCAAATTATTTAAGGTTGTTAAAATAAAAAGGGATTGTGAGGAGCTCCAAATGGATCTCCCCAAGCTGGGAGAGTGGGCATCCAAATGGAAGATGCTGTTCAATGTAAGCTAAAGTAAGGTGATGCATGTTGCAGCAAAAAAACCCTAACTTCAAGTATAACCTGATGGGATCTGAGCTGGCGGTGACTGAACAAGAAAGAGATCTTGGGATTGTGGTGGACGGCTCGATGATAATGTCAACCCAGTGTGTGACAACTGTAAAGAAAGCAAACTCCTTGTAAGGCATTATAAAAAAAAGAATTGAGAATAAAACTGCCAGTATCATACTGCCTTTTTACAAATCTATGGTGTGACCACACTTATAATACTGTGTACCATTCTCATCACCATACCTAAAGAAATATATTATAGAGCTGGAAAAGTGCAGAAAAGGGCAACTAAAATGATCAACTCCCCTTTGAGGGAAGGTTACAACAGCTGGGATTGTTTAGCTTGGAAAAAAGAGGCTAAGGGGAGGCATGATAGAGGTGCACAAAATCACGCATGGTGTGGATAATGTGGGTAGGGAGACATTTTTCTCATTCTGTAATGCTAGAACCTCAGGTCATCCCATGAAGCTCATTGGTGGGTGATTCAGGACAAATAAAAGGAAGTACTTCCTCACACAGTGCATAGTTGAACTATGGAATTCCTTACCACAAGTTGTACTGATGGCCAGCAATTTGGATGGCTTCAAAAGGGGGTTGGATAAATTCCTGGAGGAGAAGGCTATCAATGATTACTAGCCCTGATGGCTATGTGCTACCCCCAGTATCTGAGGCAGTAATAATAATAATAATAATAATAATAATAATAATAATTATTATTATTATTATTTATTACCCGCCTCTCCCAACGGATCGAGGCGGGGAACAGCATCAAACACAATACAAAACTGTTTAAAGGCACATAAAACCAATACATCATTAAAATACCAATAAAACACTTTAAAACACTTTAAGCCTGTGTGTGCCAGTTGCTGGGGAACATGGGTGGGAGGGTGCTGTTGCACCATATCCTGCTTTGGTAGTCCCTGGTTGACAGCTGGTTGGCAACTTTGTGAACAGAGTGCTGGACTAGATGGACCCTCGATCTGATCCAACATGGCAGTTCTTATGTTCTGAAGTACTAAACTGAGCAAAGCTGCATTAAAACAAATCTATAGTAATAGTGCCCACCCCAAATAACTAGACACCAGACTCACAACATTATGAATAGTCCTGTGGTCTGCCTTACTATTGAATTTTAGCTGTTCTTTTAATAATATACATCTCTGGGAGATCCACTGACTGGCATTTATTTTCTTTCACTTGTCATTTTTGCACCCACTGATTCGATTAATCTATAGGTTGTGATCATCAAAATTAAAAAGTTTGTCCTGTAATGGTATCGCATCTGTAACAATCTATATTAAACCTCCACTAAGCTATCTTGAATGGCATAGTTATGTTGATAGTCTTTTAATTACTGTTGGAGATCTTTTCTCTAAGATTTGAATTGTTATTATTAGCCATCTAGATGCTTCAAATATATTGATTGATTTGCCATGTCATGTTTGGTAACAGTAGTACTATCTACTTATAACATTGTTCATATGTTGTAAGCGTAGCAATTTATTTGACTGCTAAACTGTCAAAACTCCATAACATCGAATCCTCATTATCACCATGACAGATTCTATCAAGTTAGACAATGCGTATGAACTTCTAATGTCACAGGAGTTTGACCAATAGTTACTGTGATGTGTTTGCTTCCTTGAGCTACAGGAATTTGTGCCATGAAAAGCAATGACAGATTGAAAAGAAACATAATTGCTTCACAATGAATTTTACTAGACCTGAACTAAAAAAAGAAGGGGAGGAGGTCATTTTATTAAACCTTTGCAAAAAGCTCTCCTCTCTTATGACAAGAGTTGTAAGGAGGGTAGTAAACAGGGTTGAAAATGTTTACCATTCAGGGTGACAACAATGTTTTGTGTCTTCATTCTGAATTGACTTAATGAAGATGTTACACAAGACCACTTCAAATGTTAATTGATTGAAGTGGGCTCCATATGATGACCAGGGAGCAGGATTGCATCAGTGGTTGTACCCTCAACATCAGGAATGCCACTGGCCCTATTCTCTGAAATCAATCTGTAGGGAGGGAACCTATGCATGAGCAACAGTTCATGCATAAGCTTCCACATGGGATCCTCACACTATCAGGAATTCCAATCTCTTAAGAACATAAGAAGAGCCATGCTGGATCACATCAAGGGTCCATCTAGTCTAGCACTCCCTTCACACAGTGGCCAACCAGCTGTTGACCAGGGAACCACAAGCATGTTCCCCAGAAACTAGTGCAATATAGTGCACATAGAGCTAGCACATAGCCATCAGGGGTAGTAGACATTGGAAGCCTGTGAGTGAGCAGCGGCTGACATGTTGGCTTTATCCCTGCAGATGTCCATGCCAATATGTGAACATCCAGGATACATGGACACTAATGTGCCTGATGCTAGGCTGAAGCCAGTGGCACAGTCCAGCTTTGTTCAAGCAATTAAAATGTGAAGGGGTGCCAGTTAATCTGATTTGGCTTTCTAAATACATTTCAGGAGGCATTACCTTCATTCTGTATTGGCATCGTGACATTGCCAGGTAATCAAATCAGATAGGCTATGTGGAGTCATGACATCAACATGCTAGGTATGAGATCTCAATGGGGTGAGATGACATATTCAGCAAGATGATGGGATTGTTCACACATGCACAGGGGGAGGTTGGTTAGAGGAACTACAGGGACAGTTAGCAAAACCATGATGTGCACGCCCATCACACAACTGTGGAACCACTCAGTGCTTCATGGTTACCTTTCCCTGCTCCATGGTTAGCCCATTGTCCTCCCTCCACTATAGCTGAATATCCCAGAAGCCACCTCATTGGAAATCGGGTTGCGCTGGATTCTGTAGCTGGTGCACAGCAATCTCAACCACAGAGTGTGCACCAGCTAGAGTGTTGCTGGAAGTGGTCACTCTGGATAGTCATCTCTATGGTTGCCGGGGTGGTGTTTTTTTTTTTTTTTGTACAACAGCCATTTTTAACCATGGGGAGCCCAGCAGATGACATAGTAAGCCAGCGCAGAGCCCGTTAATTCTACTGCAAAGGGTGGTTCCCTGCGGTGGTTAAGCCACCAAGATTCACTCAAAAATGTGAACCACCAAAGTTTAGCATGACGTCTGAACAGGCCTGATATTGAAAGGGTGATTGGGTCAAAATTGGACTCAGATTTCACCATGCTATTTTCCATTTGATAGTGGTGGGGAGATAGGAAATAATTTAGTTTGCCAAACACAATTCTGAATTGAACTGTGGGAGAGATAATTACTAGGGATGTGCACTGGATCGGACCCGATCCACGATCCGAGTCCGGTCCAGTGGGAAATCGGATAAATTATCCGATTTCCGATCCCGCAGCTGGATCGGCCGATCCAATCCGAACCGGTCCGAAAAAGCTCCGAACCGGTTCGGCGGATCGGCGGATCGGCGGGCGCCCACTGGCGCCCACCGCCGCTTCCATTGGCGGGCGCCAGCGGGCGCCCGCCGATGAAAGTGGACAGCGGGGGGGGGGAGGAGGGGGGCACTTACCTTCTCGGCCCGGTGGCTCCCGTCCGGCGCCGGCGCCTACTACTACTAGCAGGCTCCGCGGCCTGCTCTAGGGTGGCGCGCCGGGTGATGTCATCACCCGGCGCGCTACTCTAGAGCAGGCCGCGGAGCCTGCTGGTAGTAGTAGGCGCCGGCGCCGGACGGGAGCCACCGGGCCGGGAAGGTAAGGAGGGGGTGCGTGGAGGGGAGGAGGGGGCGCGCGGAGGGGGGAGGGGGGCCCTTACCTTTCCGGCCCGGCGGCTCCCGTCCGGCGCCGGCGCCTACTATTCCCAGCAGGCTCCGCGGCCTGCTCTAGGATGGCGCGCCGGGTGATGTCATCACCCGGCGCGCTACTCTAGAGCAGGCCGCGGAGCCTGCTGGAAGTAGTAGGCGCCGGCGCCGGACGGGAGCCGCCGGGCCGGAAAGGTAAGGAGGGGGTGCGTGGAGGGGAGGAGGGGGCGCGCGGAGGGGGGAGGGGGGCCCTTACCTTTCCGGCCCGGCGGCTCCCGTCCGGCGCCGGCGCCTACTATTCCCAGCAGGCTCCGCGGCCTGCTCTAGGATGGCGCGCCGGGTGATGTCATCACCCGGCGCACTACTCTAGAGCAGGCCGCGGAGCCTGCTGGAAGTAGTAGGCGCCGGCGCCGGACGGGAGCCGCCGGGCCGGAAAGGTAAGGAGGGGGTGCGTGGAGGGGAGGAGGGGGCGCGCGGAGGGGGGAGGGGGGAGGAGGGGGCGCGCGGAGGGGGGAGGGGGGCCCTTACCTGCCCGGCCCGGCGGCTCCCGTCCGGCGCCGGCGCCTACTACTACCAGCAGGCTCCGCGGCCTGCTCCAGGGTGGCGCGCCGGGTGATGTCATCACCCGGCGCGCTACTCGAGAGTAGGCCGCGGAGCCCGCTGGTAGTAGCCGCCGGCGCCGGACGTGCCGAGAAGGTAAGTGGCGGGGAAGGGGGCTTACCCCCCCCCCGGAGCCGTCCGCTTCTATCCGCTGGCGCCCGCGGGCGCCAGCGGATGGAAGCAGGCGGCCCCAGGGGGGGTAGGGAGCGCGGGGGAGGGGGTTTACCTGCCGGGGCCGTCCACAGCGGACGGCCCCGGGGGGGGGAGGGAGTTAGGCCCCCCCTTACCCACCCGCCGCCATTTTTTCCTCATAGACTTGCATTGCAATGCAAGTCTATGGGGAAAAAAATGGCGGCCGATCCAAAAATTTCCGATTTTTGGATCGGGATCGGACTCGATCCGGTCCGGGGGGCCTCCGATTTTGTCCGAACCGGTCCGGGACAAAATTGGAGGTCCCGATCCGGGTCCCGATCCGATCCGGGGGGTCCGTGCACACCCCTAATAATTACCCAGCTCTAATTTTCATATAATGCAGAATATTCTGAAGCTAGGCTAAACAAATGATTAGACATTATAGCCCAGCAGAGAACTGGAGAAATATTTCCAATTCCTAGGTGTCAGCATATCATTTTTCCACACAAGGGCAAGATGCTCCTGGGATTCCTCCAGTGCTGCCATGTGGTAAGGGCTGTGTTGTCTTTTCAAATTGGCAGCCATGCCATTAAAATCCCACATGGCTGAGTAATCTGTTGAGAACAATCCCTCCCTTGAGGAAGGCATTTGCTACAAATTGTTATAGAACATTAACTAATGCTGTGCTGTAAATCAAAGTTATTGTTTATTTTTAGAAAAGGATTAAAGGGTTTTCCTCTGAATGGGTAACATTTGAACTGAAATTAATTCCAGCTTGAAATAAGCACATCACACACTTTATTCATTGAGAGCTGGTGTAGCACGATAGCAAAGGGACTGATGCTGCAAGTCCCATTGAACAGGTTTAGGTAAGCACTATAACACTATGAATCAAGAAAGCCTCTGTTTGAATCAAATCTCTGCTGTGAACTCAGTAGGTAGACTCAGGCAAGCCACTTTCTGTGGACCTTGGCCGCCACATTTCCAACATAAAGATAATAAGATTGACCTCCCTTACACGGTTGTTGTAAGACAACCTTCCCCAAACTGGTGCCCCTCAGATCTGTTGGACTACAACACCCATGAGTTGCTGGGAAGGTTTTATGGGAGTTGTCCTATTCAGCTGGAGGGTTAGGACTACAAGATCGTGACTGGATTCACAAAGCACTCTAACCTATACTCAGTGGGTTACTTTTCTCAAGCCACCTTGAGAGCCCATGGTTAGTCATTAGGTTGTTCAGCATGGTGAACAAGCCACACTGCATGGTTAACAAGCCACCCTGTGGAAAATGTCCTGTGTTCAAACAACATGCTAACCCATGGTTCAAAAACAACCTATGGTTCAAAATGCCCACACTCAACCAGTGAGTGTGAATTAGCGTGTTGTGTGAACAGCCCCATTGTATGTGGGGATGTCTGAATCAGAAAATCCTGATCTCATTGAGGTTCTCTGAATTGAACCTAGAAGCTTGTTCCGACTAATGCTGTATTGAAATTCCGACTGGGCCCATTAGGGCAGCAGTCCCCAACCCGATCTGATCTACCCAGTGCTAGGACAGGTCTATGCCCAACTGCTCTTAAGCCTTCAAGAATGGTTGGGCACAGGTCCACCCTGATCCATGCTGGAAGGCAGCAGCAAAGTATTGAAGGACAGAGCTGTGTGCCTGGCTGCTTACTCTGCACTCAGTAAGTTAGTCTGCTGCCTTCATGTTCAGTGGAGAACATTGTCCCATATTATTTGTGTGAAAGACAGATTATCCATGGAATTGGAGGGGGTGCCATCTTTGCCTCAGCCAGCAAAATGTCCTGGGCTGGCCCTGCTTATGTTCTGGAGTGATAGAAATCCATGTTAGAGCTATCACCACATCCAGAGCTTTGCCACTTCTCAGTGACCAGAGCAGGAGACAGGAGGTGAAGGTGGTAGTAGGTTTCTTCCTCCCCGCTTCCATGGCCTCCAGTTGGATGTGCTTTGCTATGCCAGGTCTTGAGCTGGTAGAGGTTTTGGTTCTGTTTTGGGGCAAGTCAAAGGAATGAAGGAGTCTAGGATCCCATACATCCTCAATCAATTCTGGCATGTCCCCAAACTGCCCCTTTCCTTGGGGACAGCCACAGCAGGGGAGCTTTCCACCATTGTACAAGGAGACCACCATGCATGGACTTTCTTCTCTGTGGGTGGAACACCCTTTCTGCTTGTGGAAAGGGTAGCCTGCAGCATCCAACAGCAGCCTAGATTTTTCAGGAAGCACAGTTTATTCGCTTAATGTCATATTTTAGTTTTGTCTCTTTATATTAGTAGTAACCCAATATTGAAGTATTCTTACACCAATAGAAGCTGGACCCTTATATATACAACCAGCTCTTCAATTCTGTTCTCTTATTCTCTGATATTAACATGGCAACAGCTGTCTTATATGTAATGACACAATAAAGTGTATTTATAGCAAAGAATAAAGAGCCTTCAAATAGCATGTTCACTGTATTATTGCTCTAAAATTTTGGTTACACATAGCTATAACAACTCTGATGGCACACTTTATTCTTTGTGATAATATGCCTTTAAAAATAATGTTCTTTAGGGTCCAATGGACCATGAAATAATCTTTGTAGAAGGACCCCTCATGCCAGAACTGGAACACACATTCATTTTGGCTGTCAGCCGCAAGAACCAGGGAAGAAATGAAGTGCATTCATTATGTACTGATGTGCCCTTACTAAGATAATCCTTTTCAGTTGGGAGCACTCTAAAGGCAAGCACAGATTATGACGGTAGCATGTTAAAAAAAAATACAATTCAGACGGTTTCCAATTTGCACTTCCAATTTCACAGCTTGATAATTTGCTTTATAAACTTCTATTTTTTATATAAAAAGGAAACTTTGGCTGGCAATGAAGTATGTTAACTAAGCAATCTATTAATTTGAAACTGAGCCACATCACACAGCAAAAGTGTTCAGTATTGTTATTTTTACCATGGTAATAATTAACTCATATTAAACTACTAAAATTCAAATTTCTAATTTTTCAATAATAAAAATGCATGATTTTAATCCAAAAGAAATTTGCTCTCAAATAGTATCTTCAGAATTCTCCTCTGGAAGTGAAATAGCCTTCAGCATTTTGTGAATGCCTGTGTGTTTGCTGAAAATTCTCTGAATATCAGTGCATCTTAAGGAAGGAGGGTGGATTCAGCAAAAACCACTCCATTGGTTTGGATGGACCAATATGGCTCCTCTCTTCCTGGAACCGTCTCCCTCATTGGCCATTTGACCTGAACAATATATGATTTCACTAAGAAATAGTATAATTATTTACTAAGGAATCCCTGGGCATCTGCCACAGAATCTCTGGATGTTGCAATGGGTTCTGGCACATGTTGCAGAATGCACTATTGGATCATGCAGCTGGGTCAATATGAATGAAGGGTATACACAATCAATCATTGCCTCTGACTTCACATTAAAGAAAAAGGTCAGTAGTGGTGGGCAAGCTTTCTTTGAGGGAAGCTTAAACACTATTCCATGTCATCTCATTGAAGAAACCACAATAAACTTCATTGGCCAATGGGACAGCCATGTTTTCCTTCCAAGAATGCCTCTGGGAATAACACTACATTATAATGTAGCATTGTTCCCATGGTGGATGCTGTTCCCAATTTCAAAGGGAACATTGCTAAGGTGCTGAGGACAGTCGAGTTGCTGTTTAAAGTGATGGCAAAGCTTTTTTCTGGTTAAAAAAAAAAAGAGACCCCCCCCCCCTTAGAAAGCAAAAGAAAATGTATGTTTCTCCTTGTGTAATTGTAGTATTCCACTATAGCACAGTGCTACCTAGAAGTTACATAGCAGGAAAGCAGGAAAGGAAGATCTTTGTATATAGCTCAGATCTGAATTTTGCGACAAAACTGAAAGTAGATAAAGCAGATTAATAGCCTTGTGTTGTCTTTCAAATTTATGCACCCCAAAAGTTCTTCAATTTCACACCCAAAGTTTAATCTTCCAGGTGAGGGATTACCAAAAGTATCAACAATTGCTAGGCTCAGTTGTTAATCACCAGATCAACACCAGCACTACTACAAGATGTATTTTTCTACAGATTAGGGATGAGTTGAGGGTAGATCCCAGGACGTTTTGGATTTCAGCTCCCAGAAGCTCCTGCAAGCATGTTAAGTGTTCAGGAATGCTAGGAGTTGAAGTCCAAAACATCTGGAGACCGACTTTTGGCCCATCCCTGCTATATATTATGCTTTTAATGAGTGTTCTGAAAAGTGCATGTGTAGAATACTGTGAAAGCTTGCTGCCATTCCTGAAAATTAGCAAGATCCATGATCCACCATTGTGATCTGATGATAAAATTGTCCACAAAAGCAAGTAGACATGTGCATTGATGTTCCTCAATATGTGTCATCTCTACTTTCATATATTTTAATCAAACAAATCTTAATTACTACGGTTATCTAGTAACTGAATCTTTAATCTGCTATCTCATACTTGGTTATATCTGTGTGTGTGTGTGTGTGTGTATTTTGTTATCCACCAAACCACATGCAGCTCACCAGTATGTCTGGTGTCCTGCTATGAGTGCCCCATCCTCCAAGTTTGCAATGACCTACAGGAAAAAAAAAGAGTTTTCTGGAGCCTCTCAGTAGGCTATTATGCTATGCAGGTTTGGTATAAATCAATCATTGAGCAGACTGGGAATATTGGTTTTTTTTTCTTTTAAAGGCAGCTTCAGTGGGGCTTTAGAACAACTTTTAAAAACTAAAATCTGATTAGAGGTGGTGTTTTTTCCCAAAAAAATTGCAATGTGAAATGTATTTATTTATCTCCATTATTGATTCCCTTGTGAGTGCAAGGACACAGGCAAATAGAAAATGTGATTTAAGGCTGACAGAAAAAAATGGTGACATGTGTCAGGCATTTCAGTAAAATAAAACCCTGTCCTTTTGAAGTTTCCTTACTGATGCATGCAACAAGCCAGGTGGTATTGTCACTGCTAAACATTTTTTTTGCAATGATGTTTTATTCCCTGTGTTGCTCCATGACATAAGACTGGCCCAATTGAATTATGCATGGTGTGGAGAATGTGCATAGTGAGACATTTTTTCTCCCATTCTCATAATACTAGAATCCAGGGTCATTCCATAAAGCTGATTGGTGGGAAATTCAGGAGAGAAAAGAGGAAGTACTTTTTCACACAGTGCATAATTAAACTGTGTAATTCACTGCCACAAGATGTAGTAAAGGCCACCAATTTGGATGACTGTAAAAGTGTGTTTGGATAAATTCCTGGCGGAGAAGGCTATCAATGGCTACTAGTACTGATGGTTAGGTGCTATCTCTAGTATCCGAGGCAGTGAGCCTGTGTGTGCCAGTTGCTGGGGAACATGGGTGGGAGCAGCCTGTGGGTTCCTTGTAAACAGTTGGCTGGCCACTGTGTGAACAGAATGCTGGACTAGATGGACCTTTGGTCTGATCCAGCATGACTCTTCTTTATGTTCTTAAATGATCCATATAAGTCCTATGGGACAGCAATAAGCAGTGTACAATGCAAGAGGTGCAACTTGTGCCTCTGGTCATGCCTTAGGGACAAATGAAACATGGCATTAATTGCATGATTGCAATTATGTACTGGTTTTGTTACATAAACTGAAGCCACAGGGAAGCTTGAGAAGGCCCACATCCATGGAGGAAGTTTACTGTCGACTCTCCCTGTCATGGCCACAACAAAATGCCCTCCCCAAAGCTGCTAGTGTCAATCGCTTTAGAGAGGTGATTTTTCTCAGGATGTGACAGGAAGAGACTGCTTAGTTCCATCTACAGCATGTTCCGGCAATATAATCTCCTTAAGAAAACTAGGGGTAGGGACCAAAAGCTAAGCCCCATGATGTGCTCTTGGGTAAAAGAATCCCTCATAGGGGAATTGGCCACAATCTCCCAGAGGGAAGCTGTGACAAAATGGTATTTTGTGTTTTTGTTTATATTTGTATATTTAAGTATTTGGTTCAGGGTTGGATTTGCTGTAAATAACTCTTTTATTACAGGCAATGGTAAGTAGATGGGAGCGGGATTTTGAATGTTGAGATGTGTGCATGGTGGTTTCTGATTGGTTGAAGGATTTCAAATGAAATGAGTGAGTGAAGGACAGCTTGACAGTTAGAATGGGGGAGTCAGGGAGAAACTGTTGAAGAGAGAGGTTGTGGAAGTTAGAGGGGGAAGGAGAGTGGATGTTAGTGAGGATTGGAGTGAGATTGGGATTATTATAGGCTTGCATTAGAATAGGATTTAGGAAAGTAGGGTTATAGAATAGATTTATGTGTACAATTTAGAACAAACTTAGAGCTTCATCACACCTACTTTTTTCCCTCCGGTTTGCTTCTGTCGTTTCTTATGCAAGTCTAGCATTTTGAATCACACACGCTCGGTATTGCTGCGATACCTCAGCTTGGCCTGTTCCAAATTTGCATTTTGGACTTTGCCCTTTCAGGGATAAATCAAAAGAGAAACGAGCAACTGCGGGCTCAGGGGGAGAGAACAGCACGACGGGGACGATGTTATGAGAGTCCAGCGGTGAAAAAGTGAATCCAAGTCCCGGCGAGTGTGCATCAAACCGTGCGTGTGATAAACACCTTAAAGTGTCTTTTAAATTTTCTTACTTATGAATTCACTTTATTCTTACATCAGTTGGTAAATACACAGTCACACTCCCACACAAATTAGTACTTAAAAGAAGGTGTATTGTTCCCTCATTCTTTGAGAGATAAAGAATAGGGTGGCGGCAGCGAAGGAGAAGTTTAATTAGATTTCACAGAGGCAGGCTTTTCAAAATAGTAGCCTACTAGCAAAGCTGTCCTCCAGCATCTTGCCATCACTTCCCACGCCCCAGCATCTGCTGCCTCATCCTCCCTAATGGTAGGACCAGCCCTGATTTAGATTCTTGTCGTTTTATCATAATCATTTCTTCAATCAATGACACAGTGACTTCATATCCTTATTTTTTTCCCCTCATTGACTCTTTCTTTATGGCTTAGTATGTCTTTATAATCAGTACATATAAGGAAGTGGGAGTGTCCTTCCAGTTCTTCTGAGATGGTTTAGGGAACAAATGCAAAGCTATACTCCTATAATAGCATAATGAATATTTTAGCCCATTATATTAGTGAACAGTATATTTCAGTAATTTCTTTTTAGCAATTTAATGGGGAGCCCCTTTAACTGCATTGTCCCCATAAACCTTTCGACTAAATCCAATTTAGGGGTGAGAAACCATTTGTTGTTGTTCTTGACTGCATTTGCTCATGGGTAATCTGCTGGGGACTACATGTTGGCAGTGGGCAGGGCCTGAGCCAAAAGCGGGTGAATCCCCCCTTTTCTCTTTATGCTTCCCAATTTCTCTCTCTCCCTCCCACCCTCCCTTTTCCTTCCTTCTCAGGGAAGGGACAAATAGGTCTTGCCAGAAATCTAAACTGACTGCATGCAGACAGCTTCTGAAATTTGGTTGAAGACTGCAGGGTGCCCGCCCCTGATATAACTGCTCAGTTCCTTGTTCAAGAAAATCCCTGTATAATTAACATCATTCTCAAAATTCTATGGGGATGTTGGAATTATTTCCAATTTGAAAACAAAAACAAAAACACATAGCTTTTTCCAATTAACCCTTTTCCAGTGCAATACGGGTTTGATTCCTTACAAGGACACACTACTAAGCTTTGGTTTTTTTGGTAAGGGCCTTTGCAAAATGAGCATAATGAAGAAAAGTAAGGTAAGGTAGGAAGTGTGCAGCCTGCATCTCACTCCTGCGGTTTTACCAGCTGCTGCTGTGTCTGAGAGAGAGGGGGGAGGGGGAAGAGAAGGAGGAGAGAGAGAGAGAGAGAGAGAGAGAGAGAGAGGGAGGTGTCCTGACCTCTGATAACGCTGCAGATGCCAGTCCCAATATAAGGCCACCTAATGGCCCTACTGGCAAATGCAAGGTTATCAAATGCTCATATCCTATGTTTAGCAAGTCTAGAGCCTTGCCAGAGGCCATGTCAACACCAGGGATTTATCCCAGGGTTGTCCCTAGGTTATTGTTGTGTGTCCACATGATGCACAGGGGATCCCATGGGCAACAGGGGATGACCTAGATATGACCCTAGGATAAGGGAAACCAGGGATATCCCTGTTTGTCCATCGTCCCGGGTCCTAAAATGGGCACAGAGCCATGAGTGGTGGCTCTGTGTCCATGAGGGTGGGAGTGGGAAAGCAATTTCATCATCCTCAGGATGGGGGTGGGGGTGGGGGGGAGCAGGGCCACACAGCTCTTCAGATTTTTTTTTTAAAAAAAATGCATCCGCAACACCCGCGATGTCCCTCTTTCCTTCCGGAATGTCACGTAGTGGTGTAGACACTGGAGGAGGATTGCAGAATCAGGTAAGTCATTGATCCTCCCCCCTCCCTCCAGAGGGGGGAGGGGGGAGTCTGCCCAGAGTCTGATGAAAAGAAGCTGGATGCCATCAACATTGATGGCACGTCACTCCAAAGAGCTGTATGATCTCACTTTTGATTTCATGTATCTGTTAAAAAGCATGGGAGACATAGCAGAAATGTCACAGGGCCAAGCAGTAGTCTTCCACCTTCAGGAATCAACTATCTCAGAACCATCTGGTTCTCCTCTGGTCCATAGAACCACTCAACCGGGAAGGAAGAGGAGGAAGATAGGGCACTTGACAACCCCGTGCAGAAGAGAGCATAAGCTGACCTCTAAAGGCAGAAACGGCACCCAGCTGATGAAACGCTAAATCACTAAAATGCTAGACAACAAAACCAGAAGGGAGGAAGGTGCCTACGTCCATCACAATGTCCATTAACCACAAGAACCAATGGACTGGAGAGGAAAGGAGGAGGGGATGGGGTGGGGTGGGGTGGGGTGGGCACAATAGCAAAACAGCGAACAAGTAAAAAGAGATTTCGCCGATACAATGGTGATACCAGGAAGGCATGTGAAAGGGACCAGCGATTGACGCACTAATGAAACAGAGGTAGAAACCACGGATCGTACCTGGGGGGGGGGAAATAAGTGGAAGGACCCCAAAGTCAGAGTACTTAAAAGTGTGTTATAACATTTACAGACTTCAATTTTGTTGGCTTAGGTGCAAAATTAGAATAGTGAAAAGTAATTAAATTTGATTTATATATGTATATTTATTGTAAAAATTCTAACTGGTCCTATTTCAGGAATAGGTTATCAAATGGAAAACTAAGGTCCCCACTATGTTATCTGCATAGGCTTGCATTGGGGGAAAGCTTTATTTCCCCCAATGCAAGCCTATGGCAAAAACAACCAAAATGGTGTCCGATCTGAAAATTGGACATCTAATTTTCGGATCGGAATCAGATACGATCCGAACCGGGAAGCCTCAGTTCCAATCCGATCTGAGACATCGGTTCCGGTTCTGATTCCGATCCGATATTTTGGGTCCATGCACACACCTTATTATTATTATTATTATTATTACTCTTTCTCACTCGTGGTGGTTTTTCTAGACGGGCATGATGGGCCTTGCCAAGTCATGCTGTCTTTTATTGATTCAGGAATTTCCTGACGATTGAGCAAGTTTTAATTATGACTGCTTTCTGGATGTTGGTGTGGATGTATTTGGTAGGCCAGGTTTTTGGAGGTTTTCTGTATAGTTATATTTAGGGATGTGCAGCAGATCCGATTCGATCCAGCCAAAATTGGAATGAAAGGAAACGATTCCGATTTCAAAAGAAGGAGGTCCGTTTTTTTCCGATCCAATTCCCCCCCCCCCAAATTTAATCGGGAAAAATCGGACCTCAATTTTTTGTGTTTTTGCCATAGGCTTGCATTAGGGGAAAGAAAGCTTTCCCCCAATGCAAGTCTATGGGGAAAACATGGCGGTGGGTGAGTGGGGACCTCCACCTCCCTCCGTCCCGCACTCGTGCTCCTTACCTGCTGCCTCCTCGCTGCCGTCTGTTGCTGCCCGCTGGTCCCTTCTACTGAGAAACAGGCTTCGTGGCCTGCCTCTCAGTAGAGCACCGGGTTATGACGTCACCTGGCGCTCTACTGAGAGGCAGACCACGAAGCCTGTTTCTCAGTAGAAGGGACCAGCGGGCAGCAGCGGACGGAAGCGGATGGCCCCTGCAGGTAAGGAGCGCGAGTGGGGGGAGGGACAGGGAGGAGGGGGAGTTAGGTCCCTCCTCCCCCTCCCCCATGTTTTCTGCATAGGCTTGTATTGGGGGAAAGCTTTCTTTCCCCCAATGCAAGCCTGTTGCGAAAACACCTAAAATGGTGTCCGATCCAAAAATCGGACATCTGATTTTCATATTGGAATTGGATCTGATCTGATCCGCAGGACCTCCGATTTTGTCCAATCTGATCCAGGGCAAAATCTGAGGTCCCAATTCCGATACGATTTTTCCTCCCGTGCACACCCCTAGTTTTTTTTAATGTGATGCTGGTGACTGATGTGACTAATGGGATAACTGTGACCTTTTCCTGTTGCCATAGTTCTTTGACTTCTGTGGCCAGTGATGTATATTTGTCTCTTGTTTCTTCTTCCTTTTCAACAACATTTTTGTCATTTGGTATTGCTATGTCAATGAGGTATGTGTGTTTTTCTTTTTTGTCTATGAACGTTATGTCTGGTCGGTTGCAAGGTATTGTCTTATCCGTATGAATTGTTCTATTATTATTATTATTATTATTATTATTTACATTTATATACTGCCCCATAGCCGAAGCTCTCTGGGCGGTTTACAAAAATTAAAACTTTGGTCATTAAAAATTGATATGCAAAAATTTTAAACCATAAAAGCATAAAAAATAGACAACATATAAAACCAATATACATTTATACATTAAACAGTAGTTTTCATGATCTTCCTTCCTTCCAAGCCCTGAAAGCTAAGTTGGGCTAGGGTGACAATATGGAAAGGAGGACAGGGCTTCTGTATCTTTAACAGTTGTATTGAAAAGGGAAGTTCAGCAGGTGCCATTTGTATGCATGCAGCACCTGGTGAAATTCCCTCTTCATCACAACAGTTAAAGCTGCAAGAGCTCTGTCCTTTTTTGTATCTGGTCACACTAGTATAGCTAGAGAGGGCTCCTGCAGCTCCCTGTCCTTCTTTTCATATGGTCACCGTACAATTCTGTTTTAAAAGACTTCTTTGTAGGGTTTCTTCCTTTTCTTAGCTCAACTGCATCCCACAACAGAATTCCTTTCTACAGAAAGCCAAACAAGCTCATATGAATAGGACTTACCATGTGGTCAGCTGACCTTTGGCAGAATTCAACAAAAGCTTTGATCTATTAATAATGTATGTGAACAATACTTAAGTTCAGCAAACTGAAATCCATTGATTGCTTTGAATTGCAGGTGCTCCTCTGCAGTGATTGCAGTAATTAAAATGATTAGAGGCTGAAGTTATATAATGAATGTATTAATATATGCTGCCTTTGTCACACACAGAAACCCGGGCTTTCTGACAAGGCGGTTCCTGCCACAGGACAACATTTGCATTAATAGGTTCAATTAGTGCCCTGCAGTTAAATTGATAGTCAGAAAACAACACATTACAACTTAGCAAGATGCTTTGTTTTGCGTTGTTGACAACAGTAGGTAGCATTTAATGGGCACAGATGGACCCTGTAAAGAACCAGCCTTCAATAATGTAGCTTAAATGAGAACAAGGTGTGATCCTTGGCGTTTTTGACTGTTTGTTTGTTTATAACATTTCTATACCGTCCAAAAGCTGAAGCTCTGTGGGGGTCAACCATTAAAATCATAAAAGACATAATAAAATACAATATAAAGTACAGCCATTTAAAAACTAAAGTATAAAAGTACACCCCAGAAAAAAACCTAGCAGCAATGCAGAGAATTAAAATACAGTAACTGATTTAAAGCAACAGAGCTATCTGATCCAATTTCTGGACAAATTGTTCATGTTAAATGTATGGAAACTATCACAACTGGAGAAGGCATGCCGGGAAATTCCATGGGAATGGGCATATACCCACACACTAGACAGGTTTATTTCTTTTGAATCTCAATACTCCAGCAGACATAGAGTGTCTCTACATTAAGAAAAAACACCGCATTCTTACATAGGGCTTTTTGTGTTCAAAATGGGCTCTTTCTGACAGTGACCACATGATTTTGAATTGAAAAAGGACTGCTATTGCAGACAATTCTTTTAAATGAAAGAATAATCCCATCATGAATTAAATACTGCATTATCTCTGTATTTTTCAAACATGGGATTACCAGGGGAAACCATGGGAGACAGCCTAGCTGTTCACGATGTCACATAATAGACCTGCAAACTTCTGTGACTGGCCAGTCATGAGCATGCTATAAATTGCTCATTTCGAGAAGCCCATAGAACTCAGTTCATGCATGCAGAGCTCCACATGGATGGTGGGAAGTGGGGTGTGGCTGGTCACCCATGTCACTGGCTCCATCCCCTTCGCATCTGTGCATTTATTGTGGGTGTCTTCAAAGGGCTGCCTGAGAGTGAATAGGTGAATGCATGTAGACATTGTATGTGATTGAGACTCCCAAGTGTGTGGACCGCCTACAGTGCATTCAGGTACTCATGCTGAAGGTGCAGACAATGAAGAGGCAGAGCCAATGATGTGCATGATATTCAGCCTTATTTCTCATTATTCACATGAAACCTTCCCTGCGTATAATGTGTGACTAGGATTATAGGTATGAAATGTTCCCTTCCAAGTCTGCAGACACACTGAGAATAAGCAGGTTGAGAGACAGGCTGATTCCTGTCTCTATGTCTACCTGAGCTGGGAATGGTGTTCAGTGTGATGGTGGATGATAGTCTGGTATGGCCAGGCTGCCTTATCTACTGATTCTTCTGTGGATATGATGGGAATCTCCAGGAAGCTGCCATATTGGGTCAGATCATTTATCCATCTAGCCCATGATTGGCTATTCTGACTGGCAGCAACCATCCATGATCCCAGGAATTCTCCAATCACCTTACGTCTGATACTTTTCAGAGGAAATGCCAAAGACTGGACCTGGAATTCCTGTATGAAAACATATGCTCAGTTACTGTGCTAAAGGTCCCTGCCTTCCTCATCATCTAAGCAAACACTATAAGGATGCAATCATATCCAGGTCCAAGGATCATCTAATGCAATATCAATCCCATCTGTCTAAATCTGGTGTTCATGAATTAAGAGTATGGTGTCACTTTGTTGCCTACCAAGCAAAAGGCAACCCACCAGGAACTCAAGAAACCCATTTTAATGCATACTTTGGACTATAAAAATAAGAGGAGGGGGATGAAGCACCTTCAAGGCTCCATTCCATGGCTGGTTGGTGGTCTGCATTTAGGTTATCAGCACCTAGACTCTGTAGGCCTGCCTTAAAGACTAATTCATTTGCAGAGCAATCCTGTACATGCCTATTCAGAAATAAGTCTCAATGAGTTCAATGGGACTTTCTCCCATATGGGAGATGGGGAGAACGTCGTTTGATTCAGATTTTAATAAACCAACTTAATTTGCACTTCGCAATACAATTCACAAACCAAAACACAGATATCATTCTGTATTCACATGTCTCTGAATTTGTGGTGGACGTCTTTGATCATAAAATGCATTAACAAGGTGTACATCAAGGAACAAAATACACATTGTATGAAAATAATATACAAAATGCATTATATTAGGGGAAATTGTTTTCAGAAAATGTGAATGTTAGGTAAAATTGCATAGAGAATGTATATATTAGGATAAACGAGAACAAACATCCATATGAATCCATATGAATTTTTGTGCAGACTTTTTTTCTTAATGTGCAAAGTGATGCAGAAATTGCTGGAAAGAAATTTAGATAGAAAAAAAGAGAAATGGTCAAAAACTGAAATTTACAGATCAGGGCCATCCTTATATATGTGTGTATAGGATTGTAGCCTATAGTGGCAACTAATTTGTTAACTAAGGGTCAGTGTTGATATAGACTAGTGCTATCTGATCTTGCAGCCATGGATTGCATTGTGGAGGAATGTGCATTGGCAGTGTATTGTGAACATGCACGGTCTTCTCATCTCCTCCTCCTTTATTTATTTATTTCATTTATATCCCGCCTTTTTTTCCTCCAAGAAACCCAAGGCGGTGTACGTAGTCCTCCTCCTTTCCATCTTATCCTCACAACAACAACCTTGTGAGGTGGGTTGGGCTGAGAGTCTGTGACTGGCCCAAAGTCACCCAGTGAGCTTCCATGGCCAAGTGGGGACTAGAACCCGGATCTCCTGACTCCCAGTCCAACACTCTAGCCACTACACTACACTGGCGCTTTGCATGTGCAGCGCACTTTCCCGCACACTTTGAATCACAGTCAAAGGAGGGTTTAAAAACTATGGTTAGTGAAAATGTCAGTGTTTTTGTTCCAATTTATTTTATTGTAATTTTAACTTTTTATAAACCAGCATAGGAACCTGGTGAAGGGTGGGGTATAAACCCTTTAAATAGATAGGGAGAGAAAGAAAGAGCCCTATTTATCTGGAAAACGGAAAGAAAGGGAGTAGTGCCCATGCAAGGAAGAGGAAGGGGAAGGTTCTGCAAAATCCCATGGGGTTTTCTCAGTCACCAAACCTGAGTTGGGAATGGAGCAGCATTATGTCCATTCTGAGCTTACATTGTTAGTGTTTTGGCATCTTAACTGTCTCTACATTGTGGATCATATTTAATGAATTAATTTTGAATGAATTCTCCCATGTGGGTTCTCCGACAGGCTGCCAAAATGCCTTCATTGTGTGAGCTTTGTGGTTGCAAAGAGAATGATTTGCAAGCATGAAAGGATATACATATTGTGGTTTGTGCAGGTTGCTGAGCTGGCAGTAAATGAACTGATAGTTTATAAGAGAAGGAAAGATAATGAAATATGGTCTGCATTTATAGATTATGGGACGAACTGAGTAGAAACACCAATATTATTATTTTAGGGTTTATAGGAGGTTACCTTAATGTGTGTGTGTGTGTGTGTGTGTGTTGAAAAAAATTACAGTACAAACCTTCACATGTTTACTCCGAAGTAAGTCCCCTTGAGTTCGTTGAGACCAACTCCCAGCTAAGTGTGTATAGGATTTCAGTCACATTGAACAGTGGAGCTTACTTCCAAGTAAACATGCACAAGACATCACTGTAAGTGAATATGTTATGAGAGTTCTAAAATAAATTAAATTTGGAAAATGCTATTGTTTTTGATATAATAGACCAACATGGCTACACTTCTGGCACCTGAGAATCATTCCATGTGAATCCCACCTGAGTCGTCCACAAAAACAATCACCCGATTGAGAAAATGGGATTGTCTGAATTAATCAAAAACTCCTGTTACTGTGTTCCACTAGCCAAGAATTCTACAACAACTCCCAACTAAATTGCTGAGTTTAATTATTTGAAAGCCAGAGTTCTCAAAGTTTGGAGACTCAGAATTTTATTTATCAAAAGGAAGTGTATGCTGAGATTTGCCTGGGAATTTGAAGAAACCTATTCACTTCCATTCTGCCAGTAAACTCTTAAGTTTTCTTTAGAGGAATGTTTTGCACTGTAAGGTGATATCAAAGTTGAACCCTTGAACGGGACTGTTATACATTTTTTTCAGATGAGGAAATCTAGTGCTATTAATCATAAGGTTCCCCTTCAAATCTAAGCTCAAAACCCTGTTTCAGATTTGTGTTGAGCTAATAAATCGCTCCAAACATAATACATATTTCAAAAATGTGTCTCTTTGTCAGCACAGATGTTTCTAATGTGTAGAGTTATTTTTCTTTGTGGCTAGTGCTACTCTCTATAAAATAATTGAAAACAGCATGTCTCTTGTGTAAAATCAAAGCAGCAGCCAGGATTTTTTTTGGAGACACCCAAAAAAGTTTCTTGCCAACAACCCAAGATGCTTGCTTGCTTGCTTATTTATTTACCCTGTGATTTTCCTCCAGAGCATGCAGAGTGACTTATATAGGCTTTCCAGGTGGCCTCTCTCCCCACCAGCTTACATGGATAGACCTTCTGTTTATCTTTTAGCATTAAAGAGAGACAAGGGGCACTTTTATATTAAGGGGAAATTGTGTTGCTTACCGTGGGCATTTGTGCTTCCTGCTTTTTGGTGCGACTGTTATGGACTGCATTACAAGGCAGGGTTTGGCTACTCGGCCTGAGTTCCCCTGCCACTGACTGGTTAGTGTCAGATTAGGATGTGTGTGTACGTAGACACCAGGCTAAAAGCTCCACTTAAACCTAATTCTCATTGCATGACCTTGAGGCAGTCCTCATCTTTACTTTTAATATACCACACAGAGATGTTGTGAAAGGAGAGTAGTCCCATACCCAAAGTCTTTGGAGGAAGATCAGAATATTAATAAAAAATAAATACTTGTCTGCCATGACACCCATAAAATGTCAAGGAGTGAAGGTGGATTAAGTGAGAGAACTTAAAAGAATTCTTCTAAGGGTAGAACTGCATGTTATGAGGGAAATATGAACAACAGAAGGAATGAGGGGAAATGGATAAAGAGAATCAGTAGGTGCGAAGGGAACCTGATACTTTCCCTAACCAATGAGACTTCTATAAAACTCTCCCCACCACCACCCTGAACGTGTCCTAGCTTTTTGAAGTGAAAACTGGAAATAAACCCAGTTAAAAGGAGGAGCATTGGATGGAGGACATTGCAGAGAGAACTGGTGGGTAGAAGATGTGTTAAGTAGCGCTGGTTTCCTCCTACTAAAGTGTCATCCACTCCTACTTTCAAATTATCTTGGGAAATGTGAGTTTAAGAACAGACATTTGCTGAGATAATAAGTAGTTCTGTCCTAAAATTTCCAGTGGTTTACATATTTTTAATGGATTCCTTTCCTACACTGGATGCTTAAACTTACTTCCCTGCAGCTCTGAACATAGTGTCCTGGAACATCATGGGATTTGAGAAGCATGGCCATATTTATAGATGCAATAATATGTATAATGTAGAAGCCATTCCAACATGATGAATTTCCCCTTTTTTCTAACCTTTAAAAATGATAAGGAAAAAATGGCAAAAAGGGAAAAATATAACTAATTATGTCACAAGTTTGAAATCAAGACTGTAAAATGGAACTTTCTAGGGCCCAGACTATCCCATAACTGCAAGATGTGCTTCTAAGCTCTTCACAGAAAAAAATTATGGAACAAAAGAAACAGTTTTGCATTTTAAGAGAATATAATTCAGCTTTCTTAATGCATGTAGTAATCCTCATTAGAATGCTGTTGGATTCCCTCTCCCCCACCCCACTTTTGGCTTTCCAAGGAGACCTCATATTAACATTTTCAGTGTTTTACAAAGCTGGGAAAACAAACATCCCAACAATTTGGAAATGCTATTTGTGTCTGGCAAGCTTTTTGTCAAACTCATTTGTGAATTTGTGTTTACCTTTTAATTCCAAAAATGGTTGCCAAGAAGTACAAACTATGTTTGATTCTGCTATCATACCAGCTGTTATTTTCATCACTGCAATAATGTTCTAAATTTAATTTCCAGTCCTGCTCATTTAGGGGCATGTTTTTATTCTGATTTTGTGTATGTATGATGCAAGTGGTATTTATTAAAAGTTTCTTGAGTTAGCAGCCGATTTATTGCATTGATTTTAATTTGTCACAGCAAAACGGCTGCGGATCATTTGTATCATTTCCTCCCATGATACAGTACTACTTCTGCCTGTCCATTTCTCTGTTCAGAATAACTACACCATACTAAGGATGCAACCCTATGTGTGTCTGAACAGAAAAAAGTCCTGTAACTCCCAGCATTGGCCCAGCTGGCATGGGGAGTGCTGAAAATTGTAGGACTTTTTTATGACTACACGTGCTTAGTGTTCTTAAATGTGTGCTCATTAGCTTATCTGTTGCTTCATCCCCCCCCCCCCAAATACCTCAATGTGAGACTGGAAAAGAATAAGGTTGAACCATAACTCAGGATGAGCTGCAAGTCAGTGGTAGGGCACATGCTATAAGGCTTTACATGAAACCCTTGGCCCCTACAGTAAACTAATCTCAAGTAGAAGGTTTGGAAAGACCAGTGTCTGAAATCTTGGAGAGTCACTGGCAGAGTAGATAGTACTGGGATAGATGAACTACTTGCCTTACATGGATGTGCAGTTCATGTGATGTGGGATGTATAACAGTGTATCTGTGCATGTTAACTCAGAACTATCTCCTATCTTTTGTAGGGTTTATTCCTGTAGTGTGCTTATAATTGCAGCCTAAATGCTTCCAGAGAGGTAGTCATGTTAGTCTGCTACAGCAAAACAAGAGAGAGTCATGCAGCATCTTAAAGTGCTACATTTATTATAGCATAAGCTTTCATGGGGTAGAGCCCCTGTAGTTGGCCAGTATATACTTATCTCTCTCTACATACACCCACACACATGCATACACCCAGATGTGGAATGGGGGTATGCATGCAATTTAAACACAGTGTGTTTAAATTGCAAAGACATGCAAAAAGACATGCAAAAAGTACAGTGTGATATTCAATTAAAATTTAAATGTATGCAAAATAAGCAAGTGACCATTCACAATAGCAATAGTTGATTATAACACATGCTGTGGGATAATAGACCATTGTCTCTATTCATCCCAAACAAAAAGAATCAAACTGCATACTTTGTTTTAACTCGACTATTTCATGCTGAATTCTCTCTTTGAAATTCTTCTGTTGGAGAGTGGCAACTTTCAGGGAGATGTTCTCACAAAACAGGGTGTAGGGAGCATTTCTTGCCTATCGCTCCCCAACCCCTTTAGGGAGGCTTTCTCCAGTTCCCAAGATGGAGGAGGGATGTGTGTGTGTGTGTGTGTGGGGGGGGATGATTGAGGAGGCTTTCCTAAAGGGGAAATGCTTCTTTAATGGGCAACACCATGCATATGTCTTAAAAGGAGTAACACCCATGCTGGAAGGGGGTAATGATGTTGCAGAACTGTTCTTCACACCAGAATCAGCCTTCCCTATAACTGGGGAACACTGGTGTGGAGAAGGAGCTTCACTGTGCATTCTAGGCTGACCATATGAAAAGGAGGACAGGGCTCATGTAACTTTAACAGCTGTAGAGAAAAGGGAATTTCAGCCAGTGTCATTTGTATGCAGTTAGTTGCTGGTGAAATTCCCTCTTCATCACAACAGTTAAAGTTGCAGGCACTATACTAGAGTAGCCATATACAAAAGAAGGCAGGGCCCCTGCAACTTTAACTGTTGTGATGAAGATGGAATTTCACCAGGAACTAATTGTATACAAATAACACTGGCTGAAATTTCCTTTTCTCTACAATTGTTAAAGTTACATGAGCCCTGTCCTCCTTTTCATATGGTCAGCCTAATTCATCCTACATGGCTTGGGACTTCTGACATTATATTAGTGGTATGAAAAAAGAGGCATGCTGCAGCAGTTCCTGCAATATTTAGAGGTCCACTCCATGCTTTCCTAGGAATTCCAGGACACTAGAATTTGGAGCAGTTCCAATACAGATCTTATTAAGGACTCAAGTTCTCTTCCTACATAGACTAGACCCAGCCAGGAAGCCATCTTTTAGGCCGCAGTTTGAGTAACTCTGAGATACTAAAATTGTTGTAATACAATCATACCCTGCTTCAACCACATCTGATTTTCCTTGATCTATCAAGATACATATAGCTCCCATGACATGAGATAACGTAAGAAAGAGCCCCAATTAGGTTGTACCAAAGAGCTAGAAAGGAGATAAAAAGAGACTATATTCATCATTCATCTGTTTCTTTATACAATACTGAATATAGCTCGAATCCAGTCAGCTTGATCTTCTTTTCTTTTTTTAAAGACAGAGACAACCTTTACTCTTGAAGTGCAATTTTCTGTTGAATTGAGGTTCTTTGGATAAACTTAAATCTTTCAACCCTTTACCTGTCAATGGGAAGGAGAAGCAAGTAAAGAATGATAAATCCTTGTTTGAAGAAGCAGAATAAAATGAAACCACTCAAGCATTAAACTTGTATTACCAAATATGAACTTGGGTTCCTCAACTTCCATCAGTTCTCTTTTTCTTGCCCTTTTTGAGCATGAAGAGTATAGCCCATCATCATTCATTTTGACAACATCTTCACCAAACATTTTGTAAATGTGGACACTATTAAACATTTTGTCTGCACACATGCAAAATGCATTCCTATTTCCCCCCCCCCTCTTTCTCTATATATACACACATACACACACACGCACACGTACAGGCAGACTTAAATACATGTCTGGATTTGTGCTTTTGCAAAGAAAAGAGACAGGAGCGGATGACCGGTGTAACATTAGTCAGGTGCACTGAAGATAGAAGAATGCATCTAAAAATTGAAAGGCAAGATCATAATACAGCCATCCAGGAAAAAAAAAACAGCATATAAGTAAAGAAATGGGTCATTGCTCCTTATACTGGCTTAGGGTTAGGGATAGCAAAGGAGTTCACTGAGTGAGTTCAATCGAACCCTGAGGGTTAAGAGAACTAGAGCCAAAATAAGAATTGAGTCTCCAAACCACCAAACTTCATCTTCCAAGCTCTGAGAATTTGGGAGAAGAAGTCTTGTTTCATCCTGCCATCCCCAAAGCCACCTACAGTGCCCCAAACACTCATTCCCATCATCCATTCTATTAAATCAGGTACTGGGATGTTCTGGTCTATAGGCCTAATTTGTAGAGGTTCTTCATCCAGGTGGTGAAAGCTGGGGTTTCTTCTTTGGAATTTCCCCTCCCCATGCTCTGCTCCTGGCCTGAAGACTACCAGGGCTTTGGGGAGGAGGCAGGGAAAAGACTCCATTGTTGACTCTAATCTGTGATCAGAGATAAAAAGAGGATTCCCCTTCTTTAGCACACAATGCAGAATTTCTTTATAAGGTTCACAGGGATGGGAGATCTGTCTCTCCTGATGTCACTGAGACTTTTTTGAGCTCATTCTGTCCCATTTCCACATGAGATTCAGATTATATATATATATATATATATCCATACTGAAATTCATATGCATTTTTTTCCTAATGTATACATTGCCTCTCCCGACATTAACATACCCATACACTATACACAACATCTAAGATCCTCCTCTGGGTGCCTACTCTGAGGGAAGCTCAGAGGATGGCAACAAGGGAGAGGGCCTTCTCAGTGGTGCCCCCCCCCAATTATGGAATGATTTCCCTGATGAGGCCCGCCTGGCGCCAACATTGTTATCTTTTCCGCACCAAGTCAAGTCTTTTCTGTTCTCCCAGGCATTTAACAGCATATGTTGAGTTTTTAATTGATCCCAGATCTATCTTTAGGCCTGGCTGAGATGTCAAAGTTGTTTTAAATGTATATTGTCTTTGTATGTTGTCTGTTTTTATGCTTTTATGCTTTTAAATTTTGTATATCAATTTTTAATGTTTAATGTTTTAATCTTTGTAAACCGCCCAGAGAGTTCAGCTATGGGGTGGTGCAGAAATGTAATAAATTAATAATAATACTGCTTTATAATGCTTTATAACAGTATTGACAACTGTTGGGGCCCATGGCAGAGTCCATATGCCATTTTCAAACTGCTTTCAAGTGTTATATCCTAGTGTATACATATTATCTTTTCAGTCCATTTGAAGCTTCCAAAGGCTCTTGACAAAGCAAATATTTTGGTCTCTGACATTATTTTGTCATCTTAACCGTGCCTTGGGGTACTATGCAAATCCTTGAGAGTGACATCAGCCCTGTGATTTAATGAGTTGTCCTGACCCTCAGGAAACTCTAAAGGTCATATTCTAAAAATAGTGATCACATTCCTGCCATTGTTTCTTGATAAAGTAGGCTTGCTTCAAAAACCATGTTATCACCATTTCTCAATCCATTAGAAAAGCAGTTGATGTCAATTCCATGTAATTAAGTGTCAATTAGCAAGAGGTGAAATGCTGCATGACACATTAAGAGCCGACATTAATTGCAAACTGCTCACATGAAAATAAGAAAATCTCATTGCCCCCTGATGATAAAAGCATTTGCAACTGTTTTATATGTGACTTCATTTCCTATCTGTTATTCTGGACACTCCTTGGAACTGCAAATGTAGATAAAGCAACATGTGCTCTTTTACAATCAAACTATGCTTGTTTCATTTGATATTGCTGGGGAACGTGGGTGGGTGCATGATGTTACACTGTGTCCTGCTTGTGGGTTCCTCCCTTGTCAACAGTTGGTTGGCCACTGTGTGAACTGAGTGCTGGACTAGATGGACCCTTGGTCTGATTTAGCATGGCTCTTCTTGTGTTCTTATGGCATGGAGATTTTTCTAGATGAAAACCTGAGGTGCTAAAATGCAGGTAAATAAATGCTAAAATATGATCTTGAGTTAGCATAGAATGGAACCAATATTTCCATACCAAGGGACACAAATACCCTAATCCAGATAGGGACAATGTGCACGGGGAATTCTGAGTGCAAACTGCTGTTGCATGTGAACTTCTCCAATCTTATAAAAAACCAGGGTCATGTGCAACTTGTAGCTAGATACTTAAGGCTGAATATCCTGGGAGATACTCTGAATACTGCCAATTAGCTGTTCAGGAGCGGGAAGTTGGGGTTTCCACACAACTAATCAGCAAAATGAAGAGGACTGGGGCTATGAGTGCTCCAGATTTAGTCCAAACCTTCCTGGCAGCAGCCCTTCCCATATATCATTGGATAAACCAAACAGCAGCAACAATAACAAAACAACCCACTGACTCAAGTTCGTATTTAGAACACCTAATCAGTGTAAATAAATATTTGAAATAGAAGTGTAAAATCTATTAAGTTTTTTTTTAAAAGCCAGCTTTTTGTTACTTTAACTTTTAAAGCCCTAAACAGCTTGAGACCCAGGTGGGACCATAAAGACCACATCCTCCCACATTACCTGCTCAGGAATTACAATCATTGACAGGTTCAATCTTTTTCAGAGTCCTTCACTGACAGAGGTGAGGGATATGGTGACTGGAGATGTGGATGCACAACTGCAAAGACCTAATCTCTGGAGTTTGCTCCCCAGCAAGGATTGCCTTCTCGCTCTCTTTTCCCCCTGCAATAGGTGATTTTTTTTTTATTTACTCAGGCTTCCTCTCTCTATCTTGGTTTTAATGCTCTTTGACAGCTGGATTTTTATCTGCTTTGTTCTGAACTGTTTAAATAATTTGTAATTTTAAAATTTATATTACGTTTTATTGAAACAAATACTTTGGGAGCTCTTGTGAGCCGAATGGTGGTGAAATGAGTATAATAAATAAATGATCCTAGCTAATCAGGAACCACATAGCCATCATTTCGACAATCAGATTTGACCATGGCATCTATCCTGCTAATTCAGAGAAAGAACAGCGTCTCCCTACTTCATTTTTACTTAGCTTTGTGATAATGTCACATGGCCCATTAGATTTGGCTACATGATGACTTCAAAAAGATCATTCAGATAATAGATCCTGTATCGCATTGTCTACCTGCTGCATGGCAATGGGTTCATAGGAAAGCAAATGTCACATTCTGAACATTTTTGCTCTGGCTTACAACCTCTCTCACAAATCACCAAAAGGGGCAACCATTCTTCACATTCTATCCCAGCCCTAGTTATAAATAAATAGATAAAAACCAGATGGTATTGTGCGATCCAACTAATATATTCTTTCAAAACTTCATGGCTGTGTAAAAAAAAAATTCTTTTTTAAATTTATATTTTTTTGTCTCATCTGTACACTGAATTTCATGCACATAACCAAAACCATTAGTTGGTGCTGTGGAGGTCAGGAATATTACAGTAGAACTATTACAGTGGTATGATGACATCCACACACAAACATGCACTCAAGCAAAGGAAACACAATTACAGAATGGAATAAATAGATGAGACTAGCTAAGTGCCAATATTATATAAAACATCATGTAGACTTTATCATGGGTTTGAAATTAATAAGTACTAGATACCATTTGTTATGTTGAAAGTCCACAAACCCAACTCATTTTGGAGCAAATTTTACTGTCTTCTAAATGGAACACTGAAGTAAAATCACAAATATTGCAAAGTATGAGCAAAGGAGAGTGCTGAATGGTAATGTGTTGTAGCAATGCCACATGATGCTTTCAGTTCTGAATCTGTGACCAATGCTATGACCTAATGGTAATTGAAAATTTTCAAGAAATTGTGGAATGAAGCATGAACACTCAAAAACACCAAGGACATACAGATGGGGGAAATGATTGAGGTGTAAACCTATAGATCACACTTGCAAATCTGTACATTATTTTTCTCTCTTCAAACAAAGCGCTATGAGGAGATACTGAAAGAACTGGGCATGTTTAGCCTGGAGAAGAGAAGATTGAGGGGAGATATGATAGCACTCTTCAACTACTTGAAAGGTTGTCACATGGAGGAGGGCCAGGAACTCTTCTCAATCAACCCAGAGTGCAGGACACAGAATAATGGGCTGAAGTTACAGGAAGCCAGATTCTGGCTGGACATCAGGAAAAACTTCCTGAAAGAGTAATACGACAATGGAACCAATTACCTAGGGAGGTGGTGGGCTCTCAACAGCTAGGAGGAACACACTGAATCTGTGGGAATGCAGGCTCCTAAAAACAAAGAGGAAGGGTAAGAAGGAATTTTTGAGCATGTCTTGTTCCCATAAAAAGCTTTCAGGTCAGGTTGGTTTGAGCAATTGGGAGACATGTTTTGCATACTATATAATATCTCAACTTTGTCCTCTCAGCCTTCCATATGCATTATTACCCCATCCTTGATTTAATAGGAGCCACATGTGATAATAATAATAATAATAATAATAATATAATAATAATAATAATAATAATAATAATAATTTCCAATCAAGGCAAGTAGAGTGATGTTGTCATTGACTCTTAGCTGGCTTGAAATACAAATTTGGCCAGTTCATAATGCTAAGTTGCATTGTGAACGAAGCACAATATGCCCCTAAAGATCTCCTCCAGCTTAAGTCATAATTCCCTCTCTTCCCTCCCTGTCACCTTGAACAGTGCAACGGCAGCATCCCAAGAACCAGGGACTTTGGCTTTGCCCAGGCTCAAGGAGCCCCATGGGATGGAATTTCCAGGTTACCTCACTAAGGCATGCTGGGAAACTACATTTCCCAGGGTTCATGGTATCTCTGATACTAATATTAATGTCATTCTGAGGTTCAGAACTGGGCTTGTTAAAAAAAAGAGAGGTATATTTGGATTTGGTTTGCTGAGCTCCTTTCTGAAGCAAGCTGAATTTCCCCTAGACTAGCAAAAATTTCTTGGGGGAGATTCTACTCCTTACACACATTCTGAAGGACTACTCCAGCTTTTAGCAGTTCCTGAAATAGAAACTGGAGAAATTAATATTAATTCATATTAATAGCGATGAATGCATAGCAAGATAAAACAGTAGACAAGCCCTAGGTAAATTGTAGACTGTTAATTAATTCTTTCTCTTACTCTTAGCTATAGTATTACTATTTACTATTATTACTATTATCCAAGGCATATATTATATTATTTCTGGGTGGACTTTAAGGTCACGGCCACTCATGATTTAAACACATTGATTAGCGCACTCATACGGGGAGTTGCTAGAATCTCTGTGCAAAATGGTAATGTTAGTGGCAAAGCAATCCTAGCTCTAAGGTAATTCAGACCAAAGTAGGATTAAAATTACATTGTGCCCACACAAGTATTTTCTTGCTGGAGGAAGAGGGAAAAAGAAATTGAAAAGATGGAAATTTGTAAGCTTGTAGGGGCTGAGGTTGCGACCTCAATTACACATGAGAAACTTTTGTAATAAAATGAATGTTGGAAAATGGTGTCAAAATGTGGTTTGGTATTTCAGAACAATTTAAAGAACAAGAGTAGGGACATTATTAGAAAATAGCCAATCTGGCTCTGCACAAAACAGCTGGAACATAGATATACTAGCAATTTGGAAGCAAGTGTCAAAATGACAGTCTGCTTTAGTCAGTCCTGAAATAACAGAAGTAAACTGTCCTAAACCAGTTTCACTGTCGAGTTTTCCTGTTGTCTGTAAGCAATATCCAGTGGCATGGCTTAAATTTCACAATTTTATCCAGAGAAATGTAATCAATACAGTTCTTCTGAGTTAAAATAAATGATGGGTCTCAGCTGTATGCATGCATGACAACTGTGCAAAATTTAACCCTCTTTCACAAATCCTTTCCCATGCATTCATGAATGCAGGGAGGGAGAATGCAATGGCTGCTAATTCTGATGGCTATATGCTACCTCCAGTATCAGAGGCAGAATGTTTATGTATACCAGTTGCTGGAGAACATGAGTGGGAGGGTGCTATTGCACTCATGTCCTACTTGGCCACTGTGAACAGAATGCAGGATTAGTTAGACCTTTGGTCTGATCCAGCAAGAGCTCTTCATGTGTTCTTCATGCGGAAAGGGGAAAAGAGGCTCCAACTTCCGGATCTCCTTACCTTCGTTGGAAAGCCTCAAGGGAGAGCCTATGACTTGCTTCAGCATGTAACAACAACTGATGTTTTATCATGCTCAAGTGGGGACAAGTGAATGGACTGCCAGCAAGGTGACCTCCTCTTCAGCTTTTGCCCACAACCCATGATCACCTCCTTTGTAGGTTGTGGAGTGTGATATCTGTACTTGGACCATTGGGTTTTTTAACCCTGGTTTGTTGTTGGCTTTGCTGCTGGATTGTTTAACTCCTAAACAACCCAGCAGTCTGGGTTCGCATGTCATACTCCATAACCTATGAAGGAGTCAATAGTGGTTTATGTGGCAAAAGCCAAAGAGGTGGGCACCCTGCAGGCAGTACACCTGCTCCTGTATGACAATCCATCAGTATTTTAACTGCTCAGTTGTCATTATGTCCAGGCATTATCTATTGGGTAGAACCAAAGAGGATGGTGGTGGTGGAGGTGGGACCAACAGATGTGGTCACCTCCCTTGCATTTATTAATGAACCCATGGAGGGGAATTTATGAAGGGGCTTGAGTCACAATTCTCTTTGAGAGTCATCACACTGGAGGTTTAATGCACCTCTGCCACGACTTTGATCCACTTTTTCAGAGCTGGACTCACTCAGGGCGAGAGAACAGCACGACAGGGACGATGTCATGCTAATCTTCTGAAACAAATAAGACTCATGGCTAAAAATCCAATTCCTTTGTTTTCTGTAGAATTCAGTCTGGAGTAATTTTTCTTGGATTGAGCCTTGTGTATTACTTTGGTTTTTTATTGGATCTTTACTATTATTATAGGCCCAATCTACACCAAGCAGGATATAGCACTATGAACATGGTATGAAAGTGGTATATAAAAGGCAAGAGCCACACTATTGCTTTACAGTGGTATTGAAGTGCACTGACAACTTTTGGGGCCCATTGACACGTTCCATTGCTATATCCTGCTTGGTGTGGCTTCTGCCTTTTATATACCTCTACCATACCACTTTAATAGTGCTATATCTTGCGTGGTGTAGATCTGGCCTCAATTTCATGTTTTGCTCTTTTGTGAAGAACTCAATGACGCTACTCCTCTGTTCTGTGCTCAAATACTGCACTGTATATATCCAAAACAGAATTGAATGTAAAAGTGATGTATGAGGATGGTACTATTACATTCTCTCTCTATCGCCATTAATGAGAGCATCTATGGATTATGACATCCTTTTCTCACATAGCACTAGGGTCAGCTGGTGTGATTTCTATGGACTGAGGTGCACCAAATGAAAAGATGTATGTTCTGTTGCTATTCCACAGTATCATAATTCCCTGCCTCTGGCAGGTTTGGCTTCAGCCTTGACTGAATTATTATGCTGCCCTTAACCCTTACTTGGATTCTCCTTGAACAGTTTTTGATTTTACTGAGAGTTAATTAGGAGTTTTCATCTAAAGATCTGTCATGCATTGAATTCCAAAGCTACTGACATCATACAGTGGGAATAACTTTTACTTTGAACCTTTACTTTTTGAAGGTAAATGGGCGTATGCTTGGTTTATTGTAACCAGGATGCCTCACAATTTGTGGGTCATAATTTAAAATAAATAAATATTCCCCCTTGTAGCAGGATTATCAGTATTGATTCCTGCTAGTTCATTGTTCCCTCAGTGTTTTGGTTTTCTGTTTCATAATCTCTGCTATCCAGGAAAAACAGAAAATAAAATGAATCCATAAAACCTATCTATACCATGTGTTAGGAAGTTGCTCACTTGTGGTTATAAATGCTCTAACATATCACTATCTCTCAGAAGTTCTATTATAATTCTTCCCCTCTTATCTCTAACATCATAGCAAAATTTGGGTCAGGAGTGCTTGAAAGATCTTCATATAGTGTTCTCCTTTTCAAGTTATATCCCCTACATTCCCACAGCAGGTAGGTGTGTGTGTGTGTGTGTGTGTGAGAGAGAGAGAGAGAGAGAGAGAAAGAGAGAGAGAGAGAGAGAGAGAGAGATTCCCTTTGTGTCCTTTCTTTTCAATGCAACATCATGTGGTGATATCTAAGAATTATTACATCCTCCTTAAAAATGACTGAAACATGGTCTTATCATGGCATAGATGGATACCACTTGCTTATTATTTCATGACTCTTAGCTGAATGTGTAAATGAAAGTTATTTTGCTTAAGTTGACACTGGGGCCGGATCTACACCTTGAGTCAAATCATTACAATCCCATCATGTAACACTATATCCCCCTTGCACATTTATTTCTCATAGGACACACAGTGACATTTGTTGGGATATTGGAATAAAAAGCAGGAAATAACACTATGAAAGTCTTATACGGACTGTGTAATGCGTCCCAACAGTTATCAGTGCACTTCAATACCACTATAAAGCAGTAATGTAGACCTAGCCTGGGTCACAGAAAGTCCTGTCTATATAGATCAATGATGAATCATCCACACCTGCTCTTGATGGTAGGATCAAGGAATGATAATGTTTCATGTGTGAGATGCTCTAAGCCAAAGTGCTCTTCATAGACTGCACCCAGATCTAACAATATAGCACATATTCAAAAGAACTGCTCAATAACCAAAAATAAAGAGTAAAGCTTTCCATTTATCTACTGTCATGAGATGAACTGAAACCCAAGTGAATACCAAATCAGTGCCATGAGATTTTTGTTCTCATTTATTGTGCTTTGATTTTGCTCGTCTAAATTCTTTCTAATTTGTTCAGTAGACAGCCAACCCATAAAATGTGAGTCATCTATGGATTTAAATAATGACAGAAAGAGAGAAATAAAGGGGGGCATTCACAAGAGAGAGCCGCTGTAGCACAAGTAACATACCACCAACCTTTACACTTAAGTCTTATCCCACTGGGTATCTGAATCATTTTTAAAGATGTTATACACAGCAATGATGGGGAAAGGGAAAAGACTGCCCCAGTGCATACAGCCATCTGTGACAGACCTTTTTTTATTTTTTTAGAGGGAATCATCACGTGCTCTGGGTCACCCTGAGCAATAAGCTATTTATGTGGAAGGCCCAGGTTACACTGGTGGTAATTTTCCATGGTAGAGGTGAGAGAACTGTAACACTCATCCACCATACCATTGAATAATCATTCCCATATAAATACATGAACTGGGAACCCAATTTGATAGCCCTGTAATGTTACCTTAAAGCAAAATACTAATAGATAATCTGGGCAAGTCCATTAAAATGAACTGGGTTGATAAATTAGAAGTTCCTTGTGGATAGGGCATTCGTATTTCAACTACATCAGCACACCTACTATGCTATACTATTCTTTTTTTAAAAAAAAACCAACAGCAATTATTTAAAATTATTTCAACTACAATCCCAGTGGTCAAATAGACATCTCTGTGTGAGCATGCATACACATGTGTGTACCTTTTGGATGCGTAATAAATAATGTAAATGTTTAAATAAAAAAAAATGTAAAAAAAGAAATAAGTTCTCTGCTGGAAAAAAGTAAGCTTTGTTTCAAGCCCTGAAGCAAATGAAAAGAGCTGAGCCATAACGATGAAAAATGGGGTTTATAATAGGAACAGCAAGCCAAGCCTAACTATAATGCCATGCAGCAATAAATATAATTTCCCAATGAAGCCCACTGTACGTTCAAATTTCAAATCATCTGAGAAGTCCATCCTCAGGGCGACCTGATCTTATAAAAAGATGTGTGCAGTTTATTTTAGTCACACTGAAATTTGTTTGCCCTGAACAATATGCTAATGTCACAGATATTTTAGGCTGCTTAAATGCCAAAGTGGATCTGACTTCATAATGAACTAACCAATTGTCTCTGTGATACAGAAGCCAAGATTCACTTAGACTGCTGTCTGCTGACATTACGAATTTAACATGATGCTTATTATATAAAACAAATAAAACTGTGATGAAACTTAGCTGTCTGTGTAGTCATGTATATAGTAGCCCTTTTCAGGCATTCAGTGTGAATGGGTGAAGGGGTTCTCATGCATGAGTGGGCTAGCCCTGCCCCCTAGGTGCCAACAGGTGTATCTGACACATAATTGGCGTAGTCTTTAATGGGCTCTACTCGTGTATGGATGTATGCATGTAGGCTTTTCATTCACAGGCATGCAAAATCTGAGAATTTGGTTCCCTGTGGAGGATGCCCCTATGCACATCCATCCATCGGTCCATAGTGCCTCTTCAGACTGATACCAGTCACACCTTGGCATCTAGCGCATTAGGCTACTTCAGATGTTAAAGGACATGTGTATGGAGCAGGGAGAAGGTGATTTTGGGGTGTCTGAATCAACTATAGCTCTCCAACCCTCAATCTCACTCACACACCACACTCACCCATTCACATACATGTATACACATACTACTCACCCACTCACTCCCAACTCTTGCCCAAGAGAAATTCAGAGGACTAGCATGTGCTTTGATCTGATAAAACCGATACTCCTTCCAGAAACCTCAGTTATCAAACCACCTAGCCTCCAAGAAATCCTGGCTCTTAGCCCTTCTCATTTGTCTAATCCACTCTCTTCCTGAAGGATCCTGACTTCCCACAATTCAGCTGGGGGGCAGGGGAGGAATCACTCTAGTAAGAGGATCTATGGTTTCTGCCATAGATGCCCCATTCCTAGATCGTCCTAGGAAGCAGGCAGGCGCCTTCAAGTATCCTAAGATGCTCCAGGGATGCTCTAGGCAAGGTGCTTCTATTGTTTTCTTTTGTTTGGGGGTTGCCAGGCATGGGTTGGCCTGCATCTCACACTTTTTGCATTCCTGCCCCAGCACATGGGTCAGTATCCTAGTTCTACTAGACTAGGCTGACCATATGAAAAGGAGGACAGGGCTCATGTAACTTTAACAGTTGTAGAGAAAAGGCAATTTCAGCCGGCATCATTTGTATGCAATTCTTACCTGGTGAAATCCTCTCTTCATTACAACAGTTAAAGCTGCAGGGGCCCTGCCTTCTTTTGTATATGCTCACTCCAGTATAGTGGCTGCAACTTTAACTGTTGTGATGAAGAGGGAATTTCACCAGGAACTAATTGCATACAAATGACACTGGCTGAAATTCCCTTTCCTCTACAACTGTTAAAGTTACATGAGCCCTGTCCTCCTTTTCATATGGTCAGCCTATACTAGACCTAACTAGAAGATATTTTAAAAAGGTGAAGACTGGGGAAATTAGCATTTCCTTATTTAGGAGGGGAAGGTGATGCTATGAAATGGATGAACAGAGGATTAGAAGGCTGCAAGACCAAAAAAGCTTGGATGCCAGTGGCGATGTTGGACTGTGGGGAAAGAAAAGGATAGCTTTAAGGGAAAGGAAACAGAGCAGGAGTGGCTATAATTACCTTATTAGAGAGGAAGAGGAACCCAAAGGACTTCATTTCCTGACTGGTTGTCAAATTGGAAAAATGCTATGGACACAGACTACCCTCAATTTTCTCATCTTTAGTTCCAAATTAAAAACAAATGTGGCCATGGTCTCAAGCCACTTCAACACCCTGTTGCCCAGAAAGAGATAAAGAATGGCTTCTGGATGGATGAAGATGAAGAGACCAAATCGAGCCTGAGCCATGATTAGGAACTTGAGAGCCACCACAAGTTTGTTATAAATAGATTTAGATGGAGAGCCTTGCCAATGGGGCTTCAGAATAAGATTCAGAAACTGTGTGTTCAGTTCAAGATTTGTTCAGAGCCACTTGCCAATACCAAAAGCTTATTTCTTCACAACCTCTCTTGGACTCAAAGCTGACAGCTCAAACAGAGTGCCTATGTAGTGGTAAATTTTGAAGTGTGGATGCTCATCATAACCATTCCGATAACCACGTTCCCAAGGATTGTCCAAAAATGCAGGCAGTTGTGTTAATCCATTTCTCTAATCTCTCTCTCTGTGTTATATGTCTTTTGTAAAATTAATGGGTCTTGATACTCATTCAAGACCAAGGGCATCTCTACATTAAGGGAGATTCTGATGTTTACCTGGTGCTGTTGTGCTTCCTGCTCTTTGGTGCAATTGATATGAGTTGGATTACACTGGAGGAGAGGGTTGAGAAGGCAGAAGATCCTGCTGCTTCCCAGGGCTCCTTTAAATGACAGACATGGATGGTTGAATCCAGGGAGCACCTCCCTCCCTCCCTGGCATGTGTGCAAAGGAGGGTAGAGTCTTGTTTTCATCTGTTTCCTTGCAGCCCCCAGGAAAGCCAGGACTTACTTCTGAGTAAGATTGTGTTGTAAATTTACAACTCTCATCACACTTACTTGGGAGTAAGTCCCATTGAACACAATGAGACTTACTTCTGAGTAGACACATGGGGATCAGATCTGCCTCCCTTTGTCACAGGGAGGCATTTTACCCTCTTCTCCCTCAGTTTAAAGTCCTTCCTCCGTTTCTTGGCAACTTCATAGCACAATGCCAGTTTTATTAAGGGTTTATTCCAGCTTTTCTCTGATCTATTTTACAATGGAATAAGGCTGGGGGTGGGGTGGGGGGAGCCAGGGGAGACATCCTGTTTCTTTACAGCATCATTTAATTGACACAGAAACTTCCATGTGTGGCCAGAAATGAACCCCAGAGCCACGCTAAAATACTTTGCATTACAATAGGGATATGCTGTTACTGGCAAAATCACTTTGACTCTCATCTACAGTGAAGATTGCAGCTAAGATCAGAGGACTTCGGTCCTGCAACCCTTCCTCCACTACACCACTGCCTGCACGGCCTTGCAGACCAAACTGCATTCCTGCACATATAGAGTTCCTCAGAAGGGGGTGGGGTCACTTTTCCCTTCGGTTGCTTTGAATCATGCTTCTGTCTCACAATAGGGACGAGCAGCTTCCTCTTTCTTCAGATGCTGAAGAAAGAGGAAGTAAACAAAGACCATGTGGCCCATTCAGTGGGTGTTTTTTTTCCATTGCTTTTCCTGTACACAGCAGGAAATGGCGGCATATTTCACTACAGAGAAAAAATGGATTTTCCTGGGTCTTTTGTTTTTTGAGATGGGAAAATAATCAGAAGGAGTGGGAGATGCATGGGAGACTGACAGCATTGTGAAAAGGATCTGCGAAAATCCATGAGTGCCCAGTAACGAATGTGCTATAAAACACTCATCTAATGACGCTCATAGAATCCAGCTGTTTGCATGATCATTGAAGGTGAAAGCCGTCACGGCAGCCATGGTAAACAACCCACCCCAGAACCCTATAACAACCAATGTATTCTGGGTAGCTTGTTAAACATGGCAGCAAGCCACCCTTACCAGGTTCTCATGAAATGACAAGGCACACCAGCAAGGGTAATTATGCAAATCCTCCCAGCATGTGACCAGTAGGTGCAACAGGACAAATAAGCCACTGTGGCTTATTTTCTTCTCCGTGGTCATACAAACCAGTCAAGAGGTGCTTTCCAAGGTTGGTAACAGATCTCTCTGGGCAAATGCGGAAATAAGAGAATTCAGTTGGAAAGTACAAAGGGAAACTCTGGCTCTGGAAATGTGGGACAGGCACCAAAGTAGAGGAGAGAATTGTGCTAGGAATGAGGAATGATATTAAAGCCAATTGAACCACTGGTTTGAAGGTGCTGGATTAGTCAGATGAGTGGGACTATGACAATCATGTTTCTTTGGCTACAGAGAACAACTCTGTTTAATCTGGGAGATCATGTACATGCTATGGCTTCTGTGCCTCTGCCATGGTTCTAGATCCTAAAACCTTTTGGAACTAAAGGGATTCTTGAACCAAAGTACCAGGCTAATGCCAATTAAATATAGTGCACAATACACATATCAGAGAGCAGCACATCTCAAGCTCCTCTGTAACACACAAATATACTGTATATAAACACACACACACACACACACACACACACACACACACACACTTACTGTAGAACCAAATCAGTTAACCTATTCCAATACGACAGGGGTGGTCAACTTGCACCCCCCCCCCCATATGTTTTGGCATACAGCTCTCATAATTCAGGGCTGATGGGAGATGCAGGCAAAATCATCTGGAGGACCACAAATCCCCCCTTGCAATTCAGGTTCTACAAATACTAACTATAATTTCCCCATCTTTATCATAAATTGAGAATGTAATTTCTGGCTCTATCATTTATATGAACTAAGTCTTCAGTTTAGTAAATGGAGAATGTAAATCATTTAATTGGTTCAGATTAAGGGAAATAAGATTCTTGACAGTGTTCATTAAAATGGAAAAGGAATTGCATATCAACAGTTCAAAGTAGAAGACACAAAACAAGATACTAGTGGTTATATCCTAAAATATTTCTATTCATTTTATAGAGGGGTATGTAAGAACACCCATTAAAAATAACTGAAGCTATAGGTTGAAAACTAAGCACATTATTATGGAAATAAGCTCACAAGTCGTCACACATTAAACATTTATTAACAATTACACATTGTTTCTGTTTATGCAAAGGACCACTTTACATACTGCAACATGTGAGAAGAATCAAATATGCAAGTGGAAGAAAGGCAAGTAACAGGAGACATTACAGAAGTATACAAAATTATGGCTAGTGTAGAGAATGTGAATAGGGAGACATTTTTCTTCCTCTCTTATAATTTTAGAACCTGGAGTCATCCCACGAAGCTGCTTGATGTGAGATTAAGGGCAGATGAAATGACGGACTTCTTCCCAAGCGCATAGTTAGACTGGAATTTGCTACCAAAAGGTGTAGTGATTCCCACCTCTTTGGGTGGCTGTAAAAGAGGGTAAGACAAATTCCTGGAGGAGAAGGCTATGAATGGCTACTAGTCCTCTGGCTTTATGCTACCTCCAGTATCAGAGGCAGTATGCCTATGTACACCAGTACCTGGGAAACATGGGAAGGAGGGTGCTGTTTCACTTATGCCTTGCTTGAAGGTCTCCCATTGACAGCTGGTTGGCCACTGTATGAAGATAATGCTGGACTAAATGGACCCTTGGTTTGATCCAGCATGGCTATTTGGCCATTTCTACACCAGGCTGTTTACCTGGGATGGCTCCCGGCTGGTCCCTGTGCACCAATGGTGTGTAATGTATTAGGTACTTCCAGGATCGTCCTCCCTCCCTCCCTCCCTGTGCACCAATGGTGTGTATTAGGTACTTCCAGGATTATCCTCCCTCCTGCTACACCCCTATGGTGTAGAAAGGGCCTTCTTATGTTCTTATGTTCCATCATAAGTTGCAATTGCAAAGATATGAATGTGTACATCACCCCCTTGGGAATATGCTAGGAAACAGAGGTGAGCTGAGTTTTTGTGAGCTTGGATTTCCATGTTGAAATGTGCATGTTCTGAGAGCTAGAACTGTCTGTTAAAAGTCAGCAAGCAAATTGCAAAAAATCAAAAGCGTTTTTCTTCTTTTTCTTCCTAGAAATTGGCTCAACATTTATGAGATTTCTTGTTGAGCATTTGCAGGGGAAGGGAGACTTCTCGGTTTCCTTAGAGTTCTCTCCCAACTTGTAATGTTGATACATGCGCACATATGCCTAATTGTTCAATTTGTTAGGAATTGCAGAGTTGGGCCCATATGTGGTCAGTTGGAAGGGCCGGAGAAGAGTCCAGAGTCCAGATCAAGTTGAAATCAGTCTCCAGAGCAGCAAATATCAGATAGCCAGCTACAAGTCAGGTTAGAGACAGTAGTCAGGTCAGGAAAATGGCCATGTTCCAGAAGGCAACAGTTCAAGGGAAGGCCAGGCAAAGGGGATGTATGACTGTATGGCAAGTGAGTAACTAGATGTTCATGAATGTCAATTGTCCCTAAGACCTAATAGTTATCTCAAAGCAGTGCCAGGTTTCCACAGTTATCAACTGGAGATAACTGGAAACTGGCTCTCACTGTTTTTCATATAAAATATTAGGCTTCTTAATATGAGAGGAGATTCATGTGGGGATGTATGAGGATATCTCCAAAAACCAGTATGCCATTCTTCACTGGCTTAGAAACCATTCATTGAGCATTTAATTATATCATCTTCCTGTTCCTTAACTACTTACTAGGGATGTGCACTGACCCCCCGGATCGGATCGGATAGCGGATCGGAATCGGACCTGGGGGGTCGGATCGGATCGGATCGGAGGCTGGTCGGATCGGATCGGACCAGATGTCCGATCCGGATCGGACGCCATTTTGAATGCTTTTTCTCATAGCCAAGTATTGTTTTACAAAAACGCCTATAACTTTTTCATTTTTAAAGATAGAAGGATGAAACTTGGGCACATTGTAGACTGGTTAGGGATAGTTATCTGTGAGAAATTTCAGAAAGATTGGTGCATGCGTTTTGTGGCAATTAATTTTTTAATAAATACCCAGGAATGCTTATAACTTTGTCATTTTTAAAGTTACAAACATGAAACTTTGCCACATTGTAGGAGGTACCTTGGGACCTGTGTGTGTGAAATTTCAGAAACATAGGTGCTTGCCTTGTGTGGCAATTTTAGAAAAATGGGTAGTAGTGGGGTAAATACAGTTACGCCTCCCATTTTTTTATTTTTAAAGATACAAACAGGAAACCTGGGCACATTACAGGTACCACTTGCCTTGATATGTGAGTGAAATTTCAGAAACATTGGAGCTTGCCTTGTGTGGCAATTAAGTTTTGAAACAATTAGGAAAGAAACACCTATAACTTTGTCATTTTTAAAGTTACACACATGAAACTTTGCCACATTGTAGGTGGTACCTTGGGACCTATGTGTGTGAAATTTCAGAAACATAGGTGCTTGCCTTGTGTGGCAATTAATTTTAGAAAAATGGGTAGTAGTGGGGTAAATACAGTTATGCCTCCCATTTTTTTAGTTTTGAAGATACAAACAGGAAACTTGGGCACATTACAGGGAACACTTCACTTGATATGTGTGTAAAATTTCAGAAACATTGGTGCTTGCCTGGTGTGGCAATTAATTTTTGAAACAATGAGGGATTCATTGGACAGCACTTGCCCATAGGGATTCATTGGAGAGTACTTGTCCATAGGGAATCATTGGAAAGCACTTTCCCATAGGGAATCATTGCATTGCACTTTCCCACTGAGAAATGCAGTTATGCCTCCCACATTTTTATTTTTGAAGATACAAACAGGAAACTTGGGCACATTGTAGACTGGATAGGGATAGTTATCTGTGAGAAATTTCAGAAAGATTGGTGCATGCATTTTGTGGCAATTAATTTTTTAATAAATACGCAGGAATGCCTATAACTTTGTCATTTTTAAAGTTACACACATGAAACTTTGCCACATTGTAGGTGGTACCTTGGGACCTATGTGTGTGAAATTTCAAAAACGTAGGTGCTTGCCTTGTGTGGCAATTAATTTTAGAAAAATGGGTAGTAGTGGGGTAAATACAGTTACGCCTCCCATTTTTTTATTTTTTAAGATACAAACAGGAAACATGGGCACATTACAGGGAACACTTCACTTGATATGTGTGTAAAATTTCAGAAACATTGGAGCTTGCCTTGTGTGGCAATTAATTTTTGAAACAATGAGGAAAGAAACGCCTATAACCTTTTTATTTTAAAAGTTAGAAGTCTGAACATTGCTCACTTTGTAGATGGGTTAGGGGTAGATATGTGTCAGAAATTTCAGAATGATAGGTCCAGGCATTTGATGGCTATGGAATTTTTAGATAAAATGTTTCAAAAAATTTTCCACAGAGGCCCGGTCTTCCCCTCTTCCCCCTCCCGCTTCCCGCGAAGAAAAGGAAACACTCTCTCGTCTCGATCCCTTTGATCCTGTTGCTAGTATCCATTACAGGGCTCGTGTCTGCTTTCACTTTTTACTCAAGCAGAACGGCTGAGCCTAGCTGAGTTTTGCAGCCATGCGTGCAAGGAAGGATCTCTCTCATCTCGATCCCTTTGATCCTGTTGCTAGTATCCATTACAGGGCTCGTGTCTGCTTTCACTTTTTACTCAAGCAGAACGGCTGAACCTAGCTCAGTTTTGCAGCCATGCTTGCAAGGAAGGATCACTCTCTCTCGATCTCTTTGATCCTTTGTTCCTCCCCTTCTCCTCCCCCTCGCCAGCGTTGTGTGTGCGCCCCGCCGGTGCCCTCGCGTGCGGGCCGGTTCCTGGGCAGCAGAGGCTCTGCCTGGCTGCTGTGAGGCTCCTGAAGGGCTTGCCTAATGCAGGCTGTTGTGCTCCGCTGGGCCGCGGGGGTAGGTTGATGATGAAGAGGATGATGGGGAGGGCGTTCAATGGCCCCTCCGCTCACCAACTGACAGCGCGTGCTCCGCTCCAGACACCCGGCCTCGGCAGCCAGGTGTGTACAAAAAAACATTTGTACACACCAGTACCAGGAGACTGGTGTGTACAAATGTTTTTTTTTTTTAGGCTTGAGATCATAAAGAGGCAAATATTCTACCTACAGTACTGGAAGCAGTATGTTGGGAAACAAGGGTGACCATATGACAGTTAAAGCTGCAGGAGCTATACTAGAGTGACCAGATACAAAAGAGAGCAGAGCTCCTGCAATTTTAACTTTTGTGATGAAGAGGGAATTTCACCAGGTGCCGCATGGATACAAATGACACCTGCTGAAATTCCCTTTTCTATTCCACTGTTAAAGCCCTGTATTCCTTTTCATATGGTCATCCTACTAATTACATTTTTTAAAAAAGTAATAATACATACTGCTTCCAATACGGTACTGCCTACAATGTGGCAAAGTTTCATGTGTGTAACTTTACAAATGACAAAGTTATAGGCATTCCTGGGTATTTATTAAAAAATTAATTGCCACACAAGGCAAGCACCTATGTTTCCGAAATTTCACACACATAGGTCCCAAGGTACCACCTACAATGTGGCAAAGTTTCATGTGTGTAACTTTAAAAATGACAAAGTTATAGGCATTCCTGGGTATTTATTAAAAAATTAATTGCCACAAAACGCATGCACCAATCTTTCTGAAATTTCTCACAGATAACTGTCCCTAACCAGTGTATAATGTGCCCAAGTTTCATCCTTTTATCTTTAAAAATGAAAAAGTTATAGGCGTTTTTGTAAAACAATACTTGGCTATGGGAAAAAGCATTCAAAATGGCGTCCGATCCGGATCGGACCTCGTCGGATCGGATCGGATCGGATCGGAGGTTGGTCGGATCGGATCGGATCGGATTTTCCCGATTTTGGGTCGGATCGGATTCGGATCGTGGATCGGATCCGATCCGATGCACACCCCTACTACTTACCAATCCATAAGACCTCTCTTATTCCATGACTGCTACATTTGCTCAAGAGTCTTTGGTCAGGTACTTTGTGAAAAGCCCAAGTCCAAGTAAACAATGGCTGAATTCAGACAACACGATTGTCAATGGTGGGGTAATAATCAACTTTACAGTTGTTCATCTAGGGGGCACTCCCCACACAACATGGTAATAAATAATCAACTGTGGTGTGGATTAGGATCAGCGCTGAGTTGACTATGGCAGCATTCAGACGACGTGATAGTCAATACAACTGACGATTGTTTCCCCACCCCCCAGTTGCTTAATGTGTCGTCCAAATTCAGCCAATGTCTCCCAGGTGAGCCCTGTCCACATATTTATTGACACTCTCAAAAAACTCCTTAAGGTTAGTAAGACAAGACATACCTTTTTCGAATCCATGTTTATTCTTTTTCAGCAGGACTTCTTCTAAATCAGGGATAGGCAATTTGGGAGGAGGGCTTGTGGGCCACTACCTCCCCCCCAGAACACCCCAGCTACAGACTTCAGCAGTATGGTGGTGCAGTGCAAAAACACCCTGTGGTTTGCCACCACAGTTAGGGGCAAACGTCTACCAAGCGTTAAAAGGCCTCTGTAGAGGCTCCTGAACTAAACTTGTCCATTTTAAACCTCCATAGTGGTTTTCCATTGAAATTCGTGGGCAAAACTGTGGCTTCTGTGCCACTGAATTTTGGTGTTTTTGCAGGAGTGGTGGGGCCACACCAGAGGCAGTGGTGGGGCATACAGGCCATGTGTTGTCCACTCATGTTCTGTATGCTTCATAATTTTATGTTTAATAATGTTTTCTGTTAATACACTAAGAATAGATGTTAAGTCTGTAAACCTCCTAGGACTCTTTTTTAAAAAATGGTGTTACATTTGCCACTCTCCAATGCTCTGGTAAAGAGGCTGACCTTAGGAACATGCTATATATTTTTGTTGGAAGATCAGAAGACTCCCCCTCCCAGCCTTGAGCATCTGAACTACTGTTATCCTAGACACAGTAGGAAGTTGCTACCTTGAGAGCCATGTTTCTTGGTAGAAAGGCTGAGCACAACTCAAATCAATCAATCAATGAATAAGTAGGGTGACCATATTTTGGAAACCAAAAAGGAGGACAACATGGCCGCCCCAAGGGGGCATGCCCACCAACATGGCCGGCTCCCAAAGGGACATGTCCACCCAAAGATGGCCTTGGTCACATTTCTGATTTCACAGCACACAATTAAGGCAAACCTGTTCTACATAACATCTTAATGTTAAAATCACTGAGACATTCAATGTATTTGAAATTACCTTCACTCCTACTTTTGTAGCTTTTGCTGTACTTTAAAGATTTTGCTATACTTTGTGTGATACAGTCTCCCTTTCCCTCAAATATCTTTTCTGACTGCAAATCCTTCATTGGATGACCATAGTCTCACCTTTCCTAACATTTAACACTCTTTCCCCATCACCTTTCTCATATTCATACTCACAGCTTCAGCATACTGCTACCACTGAACAAATGAAGCAGTTGACAAGTACAGAAAAAGCTAGTACAACAAACTAGCAACCTAGCATTAAGAAAGAGTATAAAATACTATTACCCTGCAAGCATTAGCCATGGAATAAAATGGACTAAAGGGTTGTTGTTGTTGTTGTCACTTCTCACTAGCACCTCTTAGCTTGTTTCAACTTCTGATTTATCAATGAGAAACTAATCTAACAATGTGTCATTATATCTCTGGTTCATTAGCCATGTAAACAAGACCATGGTCAGTAGCAATACAAAGAAAGGCCAGAACAGATGCCCATTATCACAATGCTAGACAAATATCTCCTGAATTTACACTGTTTCAGTGTGCAGAGAACAGAAATCTCAATCAGGGACCCAAAGAAAACTGCCCAAAGAAACCTCAGAAACAAGTCCCATTGATTTCAATAAAGTTTACTTCCAGATAAATGAATATAGGATTGCAGCCACTTCACATATGTTCAGCTTACTCTTGCAAGTGCAAGGCCCTCCTGTCAAGAAGAACTATGCACTCATGAGAACCTGGCCTCATGGATCATGCAACCAGCAGGTGCTCTCCAGAAAGACGCTTTTAGAGCCTAGGAGATCCAGACACACTCAGACAAGCCAAGACAAGCCACACTATGCACTCACATGTTATCTTGCTGGAACAGAACAATTTTGGGAAAAGACAATACTTTGTTATCGACCAGACATTACAGTAATAAACAAGAAAAACACACCTACCTCATTGATTTAGCAATACCTAATGGCAAAAATGTTGCAGAAAAGGAATAGGAAAAGAGAGAAAAAAATGGCTATGGAAATTAAAGAACTGTGCAGCAGGAAAAGGTTACAATTATTCAGTTAATCACATCAGTCACCAGCAACACACACACACACACTACAGAAAACCTTCAGAAACTGGGCCTACCAAAATAAATCCACACCAACATCCAGAAAGCAGTCAGACATAAAACATTTTTAAGAAGGATGAATAAGTATCAGCAATTGTTACAAAATATACATCATGCCAATTATCTCAAAGCAAATTGGAGAGGAAGGTCTATGGGTCAAAATGCATTATTAAAAAAATGAATTGCTATCTTCTAGCACCAGCTAGAGACCCACCTCTTCCTTTGCACTCTGGAAGCAGGTGGGCACAAACAACTCAAGCAAAGTAGGTGTCAGCCAGACCTCTCTGTGGACAGTATTCCACAACAGGGGGCTACTACTGAAAAGTCCCACTCCCAAGTAGTCCTGCACCACACCACAGCGTATGAGGGCACTTGGAACAGGACTTCCAATAACCACCAAAGGTAGGATGACCATATGAAAAGGAGGACAGGGCTCCTGTATCTTTAACAGTTGTGTAGAGAAGGGAATTTCAGCTGGTGTCATTTGTATGCATGCAGCACCTGGTGAAATTCCCTCTTCATCACAACAGTTAAAGCTGCAGGAGCCCTGCCCTCTTTTGTATCTGGTCAAGAGGACAGGGCTCCTGCAGCTTTAACTGTTGTAGTGAAGAGGGAATTTCACCAGGTGCTGCATGTATACAAAGGACACCTGCTGAAATTCCTTTTCTATGCAACTGTTAAAAGTTACAGGAGCCCTGTCCTCCTTTTCATATGGTCACCCTAATTTAAATGGATTTGTCTTCTTTCCATGCACTTAAGCATGCTTAAGGAACACTTGCTAACCATAGCATCACACATTTACAGGTCTTCTCAGATGAGAGCCCTGTTGTTCTCAATGAGGCTTACTCCCAGGGAAGTATGCATAGGATTGCACCCTTAAGAACATAAGAGGAGTCATGCTGGATCAGTTCAAGGATTTATCTAGTCCAGCATTCTGTTCGACCAGGAACGCACAAGCATGACACGGGTGCGACAGCATCCTCCCATCCATGTTTCCAGTACATCCATGTTACTTCCCTTGATATTGGAGGTAGCACATCACCATCAGGACTAATAGCCTTTGATAGCCTTCTCCTCTAGAAATTTATCCAATCTTATTTAAAGCAATCCAAATTGGTGGCCATCGCTACATCTTGTGGATGTGAATTCCATAGTTTAACTACGCACTGTGTAGAGAAGTACATCCCTTTATCTGTCCTGAATCTCTGACCAATCAGCTTCATGGGATGATCCTGGGTTGTAGTATTATGAAAGGTGGACAAAATGTCTCCCTATCCACATTCTCCACACCATGCATCATTTTGTACACCTCTATTATGTCTCCACTCAACCTCCTTTATTCCAAGCTCACCGATCCCAACTGTTGTAACTTTCCCTCACAGGGGAGATGTTCCAGTCTCCTGATCATTTTAGTTTCTTTTTTTGTACTTTTTCCTGTTCTACAATACTATTTTTCAAGTGTGGTGGCCAGAACTGTACACAGTATTCTAAGTGGTTGCACCATAGATTTGTATAAAGGCAGTATGATACTGGCAGTTTTATTCTCAGCCTTAAACTTCTAACCAAATCTTCTTCCATATATATATATATATATATATATTCAATTGATGTTTACATCAAGCATGCAATTTCTCACGTGCTATCTAAGGTAGCCCAGTCTCCTCAAATGACTGATCTATTTCAGAAGCATGAATGTTCTATCCTTTGCACCACATTGTTCAAGCAAATATGCTTGCAATAAAATGCATTTATTTTGAATAGGGTGTGTTGCAAAGGGCCATGCACCACAAATAAATCCTGATTAATATCATTTTTAACCTGAATTATAAACTAAAATATCAAAAAATTACTTGAGTATGTATAGATGCTAATTTAATGAATCATTCCAAATAAGCTTTTAAATTGTCAAGAGTTGAAATAGCTACAAGCTTTCAAGGGTGAGAAAAGAAAGCTAAAGTGAATGCTTAGCATTGCCATTTTCCATGCAGCTAAATTATAGCTCTGGATGGTGGTAAAAAAGATTCAGAAAAATTATGCAAGACATATTGTAATAATACAACACCTTAAATGATGTGATTTAGGTGAAGTAATATATAACACCTCACTTATGTGGTCAATAGTAATTATTGTATAGGCCAGTGAGCTTAATGTCTGTTCTGAGTAAGTTGGTAGAAAGCATTATTAAAAACAAAGGATTGGATCCAGATTTGGTTATACTTAAGAGTAGAACCCATTGAAATCCATGGGACATAAGTTAGTCATTAATTTAAGACCCATTAATTTCAATGGCTCTACTTCAAGTATGACTGAATCTAGATCTGACTGAAAATAACAATATAGAAGGTCAAGCTTTGCTGAACAAAACTCAATATGGTTTCTGCAAATATATGTTTCAGAAAGCATGTGGATAGGGGTAATCTGGGAGACATGGAAAAGCTTTTTGACAAAGTCACCAAAAATTCCTGAGCAAATTTAGCAATCATGGGGTAAGAGACGAGGTCCTCTTATGGATTGATAACTGGTTGCAAATGCAAAAATCAGCCTGGGCCCGTGAGGGTAATGGCCGCCCCTGCATACAGCCTTCTCAGGCCCCATTTTATGTGCCTGGCTGATTTTTGCCCCATTGCTGCCTGCAGGACAAAGGAGGCACAGATCTGGGTGGAACTCACTTCCACCCTGACCTACGTACATCCTTTGTCCTTTTCTTCACTGTGGTAATAGCAACCACCATTAATGAAGTGGGGGAAAGTATGCAATTTCCCCAAGGCTGAGAAAATTGCATTTCTCTCTGCCCGTACTGCCTATGGGGCCTTAAAGGTCCTATTAAGAGGGCCTTTAAGGCCATGATTAGTGTTGTGGGGAGGAAAGCAAAGTGCAGTTTCTGGAACCCTCAGAAAGTTCGCATTGTTGACCGCCTGGCCAGTCCAGCTCCCAGAACAGGGCCGGCCAAGCAGTACTTGGTGAACTCATGGGGCAGGTGCCCCATGAGTTCTATATTCACTAGTTGAAAAGTAGGAAGCAGAGAGTAGGAATAAATGGTATTTTTTTCCAATGGAGTGGTGTAAACACTGGGGTTTGACAAGGATCTGTATTGGGGGCATTGCTTTTTAATGTATTTATAAATGATCTAGGATTAGGAGGGAGTAGTGAGGTGGCCAAGTTTGTTAATGACACCAATTTTCCCCACTCTATTCAATCTGTATCTGGCAGATCTTCCTGACTCGCTAGCAATGTTACAATCCCACCTGCCTAAGATTGCCCTTATAAAGTATGCATTCTTCTATACGCTGATGATGCAGTGCTGATCTCTCAGATACGTCTGGGTCTTATGAGACTGTTAGAGGGTTTTGCGGAATACTGTGTAAAGAACATGCTAACAATCAATTATCAAAAATCAAAAGTGTTTGGTTTTGCCAGAAAAAGGGTAAGGTACACATGGAATATGTGTGGGGGGGGGGGGGGGAAGAATAAGCCTAGTTGACTCGTACAAATATCTGGGAATTTGGTTTCATGAAACCTTAAATTGGAATGTCCATGGCAAATACATCAAAGCCAAAACAGAACAAATAACGGGGGCACTCTCTTGATTTTACTACTCAAGGGGAGGCAAATTTTTACCAGCTGCCATTAAGATATACAGAGCCAAAATGGTGTCCCAGATTTTGTTTGTGGCCCCAATTTGGTTCCCACTGCTAAAAAGTTCCCTAGAGGGGGTTCAGTCCTGCTTTTTAAGGTTAATATTTGGTGTCAGGAGGTGTGTGTCTGGTGCCACACTCAATCTGGAGGCCGGGCTAAACTCACTTAAATGCTTAGCGTGGACACATGTATTACAATTCTGGCTTAGACATTACCATGCCTTCTCCCCAAACTCCTTGGCATCTTTGGTGCTGCTAGATTCATTTGAATCCCCCTGGATCAGAGCAGTGGCACTAAGAACTACCACACTGGATTTTTCTCCCTCTTATCTATTAGCCCTGGATCTGGGAAATGCGAAGCGGATTTTCAAACAAAGACTGATAGACTTAGATCTCCAAGAGCTTAGGGGTACTGCCAGAGGTCTTTGTTCCCCTTGGACTTTAGGCCTCTTAGATCAAACAGATAAAGGTGAAATGGCTTATTTGAGCTGGCTGACTGTACCAAAATATTGGAAAGCATTTGCATTGGCAAGATTCAACGTTCTCCCCTCCAAATTGCTGGAGGGTAGATTTCAAAAGATCCCTGTGGAAAACAGATGTTACCCGTGTAACAACACTGAGGTGGAATCTATTACACATGTGCTATTCTGTCGCAACTTTTATAATGAAGCCAGGAATGCTTTGATTCGCCCCATCACCCAGCGCCTTCCTGGTCGCTCCCTGGAGATCCTGATGATTAGTCTTCTCCAGGGCAGAAGTAAGTTTATCACTTTACATGTGTCAAAATTCCTAGAGCTGTCAATTTGCTGCAGGTCTCAACTGGGTGTCTGAATGTGGGGAGGAGCTGACTGCCTCTGCACCTGTGTTTACTTACCTGAAATTATGTAATGCTATAACAAGCTTCTACCAGATCATGTATGATGGCATATTCAATTTAAAATGGTATTTTACTTTTTAGTAGGGATGTGCACGCCCAAAAATATTGGTATTGTATCGTTATTGGAATTTCAGACCACAAAATTTATTGTCTCCGATTATATCGTAGGTGAACCGTATTGTATCATATTTCCAATAATTATCGGAAATCCGACATTATATCGTTTCTCCATTTTGCCCTAGAGAGTTGATTTTTGAGTCAGAGAAAGGCCTAAAACTTCTTAATTTTCCAAGTTACAGGTTTGAAACTTGGTCACAGTGCAGACTGAGTGTTGCTAGTCTTGTGTGCCAAATTTTAGAACAATCGGTGCAAGCGTTACTTGGAAGTAAGCTTTGAAATACACTGTTTCAGGTGGCTGAAATGTGGTCCTTTTTCAAGAGATGTTGTTGTCCAGTACTCATGGGCATCTCACAGATGGCCTTGAGGGGACTCATCTGTGCCAAATTTCAGATGCACAGCTGCAGGCGTTACTCCGAAGCAAGCTCTCAACAACATGCACTGTTTCCAGTAATGCACTCCATGCTGCTGCTGCTGAGACTTATAGGTATATTTTTATGAATACAATGAACTTTCAAAACCTGTGGATAAACCTAGCCAGTGCCTTCCATATGCAGTCATAAAAGTAAAATGTGTTAATCAGAAGACGATGAACTGCTGCTGCCTTGTCTCATTAATTAGGCCACGCATGTCTGCAAATTAAAAGGATTGGGGGGTAGGGGAATAGCACGGGTGTTACACTGATTTTAGAGCCACCCTTAGTAGGCAGGGCCTCATTGGGCCAGGAGGTACCCCTGCGGTGTGCCAACCGGCAGGATCCCACAAGCAACACCGCACAGACAGTCAGGAATTATGGGTGTTACATTGATTTTAGAGCCAGCCTTAGCAGGCAGGACGTCATTGGGCCAGGAGGTATCCCTGCAGTGTGCCAACCGGCAGGATCCCACAAGCAACACCACACAGTCAGGAATTGCAGGCGTTACATTGATTTTAGAGCCACCCTTAGCAGGCAGGGCCTCATTAGGCCAGGAGATACCCCTGTGGTGCGCTAACCAGCAGGATCCCACTAGTGCCTATGCGTGCATGGCACAGTGAGTGGATGTATTCCACTGCAGTAGAACTGCTGCCTTGTCTCTAGACTAGGCCATGCATGTCTAAGTACAAATGAAATAATAAAAGGATTGGGGGGGTAGGGGAGTAGTACGGGCATTATAGTTGTTTCAGCCAGCCTTAGCAGGCAGGTGGGCATTTCTTCATGCCAGAGCTGCACACATTGGCTGGAGCAGTGGCAAATAAAACTCACATTCGGGGTAGGCACTTTGCCAAATTAATATAAGAGCTGATCTACACGCTAGGTTTTTAACGTTTTATAAGGGTTATGAAAACTCTTTGGGCCACATGACGCACTCCCTATAATGTTGTATATCTGAGGTTTTTTAAAACTCACTTCAGTTATATACAATGGTTTCACTTTTAATAAATCATTTTAAGTAAAATAATGTGTCCTTCCTTACCGTTTGTGATTCATGGGGGCAGTACTTCGTTTACTGGTGCCCAAATGCTTAGCAGTTGATTGGTGGGGAAGAAAGTGGGGCTAAGGAGGAAGTGGGAGAGTGAACTACAACACCCACAATTCTTAGCCCTATACTCGCTAGGGAATGACAGAGGAACAAAGGAGGAAGTGGGTGACTGAACTACAACGCCCACAATGCCTTGCCCTGAACTCATTGTAAAAACGAAAGAGAAAGAGACAGGGCAGAAGAGTGTGTGACCGCCCACATCGCTTTAAAGACTGAAGAATTTTTCTCCTGTAACGTGAGTACTCAGTAATGTGGCCTAAGATGTTTTAGAATGCACCTATTTGGAATATTTTAAAATACTATTTAAAACATTCCAAGGGACTGTGTAGATAGGCTCTAAGTCACATTTAGGGTAGAGGTAGGCACTTTGCCAAATTAATATAAGTCACGTTCAGGGTAGAGGTAGGCACTTTGCCAAATTAATATAAGTCACGTTCAGGGTAGAGGTAGGCACTTTGCCAAATTAATATAAGTCACGTTCAGGGTAGAGGTAGGCACTTTGCCAAATTAATATAAGTCACGTTCAGGGTAGAGGTAGGCACTTTGCCAAATTAATATAAGTCACGTTCAGGGTAGAGATAGGCACTTTGCCAAATTAATATAAGTCACGTTCAGGGTAGAGGTAGGCACTTTGCCAAATTAATATAAGTCACGTTCAGGGTACAGGTAGGCACTTTGCCAAATTAATATAAGTCATGTTCAGGGTACAGGTAGGCACTTTGCCAAATTAATATAAGTCATGTTCAGGGTAGAGGTAGGCGCTTTGCCAAATTAATATAAGTCACGTTCAGGTAGAGGTAGGCAGGCACTTTGCCTGGACCAAAGTCTCAAAAAAAAAAAAAAAAAAAGGAAATGCGTGAGGGGATGCTTCTGCAGTCCCTCAGTAACGGACTCCATGACCCAGGGACGTAGTGACGAAAAATAATAATATAGGAATCTCGCAACTCAAGGCTCCGTACAGCAGTCCCTCCAGACTGGAACCATTGGCTGGAGCAGTGTGTTTCAAAAAGAAATAAAATGTGTGAGAGGGATGCTTGCTTTTGCTTTGCAGCCCCTCACTAAAGCAGTCCCTCCAGACTGGAAACATTGGCTGGAACAGCGTCTTTCAAAAAGAAATAAAATGTGTGAGAGGGAGAGACAGCCACCCCAGAACTGCCCCCAACAGCAACAGCATCTCTCCTAGAGCCAGAGCTACTTCGCCCAAGGCGCGCCTTAGAGCTGCGTTTCATAATGTTACAAAGTGATTGAAAATGAAATTATTATTTATATTAATTACAATCCTTTGCAAACAGTTTTTGTGCTGCTTTGACCAGAGATTGTGTAGTGTTATCCTGTGTAGCAGGCTACAGGACACACCAGCACACTCACAGTCAATCAAGCAAACACACACACCCAGAGAGAGAGAGAGAGAGAGGGAGATATTTTTTTTAATATATCTATTTTGTTTTTTAAACAAAGTTAAACAGGGAAGAGGACAAAACACACTCCCTCAGTCACTATACCCCACTAACCCTTCAATCAAACCAACCAGAAAACGTATAAAAATTTAAAAACTATAACTCAAACATACAAGCAACGCACAGCCAAACAAACCTGAGACACAAAGATGCAAGACTACAATGAATCTCTAACAATTCACCACCAAGTAACTATAACACCCAGGAGCCAGGACAGAGCTCCAACAAAATCCACCCTTCTCCCCTCAACACCTAACTCCCAACAGAGCTGGAACACCAAGTGTGGGGGTTTTATGTGGGGATATCCTTAGCCCTCCTCCAACATTGTGATTGGAGCCTGCTGGAATCCTTGCTGCAAGATTGGTCACTGTCTCGTCAAGCACACCCCACCTTCTAGCTCCGTCCATGTGGTGGCAAAAGAGAAAGAGACTTCTGATAAAACAATAAAATATAAATATCGTAGGATTTTTTATCATCTCCGATAATTATCGTAGGCTTCCCTATCGTATCATTATCATTAATCGTATGCACGATAAAGAGCGTATCGTATCGTTATCGTACATTTTAACGATACGATACACATCCCTACTTTTTAGCTGTATCTGTGTTTCCTCTATATTTGTATTTTAAATATAGCAAAGAACTCTAAAAGGATTTCTACAAATTGGATGAATGAGCACGCAAATGGCAACTGCGGTTCAATGTAAGCAAACGTAAAGTGATATAATGTAGCTGGAAAAGATTCAGAATAAGACAGCTGTCTCGTAATATTAGGACCTGGGGCTGTCCAATGAAACTAAATGGTGGGAAATTAAGAACAGATAAAAGGAAGTACTTCCTCAAACAACACATGGTTAAACTATGGAATTTGTTACCACAGTATGTAGTGGTGGCTGCTAACCTGAATCCCTTTAAAGGGGGATTAGATAGAATGATAAAGTTATCATTCCTCTGAGTGACTCCTCTAAGGGATGCCCAGAAGGTGGCAACAAGGGAAAGGGCCTTCTCATTGGTGGCCCCCGACTATGAAATGAGCTCCACACTGAGGCCTGTCTGGCACCAGCACTGTGATCTTTTCAGCACCAAGTTAAGACTGTGCTCTACGCCCAGGCATTTAATGGCATATGATGAGGCACTTAACAGGCCTGTGAATTGAAATTGGTTTTAGCTATTTATCTTAATTTTATATCTTAAAAAAAGAAGACTACGTTTTATTATAATGGCATATTATAATGTTTACAGTGTTGTAGGTTTTGTATTTATTATTATGAATTGTTGAGAACTGCCCAGAGAGCCTCAGTTATTGGGCAGTATTGAAATGAAATAAATAATAATATTATCAATAACAAACAACAACAGCAGCAACCTCCACTATGAGAGGCAGTGTGTTTCTGAATACAATTTGCTGGGGAACACAAGTGTGGGGGGGGGGGGGCAGGAGGAGGGCTGCTATCATGCTTACATCCTGATTCTGGGTTTCTCATTTTGGGCATCTGGTTGACTACTGTGCGAACAGAATTCTGGCTGAGATAGAGCTTTGATCTGATTCAGCAGGGTTCCTCTTATGTTCTTAACTGTCACTGACAGCTGCAGTCTATGGGTTTGGTGCAATTGCTGTGTGTCCTTTGCTAATTTTAGTCATTCATTGTGGCATTGTACAAAAAGTATAATTTAGCCTTTTGAGTTCTGAAATCCACTGGGCTAAGTGCCTGCCTACAACAGAAGCACCTGTTCATTTGTTTTCTATCCATTTGCTAAAATAGCTTGTGATAATAACATGAATCTACTGAAGCGAATGGGACCAGAAACCCACTGAAGAGCAGCCCAGCTAATGGCAACTATTGTTGCCTAGTTAAGGCAAATAACAAATGGAGTAGTAAAACTGTACCACTTCAGAGTGCACCACTTCAAACTTCAGGTGCAGATGTACATGACTGAATGCTTTATAGAAATAGATATCGACAGATAGAAAGATAGGCAGATGGCTGGCTGGCTGGATGAATAGATGGATGGATGGATGGATGGACGGACGGACAGACGGTCGGACAGACAGACAGACAGATGACAGATAGATGATAGATAGATAGATAGATAGATAGATAGATAGATAGATAGACATGTGTGTCTCTCTGGCCCTGTTCAGATGACACACTAAGCCACAGTGGTTAAGCACTTTGAGCTTTATAGCCATATTAAAGTGCACTGATAATAGTTGGGGCAGAATCCACATTCCATATATCACTTTCATAGGCCCTTTCTACACCAGAGGGGTGTAGAGGGCTGGAGGGGTGGTGAACCTGGATGTGCCTGCTTCCGGATTCGTTGCCCTAATCCTGGGCCATCGCAAGTTGTGCCCCCCCATTTGTTTTTGTTTTTAGCACGGGGAAGAGTACTCTTGCGCTCCACCGCAAAAGGTAAGGTAATAATAATAATAATAATAAAAAAACTCATGTGTGTGGGCCCCACCCCCTCCCTGCCTTCCCAGGGGTGGCAAAACTGGTGCCACCCCCTCCCATGCTGGGTACAGAGCCGCGCGGTGCGTCTCCATGCCCAGTTTGCTGCTGTGCTTACTGTCACATAAGTGCAGCAGCACCCGGGGTGGGCGGGCACATCTCCGCAGTCCTGGGAACTCGGGGCAGAGTAGGATCAAGAAGCACTACCAAGATACAGACCTGATCCATCATGTGGAGGACAACTCTTGCAGAGCAGGTTGAATTCCAGTCCCTGAATCAGGCTTTCTACTGACCATCAACACCTCTGTTGTGTGTGGGTTTAACTTCAGCCTGTCCATCATCATCAATCATTGGTGAATCCAGGGAATGTTCATGGTTTTCAACTGCATTCTTGGTGTTAGGTGACAAAGAGCAATAGAGCTGGGTGTCATCAGCAGAGTGGTGGCACCTTACTCCAAAGCTCTGAATGACCTCTCACAATAGTTTATATAAATATTTAACAGCGGGGAACTTAAGAGAATTAATAGATTTGTGCTGTCACCATCCAGTTCCCAGCGTAAGCCATCCACCAAATTGACCAGAGAAGTCTCAGTCCCATTTCCTGACTGAAAATAGGTCTAGATAATCAGTTTCATCCAGATGCATTCTACATTAATTACTTGGCATAGTGGAAGAATTGTTTAAAACCTCAAATCATATGAATATATTGCTCCCTGTGAGCCAAAGAAGTGGGCCAAAGAATAGTGATATGATCAAATAAAGAACTGAATGGAAAACAAGGATAAAGCTCAAGGATATCCAAATCCCCAGGATGGTTCTGTTTGCACACAGCCAAACCTACAGCAACTTAATTGTAGAAACTTTGGTAGCACTGAATAAATCCTGAATTTCACAACTTGTTATAGCATTGAAAAATAGCCAAGAGAAGTTAATAATGTCAGTGAGTCTTCTTAATCAAAGTAGTAAATGTTTGCCTTATCAGAGGCACCATGCCACAAAAACTGACACCCCAATCAGTGATATGTTGGAAAGGAGCAATTACAGCTATTTAATTCATCTGATACAAACACATCTGTGAGGCCAATACGCACACAGATAGCATCACCCAATCTATCAGCAGCAATATTGGCATTTTGCAGCAGCTGTGTTCTGGAGATTAAGATGAAACAAAGTTTGAATTGATTACACCACTTGGAAAAAACCTAATTAATTGGTTCTACACTATGGTGACTGTCATTTAAGAAAGAGGGTTTTAATCTGAATGGCAGGTATGCTTTTAGTTGTTATTTATTGCACTTGGATAAAGAAGCTTATTGTTTGATGGTCAAGCATTAAACACGTTGTGGGTAATAAAAAGGAGCAAGAGAAAATACTAAATCATCCACATGCATATTCCATCTTTATCCTGCCCATCCTCCAAAGAGCTCAGGTCAGCATCCAAGGTCCCTGCACCACACCTTCCTACCCACAACAACCTTGGGAAGTGGTTTAGGTTGAGAAAATGACAAGCACAAGGTCATCCAGTGAGCTTCATCAAGCAGAGATTTGAACCCTGGCTTTCCAAATCCTAGCCTGATACTGAACCCACTACACTAAATTGGTGTAGCAGAGAGCATTTGTGCTAATGATATGGGAGAGATGGTGATGTCTTAAAAATGTCAACTAAATTAAATCTTAGTGGGGAGGTATCAATACTTAAGCACTTAAAATAAGGAAACTGATAAGAGTTTTACAAATGTTTCAAATAATAGGAAGCAACTGAAGGTACTAGTAAATTGTACTACCATCAGAGAAGTACTCCCTCATTAGCCCATATACATTTATCTGTCAATTTTTTGACAAAAAATATTTAGCTTCTGATTTCCAGCTTGACTACTTCTGGCATTTAGAAGGTCATTGAAAAACTAGGGAACCACACAAAGTTCTTTCAGATGTCTTTGTGTACATATATGTAGATTTATGCTGATCCACCTACAGAAATGTATAGGGCCAGATAGACTACATAATTGTCTTAGAGATGTGCTAAATGTGTTAGGTAGCCCTATAAAGGTGTATGCTGTCTGAGACCATTAATAATAATTCTCCAAAATACTCCTTCCTATCACGTTACCATAATAGGTCCTCTATGATGTACAGAGGAGGCTTCCAACAGGGCATACTTGCATGTTTGTGACCAAAACCAAGTTCTCATACACTCCTAAGTACAATCATAAAACATAAAAGGATCTGGATGTCTTAGTGGATCACAAGTTGAGCAATGTGGCTGCATAAAAACCTAATGCAATCATAGGCTTAATTAACAGAAGCATAGCATTCATGTCACAGGAAGTAATAATTCCTTTCCTCTCACATTCATTAGCCTGCATTTGAAGTACTGTGACAACTTGTGCCACATTTTAAGAAGGACATTGACAAACTCGATCATATACAGTGGAGAGTGCCCAGGATGGTGAAAATGGTGAAGGGTCTTTAAACCTATGAAGTCCTATGAAGAACAGTTGATGGAGCTGGGTATGTTTAGCCTGGAGAACAGAAGATTAATTGGAGACATGACAGTGGTCTTCAAATATTTGAAACAGCGTCATGCATAGGAGGAACAGAGTTATACTTTGTTGCTCCAGAAGGCAGGACTAGAACCACTGGGTGGAAAGTGCAGGGAAGCTGATCTTGAATAAACTTTAGCTGAGTGACCCTGTTCAGACAACATGCTAAGCCATGGTGGATAAGCATTTTGAGCTAAACATTATGGCTTAGCATGTCATGTGAATCATGACTTAGTGTGTGATGTGAACCATTCCTAACCATTCGCTGCAAAACGGTTAGTGTCATAACCATGGCTTAGTGTGTTGTCTGAACAGACCAAATAATGTTTACATTGACTCTCCAGGATTTCAGGCAGGAGTCTTTCCCAGCCCAACCTAGAGAAGACATGGATTGAACCTGAGACTTTCATGCATGCAAAGCATGTGCTCTAACACTGCGCTATGGTGCAGTCACTGGATAGCATTGGCTCTCCTGTCACACAATGTAGATTGTGCATGTTAACATTTTAGGAATGCTGGTGGATCTTCTGCTAGGAGCTCCAGGATACAGTAGTGGCCAAGCATGCCTTTTGTCAAATGCATCTAGTAAAAACACAGTAACCATTTCTGATATTCTAATTGGTGCATGGAAGGAACTTCAAGAGATGTTTGGAAGGATTGTAGATTTGAAGGGCTATAGTAGTAGATTTGAAGCATACAGTAGCAGACTGTAGATTTGAAGGACTGTAGATTTGATTTGAAGGACTGTAGATTTGAAGGACTAAGAATGAGTTATTAGAGAATGAGGTCCTCTGGAAATGCTGGTTGTAAGCTCTTTAGGCCCTTATATGTAATGATTAGGGCCTCGGATTGTGTTCAGAAAGAAGTGTGCTGGCACTCATAGAAGACACATGTGTCATATGCTCAATAGCCCACCTATATCACATTCTGACTAGGAACATAGGAAGCTGCCTTATATTGAGTCAGACCATTGGTGCATCTAGCCCAGTATTGTCAACACTGACTGGCAGCCGCTCTTCAGAGTTTCGGGCAGGAGTTTTTTTAACCTCATCTGGAGATGCTGGGGACTGAACCTGGAACCTTCTGCATACAAAACATGTGCTCTACCACTGAACTAGCTGAAGCCACAGTGCACTTGTCATAAGCAACTCCACAAATTGCACATTGCAGTAGTCTTTACCAGATCTCTCCATAGCTACTGATATTAAAATGGCTTTGTAAATTATTCTCTCGCATTTCCTTATAAGTAAATGGTACATTGTCATACTCCGAATATCCTCAAATGGCCTTACCATCTCTGTGTCTAAATTAAAAAGTCAGAATCCATTTCATTCTGTCAAATGGCTCTTTAGCAACTGGAATTTGTTTCCATATTACTGCAATAAATAAGCAGGGAGTACATGAGCTTTTCTTCTTTTTTCTTTTTTTTATAAATTAAATGGAAAGATTATTGTTTTTGCCTTAAGCAGATATTACAGAACATGCTCTACAAGATAAATTGTAGGAAACAAAATACATACAGCAAAAGACTGAGCACTTGTCAAAATGAAAATGAAGGCAGTAGGCAGTAAATTGGATTTTCTTTTACAATTGAAGGTAGCTCACATCCTTTCTCTGCAATAATGAATATTGTAATGTATGTTTTCTAATATAATATCAATAATCCATTTCTTTGACTACTTCTTAATCCCGTAGTTTATGGAATCCTCCCTTCCTCTATTTTTCTTCTATTGTGCCTGTGTGCGTAGGGACATTTATTTACAATATAGCCCATAAAGACCCATTTTATTAGAAAGTAAGCTTGCAATCCTGTACCCAGTTACCTGGAAGTAAGTTCCATTGAATTCAGGAGGGGTGATTTCTGAGTAGACATAAGCAGTGTACATAAAACAAATCTCAGATTTTGATCTCTCCACTATAGTAGTGAATTGACTCATTACATCCACATTGAACTAAATGCATACATGTGTGTAAGGTTAAAGCTGCACTGAACACGGGTGTTGCTATGTAGAGATGTGTGTAGATGGTCTCTTGAAATTCTCCATTCTATTTGTGGGCAGAGAAATTGTGTGCATGTGTAGGAGAGGGACTACTTCAACAAATTTCTCCAGAGGGAAAATGAATGCCCCAGCAGTTTCTTGCAGATGTGGATCAGCTTTAGGAGAAGCACAGCTGATTTCCTGTTTCATAAGGCAGAAATTGGTGAATACATGGCCAACAGGCTGCATGTAGCCTCCCTTTCCCCCCCCCCCCCCCCACTTCCAATTGCTTCTGGAGCTGAAATTTGGTAGTGTGGCACTGAGGGGAAGATGCAAAATTAGCCCCCTTCTGAAGGAAAATGTGACTGTTTTCTGCTAAAATTGGGTGGCACAGCAGCAACAGGCAAAGAGGATTTTAAAAAAATAGCCCCTTAGGCCACCATCCTGCCAATGGTGATAAACTGCCACTTTATCCTTTAAAAAGTGTGCTATTTTGTAACTTTCTCCCCCTTATTAGCAGTTGGCAGCCTGGCCACCATTTTGCAGCTCCCACAGTGCTCTGGACCTAACGTCATTCTTGGGCATTATGGTGGAAAACGGCGACCACTAAAACAAAATGGTGGAGAATATTGTAAGAAAATTCTGCAAAATTACTTTATTTTTCTGTGAGGGGGCAGGTTGAGAAAAATCTCAGAAACACTGTCCAAAAAAGGCATCTTCAAAGATATTTTGGCTCAGGACTAGTTGTGGGAAATTGAACTGATGTAGGTGAATGCCCTAATGGATTTCTGTGAGAAGAACTGAGGTAGAAAATGGTACTCACCTTGAATGAGCAACCTGCCCTGACTTTGTTTGTGCATCCTCTTCTGCCAGCCTTCCCCTTTCTACAGGAAAAGCTTACCTTGGAGACAAGGCAGGCTGCCTGATATATTTCTTACTTCCCTTGTACATCTTTCAAAAGCAGAACAGAGGATTCCAATGTCGCTTCATGTTGTGTGACATCTCCTTCTGCTTGGAATCAAGGAGTTTCAGGAGCTGTTGTGCTTTGAAGTGGGAGCCTTTGGGTTTGTGAGTGGCTGTCTCATGCGGTGAGTCTCTGAACTGTAGGTTGCAGCCTCTGCATAGAGTAAATATCCTTAAACCTTGGACTGACCCTCAACAGCTAGGCTGGTCACTAGATCTTCCTGGATATGAAGGCATATAAGAAGCCTTCCTCTTCCAATGAAGCAATAAGACTTTCCTGAGTTCTTCTAGTATATTCCTGTGTCCTGTGGTTGTTCTTTGCTCCTAACTGCTAGTGTGTTCCTTAATCCTGTCTCCTGGGCCTTCTGATTTACTCTTTGGTCCTGGCTATTAGCTTTGACCCAAACCTTCTCATTCCCAGATCCTGTCCCAGACATGGGAGTTGAGCTACAACTCCCATCATCCCCAGCCAGTGGTATTTTCCAGCAGGGATGGATGATGAGGTGTCATCCCCCCATTGGTCTTTCAGTTTGTATGCTTATTTGTTTCTGTTAAGAACATATCATTTTTCATTATCCAGACCGAGGACTAGCAGAGCAAGAAGGGCACAATACTATTACAACTAGCAGATCAACTTATGAGATGAGCAGCCCCAATAACAAGTAACTGAAGGTCCATTTTATACTCTAGAATGCCATCTATCCATATTCTGCTTTTAAAACATTTTTTGTTTTTTTGTTTTCAGGAAATACTGAAAATGCTGACTATCAAAGAGTGATCAAATGCGTATGGAGTTTGGCCTAGGGGAATGTTGTGCATGCTCCATCTCAGATAATAGCTTCAAATGAACTGAATTTTGTACTATACAAATCTTATTCAAATAATGGAGCCCAGGGAGACAGCAAGTACCTTGGAGTCAATAAGAGTGATGTTCATGGTTGCCAGTTCTCTACAAAGTGCAGCTAATGCAGCAAGAAAGATGGAGCTCAGCTTTATGATTTCAATCTGCTTGCATGCACACTTTTTCAGGAACAGATCAGAAATAGCCCACATGGATTTTCCACTCTTTGTTCAGATGATAATTGATATGATATTTAAGAATTTTCCCACTACAAGTATATTTTAAGATTTATTTATTATTATTATTTAAAAAGCTGTCCTGGAGGATTGATATTTTCCCTTGTTCCCTGACGTGAGGAGAATTTGTACTTGGCACTGAAATCAGACGATCACTATAAAGATGGTATTTATGGTCTATACTAGTAGAAGCATCATGAGAATTCCTGCAGGCATGCTCACATAAACTCAAAACAGGCTTAGGGTGAGAGCAGTCATACCTGCAGCCTGCTGTGATTAAGGCAAGTATTGTTATGCCCACTTTCATTCTGTGAGCTGACACTGTGCCAAGTTCCAGAAACATATTCCACAACCTTCTCTTTGCACATTGCACCATGTCTTAGGCAGGAAAAGACATCCTACTGGGTCCATCGACCACCTGCCAAGGTTGGTTTCTAGATCTTGGGGCAGGGAGGTCGTGAAAGATTTGACCCTTATGGGGTGAGCTGCTGGATGCTCATGCATCCCAATGTACAATCTATTCTGATTAGGTACAAATACTGGACGGAGGTGGGCTACTATAGGGATATTCAGACCTCTTCAAGTGGACAGTGGAGGCGGGTGGCTTCTTTGTCAGTGGGACGGTGCATCCGCTCTGAGTTTCAGTCAGAATGCTAAAGGAGCTCTCCAAAGCGCTGAACCCTATCCCCAAAATGGTAACAGATAACATTCATCCAAACATAGGATTTGTAACTCGGTAAGCAAATCTGTCAGTCCACCCACTTCTTTGAACAGTTAAAAAGTCCTGAGAAATTTCATCAACATGGGCATTAAGTGGAGCTTCCTGGGAAGGAAGAGTATTAAACAGTAGGGGTGTGCCCCCGGATCGGATCGGGACCCAGATCAGGACCTCCAATTTTGTCCTGGATTGGATCGGACAAAATTGGAAGGCCCCAGGACCAGATCGGGTCTGATCCCGATCCAAAAATCGGACATCTGATTTTTGGATCGGCCGCCATTTCCCTCCCCCCCCCCCATAGACTTGCATTGGGGGAAAGAAAGCTTTCCCCCAATGCAAGTCTATGAGGAAAAAATGGCGGCGGGTGGGTGAGGAGGGGCCTAACTCCCTCCTCCCCCCCGGGGCCATCCGCTGTGGATGGCCCCAGCAGGTAAGCCCCTCCCCCGCGCTCCTTACCTCCCCGGGGCCGTCCGCTTCCATCCGCTGGTGCTCGTTGGCGCCAGAGGATGGAAGCGGATGGCCCCAGGGGGGTAAGCCTCCTTCCCCTCCCCCTGCTTACCTTTCGTGGCCGTCCGCTCCTGTCCGCCGCTGGCCGCTACTGCGAGCAGGCCACGAAGCCTGCTCGCAGTAGCGGTCAGTGGTGGCCGGGACCGGACAGCCACCGAAGGTAAGCGGGCTGTGGGCCCCCCTCCCCCCTCCCCACCTTCGGGGGACGTCCGCTCCCATCCGCCGCTGGCCGCTACTGCGAGCAGTCTTCGCGGCCTGCTTCTGAGTGGCACGCCAGGTGATGACATCACCTGGCGCGCTACCTAGGGGCAGGCTGCGAAGCCTGCTCGCAGTAGCGGCCAGCGGTGGACGGGAGCGGACGTCCCCGGAAGTAAGCCCCCTGCCCCCGTTGTCCTCTTTTATCGGCGGGCGCCCACTGGTGCCCGCCAATGGAAGCGGCAGCGAGCACCAGCAGGCGCCTGCCGATCCTCCAATCCATCCAATCTGGATTGGGACCTTTCCGGATCAGATCTGATTGGATCGAACAATCCAACGGTGAGATCAGAAATCGGATAATTGGATCCGATTTCCCCTGGATCGGATCCGGATCGTGGATCGGACCCGATCCAGTGCACACCCCTATTAAACAGATGGGGTAGTATCACTGAGAATGCTCTTCCCCCCAGTCACTGCCTACCATACCTTTGACAGCAGGAGCACACAGAGCGGAGACTCTGAAAAGGTTCTCAGGGGATGGCCAAGCTCCTATGAAAATAGGCATATTTACCAGTAAATCTTGAGATGTGTTTGGCTAATTGACCAATATGGATTGCATTCCCAATAAAGGAGGGCTCTCAGATTGGAGCCCTCTGTCTACCCTATGCCCTAGCAGCAAACGGCAGGCCAGGTGAGAAGAGGAGGACACAGGCAATTCTTTCCTTAAATTGAAACAGGACTCTGAGCTTATCTAGCTCTTTTACTAGCAGTGGGCAGAGATGGGTATGGAGAAGCCAGAGGTTCCTATGGATCCTGGCCTCTCATTTCCCCTACCTTCCCTGCCCATCGGAAGGTCCCCCTTTTGACCTCTATGAGGTCATCTGAAGTTGCTGTTGTGGACATTCTTCCAGGGACCATAGGACTGCTTTGCTAATGACATTTACCACAACATTTTCTTTGTATAAATAAATGTTTTCTTAAGCTCTCTGGAACTCTTAGCTACTAGAAGTAAATGTGTATCCCCTACATAGAAAATGTATTTCTTTGTTCATCTTATGGTCTTTTACTCAAAGGACTGCATATTTTAATAAGAAGCACAGGTAAGATTTGTTGGATCACATAACATTCACTTGGGGTATATCAGTCAGTCTAGTTGAAGCTCTCACCTTACTTTCTTAGCTTTACCCAGAGCTTATTATTCCATTCCTGATTGGTGCTGAAAGCATACACCCAAGAACCCATGGCATATGCCATGGGTCATATTAGAGAAAATGTCTAATCAATTTCTAGAAAACTTCCCACTACATTTCAGTTTCTATCATCATCCTTACAATAAATAATGAAGTAACAGGAAAAATATGGGATATGGAATTAGATAATTGAGTAGCAGGAAAGTATGGAATTAGATATTTTGAAAGTTGAATTTACAGCCCAAAGCTCCACCACAGGTTGGCCAGTCACTAAATTGTAACATTTCCACCACAGTGGATATCAAAAGCTCATTTTCTTAAGTTTCAAAGGTCCATAAATAAAAGACTAAGCCCAGTACTTGGAAACAAGATGCCATTTGGATTGAAGAGAGGCCCAGTTAGTATCATCATATTTATTTATTTGTTCAGTTGAGAATTCTGAAATATGGGGACAATTATTTATTTAGGAATGTATATCCTGCCTTCACACAAATACCTCAAGGTGGATGACAAAATCAGTCAGGCTTTCAAGCAATAAAATAAATGAATGAATAATCCCTTGGGTCCCTGGGCATAGATTGAAGAAAAACAATATTTCCACCTTGTTGAAATTAGGCAAGACTAGTTCTGATAAGGCTCTAGATGAGAGACTCATGTATACTGTTTGAGAGAACTCCTTCTTCTGTGTTGGCCACTCACATGGTTTCATAAGTCCATCTTTCTAAGAAAACTAGGGTGTAACCCTATGCATAAGAACATAAGAAGTGCCATGCTGGATCAAACTGAGGGTCCATCTAATCCAGCACTCTGTTCACACAGTGGCCAACTGGCTGTCAATCAGGGACCAACAAAGCAGGACATGGTGCAACAGCACCCTCCCACCCATGTTCCGAGCAACTGGTGCACACACGCTTACTGCCTCGGATACTGGAGGTAGCACACAACCATCAGGGCTAGTAGACATTGATAGCCTTCTCCTCCAGGAATTTATCCAACCCCCTTTTAAAGCCATCCAAATTGGTGGCCATCACTACATCTTGTGACAGTGAATTCCATAATTTAACTATACGCTGTGTGAAGAATCTCTCACCAATCAGCTTCATGGGATGACCCCGGGTTCTAGTATTTGGGGGGGGGGGGAGAGAAAAATGTCTCCCTATCCACATTCTTCACACCATGCATAGTTTTGTACACCTCTATTATGTCTCCCCTTAGCCTCCTTTTTTCCAAGCTAAACAATCCCAGCTGTTGTCCCTCATAGAGGAGATGTTCCAGACCCTTAATCAGTTTAGTTGCCCCTTTCTGCACTTTTCCCAGCTCTGTAATATCTTTTTTTAGGTGTAGTGACCAGAACTGTACACAGTATTCTAAGTTTGGTCACACCATAGATTTGTATAAAGGTAGTATGATACTGGCAGTTTTATTCTCAATTCCTTTTCTTATAATACCTGACATGGAGTTTGTCTTCTTTACAGCTGCTGCACACTGGGTTGACATTTTCATCGAGCTGTCCACCACAGCCCCAAGATCTCTTTCTTGTTTGGTCACCACCAGCTCAGATCCTATGTTTAGACAGAAAAAGTCCTGCATCTCCCAGCATCCTCCAATCATCTATTTCTATCTATACATGCATAGGATTGCTCCCTAATCCTTTTGTTACAGTCATCATAATATCTCTGCATGATTAGGAATGTTCTGAACCTGTACCAAGGTCAGAAATCCTTTCCTCCAGTTTGACAAATGTTTTGCTCCAGAAAAGAATGAAGAACATGAAGATGCTGCTTTAGTACAATGGATCTGATTTTTAAAAAAGCACAAAACAACCTGTCACTGTATAATTGCCTCATTTGCAATTCCTTTAGGAGATAAAGATTTCTTCTGAGTTTCTAGTGTTAATATAACTTCTAATTTACCAGCATCTCTGTGTGCATGCATGTGTGTTGTTGTTGCAGCTGTTGTTGCAGCTGGCCCAAGAATGCGACATTTAAAGCTTTGGCGTCTGTCTGCAAGATACACTCCTCAACTATAATAAGATGATATTCAAGATCCTATTGCAGTGCCTGCGGAGGGGATGAGCATCCTCCTTATCCCAGCAGCACCTTTCCCCAAACTGGTGTCCTCCAAATGTGTTGGTGTGTAATACTCATCAGCCCCAGACAGCAATCTATGAGTTTTCAGCAATGTAATCAGATAGGTCAAATCCCAGTCCCTGTAAAAGCAGGTCAGTTTGGAAGGCTTCATTATATAACTGAGTGTCCACCCAGCCTGGTGCTCTCCAAATGTTTTGGACATCAATTCCTATCAGCCCCAGCCAGCATATCTAAAAGTTAGGAATCCTGGGAGTTGTAGAATCATAGAATCATAGAACAGTAGAGTTGAAAAGGGCCTATAAGGCCATTAAGTCCACCCCCTGCTCAATGCAGGAATCCACCTTAAAGCATACCTGACAGAATAGTCCAAAACATCTGGAGGGCATCTCCACTATGCTAAAAAAATAATTCAGTGTGATGTAGTGGCTAAAGTGCTGGACTGGGAGTCAGGTGATCCAGGTTCTAGTCCCCACTTGGCCATGGAAACCCACTGGGTGACTTTGGGCCAGTCACAGACTCTCAACCCGGCCTACCTCACTGGGTTGTTGTTGTGAGGAGAAAATGGAGAGGAGGAGGATTATGTACTCCACTTTGGGTTCTTTGGAGGAAAAAAGGCGGAATATAAATGCAATAATAAATAAGACAAAATAAAAATAAAAAATCCACCCACCATGTGTAGTAATCATCATGACCAGAACAGATGGACCAGCAAAATTAACATCCGAAATTCCACCCACTTAAAAAAACAAACAACTTGATTAATCCTCACCATTCTGCTATTTTTTTCTGGTGTTATGCCTGCACAAATTTAAATGCTCCATTGTGTTAAGTAAGATTTTTTAGCAGATAGTTTCACACAGATAGTACAAAGGCAGACTATGGGCAGTATCCAACTATATCATTCCATTAGCACAAATGACATTGTGCTAGCGGAACTACGTTCCAGACTATACACAAAAGAAGAATTACAACTAAAGTTACATTTGCGGAAGCACGGCTGCACAAGCAGCTTTGCATTATGCTGTGCAATGCATTGTGGAACCCATTGTGGAACCCATTGTACAACCCATTGCACTTTCTGCTTGGGTTATGCAACTGCTTGCACCCATTGTACAACCTGTTGCTAGGCTGACCATATGAAAAGGAGGACAGGGCTCATGTAACCACTAGCACAACGGAAAGATTCAGCAGAACTCCATTAGTGCTTTTTGTGTTCGCAGAATGTCACGGTTGGATATGTCCCTATGATTTTAAATTGGTATACATAGAATCACATATTCATGAGCTGTGCAAGAATTTGATGAGATAGTTTCTCCATAAAGGACCTTAGTTTTAGTGCATATATGCCATTTAATTTATCTCGTGCAATGTCATTGTTTCACCAGCAGGTGCTTCTGTGGCAATGTTTTGTATCTCCCTGCTCTCTCCTGCCCCACACTTCTTCTCGTTCCTCTTTCTTAATTAGTCACACAGGTGATCCCAATGGGAATGATGTCAAAATGCTACATCTGACATAATACCATCAGATATCAATACAACCAGATGTGATTATTTGATTATGTCACTGAGGGCAGTAGAGGACAATGCAGGGCAAGGGAATTGTAATTAAAGAAGAAAACATTTATGTGAGAAGGTTGAGAAACAAAAGCAAAAAGGGGGAGACCTTTTTTGACAAAAATATTCACAAAGAATTGTGAGCAATTTTGGTTCAATGTTACTTCTAAGTAGGGATGGGTGTTTGTCAATCTCAGTCACATCAGAATTCCCAGGATTTTTAAGGTCCTGGTTCATTCCATTCCATTTATGAATTAGTTTGTGATTTATTTATTTTGGGGGGGGGGGGAATCTGTAAGGAAATTCATGGTTTAGTACATATTTTTTTCTAGGAGATACATTTTTTTAAACATAGGCACTTTTCTAAATACTTTCAATTTCTGCAATGCTTTTCTAACTTACAAGCCTTTTGTCCACACTTTCCCCTAATATGTACCTTTAGTATGTGCATTTTCCCCAAGGAAAGCTACATTGCAAAGCTTACAAAAATGTGGATTTTGGCCTGTAGCTATCTTGGCTCACTTAAAGGCATGGGAGGTGCAAATTGGTTAAATATGTTAAAAAAGAAAGGAAGAAAGAAATACCCTCAGTGGTATGAATTTCTCACCCAACTCTACTTCCACATAGTGTGTTTAGAATCAAGTTATATTATATAACACTGAAGTAAAAGCAAATATTCTGCACCTCTGACCAGCTGCAGACAAGCTGGAGCGTGTTCAGAAGAGGGCAATGAGGATAGAAACAAAGACCTATGAGGAGAGACTGAAAGAACTGGTCATGTTTAGCCTAGAGAAGAGAAGACTGAGGGGAAACTTGATAGCACTCTTCAAGTACTTGAAAGGTTGTCACACGGAGGAGGGCCAAGATCTGTTCTCGATCATCCCAGAATGCAGGGCACGAAATAATAGGCTCAAGTTATAGGAAGCCAGAGTCTGGCTGGACATCAGGAAAAACTTCCTAACTATTAGAGCAGTACAACAATGGATCCAATTAGCTAGGGAGGTTGTGGGATCTCCCACACTAGAGGCCTTCAAGAGGCAGCTGGGCAGCCATCTTTCAGGTATGCTTTAGGGTGGATTTCTGCATTGAGCAGGGGGTTGGATTCGATGGTCTTATAGGCGCCTTCCAACTCTACTATTCCATGATTCTATGACTGGGACTGGTATCAAGGGTATGCATGGTTGGACACCTGTTGAGAGCCTACACCCCAGCAGGGGCCTATGGTCAAGACCCCTCTGGAGTTGCTTCCCCTCTTCACCATTGCAACCTTTTAGGTCACCTGTCTCTTGCTTTGACCCGGATAATGGTGGTGTAGAGGAAGAATAGTAGATGCCACTGCTGACTGGCTTCCCACTCTCTGCTTGTCAAGCAAATAAGACATGGCAGTGGTGAGAAAGAAGATTAAGAGCAATAGTGCTGAGAAAAAAAAGACTCGTTGATGGTGGGTGCCCATTGAGGGTGTCTTCCCCATGGGCCTGTAAAACCTGGGCCCAGCACTGCACATGACAGAGGGAAGTGTGGGAGTGGAGCTGCACCCAAGATCTATGCCAGTGTGGGAGAGCTGATGCACTTCCCAAGCAGGATATTTGCATTTCCAGAAATCTTATGTTCTTATCCCACAAGAAATAAAAAGGCTCTTCGCAGAATTGTCACCATTATTTTTTTGTGGTGTTTGCATTCCTTCCCCCTCCCTCAGTGCCCTTGGGATGGGGTATTGTGGGGGATGCAAAATGGGGGCCAGGCTGTCAATACAGTTGATGCTGTTGTGACTTGCAGTGGCAATGCAAAACAAACAAACAAAACAAAACAAAAACTCAAAAAGTCCTAGAAAGAGAAAAAGAAAGAAAGAAACTGTGCTACAACCCTTGCCGATGGTGAGCCCTACCTCTGCAAAATTGTAGGAGAATTGATTTTCCTCATGAAGAAATTTGGTGAAATTGCCACCCTCAATTTCTCTGCCCACAAATAGGACAGAGGATTTGAAGAGGCCATCTGTGCACAGATCTACAACGCACTAGGGATAGCCCCCATTGTTTCTAGTAAATAATTGTTCCTGGTTTTTTTTTTTAATCTTAGTCTTTTGGGGAGATGTTGGGAGTGCTCTTCAAATAAAACATCTTGTTTTCTACAAAAGTTGTTTGTAGGGTTCAACTGTCTCTGCAAAGTTTCTAGAAGTTAAGTCTCTGAGGGTAAGTAGATGTATCTTGTAGGCATCCTTGTAAATACTTGTGCGTGAAGTGCACAGTGGGCCATTTCACATCCTGGCAAGGTTCCATTTTGTACTGTTGAAAACAAATCGTAGGACATTTATTCTTTTCTCTAGCATATCCTTAACCTAAGAAAGAAGTATGTTATTGGTTGAAAGCACACCTGGACAAGTCATTGTGGAGTAAATTAATAGAAGATGCACAGCCTTCAGCAGTGTGTAGTGTGTGTGTGTGTAGTAGAGATATTAGAGAGATCTGCAATGGAATTAAATGAGTTTGAATTTCTATGAATGTGACCTTCATATTCCGCAGTGGACTGGATTTTTCCAAGTTGCATGAATTCCGTAAACTTATAGACTGTTTTTTTTCACTTTTTTAAATTTTGTGCAAATGTGGTTATAGAAAAATACGTAAAAAATACAAAAAGCAAAACAAAAAAACCCACCACTAATCGAAAATGTGGATATCCCCAGTAGGCTACAGCATGAACATATGCATTTTAGGCTTTGCACATTTTTACAAGTTTGCATAAATTCGTATGAAGTCAAGACATTTGAAAATGTCTGATTATGTCCATGAATGGAGGATGAAATGAAAGGCACCTCACAATCCACCAAATGCAGACAGAACAGATTTTACAAAATCTGTTCATCCCATGTGTTTGTGTGTATGTGTGTGTGTGTGTGTGAGAGAGAGAGAGAGAGAGAGAGAGAAGAGAGAGAGAGATTTAGTATGAACACATGACATATCTAGGTGTACAAAAAATACAATTACTTGCATTAGAGACTGGATTTATCTAGCTGCTCCTTAGCACCTCAACAAGGCCATCGCAGTTCATAATAAAGCATCTTCTTCCAAGGGAGACAATATAATTGTTACAGGCTAATTGGAGATGTATCTTTCTAGAAATATACATAAAGAGATATGCCAAAACGTTCTGAAATATCCTTATAATATCTTTAAATTCATCAGTATCTGATTAGAGTAGACTAGAGTAATTATATTATCTTGCATGCCTAAAAAGATATGTTTACTCCAGAGTAGTTCATTTAAAATTTGTGTGTGTGTGTGAGGCGACAGGACTTGGTATGACAATTGGGGAATTATAAGTCTGCTGCTAAATATTTCTATCCTGTGAAATGTTGGAAGATAATATGGCTTTCCAGGAACTAAGAAGCCACTGTGAACACCCTCAATAAGAGCTTCAAACCCAACCACACCATCGGCTGCATGGCCTTACCCAGGGCTGCAGCTGGACTCTGTTAGGACAGGAGTGAGCAACTTGTAGCCTGCCAATGTCGTTGGACTGCAACCCCCATAACCTCTCAGTTCTGCTGGCTAGGGTGGATGGAAGTTGCAGTTTAACAACATCTGGAAGGCCAAAAGTTGCCACACCAGGGTTAGGACTAGGCTGACCATATGAAAAGGAGGACAGGGCTCCTGTAACTTTAACAGTTATAGAGAAAAGGGAATTTCAGCCAGTGTCATTTGTATGCAATTAGTTCCTGGTGAAATTCCCTCTTCATCATAGCAGTTAAAGTTGCAGAGGCCCTGGCTTCTTTTGTATATGGTCACTCTAGTATAGTGCCTGCAACTTTAACTGTTGTGATGAAGAGGGAATATCACTAGGAACTAACTGCATACAAATGATGCTGGCTGAAATTCCCTTTTCTCTACAACTGTTAAAGTTACAGGAGCCCTGTCCTCTTTTTCATATGGTCAGCCTAGTTAGGACAAACCTTAGGAAACATGCAGAAAATGTCAGGCAAGTTTCCTAGTCACGTAGAAAGCTAACAGGCAACAAAGGCACCTGTTAAGAGGGGGAAAGGTAACTTCCTTCTCTATAGTTTGTTAATGCCATTCGCTCTCTTGACAGAAAATGCAAGCTACATCAAGATTCCCTAGAGGATCTACATACCTAAGTATACCTGAGATTTTAATGGTTTCTAAACTTAGTTTTCAATGTAGCTTTAATAATGCATGCTTAGATTCTTGTGCTAAATAAATCTCCTCTCTTTTCTACGTTTTTTCTTTTTCTTTTCAATCAAGTGAACTTCCTGCCTTCACTCTGAACTGATCGCCTTAGTTAGGCTCTGGTTATAAAATAGGCTGAAAGAAAGAAAGAAAGAAAGAAAGAAAGAAAATGACATGAAGGAAGTGTAGTTTACCATTAACACAGTATTGATTAGACTGGAAATCCAATTCGCTGGTAGTAGAAACACCTCTACCCCCTCCCCCAACATTTTAAAAAGCCATGGAATACAGAGGCATTTCAAAGAGGCTACATCATTAGTGAAGAAAAGTAGAGAGAAATGAATGAATTGAAAGGGATGTTGCTTTGAACTACTGAGCAGCAATTATCTATGATAGGTTAGTCATTTGGAATAGTTTGCCTCTTTTCTCTTTTCTTTTTTTACAAAAGTGTCAGCACTGCACTTATAAACTAAACTTGTGGGTTTATTGGCACTAGATAAACGTTAGGTTGCAGTGAGCTTCTAAGGTTCTTGGAGATGAAGACTGCAATCCTATATCCATTTATCGGAGAGTAAGCCCCATTGAACTCAATGCCACTTATTTCTGAATAGATATGCATAGGATTGTCCTGTAAGAGGGCAATCCTATGCATATTTACATGGAAGTCAGTTCCTTTGTATTCAGTGGTGCTCACGCCCAGGAAAGTGTGCTTAGGACTGCAGCCTAAAAGTGATCATGCACTATAGCACTCAGTATATTTCATGGGGTGGGATTAGTCCATGGTTTTGAATTGAACTTACTAATGAATAGGGCTGTGCATTCCGCCCATTCGGAGGTCTGTCAGTGGTCCATCAGTGGTCTGATCTCATGGAGCAGATCATGGGTGGTTTTAAAACCACCAGAGATCTTTGGGGCAGAGCGTACAGCCATCGAACCTCCAAACCGCCCTGAAAATATCCAACCAGTTTTTAGGGTCTCTCTGAGGCTTGTATTTACTCACTAGGAGTCAACAGAACAGTTCTCCATAGAAGTAAACATCAAGTCTTGAGATTGACATCTGTGGCTAACCAATAGCAACAGTCTCCTCCCTGTGCTTAGGGGGAGGGATTGCAAATGATATAACCCATTTGTCCTTGCCCTGGAAGTTATTCCTTCGCTAGCTGTTCACAGCGTTAGGAAGGAAAGAGGAGAGAGTCAGAGAGAGAAAGCTTCTGCTTGTTTGCTTGTATTCTTTTTATTTTTTGTGGGCATTCTCTGTCTGTGTCTCTGGTTTTCTTTAGTTCTTGTGTGTGTGCTAGCAGGTTAGTTATTCTATAATCTCCAAGTTCCTTGTAACTTAGTTCCACCCCAGACATTCCCTTTGTGTGTCATAGTGTGAGGGTGTGAGTGTTCTTATTACCCCCCCCCCACACACACACACACTAAAACTTTTAAAGATATATTTTTTTAAAAAATCCCTTATCTGTGTGCTAGTGTTCACTGCATTAGGAAGGAAGAAGAGAGTCAGAGAGAGAGAGCTTCTGCTTGCTGAGTGTTGCTGTTCATTTGCATTCTCTCTGTGTATCTCTGGTTTTCTTTGGTTTTTGTGTGTGTGCTATAGTTCTTCTTGTTGTGGATTTCAGTCCCCAAGTTCCTTGCACCTTAGACCCACAGCAGACTCCTCCTTTGTGTGTTATAGTGTGTGTGTGTGTGGGGATGAGGGGATGGTTTGAAGGGAAAAAATTAAAAATTTTTAAAAATCAAGGGATAAAGGGATATGACTCAAACTTGGGCCGGATCAACACGTCGTCCTTGATGTGCCTTCCCTGCGCCACAAGCCGCTTTGGAGCACTGCACTTTGTCTAGTGTGGCTCAAGCCTCGGAGTCTCTGCTCGCGCTCTCGCCGCTGCCCTTTCATCCCAGCCGGTCCCAGGGAGGGAGGAGGGAGGGTTGTAAACAAAAGCTAGCAATTAGAAATCCCTCTCCCAATCGCTGGCTTTTGTTTACAACCCTCCCCCCTCCCTCCCCAGGACTGGCCTGGATGAAAGGGCGGCCGCCGCAGCAGCGCAGGCAGAGCCTCCGAAGCTTGAGCCACACTAGACGAAGTGCAGCGCTCCAAAGCGGCTTGTGGCGCAGGGAGGGCACATTGAAGACGACGTGTAGATCCTGCCTTGGTAAGTCGAAAGCACTACTTCAGCCCTATCACGGTGCCATGTTGCACCTCTTTATCTTTAAAAATGAGGGAGCTGTAAGCATTTTGGTTAAGTCCCAAAGGCAATAATGGAGTAGTTATCAAAAAATGGAGCAGATTCTCCTACGGTTAATCTGACGGGGTGGAGCAAGGGAGCCGCCCTGAATTTTGGAGCAGAGAACCCACTCAGCAGAGCTCCGCCCCAAATTTCAGAGCAGACCAGACCCGTTCTGTGCACCTCTACTACTTAACTCTCCAGTACCTTTGGATCATAACAGACCACAAAAAGGGATAAAAGCATGTAAAACATTTCCTTTTCACCAGTGCCTCTTCATACTCCATGTATTTTTCTACAATAAAGGGGTTGATGGTTTCCCCATTGTATTATGAGATGGGGTTTCGCAGGAGAAGGTTAGTGAGGTTGGAAGGGCTGCATAAAGTTGGTCACTTCTGCTGGCCAAGTCTGTCTATATCTTTCCTTTTGTTACAGAGATTGCTGGCTGATTGGTCGCAATAGCTAATTTTTTAAAAAAAAAAAACCACACAACCCAATGATAATTCAATATCAGGTTAGCAAAGTGCTTTTAATTAGGGATATGCAGCAGATTGGATCCGATCCACGATCAGAATCTGATCCGCCCAAAAATCAGATACAAATGATCTGATCCAATATGATCCAGCAACCATCCGATCCAATCTGATCCGAAGGGACCCGATCCGGATCGGAAAATATCGGAAAATTGGATGCCTTTTTGAATGCTTTTCCCCATAGCCTAGTATTGTGTTACAAAAATGCCTATAGCTTTTTTCATTTTTAAAGATAGAAGGATAAAACTTGGCCACTTTGTAGATCGGTTAGGGGTAGTTATCAGTGAGAAATTTCAGAAGGAATGGTGCAGCCATTTTGTGGCAATTAATTTTTTAATAAAAAACCAGGAATGCCTATAACTTTTTCATTTTTAAAGTTCCACACATGAAACTTTGCCACATTGTAGGTGGTACATTGGGACCTAAGTGTGTGAAATTTCAGAAACGTAGGTGCTTGCTTTGTGTGGAAATTAATTTTAGAAAAATGGGTAGTAGTGGGGTAAATACAGTTATGCCTCCAACTTTTTATTTTTAAAGATACAAACAGGAAATGTGGGCACCTTACAGGTAACACTTTGCTTGATACGTGTGTGAAATTTCAGAAAGCTAGGTCCAGGCATGTAGTGGCAAGATATTTTTGAAACAATGAGGAAAAAAATGCTTATAATTTTTTTATTTTAAAAGTTAGAAGTCTGAAAGTTGCTCACTTTGTAGATGGGTTAGGGGTAGTTGTCTGTCAGAAATTTCAGAAAGTTAGGTCCAGGCATTTGGTGGCTATGAGTAGCTATCAAATGCCTGGACCTATCATTCTGAAATTTCTCCTCCTGACTGACTTTGGATAGTCATCAGCCCCCGAGTTTGGAGGCTGATGACTGTCCACATGAGATTGCGTCCTAAATTTGGAATTTAGGAGGTGTGGAATGTAGGGCAGAGTGGCTCAGAGAAGAAGGAAAAAGAAGAGAGGAAATTCACCCCCCCTCTCTCTCTTTCTCTGTGTGTGTGTGTGTGTGTGTGTTTGTGTGTGTGTGTAAAACTACTGAACTCCCCTTAATATATGTCATTTTGATTGTATTGAGATAAACAGTAGCTTTACCATAAACCTCACATAATTTCAGGTTCGTTCCATGCTTCTTATTCCCTGAGTTAATTATATATCCGGAGATGTTCTAACAGCATGTGCATGAGCAGCCATCTCATTAGTGACAGAGAGGCAACAGAGAAGAAAAGGGGTCCAGGCCAAATCTCCTCCTTCTGTGCTATATTTCTGCATGGAAGTAGCCAGAATGTTTATCCTACAGAGAAGCATTTATGTGTGCACCCAGAGGAAATAGTTGTAGATGCATTTTTATTTGGTAGTTGTTATTTGCTAATCCAATTCACACTTACCTGGAAGCATCCACCACTGATTTCAATGGATTCCATGTCCACTCTACACAAGCAAAAGCCCAATCCTATGCATGCTTACTCAGACGTAAGTCCTATTAAGTTCAATGGGACTTACTCCCAGTTAAGTGTGTATAGGATTGTAGGCTAAGTGTGCTTTGGATTACTGTCTTAAGCAGGATCTACACTACAGCTTTAAAACAGTTTATTACAGCAGTGACAACTGTTGGGGCCCAGGACACACTGCATCTACAGTTTTCAAACCGTTTTCAAAGTGTCATATCCTGCTTGGTGTAGATCTGGCCCTAGTGGCATCATGCTGTAGCTAGTACCTTCAGGAAGTTGAGCGCATATTTTCATACTGTTCTGCGGTGCATTTCAGAAGTCTGAACACCAGTTACTGAGGAACATGGGTGGGAGGGTGCTGTTACACTCGTGTCCTGCTGGTGGATTTCCTGTGGGCATTTGGTCGCCACTGTGTGAACAGAAAGCTGGACTAGATTAGGCTGACCAGATAAAATCCAGGTCAGGGCTCATGTAACTTTAACAGTTGTAGAGAAAAGGGAATTTCAGCCAGTGTCATTTCTATGCAATTAATTCCTGGTGAAATTCCCTCTTCATCACAACAGTTAAAGTTGCAGGGGCCCTGCTTTCTTTTGTGTATGGTCACTCTAGTATAGTATAGTATAGTATAGTATAGTATAGTATAGTATAGTATAGTATTGTATTGTATAGTATTGTATTGTATAGTATAGTATAGTGCCTGCAGGAGGAGGGGACCATGTATAGTGCCTGCACCTTTAACTGTTGTGATGAAGAGGGAATTTCACCAGGAACTAATTGCATACAAATGACACTGGCTGAAATTCCCTTTTCTCTACAACTGTTAAAGTTACATGAGCCCTGACCTGGATTTTATCTGGTCAGCCTAGACTAGATGGACTCTTGGACTGATGCAGTATGACTTTTATGTTCTTATGTTCAAAAGGACCGTTTTAGGTACTAGAGAAGGGAGGAATGAAGCCTTGTAGTCCATGAATTGATTAATGTTCATGTAGGATAACTGCTTCACAGACACTGGACTTTCATAGGGACTTTATGACTGAAACTGTGATTTGGCCTAGCAAATTATCAGGGATGATATTTATTAAGGGCAAACTACATGTTATGCTAAATATGTCATCAGCAACTAAATCTGGTTTAAAACAAACACACACAGCAGGTAGGGGTGTGTGGTTTTTTACTATGAAAAACACCACCACCTTTAAAAAGCTATCCGCAGCATGGGATCACAGCTGAGGAGGGAAGAGTTAAATCTCCTGTCCATGTGTGCAGAAGTCCTGATGAAAATGTCCCCTACTATGTGCCTGAAGGTGTATTTAGCTTGGCCCTTAGGAATGACAACTCACTTCAACCACAGCAGTGGGAATGGGATAAAAGATTTCAACACTGACCTATGAGGGCAGCCATCTTTTTGGGGGGGTGGGGGATGGAGTTGAAGGAACAATGCTAGCATATGGCCATTAAAAGAAACACTAACTACAACTATCTGCTGCTTTTTAGCTACTATGTAAGTCTTCCTAAATTCATGAGAGACAAATGGCCTTGTGAAGTAGGGAAGGGGGTAGGACTGGCATTTTGTCCTCAGCCTTAGCATAAGCAGGTTTAAAGATTGCACAGCTCCTTTCTCCAAAGGGCTGGGAGGCCAGGAGCATCATTTGGCACATCTATTGGCCCCCGAGATCCTCACCATAACTCATTGGGAGTTTAATTTTGCTTTATTCGAGGACCAAGTATTCAGGACATGAACTAAAACTAGATGAGATACAGATTACTGTGTGTTTTATATGGGTTTTAATTGTTTATAAAAAAAAGGCACCCTGTTCCTATCTCTCTGAAACTGAGCTCCCTTGAAAGGACAGTAGAATGTCTGAAAATGCCATACTGATTGGTTGAAAAAAATACCAAAGTTGTAATTGCCAGAAGAGTCCCCAAGTCTCCTATTCAAAATAAAAGGAACTATAAAATGTGTTGTTGCTGTTGTTGTTGCTATTATTATTATTATTATTATTTCCATACCTCCCCATAGCCAAAGCTCTCTGGGCGGTTTAAATAAGATTAAAACAATTAAAAACAATATACAAAATTTAAAACCACAAAACGTGCAGCCTACATAGGCCGTTTCTACACCAGGCATTTTGCCTGGGATTGCCCCTGGATGGACCCTGTGTGTTCACATGGCACACGGGGACTCCTGGGGGCGGCAGCCATGGGATTTGCCAGGGATAAGGGTTCCCTGGAAAATCCGGGATCTTCCTGACATGTGGCTGCCCATCCTGGCTGCTGCCGTGCTAACTTATGAGTAAGTGCAGCAGAAATGGGCATGGAACTGCACCGTGTGGCTCCGTGCCCATCAGGGGAGGGGGTGGCACCACTTTCACCACCCCCGGGAGGGCAGGGAGGGGGAGGGTGGGCCTATCAAGCATGTTTGTTTTCCCCCCCCCACTTACCTTGAGTGATGGAGCACAAGAGCGCTCTTCCCGAGGTCTGGGGGTGGGGGTGGGGAAAATGGCGCCCATGACATCACAGCCATGATGTGTAATAGGAGCGGCGATCCCGGAAGCAGGTACTTCTGGGATCGCCTACCCTCCTCCCTCTATGCCCCTATGGTGTAGAGAGGGCCACAAAAACATATATCTAAAAGCAAGTATAAACAACTTTAAACTATCAGCCGAACCTAAAAAGAGATCTGGATCGGTGAAGCTCATCACATATTGCTAAATACCTGGGAAGAGAGAAAAGTCTTGACCACGTGCTTAAAAGATAGCAATGTCGGCACCAGGTGGGCCTCATTGGGGAGATCATTCCATAATTGTGGGGAAGGCACCATAGAGAAGGCCCTCTCCCTTGTAGACATCTTCTGAGCGTCCCTCAGAGTAGGCACCCAGAGGAGGACCTTAGGTGTTGAACATAGTGTACAGGTAGGTTCATGTTGGGAGAGGCATTCCGTCAGGTATTGTGATCCCAAGCCATGTAAGGCTTTATAGGTTAGAACCAGCATGTTGAATCGGGCTCAGAAACATACAGTCAGCCTATGCAAGTGTTGAACCTGTCATGAAATTAAGATTTTTCTAATAAATATAAAATGTAATGGCTGAAGCTTTTAAGAACAAAGAACAAATTATTATTATTATTATTATTATTATTATTATTATTATTATATTACATTTTTATACTGCCCGACAGTTGAAGCTTTCTGGGCAGTGCACAAAACCCATAACAATACAAAAAGTATACTATAAATTAAATGCTAAAAGGTAAAAGTACCATATAAAATCAGATAAATTACAGTCCAGGGAAAGCTTGTGTAAAGAGGTATGTTTTAGAGGCGTTTAAAAACTATTACATTTTCTGCCTCCCGAACCACACGAGGGAGGGTTTTCCAAAGGGTGGGTGCCGCTACAGAGAAGGTCCACCACCAAGGTTCCTCGTAGCGACATTCCATCCATTTCGGAATGGCTATCAGGACCTCCTCTGAAGAATGTAACTGTTGTCTGGGAGTGTGTAAAGGAGGTGATCTAAATATGCTGGTCCCAAGTTGTTTAGGGCTTTATAGGATAACAACATAGCCTTGTATTTGGCTCAGTAGCTAACAGGCAGAATAATAAAATGCCCCCTCCTCTTGCCCCACGTATGCCTTGTATGCAGCACTGGTGCATTTCTATGCAGTCAAGAAATGCCGGCAAAATATCCACTCTCCTGATCGTTTGCAGTGCTCATACTACTGATTTCACTCCTGTTGCTGAGTCTGCTTTATGACTGTTGTTCTTTGCCAAGTATTTTTCAGGCCATTAAGAAACGAAGCATGAGTACAGGGCTATAAATCTTGAAAAACTCACTGCTCTGAGAAGGTAGATTTTTCCTATTACATAGCAATATAAGGCACATCTAGAAATGAGAATTTGTTCCAAAATCTAATTTTAAAGCACTTAAATTATTCAAGCATGGAAGTGCTGGTTTTGCTCATGCGCTCTACCTTTTAAAGTCCCATAGGTCACACGGACATGATGAACATCAGCATTGTTCTCCAACAGTCCAACTAAATGGAATCTAAGAAATTTATCTTGAGATTACAGTTTATTCTAGAGCTCTCAATGGTCCTAATTCTTCCAGGACAGTCTCAAAATGAGTCTTAGAGTTTATGGTCATAGAATCATAGAGTTGGAAATGACATCAAAGGCCATCTAGTCCAACACCACAATCTGCTGCTGCAGCATCCATATTGGGTGGCCAACCTACCTCTGCTTAAAACCTCTTGAAAAGGACAGACCACTTCTTCCTGTCAGCCGGTACCATATAGCCACCCTAATTTAGCTGAAATAAATTAGGCTCCTGCAGCTTTAACTGTTGTGATGAAGAGGGAATTTCACTAGGTGCTGCATACATACAACTGACACTTGCTAAAATTCCCTTTTCTATACAACTGTTAAAGATACAGGAGCCCTATCCTCCTTTCCATATTGTCACTCTAATTTAGCTGAAATGCCCTTTGTTTTAATTTGAACCTATATTTTGGATCCTACCCTAAGGAGCAACAGAAAATAAACATGGTCTATCATTTATGTGACAGCCCTTCAGATGTTTGAAGATGGCATATTGCTTCTTAATCATCTCTTCCCCAGGGTCCTCAGCTAAATAAAACTAGCACTTTCAGGATAGGAAAATGTACTGAACATTATATATTGATTAAATACTTTATAAATGCACTCTCAGAACAGGGAAACTCCTCATCCCATCTGATGTTCATCTAGATTCTTACATGCACTGTATAGAAATACTGGTTTTGGATTAGACAATTTGGATTAAATGCTTAGTTCCCATGTACATCAGAAAGAGAGATACTTATTTGGCGCCTCTTTATTTAAACAGGGAAATTTTCCCCTTCATGGTTTTGCGTGTGAATGTGCAGAAATCTAGCTCATTTGTCTCCAGGCAACTAGTCTGCCAATCAGGGTAAGCCACTCAGTTGAACACAGGGGTCGGGTGACCCGCCCCCCTTTTCCAACTATACTTGAGTGTTTGGTGAGACCTATCTACGTCATCCCTACGCGGGCTGCACAGCTCTGTGTAGATGAGACAAGCAGGTCCCCAAAGGCAAACCATATCCTGACATGGAAGCTGCACGGCCTCCAAGGAGCAGGACCTCTGGATTGCCAATCACCATAAAGGTGCCAGAGTGTTCACCATCCCTATTCTCATCTCCCAAAATTCCCGCACCATCCGCCAAAGGAGGAGGCCAAGTCTCAGCTTAGGCTCCCTACTCCGCACCTGACCTGGAAGGATTCCAGCAGGGCCAGGTGCAGATCCTGCAGGGAAATGTCATTCCCTGCATCAGAGAGATGAACTCCATCTGCCCTGTAGAGATCCCCTCTGGTAGACATAATATCAGGATGTGGGATAGCTACTCTCTGCCAATCCCACAGGAAAAGCCTAATTTCCCTATTAACATTTTAACTGCCCTATTTAAACTGCAGGCATTCCAACCTTCACTCCATTGACATCTAGGGAGCATGTTTGACCACACTATCCATGTGTCAGGCCACTGACTCCAAATAAACTCCTTGGAGACATATAAATTTACCTAATGGCTTTTGTCATAGCCCTAGTTAAGCTATATGGTTCCCCACCCTCACACCTCTAGCACAGAGGGAGCAAGTTTGATCACACAGTATCAATATCTGGCCATCCAGTTATCTTCCATGTCTGCCTTAGCCTGTAAAGTTGGGGACTTCCACTCCAGGAACCCCGTTCCCCCCAGGTGGGCACCAACACCTGCGGCGGGGCAAGAACCAACCAGACTGTATCATTTATGGAGGAGACACCACCACAGCATGCCTTGCCTGCCACCCCACTGGATGGAGGCCCACTGACAGAGCCCAAACTGCATGCCAACGGCTGCTCACGTCACTCTATGGCTGGCCCATATGCCATGCTGTGTCTGCAGATTAGGATCTCCACGGGCTGTGGTCTCTTCCGCCAGTCTGTCAAGGAACACAATTATCAACATTGAATCTGCACCCATCTTCCTTACAGAATGTAAAGTTATACATGCCCAAGACTGCTATCTCTCTATGGCCCAGATCTTGGCATTTCCAGCCCCATTGCGGCGGCGGTAACCGAATTCTGAATGAGTGTTCAAATTGAATAATTCTATGGGCCCAATATCTAAAGGGGCTTCTCGGCTACCATCAAAATGGTACCAGATAAGAGACAGCACCATCCTGTGATAAAATAGCACCCCATGTTCTTTCTCCAGTAGGGCTAAGTAAGGTTAAACTACAAATGGGCATATACCCTCACTTGAGACCACAATGAAAATTACAATGGCACCTTTAGCCAGGTTCCATAAGCCTGATGTCTGAAGGGGCTTCTTGGCTACTGTATTAATTGTACCAGTTAAAGAGCAGCCCCTTCCTGTGATGAAACCAAAACCCAAGGAGGTCAGACTTTTCAAGGGCATATCCCCTCACTCAAGGCCACCACCGCAATTATCATGGTGCCTCAGCTCCTCAGGTCAGATGCAGGACTGCTCTGAGATTAACTGAGCATCAGATAAATTGAAAGGCCCTATCAGCAGCCTCAGACAATCCTACTTGCCCTTCCAGGATTCTTCAAACATGGAAATTTGCTATGCTGCCCACAAACCTCTTTCCCCATGGCAGCAAAGGATGGGCCAGCCAGCTTACCTCTTAATGTTCATGTGGATAGCCCTGCATGGTGTAGTATCTCCTAACCGATTAGGATGGGCCATAATAATAATAATAATAATAATAATAATAATAATAATAACAATTTATTTCTTACCCGCCTCTCCGTCTGGATCGAGGCGGGGAACAACAACATGATAAAATACATAAAACTGATTAAAACATGACACATATTATTAAAACTGCATAAAAATCCTAAAACATCCTAAAAACATCCTTAAAACATTCTAAAATTCCACTCCTCTCTCAGCTCTGAAAAAAGCTGAATTCCCTACCTGCCATGGGTTGCATAGCTTGTGTTACTTGCCTCTCCCAGATCCTAAAGCACACCAGGCATAGGATCTTAGTACTGTCCAGCCGCATGGGCCAAATTCAAGAACCTGGACATTGGTGGCATGACGAGGTGTCACCAACTTCATTATCCAGCCCAAGACTATGGCAGCAAAATTGAGATTAACTGAGGGCAACCAGGACTCATGGCCCTAAACAGCCCCATTCCCGAGGTTTGTAAGATGACAAAGAGGTAACCATGTGAACAGTGGTCAGCTGTCAGGCCAAGATGGACACAAGCTAAAAGGATTTGGCCTGAAGCTTGATCAGTACTGCAAAAGGAAAGCTCCATATATGACAAATCTCAATTTCCTAGTTTATATCCCAGGCTGAGGCCTAACTGTGTATACAGTGATGAGGGTGACCAGCCCCATCCTGGCATCACATGAACATCTGCTAAAGGCCCAACAAGTGCTAATACCCAACAAGGATTAAGCATGCCCCCTGGGGGCATCATAGGAATATTTTGAGAGAATATATGGCTGGCCTTTACATCCAAAATTAATTCTGGTCCTAATAGTCCCTGCCAGGATGTAGGCCTGGCTCTAGGCCACACAGGTGAACTTTGAGAAAGGCAGTAAACTGGGGGCTGGGACATAACAAAGAATGTATGTTCCTCATATGGGAATCGGCAGCAGTAAGTGCCAAGCATCAACTTAATTGAACTGAAGCCCTTTGAAATCAATCTTATGCTCTATGGGGGCATCCTGCAGATGGATGAGGTTGTAGCATATGGAACATATGACCTAGGATTGCACAGGTTCCTGGTTCGAGCACCCAAAGCAAAACTTCCAGCCAAGTAGGCGGAAGAAACTAACACCCTGGAGAGAGAGCCCACATAGGCCCAAAGACCAGCTAGGTGGGAGAAAATGAGCACTGTCGGTGCACTCTCCCTGGACTGACCAGCTGGGCATTATGAATTGAATCCAGACTCGGGCCCCTTCACGTCCCACTTACTTCAGAACTGAAAGCCACCTTGTTTTTAAGGCCCCATTATATAGACAGGCAGCAACAAGATATTCTGAATAGCACCTGGTCTTGGTTAGCACTATGCCTATGTCCGGCAGCATTTGATGGCCATGCCCACAAATACATAGCCAACAAACCAATTCACCCAAGTCATCTTAACCTATTTCCTCTTACTGTTCTCCTGTTCAAATCCTAGCCCTTGTCTTTATCCCAGTGTTCCTCTACCCTAAAGGAATGTGAAATACACCCACATACAGGGCCGTGCAGTTGGGACCAGTTGTCCCAATGCCCACAATTTTGAGGGGGCACTCCGATGAGGAGGTCCCCCCCCCAGCTTACACTACTGCTTCCATAGTGTAAGCTATTAGGCACTATAAGTTCTGGTTCACAGTGAGGACTTGGGACAGGGCAGGTTCCAAGTGGGATTTCCTAGAAAGACAAGAAATCAATCAGCATCACAGAGAACTCTGAGTGGTCCTGGGGCTGGAAGTCAAACAAGCTTACTAATAGGTTACTCCAACAAGGAGTGATTGTGACTGGGCCTTAAGTATGTTTTTTATTCCTTTAAGCTGGTTAGTGTAATCTTCCTATTGACTGAATCTTTCTCCCATAAAGGTCCCTGGTCTGTTTCAGCAGTCTCAGGCTGTGATGAGACAGAAGTGGCTGTGCAGTGGTGGTGTCTTCTTGGCTTGAGCCCTCAGAATCCAACAAGGTGGGGCCTTATGATGCTTTTCCATAACTGAGTCCATTCCCTGCTCCATTATCCCAGGATCCTCGTTAGGAAAACTGTTTATGTGGGAAAGGGTTAATCATTCCAATACAGGATCTGAAGGGCAGTACATTTAGAACTGATTTAGGTAATACTGTGAAGCAGGCATTATTTGGTGATAAGCACCACCTAATCAAGTGCCACAACACTTTTTTTAAAAAAAATGCAGATAATTGAGGGAGGCTAGCATACATTTGCCAGAAGAAGAAAAGAGCAGACAATAACTAGCATCTGACATTTTTACTGGATATCAGCACAACTTAAATTCTCTCCCCATTGCTGTATTATATTATACATATATTTTTTAGAAAACAGCAACATGTTTTTGTGATCTGAACATCAAAGGTGTCCTGACATGAATGTATTTATGATTGTGTTTGGCTGAAAGAGCTTAAATCCTCCCCATGATCATGAACCCTGCTGCCAAAATCTGTGTTATGGTATCTTCCTCATTCTGATATTTATTATTAAGTTCCTCATCCCCCATTTCCCCCCAGAGAATTAACCAAGTATCTGCCAGGGCCATCCATGTTTGGCACACACAATCACCTCATAATTCTGTAATAAAATGTTCTAAGCTCTAGTTCTTGCTTGTTGCTGAAGCCCCAACTTAGAGAATCCAGTTTCAGTTGTATTGCTTCCCCCCCACCCCGATTCCCACTGCAGTGCACAGTGGCTCCAAGCTAAAGATGCAAACACATCCCAGACATTACATGTGCGTACAAGGACAAAGCATGAGTCAAAAACCACTCTGTCATCAGACTTTAGAATGTAGGTCTTTCTTAACCCAACATGGTATTCTGTGAGAAGCATTTCCACATGTTGATTAGTCCAACCACTGAAAGGAAGGAATGTTTATCACGGTCAATTCACAATAGGGCTGGAGTCATGGGTTGGTACCATTAGACACCCGCCAAGGCCCATTCCTCAGTTGGGGGTCCGCTGCCAATCCCATGGAGATGTCTGGCCTTGCTGCTTTTCCTTATTGTTTCTTCCTGTTTACCTGCCATCACTGAACAAGGAGAACTTACAGTAACCTCTCCACTCCTTGTCTTCTCTTTCTATGGGAGGTGGTGCTAATAACTTTGCTGAGAAGGCAAATGCCCCATCCAGAGATGGGAACCCACTGAGAGCCTTCTTGTTTCAGGGCCCTCAAATATCTGGAAATGGCACTGCTTCACATGGTGAGCCACTAGAACCATATAGCTCACCACATGGAGAAGCTGTCCCACAGATGTAATTTCAAGGCTATTCCACATGTTGGCTGTTTCTTATAGATTGATGATTCTATGATACAAGCAGTACATCACCACCACTACCACCACCACCAACAACACAGTTTTCTCTTCCACTGTTCAATGAGCTAAAAGTTGAATGGGCAACAATTGTTTCAAAGATTTCAAGAGAATCTCCATTCTCAATATTCCATGATAACGGTGAACTCTGAAGTCATGAGCTTGACTTTTGTAATTACTTTGTCTTATTTTTATATCTGAAGAATCTCCATGCCAATGAACTTGTTGTTTACTTCCTTCCTGCAAGTACAGTACTTTGCAGCAAATCAATACATACATTTTTGGCAGCTTTCTCTCTCTGTCTCTTTTAAGAGGAAGCCTCAGGTGGCAGGGAAAATGGATTCCAGTTTATAACTCATAGTGAAACATGGCAAATCAATTGCCTGCTGCAGCTGTTGTTGTTGGTATTGCTTAGCATCCCTTACAAAATTTGCATTAATGGTTGATAAGTGTGTGGACTGGGAACCGGTAAGGTGTCTCCATCTTACCGAAATGAGAGCTTTTGATTCTTTGCTCCAAGGTTATTTTGCTTTGGATGAAGCCAGTAGTATTTCTCAGCTCATCAAACAAAATGAACATCTGCTCTTTCATGTGTAAAGAAGACCATGGGGACTAAAGAATATTTTGCTGACAAACACTTTCTATAATACATCTTGGATGTGATGTTTAAATAACACTGTGAGATGCCATACTTGTGCTTAAATTGCATAGAAAGCATGAATATACAACCATTATAAGGTGTGGGGGATGAGTATATTGTTGAATTGCACAAACACTGTTATTTCTATGGTCCTGGATTCATTTACACTGAGAAATCAATATGCTTACCCATCCATTTCTTCCCACCTCTGGTTTCCCTATTATATTCTTCTATATTTCCCATATCTTCCTATGTATTTGATTGAAAACAGAAAACTGGATTTCCAATAATTCTACAGTGGCCCAAAACTATTTAAAAAAAGAATACAATTTAATTATTACAAGCCTTTTTTTCCATCCCTGTGGCTTCGCATCACTCCAAATGGGAGCTGTATTTGTTTTTCAAAAAGTGAAGTTTTCTTCTAATTTTAGGATAGAATCCAACTGTGTCCTGGCGCTAGCACTGATGCCATTGTGCTAGCTTAAGCAAATGCTTGCACAATGTAACTAACACTTGCTAGGCCAATGGGGGGGAAAGCAGTGATTTGCTTCTAAAGCACTAGTTACTTTGCACACACATTGGGTTTATGCTAATGCAAAGTTATTAGCATTAGGCTGGGGTACAGTTGGACTGTAGTCTTTGAGCCTATCTATACTACTGCTTTAAAACGGCTTATAACAGTTTTAAATTGGTTATTAACCGGTTTAAAACTGTTATAAACAGCAGTGTTTATAGGCTTACAGAGGATTCCTCTGCTTCATTTCTATTAATTATTATTAATATTATTAGTTATTGTTGTGGAGTAGGGGTGGGCAACTTGTGACCCTCCAGATCTTGTTGGAATGGTGCTCCCATGATCCCTCACCATTGGGGGAAGGGGTAGACAAATGTTGAGGCCCAGGACACATTCCGTATACCATTTTCAAAGTGCTTTCAAAGTGTTATATCCTACTTGGTGTAGATTTGACCCCTATCCCTAGCAGGCTGGGTCGCCTAGGCCAGATCTACACCAGGCAGGATATAGCACTATGAAAGCAGTACGAAAGCAGTATCTGGTATGTGTCAATGGGCCCCAACAGTTGTCAGTGCACTTCAATATCGCTATAAAGTAGTAGTGTGGTTCCTACCTTTTATATACCATTAATGCCACTATCATAGTGCTATATCCTGCTTCACTATGAGATAGCTAGTAGGCTGACCATATGAAAAGGAGGACAGGGATCATGTAACTTTAACAGTTGTAGAGAAAAAGGAATTTCAGCCAGTGTCATTTGTATGCAATTAGTTCCTGGTGAAATTTCCTCTTCATCACAACAGTTAAAGTTGCAGGGGCCCTGCCTTCTTTTGTATATGGTCACTCTAGTATAGTGCCTGCACCTCAGGTGCTGCTAATTCATCTGGGGGGAAATGATATGGGATTGTTGAAAGGCAAGGCTTTGATACTTCAAGCCTTGGCCGACTTTAGAACAATCCGCTAAAAATGGCCAGGGATATTAATAGTTTGATCATGTATCATCCCCAGAATAGATTGGAAATATGTAAGTGACCACCGGGATGCTGATAGGGCCCATAGAAAGGTTAATGGGGAAATCTATAAACAGTTAACGAATCATAGGGATTGGAGCATTCTGCATCCAGCCATTGTTACTGCGCGGAGGGAGCTTTATCGCGAGGACGGGGTCCATATGTCGGACCTCGGAAATGATATGATGTTGATGGATTGGCAGAAGGGCTTGCGTGAAGCGATCATGCATAGATGGGGGGGAGGAGACAAAGCATGAGGCTTGTCCCTTCCCATGGCGTATAGGCGCAAGCATCTTCAGAGGGATAAGATCGGCAAGCATTCAGAGGCACCTGATGGTGATGGGTAATGCCTGAGGCTCAGCGTCTGCGAGTCTTGCGGCCCAGATGCTGAGATTAGGGTTACCTTTGAGGCTGACCTTTCTCACCCACTCAGGCCAGGCTGCCTGGGAGGGGGTGACACCGGAAGGCCTCCCAACCCGCGAGGGGAAGCCAAGGGGTGGCGAAGCTAAAGCGCCTCTCTTTGGCGGAGAATGTCTCATCCTGGGTTTACGGTGGCTGCCATTTAGAAAATGCTTGCTTAGGTTGCCCTTATGCATATCCATCAATAAATGTGGCCTTGTTTAAAACCCAACACCTTGTGTCATCTCATTATTTCCTCCCTCCGATCTCCCACAATCGATGCAGTGTGCACGACATGTCACTCCAAGCCACAATACATTACCAATAATCATGCACCTGGTTTATAAATTTTAAAATAAAAAATATATAAATAAACAGATTTAAAATATGTAACATTACAGCATAAAATTCCAGCTTCGGACACATTGGGCTTACCGTAATTAATTATTTCCTTAGCATTGGTTGAGAGTTCTTCCTTTTCCACCCATCTCACAAACACCTACTTTTTGATGCTTGTCCCATTCTCTGTTTTATTGTAGATCAGAAGCATAGCATAGAGAAGGTGCTGTAGCAGCTTTTTTCTTCATTACGACAAGAGACAGGGTCACTCATGATTCAGATTAATAGCCATTGATTTATCATTATAACTGATGACAGGAAGGATATGAGAATCAGCAAGACAGGGATGCTGCAAAAACAGAGCAAATGTCATTTTGAGAAGCATTTGTGAGAGCATTAAATCCAAGATGCAGATATTCTTCGCATATAGGGTAACCATATGAAAAGGAGGATAGGGCTCCTGTATCTTTTAACAGTTGTAGAGAAAAGGGAATTTCAGCTGGTGTCATTTGTATGCAGGCAGCACCTGATGAAATTCCCTCTTCAACACAGCAGTTAAAGCTGCAGGAGCCCTGCTCTCTTTTATATCTGACTGCAGCTTTAATGAAAAGGGAATTTCACCAGGTGCTGCATGCATAAAAATGGCACCTGCTCAAATTCCCTTTTCAATACAACTGTTAAAGATACAGGAGCCCTGTCCTCCTTTTTATATGGTCACCCTATACTTAGCATCACTTTACACATGCCTAACTAGGCCTCAGGTAGTATGCAGTTTTGGTGGTCCCAGTTTTAAAGCAGATGTAGATAAATGAGATTTTGAAATGCAGAGTTCTAAATTATGCAGGGAGCCGACCAGTTCGCCAATTTTATTTTTGTCACTAGGCAATGGTTCTGGATATTCAGAGGCAATGAGCACAGCAATGAGTGAAGGGAAAAAAGTTTATTTAGGTAAAATAGACTAATAAAGCAAGACCTTACAAGATAAGATTAATGTGCTTATGACCTTCCAGCTACTGGGAGTCCCTTCCATTAGTGAGGGTACTCCTGGAATCAGCCTGGTCTGTACATAGCACTTTCACAAACAGTTGAGACTCTGAATTAGAAGGGTCCCAGGGAATCATAAATTATCCACTTGATCCCTCTTCTTTGCTGATGGTGATGCTGCAGTATAAGAATGATTCATCATCATCATCATCATCATCATCATCTTGCTGCACAATAAGTATTAATAATTATTTATTATAATCATTTGGTAGTCCTGTTATTAACATCACTTGGTAGTCAAGGCTGTGGATGTGCTGAACCAGTGCCTGGCTGCGACAATGGACAGGATGAGGGCTAATAAACTGAAACTCAATCCAGACAAGACTGAGATGCTATTAGTGGGTGGTTCCGCTGACCGGATGGAGGGTGTTCAACCTGTTCCCCTTGAAGGAGCGGGTTCGTAGCTTGGGGGTTCTCCTAGAACCATCTTTGTCACTTGAGGTGCAGGTGGCCTCAGTGGCACGGAGTGCCTTCTACCAACTTCAGTTGGTGGCCCAGCTACATCCCTATCTGGACAGGGATAACCTGGCTTCAGTTGTCCATGCTCTGGTAACTTCCAAGTTAGATTACTGCAATGCACTCTACGTGGGGCTGCCTTTGAAGGTGGTTCGGAAGCTGCAGCTTGTGCAAAATGCAGCGGCCAGATTGATAACCGGAACCAATAGGTTCGAACAAATAAGACCTACTCTGGCCCGCTTGCATTGGCTGCCTGTATGTTTCCGAGCCCGATTCAAGGTGCTGGTTTTAACCTATAAAGTCTTACACGGCTTGGGACCACAATACCTGATGGAACGCCTTTCCCAACATGAACCTACCCGAACACTACGTTCAACATCTAAGGCCCTCCTACAAGTGCCTCCTCCAAGGGAAGCTTGGAGGTCGGCAACAAGAAAGAGGGCCTTCTCTGTGGTGGCCCCCCAATTGTGGAACGATCTCCCTGACGAGGCCCGCCTGGCGCCAACATTGTTATATTTTTGGCACCAGGTCAAGGCTTTCCTCTTCTCTCAGGCATTTGGCAATATCTGAGGAGCCTGGGTTTGTTTTGTTTTGTTTTTGTAGCTTTTTTGAAGTGTTGTAGTGGTTTTTAAATGTACAGATTGTGTATATGTTGTATGTTTTTGCTGTTTATATTTTTGTATATTGTTTTTAATTGTTTTTAATCCTATGTAAACCACCCAGAGAGCTTCGGCTATGGGGCGGTATACAAATGTAATAAATAAATAAATAAATAAAGGTGGCGTATGCAAAAAATTAAATCTTTACCCCCCTCAAAAAAAAAAAAAAGCTGCAAAAAAGTAAGAAGGAAAGAAACAGCCCTGGATAAACCAATAAGTCAGCATAACTGAAGGCCAATTGAAAAATATATGATCTCATTTTTCCAGAACAGGAATATGGGGGGGTAGGGGAAACTATTGATAAATAGGATCTAACAGAAATGTAGAATCCTCAGGTACATTCCAAGGTTTTTTTAAAAAATGTTGCAGGATAAAAGGTGCCAAAAGAAGAGCAGAGCTGAGTATGGCAAGACCACACATTATCTTGCAATTCTAGAGGCCTGGGAAAACAATGTTCTTATTTTGTTCCAGAGTGTTAAAGCATATAGCATTTATTTTATGTAGAAAAAAACTCAAAGAACATAATATCCTTGTTGCCTACACACACCTGACTAAATGATTTTTAAAAAAAACCTCTGTGACCCAGCGCAAAAAAGAAGATAGAATATTGTGTGCTTAGATATTTCTGCAGCAGTTCATTTATTATCACTTAACCTAAAGGATCATAATTTACATCAGCTGATGTTTCTGCATGGCTTGTATTAATACAGCCGTCGAATTAAAGCTAGTGCTGTTAAGTTAGAGATAGCTCTTTTTAAAAAAGGTCAAGAAATATTTAGTCATGATCTCCAGAGATAAATAGCTGCAAAAGCACACAGTGCTCTAGAGCAAACGATTCCACTTCAGTTGTGCCACCCTTTTTCCCCAGCAAAAAGAGAAAATGTGAAACTGGCCTGAAGCAACGTAGCAATCAGTCCAAAGTAAAGGACTCTGTAATTGAGGAGGAATAATTTCCTAGAGATGGAACTGACAAATTGCTGTGTATAGTAGTATGATCATGCTGTTGACTGACCTGCATAAGAGGGCACTTAGCCCCAGACCATTTTAGCATAGAGCACAAATTCATTCAGGTGAGGCTCTGGAGACCTGATTTATGTGTACATTTTAACAACATCTAGGAGATGGTAAGCGGGGGGGGGGGGGAGTGATTCAAAGGAGTGGATTTTTAAACAAATCCTCATATGACAGATCAAGCCAATGGGATTTTGGATCATGTAGTACACTAGCAATCTTCCACCATGGTCTCGTGTGTCACTAGTGTATTATTATTATTATTATTATTATTATTATTATTATTAATTACACTTATATACCGCCCGATAGCCGAAGCTCTCTGAGCAGTTTACAAAAATTAAAAAGGTTGAGCATTAAAAAGACAATATGCAAAATTTAAAACCATGAACATAAAACGGGCATCTCCTAACAATAAAAACAACTCTCGGGCAGACCCCGTGTAATATCCAGGTTAGTTTAAGGCTTTTAAGAGCTAACATTGGCTTATGCATTTTTTGTGGAGTAATGTAGGATAATGAATTTGGAAAGGATTGGAAATTGATAACAACAGCAATGAAGAGCAACCTAAGAATAAGCAAAAATTAGACAAGGATGTTATGTATGTAGAAAGCGAGGGCTTTTGAGAAAATGGGGCACAATGCTGAATACATGCTGGTTTGTAAGAAGAGTATATGACTTTATAATGTGATTCCTACTATGTGCTGGGCTTTTGAGGAGAATGTGTGATGTGGAGGGGACTGAGAGTGCTATGTGGAGTAAACAATACTTGATATAAGGGTCTCACGCCAAATTTATATTGTTTTACGTATTTTAAATCACGTATACAGCTCCTGACGAAGGATTGTTTTCTGAAACGTCGAGCATGTGGATATTTTACTTTTACCAGCAATAAACAAGAGTTTGAGTATTTTCATAACACCAGAGTTTATCTCTTTTACACCCACGCTGTATGGTGTTTTTCCTTTTTGTCTTCGCCATTAAAACACTTTAAAACATTTTAACTATTAAGCCTGGCCACAATGTCAATCAAACCTCAACTTGAGCTGTTAAAATGCCTGGGAGAAAAGAAAAGTTTTGACCTGGCGCCGAAAAGATAACAGTGCTGGCACCAGGCGGGCCTCATCGGGGAGATCATTCCATATGGGATCATGTGACCCACTGAACACATAGGCCATGTCTACATTGCCAGATATCCCGGGGTCATCTCTAGGTCGTCCCTGTGTGCATCCATATGACGCACAGGGGATCCCAGGATCAACTGGGGATGACCTGGAGATGACCCCGGGTTAACTGTAACCAGGGATATCCCAGTTTTTCCGCAGTCCCAGGACAATCTTGAGGACTGCAGCTGGTGTGGCGCGGCCTCCCGGGTCCTCAAACGGGCATGGAGCAGCATGAGGTGGCTCCATGCCCATGGGGGGGGGGGCAGCAATTTTGCCATCCCTGGGATGGAGGGGAGGATTGGGCGCGGGGCTTGGTGGGGTGTTTACTTACCTTTTTCACCATGCGTGGCTCCTCTTTAAAAAATGGTGCCCGCAACTTCCCTCTTCCCTTCTGGGACGTCACATGGCCATCTAGATGTTGGGGGAGGATCACAGAAGCAGGTAAGTCCGCGATCCTCCCCCTCCCTCCTTCTACACTCTTAGGTGTAGATGAGCCCACTGATAGAAATTGATGACATTACTAAGAGTGAGTATCATTGTCATCATAGTAGAAAGAAAATGGTCACAGCCCTTCCTTCTTAAGCCTTTTTCATTTGTGAAAACTAGGCAGATAAACCTAGATTTATCTGTGACTAGAGCGATTTGGAGCCGTTGCAAATAAGAGTGCCACAACTGGACACTACAGAAGATGTGTGGCTGCCCTCAGAAAGAGTTCTGCATCTCCTCATCTTTCCTCTAGAACATCCAGTACTACATCATGTCATTGTGCTTCCTGTTTCCTGTCACACCCACCCACCCACCCACCTCTCAGTTTCATTTCATTGGCTACTACTTTTGAGAGTAGGGAATCTTGGAGTGTAATGATATCATTATGTCAGAAATGGGGAGAATTGCATATGTCTTCAATGGCAGCTGAATAGGAACCTAAGACTCTGCCTTATTATCATCCTATGTACCATCTGACTTCAAGCCATTCTCCAGTTCTCAGGCAAAGTTCATTCCCAATATTTGCCACATGTTCCTTTTCACTGGATTCAGCCTGGGATATTTTGCACCCAAAGCATGTGCTCTGTAACTGAGCTGTGGTCCCTTGTCTACTTATCCTCCATGCTGCCTATTATGATCTAGGTGTGGTGCCTCCCTTCATACTGTCTAGTTTCTAGGGCAACATTCCAAAGTGCTTCTTAAGCTCATGCAAATGGACGAACTCTTTTTGCCTTTCAGATGTTGATCTCCGCAAGCCATTTTTGCCATGTAGCATGTGAGAGTGGAGGGTATGAGGTGGCCAGGGGGCTATCAATATGAGGGGAAAGCCCTGTGGTGGTTGTGAATCTGCCCTACGTCAATTATATGCACTTTGTAAAAGTCGAGGACCTACCCTGACTTTTTCAGTGGGAGTGAGGTCAGTATGGCTCTTCTGCCATCTAACCTCGCTCTGGGGCCAATCTGGGGGGGCAGTCCTGATGGAAGGTGACTGGTGATTGGATGCCTTCCACCAGGAAAAGGGCAGGGGAGTCAGCTCTGGTGCCTGAGTGCCGGAAACCCCACATTCCCTCCTTGGCGTTGGGGTTACCGTTCACCACCCTGGTAAGTACAACCATGGGGTTTTGTGGGGCGCCAACTCAGTGCCGTGACGGCAGGGCCCAGGTGTTCTACTTTACAGAAGGAAGTCCTCTAGTTTGGAGAGCTGGCAGAGGACAGTCCTCTATTTGAAGGTGTCTTCCATTTAAAGCAGTGTTGTGCCAAATCCCGTCCTAGACTTTTGAAATCTCCCCACTTCCCTGCAAAAGAGGCAGTTGTTTTCCTGCTTTGTTCACAGAGATAGCTGAGTGAGGCATTTGGGGTCATGCCCTCCCCCCACCACTTCACCCAGCTTTCAGGCACTCAGCAGGCAGCAGTACTGGGAAGCCCAAAGGAGGAAGTCCTGGTTAAGTCCTCTAGGGTGCTTTTCAGAAAGCAAACAGCCATGGAGGCTTCAAAACTCAGGAGAACGGGACTTCAATTGAAAAAGCACATGCACACCACACACACACACACTACAGTCATTTTGGCCTCCTCCACACGAGACGTTTAATGAGCCTTGAAGGCTCATTAAAAAATTTACCTTCACACCAGCGGAGTGCAAAACGGGCGCAGAGGCGCGTTATCTCCCGGATTATGCGCATTATCGAATGCGCGTTAATTAGCGACTTTTATTTTGCTCCGTCCATTAAAGCGCATTTTGACTGCTGCCGCCGCTGTCAAAAGCCCTCCCCCGGCTGCAACCTGAACTTCAGCAACCCCGGGGCATGATTTGAAGCTGGCGAGGCGAGAAGGGGGAGAGCAGATTTCCTTCCTCACCCCCTTTCCAATCGCTCCATGCCCCGACCTGACTTCAGCAACCCCGGGGCTCCGGCGGAGGGAGCTAGCGCCTGTCTGCCGGGAACATGAAGCCGGCGAGGTGAGAAGCGTCGCGCAGCCCGATCCCAGCCTCCGGAGCCAGCCTCGAAGTTCCCTGCAGGGGGCTCCGGCCACATTGGAGGGCAGTCGGCGCCGCCCTCGGGGGAAGCTCAGCCCCACCGGCTCGTGCCCGTCTGGCACATCTGCTCCTCTCGCTCGCTCGGCAAGCGACCGCTCTCCTCGGCGAAGGCGGCAGACGCCAGGAGGCAGCTAGCTGGGAAGAAAGCGCAGGGGAGAGAGGCGCTGCTGCTGCTGCCGCTGCCGCTGCCGCCACAGCCTCGCCCGGCCTGGCTTGGAGGAGGAGGCGGCTCAGCTCTCCCTGGAACTCTCGCAGCTCCGCCGCCCTCTGGGACCCAACTCGGCAGCTGCCTCCCGTTACGGGACACTTTTCTCCAACACTTGACACAGCCTGCCAGAGGGAAGGGGAGGGGAGCGCCGCCTCTCGTGCAGAGGTATTAGGCGTAAAGGCACTTCAGGGATAGTGCGCCCAATCGCCTAACCGGGCGCAAAAGCGAATTCTTGTGGAGGGGGCCTTAGTTGCAGTCAGGTAAGCCCTGAAGCCCTGCAAACTGAGAACTTTCTTCAAAATGTTCACCCCTTCCCTTAACTTTTGGATGTGATTTCTTTTTGCCCCTCCCCACAATTAATGGGCAAAAATAAATAAATAGAAAAATTCAGCGTAGCACTAGTTTAAAGTTAAAGAACTCTAAGAAAGGAAAGCAGGAGCCTTGAAGGAGCCATCAATAGCACCTGGATGGCAACTGAACCAACACATAAGTCACCTGGTCAGTCTTCATGACTATGGTGAGAAGTGTTGTATTGTTATTTAAATGATCGTTATTATTTCTAAATTTTCACTTATGGAAATATTATGCAAATCTGCCTTCTTTTATCCTCTTTTTGGTTGAGGCAATTCCTCTGTTTCAGTAATGTGTAAGTGGAGAAAGCTTCTGTTCAACGAAAGTAAGTCTAATGCCTTCTTGGGCTCATGGGATCCTGAGTCATGATCTTCCAAGAAAATCTGTACACCATCACCAGTGTAAATTGTATTCTGGCAAAATGAATAAGATTAATAACTACGTATTGGGTACATTCAAACACACGATGTCTTAAAAAAGCCATAGCTGAATATTTGGAAAAAAAAACACCCCATAAACTGAGCAAAGGTTTGAAAGCCTTATTCATATGGCTGTTCTCTAAGTCAGAGGTGTAGCACAGCTGGATTCACAACGTTCAAGTTGATGTTGCTGCAAATCTTCATTTCAAACAAATATTCATAACATCAGCAGCTGTAGACGGAAAATGATCAAACTCACAACAACAAAACATTTGAATCCCAGGAATAGATTTTATGCTTTCAAAACAGCTGAACATGCTGCAAAAAGTTTGAGTTATGGATCGAAGCAGAAATCAGACTAGACAGTTCCAAGATTGGTTTGCAAATCATTTTCATTTAACCAGCAATGTATGAAAAACAAGGACAGTTATCTTCAGATATAAAAGGTGCAGTGTGAGTGAGGTCAAAATGATTGAAGTCATTTCCTTGACTTCAGGGTAAGACTTTATATATAGAAAAGAGAGTGAAGCTTTACGCTTAGTGGGGGGCAAGAATCTGTATTTGTATAAAGATGGTTAAGACATTTTAAGAGAACTGGGAAGATAAAACAGCAGAGAAAAAAATTGGAGCCATCACTTAATATAGATTTTGGTGTCCTTGTCTAATCAATAGGTTGCCTCATTTGAAGTGCAGAAGCCCCTCACCAAGTATTGTAAACTCACTGGATGTTCAAAACATCCTGTGTTTCAAAAAAATTTGCAGGAGGCAGGTGGCTACCATGAGAAGGGCCTTCTCTGCTGTGGCACCCCGGCTGTGGAATGAGCTCCCTAGAGAGGTTCGCTTGGCACCTACATTGTACTCTTTTAGATGCCAGGTAAAGACCTTTTTATTTTCTCAGTATTTTAACAGTTTATCAGTTTAATGTTTAACTTTGCTGTTGTAAATCTGTATTTTAAATTGGTATTAATTTTTGCATTGCTGCTTGTTTATCCTGCTTGTGTTCTTATATTGCATTTTTATACTGTTGTTTTATATTTTTAATGGTTTTATGGTTTTAATTTTTGTAAACCGCCCAGAGAGCTTTGGCTATTGGGCGGTATAAAAATGCAATAAATAAATAAATGAAAAAGAATTGTGCTTTTAAAGATGCTAGACAAGATCTGAAGCATCAGCCAGGAAGAGTTTTTACCCTAACAAAATAGAACAAGACTGCTCTCCCAAGCCATTATCATAAAATGCTTCTGGTATGCCCCTCAGTTACAATTGTTTTCCAGGTAGAGATGTGTGTGGTGCTGCGTTTCAAGGACCATGAATCCAGATCACCCGCACACACATCGTACACACTGGACAGTTCTTTAGGCCATGGCAGTTGTCTCTACTAACTTCCAAAAAGACTGGTGCAGAAGGAACTTCATTTCAAACATGGGATGCATCTTGAAAAATAAAACACTGGATTAATGTTTGAATAAGGAGACGAAAGTTCACTGTTTTGTAGCTTGGTTGTGTGCTAACTTAATTTAATTTATCCAAGTTACTAGAACCCACAGAAATATAAGCCTTCTGTTTACATTAGCTTTTATTTTAATTAGTAGAGATTGCACTAATGTTAGATTGCTCATGAACTGCAGGGTCCCCCCCTCCTACTTTGATTCATTTATGTATCTGGCCACTGCTGCTTTGAGGTGTGTTGATTGACAATGCTCAGTTTCTGCTTTAAAACCAACCATCTGCTCTATTTTTCTTTCTCCTGTACCAGCCTGCCAGGACTCTTTCCCCTCCCAGTTTCAGTCTGCCTGCCATGCTTACTAAAGGCTAAGAGAAAAGAAAGTATATTTGAATATATTGAAGAATTCTGCTGTTTATTTTCTCTTTGGTGTGTGTGAGAGAGAGACAAATGTTTGCCTCTCTGCATCCCTCACTGCAACAACCAAATCACTATTATTTTGCTCGTTGGCTCCTGTTGATGCTATATAGTTTTAGCCACAGCACTATGTATAACTCTAGAGATGCCATTACTCCTCTAATAAAATAGATGCTTAATTACAGTAGCATGCCATATGTATTTACAAAATGTCTCTAAAAATCCAGATGGTGAGCTACAGACGGAGAAGTAATAAGGCACCAGTTTACGTCAAACCAAACATAATGGTTCACATTTCATAACGGGGACAAGCACATTACTTTGATGAAATATTTGTTTTTCAGGGAAAGTTGAGCCAGTTCTCGCAGGGAGGGTTTGCATGTAATGCTAAACCATGGTTTAGTACTATGTGCATAAGCAGAAAGGAGCCCAAGCAAAGTCTCAGGCTTGCACATTCCCCATTCTTTTCTCCTCCTGCTGCAGGGCTGGGAGGAGGAATAAACCAGGATTCAGTTTCATCTTGCCTGATTCATGGCCCATGTGAACCAGGAACACTGTTTTAAAATGACCTCTGATCAATTTCAAGCCAAACCAGCTTCAACCCGTGGGTTATATATCTAGCTTGTTTCATAAGCAGCTAGGGTTTATTTAAAACCCCAGTTTATTAATTACATTTCTATACCCTGGGCAGTTCACAAAACACAGGTTAAACCCATACAATCTAAAAATATTATAAGATGATAATGTAATAACAAGCCAAGAATCATCCACGGCGACATGGAACCATGGTTTATTCCTCCTCCCAGCTGCATGGGATGAGAGGAGAGGAGGAATGTGGGAGCCTGGCACTTCACATGGAGTATTTTTGTCTCATGCACATAGTGCTAAAGTATAGCTTAATGCAGGGGCAGCCCCTACTTTCCCCTGCTATCCCCCCAATTCATTAAAAAATGAAAAAAGGTGTCCATAGCAGCTACAGAACACTAAAAGGGTCAAAATTATTTTGCAAACAAGCTGATTTAAACCCATTTGGCACCCCATAGCTTCAACGGATACAATTTTAGAAATTATTATTTTTTTTAGCATCTTTGAGTGAGAAGTGAGGTTATGTCTGGTAGAGGGACCAGAGGGCAATGCCTCACACACCTCCTGAAGTTGACCATTCCTGGTTTTCCATGAGGTGTGAACACAGTCAATGGCAAATATGAAAGTAACTTGAGACAAACAATATCTCCATTCCAGAGAAATGGAAACTTCTGTATTTGTTTCTCGACGTGAAAAGAAAATGCTAATACCAGGCATAGGAACAAAACTAACTGGAGACTTTAATTTGCACATTCTTTTAAGGAAATAGTGCTAATGGGAGCTGATTCAGGCAATACTTTATTGTGGTTTTGGCCTCATCATTTATCCTTTGAATACATACAGAAAGGGTATAATCTGAAAATTGCTAATATATGAACCTTAACTGCACTGTGATCTAGGTTCCAGTATGAGCTATCAAACATATGTATCTGACCGTTGGTGAATAATTCCCCCATATGTTAGTGATGCACTTATCATATTTGTTGGATATTCCCCAAGGAAGATTTGACTACTGGGAAGGGAGAAGAGATAGGAAGCTCTCACTTTTAATTTCAGCACCCTCCAATCATGGGCAGAATGAAACACTTTTTTAAAAAGTGTATGCATTTTAATTTACGTGAGAAAATAAATGGAATGTGTTCTTTTATGGGATCTAGTGGTTAGCGTGTCCCACTGCAGAATTTTGAAGGCTGCATGAATGTGGTTGATTTCTGCATTTCTGATCCCACTTTAAAAGGGAGTTGGGCTCTAAGCCATCAGTCAGATCCCACATGCAGAGATACTACCCAGGTCTGATTCAGAACATCCAATCATCATACAATCAGAAGAAGTACCAAGGGTAAGACATAATACTTTCAGTCCTAGTTACCCTGGGACTGGAGAACAGAAGGGAAACACACTCTGGTGTCTGCCATCAGCCAGGGGAACTAGGACCACTGGAAGTCTGCACCCCCTGCTTCCAGGAATAACACCAAGCCAAGGGGAGAGACCAACTTGGTGAATCCATTGACAAGAGAAGGAGCATTTGCAGGGACTTCACTTCCTCTTTCATGACAAACAGAATGCTCAGCTCTAACTGATGGTTGCTTTAGTACTGTAGAAGTAAGAGGAAAGAACACTCTGGCCCATACATTGGACAAAGGAACAAGAGCCAAATGCTATTCAAGAAGGAACACCAGCAAGGGAAGATCAGTCTGGCGTATAGTGCATTTAAATGTCTATTTATAGGTCACCATCTTATTGTGCCCTTGAGCTGATCTATACTCTAACTTTGTAACATTTCATAAGGGTTACGAAAACTCTTTGGGCCACATGACGCACTCCCTTTAATGATGTATACCCGTTTTTTTTTAAACTCACTTCAGCTATATATAACGGTTTTTACTTTTAATAAATCATTTTAAGTAAAATAATGTGTCCGTCCTTACCATTTGTGATTCGTGGGGGGGAGGGGGGTGCTTCATTTCCCGGTGCCCAAATGCTTAGCCGTTGATTGGTGGGGAAGAAAGAGGGGCTAAGGAGGAAGTGAGTGAGTGAACTACAGCACCCACAATGCTTAGCCCTAAACTCATTGAAAGCTAGGGAATGAAAGGGGAACTAAGGAGGAAGTGGTTGAGAGATGGACGGAAGAGTGTGGGACCACACACGTCGCTTTGAAGACTGTAGAAAATTTCTCCTGTAACATGAGATCTCAGTAATGTGGCCTAAGACATTTTAAAACATGCATATTTACAGCGTTTTAAAATACTATTTAAAATGTTCCAAGCTACAGTGTAGATTGGCTCCTTGAAAAACTGACCTCCCTCCTCTTCCTTTTCCTTCCACTCATCTTTCCTCATGTGTCTTGTAATTTTGGCTTGTAAGCCCGATAACAGTGCTTCTCTCTCTCTCTCTCTCTCTCTCTCTCTCTCTCTCAACTGATGTCAACCACTTTGAGAGACAACAATTGTCTGAAAAGTGAGATAAAAATGTGGTAGATAAATAAGTGACTGAATAAAATTTCTACTTATACGTTTTTAATGGAAAAATCAGCACATAAACGAGTGTTGTTAAATTTGGTACCCATCTGAAAAAAATGTGACATCCTGACAGTGAAATAGGTAGCTTTGAAAGGATATGCTCCAGTATTAGACAGAAATTTCATACACAATAGCGAACACAGCACCAACTGAGAAGACCGAGCCTGACTGGTTCTCAGGATCTCCTGGACATGGCCTTCTTTCAAGATCACTGACTTCAAAGGTAAATTTGGTGGTGTCCTGAGAGAGGGCCAATTCAGTGGCCATTCCAAGACTATGGAACTCCTTCACAAGGGAGGCTAGATTTGCTCCCACTTTGATTCTACATCTAGGAAAAAGAAACCAAATGCACAGTTACAAGATGGGGGATACTTGGCTAATCAATACGACAAGTGAGGAGGATCTTGGAATTGTTGTAGATCACAAGCTGAATATGAGCCAACAGTGTGATGTGATTGCAAAAAAAGCAAATGCTATTTTGGGCTGCAATAAAAGAAGTATAGCTTCCAAATCGCGCAAGGTACTGGTTCCCCCCTATTCAGCACTGGTTAGTCTCCAACTTGAGTATTGCATCCAGCTCTGGGCACCACACTTCAGGAAGAATGCAGACAATCTGAAGCGTGTTCAGAGGAGGGCAACGAGGATTATTAGGGGTCTGGAAACAAAGCCCTATGAGGAGAGATTGAAAGAACTAGGCATGGTTAGCCTGGAGAAGAGAAGATTGAGGGGAGGAATGATAGCACTCTCCAAATACTTGAAAGGTTGTCACACAGAGGAGGGCCAGGATCTCTTCTCGATCAACCCAGAATGCAGGACACGGAATAATGGGCTCAAGTTACAGGAAGCCAGATTCCGGCTGGACATCAAGAAAAACTTCCTGACTTTTAGAGCAATATGACAATGGAACCAATTACCTAGGGAGGTGGTGGGCTCTCCGACATTACAGGCATTCAAAAGGCAGCTGGACAACTATCTGTCAGGGATGCTTTAAGGCAGATTCCTGCATTGAGCAGGGGGTTGGACTCGATGGCCTTATAGGGCCCTTCCAACTCACTATTCTATGATTCTATGTCCTTCTGTAAGCAGGCAAAGGCCATGTTAGTTAAGAAAGCCTTTTAATAGGGCTGTGCACTGCCTTAGGCCGAAGTCCTGAATTGGAGTTGAGGCAGGCCAATTTGGCCTGCCTCAGCCTGAATATGAGGAAGTACTGGGTCAGCCCGAAGTACCCCAAGGTGAAGCAGATTGGTTCTGAAGGGCTCAGGGTGCCTGGGGCTGACTTGGGGCAGTGGTAAGCCACTCCACCACCCACCTGCCTAGAACAGCTGCTGCAAGGCTGACCATGAGTTTATTGGACTTACTGGACACCTCCCTCCCTTTCTTTCTCCTCTCCCTCCCCATTCACCCCCCAAACCCACCATCACCACTGGAACTTACCTTTCCTATATGTCCTTTTTCCTTATAGCCACAATTTAAAGATAGTTTGTGGCCATAGATCTATGAAAAATAGAGTGCCCCCATCGTACCTTTAAATCACAGTTCTAAGGGAGGAGACTGCATGGCAAATGTAAGTTGCAGCAGCTCTGGGTACAGAGGGAGAGAGAGAGGTGAGCCGGGAGTCCAACGGAGGGGCAATCACATTGACTCACGTTGGAGGGAGGGGCAATCTTGCTTTGGCTTTGGTCCTGAAATGAGGCGGCCAATCCCCAAAGCATCACGAGTTGAATCGGAGCAATTTTGGAGGCTACAAAACAGCCTCTGAGGTGACCTGAAAGTTCAGTTTGGTGGGTTGAGTGCTGTTTTTAATTCCCCCTGTCGTTGCTATATTTTGAATTGCAATTTAAGGTATTGTTTTAATTGTTTGTATAAGCCGCCTTGGGTGCCATGTTTGGGTAGAAAGGCGGGGAGCCAACAAAATAAAATGATTATTTATTAAATTATTTTATAACATGGATATATACTGAACTATATGTGCTATGGGACAAATTGGAGATATTGCCATTGCGTGGGCACAGTATAACTGTGTGTGCCACCCCCACCTCACCCCAATATTTCAAGACACTACTAGAACTTGGCTGGAAAGAGAGTTGATGTGAATTTTGCCGTATTACCTGCCATTTGGAGTATCTTTTTTTTTTGGGGGGGGGTGTCGAAGCAAAATCCATGCAAAGCAATTTTCCTCCCTCTGCTGCATTTTGCAGCACTGATCTTACTGACGATGCATTATTTTTCTGTGAACAAGTAGCTTAATTATGAGTTCTACTTGGTTAGTCCTGTCCAGAGGTTAACATAAGGTTAGCAGATTACAACTCAGATAAAATGACAGAGTAAGAAAGAAAGGTGGCAGCCACGGTCTCTCCCAACCTGTTCCTTCCTGGGTCCTGATGGTCAACTGCCTGTCATGTATGCTGCAGTAAGTGGGTTCCCCCCCCCCCCCCAAATAGCAGATGAGGTATGAGCATGAGCAATGAGAGCAAAGAATTAAGAGGGTGGGAGGGTAACATTGACATAAGGTCTCCAAAGGCATGTGCATTGTAAAAGAAAGAGGCACAATTGCTAGGGATGTATCGATTTTGTAAAATCTCTTTGTTCTGCATTTCACAGATTGTCAGGTGCATTTCATTCTATCACCCATTCATTGACAGAATCATTTTTTTCCAATTTCCTGAATCTGCACAAATTCTCACTTGTGTAAATTCTCACTTGCAGAAATTTGCACTTATGAAATTATACAAATCCCTCCCCCAAATGTGCATTTTCATGCTTTAGGCTATGGGGAAAATGCACATTTTCAGCCAGTTGGGTTTTTTTACACATTTTTCTATGACTAAATTTGCATATTATTCCAGGAAGTAATAACACCAGTCCGCAAGTCCACAATTTCCTTGTGATTCAGGAAAAGACAGTCCAATGCAGAATCTGAGGGTTGGATACATAGAAATCTGAACTCATTTGATTCCATTGTGGATTTTTTTCAGCACCCCTAGTCGGAGCATGGCAAATGAACGCATCATTCCAAATGAGATGTAAGCAGTGCTGAATGGAGCGGAGTCTGCTCCCTCTTGAGACATGGCTACAATTCTATGAATATAGCTGAGAAGACATTTACCCTGACATCCAGTTAAATCACTCTTGCTTAACACTACAGATGGGCTTCAGTGAGAGCTGCTAGAATGCAATGGCTGAGTAATCATTCCAAAACCCATCTTACTTTTTTCTCATACCCTTTAAGAAATTCTTAACATTATTATATGGCAATAAAACCATTTATAGCTGAGATTTTCAAAGATGCCTAGGGGGTTGTCAGCCCAATAGCCATTCATTTAATGAAAGTCTCTGAACAGATCTTACATATCACTTTATTGGAAGTGCAACATAGAGAGACCATAAGCAGCTTTTCTTTTTGTTTTAAACTAATGCTGGGGCTTTAAAAAAAAAAAGAAGAATGCTGGCTTGTGGGTTATTGATGAAGAAGAATCTCTTTTATAGGGCATGTTATAGAAAACTATTTTTTCATCACTAACCAGCAGTTGGTGTATTAATTAATTAGCAGAATAGTTCCTGAAGAAAGCAGAAATTTATAATGTCTAAAAGTAATGGGCAAAACCAGAAATAATGTGAATCTCAACCCAGGCAAAATTCATTTTGTAACAACACATCACTCATATTTTGATTACAAGAATTTACTGACTCAACCTTAATTCATAATATTCCATCATAACATTTCCAGGCTCAGATGGGAATTAAACACAATATTTGTTTGTCCAAAAGCTGTTATACATTGCCTAGAGCAAAGCAGAATTACACTAAATATTGAAAAATAACAGTGTTAGCCAAGCAGTGGTACATTTGTAGACTGCCAAATTCAACATAAGCCTGAGACAGAATAAAGGAAAAGTTTCAATTTATTTCAGTGCACTATATTATGAAACAAAAATGTGTTTTATCAAAGTGTCATAGAAGGTTCCTCACTGAATAATAGCGTGCGAAAGCAGCTTGTCAGTGTGTAGGAATCTTCCTGTAAGAAACTTCAGGAAACACACATAACATCACTCAACACTTTAATCTTGACTGACACATACCAGATCCTAGGAGAGTAGACTGGTGCCAGATCCAATGAGGCCTGGATGACCAGAACCAAGTAACTAGCTCACTAGACCCAAATAGAGTTTGGATGTAAATCAATTATGGCTCAAACAGACCATAATCGATCTGGTCTGGGGCAGGCCTGGGAAAGAAAAATCGAAAGTCACTGGGCTGGAGCAGAAGAATGGGAAATTGTAGCAGTCATCTGCTCCTCTCTGTGTAAGGTTGGGTCACTGGATGCATCTAAGGCAGTACTGCACTGCAGCACCATTGCGGATTGTCAAGAAAGACTGGGTGGGAAAGCCAGACTCCTTCTTTTCTGCCTCATCCTCTCACTTATCAGCTGCTCCTTACTTTCTTCACACACAGACCTCCCACTCTGTCTTCCATATGCAGAGGGACTGGATTATGACTGATAATTTCAGATCAGTGGTAGTATTATGTTACCCATAGGCACCAATGTGCCCTAGACACCTTCCTAGATGGCGACCAAGACACCCTTCTCCCAGGTTTTATTTCCAAAGTATTTTTAAAATATATGTTCTATGTAATTACTTCAAAATGAAGTGGGAATATCTAGGTGGTGCCATCATCATTTCCTATGAATGTCTCTGGACAGGTTACTTGTCCTTGGTGACTAGCCATGCCCACCCATAGCAGCCATTTTATGATGGTGGCCATGACAGTTTCTCAAACTTCCAAATGGACCCACAGGCTCCAAAGTTTCCCTACCTCTGTTTTAGATCATGGGCTCATCTGTGACTCCTGCCCTTGCTTTTATAATGTTGCCCAGCCCATGGTTCTGCCACAAACTGCTATCGTGTTGCCTTCCATCACATCTGCTGTTCATCAAATACTAGCTACATTTGTCTTTTCAGTGAATTCAGGCTTATTTTTTAATTACAATATTGATAACCCAACACTTTCTGTTCCAATGGCAAGAGCTCTAAAGAGCTAACAATACAGTTAGAAGCAATATAATAAAACAATGCCCAGTAAAATAAAAAATATCATGCCAAATGACAATTTTAGGGAGACCAGGAGAAAAACAAACATCCACCTAATGAACTGCAGTCAATGTGAGTGTCTGGTCACAGGTTAGTATCCACTGTATGTTTATTTTTGGTTAAGTGACTTGGGTTCAGTGAATCCATTATTCTGTCTCATACTCATTCCATTCAGAATGAAATTTCAGAATAATTTATTCCTTACCTGGCAGAGGGCAAAGGTTCTTTGCTGAAATGTCTTCTCTTGCATTGGTGGCAAAATATACTGAACAATTAAGGGACTCCAAAAGCACTTCCATCGATTTGGAACATATGAACTATAATAGGATTGTAATATGGCAGCCATTGCTGCTCTCTCAGCTAGTTCTAAGCATGTTTACAGACATATGTCTCCCCTTCAGACATTTTCGTATGATGCTAGACTTTTAAGAGAGTTCAGAGATAATAATATCACAAAAACACATACATTTTACTATGACTTTTCCATTTGCTCCAATGCCACCACGTTGTTTCTCCTGACTGTTAGTGGTGGCTTCAGTTTGGGGGCATTCCCAAACCATAGCTCACACTTCCTCCTGCCATCTAGATTTAGTGCTATCGCCCTGCAGGATTTTGGGAGGAAACAGATGCAAAGCGGTGGCATATAGACACCCTCACAGACTCTGTAGCACCTGCCATATACACTTTTCCTGCCATCTCCAGACAGCTCCTCCTCTTCTTTGCCATCTTCTTTGGCTCTCCCCACCCCTGCTTTCTCACCAAATGGCTTTCTGAAGATTCCCTTACAGAAACTGCTGTGTTTGATGTCTAATTAACTGCTGAATGGCTTTCACCTCTAATAAAGTCCTCTCTCTTTTCAGATCCCTTTAATACTGCTGCTGTGCACCACAAGGCAGCATCTGCCACTTTACCATCTTCAAGAAAGTTTAAGCTTTTTGTGCCTTTAAACATCGGTGGTGAATTATTATTATTATTATTTTTAAAAATCATATTTGCCAGAAATGTGTGACCTGCCTCTTGATTTCAGTATGAATATTCTCTTTATCAAACTGCTTCCCACTGAAAATACATAGTGATGTTAATAAATAATTTCACCGGGGAACTCAATTTTTGTTTTTGCACCTCTAGCAACTTTTCTGTCTAAACTAATGAGGCAAATTGACTTCAAAATAAACGCTTCTCACTTCTGTTGCTTAAAAAAAAGGAGTGGGGGAAACCACACACACACACAAAACAAAAGAAATCAAGCAATTTCGTAAACACAGGGCATTATTACATCTTCATCCATTTGTAGCTTAGTTTCACTGGAAGGATAGTTTGCCCAATGCAGTCACCACTTTATATTTAGGAGAATTCCCTGGAATACCAGGTATGCATAGCCTGCATTATGCCCTTGCTTTTATAATGTTAGTTTTACATGACTCGAGAACCAATTAAACCCCCAAGGTTTTATTGCCTTTCTCAAGGACTCATATCTGCAACCATCTAATTAAAAAACAATGATGCAATTGGCTTCCACCGTGTTCTGATCAATCTAGAGGTGAATCTTATTTAAACTGTGTTCTAAATCTCACTTATGTTCTTGATGTCCTTGGAGCTGAAAGTGTTTTCTAGCAGAGGAAAAAAGAAAAACCTAATTTCAAAAGTTTATCCAAGTTCATCTTTTCCTTTTGTTCAGTGATCATGCTTAAGATATGTCCGGAAAATTTAATTTTGCTTCTATCTACCTTTTGCAAGTGTTGGATAATAGGAACAACTCCACATGCTTCCATACACTAGGGGGTGATAGAGAATGTCCTAATAATTTTTATTTAGTTAGTTAGTTTTCAACATATAATACATAAAAAACACAATACATAAACAAACCCTCAACATCCCCCCTGTGCTCCTCTACCCTTGAGACCTTCATTGCTCTGTTATATTATACATTTTTCCAAAATTGCAGTGATTCTTTTGAAGGTGTACAACCTCTCCCCTTTACTAAAACATATTCTATAAATAATCCCCAAATACTTTCAAAATCATTCTTTTTTATATTCCCATCCTAACTTTAATTTTACATGTTAATCTATCATTAATTGCAACATCCCACACTCCTTTGTACCATTCTTCTATACTATAATTCCCTTGTATTTTCCAACTTCTAGCTATCATTAATCTAGCCGGTGTCAGGAGGTTGTTTATCCATTCTCTTATATTATTATTCCCATATTCTTTATCAAACATCCCTAATAAAGCTATATTTGGACTTGCTTCCACTTTCTTACCCAGTATTTCACTTATTTCTTTAAAAACTCTTTCCCAACTTTTTTTTTACATACTCACATGTCCACCACATATAGTAATAAGTCCCCACTTCCTGATAACCCCTCCAGCATAGCTTTGACACTTTCTTATCTATCTGATGTAATCTTACAGGAGTGAGACACCATCTCCAGATTATTTTATAATAATTTTCTTTTATTCTTATTGATAACAACTTTACAGTTCTTAGTTCCCATATCTTCCCCCATCTATCCCCAGTGATTTGAATGTTTAAATCTTCTTGTTTTCAAAATTTCTTGTGACTCTCCCACATCTAACAATATATTATATATTTCACTTATTATACCTTTTTTACTTTTATTTTCCCCCTCCTTCTCTCTTGACTCAATTAGCTTTTCAAATCTTGTTTCCTTTCTACAATCCTTATTTTTCTTTTTCTATTTCTGTGTCCATTGTTCCAATTGTAAACACTTAAACCATATATTTTTTGCCCTCTTAGAACTTCTTCTATTTGCTTTTTATTAACCAATCTCTTTAGCCAGTCTTTCACTTTAATTTTTTTCCCCCTCAGTGGTCCTTCCAATTCTCTTCTCAAATTACCTGGGAAGTTTTCCAATAAAACATCTGGGGTTAGAGGAGAAATTCCTGGTATTAATTTCTTTTTATATCTTCCCCAAATTTCTATGATATTCCTTAGGATGGGATTTTCCATATCCTTCAGATGATTCTTTTGTATTTTACTAAAAAAAATATTTTGTAACTCTAACTCTATTTCTCCTGTCTGCGTCTTTAACCATTCTAAATCCTCTTTCCCTACTATACTATTTATAACGTATCTTAATTGGTTAGCTATATAATACATCTTTATATTTGGAAGTCCCAACCCTCTTTTCCTTTGAAACTTATACCATTTCGTTTTATTAATTCTTGCTTTTCTATCTCCGTTACAATAATTATTTATCATACTTTGCCAACTTCTTAATTCTACTTCTGTTATTTTGATTGGTAACATTCTAAACAAAAAATTAATCTTAGGTAATATTTTCATTTTAATAACCGCTATTCTATCAAACCATGAATGCTTTAATTTCCTATAAGCCTCTAACTTCTTCATTATCTGTTTTATCAAACTACTAAAATGTATTTCCTCTAACTTTTCTAGATCTTTCGTAATATAAACTCCTAAATAGCGCACTATATTTTTAACCTTCAGATCAAGTTTTAAACTACACTCATCCCTTTCTTCTTTATCATATTAAATAACATCATTTCTGATTTCCCCCAATTTATCTGTAACCCTGTATTCTCTCCAAATTCTCTCAAATGTTGTTTTATTTCTTCTATACTTCCCCTCGGATTTTCTAGTGTCAATAAAGTATCATCCACAAACATATTAATTTTTATTTTATTCTCCCCTCCTATTCCTTTCAATATCTCGTCCTCCTTAATAACATTTGCCAATAATTCTATAACAATTGCAAATAATATTGGGGAGAGAGGACACCCTTATCTTGTTCCTCGGGCTAAGGTAATTTGTTGTGTTAAACCGTCATTTACCATTACCTCCGCCTTATTGTTTGCATAAAGCCGATTAATCACTCCCATGAACCTTTCTCCAAAACCAAATAACTTTATAGTAGGGGTGTGCACGGACCCCCCGGATCGGATCGGGACCCGGATCGGGACCTCCAATTTTGTCCCGGACCGGTTCGGACAAAATCGGAGGCCCCCCGGAACGGATCGTGTCCGATCCCGATCCAAAAATCGGAAATTTTTGGATTGGCCGCCATTTTTTTCCCCATAGACTTGCATTGCAATGCAAGTCTATGAGGAAAAAATGGCGGCGGGTGGGTAAGGGGGGGCCTAACTCCCTCCCCCCCCCCGGGGCCGTCCGCTGTGGACGGCCCCGGCAGGTAAGCCCCCTCCCCCGCGCTCCCTACCCCCCCTGGGGCCGCCTGCTTCCATCCGCTGGCGCCCGCGGGCGCCAGCGGATAGAAGCGGACGGCTCCGGGGGGGGGTAAGCCCCCTTCCCCGCCACTTACCTTCTCGGCACGTCCGGCGCCGGCGGCTACTACCAGCGGGCTCCGCGGCCTACTCTCGAGTAGCGCGCCGGGTGATGACATCACCCGGCGCGCCACCCTGGAGCAGGCCGCGGAGCCTGCTGGTAGTAGTAGGCGCCGGCGCCGGACGGGAGCCGCCGGGCCGGGCAGGTAAGGGCCCCCCTCCCCCCTCCCCCCTCCGCGCGCCCCCTCCTCCCCTCCACGCACCCCCTCCTTACCTTTCCGGCCCGGCGGCTCCCGTCCGGCGCCGGCGCCTACTACTTCCAGCAGGCTCCGCGGCCTGCTCTAGAGTAGTGCGCCGGGTGATGACATCACCCGGCGCGCCATCCTAGAGCAGGCCGCGGAGCCTGCTGGGAATAGTAGGCGCCGGCGCCGGACGGGAGCCGCCGGGCCGGAAAGGTAAGGGCCCCCCTCCCCCCTCCGCGCGCCCCCTCCTCCCCTCCACGCACCCCCTCCTTACCTTTCCGGCCCGGCGGCTCCTGTCCGGCGCCGGCGCCTACTACTTCCAGCAGGCTCCGCGGCCTGCTCTAGAGTAGTGCGCCGGGTGATGACATCACCCGGCGCGCCATCCTAGAGCAGGCCGCGGAGCCTGCTGGGAATAGTAGGCGCCGGCGCCGGACGGGAGCCGCCGGGCCGGAAAGGTAAGGGCCCCCCTCCCCCCTCCGCGCGCCCCCTCCTCCCCTCCACGCACCCCCTCCTTACCTTTCCGGCCCGGCGGCTCCCGTCCGGCGCCGGCGCCTACTACTTCCAGCAGGCTCCGCGGCCTGCTCTAGAGTAGCGCGCCGGGTGATGACATCACCCGGCGCGCCATCCTAGAGCAGGCCGCGGAGCCTGCTGGGAATAGTAGGCGCCGGCGCCGGACGGGAGCCGCCGGGCCGGAAAGGTAAGGGCCCCCTCCCCCCTCCGCGCGCCCCCTCCTCCCCTCCACGCACCCCCTCCTTACCTTTCCGGCCCGGCGGCTCCCGTGCGGCGCCGGCGCCTACTACTACCAGCAGGCTCCGCGGCCTGCTCTAGAGTAGCGCGCCGGGTGATGACATCACCCGGCGCGCCACCCTAGAGCAGGCCGCGGAGCCTGCTAGTAGTAGTAGGCGCCGGCGCCGGACGGGAGCCACCGGGCCGAGAAGGTAAGTGCCCCCCTCCTCCCCCCCCCGCTGTCCACTTTCATCGGCGGGCGCCCGCTGGCGCCCGCCAATGGAAGCGGCGGTGGGCGCCAGTGGGCGCCCGCCGATCCGCCGATCCGCCGAACCGGTTCGGAGCTTTTTCGGACCGGTTCGGATTGGATCGGCCGATCCAGCTGCGGGATCGGAAATCGGATAATTTATCCGATTTCCCACTGGACCGGACTCGGATCGTGGATCGGGTCCGATCCAGTGCACATCCCTACTTTATAGTAGTTTTTAACGACGGCCATTCAACGCAATCAAAGGCTTTAAAAATATCTAAAGCTATTAACCCTGCTTTTAAATTCCTTCTTTAATAGTATTTATTATATTCAATACCCTCCCTATTAAATTTGGCATTTGCCTCTCTGGAATAAATCCACATTGGTCCTTTTTTATATACTTATTTATAAAGGTATTCAATCTTGCTGCCATGATTGCTGTAAATATTTTAGAATCTTGATTAATTAAAGAAATAGGACTATATGATGCTGGGTCTGTTAAATCCTTATCTGGTTTTGGGATTAATATTATCAACAAATGTTCCCACGATGGCGGGGTCATCTCTCCCTTTATTATATTATTATACAATTTTTCCATTTTTGGCAGTAAAAGTTCTTTAAATATCTTATAATATTCCTGCCCCAGCCCAACTCCTGGAGATTCCCCTCCTTTCAATTTGTCAATAATTCCCTCTATTTCTTTTTCCGTCACTAATGCTTCCATATAATCCCTATCCTTATCTTGTAAACTTATCTTCCAATTTTTCTCTATATATTCCTGTATTCTTGTTTGTGGGCCCGCTTCTGATGTATACAATTCCTGATAAAAATCTTCAAAAATGTTTAATTTACCCTTCATTAAATTACAGCTTTTCCCCGTTTTATCTTTAATTGTCCCTATTATATTTTTTCCTTCTTTGATTGCATGGGCCTTGCTAGCATTTTAGAATTTCTGTTGCTATATTCAAAAAAATTCCTTTTCAAATATATTAATTCTTTTTGAACTCTCTCTATGTCCTTTCCCTCCAGTTCTTTCTTTTTTGCTTGGAGTTGAGCATATATATGCATATCTTTGTTAGTTCTGAATTGTTCCTCTAATTCCTTAATCTCCTCTTCGATCTTTTTACTATGTGCATCTTGTTGTCTTTTTAATTTACACGATTCTCTAATACATATCCCTCTTACTACTGCTTTCATCGTGTCCCAAACTATCCCCTGCGAGTTTACCCCTGTTTCAGTTATTTCCCATATAGTCTGAATTTCCTTTTTCATTTTTCCACAATGTTTTTATAACCTAAAATTTTAGTATCTAATCTCCAACTTTTTGTTTCCCTGTAATCTTTCTTTATTTTAATATCCATGCTCATTAATGCGTGATCTGAGACCTTAATTACATCTATTTCACAATCCATAATCTTAGAAAGCATATTCTTTGAAACAAATATATAATCAATCCTGGAAAAACTTATATTTTGATTAGGGGTGTGCACGGACCCCCCGGATCGGATCGGGACCCGGATCGGGACCTCCAATTTTGTCCCGGACCAGTTCGGACAAAATCGGAGGCCCCCCGGACCGGATCGAGTCCGATCCCGACCCAAAAATCGTAAATTTTTGGATCGGCCGCCATTTTTTTCCCCATAGACTTGCATTGCAATGCAAGTCTATGAGGAAAAAATGGCGGCGGGTGGGTGAGGGGGGGCCTAACTCCCTCCCCCCCCGGGGCCGTCCGCTGTGGACGGCCCCGGCAGGTAAGCCCCCTCCCCCGCGCTCCCTACCCCCCCTGGGGCCGTCCGCTTCCATCCGCTGGCGCCCGCGGGCGCCAGCGGATAGAAGCGGACGGCTCCGGGGGGGTAAGCCCCCTTCCCCGCCACTGCTTACCTTCTCGGCCCGTCCGCTCCCGTCCGGCGCCGGCGGCTACTACCAGCGGGCTCCGCAGCCTACTCTCGAGTAGCGCGCCGGGTGATGACATCACCCGGCGTGCCACCCTAGAGCAGGCCGCGGAGCCTGCTGGTAGTAGTAGTCGCCGGCGCCGGACGGGAGCGGCCGGGCCGGGAAGGTAAGGGCCCCCCTCCCCCCTCCGCGCGCCCCCTCCCCCCTCCGCGCGCCCCCTCCTCCCCTCCACGCACCCCCTGCTTACCTTCTCGGCCCGTCCGCTCCCGTCCGGCGCCAGCGACTACTACTACCAGCAGGCTCCGCGGCCTGCTCTAGAGTAGCGCGCCGGGTGATGACATCACCCGGCGCGCCACCCTAGAGCAGGCCGCGGAGCCTGCTGGTAGTAGTAGTCACCGGCGCCGGACGGGAGCGGCCGGGCCGGGAAGGTAAGGGCCCCCCTCCCCCCTCCGCGCGCCCCCTCCTCCCCTCCACGCACCCCCTGCTTACCTTGCCGGCCCGGCTGCTCCCGTCCGGGGCCGGCGGCTACCACCAGCAGGCTCCGCGGCCTGCTCTAGAGTAGCGCGCTGGGTGATGACATCACCCGGCGCGCCACCCTAGAGCAGGCCGTGGAGCCTGCTGGTAGTAGTAGTCGCCGGCGCCGGACGGGAGCGGCCGGGCCGGGAAGGTAAGGGCCCCCCTCCCCCCTCCGCGCGCCCCCAATGCAAGCGGCGGTGGGCGCCAGTGGGCGCCCGCCGATCCGCCGATCCGCCGAACCGGTTCGGAGCCTTTTCGGACCGGTTCGGATTGGATCGGCCGATCCAGCTGCGGATCGGAAATCGGATAATTTATCCGATTTCCCACTGGACCGGACTCGGATCGTGGATCGGGTCCGATCCAGTGCACATCCCTAATTTTGATGACTAAAAAGTATATTTATTTTCTTCCCCTTTTACTATTCTCCAAACATCCTTTAATTCTTTTTGTTCCATTACTTTTGCTAAACCCATTTTCCTGATACCTTTTATAGTATCTTTATCTTTCATTTTATCCATCACCATATTGAAGTCTCCAGCCATTACAATATTTGCTTTCTCTACATTCCCCATATTACTAAACACTTTATCATAAAAATCCATTTGCTTTTCATTTGGAGCATATACATTAACCAATACATATTTTTCCTCCCCCAAGAAACAGTGTAAAATAATAAATCTTCCCCACACATCCTTTACCACTTTGACCACATTAAGTGCACATTTTTAGAGATTATTATCGCAACACCTCTTGCTTTAGAAGTCCCAAATGCTTTCTCATATACACCCAAATTCCTCTTTTTAAGTTCATTTCTACCGTCTTCTTTTTGATGTGTTTCTTGTAAAAATATTATATCAGCTTTCCTTTTATTCAACAACCCTTCAATCCTCTTTCTTTTAATAACACTACCCAGCCCATTAACATTTAAAGTTATCAATCTTACTTTATTTTCCATATCTCCATTTTTAACTTTTTCTGTAGGTCTCCTAATGTGTCACAATTACCCCCCTTCCCTCCCCCTCCCCCCCACATATAACCCCCATTTCCCCCCCTTCAACCCCAGGTTTCCCCGGGCAGTGGCTCCTCTCTTCCTCTTCTTAGGACCCTTGGGGGGGGACTGCAAACATCCGACATGAAGCCAAAGCAGAACTCCCCCTCCCTTTGCTCTTCTTATTATCTCTCTTTAATCCATTTCTTAGTCAGAAACTGCTTCCTCCTGCTGCCCCTTCTTCTTCTCTTTCTTGTTCTTTCTCCATCAGGCCCAGGCTCTGCAGAAGATCCATTCCTTGCTCACATGAAGTTATTCTGTGTTGTTTCCCCTTGTACATAAATCTCAGGAATACTGGATATCCCCAGCTATAAACAATTGAATTCTTCTGCAGGGTAGTTGTACACAGCTTCACACTCTTCCTCCATTGAATTGTTTGAAAACATAGATCATTGTAGATCTGTATCTGTGAAGATTGGAACATCAATTGCCCAGCACTTCTGATGGCTTGCATCAATTTTTCTTTTTTGTAAAAACTGGCAAATCTTACTATTATGTCCCTTGGGACCATTCCATTCCTTTTGGGTCCAACTCTGTGGATCCTTTCAATATCTTCTTCAGCCCATATCACTTGAGGATCCATCTCCTTAATCCATTGCATTAGCTTGTCTTTCAAAATCTTTGAGTTTTCCCCCTGCTGTTCCTGGAAGAATCTGATGCGTATATTCATTATTCTGTCTCTATCTTCCATAGAAATTTAATGTAAGTCCATTTCTTGTAAAATTATTTCTTGCATTTTTATCTTATCTTTGTTCTGATCTGATTGCTGCTCCGATTGAGAAATCTGGATCTTCTTAACCTCCTGCATGAGCTTCTGCTTCTGTTTATCTATCATGTCTTGAATGCTAGCCAGTAAAGCTTCAGACGACATCGGCTCTGTTTGTGGTTTCATTATCTTAGGACCTGCTTCTGGCTTAGCTCAATTTTTATGATTCCCACTTCCGGTTGCTGGCGGACCCGTTTTCCCATTCATCATGACTGCTTCTAAATTTTCTGAATTCTTTCTAGTCAGATGACACCAACTCTTGTCGGAGGGGTGTGCTTTAGCTCTCATCCACTTTGGTGGCAAGATTTTCTTACTTCTCCCCCTTCCGCTGCTCATCTGGCATCCAGCCAACAGTTGCGGCATTCGATCTTTCTGCTACCTCTTATTTAGATCATTGCTAATTAGTTAATAATGTCCAGTATTCTCCGTAAGTACAAATTATTCTTTGCTTTTGTTTGAAGTTATATCAACAAAGATATGCACAGTCTGCTGTTTCAATCCCAGCTTGGCTGCTCTCCCAGGTTCGTTAAGATATAAGACTGCTGGTTTATCTACAACTTTGCAGTTATCTTCCCTTTATTCTGTAATGATTCCCATAATAAACATTGCTTTTCACTTACAGTTTGAAGATCTTATAATTGGGATATTGTTCTTTTTAGTTTTTCTCACACAGGAGGAGAAACAATCCCGATCTGTTTACTGCATACCAGAAGTTCTGCCCCATAGAGAATGTCCTGTAGCTTGATCAGCTCCAATTTCCTGCCCCCTCCCCTTCATCTTCTTTCTTCCGCCTCATTTCCTTGCCTCTGCAACAAGTGTCATGCGGGTTTCTCCCCAAAGAAAGCAAATAACCACACCTCATGCCTTTCTCACTTACACTCACATGGCTAGCTTTAAGGGGGTGCTTGTACTTAAACAATGTTAGATAGCCTTTTCTGATGATATGAATAAAAGCACAAAAAAGTAAGTTGATTTGTGCTCTTTTTGAACTGGCTCTAGCTTACATCTATTACCCAATGCTAAATACTGTGTGGCCTCACTTTCTCGGTATAAAAAGCAACTCTGCTGTAACACCAGACTTTCCAACAGCAAGTAGGATTCAGCTTGATTCAGTAGAATTTCTAAGAAAATGCATTTCTTTCCAATTAAGCAGTTTCAGCATTACAGCACATTCAGGCACATACATCATTCCAATCCCATCATGCAGTTCACTTGCAAGTACCAAACTACATACAGAGGCCTACATACAGAGCAGGTATATCAAGCCTTGTGGCCTTGCTTTCTCACAACCCATAAGAGCTATGTTATGGTTGTGCCCATGATAGCTTCTCAAATTTCCAGGTGTCCCTATTGACATGAAAGGTTGCCTACTTCAAGTCTATCTAGTCCAGCATTATATTCTAATGGTAGCAAACCAGACGCGTATGGGAAGCCCACCGGCATGATATGAGCACAATAGCAACCTATTGATTGAGTTCTGCAGCAACTGGTATTCCAAGGCATAGTTCTTTTGATAAATTGATACTAGAGGTGATATACAGCCATAATGACTAGCATAGGGTGACCAGATAAAATCCAGGTCAGGGCTCATGTAACTTTAACAGTTGTAGAGCAAAGGGAATTTCAGCCAGTGTCATTTGTATGCAATTAGCTCCTGGTGAAATTCCCTCTTCATCACAACAGTTAAAGTTGCAGGGGCCCTGCCTTCTTTTGTATATGGTCACTCTAGTATAGTGCCTGCACCTTTAACTGCTGGGATGAAGAGGAAATTTCACCAGGAACTAATTGCATACAAATGACTCTGGCTGAAATTCCCTTTGCTCTACAACTGTTAAAGTTACAGGAGCCCTGACCTGGATTTTATCTGGTCAGCCTAGACTAGCAGACCTGGATAGCCTCATTCTGTATTAATTTGTCTAATCTCTTTTTAAAACTGTTCAAGTTGGCAGTCATCATTATATCCTGTAGTGAATGCCATGGTTTAATTACATACTCTGTGAAGAAGTACTTTCCTTTGTCTGTCCTGAATCTCCAATCATCGTTCAGTGACCAAAGATTCTGGTATTATGAGAGTGGGAGAAAAAGCTATTGCTATCCACTTTCTCCACACCATGCATAATTTCATAATCTTGATCACGTCTCACCTTTTTTTCCTAAGGTAAAAAGCCCAAATGTTGTACCCTTTACACACAGGGGAGCTGCTTGATCATTTTGATTGCCCTTCTCTTCACTTTATCTAGGTCTACAAAATATTTTTTGAGATGTGGTGACCAGAAGGGTGCACAATATCCCACTTGTGGTCACTCCTTCAATTAGTAGAAAGGTATCATGATATTGGTGCTATTTATTTTTATTCCTTTCCTAATGATCCCCGAAATGGAATTTGGCTTTTTCACAGCAGCTGCACTGGGTTTCATGGAGCTATCCACCCCAAACCTCAAACCCCTTTCCTGGTCAGTTAGCGCATCGTCAGCTGAGATCCCATTAATGTACATGTGAAGTTAGGATTGTTTGTCCCAATGTGCATCACTTAACACATGTTTACAAAAGCATAGTTTGAATACCCTGACTGATATATGCCATAGCCTTCAACTTCAGAATAACTGCTTTCCAGTGGAGGCTGATGGCTCTGATTTTGTTGGGGCTGTAATTCCATTCTGGGTTTCAGTACAGAACCAGCCAGAACTCAAAGGGAGCTATCCAAGTTTCTGAACCCATTTTGTTGTGGGGTTCAACACCCCAAATAGCTCATTTAGAGTTTTGTCTGGTTCTGACTAAAACCCAGAAAGTAATCATGACCCCACAGAAATTACAGCCACCAACCACCACTGCTGCATTCACTGGTATGATACATCTAAGATGTTTTTCATATGCTAGAGCACTTCAAAATCCAGCTTTGAAAACAAGCTTGAGGTCTTCACAGAAAAACCACGGGATCTTAGTCATGAGGATCTTCTTATGCTTTGGTTCCCCCACATGGGCATGAATGTCCATAACTTTCAGTGGAAATTTCAGAATACATTGCTCAGAAGATTTGGGCAATACATTGCTCATGTGTTTTGAGATGAAATTTTCAGTGGACCTTCCATGAATACATTGGGCATGGACATCAATGCATAAAGGTAAAGGCTGTGGACAAGAAGAGGAAGCATCCAACACTTTAAACAGTGCCAGATCTATGCCAAGCAGAATAAAACACTATGAAAGGGATTGAAAACGGCATATGGAATGTGTCCTGGCCTGAATAGTTCTCAGTGCACTTCAATACCATTATAAAGCAGTAGCGCAGATACTGCCCAGGTAAACAGTGGGGGAGAGAGAGAATGGAGGTGGGTGGGGAAATCAGAATGTTTTGGAGTTTCGAAATCTTGAAGCCTAGATCAGTAATACTAACAATGCTGGGCTATAAGGTCAGAAAATTGGAGAGAAAGGAGAGAGGAGAAGTTAGGTGTGAAAGACAAGCTGGTCAGAAAGTGCCTCTCTATTTGCTCAGTCCCATTCAGCACGTTCGAGGGAGAAGTAAAACATTCTGATAACTTTCTTGGACAGTAGCCTTTTTTATTTCTAGTAGTTAGAGGCAGTAGCTCAGTGAAGGGTGCCTTTCTTTCTTTCTTTCTTCCTTTTTTCCTTTCTCTTTTTCTCTTTCTTTCACTGTGACAGTGGTCCTCTTCTTTCAAAAGCCAACTCACCCACAATGCATCTGAGGAAGAATGCTACACAGCATCAATCCTGAGATACATTGTGGATTAAGATGGCCTCTGATGGAGGAGATCACACCCTCTGTGGGAAAGCAGCAGCAGTAGCAGCAGCAGCAGCAGCAGCAGCAGCAAAAACTGTTCAAAGCAAGCAAGAAAGGGGAGAAAGAAGAAGCAGAAGCCTCTGACTGCAAAAGAATAAAATGCAAGTTCTCCATCCCCATAAGGGTCTCCCCCCTCAAAGTCATCAGAATTTCTCCAGCCCACTGTTTTTGCTCCTCCACTTTCCCCATCCTCTCACCCAATCCTATGTATGTTCTGGAAAAAAATATATCCTGAGAATGCTTGGCACAACCCTGAAGATAATAAAAGAGGAGGAGATAATAGATTTCAGAAGGAGACTGCCACTATTAAAAGGCAATATCAGACTCTTATTAGAAAGAAGGTATAGCTGTTTGGACAGTGTACTTGGACGGCACATGCGGCTTGCCTCTATTAACTGCTCTTGTGCATTTGGAGATGCAGTGTATTTGTAATAGTCTGCAGTGTTCTTTCCTTCAAAGGAAACAAAACCCTGGGTAGTTCTGACCCTGAAACTTCTTGCTGCTTAGGGATGTTTGGGAGTACACAACAGGATGAAAGGACCAGGGCATTACATGGAATGAAATGTTAGAAGAATCGCCTCAGCTCAGAATGTACAGATTGCCTTAATTAACAAGCTGGGCCTATTAACAAAAAACACGGAATTGTAGCCAAGGAAACAAGCAGATATTGATCATGGTTCCTAAGGCTTTCCCTAACTAGTGAAACAGACAGGGTAGGTTATACCTTACAGATAAGCCATAGGAAAATACAAATTTTGAGTAAGATGTCTGAGTCTCTTTTGCAGTGGAAGATGCAGTGTTATTGTATCCAAGGATCAGAGCTTCTCCTAACTCTAGACTGAAGACATTTACAAATGACTTGGCTGTATTTTTATAAGAAACATGGCTGTGTAATTAGCACAAGAGTACAACAACCTAATTAAGGTGACATCATATAGCAGGTCAAGAGCCAGCGTGTGTAGGGATTAAAGTGTTGGACTGGGACTCGAGAGACCCAGATTCTAGTCCCCATTCAGCTATGAACTCTCAGCCTAGCCTACTTCACAGAGTTGTGATGACAATAACACGGAGAGACGGAGGAGGATCATGTATGTATAGGTGTATATGTACAAATGATAGCTATACTTTAAATAGAAATGTAACCCGAGTCTTATTACTTAGCCCCAGGCAGTCCACCTTACTCATACACCCAGACAAAGGTAAATCAATTGATAAAGGATTTATTATTACATCCAAGACAAATGCCACAGTCCCAACAAAACATCAACGGCCACTCTGATAAACCCTTAGCAGGATGGTTAATGCAACTGAGAAGCAGAATTCCATTCTTCATATCTTCATGGGCAAATTAATCCCAAACATCACAAACCCAGAGTTTCGTAGCAGCTACAAAAGGTAGCAATAGATCCATAGTCACTCTCAATCTTTGCTCCAGAGAGGACAAATAAGACTCCATCCACCTTTGCAATAATGCAGGTTCTACATTATTGCTTCATAACAGTTTATAATGGTATTGACAACTGTTGGAGCCCAGGACACATTCCATATACTGGTTTCAAACCATTTTCAAAGAGTTATATCCTGCTTGGTGTTGATCTGGCTCTGGTCGTGGTTTGCACCAGTTGACTTCACACTCCTTGAAGAAAATGTTCTCCCAGCTTCCAGATGCAGGCAGTTTCAGGCCTTGAGAGAATTAGCACAGCATTCTCTCCTCTCTAGGGATGGATGGACCAGCCTCTGTCTGATTTTGCCAGGTTCCTGATAAGTAGGGATGTGCAGCAGATCAGATCCGATCCACAATCCGAAACCGATCTGCCCCAAAATCAGATAAAAACGATCCGATCCACCAACCATCCGATCTGATCCGAAGGGACCCGATCCGGATCAGAAAAAATCAGAAAATCAGACGGTCCAGGCATTTGGTGGCTATGAATTTTTTAGATTAAAAGTTACAACAACACGGAGTTTTGACAGATAAAAGAGGGAGGGGGAGGCAGGGGAGAGGAGGGGAGGGGGGGTGCAATTGACAGCCCAAGCCTCTGTGGAAAAACTTTTGTAACCTTTAATCTAAAAAATCCATAGCCACCAAATGCATGGACCTATCATTCTGAAATTTCTGACAGATAACTACCCCTAACCCATCTACAAAGTAAGCAACTTTCAGACTTCTAACTTTTAAAATAAAAAGTTATAGGCATTTCTTTCCTCATTATTTCAAAAATACCTTGCCACTACATTCCTGGACCTAGCTTTCTGAAATTTCACACACATATCAAGCAAAGTGTTCCCTGTAATGTGCCCAAGTTTCCTGTTTGTATCTTTAAAATAAAAAGTTGGAGGCATAACTGTATTCACCCCACTACTACCCATTTTTCTAAAATTAATTGCTACACAAGGCAACCACCTACGTTTCTGAAATTTCACACACATAGGTCCTAATGTACCACCTACAATGTGGCAAAGTTTCATGTGTGGAACTTTAAAAATGAAAAAGTTATAGGCATTCCTGGTTTTTTATTAAAAATTAATTGCCACAAAATGCCTGCACCAATCATTCTGAAATTTCTCACAGATAACTACCCCTAACCCATCTACAAAGTGCCCAAGTTTCATCCTTCTATCTTTAAAATGAAAATGTTATAGGCTTTTTTGTAACACAATACTAGGCTATGGGGAAATGCATTCAAAATGGCGTCCGATCTGAAAATCGGACATCCGATTTTCAGATCGGAATCGGATTGGATCCACCCAACCTCCGATCCGATCTGATCCGGTCCACCAGGTCCGATTCCGATCCGCTATCTGATCCGATCCGGGAGGGGTCAGTGCTCATCCCTACTGATAAGCTGTCGCTGCTGCTCATTCCATCTTCTGAGCCACCTAAGTCCCTGGAAGGTTCGACTAACAGTCCAGGTGCACCCCACTGCCACCTGCTTTTCCCTGTGAGGTGGCACTTTTATTGAGGATTGGGGCTCTGGTTTTTCATATATTTATCTTCTGCCAAATGGCAGCCATGAAAGGGCAATTTCTGCAATATTACAGTCATAGTAGGGCCCCGGGAGTTGCTTTTTGAACCCCATTTCCCAGATAAATGTTCATTCTGATAGAACAAGTGTCCCTAATGTTCTCCCAGTAGTGGTGGACAACAGACCTTTGGTCAAAGTAGGCAAATTGAAAAGCCGGGGCCTTCCCCAACCAGGTACCTCCAGGAATGTTGGATTATAATGGGGATGATAGGAGTTGTAGTCCAACACATCTGGATACGATCAGGTGGGGAAGGCTGGTTTTGGTTAAAATGCTGTTCAAGATTCTTGTGTGAAGCAGGCAAAAATGAGAATTAAGTTAAATGCCAAAAGAAAGTAGAAGACAAAATATTGTAGAGAAGCAAATTGCTTTTCCTAATGGCAGCTTACATGCAAACATTAGGATTTTGAAATCACGGACATGAGCCAGATGTCATTACTATTTACATTTTCAGTATTAATCCAGTTTTGCAAAGGAAGGATTTATCTGCTTTTACACTATATTTCATAGTTGTAATAATCAGCCATATATATATATATATATATATATATGCAACTTTTGAATCAATCATATTCCGTTTACTAGGGGTGTGCATCGGATCGGATCCGATCCACGATCCGAATCCGATCCGACCCAAAATCGGGAAAATCCGATCCGATCCGATCCGATCCGGACAACCTCCGATCCGATCCGATCCGATCCGATGAGGTCCGATCCGGATCGGACGCCATTTTGAATGCTTTTTCCCATAGCCAAGTATTGTTTTACAAAAACGCCTATAACTTTTTCATTTTTAAAGATAGAAGGATGAAACTTGGGCACATTGTAGACTGGTTAGGGGTAGTTATCTGTGAGAAATTTCAGAAAGATTGGTGCATGCATTTTGTGGCAATTAATTTTTTAATAAATACCCAGGAATGCCTATAACTTTGTCATTTTTAAAGTTACACACATGAAACTTTGCCACATTGTAGGGGGTACCTTGGGACCTATGTGTGTGAAATTTCAGAAACGTAGGTGCTTGTCTTGTGTGGCAATTAATTTTAGAAAAATGGGTAGTAGTGGGGTAAATACAGTTACGCCTCCCATTTTTTTATTTTTGAAGATACAAACAGGAAACTTGGGCACATTACAGGTACCACTTGCCTTGATATGTGTGTGAAATTTCAGAAACATTGGAGCTTTCCTTGTGTGGCAATTAATTTTTGAAACAATGAGGAAAGAAACACCTATAACTTTGTCATTTTTAAAGTTACACACATGAAACTTTGCCACGTTGTAGGTGGTACCTTGGGACCCATGTGTGTGAAATTTCGGAAACGTAGGTGCTTGCCTTGTGTGGCAATTAATTTTTTAATAAATACCCAGGAATGCCTATAACTTTGTCATTTTTAAAGTTACACACATGAAACTTTGCCACATTGTAGGCGGTACCTTGGGACCTATGTGTGTGAAATTTCGGAAACGTAGGTGCTTGCCTTGTGTGGCAATTAATTTTAGAAAAATGGGTAGTGGTGGGGTAAATACAGTTACGCCTCCCACTTTTTTATTTTTGAAGATACAAACAGGAAACATGGGCACATTACAGGTACCACTTGGCTTGATATGTGTGTAAAATTTCAGACAGCTGGGTCCAGGCATGTGGTGGCAAGGTATTTTTGAAACAATGAGGAAAGAAACGCCTATAACTTTTTTATTTTAAAAGTTAGAAGTCTGAACATTGCTCACTTTGTAGATGGGTTAGGGGTAGATATGTGTCAGAAATTTCAGAATTATAGGTCCAGGCATTTGATGGCTATGGAATTTTTAAATTACATGTTTCAAAAAAATTTCTACAGAGGCCAGGTCTTCCCCTCCCGCTTCCCGCGAAGAAAAGGAAACACTATCTCGTCTCGATCCCTTTGATCCTTGCTAGTAGTATCCATTACAGGGCTCGTGTTTCCTTTCCTACTTTCACTTTTCAAGCAGAACGGCTGAGCCTAGCTGAGTTTTGCAGCCATGCGTGCAAGGAAGGATCACTCTGGTCTCGATCCCTTTGATCCTTGGTAGTATCCATTACAGGGCTCGTGTCTGCTTGAGTACAAAGTGAAAGCAGACACGAGCCCTGTAATGGATACTACCAAGGATCAAAGGGATCGAGACCAGAGTGATCCTTCCTTGCACGCATGGCTGCAAAACTCAGCTAGGCTCAGCCGTTCTGCTTGAAAAGTGAAAGTAGGAAAGGAAACACGAGCCCTGTAATGGATACTACTAGCAAGGATCAAAGGGATCGAGACGAGAGAGTGTTTCCTTTTCTTCGCGGGAAGCGGGAGGGGAAGACCTGGCCTCTGTAGAAATTTTTTTGAAACATGTAATTTAAAAATTCCATAGCCATCAAATGCCTGGACCTATAATTCTGAAATTTCTGACACATATCTACCCCTAACCCATCTACAAAGTGAGCAATGTTCAGACTTCTAACTTTTAAAATAAAAAAGTTATAGGCGTTTCTTTCCTCATTGTTTCAAAAATACCTTGCCACCACATGCCTGGACCCAGCTGTCTGAAATTTTACACACATATCAAGCCAAGTGGTACCTGTAATGTGCCCATGTTTCCTGTTTGTATCTTCAAAAATAAAAAAGTGGGAGGCGTAACTGTATTTACCCCACCACTACCCATTTTTCTAAAATTAATTGCCACACAAGGCAAGCACCTACGTTTCCGAGATTTCACACACATAGGTCCCAAGGTACCGCCTACAATGTGGCAAAGTTTCATGTGTGTAACTTTAAAAATGACAAAGTTATAGGCATTCCTGGGTATTTATTAAAAAATTAATTGCCACACAAGGCAAGCACCTACGTTTCCGAAATTTCACACACATGGGTCCCAAGGTACCACCTACAATGTGGCAAAGTTTCATGTGTGTAACTTTAAAAATGACAAAGTTATAGGTGTTTCTTTCCTCATTGTTTCAAAAATTAATTGCCACACAAGGAAAGCTCCAATGTTTCTGAAATTTCACACACATATCAAGGCAAGTGGTACCTGTAATGTGCCCAAGTTTCCTGTTTGTATCTTCAAAAATAAAAAAATGGGAGGCGTAACTGTATTTACCCCACTACTACCCATTTTTCTAAAATTAATTGCCACACAAGACAAGCACCTACGTTTCTGAAATTTCACACACATAGGTCCCAAGGTACCCCCTACAATGTGGCAAAGTTTCATGTGTGTAACTTTAAAAATGACAAAGTTATAGGCATTCCTGGGTATTTATTAAAAAATTAATTGCCACAAAATGCATGCACCAATCTTTCTGAAATTTCTCACAGATAACTACCCCTAACCAGTCTACAATGTGCCCAAGTTTCATCCTTCTATCTTTAAAAATGAAAAAGTTATAGGCGTTTTTGTAAAACAATACTTGGCTATGGGAAAAAGCATTCAAAATGGCGTCCGATCCGGATCGGACATCTGGTCCGATCCGATCCGACCAGCCTCCGATCCGATCCGATCCGATCTGACCCCCCAGGTCCGATTCCGATCCGCTATCCGATCCGATCCGGGGGGTCAGTGCACATCCCTACCGTTTACTATTTCTGAAGAAACTGGATGTGTTGTGGAGAGGACAGGAAATCTTCCTTATATATAAAACTATAGACAGACAGACAGACAGACAGACAGACAGACAGAAGCTGTTCTCAAATGGCTCTCACTCTATTTGTGGGCACAGAAAGGGGGAGATTTTCACCAAATTTCTCCAGGAGGAAGAGAAATTCTCCAACAATTTCTCACAGGTAACACCCACCATTGGCTTTTAGCACAGCTTCTTTCTTTTTTCCCTAAAATGTTTTTTTTTCTTTTTTTGCACTACCATTGCAAGTGGCAACAGCATCAGGTGTGTTGGCAGCCTGGTCCCTATTTTGTGTTTTCCACAGTATCCCATACCTAACATCTTTCCAGGGAATCGCTAGAGGTGGGGGAGAATGCAGCCACCACAAAAAGTAATGGTGGTGAGGAACATTTTGAGAACATTCTGCAAAGTGTCCTTTTATTTCTAGGGGGTAAAAACTACATCTTCTGAGAAATATTGGCTAAGCTCTAGTTGCCATTCTTCAGGTTTCAGCAGCTTCACCAGGACCTTCAAAATGTTACACTACTAGGGGTGATTGTGGTTTGCTTCCCCCATGAAAGACACTTCCATTTGTCTGCCTCTTTCTCAAAGCATTTCATAATTTATTTTGAATTTCTTTTGGTGATGTTTTTGACCATATGTAATCATTGTGAGGTGGCTGAAGGTGCTGTGTGTGTTTTTCTTCCTATTACACACCGTTGCTTTGCAGTCTCCCAGGCTGCCAGCACTCCCTGAACTGACAAAAACCCTATGGCAAGAATTACCTCAAGGTATCTTCCCGTGGGTGGATAACATGGGAAGTCAGAAGCTACAGGCTACCAGAGAGAGGATTGTACAATGCAAGGAAGGACACTCACACATATTCCTCAGCTACATCATACGTAAAGTAAGCACAAGGACTCTGAGCCAAACCCTTGAAAATTTATCTGAAATTTATTCTCCTTTGAATGTTCCCCCCCCTATCAAATTGAATAAGTTGGAATGGCAGGCTGAAGTTGGGATTGGAAGGCTCTATTGTAGAAGTATTTTCCCACCTTGGAGGGCTATTTATTTATAACAAATTTTGCATTGGCTTCTTCTGGTGAAGGACATTTTTTTTCCCCTTTCAGGCTAATTGCAAGTGGGTAGCTAATGGGCTGTGCCTGCGCACTGCTCTCGATGCTCCGACCTGATGTTAGCCAAGGGAATGATTGTTTCTTAGGATTTGAGAGGTCCCAGGTAAAGCTGTCCTGAATGCTGGAAAGTCTGGTGTGACATGGCAACATAACATTTAGTATTGGCGGCAGTAAACGCAGGTTAGAGTCAGTTTAGAAGAAGTTGAAATCAGCTTAGTTTATTAGTACATTTATAAACATTGTCAGAGAAAGCTATCTAACCTGACTAAGTACAAGCACCCCCTAATGCTGGGTGTGTGAGTCTAAGTAAGTAAGCAAAGGCATAAAATATGGTTATTTGCTTCCTCTCTGGAGAGACTATATGGTACTTGCTGCAGAGGTAGAGAGGAAGAAGGAAGAGGAAGGGGAGGGAACAGGAAAAAAGGAACTGGTCAGACAACAAGGAGGATGAGCAAGATAAAAGGCTGTTGATGCAACACTTTCTCCATCACTCTCTAATGTCTGGAAGCCTGCTGAGGTGGTCCTATTATCCAACACCAAGCACCCACAAACACCCACACTTTCACAAAATTATTGGTGTTCAGGAGAGAGGAAAATATATTACGAGGAAAAAAATCCCTAAGGGGAGCATCCCAAAAACAGCCCAATGAGGATGTGAAATGCTGGCTGACTATTGGGGAGGGGAAATGAAAACTGGGCGGGAGGGGGGATGACATGGAGTGTCATGGGGGAGAGCATCACTAACTGAATAGAACAGTGGACAGGACTATGCCACGCTGCCACGTTTTGGTACGGGGATCAGTTGTACTTGTTTAATCCCATTGAAAGAAGTTTTTTCCATAATGTTTGACCTAACCCCAAAACGGATATTTCAGTGCATATGGTAAAAGGTTGTTCTCCCTTTTCTTTATGATGTGATTTTATATATAAGAAAGATTTCCTGTCCTCTTGATAACAGAGCCAGTTTCTTCAGAATTTGTAAAGGAAATATGATTGATCCAAAAGTCACACAGACGAATGCGCTAGCTAGTACATTCTATATTTCTTTTTTTTTATAAAAAATATTCTTTACCTTTTGCTGTGTTCACGGCAGGCCTTTTTATTCTTAACTTTTTTTTCCTGCCTTCATGGCAATCTATAATATGAAAAGGGTGTGCTTGAGGCTGCTCTCAAGTACAATGAGCTTCAGGAAATGTACTATAGGAAAAAAATAGTCTATCAAGTTTCTCCTCTCTCACACCCTATTTCCAGGAAAGCTTGTGTACAGTTAGTAGCTTCAGGAGGTAAGCTGAAACCTTGTTTTTCCCCTTCTTCTTCTTCTGAGAGACCAATCAATAATGTTGTAGTGCAGCACGGAAAGTTAGAAGAATCTGGTGCTTGGATAAAAATGCAGCAAGAGCTATTTCACAGCTCAGCAGCAAGTGTCTATTTGATTATCCTTAGAAGTTAGACAAATACAAAAGACATTAATATTTCAATCATCCACGGTAGCCAAGAGAAAGCAAGTTTCTGCAAAGTCTAGTAAACTCTTTTCTGCAAGATGAAAGACTGAGTGTTTTCTCCTAGCAAGTCAACCTTTGATTTCTTTTCTTTTCTTTTTAAAAACAGTCCTGGAATATAAAGGGCTTAGAAGAATGAATTATGATCTACAAATGTAGATTTGCAAAATAATAATAAATAAATAAATCCTGGATCGGCATTCACATACACACACATGCACAAAATACACTTTAGCTAAACTCTTAAATACCCTCATCACAGACTTAACTTACTAGTTCCATATTTTGATCACTCAAATATACACATAGCCAATCACTTACTCTGTTCACAGCCAGTTCACTACAATTATTGTTAGCTCCATGAACCACTATGGAAGAAAAGAACTGTGCAATCAGAACACTGTTTAGAAGGGTGCACACTTTACCCCAACCACACACAATGTTGTTCCCAGGGTCTCAATTGCAAGCAATTTTACCCTATTCTTCTGGGTAACTCAACAGAGCTCAGTCACTGCACTGTGTTCTTTGGAAGAGGGAAACAGGGAAAGCCATCATGGTTACTAATCTAGATTCTGTTTTCCACTTAATTTCATTTGGCATGAGGGAAGCATGCGTCCACCTCAATGGCTTTCTCAGTTGCTGATGCTTCCCTTTCTTCCACAGAACATAATAGACCAAATAGCCCTAATAAAGAATTGTGGATGTAGAACTGATTCAAAGTAAGGATGGGCATGCATCCTGGTGCTCACCCTGAAAATTAGTTAAGATATCTGAGCATTCCTGTCAAATGCCCCAAAACTCTTGAGGAGCTTTTTGAGCATTTAAAATAGGGGTGTGCATGGACCCCCTGGATCGGATTGGGACCCGGATCGAGACCTCCAATTCTGTCATGGATCGGTTCGGACAAAATCGGAGGCCCCCCGGACCGGATCGAGTACGATCCTGAACCAAGAATCGGAAATTTTTGGATCGGCTGCCATTTTTTCCCCCCATAGACTTGCATTGCAATGCAAGTCTATGAGGAAAAAATGGCGGTGGGTGGCTGAGGGGGGCCCTAACTCCCTCCCCCCCGGGGCCGTCCGCTGTGGATGGCCCCGGCAGGTAAGCCCCCTCCCCCGCGCTCCCTACCCCCCCTGGGGCCGTCCGCTTCCATCCGCTGGCGCCCGCGGGCACCAGCGGATAGAAGCGGACGGCTCCGGGGGGGGTAAGCCCCCTTCCCCGCCACTGCTTACCTTTTAGGGCCGTTCGCTCCCGTCCGGCGCCGGCAGCTACCGCCAGCCGGCTTTGCGGCTTGCTCTCGAGTAGCGCGCCGGGTGATCACCCGGCACGCCACCCTGGAGCAGGCCGCGGAGCCCGCTGGTAGTAGCCGCCAGCGCCAGACGGGAGCGGACGGGCCGGAAAGGTAAGTGCCCCCCTCCCCCCCTCCGCGCGCCCCCTCCTCCCCTCCACGCACCCCCTGCTTACCTTCCCGGCCCGTCCGCTCCCGTCCGGCGCCGGCAGCTACTACCAGCGGGCTCCGCGGCCTGCTCTCGAGTAGCGCGCCGGGTGATGACATCACCCGGCGCGCCACCCTGGAGTAGGCCGCGGAGCCTGCTGGTAGTAGCCGCTGGCGCCGGACGGGAGCGGACGGGCCGGGAAGGTAAGGGCCCCCCTCCTCCCCTCCGTGCGCCCCCTCCTCCCCTCCGCACGCCCCCTGCTTACCTTCCCGGCCCGTCCGCTCCCGTCCAGCGCCGGTGGCTACTACCAGCAGGCTCCGCGGCCTGCTCTCGAGTAGCGCACCGGGTTATGACATCACCCGGCGCGCCACCCTGGAGTAGGCCGCGGAGCCTGCTGGTAGTAGCCGCCGGCGCCGGACGGGAGCGGACGGGCCGGGAAGGTAAGGGCCCCCCTCCTCCCCTCCGTGCGCCCCCTCCTCCCCTCCGCGCGCCCCCTACTTACCTTCCCGGCCCGTCCGCTCCCGTCCGGCGCCGGCGGCTACTACCAGCGGGCTCCGCGGCCTGCTCTCGAGTAGCGCACCGGGTGATGACATCACCCGGTGCGCCACCCTGGAGTAGGCCGCGGAGCCTGCTGGTAGTAGCCACCGGCGCCGGATGGGAGCGGATGGGCCGGAAAGGTAAGCGCCCCCCTCCTCCCCCCCCCGCTGTCCACTTTCATCGGCGGGCGCCCGCTGGCGCCCGCCAATGGAAGCGGCGGTGGGCACCAGTGGGCGCCCGCCGATCCGACGATCCGCCGAACCGGTTCGGAGCCTTTTCGGACCAGTTCGGATTGGATCGGCCGATCCAGCTGTCGGATCGGAAATCAGATAATTTATCCGATTTCCCACTGGACTGGACTCGGATCGTGGATCGGGTCCGATCCAGTGCACATCCCTAATTTAAAATAGGATGCTGAAGGGTCCAATTGATACTAGGCCTCTGCGATTTGTTATTATTGGGCTTCTCATTGGCTATCAATGACATGACATGCTATTTCCTCATAGGGATCATGGGGTTTGTGGTTCAACCCCATGATTCTCATTGGCAAAAGATGCTGTAAGCATAGCGGTTAAAAAAAAAAAAAAGATAAAAATGGGCCGTTCACAACTCCAAACATGAATATGATCACATTTTTAGAGAAGAACTTGCACATGCTTGAATTTGTGAGCATGTTCACAAATTGCAGCCTTTATGAAAAAAAAAATGTACCTTAAAATGTGCATTTTTCTAGGATGCAGTTCCACACTTTAATCAGGGGTGGTGGACTGCACGTTTGGATGTGTGTTTAGAAAAATGTGGACTTTTCCTTAAAAAAAAAGGAAAAAAAAGAATGCTCCAGCTGTGTTCAGGAGCAAGAACAAGGTGAATGGGTCATCGAGATGGAGAAATCAAGGAGCTGAAACATCACTTGTTACCCATCCCTAGGATAGCCAGAGTTCAGGGGAGTGCTGGAGATATGAGTGAAATTGAGGTGGGGCTCTGGTTAAAGTGGATTGTGCCAACTTCAGTTCTACTTGCAACAATTTGAGCAAGGCTGCTCACCTAGGGCTCATCTACACTTATGTGCCTTTCAGGAGGGAGGGGGAAGGATCCCGGGCTTTACAGCTTCCAGGATCATTCCCCCAGGGTGCATGTGCTAGCACGGCATCCCGGGAGTCAAGAGGAATGTTCCGGCTCAGCATGGTTTTGTTTTTTAAAAAAAGCAGGAGCTGATCGCGCAATTGCGTGGCCCAGATCTTGTGAAAAATGTGAAATGTGAAAAAGAGAAAAACTCAGTGCTGAAAAGCATCGGCAGCCATCCAAGGGATGGCAAAACTGCTGCCCCCCGATGGGCATGGACCTCCACCCTGCACAGCTCCGTGCCTGTTTGCTGCAGCCCTATTCGCGTGGAGGAGGGAGGACCCGGGAGCCTGTGCCACACCGCCGACAATCCTCAGGGTTGTTCCAGACCGTGGGAAAAAATTGGAAATATCCAGCCCATTTTATCCCGAGGAAAGTGAGAGGCCATCCCCAATTGACTCCGGGATAAATGGCAAGTGTAGATTAGGCCCTAGTTGAACAGCCCTATTCTGAATGTTTATGCCAATGCTAGTTAAGAGCCTATATTTGTTTTTGAGCTGGCACTTAGTGCACATATAAAACTCTTCCTAACAGAAAGAACAACCAACAATATCAACTAATATAAATTAACACAAACATATACATGGATCTTTAAAAAATTCATATAAAATCGAGGGTTGGAGGGATCAATCTCAAATTTAATACACATACTTAGGCATACCCCATAAGCATTGTGACCAAGTTTCAAGCTTGTAACTTTGAACATACAGAAGTTATAGGCATTGTTTTCTTTAAAAATCAGCTCTATAGGGCACAATGGGGCTGCAAATTAAATATTGGATTTCCGATAATTATCGTGAAGATGATACGATTAACCTACGATATTATTGGAGACAATAACTTTTTTGGTCCGAAATTCCAATAATGATAAAATACGATATTTTTGGGCGTGCACATACCTAGTTAAAACAATTTAAACAAGAGAAAAACAATCAATAATTACCATAAGTAACATAAAAATGTTAAAAACGATTTAAAAAGGAAAAACAATCAATAGAACCATATAGCATAAAAACAATATATAATGGTCAGCAATAAGATTCTAAAAAAGGGAAGGCCTGTGGGAAGAATAGAATCTTTGGTGCCTGATATCCAAAGAAGTCAGCAGGCGCATTTCAACCGGCATTTCTACTAGCATTGGAGCGAAAATCCACCTGGACCATAAGGACTGTGGACTCCTCTGCGTCTGGCCCTCATGGGCCCAGGCAGACCTGCCCAGGGCTAAGTCAGCCCCACACCTGCCTGTTCTTGAGCCTTTAAGAGCAGTCAGGCACAGGTCCACCCTGACATGTGCCCTTTGTCTTTACGCAATTTCCCCTCCACTCTAATGTTTCTTTCCCTCCCCCTGCGCCAATGGGGGCCTTGAAGGCCCAATTTACGTGGCCTTTAAAGCCCCATTGGCACATATGTGTGGGGTAAATGCAATTTCCTCAAGGCTGGGGAAATCACATTTCTCCCCTCCCCCTGTGCCAATCAGGGCCTTAAAAGTCCTCTTAACCTTGCTTTAAGAGGGGCTTTAGGGCATGACTGGTGTGTAGGAGTGCAGACGAAGTGCACTTTCCGATGCCTCCAGAAAGTGCACGATTCCCCTAGCCATGCCATTAGCATGGCCAGGTGAATTGTACATTTTCTGGATTGGGGCCTTAAAGGCCCTCATAATGCAAAGTTAAGAGGGCCCTTAAGACCCCAATTGGCTTGGGGGGGAAGGCAAAGCATGCTTTCCCAGTTCTCCATAAAATGTGCTATTCCTCTGGCCATGTAAATGATACGGCTAGGGGAATTGCACACTTTTTTGAGGCCCTGGAAAGTGCACTCTGTTGAGGGATCAGGGAACTCCTTGGAGCAGGGCTGCATGAGCAAGGCTTGGCAATGTCACAGGGTGCCCCCTCCATGAGTTCCCTAAAGCCTATATTCCACAGCTGGGAGGCAGCAAAGGAAAAGGCCTCTGCTGTGTGACTGCCAATCTCACATTAGGCAGTTGCAGCAGATGACCAGCCAAGGACCTTAAGTGAGGGGCCGGAACATTATGTATAACTTCATTTGCTCATAAAATTATCATTAAATTTGAAAACTTTTAAAACGTAAACTCAGTTAGTAAATTTGTAATTATTGTCTGAATAAACTAGACTTTTAAATTTAATATACCAAACATGATTAATTTTATCAGCAAACCAAGTCACGTCTACACAACATATTTTAGGTTCCAATTTATGTTTGACCAGGGAACTTCAGCAAGTAGTCCTGAAACATCTGAGTTATCTTAGAAGCCAGTAGAAGCCAAGAAAGACTGCTGTGTATAGCATCTGTTCCTGTTTCTAAAGAAATGTAGGGAAATTCCTAAACTTCCCTTGGCCATACCAGGGGGTTTGCACACTTTCCGGATACCCTGGAAAGCGCACTTTGCCTTCTCCCCCCCCCCCAGTGCCAATTGGGGCCCTGTAATGAAAGCTTAAGAGGGTCTTTAAGGCCCCAGTTGGCATGGGAGAGGGGAGAAATACTCATTTTCCCCAAGGCTGGATTTTTGATACCATGCTAGAAGCAACTGTATTTAATGTAAGAATTTTTAAGCAATCTCATCCTATTATTTAAACGATCTCAACCTATTATGAAAAATTTACATCTCTAGTGGGAGAACATGGGAGGGCTATGAATGGGAGACAACAGCATCCCCCACAAATTCTGTGAAAAAGGAAGGGTGATAAAACCCTTGTCTGGATGTACCCAAAGTGTCCAGAATAGGTTGCATAGCTAGACTATGCAACCTATTCCTCTATTATCCTCTCCATGCAGACCAGAAATGTGTGCTTAATTAGAGCAAAATGACCTTGCATCTTTCTCTCCGATGTTTCTCTCTCTCTCTCTCTCTCTCTGTGTGTGTGTGTGCGCGTGCGTGTGTGCGTGCGTGGATAAATTTGTATCCCATTTTAGGAATATTTATGGTGGGCCTGGAGCTTTCAGCCCCTGGATATAACTGGAGAGCAAAACAAAATGTCAGATTCAGTGTTCTCTTTTTTTAAAAAATAAATGTGAAATAGATGTTTAATAAAGACAAGCTAATTGGCAAGCTAATGATACATGCAGACTCCCTGAGCTACTGTATCAAAAGCAGGAGCATCTGTGTACTAATGGATAACATTAAGATTTTAAAAAGCATGTAGAAGGCCAATGAGTTTATTGTTTAAAAATAATTGCTAAACAGTAGGTAGCATTTTGCTTCTAGGGGTTCATTTATGGCAAATTAATACCATTATGTTACATTTTTACAGTCAATTCGCTGAAAGCCTCCCACAAATGATTTGAACCTTATTAAGCTAACATTCAGGATTTAATGTTTTCAAGACATTGGCTCAATTCGGACAACACGTTTAACAACTGTGGGTTGTTGCTTCAACAACCCATTGGGTTGTTAACCGTGTTGTCCGAATTCAGCCACACAATGGAGCAACAACCCACAGTTGTTAAAGTAACAACTGAGATGAACAACTCATTTGCGAGTTGTTGGGGGATTTTACAACTGACAAACGTGTTGTCCGAACTGGGGCGTTGTTGAAGCAACAACCGTGAGTTGTTGAGCAAGGAAAATCAGAGAGCAGAGCGGCAAGAGAGGCAGAAAGCAGGCGGCCACTCAAGCACGCTCGCAACAGAGACCCAGCTTCGTCGCCATAGCAACCAGGACGCCCACCTCCCCCACCAGGCAGCTGACACAGAGCTCAACAAGGGGCTGGCTCCTATAAGCACTCACGCAGGGTGCCCAGTCAGCTACCCAAACGGACAGCGAAGCGCACCAGAAGGGCACTACAGCAAAGGGGGGGAGGGGGAGACAAAATAAGCAACAACCCCAGGCGCACTGGAGCAGGGGGCGGCCCCCCCACACCAAGGGGGGAACAACACCCCATCCAAAGTAGACCCCCACCGCACTACCACCTCCACCCTCGCATCACCCAGAAGGATGAGGGCAGGGGAAGCGGCGACCAGAGAGTCCCCCCCTCATCCGCCCAACACGGCTGGACAGCGAGCCATTGCCGGGCCCCGAGAATCCCGTTGGGGAGCGTTGCGCCCATGCGGAGGCGTCCCGGGTGCATGAATGCATCAGTGCCTGGATCTGGCTGCGCTACCCCCACCCCCTGTGAGCATCGGCTGTGGAGTTCCATCTCTGGACTGGCATCCCTCCCTGGCATGCCACCCCTCTCCACCTCATCCCCTTGGCATGTTCCATGCTTGGCTCCCTGGGGGTGTGGCCTCGGCCATTCCTGCTTCACTGTTGTGCCTTCCAGCCACCTCCTCCCTTCCCGGGGGCAACTGTCCTTTCCGTAGGTTCTGCCCTGGCATAGTGGTGCCCATGTGCCTTATTGCCCATGTCTGGTCTCCCTGCTGAATAAAGTTTTCTATGCCACCCCACTCTCGCCTTCATTCCTGTGTGTGCGGAAGATGCTCTAGGAGGGAGGTGGGGGGGTTGGGGGCTGGGGCAGGGGTGCCAATGTTGGAATTGCAGCACTGGGCGTGTGGTGCAACTGTTGTATTGGTGCGGCCATCCCTCCTGGCTGCCTCTTTGCCCGAGGCTGCTGAGTTCCGCCCACTGACTGAGGCGGCCAATGGGGTTTGGGAGGCGTGTCCTGCATCGGCTTTAATGGCGGCACCCATGGTTTTTGGCCGCAGTGCCTTCTGGGATACCTGCTGGAGGACTAACAGGGTTTGGTAGGTGGGGAAAATGGTGGCCGAGCTGTCAGTCAGAGCTGAGTAGGCAATCTGCAACCGGGGTGGTAGCCGATTCCTTGCAGCCCCTGCTGCAGCGTGTTGTCTGTAGATCACCACCTTTTTCAACAACCGTCAGTAGGTGAGTCAACAACCGAGGCTCAGCGTGTTGTCCGAATTGAGCCATTGTGTCTTGAAGCTTGCCACTCCAATATCCTCATCACTTGTCTTTTCAGACTGTATATAACAATACATCAACACATTATAAAAATGGCTTGCCATGAATGATCAATCAAAGAATTCAAAAGGCAGATCTCATTGTCGACTGGTATAATCTAATCAGTAAAGAATGTAAGAAGATAGAAAAATCCATTAAAAAACCAGAGATAACTACTAATGCCAGATGGGTCCAAAACAAAATCTCTTTCATCCATGATTTCATTGTGGATGTGGGGGGTGATCTGGTGTGCATTATTGAGACCTGGGTGGGGGCCCTGGGAGGTTTTAGTCTCTCCCAGCTGTGCCTACCCGGGTATTCAGTGATGCACCAACATTAGCTGAAGGGCAGGGAGTGGGGGTGCTGTTGTCTATAGGAATTCTACCTCCCTCTCTAGGCTTCCTGTCCATTCATTTCCCAGTCTTAAGCATTTGTACCTTGTGTTGGGTACCCGAGATAATTTGGATATTCTGCTGATGTACCTCCTACTCCACTGCCCAGCACGCTCCCTGCCTAAGCTGATGGAGGTGATCAATAGGGATGCCGCGAGTGCCCGACTGGGTCCAGGAGTTCTGCGGACAACCCCCCCCCCCCACACACACACACATATCTGCCCCCTTGGACCCAATGGGGTTTTCCCAACATGAGCATGGACTCTCATCCAAGTACTCGCCAGGCCCTAGCGAGACCTCGGCAGCCACCTCGCTATGCTCCAAAATCGTACACTTCCCCTTCGTGCACCAATGGCGACCGCCATTGATGCAGGGAGGGGAAGTGCACAATTTTGACACGTGAGTGATTGGCTGCCAAGCACTTGCCAGGGCCCTGAGAGCCTCTTCTGCGCTCATGCGGCCCAGTGAGTGGGGAAGGGCGGCAGCAAAGTGAGTGCCTGCTGAGGTGAGCACAAGTGATCTTGCCCAATACTAGGATCACAGACTTGGTGTTGAGGACTCTTAGGATGATGTTTATTTTCCAGATCTTCAAAGCTGGAGAAGAACCAATCATAAGATTGGACAAATGAGAAACTGAGAGAAAACTAAATTGACAGATTTGCTGTTCCTTTGCACAGCAGCTTTTCAGTGCAGCACCCACCAGCAAGGAAGTTGATGATTCTCACAAAGCCTTCTCTGCCCAGCTTTGAGAAGGTCATTAAGGAATAAGTTACAAGAACAGTGAATAACAAAGAATGGTGAAGAACAAAGACCAGAAGATAAATTTGCTAGCGCTTGAGGCTTAGCTCAGTGTGAAAGAGCACATATGCTTTGAATGCAGAACATTCCACGTTCAGTCCCTGGATTCTCCAGGTAGGGTGAAGGGGAAAAATCCTGCCTGAAACCCTTGAGAGCCATTGCCAGTCAGTGGCCAGATCTACACCAAACAAGATATAGTGGTATGAAAGTGGTATATAAAAGGCAGGAGCCACACTACTGCTTTATAGCGGTATTGAAGTGCACTGACACATACCATATACCGTTATATCCTGCTTGGTGTAGATCTGGCGAAAGTCAACAATTCTGGGCTAGATGGACCAAGATCTGACTCAGTAAAAGGCAGCTTCCTGTGTTCCTATGTTTACCTGCCCTGAAGTGGAAAAAAAAGGCTTTTGTTATTCATTAAGTTGCAGATCAAAGTATATTGTGACCTTTATTTCAAACAATTTATTGGGCCTGTTCAGACAACACACTAAGCCATGGTTAGGCTGCTAACCCTTTTGCAGCAAATGGTTAGTGAGCATATTTAAACTGCGGATATGTAGCCACCATAGTTAGGAATGGTTCACATGACACACTGGCTGAATTCGGACAACATGATAGTCAATGGAGGGGTAATAATCAACTTTACAGTTGTTCATCTAGAGGGTACTCCCCACACAACATGGTAATAAATAATCAACTGTGGTGTGGATTATGATCAGCACTGAGTTGACTATGGCAGCATTCGGATGACACGATAGTCAATACAACTGACGATTGTTCCCCCCCCCCCCCGTTGCTTATTGTGTCGTCCGAATTCAGCCACTAAGTCATGGTTCACTCGAGCCACTAAGCCATAATGTTTAGCTCAAAATGCTTAACCACCGTGGCTTAACATGTTGTGTGAACAGGGTCATTGTGTTCATAGCATTTTGCCAAGTGGCAGGTGTGTGTTTTTGCTTAACTGCCTGTCACTGAGTACCACTAGACATAGGATTGGAGTCTGTGTCTCACAATGTGCTTACAATCACAGCCTTAGAATTACATGGAAATATCTTGCTCAAACAATAGCTGGGTTCCTTAGAAATATTCTTTGCCAATGAAATACATTTGCTAGAATTCTCTTGGGATACAAAGGAAAGGCACAGATCATGTCAAAGCAATTTGGCATAGACAGTCCAATGAATTGTTGTGGAATGTTTAGCAGCATTTATATCTGCCTCTACCTAATGCAAAATTTCTCATACAAGTTCAGTTTTCAGTATGTGTCCAAACACCCTAGACACATAGACACATATTTTTAATAACTGTGTATCTATCTGCACACAGAGTTATTATGCACAAGAAGGGCTCAGAAGGTCATTTGATTTCATTATGCATATGGCAGAGTGAAACTACAAAGGGGTATGTGAAAATTACATTTGCATGATGAAGTAACAGGTCAAATCTAAATGTTTCTTTTTCATGTTTTCTTTTCATCTTGTGATCATTTTGTCGCTATGAGCACCACTAAATGGTTGAGCTACAAATCTAGCAAAATTACTCATGAATGTTTAATCAGTTGGGTGCATGCTTAGCCAAGTTCCCGCCCTTAACAGGGAGCAAATGAATTGTGGGGGCGAGCAGGCCAGCAGCAGGGCGAGAAGGGCAGGTGAAGAGCGGTGGCCCAGCCCCAGCAGCATCTCATTCCCAGGAGGGGACTGCTGAGCCAATCAGCTCAATGATGGGGTGGGGCCAAAGAGGCGGACCCAGCAGAGGGAGGTCACTCCTTTATTCTGCCTCCAGTTCAACTTGATTCTCCCAAAGGCAGGCCTCCTATACAGATTCAGGACTGCAGTTGCTGACTTCACCAGCCCCCCGCTCCTGGTAGTAAGATGTTTTGCAGTGGCAGAACTGGTCGCCAGTTAAGGGGCTGGGGAGGAATTTTACCTGCCCACCAATTGGCAAAGACATTGCAGGGTTTTTTGCCTTCCCCGCTGCAAGATTAATTCCATTGTGAATAAGTTGATCTGGACTATGAGTAAATTCTTTGTGGATGCTTCATTTGATAATGTTTGCCACAACTTACGTAGGTGTGATAGGCATTGAACTGGATCCATTGGTGAGGGGGAGCAGGATTGGGCTCCCTGCTCCCCCATGGTGAAGATTCCCATAAGGGATCTCAGGGATGTGGCACCAAGACCAGACCAGCATGGGGGTTGCAAGCTGACCATGTCCAGGAGGTGGAAAGGGTTCACATTAGTAGTCTGCACTGTGGTGTGCCCCTGGCCTTTCCAACCACCACCAGTGTTCCCGGCATGCGGGCCAGGGGAATTGGTCAGCAGGTGGGCTGGCCAGTTATAGGATCCATGCCCTATGCCGCCACCAAGCCTATTCAATTGTGTCAATAAAAGTTGTGGCCAATGTATTATCCCAGCTATGCCTCTGTGTCTATTTGTTCTCATCCCTTTGCTAGCCAGACCCAATTAAGCGCTGCCCACACAATATTTTTGTTAATTCAGCCATTCCATAAATCTACATCTTAAAATAGGGCTTCAGAATTTTGGAGAGAGGTGAAACTCAGTTCAAAAAGCTAACAATTCTGTTAAATGCACAGATCTTGTCTATCCAGAGCTGAGGAAACACAGGGGTTTAATCCCCTTTATTTGTTATATATTTAATGAAGGTTTCTTTAGCCAAAAAATGGTTCCCTAAAGCAGCTCATAGCAATTAAAATCCAATACCCATAACAATTAAAATGCAATTAAATATGTTGTCAGGGAGAGATTTCTTAGTTAGGGTTGGATTCAGGCATGATGGAAAGGTGCCCAGCTGCTTCCTCTTTTCCTTCTGGTGGACTGAGCAATTCACTTTATAATAAATACAATAAATATCTGATATTGCTATGGTCCCAAACCAGAGACCACATATTCCAGAGTAGTAACATCATACCCAATGTAGGCACTTGGGAAAGTTCACTGATGCTGCTGTGTTTTTGAAGACTCAAAGCCTATTATGTGAAGACCCCCTGTGCACAGAACAGAGGTCTGCCTCGAGGTGGAGATGTCCGCCTCAAATCCGATGAGAGGCTTTAAAGTTTGACATTGTAGCATGGATGAGAGCTTTTGCACAGCAGCTTTTCAGTGCAGGAATTTGAGATGGAGGAGAGATTTGTTTAGTTCTCATTCACCTTATGCACGTGTGAGCCAATATGTAAAATGAAACTCAGTGTCTTTTTGAAATTCAAAATTTCTGAATCTTGCAATGGAGTTTCCCAATCAAAATGTACATAAAACATGTGGATATTAGTGCAAATAAATTTAAAATACTTTGTATTGGGAAAAACGCTTTCAAAAATGCATATTTTAGGGTAAAATCTACACAATGATGCATGGATTAGGAAATAAGCCCCCCCAAAACATGTAAGAATTTACATGCCAAGGTTTTTTTTTTAATAGATTTTGTAAATTTGGGATGAAACAAATTTAAGACCGGAAAAAAAATCTCCAAGTTCAGAAAGAACTGAATTCAAGATGAGATAAAAATAAGAAACAGAGAAACTGAAATTTACAGATTTGACCATTCCAGCAGGAATAGAGTAGAGGGGCAAACAGATTTAGTTGAGGTTCTCCTCCAATAGCAGACTAAGGGAACAATCCTATGTCCCCTAGACAGCATTGGAGGCTTACGAGTAGCCAGGTTGCATCCCATGGAATATTTTAGAGAGAAGTCTGTCAAAGACACTTCAACAGAGTATTCAGTAAAGTATTTGCTCTCACACTGCTCATTTGCCATTGGAGTAGGTTTCAGATTTATATTGCCTGGATAACTGTAGTTGGTGCAACCTGCCATTTGCTAAATGTCTAGATTTGACTCCTGCACTTGTCTTTTGCACAGCTAGTAAGAATGAATAGAAGCCCATTCTGCATTTGGATGACATTCTCTGGATTGGCGCAATGAAAGGGTAAATCATGTCCCAGATTGCAACATTGGGTCCAGTCCACTGGGAAACAATTCTGCACACGTTCCATTTAGTTTAGTAGATCATAGTTAGCGTTATATTTTGTCTCTGAATCCCATTCATTTCAATGGGGTTTGAGACAAAGACCTTCCGAGTAAGTTATGCCTGATTTGTATGGTGAACAATATGATTTATGAAGTAGTATCTTCTCAACTTTAAGGCTACAATACTAGGCCCACTTACTGGAATAAGTCCCATTGAACTCCAGGTGAAGAAATTCCAGAGAAGACTGTGCTGAACTTGTAGTATGTAAATCCAGCAAAGTTAAGTACATTTTAAATCCTATTAATTTCATTGAGAAAGTTAAGCACATACTTAACTCACTTTAATGTAATCAATGGCACTTAAAGGTCCTTACCTTTGGCTAGATTATGCTCTCAATAATGAACGTTCCTTGTCATTATTATTGCCAAATATTGCTGAAAAGTAACACTATCACTTGGGCCAAACTATTTAATTTTTATAGGATTTTGAGACCTACTTTTCATCTTGCTTGCTTACAGCGCACAAACTAAATTTAATTCCTTTTCATATAAAGTACAAATCAACTAGAGCATTACATCTTTGAGCAACATGCTCTCCTTGGGACCTTCTCAAGTATATTAGTTTATTTTTTTAATTGAAGGGGGTCCACTGTTAAGGTGAAAAACTCTATTATAAATATTTAAAATGCCTTTCCCTTAATAGATTTAATTTCCATGGTACTAAATTTTCTATTCATATGGACTTGCTGCCAATTTGAAATCGAGCTATAGCATCCGTTTCCCTGCCAAGAGCAGGATAAATCTTTTTATTTAATTTGCTGATTGAATTTGCTTTCCCTGCCAAACACTGTGTTTTTGCATTCGTTATTTGTTGTCTATTTACATAATCACATGGAGAATAACTTTTCTCTGGCCACCAGGTTTTGAGAGTTTTAATACATTTTATTAAATGAATTATAATTATATTGCCCCTAAAATGCAATTGATTGTCCAACTCTTTGTCTGAGGAATGCAGGGTACTTATTAACATGCTTCATTTTTTATGTGACACTAGTTTTGTGTTTTTTGCAGGAGTATTTGTGAAAATGCCAAAGAAATTCTAATATCTAGCAACCTAAGCCCATGAAGTTAATATTTCTGCAGAAATAGGTTTCTGTGAGTAGATCAACCTTTTGGATCTAATCCAGCATGTGCAAAAGGCAAGCAAACCCAGTATCCAACACCCATAGGTGTACATCAAGCAGATTATTCAAGCTATCAACTATTGGGCACTGAAACTTGACTTCTCTCATATAGGGCATGTTGAGACAACATACTAAACCATGGTTAGGCCACTAACCATTTTGCAGCAAATGGTTAGTGAGCACGTTAAAACTAGGGGTGTGCATCGGATGTGTGTGTGTGTGTGTGTGTGTGCTTGCTTGTGAGTGTGTGTGTGTGTGTTGCTGGGCTGTGTAGCCTGCTGCTACATAGCAAACACAAAAACTGTGGGCAAAGCACACATACTTTAAAAATAAAAATAAATAATAATGAAACGTGGGACACAAAGGGCTCCTGCTGCTAAGGCAGCACTTGGGAGAGGCCGCTCTGGGCGTGGTGCTGCTGCTGCTGCTGCTGGGACCAGCAGCAAGCAGCCTTCTTCCACACCCCCAGTTAAAGTGAGGCATCCTCCACTGGGGCAGCAGAAGCAGGCAGAGGCAACTCAGAGTAGTGCCTGCAGGGCACTCTTTGAACTACCTGAGGCAGGTGCTGGAAGCAGCAGTGGACGTGAAGAAGGAGGACTATCTCCAGCTACTTCTTTGGTGGGTGAGCCTGTGAACCCGCTGACTGAACTTTTCCCAGACCTTGTGGGAGTCAGCGTGGTTCAGAGTGAGAAGGAGGACTCTGATGTGGGGCAAGAGGAAGAGCAGGCAGCAGCAGAGCCTCGCTCTCCAGAATCTGTCCTCTCTTCCACTCATTCCCTTGTTCCTGAGGTGGCACCGCAGAGTGAAGGTGCCGGTGGGCCATCTGTGTCACCCCAGAAGCGACAGACAAGCAAGGTGTGCGACCACTTTGAGGTGGGAGTGGATTCCCACTTTGCTGTCTGTCACTACTGCAAGATGGCTGTGAGCAGGGGAAAAATGCCAGGCCACTTCACCACCACCAACCTCAGCTGCCACATGCAGAGGCACCACCAGTCTGTTTTGCTTGGGACCAAGGCGGGCACCTCGCAGCAGACTGGTGTTAGCAAGGGCAAGCAGAAGGCTCCTGCAACTTCTGCCAGCTCTCGACCTCCCATCCCCAAGAGGCTTCGCCAGGCCACCATGGAAGAGATGGGGTGGGGAAAGTATGGAGCCACAAGGTGGCGTTTCCAACGCCCAACCAGATCACCAATTGCATCGGTGAGATGGTGGCGTTGGATGACCAGCCATTCAGCCTCATTGAGAACGCAGGCTTCTAGAGGCTGATGGCTCTTGTGTTTCCATACTACAAGCCGACGTGTCGCACCACCATGAGCAGGCGTGTGGTGCCCTCCCTGTACCGGGCATGCAGGGAATTAGTTCTGGGTCATCTGTGCCAGGCAGATGCACAGATGGTGCACTTCACTTCGGACATCTGGTCCAGCGAAGGAGGAGTGCATGCTTACCTGTCCCTGACGGCTCACTGGTGGGGAGCCTCAGGGCAGGAAGCACCCAGGACGTCCGGGACTGGGAAGGAGGGCTGCTGCTGGGCCCTCCTTCATACCGCAGTCATGGACCAGTCCCACATGGCGGAGGAGATTACGGAGTCCATGAACCACATGGTGTCAGGGTGGCTGGGCAGGCACCAGCACACCCGCAGTTACATGGTCACGGATGGGGGAGCCAACATGGTGAAGGCGGTGCGTGATGGCAGATTTGAGGGCATCCGCTGCATCGCGCACGTCTTCAACCTCATAGTGAAGGATGGCCTTGGAGGCAGCAAGGCCTCTCTCACTCCCCCAATCTGTAATCTCCTAGAGAGCTGCAGGAAGGCAGCCGGGCATTTCCACCACAGCGTTAAGGGCAGTCGGTTGCTGCAGGAGAAGCAGCAGGAGCTGGGACTTCCGCAGCACCGTCTAGTGCAGGACATGGCAACACATTGGAACTCCACCTACCACATGCTCGAGCGTATGGTGGAGCAACAGCGTGTTGTCCACGAGATGTTCAGGGTCGGGGACATCAGCATCCAGGCCCCACTGTCCAGGCAGCAGTGGGAGGCCATGTCCCAGCTTCTGGTGGTCCTCAAGCCATTCCTTGAGGCTACTGAGACCCTGAGCAGCAGCACTGCCCTCCTCAGCCAGGTGATCCCCATGGCCAGGCATCTCCAGACACAGATGGGTGAGTTTCTGGAGGCCGGGGATCCCGTCACCGGCAGGCGCTTCCTGCCAGAGGTTTGGGAAATGGTGACAAGGCTGAGGGAAGCCCTATCCCACTGGGTCCAGCCTCTCTACAACGAGAGGCAGTACATGTTGGCCACCATGTGCGACCTGCGCATCAAGGATGGGTTGTGTGGGCAGACTTCCCGGGTGGGTTGGGTGGAAATGTTGGTGGCGGTCGTTCGGGCGGCCCGGGAAGCCAGGATTGGGCAGGCAGAGGAGGAGCCCACCAAAGCCCAGGCGCTGAGTCCGCAGAGCACCAGCAGCAGCGGCACAGCACCACCACACCCAGCAGGGGGACAGGCCAGGGGTTTGGGGCAAAGGCCTTGCAGGCAGCGGTTGGGCATAGAGACACCCAACCCAGTTGCTGCCAGGATGACGCTGCAGCAGCACTGCAGCGTTACCTGGCGGAGCAGATGGAGGACAGCTCCATCGAACCCCTGGCCTACTGGTCATCCTAGCACCAGACGTGGCAAGATCTGGCACGGGTGGCCATGGATAGAATCAGCTGCCCGCTGTCCAGCATTCCAAGCGAGTGGGTGTTTTCCATGGCAGGTGACGTGGTCACACCCCACCGCTCTCGCTTGGACGCTGAGATGGTGGAGCAGCTGGTCTTCCTAAAGGTCAATCTGCCCCTGCTGGGATACCCCACCCTCATGCCCTCAGGGGAGTAATTGGCAGGCACCCCCCCATCCATTCCACACCTTTTGGCAGACTCTGGCAGGCCCTTGATTTTTTAATTCTTATTTTTTGTTAATTTTATTTTCTTTAATTTACTGGCTGTGTTTACAGCTCAATAACTCAACTCTGAACAAAGGATCCCAAAGGGGTCTAGTTTCTTCTCCTAGCCTCTTATATTGTGGGGATGCACAAGCATCTCACACATTCTATGTTGTTTGACTTGAATCAATGTGCTTGCACGTGTGCCTCTGAAATTGGGCTCCGATGACTCCCTCCAGGCCATCTGTAAGGTCGCACACTTCCATGTGCGTTTCTTCTTGTAAAAGAGCACGTTATAGGCTCATGAGAACTTTGGATAAGAAGAAGGCTTATTGCCAAGGAACGCGTGCACCTCTGACTCTTAACGAAGGAACCAATAGGATTCCTCTTCCAGGCTCCTACATTGAGTGGATGACAAAACATCCTACACTGTTTCTGACTGTGTCTTTTGGACTTATGTGGCAGCCTTGCAGGGCTGTCACTGTGTGTTGTGTTTTTGGCTATATGATTGAAAAAACTGCCTGCCTGCCAGGTTGCCGCCATTGTGAAGTAGCTGGATCGTGTGGGCCGGACCCACGGTTCTATTGCTTACTTGTGCAATGTGCCAGCACCTGGCACTCTGCCTGCCCACCTCTGCCTGCCCGCCTGCCTGCCTGCCTGCCCGCCTGCCACCATTGTGAAGTAGCCGGATCGCGTGGGCTGATCCCACAGTTCTATTGCTTACTTGTGCAATGTGCAAGCGCCTGGCACTCTGCCTGCCCGCCTGCCTGCCTCTGCCAGCCTCTGCCAGCCTCTGCCTGCCTGCCTGTCCGCCTGCCAGGTTGCCGCCATTGTGAAGTAGCTGGATCGCGTGGGCCGGTCCCACAGTTCTATTGCTTACTTGTGCAATGTGCAAGCGCCTGGCACTCTGCCTGCCCGCCTCTGCCTGCCTGCCTGCCTCCCTGCCCGCCTGCCAGGTTGCCGCCATTGTGAAGTAGTCGGATCGCGTGGGCCGGTCCCACAGTTCTATTGCTTACTTGTGCAATGTGCAAGCGCCTGGCACTCTGCCTGTCCGCCTGCCTGCCCGCCTGCCAGGTAGCCGTCATTGTGAAGTGTCTGGAGGCGCCCGTGCCGCTCTGTGACTTTGCCTGGAGGTGCCGCTCTTTGACTTTGCCTGGAGGTGCCCGTGCCGCTCTGTGACTTTGCCTGGAGGTGCCCGTGCTGCTCTGTGACTTTGCCTGGAGGTGCCCGTGCCACTCTGTGACTTTGCTTGGAGGTGCCGCTCTGTGACTTTGCCTGGAGGCACCCGTGCCACTCTGTGACTTTGCCTGGAGGTGCCTGACTGGAAGTGGTCCTCCTATCCACAGCGGCCACATGACTAAGGTAAGTGTGTGCAATCAATGCAGGGACACCTGTGAGTGTCCAGAAGTCAGCTTCCAGCTCCGTGTGCGTAACGGTTGGGCGTGGACACTCAGGACCGGGCAGATGCCAGTCCTGGGTGGGAGGGAGCCAGTTGTGTTAAAGTATTTCATTATCTAATCTTTATTATTTTCCCTTCTTCTTTTGCAGCCTATGGAACTCTTCGCCACAATGCACAGCAGACTCGGGAATCCAAACGGAACATCTTCCCCAAGACACGGCCGCCCGGAGGTGGTCCATCGATCCGCGTCGCCCGCACGACTCAGGTAAGAGGCTGTCAGAGATCTTACCTACGAGTAAGCAAGCAGGCAGCTCCATATGCCTACTTTGGCGTGGGCACACAGGAATGGCCAATAGGCCAGTCCTGGGTGGGAGGGAGCCAGTGGCGTTAAAGTATTTCATTATCTAATTGTTATTATTTTCCCTTCTTCTTTTGCAGTCCATAGAACTCTTTGACACAGTGCCCGGGAGAGACGGCAATCCAGACTGCCCACCTGCCCGTCACTGCCCGCCTGGAAGTGGCCCTCTTATCAACAACGCCCTCACGACTATGGTAAGTGTTCTGTGAATGGGGGGGGCACCTTCAACCTAACTGAAGCGGGTCTGTCTGCCTGCTTAATTCCGAGTAAGCAGGCAGCCCCGTGTGCCTACTTGGGTATGGGCAATCGGGACTGGCAATGTGACAGTCCTAGGTGGGAAGGAGGTAGTGTAGTCTGATATTCATTCCTTATTTTCCCTTCTTCTTTTGCAGACCATTGAACTCTCTGCCACAGTGCCCCAGAAAGGAGAGACTTCGCCCGTTGACTGTCTGCCTGCCTGCCTGCTGCTGCTGTCTTCAAGATCCTACCTGCGAGGAGCGCGCGCTGCCCTCCTTGCGCAAGCTATGGGACTTGAGCTTTCCCCCAAGGGGAAGCTTCCACCGAGTCCCCAAAGTTTGAACTTCGCCCATTGACTCTCTGCCTGCCTGCCTGCTGCTGCTGTCTTCAAGATCCTACCTGCGAGGAGCGCGCGCTGCCCTCCTCGCGTAAGCTATGGGACTTGAGCTTTCCCTCAAGGGGAAGCTTCCACCGAGTCCCCAACGTTTGAACTTCGCCCGTTGACTGCCTGCCTGCCTGCCTGCCTGCTGCTGCTGTCTTCAAGATCCTACCTGCGAGGAGCGCGTGCTGCCCTCCTCACGTAAGCTATGGGACTTGAGCTTTCCCCCAAGGGGAAGCTTCCACCGAGTCCCCAACATTTGAACTTTGCCCGTTGATTGTCTGCCTGCCTGCCTGCTGCTGCTGTCTTCAAGATCCTACCTGCGAGGAGTGCACACTGCCCTCCTCGCGTAAGCTATGGGACTTCAGCTTTCCCCCAAGGGGAAGCTTCCACCGAGTCCCCAACGTTTGAACTTCGCCCGTTGACTGTCTGCCTGCCTGCCTGCCTGCTGCTGCTGCTGTCTTCAAGATCCTACCTGCGAGGAGCGCGCGCTGCCCTCCTTGCGTAAGCTATGGGACTTGAGCTTTCCCCCTAGGGGAAGCTGCCACCGAGTCCCCAAACCAGGCATTTGGTTGCTACCATTACAAGAACACAGAGTTTTGACAGATAAAAGAGGGGGAGGCAGGGGAGGGGGGTGCAATTGACAGCCCAAGCCTCTGTGGAAAAACCTTTGCAACTTTTAATCTAAAAAATCCATAGTTATCAAATGCCTGGACCTATCATTCTGAAATTTCTGACAGATAACTACCCTAACCCATCTACAAAGTGAGCAACTTTCAGACTTCTAACTTTAAAATAAAAAAGTTATAGGCGTTTCTTTCCTCATTGTTTCAAAAATACCTTGCCACTACATGCCTGGACCTAGCTTTCTGAAATTTCACACACATATCAAGCAAAGTGTAACCTGTAATGTGCCCAAGTTTCCTGTTTGTATCTTTAAAAATAAAGAAGTGGGAGGCATAACTGTATTTACCCCACTACTACCCATTTTTCTAAAATTAATTGCCGCACAAGACAAGCACCTATGTTTCTGAAATTTCACACACATAGGTCCTAATGTACCACCTACAATATGGCAAAGTTTCATGTGTGGAACTTTAAAAATGAAAAAGTTATAGCCATTCCTGGTGTTTTATTAAAAAATTAATTGCCACCAAATGCCTGCACCAATCATTCTGAAATTTCTCACAGATAACTACCCCTAACCCATCTACAAAATGCCCAAGTTTCATCCTTCTATCGTTAAAACTGAAAAAGTTATAGGCATTTTTGTAATACAATACTAGACTATGGGGAAATGCATTCAAAATGGTGTCCGATCCGATCCGCCCAACCTCTGATCCGATCCGACCCCCCAGGTCCAATTCCGAACCGCTATCCGATCCGATCCGGGGGGTCAGTGCACATCCCTAGTTTAAACCATGGTTATGAAGCCACCATGGTTAGGAATGGTTCACATAACACACTAAGTCATGCTAAGCCATAATAGTTAGCTCAAAATGCTTAACCACTATGACTTAGTGTGTTGCTAGAACAGGGTCACAGTGGTGTCATTTCATTTCATATAATATATTTCTATACCCTCACATACATGAAGCTCTCTGGGCAGTTCACAAACAGTTAAAACCATTAAAATACATTATATAAAGAATAAAAAGATTCACATAAGAACATAAAATAGATAGCACACATAACATATATCTAAAACAATTTAAAACCATCAGCCAGGGAGACTAGGACTTGATCGAAAAGATTTGTTATATGCAGCCAAATGCCTGAGAGAAGAGGGCAATTTTAACTTGGTGCCAAAAAGATGACAATATTAGTGCCAGGCAGGCCACATCAGGATGGGAGGGGGGCACTACCGAGAAGAACTCATCCCTTGTTCAGTGATGTCATTGAATTTTATAATTAGTTGACTCACTGGTCAATTTTCACTGGTTTGCATTGCTCACCTTTTTAACAAGCCTAGACCAGCAGTTTACAGCTTTACAATTAAGTTCAAAATTGCTTGTGAGCTTCTGAGCTTGTGCAGTCTGTATGTAAACAGACTGTTTCCAGGTATGTGCTGAGTTGATTTAATTAACCCTTTTCTTGCTTATGATAAACTGATTACATCACTTTATCCAACAATGAAGCAGGTGGAAAAACATCCCTTTTCTTCATTTCTTTGGATTAGGTTTAGGTAATCTTTGTTGGTACAGTTCCTGCTTTTATTTTGTTTGGTAAGTAAACATGTACTTACTGCTGGTGGTGGATAGAGTGTTTCTGTAAGAGGGTGTGAAAAAAACCAGTCAGGAAGGGGGTACATAATGTGGTAATGCATGACATCATGACACACTCTTGTGTTTCCAAACTACATAAAGTACACAAGAAGAGCCATGCAGGATCAGACCAAGGGTCAATCTAGTCCAGCATTCTGTTCACACCGTGACCAACCAGCTGTTGACCAAGAACCCACAAGTAGGACATGACTGCAACAGCACCCTCCCACCTATGTTCCCTAGCAACTGGTGCATGTAAGCTTATTGCCTTTACTCCTGGAGGTAGCACATAGCCATCAGGACTAGTAGCCATTGATATATTGCAAGATGCACTTTGATATTGCACTTATGCAGCAGCTCAATCATGCAGAATAAGAGGTCATTTTAAGGGAGAACTTTTGCCTGAGCTTACATAGGTGAGTCCACTATTATCGAAGGAAATAGTGAATTGACCCTGGATAAGTTTGCCTATCCCTACTTTTATCTTCCTTTCCTGATGGTGATCTGTATTGTCAGAGGGGGCAGCACTGCTTGCCTGTTTTGCAGGGAGAGCCTTGCATGTAGCAGTAAACATCAAGACCTCTTCTTTGCACGAAGAGCCTTGGTTGTGGGCCCCCAAATGCTAATAAATTATGAATATTCATCCGACAGTGGACAGAGTCAATTGATGTAGCTGCGCTCACAGCAGATAAACAGGATCTGGTGACCAACTTCATTATTGCTCATGCTCTTGGTAGTTTCAATGTTGTTGTATTCTATCATCATGCTGGGTTTTCTCAACCATTATCCTAGTCATGCGAACAAAGTAAATAATAATAATAATAATAATGCAGGAGTCATATTTTACAGTTGAGTTGCCACACTTTTCAATCTGCAAAATATATACACTTCATATTTCCATATTTCTAATCAACCACCCACAAAACAGTTGTTTCTCCCACCTCATAGTATATGTGCAAAATATAATTTCTGCATATATTTACTTTTTTTCTAATCCTCCATAACAAAAAAGGGAAAGAAGAAACAACACTGTGTGTTAGAGAAGCAGAGGGAATGCAGTCAGACAGTAACTAAAAAAAAACTATTATTACTATTCTCTCCCTCCTTGAGCTTCACTAAGCTCCTCTTAGTCAGCCATTCATATTGCCCAGTCATAAGCCTGGATTGGTTTAATAGATCAAAAAACCCTCCAGAAAGGATTCTCTGGAATCTGCAAGCAAAAGGCAGACAGTGACTCTTTTACTGCCAGATCTACACTATATAGGTAACACTACATCCCTCTTGCACATTTATATAGGACACACAATGACATTTGTTGAAGTATTTTGGATAATATGGGGGGAAAATCAGGAAATAACCCTATGAAAGTGGTATATAGAATGTGTAATGTGCCCCAACAGTTATCAGTGCACTTCACAAGGAGTAGTGTAGATTGATCCTATGTCTGGAGAAATGTTTAAATGACTCAACCATGTGGATGAGAGTCAATTGTATGGGTCATCATGACTTGTGGCCACAGAGCAGGGATCCCACAAATGTGAATATGTGCTATTTCCATGAGAAGGACCCACATTGCCAGACACTTTTATGCATTCATCTTGAATGTTGAATGAATACCTGAATGGAGCCACATCTCATACAACTGTACACTGTGCATGGAGGTATCTGTCCTTGGTAATACGGAACTTGATCAATGGCAGAGTTCCCAACATGAGAGCATAAGACAAACTGTGCATATTTTCATGTGTTTTAGTCAATCAGAAAAAGTATGCACTTGGTGTGCACTTTAAACATGTGCACCAAATGCATACTTTTCCTTCGGGGTGGGGGAGCTCACAATTAAGAATAGGAACAAGGTAGACCAGGCTTCAAGAAGAACTTAGAGAACCTCAATAAGCTGGAGCTTCATTGATTCTCCCATCAATAGTGGGAAAGTCTGCTTCCACCAGCCCAGTTGCCAGTGTCTAAAGCCAGATCTACACCAAGCAGGATATACCACTATGAAAGTGGTATGAAAGCGGTATATGGAGGTAGGATCTACTCTACTGCTTTATAGCAGTATTGAAGTGCACTGTCAACTGTTGGGGCCCATGACACATGCCATACCACTTTCATACCGCTTTCATAGTGTTGTATCCTGCTTGGTGTAGATGTGTCATGGGCTCCAACAGTTGTCCGGGCACTTCAATACCGCTATAATGCAGTAGTGTAGATCCTGCCTAAATCTCGATCCAATATGATAAATTGATTGGGTTTAAAAACATATATTTTTTTAAGTATTTCAACTTTTTTCCTGAGCTGATTAGTTGCTCTATATGTACATTCTATATCAGTGCCTGCCTTTTCTATATAAACCTTCTGCACATGTATACCAATATTTGTTCTGGGGTGTAAGTATTTTATAATAGAGGGGCAGAAAGAAATCCACTGATGCATTCCAACCCCCTGTTGGTTGAATATGATGGCCAGAATGGCTTGTTCCTTCCTAAGCCGCATGACAAAACATCCAAGGCCACAACAAAAGGAGAAACCACTGCCTTATTTTCAGGGCTCTCAGAGGAACACTCCAAGAGATCTTCACAGCTCTGTAGTTACTTACTGTCACAAAAACAGTGTGGCAAGATAAGAGTGACAGCTCCAAGGTCTCTGATATTTCCCTATTGCTCTAGGCAAGAACTGCTTTGTGACCTAAAGGTAATAAAGGGCAAGACAAAAAGAGTTGCAATAAAGAGTCCCTGCATCCCTTCAGATGTAAAGAGACTCTTCTGGATTGTGTAAATTTCGCACACAGGGGGGAAATAATGCAGGTACCTCCTGAAAATCGAAACTTTAAAGAAAACTACCTCCACTATCCAGGTAGAATAAATACAGGAAACAATTTTAAACGTTCAGTAGATAACAGCACTGAAATGTTTAGATAAACTTTAACAACAGATGTTCATTGACTATGCAGTAATTCCAAACATGGGGCAGGTATAGCAGTGGTGGTAATGGAGGAGAATTTTATCGTCTGTAGATTCCAGCCAAAAGTCTTGTCCATCTTTCTTTACCCATGGTTGGAAATGCTACAAGGGAGTCTGAAAAGCAAGATTGGAAAGTATGTGGTCATCACAGTTCACTCAAAAATATCAATGTTTATAGTTAAAATAGTTCCTTGTAGACTAATATGCTCTAAGAATACAGTTACTCTTTTGGCTGCACATTTCTCCAAATTTTGTGATGCAGCTCTCGGCTCAAAAATCACAGGCGAGAATGTGTATATTGGGAAGAGTTGTGTACAAAATGTGATTCTTAGGGGAAGTTGTGTATAAAACTAACTGATGAAGAAATGGGACCCACTGGACTTCTGACTGAATACCTGTAAAACTGACATAGACTCATTAATCCATTCCTTGGCCTTCCTTGAAGAGGTAGCAAAAATGGGTCCAGAGAGGAATATTCAGTTCTTTTCTTGGCAAGGCCTATTTAGTAAGATATTGTTCCTATCCATTCATTGCCCCTAGTGGATCAAGGTTACAAATTCCATGGGAAACAACCATAGGAACAACCCTGCCAAAGTGGCACCATATGCCAGAGCTAAATGGTGGACATGTGGATATGTGAGATATGAAGAGGAACTTGGTTTGTGAATCACGTAGTGCTGGCCACAAGAGAAGAGAAAAAGCTGACTCAGAAGATATGTGGTCTCTTTGAGAAGCAGAAATGAATCATTTTGAAGCAATTTCACCTCTCTTTACCAATGGGATTAAAGGCTAAAAGTAACTAATTTTGTGTTCTAGGCTTTTTGCCAGGAGTTAAAAGAAGAAAGTGCCCACAGCATGGTTCCAGATGTAGGAGGGAGAATTTCTTGCCAACATGTGGGTAATCTCTTTCACTGATGCTAAGGGTCCAACATACATTATAATCTGACCAAAATAATAATAAAAATAATACAAACTGAGTCACTTTATTTAATAAATGACTATTATAATACATATGATATGTTGAGCAGAGGCAAATAATGGTGGAAGCTTGGTGTAAAGCAATCATAGATTCAAGAAGTAGTGATGTTGCTGAAATTCATAATTACCTAGTTCAGGATATGAAATAGCCCTGGTGATAATTTTTGGATTATTACAAATGGAGTATAATTTTCTAAATTCATATTAGACTTGTAACATTAAATGAGATTCTGTGCACATGTAGATGGTGTTCCAGCATACTGGTGCCCAAGCACCAAAGTCCTTTAATTACCCTCAGTGAAATTCTCCATGATTGCTGTGAAACTGTGTGACAAGTCCACCTGATTTGATCAAGTAGGCTCTTTTGGGGTATTTTTTCTATTGAAGCCAATTCTCAGAACTATTTCTTCTAAATGTTTTAAGCCATGTCTACACCAGGCTTTTATCCTGGGGTCATCCCCAGGTTGTCCCTGTGCATCTACATGCTGCACAGGGGATCCTGGGATCAACCGGGGATGACCTGGGGACAACCCTGGGAGAACGGAAACCAGGAATATCCCAGTTTTTCTGTTGTCCTGGGTGCTAAAATGGACATGGAGCTGTGTGGGGTGGCTCCGTGCCCATGGGGGGGAGGAAGGCAATTTCACCATTCCCAGTATGGCAGGGGGTTGGGAGCGGGATTTTGTAAAACCAACAACAATGTAGCTTTCCCGCGGATAGGGGCCGCGCAGCTCTTCAGTTTTTTTCAAAAATGGCACCCAGGGCACCCATGATGTTCCTCTTTCCTTCTGGGACATCACACGATGGTGTAGACGTCTGGGGAGGATCGCAGAAGCAGGTAAGTTTGCGATCCTCCCCCTCCTTCCCTCTACACCGTTGATGTAGACATGTCCTTATATTGCTCTTTCTTTGCATCATATCTAAAACCTTCTCTTGTACTCAGGTGGTTTTTATCTTTTGAGAGGTAGGGTGGTGTCTGAATATCCAAGCAGTTCTCTGCTAGGGTGGGTTCCGGGTTGTGGGGGAAAAGTAGTGACACAATGCTAAAGTTTTTATTTTATTTTATTATTTAAAGTATATAAATATAGATACTGCTGCAGTAAACATTAAAGTGATGCATGTTAGGACAAAAAACAACAACTTCAAGTATAAACTGATGGGATCTGAGCTAACAATTACCAACAAAGAAAGAGATGGACATCCAATGAAAATGTCAACCCAATATGCAGCCTCTGTAAAGAAGATAAACTCCATGTTTGGTCTAACATAAAATTAGGGGGAAAAAACCTGTCAGTATCATACTGCCTTTATACAAATCTATGGTGCGATCACACTTAGAAAACTGTGTACAGTTTTGGTCACCACACCTAAAAAAAGATACTGTAGAGCTGGAAAAAGAGCAGAAAAAGGCAACTAAAATGATCGGGGGACTGGAGCATCTCCCTTATGAGGGAAGGTTGCAACAGCTGGGATTGTTTACCTCAGAAAAAAGGAGGTTGAGGGGAGACCTGATAGAGTTGTACAAAATTATGCATGGTGTGTAGAATGTGGATAGGGAGACATTTTTCTCCCTTTGCCACAATACTAGAACTCAGGGTCATCCCATGAACCTGATTGGTGGAAGATTCAGGACAGATCAAAGGAAGTACTTCTTGACACAGCACATAGTTAAACTATGGAATTCACTACCACAAGATGTGATGATGGCCACCAATTTAGATGGCTTTAAAAGGGGGTTGGATAAATTCCTGGAGGAGAAGGCCATCAATGGTTATTAGTCCCAATGGCTAAGTGCAACCTCCAGTATCAGAGGCAGTAAGCCTGTATCCGGCAGTTGTTGTGGATCATGGTTTGGAGGTTGCTGTTGCAGAATGTCCTGCTTGTGGTTCCCTGGTCAACAGCTGGTTGGCCATTATGTGGACAAAGTGCTGGACTAGATGGACCTTTGGTCTGATCCAGAATGGGTCTTCTTATGTTCTTAAAGCAGTTAACAAAAATGATAAAAACATAGCATATAACAATAAAAGTACAGTAAATCATCATTAGTCAACTATAACTATACTGGCTGGGTGTCACCCTTCAGGGACATCTTGCATACAGAAGTCTTGAGGAGGAGAGGTTTAAAGATCAAAGCTGAAGATATTGGTGTAATGTCAATGGGAAGCACATTCCAGAGGGATGCTGCTGCAACAGTTAATGTTGTCTTACAGCATGAGATATTGTCAGACGTGCTCTTACTGAGGACTACTAGGAACCAGTCAGTGACATACGAGGTTAGGTGATCCCAAAGGTAACCTAATTCCAAATAATTTAGTGTTTTGTATATTAAGAACAGAACTTGAAACTTGGCCTGGTAGTTTACTGGTAGCCAGTACAGTTCTTCTAGCAAATGTGTAACACACTGTCGAAAAGAGGACTTGTAGTAGCCTCGTAGCTACATTCTGCGCCAGCTGCAGGTTCTGGACAGGGCCAAAGGGTACATAGAGTGTCTTACAATAAGCTGCACATAGAGTGTCTTACAATAAGCCCCACATAGAGTCTCTTACATTGGCAATCTTTGGCCAGTTCTACATTGGCCGTTTTTACTGGGACTGCCCCTGGGTGGTCCCGGAGCATTCAGATGATGCACAGGGACAAGGAAGTGCAGCAGCAGAAATGGGCACAGAGCCACACCATGCAGCTTTGTGCCCATTAGGAGAGGGGGTAGCAACAATTTCGCCACCACTGGGATGGCAGGGGGGGGCGTTTTATGCAGTTTTTAAAAAACTTACCTTTGTAGGGGTGCTCGTGCACTCTCCTTGGGCTGGAAAACAAAATGGCGGGTGCGACAAGCACATCACGCCAGGGAGCAAGCCGGAACTTCTGTTTCCACATGAAGAAAGAAGAGGACGATCCTGGAAACCGGTAAATACGGGACCATCCTCCTGCCCTCCCTCTACAGCCCGTGCTGTAGAAAGGCCCTTCAGATTACCAACATCTAAACCACTATGGCCAAGATACCATGGCCCAGAGAGAGCTACCTTCTTACCTACCAGCCTCTTCAGTTCTTCAGCTAAGAAACAGCAGCAGCAACAGGGCCTACTTCTCTTGGTTGTGTTTAGGGGTGTGCACGGACCCCCCGGATCGGATCGGGACCCGGATCGGGACCTCCAATTTTGTCACGGATCAGTTCGGACAAAACCGGAGGCCCCCCGGACCGGATCGAGTACGATCCCGATCCAAAAATCGGAAATTTTTGGATCGGCCGCCATTTTTTTCCCCATAGACTTGCATTGCAATGCAAGTCTATGAGGAAAAAATGGCGGCGGGTGGGTGAGGGGGGGCCTAACTCCCTCCCCCCCCGGGGCCGTCCGCTGTGGACGGCCCCGGCAGGTAAGCCCCCTCCCCCGTGCTCCCTCCCCCCCTGGGGCCGTCCGCTTCCATCTGCAGGCGCCCGCGGGCGCCCGCGGATAGAAGCGGACAGCTCCGGGAGGGGTAAGCCCCCTTCCCCGCCACTGCTTACCTTCCCGGCCCGTCCGCTCCCGTCCGGCGCCGGCGGCTACTACCAGCGGGCTCTGCGGCCTGCTCTAGAGTAGCGCGCCGGGTGATGACATCACGGCGCGCCACCCTGGAGCAGGCCGCGGAGCCCGCTGGTAGTAGCCGCCGGCGCTGGATGGGAGCGGACGGGCCGGAAAGGTAAGGCCCCCCCTCCTCCTGCCCCCTCCCCCCCCCGCTGTCCACGTTCATCGGCGGGCGCCCGCTGGCGCCCGCCAATGGAAGCGGCGGTGGGCGCCAGTGGGCGCCCGCCGATCCGCCGAACCGGTTCGGAGCCTTTTTGGAGCGGTTTGGATTGGATCGGCCGATCCAGCTGTCGGATTGGAAATCGGATAATTTATCCGATTTCCCACTGGACCGGACTCGGATCGTGGATCGGGTCCGATCCAGTGCACATCCCTAGTTGTGTTTGCCTGCAGGGAAAAGCCGACCACAAAGAGACATTAGCAGCAGCACTGTGGTTGATCCATCTCTGAGCCATTGACACAGATAGGTGGGATTAAAACAGGGCCACTTTATTTATAAATCTGCAGAAGGGTGAACCTAAGAGGGCATCCTCACTAACCCGGCCTGAAGCCGGGAATAAAATTGGGCGATGCTTTCTCTGCCAGGGAGTGGCACCATTTTTTTGCCACTCCCTGACCTTCCGGTGTCACCCCCCCTCGGAAGACTCCGAGTGGGTGAGAAAGGTTGGTCTCAAAGGTAACCCTAATCTCCTCCAGCTGGGCTGCAAGACTCGCAGCTGTGAAGCTTCAGGCATTACCCATCACCGCTTGGTGCCTGTGAATGCTCACCGACCTTACCACTGACAATGCCCGTGCCTATGCCCAAAGTGACCAAATTGAACTGCCAATTAACCTATTAATGCTCCCTAGCTGTCTCGCAGTGTGAAGTAGGCGAAAAAACTTACAACCAATGAAAGGATGTAAGCAATGAATTCCTACTTGGCCCCCTGAATGGGCAACCAGCAAGCCCACACTACTTACAGGGAGGGAGGGAGGGAGCCGCATTTTCAAAAGTGAAAGAAGGGAGGTGCGTGAGCTGCTTTTATGCCTTTTGGTCCCCTCCCTTCTTTGGTGGCTGCTATTCTGCCCCAGCCAATGGGGTGCAAACACGGCTCGCCCCTCACCCCCACCGCAACTGCCTCCCCACGCCCTGGCCTTGCTGGGCATGGCAGTAAGGCCCTTCTCACCTGGGGACGATCCCGGACTTACTTGCTTCCGGGATCGTCACTCACTTTCTACATTGGAGCGCAACATCCCAGGATCAAGCAGGACGTCGCACTCATCGTGGCTACCATATATTTTTTTGTAAAGGGAGCCAGGAGTGCACTTGCGCTCCAATGAAAAATGAGTATGAAAAAATTCCCCCAAAATTGTGCCTCTTATCTCCTCCCTGCCATCCCAGGGGTGGTGAAATTACTGTCACCCCCTGCCCTGATGGGCATGGAGCCGCATGGCATGGCTCCATGCCTGTTTCTGGTGCCCGCTTACTCGTGAGTAAGCAGGCACCAGACAGGATGGGCACCCACACCTCCCATAGTTTTGAGACATTCCCAGGACCACTAGAAGAATCGGGATTTTCCAGGGTGCCTCAGTTTCTGCATCTATAGAATGGGCCTGTTCAGACAACACGCTAAGCCATGGTTAGGCCTCTAGCCCTTTTGCAGCAAATGGTTAGTAAGCATGTATAAACTGTGGTTATGTAGCCACAATGGCTAGGAATTGTTCACATGGCACACTAAGGCATGGTTCTTACAGCACGTTAACCCATAATGTTTAGCTCAAAATGCCTAAACATCATGGTTTAGCATGTTGTCTGAAAAGGGCCATTTATTTATTTATTTACTGCATTTTTATACCACCCAATAGCTGAAGCTCTTTGGGTGGTTTACAAAAATTAAAACCATAAAAACCATTCCAAATATAAAACAACAACAGTATAAAAACATAATTTAAAATACAATATAAAACACAACCAGGATAAAAACCGAGCAACCGTGAAAAATTATGGGAGGTTCTTTTCTGTGGGTTCATATTGTGGCACTAGTATAATGCTTAAATGGCAGCAACCACATGGGCAGCGCTATCCAAATGGTCTTTCCCATGGAACTAGCCCAGTCAATGTGATTATGGGCCTTTAAATATTGGACTAGCATTGGTGGATGAATCCCCAAGCAAAAACCTGCCCATGGTGCTAAAGAAACTTTTTAATAGCACCCTAGACATAGTAGAGCTAATTGCTCCATGGAGCTTAAAGCAAACAAACCAACAAACTCCAGAACTGGCATTCCAGTGAGGAGTAAAATGTTATGAAGGAAAGGCAATAGTTTCAGGGCAGACAAAAGGAAGTGTTTTTTCATAGAATGCATAATTATGGAATTCACTGCCGTAAAATATGTTACATTTTGGTAATGACATTTTTTCTCTTCTCACAAGTGCTCACAACAACACTTCTAAATGCTTCTGGGAGCCTGATCCTTCCAGAACTCTCAATACTGGAGACCACATTCAAACACAAAATATATTTCCCTTGCTCCTTTGTGATAATAAATCCTATTAAAGAAACAGTCATCTCATCTTTATTCATATATTTACTCATCACATACTTTATTTATTTATTGTTGTTTTAATGCACCCAATAAAAGACATTCCCTGGGAGGATTACAAAAACTGTAAGGAACTCATTTTCCTGATAGGCCAGATTTTACACTTAGTTATTATTACAATTTATCTCGGGTGACAGTAAAGCTTTACCAACAAGATGTCAGAAAATATTCCCGAATCCCAAGTGATTTGATGTTCAAATCAAATGCATGTTAAAAACTATTCACAAGTCTATTTAACAATGGTATTGAGAGGACACAGATGACACCATAGTTTAATATTTATTAGCAACAACAGACAAGTATCCTCTGATCTGGTATTATTAATGTTGGTTGCTTTTGTTTTGTTAAAGTCAGCCGCTTCTCCCAGTTCACTGTTTGCTGCGAGGCTCAAAAACGGAAACCTACTATCCCCAAACAATCTGAATGAATGCCTTTGTAAAATAAAATAAATAAAAAAAATGGATTTTCAGTGGAGCTTGAGATGAAGGTGCACTGGAAAAACTCAATTCTGTGAACTGCTACTTTTGCAGCAACAGTTCAATATTTATTTAGATTCCAGCGGCATTCATTATTAGAAAGACTGGAGCAAACCTGCATTAGGAGACTATAAATTAGAATATTTGCAGGAAAACCGAAGTGAGGAGAATTTGCTTGATATTTCCCTCCTCAGTTTAATATGGATGTATATAGAATGTAAAGTGGTTTTGTCTTATGTGCAATCTGCATGTTGTTTTATGTACAACCCACAAGGGTCAGAATGACCCAATGCAGACTTAGAGTGCAATCCTATGTGGAGGCTGCTCTTTAGAGGGCTTCAAGAATGGAGCCCTCCACCCATCCAAAGCCCTGCCAGCACCTCCTGTTCCACCTTAAAAATATTTAAAGCTAAACGGGTCTATAGACTGGAAAAAATGAGGCTTGGATGGAAACCGAAAATGATAGTTTTGTCCATCGCTATCCTGGTGAAAACTGATGTATGGAGGAGCCCAAAGGAGCTGGTCTCTTATCAAAGCTGATGGAGGCCACAACTACAACAAGCAGGATATAACACTATGAAAGCAGTTTGAAAATGGTATATGGAATGAGTCATGGGCCCCAACAGTTGTCAGTGCACTTCAATACTATTATAAAGCAGAAGCTAGATCCTACCAGAGTGGCCCTGCTTTCCTCTGCTACAACCTGATGGAAATATACTGTAACTATTATTGCAAAACATGGATTGTTGCTTTAGCCCTGTTTAAAACCTAGATATATAGTGAAGTTGCCAGTGCATGAACTGCCCCCATGAAGTGAGTTTGCTGGGCATCTAGCAGGGGAGCCTATAAGATCTAGTGCACATGCTTCATGCTTCAGCCTCACTTCAGGAGCAACTGCACATGCTACCGGCCTGGAGAACCTGCTGTGGCTCAAAGGGACAGCTTCTGTCTATTGTGCCCCCCCCACCCCAATAGACACTCAGCTATGAGAGCTTGATTAGCTGGAAGGAGGTGTAAATTTTCTTTGCATGTATATATTCTACATCCAGTTTCTACCAATAAACTGTCATCTTTTTGCACAAGTGGCTTGTATCACATCCATAACCAAAAGAACCTGATTGATGACTTGGACTGACAGAACCAGATCCCAACTCAGCATACCCCAGAATGTGTGTACAGGGATATTCCAGCATGACCAGCTTGTTACCATATGAGACTGCCTTAAACTATGGTGCACATAGTGAAGATATATCATTTAGACATGATACTTGTAAAGCACAGTGTCCTTCAATCCATGGCTTAATATCACATTCTGATTTACAGCTAAATAAGAACATAAGAAGAACCATGCTGGTTTAGACCGTGTCCGTCTAGTCCAGCATTCTGTTCACACAGTGGCCAACCAGCTGTTGATCAGGAAAAGAGGGAGAAAAGTGTCGCCCTGTCCACATTCTCAACACCATGCATAATTTTGTATTCCCCTATCATGTCTCCTCTTTGCCTCTTCTTTTCCAAGCTAAACAATCCCATTTGTTGTAAATTTCCATGATAGGGGAGATGCTCCAGCCCCTGGTTTATTTTAGTCACCCTTTTCTGCTCTTTTTCCAGGTCTTCTTCTTCTTCTTCTTCTGGTAATCTTTAACTACGGTTTAGGACCCAACACTTAACCATAGCTAAGGAACTATGATAGAATATTGTGACTGCATAAGGTCTATGTATTGACTGAAACAATTTTCTTGCATTTCTAATAGATTTCTATAAATATCTACAAGTCTCCAAAGTTTGTGCGTAATAGATTAAGCTGTCCAAAACTGTTTGCTCATATCTATATTACTAGAAGCTATCCCCGCTAGGGGCAATTTATCCTTCAGATCAAAGCAGGCTAACCTTTAAGTATCATCCCCCCTGTAACTTATATTAATCATCTTTGCCAGATTCATCTTTGATAGGCGTCTTCCTACAATTTCTTTTAGTACTCAGAATCCCTATTACTAATATTTGTGTGCCATATTTCTTCAGAAAAATAACGTATACTTTTGAGAAAAGGTTAAAAGCCAGATGATTTTGCATTAGTTAATGTCATGTAGTAACAGTACCTCCTTGGTTTCTTTCTTTCTTTTTTCTTAAAGGGACAGCACATTGTCTCATATGTATTGTAGGGGAATTACCTACTGGGGAGATAGCCCTATTGAATTCAGTTGAACTTCCATGTAAGTTCAGATAAGATTTCCATGTCTGCAAACCAATCAACAACTATGGGAACTCTTGAGATAACACTAGTGAAGATAGCAGAATGTTTGTTTGCTTTCATTAGTGATGGGTGGGTGAATCTACCCTGCAAAAAATTGTCAATTGCTTATCAAATTACAAATTCTTCTGCCCTGCCTTGGACAAATGTTCTTCATTATTTTGAGATCTTGTGTGCACGTTGTGCATGTGTATCAACAAAGCACAATGACTTCAAGGAGAGAGACCCCCGCACTGCAACAAATTTATGAATCCAGCTCAGTGCTTGGGGCTTCAAGAATTAAAATCCCATTCTTCTCAACCAATGAAGTAGTATTCCTTAAATATTACTGTTACCTATCTGGCAAGCATGGTTTGCAAAAGTTAGGCAATCATGTTTGGTAGGCTTCTCATTCTCCCAGGATCTCTCTGCACAATCAAGTTGCATTTATAAACCCTTGATTTTATAAATTTATGTTGATGATGACCTCATCTAAAGTTTGTACTTGGACATACCACTATTTCCATTTCCCTCAGCAGAGCCATGTTTGCCACTGTTGCTAGTAACACTTAGATAAGAGTATCCCTGCTAAGCTAAATGCCTTCACAACGGGTGGGTGTGCCTGGGCATGTGGAGGCTGTTGCGGGTGGGGATGGGGTGACGAGGTGGCGTGGGTGGCAGCCATTGGCTGCTCCTGTGGTGCCTCGTGGCAGGAAGGGGACTGAGTGAGTTTAAAAAGCAGGTTCACCCCTCCCTGCTGCCTCTTCTTTTTGTGGCTGAGACAGACGGAGAGGTGGGTAAGAAATAAATTATTATTATTATTATTATTATTATTATTAACTTCACCGAACAAGGGCACCTCTTTGGCACGTGAGCGGGTTTTGTTCCTATCCTTCTTTCGGAGCTAGGAGGAAGGGAGAAGCGGAGAGGGGCTGCGAGGCCAGCGCACGTGTTCTCTCAGTGCTCTGCCGAGTGCTTGTTTACAGCAGCAACCCTGTTACAGCATGAAGAAGAGCAGAGCAGCGGGGAAGGACCGCGTGAGCGGCACACGTCTCCTCTCGGTGCCTCCTCGAGCGCCCGCTGCGAGCCGCATCCTGTCCTTCAGAGCAGCGGAGAAGGGCTGCGGGGGCGACTTGTGCCTTTTCTCTGGGCAGCCGAGTGCTTCAGCAGCGGGAGCAGCGGCGACGGCGGCCCATCAACAAGGACGGCGGCGGCGAGGCACGAATCAACCAGCTCCAGACCAGGCTATTTATTGGAGTAGTGGAGGCAGGCCTAGGGGCCTGGAGGTTTGAAAAGAAGAGCCACTAGGGCTTTTCTCGTGAGTAAACAAGGCTTGGAGTGAGGGAAAGGGGCTGGTTGGGCAGCTCCTCCCCCCATTTTAAAACTCTTTGAGGCTGCAGCTGCAGCGGAGCTCCAAGCTTTGCGGCTGTGCTGCAAGGCGCAGCAGGAGCAGTGTTCCTGCAGCAGGGCGCACTTTTCTTCATTTGCTTGCAGCTGGTGTTGCTGCAGCGGCAGAGGCTGCGAGGCGCTGATTTCAGCGCCCGCGAAGAAGGGAAGCAAACAGGCGGCCAAGTCAGGTGCCCAAGTCAGCAGCCACACGCCGGAGTCAGCCAGGGCCAGTGGTGGCCGGGGCCTCTCAGAAGCCAACAGGCTACAGGGAGCAGGGGAGGGCTGGCTGGTCCTCCCTGGTGCTGGGTACGGGTCCCTGCAATGGCCAGAGGGGAGGCGCAGCCTGGCGAAGACCTATATTCTCCTAGGGTTTGGCTGCATAGCAGCCACTGGTCACACTAAGGGCAGCTGGTGACTCGGATTTTGGTCAGGCTGATTGCCTGGTTTAAATATGTGTGTGTGTGTGTATGTATTTATATGTGTATATACATGTGTGTGTATGTATATGGTTCTTTCTAAGCCAATTTATTTCTTCCAACGGTGATGGCTAGTATAATAGATGGCTCTGAAAGAGGGTTGTAGGATTCTGGGGGAGACGCCAGTCAATGGCTATTAGTCCTTATGGCTGCATGCTACCTCCAGTTTCAGAGGCATTAAGTCTATGCACACCAGTTGGTCCATGGTTGTCCTGCTTTGTTGCTCTCTAGGCGGTTGACATAAGATTACAACACTTAAAAACAGTGGTTGGCCACTGTGAATAGAAGGCTCTACTGGATGAACCCTCAGGCTGATACATCATGGCACTTCTTATGTCCTTATGTTTTTAAGCATCATGGTTTCTATCCTTGACACTTCCAGGTAATTTCAGGTTCAGGAGCCTGGGGAAAACAATAGGGTGAGAGGCCCAGGGACACATTTCAGCACTGCCTGCTGCAGCTACATTTGCTCATTGCAAAGGAGAGATAACATTTTAAGTTCCCAAATCTTCACCAATAGGCAGTCTTGCTGACTGGAATCCTCAGATGAGGTGGTGTATCCTGATTTACTCTTAATTCTAGGCAGCCTAGTGGGAGTTGAGAACGATAGAAGGATAGCCCCCACCATATCAGAACATCAAGAAAGTGAATACTTTGTCCGGGGGCTACAAAGGGGCTGGAGGCATGATATTATTGTTTGTTTCAGTGCATCTGGATGTCATTTTAGGTTTTTGGAAGTTACTTACATTATGGACAGTCGGTTACATATGAAGGGGCACAATGCTGGGACCCAAGATCAAGATATCTGAAGATATTTTGATATGATGGAAGCTTCCAGGAATTCTGCTTCCACAATGGTGGTGATTAGGGTAACACAACCACATTCAGTTAGTCTATCACCTACGACTCCAATCCTCCCATTCTCATTGGGGTCACATAACCAGTTTTTCGAATGGCGAACATCATAACTGTAGATCAGGATATCCGTCTGGCCATAAACCCATGCGTGTGCCCATCTGTGCACAGCATCTTTTGCTAGGCTTCTATGTCACAGATTGGATTGACCTGATACACCAACTTATAATGGTTGGGCAGGTGAGGCATTTATTCTGAGCGCTCCTTGCCCACCTTGCTTAGCTCTGCTGCCTAGCTCAGGGTCCTCCCTTGGTATGCATATTCATCAGGGTGGTAATGATTTGGTTTGCTTAAAGGAAATACCCCTTATCCACAACCTCTGCCAACTCTTAACTGAAGGAGGGTAGTAACCAACAGGCCCTTGAGAGGGCCCAGAAAAAAGTCAATACTGTTAACTCTTAAGGAGTTTTTCAAACATGGCAATTTATGTACCTCGAGCATGGTTTTATTGGCTTTAAACCCCCAATCATAGTATCATGAAGGCTAATTTCACTTGTAAAGCAGAAGTCCTCGGGGCCTTCATCAGACATGCTCCAGGACTTTTTTCCTGTGATATTACTCACTGGTAGTAAGTGAGCTGACACAATTATGGAGCTGACACAATTAAATAGTGCAGCAGTCTGAATAGTGTTAAACTCCCAATTTAAGGTTAAAGCATACATTTATTGTGCTCACACAGGGTCACACTCCATTGTTGGGGACTGAAGCGAAAAGGGACAAACGCTGCGAGCGCTTGTATTGACAATAAGTCCAGTAGCAATTCAGGAGCTGAAAGAATACTCACACACCATATCTCGTGTATATACAAGCTGTTTACTTGTGGTCCAATATATACAGAAGCACAACAGTTTCCATCCAAATATATACAGTCCTTCATCAAATCTCTCCACGTCCAAATACACCACGCCTGATTCTCCACACTTAGCCATTAAACTAAGGCTCACTTATATACATTTTAGACATCAGCCCAGCCGAGATTAATCATCTCATCTTATTAGACACTTTGCAATAATCAGGTTGATCTTTACAGTTCTGTACAGGAAAAAAACTCTTTCTCTGCCTTATTGCATTCAGCTGGCTGATCTGTCCTTCAGGACTCTAAAACTTTTGACCAATCCACTTAGTCTATGAATTTTCCTCAACACCCCTTCAAAATTTGAAGATCTAAGTGGTCTAAAGTTTTTCCTCCTCACTCAGCATTTCAAACCCTAACATTTTAGTTATCTTGGCATGCTGATATCCCATTAATGGCTTAGTAAGTATATCTGCCACATTCTCGCTGGACTCACAATATATTAATTTAATTAAACCATCTTCCACATATTGTTTGACATTTAGATACTTGATTGCCACATGTTTGGTCCTTGCTCTAAACATTTGAGCATTAGCTAAGGCAATACAAGACTGTGAGTCATCGTAAACACTCACTGGCAATGTACATACAATATTTACATCTTTTAACAATTGTATAAAAATTGTAGTTCTCCGCAGGCGCTCGAAAGAGATGCATACTCTTTTTTTTTCTCACAAGTAGACATTGCTATGGTGTCTTGCTTCTTACTTTTCCAAATGTTTTCTAAGTTTTTGGTTTCAAAACATGATAGTGTTAGACACAGATTTAAACTTCCTTTTAAATATCTTAACACACGTTTTACTCCCAACCACGCAGCCACAGTTGGCTTTACAACTTGCTGGCTTAGAATGCCTATGCTGCATGCAATGTCAGCTCACGTCCATTGGCTGATGTACAACAGACTCCCAATTACAGACTGATATAACTCTTGAGATCGAAATCTTCCCCTTCTAAGTTAGATCTGAAGTCTGTCAACATTGGACTTTGCACACTGTTACAACCAAGCATCCCACATGCTTCAAGCAGATTCACAATTTTCTGCTTCTGATTCAGGAAATACTTTCCATTCCTTTTTGTAATTTGTACTCCCAGGTAAATCTTCACTTCTCCAAGTGATTTTTCAGTTCAGCACCTTTGCTGACTTCTGTTTGCAAGTAACAACACCTTGTTAGTTTTACCTTACAATCAGTAAGCTTGCCTTTGGTTTTACCTGATTCCTAAAACCTTTCCTTTACTCAAAGGAAACCCTCTTAGCAACCAACCTTGTCAGGAGTTACAGAAACCTCCTCAAAGCATTGCTTTTCATAATTAAACAGACACACTGTTTCCCCTTCAAAGCCAAGTCTTTCAGATGGGACTCCTTTGTTGGCTCTCTCAGACCGCCTTAACTTACATGGACTTTGCTGCTGGTAAAGGGGTTGTTTCTCTCCGTTGCTTTCCATGAGAGGCGGAGTCGCGCTCCCCTCCTTTGGAGACTCAGCTCTGACAGGTTCTGGCTCTGCCTGTTTAACCCCTTCATTTCTCCCTTCCGTGGAAAAATGCAACAACACCTCTGGGTTTGAATGAACCCGTTTCCAATTCTGCTCTTCGAAAGTAGCAGATTTAGAAATAATAATTCCCCCCCCTACCAAGGTAGAAACGATAAGACTTATTGCTATAACCTACGAAGTGCGCCCTTATAGCCTTCTGATTGGCTTTCAGCCTCTGGCTTTTGGGAACATGTACATATGCAAATGAGCCCCACACTCTTAAATGGGCTAGGCTAGGCTTCTTTACATGCAACTCGTAGAAAGGCACACTTCCCAATGCTTCAGACCATGTCCTGTTTAAGAGATAGTTTGCAGTAGAAAACACTTCTGCCCATAGATTTGAGTCTGCACCTGAATCGATCATAAGAGAATCTTTAATCGTTTGTAACAGCCCATTTCTGCGTTCAATTGCACCATTCTGCCACGGTGCATATGGGTCTGAGAATCTGTGAGTTATACCATTTTGTTTAGCCCACGTCTTAAAATTCTGGCTGGTAAATTCACCACCTCTATCCATTTGAATCTGAACAACCTGTTTCCTAAACCATTGCTCAGCCCAAGTTATCCAATTCGTGAAAGTTTGAAAAACTTCAGATTTCTTCTTCAGCATAAATACCCAGCTGAAACGTGATTTGTCATCTAAAATTACTAGTACAAATCTGGCACCACCTACGCTTTCTTTGAATGGACCTACTAAATCTAAATGCACCAGCTCAAACACCTCATGAGTAAGCCGGTCACTTTTCTGGTTAATAGGCAACACCTTAGATTTTGACTGCTTGCACACACGGCAGTCGAGAAACCTATTACAACCATTGAGTTTGATGCCTTTACAATTTTCTGGCATTTTGTTAAGAACCTTGAAGCTAGTATGTCCCATCCTGCGGTGCAAGAGATGGAGACAATCTTTGTGACTTGGAATATTTGCAGTTTGATTTACACACATCTGAGATTCCATCTCATACAACCCATTTCTGAGAACACCTCGAGCACAAACCTTTTCATTCATTTCAACTGACACAAAGATTCTTTGAACGTGACCACGTATCCAAGCTTTGTCAGGCTGGCTACTGAAAGTAAATTAAATTCTAGGCTTTCCACACATAAAACCTCGGGCAAAGACCTTTTCAAACATGGAATATAACAGTTGTACCTCCCGCAAACCGAAACCTGTTTTCCATCTGCAAGAGACACAGACTCCTGTGATCCATTCCAGAGCTTATCAAAGCCCTCACGACTTCGGCTTATCGTAACGCTAGATGCCGAATCGAGAAGCCATATATCTTTCCGCTCCTCTGCTTTCGTCTCCCTGGCAACCGAAACGAGCTGAGCACAACCTGGCTCATTCGTCTCATTCTCTCGGTCTCCTTTGGAGTAGCGATTCTTTTGCCATTGCGAGGCCCCTTTCGCTTGGATTTTAGCCCGGCAATTCCATTGGATATGGCCCTTTTTCCCACACCGGAAACATTTTCTCCTCTCTACGGCCATGGCACTTTCTCCTCCATTGAACGGTAGGCGTTTGGTCTCCATTTTAATTTGCCTTCTCTCCTCTCCGTGCGATTCACGGACGATACTTTGCTCCCCTCTCTCCTCAGTCCTTTCAAACCGCTTTTTCTCCTCTTGCAATCTGCCTGTTACATGCTCCAGAGTGAGATCCGTCTGCGGCATTGATTCAAGGCTCATTGTGAGAGCATCCCAACTGGGAGTGAGTGAGCTGAGGATTATATAAATTTTATTCTCCTCATTAAAGGGTAAATTTACCTCTTGCAGTTTTGAGAACAGCAATCCCAGACTTGGGAGGTGCTGTGAAATCGACCCTCCTTCTTTAAGCTGGGTGCGGTAAAGCTGTCTCATCAGGCTAATTTTTGAACTGGCTGTTTGTCTCACATAAACACGCCTCAATTTCTCCCAGCATTGTTTAGCGTTTTCATTGTGAGAGATGTGCATTAATTGACTGTCTTCCAAGCTCAGGACAATATTTGCTTTTGCTCTTGTAACCAAAGCCTCCCATGTTGCTTCCTCGTCTGCGCTAAGACCCGTTGGCATTTCCTCTGTAACAACTTGCCAACATCCATCGCGCCTCAGAAACATTTCTTGTTTGAATGACCAGATTTGATAATTTTTTTTGTTCAATCTTTCCATGGGAATTCCACCGATCAAGCTAGTCTGTGCTTGTCTCAGATTCCTCTGCCGAACTCTCTGAGCTTTCCTCTTGTTTAATCATCCGATTTGAATACCATAAATCGTTGGCTCATCAATTGGACTCCTGAGTATCTTATAGCCTCCTGGCTGGATTTTATTGCCCCTCGGCTGGGCTTTAATGCCCCCTTCCTGGGCCCATAACCCTGTTGGGGATTGAAGCAAAAAGAGACAAACGCTGCAAGCGCTTGTATTAACAATAAGTCCAGTAGCAATTCAGGAGCTGAAAGAATACTCACACACCATATCTCGTGTATATACAAGCTGTTTACTTGTGGTCCAATATATACAGAAGCACAACAGTTTCCATCCAAATATATACAGTCCTTCATCAAATCTCTCCACGTCCAAATACACCACGCCTGATTCTCCACGCTTAGCCATTAAACTAAGGCTCACTTATATACATTTTAGACATCAGCCCAGCCGAGATTAATCATCTTATCTTATTAGACACTTTGCAATAATCAGGTTGACCTTTACAATTCTGTACAGGAAAAAAACTCTCTGCCTTATTGCATTCAGCTGGCTGATCTGTCCTTCAGGACTCTAAAACTTTTGACCAATCCACTTAGTCTATGAATTTTCCTCAACATCCATGTCTTACTGGATGTGGGGGATGTTGTTTGTTTTATCATTATAGTCAGAGCAGCCACATCTAGAGCCCTGCTGTGACAGGGCAGCTATTCAAGGGCAAGCGGTTTTAGCACTAGGTGTGCATCAGGTTAGCCAGATTGCACAGCTGCTATTAGGCATCTATGGACATTCTGCTTTGTGTCTTGATTTTCTTCAAGGATTGAGAGGGACCTCCTTCAATTGGAGTTTCCCTATAGTTGCAGCTCTCGGTTATGCGACAACCAGTTCTCTAATTTCTATGGTGTATTTTGCTGCGATAACAGAAATGGTTACACATTTTCACACCACCTTCATGCAGTCTAGCGATGTTGGCAATTTCCTTATTGCAGTGTAATAGAGTATTGCAGCATAATAGAGTCTGGCTTCATTTAATATGCTGATGCCGTGTTGAGCCAGCTGGTACAAGGGCTTGTGAGTCCCCTCCCTGGTCCGAAGTAAGGGGAAAATACAGAGACTGGACAAGAGCATGCAGGAGAGTTGATGACTGTAGCTAAATTGTCATGACACAATCCTAGCCAACAGCACCAAGCCCCCAGATTTCACACTGGCAGATCCTTTGCTTTCAGTGGAACAGACATTATAGACAGTATGGGCCTACTCCCATAGATTTTCCGCTGTCTTTCAGTGGGGGTCTCACAAGTGCAGCTTTTGCTAGTAAGATGATGCTCTTGCCTTTGCAACTAAAGTGTTGGGTATGTGTGCATGATAATATAGTCTCATAAGGGTGAAGTTTCTTGCAATCTACCAAAAGAGGGCAGCCTGGCTCCTTATCCAGGAACAGTGAGTCCATGAGAAGGTGCAGCCCCACAGCACAGGCGTTTTGCCTGAGTGCTCTGGGTAGGGGGGCAGCCTTGGCGTTTTACGAATAGGGAAGTGTATGATAGCAGATGATCTCAAGCGAGGCTTTATCCCTAAGTTGTTCTGGGTAGCTCTGGACTTTTGTGCATGATATTTCAAGTGAATTCGAGAATTATGACCTCCCTTTCATTAAGGTGAGGTGGTCTTAACTAAAGACCAAACACCATTTGTGGGCAATTGTAATTTGGCCTGGCAACAGATAGGCTGCCCAACAGCTGTAATGTCTGGTTTTGCACTGAATAGAGGTAAGCTGTTTATAGGAGGCACGCCAAGTCTTCCTGCGCAAATGCTCTGACATACTTTGTAAAGTTTTAACAGCTCTTGTTTTCGAAGGTGATAGGTACCCAATAGGGCAGTGACCCAGAATTGGGCAGTGACCCAGAATTGGGCAGCAGCCCAGAATTGCGATGCGATTATGTATGACTCACAAAGATGAGTAAGCAAGTAGCGGCCCTTTATTCTGTCATCAAGACACTATGACTTTAACAGAATTTTAGCTCTGGTCAGTTAATAAGGTTGCCTTGCAGGCCCTAGTTTTGGATGCTTTTCAATTTGGTACACATTCTTTACATAACAGCGCAGCATCCATGGAGGCATTCATCGGCTTTTCCTCATGACAGATCCAGACGGTTTGCAGATAGAGGTCTAAAGCATTCCGGTCTTACCTTAGTCAGCTGCCAAAATAAAGGAGAAATTTATATTATATTATATCCATGTTTACTTTAGATTCAAATGTGGGCCATGCCCAGGTGCAAGTGATCTTCCGTGGGCACAGCAGGATCTTCTGGGTCGGACAAAGGGCTTCCAGATCCAGCTTCGGGACACAATGCGGATCGAGCCATCAAATGAGTATACAATGGCTGGGCAGATGTGGCATGCACTGGGAGCGTCTACTCCCTACTTTATGCCATCCAAATTCAGTTAGTGTCCCTCTGGGTGGTGATGATTTGGGTCTGCTTGAAGGCAGAGCCCTTATCTTGCAAGCAATAGCCAATTTTGAGACAATGTGGTAGCGTTGGCCAGGCATGATAATCTTTTGGTCCTGTATGTTGCCACGGATCAATTGGAAAACGGGCAACGGTCATCAGTCCCTGGAAAGTGTGCGTAAGAAAGAAATAATCAAATAGTTAATTTGAGTGGCAATGATTTGGGTCTACTGAAAGGTAGAGCCCTGATATCACAAGCGATAGCCGACTTGGAAACAATTTGGCAGCATTGGCCAGGCATGGCGATCATATGGTCTTGTTTGTTGTCATGGATCAATCAGAGAGTGGGCAATGATAGGGTGCATAACAAAGTAAATAATCAAAATTTAAAAAATTTGCTTAAGCACGGAGATCACAGTATTCAACACCTTGCGATGGTGCTTGCGCGAAGGGAGCTATTGTGGCCGGATGGCGTGCATTTATTGGATATTGGTAACAATATAATTTTACATGATCTGCAGGGGGGTTTAAAAGAAGTTAGGAAGTCTAGGTGGGGGGAGCGACTAAATGAGTGCTTTGTTGCTCCCTATGGCAGGTAGGTGCAGGCATTTGGAGCGTCATAGGGTTGGTGTGCATTCACAGGCACTGTTTCGGTGATTGGTAATGCCTGAGGGCCCCCAGCTGTGAGTTTTATGGCCTCAGCTGGCTGGATAAGGGTTACCTTTAAGGCCAACCTTCCTCACCTACTTGGAGGTGTACGGCGTGAGGGGAGGTAGACATCGGAAGGCCTTCCTACCCCATAAGGGGCAGTTTGGGTTGTGGCGAACTGGGAAGCGCCACTTCACAGATGGTGAATGTCTCGCCCTGAAATATTTAGGATGCCCGCATAGGTTAATCCACTATGCAGGTGATGATTATGATCATTATGATGATGTTGTTCCCCGCCTTGATCCAGAGGGAGAGGCGGGTAATAAATATATATATATATATATATATATATATATTAAAGTGGCCCTGTTTAAAATCCACTTCTGTGCGTCGCCTTGTTATTTCTCCACCCTCCATTACCCGCAAGCAGCTTTCTGCTTCCAGTACTTGACCGACTCACTTATGGCAACCTTGCTCCATTTCTAAGAATGCCTTCCATTATTCACAGTTATCTCACAATACACAGGATTAATCGCATCTATTACTAATCACTTAACATAGGCAAAAAATAAGGAATAGAACTCCTATGAAATACAATGAATTTTTAAATCAAAAATATGTGACAGCGCTATGTGTCACAACCTCATAGTTCCCTACATTATGTTCCCCTTACTGATTGGCTATTTTCACAAGTTCCTATAGTTTGCATGTTGCTGCTAGAAATGATATGAGTGGCTGTGGTATGGGGGGCACAAATAGGAAGTGCAGAAGAGACACCCTCATCTGCTGAAGCCTAGATCTCCTTCTTATCTGCCAGCATCCCAGGTTGCACCTAGGGATGCTGGAGAAATTTGAGTTGAACTAAAATGAGTTCAGTTTTCTGTGGACCAGCCTTCCCACGGACTTCAGGATTTGGTTGTTTGTACGTGAATGGTCATCATTTAGGTTCTCACATCTAATAAAGGAAACAATATATCATGTGCTATGGATGCTAGAATGACTATTCACATCATAGGATTCCACACAATGGACAATAATCCTTTGATTATTTCCCTCAATTTCAAGTGAAAAGGTAGAGAGAAATTACTGCTGCATAGAAATTCTGCTTGATTGTATTTCTTAATGGTTCTTACATATTTTCAATAATTACAACAGAAATGTCCCAAGATATTGTGCAATTTTCCTGGGATTTTTTGCACTATATTATATTTAGTCTGCATTTTAAAAAAAGGATAAAGTGTTGTAATTTTTATGTAAATCATCATGATGATGATGTATATAGAGCTTCCCAGTGTTCAGAGCACTTTACAAATATTATCTTGTGATTTTTGAAACAACCCTCTAAGGTAGATCATTACTATTGCCCTACCTTGGCAGAAGCAAGATTCTACCAAGGTCTTCCTGATTTGTAGCTCATCTCTTAGTTACTAGCTACATTAATTATGATATTAATAGTAATATCACACCATTTTTTCTTGTTAGCTTACATGCCGATAATTTATTTGATGCTCTTATCATTTCTCTTAGCTCTGCAACTTACAACTTCTCATATGGAGGTTTATTCACTTCATACATCAACGTCTAGATGGCTCTAAGGTTTCTTCAGCCCTCATTTATTATGCTGAGGTTTCGTCTCCTATTCTACTATTTTATTCTGATAGACTTTTTGTTATCCAAAAGGTTGATCTTTCACTATCCTCTGTATTACATGAGCTAGTGCTGAGGAGAGTCATTTAGCTTATTGCATTTTCTATATTGCTAAATCATTGACACATGCCCTTACAACCCACAGCCCACATTGTCTGCCTTCCTATATTTTATTTTGTTTCATTCTACACACCCCCACCCCCCGACTGTCCAATTTAGCATTATTTCTGTGTTCCAAAATGAGCAAGAGTGGCAGGATTAGAGATATTTGTGGTTTGTTCTGTACTTGAAAGCATAGTTTCTTCTCTAGCGTTGTCACTTCATCATTTATTGTGAACCAAGTTTTAGCTATTGGGCGGTATAGAAATAAAATGAAATAAATAAATACTAGTACAGTGGATCCTTTGATCAACCAGCATCAATGTAATTACATTGTATGTGTTAACCTCTCATTTTCTAGAGGACCCATTGGCTATTGAGCTGGTTTTGAACACATACTATGAATCACTGATCACACTATGCAAAAATGTTTTAAAGTTAGACTAGAACTGGGGAGACCCCAGGTTCAAATCCCTATTCAGGCACTGTGTGGATCTTGAGTGAGTCACTACCTCCCGGCCTAACTTACCTTGCAGGATTGTTATGAGAATTTAAAACGAAGAAGAATATAAGAACATAAGAAGAGCCATGCCGGATCAGACCAACGTTCAATCTAGTCCAGCTGTCTATGATAAACCCACAAGCAGGTCACGAGGGCAATGAATATTCCTCATCTCCATGTTCCCCAGCAACAGGTGTACATGGGACCTTTCTACACCGTACGGGTGTAGAGTGAGGGGGAACGAGCCCAAGAGTACCTGCTTCTGGGCTCATAGTTCTAATCCAAATGAAAGTGTGATGACCCAGCTTCCTCCTGGGCCCTCACACGTTGCGCCCGCCATTTTGCCCCTCCCCAGGCAGAGCTTCGCGCATGAGCTCTCATGCTTGAAAGGTAAGTTTTAGAAAATAAACACACGTGATCAGCCCCCCACCCCCTCCCTGCCCTCCTGGGGGTGGCAAAACTGATGCCAACCCCTCCCCTGATTCCTCCACCTTTGGAGGAATGCTTTTGGTCAGGACTGTGTTCCAATGCTTCTCAGGCTTCCCCACAGCAGCTATTCAGGTAACAAAAATATGTTGCTGCGTTCATGCAATGGATATCTCCTCCTATTTGGCCCTGAGCTCCTGATTTCAGAAGTTTCACACCCAGAAGGCTTTAGATTATTTGCTCTAGTGTCTTCCACTCTGCCAAAACCAGCTCTGCCGTTCCATTTTTGAACTGTGGGCTTCCTGCTCAAACCTAGGACACTTTTGCAAACATTCAAAAGAGAATCAGCCAAGTCATATACACAAACTAGTAACATGTTCATTAAAATCCCGTATAACTCAATGGAGCTGTCTTCGGAAAAGAAGAATATTGGCAGTTAAAAAGAAAGAAAATAATGAATAACCAATGAGATCTTTTCACACAATTACCTAGAGAACCTTTTCTGACAAAATTGAGCGGCAAGTTAATAATACCTTATGGGTATTACTTTGCTCAAGCAATATGAAAAAGTTACACGACAGAGCCCTTAAACATGAGTTATTTTCAGTGTGTTCCCTTCCCCAATTGTTTATGATGAATTGCTGAGCGTAATACACCGGTGTCTGCACCCAGAGGTTGAAAACACATCAGAATAATGTAGATGTCACTGCAGAGAACTTCCGTGACCTTTAAGTAATAATTGCATAGCCTTTTACTTTAATAGACTCTGGCATTATTATAATTCCATTCCGGTTAGTCACAAGATGTGAGTTATTAAAGTTACATATAACCCGGACAGCTGGGCTAGGAAAGGGATTTAAAATAACCAGAGAAAGACAGCTATTAGATTAAGCAAATCACATTTGGAACTGCAATAGGAATTATTTGAGTTCTTTTTAAAAAGGGTTTGCAAACGCAAAAAAGAATAAATGTAATGTCTGCATTAAAGTTAAAGAGTACAAAAGACTGTAGGGTTTCCAACACCCAAAGCTTCCTGAACTAATTTTCTCTACATTTTGGTGTTAAATCTGAGGATTAAGATATCGCTACTCAAGATAGGCTGTCATCTTGGCAAGCTCTAGCCCGTTGTCTTTGCATAACACACACTTAAATTGTGTTTAAAAAGCATCTGCAGATTCCTCTGCCAAGGGGATCTCAATTGCCGCCTTCAGCATATTAAAATGGCTCGCACGCTGCAGTGGGAAGGCAAAAAGTTCAGCGCACAGTCAGATCAAACATTTCCTTATTATTTACAGGTACTGGAGTTGCAGTTTTCTACGCAAAACTGCAGGCTTGCAAGAAGCCCTCCCAATGAAGGCTGAAAATAATTTGGAATCTTTAAGCCTACCACCACTGTGTGCATTAATGGCTTGTTTAATTTAGCCTGCCATGCATACCTTCCAGCCATCACTACATCCGTGCCATCAACCCCTACCACTTATATGGGGGGGGGGGGAAATGACCACCTGGAGTGGCAAAACAGACAGCCACAAATGCATGTAGCCTCCCAGCATAGAAACAAAGGACTACTGCTGAGTCAGATCATTGGTCTAACTAGGGCATGATCTACTCTACTGATTTATAATGGTTTTGAATAAAAGAAGTGCCATGCTGGAGCAGACCAAGGGTCCATCTAGTCCAGCACTCTGTTCACACAGTGGCCAACCACCTGTCGACCAGGGACCAACAAAGCAGGACACGGTGCAACAGCACCCTCCCACCCATGGTCCCCAGCAGCTGGTGCACACAGGCTTACTGCCTCAGATACTAGAGGTAGTACATAACCATCAGGGCTAGTAGCCAGTGATAGCCTTCTCCAGTAATTTATCCAACCCCCTTTTAAAGCCATCCAATTTGGTGGCCATCACTAGTGGCAGTGAATTCCATAATTTAAGTATGCGCTGTGTGAAGAAGTACTTCCTTTCCTTTGTCCTGAATCTCCCACCAATCAGCTTCATGGGATGACCCCGGGTTCTAGTATTTTCAGAGGGGTGGGGGAAATGTCTTCCTATCCACATTCTTCACACCATGCATAATTTTGAACGCCTCTATCATGTCTCTCCTTAGCCACCTTTTTTCCAAGCAACACAATCCCAGCTGTTGTAACCTTCCCTCATAGGGGAGATGCTCCAGCCCCTTAATCATTTTAGCTGCACTTTATAGCTTTATAATATCTTTTTGAAGCTCACTGACAACTGTTGGAGCCCATGGCACATTCCATATACCATTTTCAAACCGCTTTCAAAGTGTTATATCCTGCTTGCTGTAGATCTGGCCTAGCTCAGTATTGTCTCTACACCCAGGGAGAAGAACCTCAGTCCTAGGTTTCAGTCCTTCTTCAGGGTTTCCCAGAAGGCCCCTCCCCTTTCCCTGGCCCTCCCCCTTCCTCCCCGCTACTGATATTTTGGTGGTTTCCTGGCTCCCTCCCCACAATTCTTACAGATTGAAATGCCTCTTCTAAAGCTTAGTTACTGGCAGCAAGAACTTTAAGCTAAAATGTGCTGGTATTGTTGGTGCTTTGGCCCTTCCCCTGTTGCCTTTGGCCCTGGCAACCACTGGAACGCAACCCCCAAGTTCTTCTCCAAAATGGAATTCAGACTTCAGTCTGAAAGAGGTTCTGCACCCCTGGTCTACACTTACTGGTGGCAGATGTTCCCCAAGCTTTCAGATAGGAATCAGCTCTGCCAGCAAATGCCAGGGATTAAAGCTGGTTCAAAGCATACATTCTACCACTGAGCCATAGTGTCCAATGGACTCTTGAATGCAAAATATATTCTAATTCTATGTTACATCTGTGTGACAAGGTGTCTTAAATCTGGTGCCTGGTCCAGCCAGGAACCACTCACTAAACAAATTTGAAGGTTTCAATATGACTCAAGTCCACTTGTGTGAAAGAATGATAGAGTTTATTGATGGGAAATGGATGCAAAGAATGAAAGCAAAAGAAAGCCTATACATCCATTAATGCTTGGTTCAGTCACTCCGGGTCCCAAAGAAGTGACGGGTGCTATTCTGAGACTGATTATCTGAGCAGGTGGCATGACCCCTCCCTCTCAGAGAAGAACCGGTAACAGGCCCATCTGCTCAGGATTTTATAAGGCCAGTCTCATCACTTAGTTCAAACAGTCAGGAGACATAGGCCCTGTTCAGAAGACACCTTAAACCATAGCTTTAACCATGGTGAATAAAGATTTTTGCCTTATTCACCATGGTTAAAGCTGTGGTTTGAGGTGTCTTCTGAACAGGGGCACATACACACTTCCCCCCCCCCCCAAGAAAATGAGTTTTGCACAGCATAGAAAGAGCATTCTTATCCACTAGAAGGTACGTACTGCGAAAAGCATGGCATTCATTCTTTGTGAACATAACTATGAGAACCAACTCTAAAATCATAAGAACTTGCCAACTACTCGAAACTAGAATACATATGCCATTTAAACTCTGTGTATGACTCTGTGCAAATTCACACCTGATGTAAAGACATGAGCCACGCTGGATTAGACCAAGGTCCATCTAGTCCAGTATTTTGTTCACACAGTGGTCAAACAGGTGTTGACCAGGAACCCAGGAACAAGACACAGTACAACACTACTGTCTCACCCATGTTCCACAGCAACTGGTGTAAATAGGTTTACTGCCTCTGATACTGGAGGTAACACATAGGCAGCAGGACTAGTAGGCATTGATAGCCTTCTCCAGGAATAATGACTCTGTGGCATTCTTCCGAAACCTAATCCAATACACAATACAACCTAATCTTACCCGCCCCTCCCTCTGGATTGAGGCAGGGTACAACAACAAATACAAAACACCATAAAATACATATATGACTAATTAAAGCATATAAAATGAATACATTATTAAATACATTATCACACAGCTGCAACTGATAACCTCCTGGTTATCAGTTGCCTGCATAGGTGGATCAGATAGTAACTGGGGGTGGGTGGGATCTGTTATTGCAACCTGCTTTTAGAATTCTCTTCCCCCACTGTAGTGCAACAGGTAACATCCTTGATGGGAGGGGCTGTAGCTCAGTGGTAGAGTGGATGTTTTACATGCAAAAGGTTCCAGGTTCAGCACTTGACATCTCCAGGTAGGGTTAGGAAAGAATCCTGCCTGAAAATCCAGTAGAACAGCTGCTACACAGATTTGTCAATACTGGGCTAGATGGACCAACGGTCTGACTCAGTATAAAGCAGTTTCTATGTTCCTATGATGTTCAGATGCCTGTTGGAAACCTATCTGTGTAGGCATTTGCTGATTTTAATATCTAGCTGGGTTGTTGCTTTTAACTTTCTTTTTATTTCGGTTGTTGTTTTAAGGCATTTTGTACATCACCCTGTGATTGATAATGAAGGGTGTACAGAAATGTTTTATATAATGTAATATAATACAATAGCTTTTCAGGCCTTTCACCAGTGACTTGGCAATCATTTTCCACCAACCTACTTAATAATATGGTCTTAACTCTAATCGATCCCTGAATTCTCCTAGGAACAGTGTACAGGAGGTGATAAAATCTGCATCTATGAGACAATCTGGTCTACAGGCAAAAAAAAAAAAAAAAAGGAGGGGGGAAATCATACTTAAGAATATTAGAACAGAAGAAGAGCCATGCTGGATCAGACCAAAGGTCCATCTAGTTGAGCATTCTGTTCACATAGTTGCCAACCACCTGCCTACGGGAAACCCACAAGCAGGACAGGAGTGAAGCAGCACATTCCTGCCCTTGTTCTGCAGTGACTGGTGTACCTACTGGAGGTAGCCTGTAGCCATCAGGATTTTTAGCAATTGATATCCTTATCCTCCATGAATTTGTCCAATTCCCTTTTAAAGCCATCCAAATAGGTGGTAATCACTTCATCTTTTGGAAGTGAATTCCATAGCTTACATGTGTGCTGTGTGAAGAAGTATGCCCTTTTATCTGTCCTGAATCTCTCACCAATCAGCTTCATGGGATGACCCTGTGTTCTAGTAGTTATGGGATGAGAGATGGAGAAAAAGTAACCCTATCCACTTTCTCCATACCTTGCATATTTTTGTACACCTCTATCATGTCTCCCCTTACTCATCCTTTCTTGAACCTAAACAATTCCAGCCTTTCCTCATAGGACAGTTGCTGCAGCCCCCTGATCACTGTAGTTACTATTTTTCTGCAGTTTTTCCAACTTATACAATATCCATTTTTAGGTGTGTGGTGATCAGAACTGTACATATTATTCTAAGTGTGGTCACCATAGATCTGTATATGGGAGTATGATACTTGGCTCTAAGGTGGCCAGCTGCTCCTACACTGCATCCTTACTGGGTGGGTACCAAGCTAAGAAAAAAGAGGGCTTGTGTGGACTTTTATAGCCCTTCTTGGCTCCTCCTCATGCCAGCTTGTATATGAATGCAACGAGCATCCGTGTGCTTGCACCTGTCTCATCTCACCCATGGTGGTCATCACAAAATTTCCCACTTTCACTTGCTTCAGGCCAAGGGGAAAGGGATCAAGTTTCCTTATTCTAGATATACTGCTGAATGTGCTGGTCCTCAATGGACATCTTTCTCCAGCAAGTAATAAGTGATCATTTGTTTTCATTCACAAAAATTGTATTGTAGAACTGCACTTGATCACTGTTATATAGTATAATCAAAAATATTTAATAGGATTCCCAGCAGTAACATTCATTCCCCTCCTGCCTTTTGTTATAATAAGTGACAGAGAAATAGCTATTGTCAGTTGCATAGATAAAAATGGGGAGTTGAGTCAAATATTAATGTGCAATTAAATGATAGTGCAAACATTTTCTGTAGCATAAAAGAAATATTCTACTTCTCAACTCCATAGCATCTTACCTTTTTCCTTCAGCATTTGTCCTGACCTTTTCTCTAAAGTTGCGTGACTTGACAGCAATTGCAGCAGGTATGACAATTATGGTTCCATTTCCAATTCCGAACTTACCGTCCCAAATACCTGAATTAGTGAAATAGTGGAATTGTATGCCTGACATTTTCAGAAACAAGAAAACTTACACTGAATGCTGTCATGTTATTGCACTACATTTACATGCAGTTGTTGTTATGGGGACAGAATACCTTAGAGAGGCATCAGACAATTATAGATCTGTAAGGAACTTTAGAAGTTGTACACTGTCATTAGACTGTCTAAAACCTGTGCTACCTTCACTAACATAAAAAAAATCACTCATATGTTCTATTTCATTTATGTTGGTTTTAAATGTATGTGTATATTGTATGTTTTTGCAGTTTACATTTTTGTATATTGTTTTTAAATGTTTTAATATTATGTAAACCACCTAGAGAGCTTCGGCTATGGGGCGGTATACAAATGCCATAAATAATAAAAATAAAAATAATTAGCCAGGTATATATAGCTTTGAGGCATTGCTTTCTTCAATATCCGGGGGATATCATTGCCATTAACACAAGAAAACACCCTAACCACCTTTTGGGGGCTGGCTAGCTAATCTTATGCCATGGTTTTCTTAGGAACCAGAGAAAAACAAGAGAGAGAGAGAGAGAGAGGCAGACAGGCAGACTTACAAAGGATCTGTACTAGGGATGTGCATCGTATCAGACCCGATACCCATACTGATACAAATCCAATGTCCAATTCCAATGCTGGCCGCAGGAGGTCCAATTTCTCCCGATCTGATTTTTTTTGATCCGATTCATATCGGGAAAAAATTGGAAAATCGGACCTCCATTTTACGTGTTTTCACCATAGGCTTGCATTGGGGGAAAGAACGCTTTCCCCCAATGCAAGTCTATGGGGAAAACATGGCGGCGGGTAACTGGAGACCTCCCTCCCTCCCTTTCCCCACTCATGCTCCTTACCTGCTGCCTCCTCACTGCCGCCTGTTGCTTCCATACTACTGATAAACAGGCCTTGTGGCCTGTTCCACAATAGAGTAACGGCGCGCCAGGTGACATCATCACTCGGTGTGCCATCGCTCTACTGTGGAACATGCCGCAAGGCCTGTTTATCAGTAGTATGGAAGCAGCGGACGGCAGCGGATGACGGCTGCAGGTAAGGAGCGCGAGTGGAGGGGAGGGAGGGAGGAGGAGGTTCCTCCTTATCTGCAGGCATCCTGCGCTGCCATCTGCTGCTTCCATCTACTGAGAAGCAGGCCACAAAGCCTAATTCTTAGTAGATGGAAGCAGCGGACGGCAGCGCGGGATGCCGGCAGGTAAGAAGTGCGAGTGGGGGGAGGGAGGGAGAGGTCCCCCTTTACTTGCTGGCATCCTGCACTGCTGTCTGCTGCTTTTGTCTACTGAGTATTAGGCTTTGCGGCCTGCTTCTCAATAGAGCGACGACACGCTGGGTGATGACGTCACCCGGTGCATTGTCGCTCTACTGAGAACCAGGCCACAAAGCCTAATTAGCAGGGAATGGAAGCAGCGGATGGCAGCGGACGCAGTGCGGGATGGCAGCAGGTAAGGAGTGCAAGTGGGGGGAAGGAGGGAAGGGGGAAGGCCGCCATTTTAGGTGATTTCCCCATAGACTTGCATTGGGGGAAAGCTTTCTTTCCCCCAATGCAAGCCTATGGGGAAAACACCTAAAATGGCAGTCAGATAGCAAAATCGGAACTTCCGATTTTGTATCGGTATCAGATCCGATCTGTTAACACGGACCTCTGATTTTTCCGATCCGATATTTTACAAAATCTGAAGTTCTGATTCTGATTCCATTCCGATACGATTTTTGGGGTCCGTGCACATTCCTAATCTGTACAGTGGGAGGTTTGTTTAGTATATCGTGCTTTGTGATTTGGAGAAAAGCAGACTTGAGGGATATTTGACCTTCTGAGTTCAGAAATAGCTCTTGCTTTAGGACTACTTTTGCCTGTAGTTGCTGCCCTAGCCAGTGGAGGCTGGTGGCTATCCAAGGTGCTCCTTTAGAGTTCTGGTTGATTCTGACTGAAACCAGAATGGATTCACAGCTGCACCAAAATCATAGCTATCAGCCTCCACTGGCCCTAGCCCTACCATTCTATTATGGTCTGTACATCTATTGTGAGGTGGGGGTATTCACAAAGACACCATCATTGTGAAGTCTCTGTCTGTTGAAAGACTATGAAATATTGTTTAGGATTTTGCAACATTTTTCTTCTACTTATTTGCCTTAGTGTTCTTTCCTGTTTGCTAATAATAATAATAATAATAATAATAATAGTGAGATATGGCATGTTGCTTTGCCTACATGCCACCACTATGCATGCCAAAATGTCAATTAGTTAATATCAAGATAAATCCTGATATTAAGGAATTGTGAATAAAGTCTTGTTGTTGATCCACTGATGATGAGCTTTTTCTGTTTTTATCATATGAAAGAAAGGAATATCATGATTCCCTCATTACAGGCCTTTTCCTTTATGGAATGCTGCTTTCATTTGGGCTTGAGTCATAAGAGTACAAGCCTATATATCTCTACTCAGAATTAAGTCCCGTTGAGTTCAACAGGGTAAGTGCATATTGGATTGCAACCTCAGTATCTCATACTGGCATAAATAAAGGGCTCCTGGGTTTTTAAAAGTTAAACCAACTTCAGATAAAGATAGACTTTTTTTTGCTCAAACAAGCAAAAAATGTATTGGTAAACTACCATGCAAAGAAATAATGAAAGCATTTGAAAGATGCAGGACAAGTTTGTGCAATATTCACCCCCCCCCCATGCTGCCACAACCTAAAATGAACAGAAAGGTGCAAAAAGCATTTAGCAGGCTCTCTCTTTATGCTTATCTCTAACATACACATATTATCTGGTCTAACAACTGGATAGTACTGAATTAAAATAGCCAGCCTTATCTCTACTGGGATCTTATTCAACTTGCTTGTCCTCCAACAAGATTCATTTTCCTTTCCAACATCAAGAGACAGTGTATGCCTCTCTTTTTCTCTTTGTATTTTCTTTCTCTTATCGGATTTGAACTCTTGCAGATGCTAGGATATTTCAATTTGTTTGCTTTTGCTCCATTTTAATTGCTGAAATCTTCCATGTCTTCAGAGCATGCTCTCATGTGAGCCACAAATTCCCTGCATGTCATCTACATACTCTGCCACTGAGAGCAAATAAAAACAGTGACCTCGGTGTCAATTTGCAGACACCAGAAACTGAGAAATATATTGAGCTTGTTATTGAGATGATTTGTGGGAAGTGGCATTTTGCAAAACTGATTGCAAAATACCAGCTGGACAAGCAAATATGTAACTAGGACAAAACATGAATAATCCAAAGTAAAGGGAACAAAAATAATCTTAAAAGTAGGTTACAAAAGCTGGCAACTCTGCTGTAGTTTTGAAAGTGGAAAAACAAAAATATTAGCTAAGTGGTTTTATTTAAGTCAAAATAATATATTTGTATATTACTATATACAATCAATCCTGATATACATGATCACTCAATGAAATTAACAGGCACCAACACTGATAGTATTTAGGCACCATTTGGAAATGTACCTGTTTAACCAAAATTTGCTGGCCTTAATACCTTTGTTCAATGGTTAACTAATTTTGTACACTGACCTGTAACTTGTTAATGAAGGATCGTATATAAATATTGGGAATAAATAACTGTGACTCTCAAATGCATCATAAAACTGTTTGCAGGAATGCCCTACTTCATTCTACTTAGGACAAACAGGCCAGTCTCTATGCAAAAGAATCAATGAACACAAATCTGACATCAAGAATGTCAACATTCAGAAACCAGTGGGAGAACATTTCACCTCCCAGGACATTCTATCAATGACTTAAGGTGGCAATTCTTGAATGAACGGAATTCAAAGACAGCTATCAAACTGAAATTGCTGGAGCACAATTTATCAAGAAATGCAACTCCATTCCCTGTGGTTTGAGCTTTGGCTATGGGGCATTAAATTAATTTGAAACTTTTCTTGTAGTAGGGGAGACAAAACATTTTTAGCCCTGGGCCCACATTCCAAAGTGGGAGGGGGTCTTGGAGACTGCATTCTAACAGTGTGTTGGGCCAAGAAAAGGGAAAGAAATGTAGCCAGGGCCAGATGTAATTTTTAACAATGCAATCATTTTCTAACCAAGCATACAAATCACAGATTCATTCTATGCATGTATGTCAACTCAGGAGTAAGCCCTATTGCAACAGCTTATTTGTCATATATATCCAATAATCTGTAGTACTTCCATTGCTGAAGGCTACCCAACAAGATCAGTTTCCATGTTTTTACGGTGAGCAGGTCACTGCTACTTTTCACTTGCTTATTTTTTTAACAAGATGTAACACATTGTCAGGCCTTCCTTGGTGGCAGAGCTTTGCATGCAGAAGGACATCGATTCAGTCCCTGTAGTCACCAGTTAAAAAGATGTAGCAGCAACCTAAGACCTTGGAGAATTGTACCTGGTTTGAGCAGGCAATAATGGGCTAATGGACACAGTGTGGGACCTGGTGTAAAACCGCTTCCTATGTTCCCTATGTGATTAGCAGCAAGTCAGCAGTAGAAATAACTGGTAGAAAATGTGTTATGTGGGAACTTTTGAAATCATTCTGACAAGTGAAAGTCAAAATAGAAGTTGTTTAGAGCACATCCCCTTCTTATTCTTAGTATTTTCCAAACTAGCAAAATAGCACATTATTTCACCTCTGTTTCACAAAAACAATGAAAACAAAGTCCAAAAGCTTTAAAAAGAGAATACATTAGAAAAAAAATCAATATTTAAACCTTGAAAATATCAAATAACTGGATTAATATTAATAAGAGTGCAGTTTGCGCAGCATGGGATCTTGATAGTGAATGGGGAACACCTTTGTCCAGCAGCAATGTTTTCTGCAATGCAGATCCCTCACTGCTCCTGAGAAGCAACAGGTCCCGTTTGTCTTCTGCTCTCTCAAAAACCTGGACCGGGAATGAGCTAATTTGGCCATTATCCTGCACAACCAACTGAAAGCCTTTGTAGAGACAGAATACCTCTATTTAGCAACCAAGGCACTGCCCCCCTCACCATTTGCTGCTTAATAACACCTTAAAATCAGACACTCCCCTCATCCTTCCAGGGCACTTAACCATTCATGCCCAGAGTCAAGCCTTCAATAATTTTGCATGAAGTCTCTGAGATTTTAGGCAGATGATAATGCCTGATTACCACCACTGAGAACTGGGAAAGGGAAAGAACTATAACAGGATGGGGAAGTCTGTGCTTCTCCAGCTGTTTGACCACAACCTCCATCATCCCCAACCACCCACAATGCTGATGGGAGTCGGAATACACTGGTTCATCCACTCCCAAACTACAGAATGGCAACCAGTTGTGTAACAATCCTCTTGAACATAAGTGCCTGGAGAAACTCATGTGAAGGGTCTCATAAACTCACTTGCCACTGCTGAGCACTCCTCCTCCATCTCTGGTGAGCATTCCAGCAGTTTTGTCATCACCTACAGTGGCTGATCTCTCTCATGCCCGACACTCTCATTCTGGGACAGATCTTAAAGGCTCCAACAGATACCGAGGGGGTATCTTGTTTAGTCTTTTCTCTTGTGCTTTGGATGTTGGATGCTCAAATGTGTTCAATGTCTCCAAGGCAGAACTCACCCTGCAGCAGCTGATCTCTGCACCCTCTCATCCTAGTGCAATTCTTAATACTCCAACATAGACAAGGTCCTGGGTGATGTTTAGTCTCTTCTGCTGTTGCTCTGGATGTTCTTGCTGCTAGCATAGAATAAAAAATAGTAGAGTTGGAAGGGGTCTATAAGGCCATTGAGTCCAACCCCCTGCTCAATGCAGGAATCCACCTTAAAGAATACTTGACAGATGGCTGTCCAGCTGCCTCTGGAATGCTGATATGTATGAGAGCCCAATACCTTCCTAGGTAATTGGTAGGGATGTGTATCGTGTCGCTAAAATGTATGATAACGATACGATATGCTCTTTATCGTACATACGATTAACATTAACGATCCGATACAGCTTCCTACGATAATCATCGGAGACGATAATTTTCAGCCCGATTATATCGGATTATCGGACTGCCATATAAATAAACCTATACTTTGAGATCGATCCCTCCAACCCTCGATTTTATATGAATTTATTAAAGATCGTTTAAGTTCTGACAGGTCAGAATGACAGCTCGCCATGTCTTTAATAAATTCATATAAAATTGAGGTTTGGAGGGATGAATCTCAAATTTCATACGTGTGTCTAGCACATGTTGCTACACATATGTGCCAAGTTTCAGATCGATCCCTCCACCCCTGTATTTTATATGAATTTTTGAAAGATCGTGCAACTTTTGACCTGTCAGAACTTAAACAATCTTTAATAAATTCATATAAAATCGAGGGTTGGAGGGATCGATCTCAAATTTCATACAATACTTAGGCAAACCCCATAAGCATTGTGGCCAAGTTTCAAGCTTGTAACTTTGAAAATACAGAAGTTTCTAAAAAATTCAGCTATATAGGGCACAATGGGGCTGCAAATTAAATATCATATTTCCGATAATTATCGTGAAGACAATACGGTTCACCTACGATATTATTGGAGATGATAATTTTTTTGGTCCGAAATTACGATAACGATAAAATACGATATTTTTAGGCGTACACATCCCTAGTAATTGGTTCCAGTGTCATACTGCTCTAAGATACAAAAACAGCACAACTAGGTTGGGTACACTGGTGACAATAAAGAACAAGAATAAAAATAATATTGATAAAAATTCTTTCAAAATATTTAATATTTACAAGCTGCCTAAAGCAGAAGACAATCAGAGCAGTTACCAGTATGTATTAACATAAGGAACACTATATTTAAAACTTTCAAATCCCACAGACACTTTTCGACCTATGGTCTTCTTCAGTGGTTTAGGAAGTGTTCAAACTATACAGACATATAATCCATAAATCACAAAAAAATCAATCATAATGTTAAAGAGTGCAACTGCAGTTTTAAAACCTGTGAATACAAAACCGATATATTATATTCATAAAATATTTTTTGCCATTTGTTAATAATTCATATTTCCTGTTTTGTTGAGTACTGCTGTAAGAGTCAGGACGTTTTTACTGATATCCAGCCGGATGATTGAGAAGAGATCCTGGCCCTCTTCTGTGTGACAACCTTTCAAGTATTTGAAGAGTGCTATCATGCCTCCCCTCAATCTTCTCCTCTCATATGCCTGATTTATGGGAGAGAAGCCATCCCTTCCTTTCTCCCACAAATTCTTCATGGAGGAAAAGAGGGCTGTTGTTTTTCTCCCCTCTTTTGCAGCAGCAGCCACCACCCATGTTTTCAGATCGAAATGCTTTCAGTAAGATTTGAGAAGGATGTTCACTTGCCAGTTCTTATTTTCCCTTTCAATCTCCTTCTTAACAACATAATATAAAAGTTCCACAAATAATAAATATGACCAAAGCATGATCACAGATTGATTTTTATGGCCTCCAACAGCATTACACAGAGTTCTGCAGTGCTTCTAATTATTTTTTATTGTCTTGTGCTTTTTTATAGTCTATTGTCTAGCAATGATTCCTTTTAATCTTCTCTTTGAGAATCTATTAATTCTTAATTAAAACTCAATAGCTTGATTCTTTGAGATTGCTATAGTAACCTCTTCTGAGACAAAATGATAAATGACTGCTACATATGAATTCTTTGTTGACTTTAAAGAGGAATGTATGGTCCTTTCATTGTGTTTCAATGCTGCTGAAAAGGGTTAGCTGGCTAGGATTAATATTTTTCTGACACGTATAGCACTTTTATGAATCCATGATTTGTTTTCCAGAATAAATTGGCTTTTCAAATTTATGGAAGAAGTACATATCTAATATGAACAGGACATTATTTCTCATAGAAAGCTTCCTTCTGCAAGATCAGGCCATTTATCCTATTTGTCCATCCTGAATATCAGCGACTCTTCAGAATCTCACATTGCTTGCTACCCAATACTCTTAATTGGAGATGCCAGGGATTGCCTATGGAAACTCTCATGGTTTGAACTTCTGACCTAGTGCATGAAGACATAATGTTCTACCACTGAGCTACAGTTCCTCCTCAGCAACCTGACTCCTTCATCTCTCCTCATTAATCAAGAGTTTGTTTGCCTGACAGGTTGTTATACTGGGGCAACACAGTGACGTCATGGTGAGAAATTGTGCTTTCTGGCTCCTCTGTAGTACTGCAATTTTCTCCGCCATTGCCACAATTGAGTTATGGCTAGAGATGGGAGAGCATTTCGTTCAGTTCACGTTTTGACAAGAATTTACCAAACCCCATAAATTTCTCCATAAACAGGATAACCTAATGAATTTTAAAAAAATGAATGTGGGAGAAAGCAAAACTGACAGGTCCTTAGCTCTTCAAAATCTACTCAACCATGTTTGGTGCTGAATTAGGATTCCCACCTCTTTCTTCTTTTCCTAACAGACTACTCATCTCTAAAACCTACATGGTAAGCAAGTACAAGATGGGGACAATCTATGGGTGTTCAAAGCCCCATGGTAGCTGTGAATTGGAGCATGCATCAGTTATATGATGCAGCTGCAGTACCGCAGCCACCGCGGGGCTTTTCCGTGAAGCTACATTGTTCAAAAGTCAGGGACTTATCCTAACTTTTTCGCTGGGAGCAAGGTCACCTTGGCTCTTTTCCCTGTCTGATCTTGCTCCGTGGTCACTCCAGGGGGCATTCTGGGTGGACAGGAAGAGGACAGGAGGGGGGGCCTCTGGTATTTAGATGACCACCGGAAACCCCATGCTCCATCCTGGTATGAGGAATGCCCAACGCCACCCCACAGGAGCAAAAACATGGGGTTTAGGAGAAACATGGTGCCAACGCAGCACCGTGAAGGTGCAGGGCCATTGTCTTTTCTCCATGCTGGGCATTGCTTTGCCTATTGGATTTGACACATATAGATGGGTGAGAATTTTGTTCGCTTCATTTTTTGAAAAGACCTTACCAAAGCATGCACTTTTCTTCATAAACAGGATGGAAAGAACTTGAGATTAAAAACAGTAACAACAACATGAATGTGGGAGAAAATGAAATTGACATATTTGTCCATCCCTGGACAATCTGGAAATGGAAAAGGCTATCTGTGTGCAACACAGTCATGAAATCAATATGCAAGGATAAGAGTGCATCCCTGTACTTAAGGAAGTGACTTGCAGAACTGCATTGCACTGTCTTGGGGCCGAAAAGGGTTGAAATCCTGTTCTGAGAGATTTTAGGTGGTGCTTTGTTTCGTTATTTTACCAGTATTTCTATACCAACTTTAAAGGCAAAATCCCTTCCAAGGCAACTCACAAATAGAGTTCAAAATATAAAAGACTATTAAAGTCTATTACTTTAAAATTACAAAACTAAAATAGCAGTCTAAATACACTCCACTGTCCAGCACAAATCTAATAAAGCAGATTTAAATAAATTAAAGGGTAGACTACATTGTCAAAACTAATAATAAAATAAACTGTATAGCCACTTATAGCAGTATAGCAAAGCACAAAAAGAGGTCCAAATGTATATCCTATTTATTGGAGGGAATGGGGCCAGCATATTCCAATGCTATTCTTATAATGGATGGATACATTATTAAATTTAGGGTGAATCCAGATTTTGCAATACTTAGAGTAGAGTCTACTCAGTAGACCCATTGTGTTCAATGTTAAGTTGGTCATGACTAAATTAAGTTCCATTGATTTCAATGGGGCTACTCTAAGTGTGAATAAATCTGGATCCAACCCCTTGTTAATAAGTAGCAACTTAAATAAATGCACTATATATGAAAATAGAGCATGCTGAATTTGTTTTAGGTGCTTCTATCAACTGTTCTTAGTCTGCGAAAGACCGATAACAAGTGAAAGAGGAAGGAACTTCAGGCTAGAACTTTCCAGATTAAATCCAGTAGATCAGCAGGGAACAATGTGACTCCATCAAACAGATTCTCACTGAGTTTTTTTTCCAGTCATGGGCACAGATCAATCTGTCCTCTCTATATGGAATCAATGTGCATGATCTACTACTGTTGACAAGTGTAAATTAAGAAATAATACACATGTACACATACACAAAGTGTAAATTGAATACAATACAAAACAGGCCACCTTCTGGGAATTGATAGAAGATAAAGCCAAATGAAAGAAGATTGGGGGGAAACTATACATTACACTGATGTTGCTTGTAATAAAACCATCATCATTATTTTTTACAGGATAGCCCACTCTGTAACAAAACATTTTTGGGCAGAGAATAATAATAACAACATAAAAATACAACGATATAATAAAACACCAAAACAACAACAAATAAGTTTTTTAAAACCTGCAAAGGAGACAATAACCTTAAACTGTCTTACACATTTTTGTAATGTCCTCCATGCTCTTTGGGTTTCTATGAAAGTTATATATTATGAACTTAACTAGATAAGTACTTGAATCCCAGTCCCTGGTTTTGATGGAGACTGCATAATTTATGTATTTATTTGATGTATTTATACCCCAACTTTTTAGTCTAATGCCTTACACAGTGGCTTACAAAAATGTAATTTTTTTTTTAAACATTCCTAAACCTATAAAAAAAAAATCCACAGTACGAAAAAATAACATGAAACAGCTGAATCAAACATTCTTTTTAAAAACCACATCAGTGCATCCAGCTTAATACTAATGATATAACACTCTCCTGAATAAAAAGGTTATTTAAAATCAAAGTTGCCAAACAGTTGTGACAATTTTTCCTAGGTTTTGCACAAGGTTTGATCTCTTGTTCTCAAACTCATTCATTTCTTGCAACACAACCAATGGAATTTATGGATCTGCCAGTACTATGTGAAATATTTTGCTCTTCGGAATTACTGTAGATAAACAGTTATTCCAATCAGAATACATTTTAAATCTCACTGACATGGACTTATTCCTCAAAATAAAAAACAAACGAAGGTGAAATGTCAGTATAAAAAGTAGTTAATAGGATATTAGAGAGAGGGGGAGAGAGAGAGGAGGCGAGAGACAGTAATACCACTTTTTTAGTCAATGATTTTTCAATACTTATTAAAATTAGGGATGTGCACTGGATCGGACCCGATCCACGATCCGAGTCCGGTCCAGTGGGAAATCGGATAAATTATCCGATTTCCGATCCCGCAGCTGGATCGGCCGATCCAATCCGAACCGGTCCGAAAAAGCTCCGAACCGGTTCGGCGGATCGGCGGATCGGCGGGCGCCCACTGGCGCCCACCGCCGCTTCCATTGGTGGGCGCCAGCGGGCGCCCGCCGATGAAAGTGGACAGCGGGGGGGGGGAGGAGGGGGGCACTTACCTTCTCGGCCCGGTGGCTCCCGTCCGGCGCCGGCGCCTACTACTACTAGCAGGCTCCGCGGCCTGCTCTAGGGTGGCGCGCCGGGTGATGTCATCACCCGGCGCGCTACTCTAGAGCAGGCCGCGGAGCCTGCTGGAAGTAGTAGGCGCCGGCGCCGGACGGGAGCCGCCGGGCCGGAAAGGTAAGGAGGGGGTGCGTGGAGGGGAGGAGGGGGCGCGCGGAGGGGGGAGGGGGGCCCTTACCTTTCCGGCCCGGCGGCTCCCGTCCGGCGCCGGCGCCTACTACTCCCAGCAGGCTCTGCGGCCTGCTCTAGGATGGCGCGCCGGGTGATGTCATCACCCGGTGCGCTACTCTAGAGCAGGCCGCGGAGCCTGCTGGAAGTAGTAGGCGCCGGCGCCGGACGGGAGCCACCGGGCCGGGAAGGTAAGGAGGGGGTGCGTGGAGGGGAGGAGGGGGCGCGCAGAGGGGGGAGGGGGGCCCTTACCTGCCCGGCCCGGCGGCTCCCGTCCGGCGCCGGCGCCTACTACTCCCAGCAGGCTCCGCGGCCTGCTCTAGGATGGCGCGCCGGGTGATGTCATCACCCGGCGCGCTACTCTAGAGCAGGCCGCGGAGCCTGCTGGAAGTAGTAGGCGCCGGCGCCGGACGGGAGCCACCGGGCCGGGAAGGTAAGGAGGGGGTGCGTGGAGGGGAGGAGGGGGCGCGCGGAGGGGGGAGGGGGGAGGGGGGCCCTTACCTGCCCGGCCCGGCGGCTCCCGTCCGGTGCCGGCGCCTACTACTCCCAGCAGGCTCCGCGGCCTGCTCCAGGGTGGCGCGCCGGGTGATGTCATCACCCGGCGCGCTACTCGAGAGTAGGCCGCGGAGCCCGCTGGTAGAGGCCGCCGGCGCCGGACGGGCCGAGAAGGTAAGTGGCGGGGAAGGGGGCTTACCCCCCCCCCGGAGCCGTCCGCTTCTATCCGCTGGCGCCCGCGGGCGCCAGCGGATGGAAGCAGGCGGCCCCAGGGGGGGTAGGGAGCACGGGGGAGGGGGTTTACCTGCCGGGGCCGTCCACAGCGGACGGCCCCGGGGGGGGAGGGAGTTAGGCCCCCCCTTACCCACCCGCCGCCATTTTTTCCTCATAGACTTGCATTGCAATGCAAGTCTATGGGGAAAAAAATGGCGGCCGATCCAAAAATGTACGATTTTTGGGTCGGGATCGGACTCGATCCGGTCCGGGGGGCCTCCGATTTTGTCCGAACCGGTCCGGGACAAAATTGGAGGTCCCGATCCGGGTCCCGATCCGATCCGGGGGGTCCGTGCACACCCCTAATTAAAATGCAGCCTGCATGGATTGCTTTTTCTCTCTCTAAAATCTAGATACCCACTGAGTGTGCATATGGCACACAAATACAATAAAATGTTGTTTCATCTGAGAAGAAAAAGTGTAAAGGACAGAGCGAATAAAACAGTAAGAGTTTCACACACACACCCATGAACCTGATTCTAGCACAGGCAAAATAATTTGCATTTTTCACACTTCACTGTAGAAATGATGAACATCCCATTTGACTTACGGACATAACTGGTTATTGGTGCAGGTTAGAGGTCATTGGGTAGCCTTACATGGCTATTGAAGATAACAAGAAATTCCCAGTGTTTCGCTATGGCTGGGGTATGGATAAAGAACATTGTCAATGCACTATTTCAGATGCGTGAAGTGGAAATGAATGACTTCATAGATTTTTCAGAGGGTGATCTGTCTCCCTCTCCCCAACCTTTTTTTTCAAATACAACAGTGAACTGATAATCAAACGGTCAATTTTATCCTCGGGAACACAACAATATCAGCCAGAGAACAGTAAAGCAATAATAACTACACCAGACTGAGATGCTGTTAGTGGGGGGTTCCTCTGACCAGATGGAGGGTATTCAACCTGTGCTGGATGGGGTTGCACTCCCCCTGAAGGAGCAGGTTCGTAACTTGGGGGTTCTCCTAGAACCATCTCTGTCACTTGAGGCTCAGGTAGCCTCAGTGGCAAGGAGTGCCTTCTACCAACTTCGGCTGGTGGCCCAGCTACGTCCCTATCTGGACAGGGATAACCTGGCTTCAGTTGTCTATGCTCTGCTAACCTCCGAGTTAGATTACTGCAATGCACTCTACGTGGGCTGCCTTTGAAGACGGTTCGGAAGCTGCAGCTTGTGCAGAATGCAGAGGCCAGATTGGTAACAGGGACCAGAAGGTTAAAACATATAAGACCAATTCTGGCTCGATTGCATTGGCTGCCTGTAGGTTTCTGAGCCCGATTCAAGGTGCTGGTTTTAACCTATAAAGCCTTACACGGTTTGGGACCACAATACCTGATGGAACGCCTTTCCCGACATGAACCTACCCATACACTACACTCAACATCAAAGGTCCTCCTCCGGGTGCCTACTCCGAAGGAAGCTCGGAGGACGGCAACAAGGGAGAAGGCCTTCTCTGTGGTGGCCCCTCAATTATGGAATGATCTCCCCGATGAGGCCCGCCTGGCGCCAACACTGTTATCTTTTTGGCGCCAGGTCAAAACTTTTCTTTTCTCCCAGGCATTTTAATAGCTCAAGTTGAAGTTTTGATTGACATTGTGGCCAGGCTTAACAGTTAAAATGTTTTAAAGTGTTTTAATGACAGCTGTTTTATGGTTTTAAATTTTGTATATTGTCTTTTTAATGTTCAATCTTTTTAATTTTTGTAAACCGCCCAGAGAGCTTCGGCTATGGGGCAGTATATAAGTGTAAATAATAATAATAATAATAATAATAATAATAATAAATAACTCACATACACTTAGTACAATTCTATAGGGTTTTTTGTTGCTGTTTATGGGGCTGTTTTTGGGTGGGGGTCTAGTCAAATTAGTACCCTTTGTTAACTGTGGTTTTCAAGGTGCTTAATGCTGTCAGGATCAGGCCCGGTCTCCCTGGTGTATATTCCGAATTGGATTTGGAGCCTGAAGAAGTAGCCCAGTTGAGACAGGAAGCAGGAGAGGAAATTCTCCAAGACCCCCCAGGAGTCAAGGAGGAATCTTCCCAGGAGCTTATAGAACAGGAGGTGCAGGCTCAGAGATCATCTTCCCTCTCCTCCCCCTCCCTAGGAACTCAGTCTTTGTCAGAAAGGGAGGAGCATCAGAATTGACAGATTCTGGAATCCACCACAGAGTCAAGTGGGCGGAGTTGAAAGGAGTGTGAGAGGCAGTCTGCTTGGCTAGAGGTTACAACTTGAGGCCCTCATGTCCAGTAAAAGCCTGTTGGGTACTGCGGGAAACTGACCATTTAATTGATAGGCAACTGGCTTGCTTTGTTAGGCTAATTAAGTTTAGAAGATGTCTAAAGAGATGTTTACTTAAGTTTCTAAGAGATGTCTACTTAAAAGCTTTGTGGATTGCATGGCATACCTCTTTATTGTCTCACATCTCGGCAGGAGGGCTTAGAATCATGACAGTTGCCTCATTCAAATATTAAAATAATTGCTGTATTCTAAAATGATGAAGCTGGATGCCAGGATCCTACAGGCCATGCCCCCATCTATGCAACTCCGCTCATTTGGAACACATACTCCTTCAACTTCTTCCAGCGTAATAATAGCATCTTGCTATGCTTCCTGTCTGGGGACATGTCCAAATAGCAGCTTCTTGTGATCCAAGAATGTCAGAAATGTATTTGGAAAATCTAGGTGTCCTTTCTCATGGGGCGCAATCCCAATCACATTAATTAGGGATGCTTACAAAATTATGCCCACTTGGCTTTCTTTTAGATTCCAAAACAATTTGCACATCTTGGTTGAGGAGCAGCACTCATGCATTAATAAATCACCATTGTACAGACCCAACATACATGTGTAGTTTGCAAGTTCACATCTTTTTCCTATTTTCCATGCTGGATCAAACCAAAGACCCACCTAGTCAAACATTCTGTTCCCACAGTGGCCACCAGATGCCTCTAGAATAGCCACAAGCAGGACACAAGCTCAATAGCACCTTCCAACGTGTGTTTCCAGTAATGGGCATACAGACAGCACACTATCTCTGAAACTAGAGATAACATGCAACCATCATGATTAGTAGCCATTGATAGCATTATCTGCGATGAATTTGTTTAATCCCCTCTTTTTAATCCCCTCTTTTTAATCCCCTCTTAAAGCTGTCCAAGATGGTGGTCATCAATACATCTTCTGGTAGCAAATTTCATAGTTTAACTATGCACTGTGTGAAGAAGTATCACCTTGTCTTAGTCCTAAATCTCCCACCATTCAACTTTATGGGATGATCGTGGATTTAAGGCCACAGCATTGGAAGGCCACAAATTGCCCACCCCTGTCTGGAGGCTCATGTTTCACCAAGATAAAAGGATTTGCAGGGCTCCAGTTACCCCAGCTCAATGCATACAATGAACAATACCATAAAACAGTAGAAATAAACCTAATCCACCAACTGAGCACCAGAGAGAGAATAAAACATAACACTGAAATATAAGAAACACTTCCTACACAGCTAAATAAATCTCCATTCCACATGGCTTCACAATTAGGCTACAAGCATTGGTTGACAGACTCACCTCTCATTTGTGGAAGCCTTCCTCCAAGCATTCACCCGTGAATTCTCTATAGGCCTGTTCAGACAATACACTAAATACTGTGGATCTCTCAAAATTGTGACCCACATTGGTTTAGTGTTTTGTGGTGGTGGGGAATTCCCTCCCCGCACTGGGCAGATGACCCATGCCTGCTAACCATCTGCTGAAAGACACTGCGGTTCCTATATCATGTGATGGGATCCTTGTGGGTATTTTCATCATTTTTGGCAAAAAATAAATAAAAAATGTGGCGTTTGGAAGCATTTCAGAAACTTCAGCTGGTCCAGAATGCTGAGGCCAGACTATTGGAATAGGGCTAATTACAGGGAGTATATGGCACCCTAGTTACAACACCTTCACTAGCCACCACTTTGCTTCAGGGAACACAATGCTGGTTATAACCTATAAAGCCTTCTACAAATTGGAACCAGGCTACATAAAAGACTGCCTGCCTGTGGTTTAAGTAGGGATGTGCGATCACCCGACTGGGTCCAGAAGTCCAATGGACTTCCCAGTAGGGTGACCATATGAAAAGGAGAACAGGATGCCTGTATCTTTAACAGTTGCATTCAAAAAGGAAATTTCAGCAGGTGTTATTTGTATGCATGCAGCAGCTGGTGAACTTCCCTCTTCATCACAACAGAAAAATGCTATGAAAAAGGCGACAGGTTCTATCCCTTGTATCGCCCTGTTGCTGAGGTGGTTGTGGAGGGGCCACATGATAAGGACAACTGTGAGGCATGTGAACATGGGATGTGCTTTGCGCGATCGGCTCCCACTTCCCTGGGGCAATCTCTTCAGTGGGAGGGCAGCTTTGTGAGACCTGCTCCCTCAGTTGAACTAAGAGAGTGGGAGAGGGATTGTTGCAAAATCTTGGTTTTTTTACTTGCCGTGATTATTTTCATCCTATTTGCCTTTAACAATGGGAAGTAAAGGGAAAACCTGGCATTCAAAAATGCTTTTTCTTTCTCCACAATATAAGCTGGAGACATTTCTGTGGGCACAAATTTGCTCTTAATACCCTTATTATTTTGTAAACTTCCCAGAGAGCTTCGGCTATGGGGCGGTATATAAATGTAATAAATAATAATAATAATAATAATAATAATAATAATAATAATAGTTAAAGCTGCAGGAACCCTGCCCTATTTTGTATCTGGTCACTCTAGCTACAGAGGGCAGAGCTCCTGCAGCTTTAGCTGTTGTGATGAAGAAGGGATTTCACCAGGTGCTGCACTGGATTCCTGCATTGAGCAGGGGGTTGGACTCGATGGCCATATAGGTCCTTTCCAACTCTACTATTCTATATGATTCTATGAGCAATTTCCAGAGCCTCCATTGTTTCACACAATGGAGGCTCCAGAAATTGCACGTTTCACAATTACAGAATTGGCATCCATTAAGGCCCCATTTATGCAGCGGGGGAATTACATAATTTCTGGAGCCTCTGGACAAGGGCCGATGGTTGCTGGGCACTCATCAGACACTTGCTGAGCCACCAAAGAAGCTCATGCAGCATATGATTGGGGACAAACAGCAGCGGGGTGAGCGTCCTATGAGTCAGATCCTGGTGACTTCGCCCATCCCTGTGCAATGACACCTTTCTCTTTGCTTCTTATCAAGTTTAAAACGTTACAAAACAGTTTTTTAAGCTGCCACCTCACTTCATGCCCACTGATTCCTGAACTTCGCCATTGATTTTAATGTAACTGCCCCAAAGTAAAAAGGGTTGTGGACTGTGGCCTGAATCAGAGGGAATGCCTATAGCTGTTACTCACTGCATCTCAAGTCCTGACACTGTGACATGCACTACTTTGTTCTTCAAGATTAAGGAACGTGATTTGTACTGATTCCAATTACTTTCATTCCCAATTTAGCAGACAATATGGGCTGTTAATGATTAGTCAATTAGCCTCCAAGTACCAAAGTAATAGGTGAACCTTTGAGAAATGCAATGACCTAATTGTATTTTTTCACCAAATGAATAATAGGTTACAAATGGATTGCACTAAAAAGCCATTCCTCCAAGGAAAGTGCTTGAGTCTTAATCTCCTCCACCACCCATCCACCCCCAAAAGAGGGAAAACGGGAAAAAAAGGAAAAACCATGACTGAAAAAAGGGCAAATGGCAAGATGGTGTGCCAAGCTCAGAGTAATTGTAAAGTGGATGAATACAACAGCTGTAGTGAAAGTGCCAGCCATGCAGTTTCACAAACTCCTCCCTTTTGGCAGATATTTTCACTAAGGCTGTGACCGGATCTGGATCCCAGATCTGAATCGGATTGGGCCCGGATTGGGCCGGATCAGATCCACGATCCGGATCCGATCACAGCGCTCCCTCCTGCTCTCTCTGCTCCCTCCCTCCCCTCCCTCTCCCTGCTTACCTGCTGCCTCCTCCGTGTCATCCTGCTGTTGTCTTCCCTCCTCGCTGTGGATCGCCATATTTCCTGGTCGCGGTGGGTGAGAGAGCAGGGAAAGTGGGAGGGAGTGCTAAGGATGGACCTGGATCGGATCCGAGTCAGATCGGGCCCAATCCGGATCTGACAGATCGGGATCCAGATCGGATCAAGGGGTCCATTCACAGCCCTAATTTTCATGGAACCCATGTCCTCCAACTGTCCTTATTGATCATAGGCAGCCCTTGGTTTCTCACACTTGTCTTGTCCTTAGTAAATCACTGTCCCTGTTTTGCCTTTTGGGATGATTTCGGGAATCCAAGCTGAGTTCAGGAAAGAAAGGTTAGGAAATGCCCCTCCCCCCACGAAGTCTAAAAAGTCAGGCTATAGGCTGGAATGTTTAAAAGCGTGCTACTGAAAGACACTCAGGATCCACTCAGTTTCAGTTCTGAATGGTTGCTGAAGAGACATTCTGAGAAGATTTATTTATTTATTTTCTGAACATATTAAACACTTCCATCAAATAAATTTCTCTAGAAGTTTTACATGCTAGATGATTACCCTCTGGCATGTCAAAGCCAGCATCTGGCAGTGCAAGAAACCATATGCTATTAATGCCAGCAACCAATCTCTTCCAAGGTGAAGCAAATGCATGTTGGGCTTTTCTGTCCAGTGGAAGATCATCAAAATCTTTCCACCTTGTTCCCACAATCACTTTTGATCATCTTTATGTTTGGGCTTTTCTGCTCCCTCTGTTCCTCCTGTAGGCATAATTGATGGTGATGAAAAAGCAAGTGAGTAGCACTAAGGGGCATGAATCTTGACAGTCTCCGCTTAATGCCTCGGGTCTGGTATCCGAGCAAGTGGCACAGCTCATGGGACATTTTCTTTAAGCCCATATAGGCTCCCATTGCTCTTTCAGAAAGGAAATTGCGGAAGGCATAAAAACAAAAGATGTTTACCTGAATAACAAAACACAGCACACTTTAACAGGGATGGAAAGAAACCACCCTTTGTGTTTTCAAGACAGAGCTTATTAAAAGACTTTATTAAAATAGAAACGTCTGTTACTAACACACATCAACTTAAAAATTCTCAAATGCCAATTCTACCACAAAGATTTATAGCTGCATGCCGATGGGTACCAAGTAATTATTTTTACTCCAAAAGCTTGCACACATGAATTGGCCTAATAAAAGATATCTTGCACTTTGTATCTCTGGTTGCCTGTGATCAATGCAGCAAACACCAAACCGTATGTAGCTGGAATGAGATTCCTTAAACGAAAAGGGGGTGGGGGAGGGAAGGCATTAATATTAATGCCTTATGCCTCCTCATGTATTTAGAAGAGATTTCAGCATCTGCGTGAATCCACATGTCTGATATAGCCCAAAGTAGTTCCCAGACACCTTTTATCCTGTAAGTCATGTTTCACAGCACGGAACTGACTTAAATGTCTGATTCCCCCCCCCCCCCCCAGTCTCATAGACAGTTGGCTGTAAACACCAGCACTAAGGCAAACTTAATTTTGTTACTTGCCACGGTGCTGGCTCCAGGTTTCTGAGGAGCTTTGGGCAAGACACTCTCCGTGGCCCCTCCCTCGGTGAGTCTACCTTGTCACTTCCATTGTCATCAGCTGCTCTTGCTTCTCATCCACTTTCTCATCATTGCTACTACTTGCCTGCTTTCACAGGGAGAGCGCCAAGGAGCAAATAGGCAGTGGTATCTACTGCCTCCTCTTGTCACTGTGATGACAAGAGACAGGTGAACAAGCAGGTTGCAATTGTGAAGAAGAGCAACAACTTCAAGGCACTCCGGCCAATGGGCCCCTGCTGGGGAGTGCCACCCTTGCAGGTATCCGGTGATGTCTATCCTTGATGCCAGCCCATCTGGCCTAATCTGTCTACTGAGTCATTCACTGTTTGTTTGTTTTTTTAAACGATTCATGCATTTTTGTCAGACAGAGAAAAATTATATGTGCCAACAGTTAAACCTTATGTTGGCAGAGGACACGGGGAGGCAAACGTTTGGGCCCATGGGCACAAATCTGAGAACCTGTCACGGGTACAACTATAAAATGGGTGGGCATTAGGGCTGTGCACAGCCCCCTGACTCACTCAAGAGTTGGTTTCAGAGCCTCCAACATGGCCCTGATTTGACTTGGGGTGCTTTGGGGCTTGGCCACCTCACATCAGACCAAAATCGAAGTGAGGTTCAGCCCTCCTGAAGCGGTTCAGCTGTTGCGGGTTTTTGGGTGCAGCTGCACAACAGGTAGTCAAGAGAGCTGGGCACAAGGCAACCAGGAGTCCATTGGACTCCCTGTTCACCCCTACTTTCCTTCTTCCCCCAAACTCAGACCCACTGCTGCTGGGACTTACCTTTGCTGTGCATCCTCCTCCATTAGAGCAGCAATTTAAAGATAAGATGGGGGCTCTTACTTTTTCATAGATCTATGGTCACAAACTTGGGAAGTGGCCCTTAATGGGGGGGAGGGGTGACCAGGGAGGGAAAGGAGGGAGGAGGAAGGGAAGGTTAGTTCAGTAAGTCCAATGGACTCACGGTCAGCTTTGCACTGGCTTTCCCATGCAGGCGGGTGAGAGGAAAAGCCTATCATCACCCCACATTGGCCCAAAGCACTCGAAGGCTCTTTGGAACTGAGTCACTTCGCCTTGGGATGCCTCAGGCAGAACCGGTACTATGTCATATTTGGGCTGAGGCAGGCCGAATCAGACCGCCTCACCTCGAATTTGGGGCTTCAACCCAAGGTAGTGCACAGCCCTAGTGGGCATAGCTAGCTATAAAGGAATAACAACCTGCCCAGAGGCATTCATGGGAAATTAAGATGGCAGCAACTAAAGACTCCCACTTTGCTTTGAAGGAATCCCAGCTGACAGTAATAATACACACACAAGAGCGTGCACATACACACACATATACACACACACACACCATCAGTATAAAAATTGGTAGTATTAGGGTGTCAGACCCCTCTAGATGGATTCTGTTTGACGCCTGGTTAGCTGATTATGCGCATAATCGCTGAAGCGCTTTATCGTAAATGCTTGTATGCAGGAGGTAATTGAGCGCACAACTGGTGGCCTTACCGGTTGTTTGAAATGCACTTTACAAGTAGTTAATGCGGAGAATCGCTTGTTCACATAGTCAAAATGCGCTTTAATGGCCGGAGCAAAATAAAACTCGCTATTTAATGCACATTTGAAAATGTGCATAATCGAATAGATAACGCGCCTCAACTCCCGATTTACGCTCTGCTCTTGTAGAGGTAAAAATTTTAATGAGACTTCAAAGAGCTTTAAACGTCTCGTGTAGAGGCAGCCTCAGTGGGCACTAAGGAAGGTTTCTGCGGACACATAGATTCCCACGGGGGTCCAATCTAGCAAACGTTAAGCCCTATTTGGGCATTCCTTCCATCATGAGATTGTCATTGTGTGGAGGGTGAAAGAAAGGGTGTGCCCACTGGCCCCACGCGTGTTATCACATCCCCAATCGTCCCAGTCTTCCTCTATCCACATTTTGGGGCAGCTGCTGTACTTCAATTCAAAATATTTAAACTATCCTAAATCCACTTGACATTTAGGCTTGTAAATATGCAAATATTACCTTTCTCCTGCAAAAGACTAATAAGATTCTCACAGCTGTATTTTTATATATGGCTGTGTTTAGTTAGGATCATTTGCTGTGTGCACTCCAGAAGTGTCAGCAAAATTACAGCAATGGGGGAGGGGGTGGATAACGTGTCAGAAGAATCCTATTGAGCAGAGGCGTAGTATCCATTATCTATTTCTGTTTGGAATGTGAAAAAAGAGTATAGAAGGTGCATCTAGACAAACACAATTTATACTGTATTGGTTTGCACAAGCTAGGGTACCACACACACACACACACAAAACCCAGTATGCTTATTAAGATATTCTCTTTAAATCAACAGCATGTAGGATTGATTTGACAAAATCAACTTTTTCCTCCATGAAATATGTCATGAAAAAAGCCAGACCCTCCTTGGATACGCAGCCCTAACTATCCAGAAGCATGGGTGCCCACAGGAATTGTTCTGGGCTTCTGGAGAGCTACACAGTGGTTGAAATTTGCATGCATTGTGTGCTCCCCACTATAATATACCTGTTCACATTTCTTTTGCATGCACTTTGTTGCTTAGCAGGGCATGCTGGCTGGAGCTGATGGGACCGGATGTGTAAAACTAGTGCCGGGCTGAAAACTGCCCCCTGTTTTCAGGATCTTTCACACTGCAAAAGAGGCATTGTTTTTTCTGCCTCTTTTGCAGGTGGGGGGATGGAAATTCAGGGAATTTTTCTCCGAGGGGGACAGGATTTCCACAAACCCTTTTTAAGCCAGTGGCAGATGGCTTTTTAGTTTTTCAAAGAAACCCCCCCCCCCTTCCTCCAGCATTTGGATAGGCCCAGAAGTTCTAAGTGGAGATCATGTGACCTTGTCCTCTCCAATAAGCATCCAGTAAGCACTCCTGGGCTTCTGAAAATGCTGGGGGTGTTTAAAAGAAAAAGAAAGAAAGAAGCCCCCTCAACAACTGGCTACATTTAAAAAGGTATGTGGAAACCCTGTCCCGCTCTCAAAGGAAAAAGTTATCTGAAATTCTCACCTCACCAAGCCTTTTTTGCCCAAGTTTCATTTTCCCCCACCCCACAAAATTCCAAAAATGGAATGGCTGAAATTTTCAGCACAGCACTAAAACATCAAGAGAGAAGCAGGTTGGGGAAGACAGCTGTACAGAGTAGTAGTGGTGCTTGTGACAAGTATCTTTAGTATGGGTAGATAAATGGTATGCTTGATCAGGGTTTTGGGTTCTAGAAGATCCTGCTCACTTTTTTTTTTTTTACAGTGTTATCAGCCACTTTTTATTTTATTTTTTTACATGAGCTAACAAGACAACTTTTGCATGGCTTGAATTTTGAACTACAACAATGTTCATTTGTGACTACATATTTTTCCTTGAACTGCACATTTTGTGTATGGTTTCATATTTTTAAAAAGTCCTGATAGCATTAGAGAACCGATCCACCATTTGTAACAGTTCTAGTGACAGAGCAGTGACAAAGCATGGGCACTAAGTTTACCAAGATAGGAAACGGTGGCTGTATTTTTTGGAGTGTCCAAATCAGAAATGTTCGTTAGAGTAGTTCACAGACATCATTTTTCTCTTCCCATGTGATACATTTTAAGTTTACCTGCACAATGGCATCAAGACACGAATTTGGTATAGTTGCAAAGCATCCCAAGTATTCCAAAGCAGGCCGTCTTGCACCAATATTTCTTCTCTAGCTTTATTTGTAATGTCAATCAGAGAAGAACTCCCATCCACAAGCACATATACATACTAACTGTGCCAACAAAGAAAGCAAAGTCAGCCTGCGTGTTTTCTCCCTCTGTCTTCCTTCTCCTCTCCATATCGCCTTGCTTTTTGGTAGGGGTGTGTATCAGATTTTGTCAAATCCTGAACCAAGCTTGGCTAATTTGAACCGATTGGAGATGTCCAAATCAAATTGGGGCTCCTCCAAAGCTGACTGAATGTAAATATGTTCAGGGTTTGGAGGAAAACAGACTGTGTACCTCCAAAACTTGATACATTTCTTCCAAAGTTCTCCATATAAGAAATAGATCATGGTAGGCAGAGGAGGGAGTTTAGTGTTGCGATTGCCATCTCTAGATTCTAATTACAGTGAATGTGTCTAGCAGCTCTAGCTTCTAAACAGTAAATCTCTCCGATCCCAGCACTTTGGGGAAGGGATGTTCAAGTGATATAGCACATGACTGGTTCAGTCTTTGGTGCTCTTTGCTAGTTCTCTCTGCCAGAGGTTTGATGGAGTCTGTGGGTCCTGGGAGGGTGTAGCATTGGGTGCTTGCTTGGAAAATGTTGAATGTTCAAAGCCTTCTGGCTCTCTCATGTTAAGCTCCAAATCCATGATCTACTGCTGTTCTATGATACTTTATTAGTCTTTGATGCCAATTGAGAAAAAACAAAACAAAAATGTATTCTCAGAAGGGGCAACTATTCCGGCAAATTTCATCCAATTCTGTCTTCCTATCCTGGCAAAATGGAAACAAATTATAGCCATGTGTTGATTTCCAATTATAGTCGATGGGAGACATGAAGCTTTTGGATTTCTAAATTGAGGTTTAGATTTGGACTCAAATCAAAGTAGGCAACGTCCAAATCAGTCCAAGATGAATCAGGCTCTGAACTGACTCTTGTGCTCAGAGTACATCCCTAGTATTTGGAATACTGCTGTTTAGCAGTATCCCAAGTACCAGAGAAGGAGAGAGACAGGAAGGAAGAGATCTCTCTCCCTTCCTGTCATCATAATTGTTAAACCAGCAGCAGCAGCTGATGGTGATGCCAGGCAGCAGTCCGGTAGGGGGCTCCTCCTGGGAGCTGCAAGAAGGAATGAGTGTGCTGCCTGTCCAGTGACATCATCAGCAGAAGAACCATTCTGTTCTCAGAATAAACCAAAGTATTTTCTGACATATTTCTTTTTTTAAAAAACTAGACTCCTTTTTGCTTAGCCCAATTCCTAATTGAACCCTTCAGGGTCACCTACCACTAGTCCCCACTATCAGTTAGCAGCATGTGTCTTTGCAGAAAACCCAGAAGGTTATATTGCTAATTCATCCATTCCATATATATTCTATCAACCTAATTCTAACCAATTGTTTGTTTGCTTACTATAAATAAATCATATGGATTTCAGTGTGATCTATTTCCATATCAATGTCACCTTATATGGAATGCGATTTACTTCCATGTAAATTAATTCTTCTTTATCTTTGTCTGGCAAACTCTATCATCACCATCACCATCACCACTACTACTTAATAGTATTACATTTTTTAAGCTACCATGATTGATTGATTTTTAGACCCAGAAAATTACATGCTTTACAGAGAGTGCAATAACATTTTAAGGGACTCGCATTGCATAAGGAGACATTTCCACCAAAGACTGAAATGCGTGAGAAACAGCATTAATAATTCATTCTGTGCCAACATCAGCTCTGTTGTAAAACAAACAAACCAGTCATTGCTGTATATAACAAACACTCCCTCTTTGGAATCCAGTGAATTATTTTCCTCTTCCTTTTTCATTCTGGCTGTTTCTTGTAATTGTACTTTCCCATCAAAACCTGCATTGCTGTGTTGTAGTAGTCTCTCCTCTCAACTCTCCTGTGCCGTTTTGTTCCAAATAGATAAAAGAGCTCAGCATGGTATTTTTATCTGGGTGTTCTTGATGTATAGCAGGGGGAACTGCCTAATCAAATATCACACCTCTGTTCAGATAACTATATGGAATCTTTGTTCTATTGCATTTCATTCCACAAATAAATAAAAAGAAAATAGACAACCAAAAAACGGGGCTCCCAAACTTCAGGGCTCATGTGAATGTAATGCTGATCTTTTAATCAGATTGAGAGACCATGGGGTCATGTGTTTCCTCTCCCTCATCTGCTTTCCTCTCTTTTCCGGTGTGAATTCCTATCCCTTCTGTGTTAGATATAACTATGATTAAGTTTACATTGGCATTATTGTTAGCCATGGTTAACACTAACCATGGTTCTTTTTTCTTTCTTTTTTTAAAGGGAGGACATGGTTAACATTAAGCAGAGCTATCACCAGTACTGACAACTATGAACTTTTTTGTCTATATATCAATCCTTAACCTTGGTTAAAGCAGACGGTGGGGAATGATGTTGAAATTGTTGTCAGAGTGGATAGGGGAAGTGGGGAGTTGTGCCACTGCAATCCTGCAGTAGCTGCCAGCGCTCTTCTGCTTTTACTTGGACTTTTGGACATGTGTTTACTACACCTTTGTTGTACGCCATTGCAATAATAAGTGGGGCTGCCTTTGAAGACGGTTCGGAAACTTCAGCTGGTGCAGAATGTGGCTGCCTGAGTATTGGTGGGGACAAGGTGATCTGACCACATAACGCTTATACTGCACCAGCTGCACTGGCTACCTGTGTGTTTCTGGGCACAATTCAAAATGCTGGTTTTGACCTTTAAAGCCCTGAACGGTTTGGGACCAAGCTACTTGAAGGACCGCCTTCACCCATATCAGCCTGCCTGCACTTTAAGATAAAAAAGAGGGACCCTTCTCATCTGCCCACCAGTGAGAGAAATTAGGTGGGTTTCCACACGGGAGACAGCCTTCTCAGCGGTGGCCCCATACTTGTGGAACCAACTCCCACTAACGATCCACCATACACCATCCTTACAGGCTTTTAAGAAGGCCTTAAAAATGGTTTATTTTACTATGGGTTTCTCATAAATGTTTTTATTTTTAGTTTTAATGTTAGCTTTTATTGTTTTACTCTGTGTTTCTATTGCTTTTAATGTTTATACTGTTCATAAAATCACAGAATGGTAGAGTTGGAAGGGGACTATAAGGTACAACCCCCCGCTCAATGCAGGAATCCACCTTAAAGCATACATGACAGATAGCTGTCCAGCTGCCTATTGAACGCCTCTAATGTCGGAGAGCCCACCACCTCCCTAGGTAATTGGTTCCATTGTTGTACTGCTGTAACAGTCAGGACATTTTTCCTGATGTCCAGCCACATCTGGCTTCCTGTAACTTGAGCCAATTATTCCATGTCCTGCATTCTGGGATGATTGAGAAGAGATCCTGGCCCTCCTCTGTGTGACAACCTTTCAAGTATTTGAAGAGTGCTATCATGTCTCCCTTCACTCTTCTCTTCTCCAGGCTAAACATGCCCAGTTCTTTCAGTCTCTCCTCATAGGGCTTTGTTTCCAGACCTCGGATCATCTTTGTTGCCCTCCACTGAACCCCCTCCAGCTTGTCTGCATCCTTCTTGAAGTATGGTGCCCAGAACTGCATGCAGGTCTCAAGATGAGACATAACCAGTGCCAAATAGAGGGGGACCTGTACCAGTGCCAAATAGAGGGGGACCTGTACCTCAAGTGATTTGGAAGCTATACTTCTATTAATGCAGCCCTAAATAGCATTTGCTTTTTTGCAGCCACATCACGCTGTTGGCTCATATTCAGCTTGTGATCTCCAACAATTCCAAGATCCTTCTTGCTTGTAGTATTGCTGAGCCAAGTATCCCCCGTCTTGTAACTTTTTCCTAGGTGTAGAACTTGGCATTTATCCCTATTAAATTTCATTGTTGTTTTCAGCCTAGCTCTCTAGCCTATCAAGATCACTTTGAAGTTTGTTTTTGTCTTCCAGGGTATTGGCTATCCCACCCAATTTTGTGTCGTCTGCAAATTCGATAAGCATTCCCTGCACCTCTTCATCCATTGAGGTCTACTAGAAACATTCATGGTGGCATGACCAGGTGCACCTTGTGGAAAAAGCTTGGGTCTTGGAACTGCTCCAGATTCCCCTATGATAGAACTACTAAGAAAACTTGGAGTGGCTTTCTCAACATCACAGCCTCAAAATTCCCTAGTTTCACTAAGCAAACACTCTACATTCGTTTCAAAATCATGCTTCAGGCAAAATGAAATACAGAATCTTCACTTTAGGCAAACCTCAGTCACAGATATTTTAAGAATCCAGGAAGAAAAAATCATGTATTATTTTTTGGGGGTCCGAGGTTCTCATCTTTTCTATAATGATTCTTGTTCCATTTTATGAAAGACAAATGGAATGATGTTTTATTAAAAAGTGGGAGAAGAAAACAAGCTTAGAATTAAATTTGATATTTATGAAGAAGACGGAAGGGGAGAGGGAAGTGTAAGGTGTAACACACAATGAATTATGTAGACTGAAGGAAGCTGAGCAATGTGAGACCTGAAAGATTTATTTGTATGTGCTGCCCTTGGCAACACTTCAGTCTGTCAACGCCAACATGTGGATTATTCAAGAATTATTGATGCATAGCAAACTGTATACAAGTTGGATCAAGTCACTATGATCATAGAGTCTGGTTGTTCACAGTCCTCTTGTTCTGTTAGTCTATTATTATTATTTTGCTACAAACATCTCCATGTTTTGCTGAAAAATCTTTTTTTTTTACAATGGCATCTCTAATCCAGGGATTTGGCTAAATCATAGATAGGGTCCTCTACAATATGAGACATGGAGGACAGCATGGAAGCTTTTTTCGTTAACATCTGTGTCTGTTTGTTTATTTATTAGTAACACTTTTAGCAGTGGTGGGGAAAGTGTGCCTCCCTGCTATTGGTGGATTGCAATCATAATAGCCGAGTATGAGGGGATGGGAGTTGTAGACCAACAACATCTGCAGAACCACATGTTCCTCATCCTTCACTTCTAGGGAAGCCTTTGCATAATAACAACTTCAGACCAGGATACCTGAGAGAGTGCTTTCCCCCATACCAATCTGCCCAGGCACTGAGGTCGTCAAGGGCATGCTCCTGGTTGGTCTACGGCTGATTGGAGTCCACCAGGAGAACAGTCTTCAGGTAGTGACCCCCTTTCTATGGAATTCTTTGCCCCTGAAGGTTAGTCAGGTGCCAACACTGTATTGTTTCCGGATCCTCCTGAAAATAGTCTTATTCCAGGAAGCATTCCTTGATTGACAGCCAAGGTTTCCATTGGCATTTTGTGGTTGTTTTATATATATATATATATATATATATATATAGTATTCAAATGGTGGTTTTTTGGGGGGGTATCTTTTACTGTTTTAATTCTTATGTTCACCACCTCAGAAACTGTTTCAGATCTGGAGCGGTATACAAATTTTTGCAAATAAATCTTTCTTTCTTTCTTTCTTTCTTTCTTTCTTTCTTTCATTGTTATAGCCTAATTGATCCTGAAGGCTTTGGGCAGATAACAAAACCAAAAACCCCATCAACACAACATAGGATGTTGTTTATACTAGGTCAGACTATCCATTTAGCCTGGTTCTGTACACTGACTGGCAGCAGGATTTCAGGGTCTCAATTGGAGTTATTTCCCATCAACTGCTCCCTGATTCTCTTAACTGGGAATGGTGGGGGATTGAACCTGAGACCTTCTGAATACAAAGCATGTGGTTGTGGAATACAACCCAAGTTTCATGTCTCTATCTTTTAAAACGAAGAAGTTATAGGTGGTTCTTTCCCCCAACACTAGCCTATAGGGGGAAATAGGGTTGCGTGGGGGAATTTTTGTTATTTTAAAAGATAGAGACATGAAACTTGGGGAGACATGACTAGCAATATACAATCTGCAATGTCCCCAAGTTTAATATAACAAAAATTTCCCCAACGCAAGCCTATTTTCCCCTATAGGCTAGCATTGCAGGAAAGAACTGCCTATAACTTCTTTATTTTAAAAGTTAAAGACATGAAACTTTGGCACATGGGAGATGGAATGTAGTTACTCATGTGTGCCAAGTTTCATAAAATTTGGTGCAAGCATGTATTTTGTATGAAGTTTTGAAAGATCATGCTTTTGGGTTTGACAGCTGTCAAAGTAAGTTTGACAGCTGTCAAACCCTAAAGCATGATCTTTCAAAAATTCATAGAAAATACATGCTTGCACCGATTTTTATGAAACTTGGCACACATGAGTAACTACATTCCATCTGCAATGTGACCAAGTTTCAAGTTTCTAGCTTTTAAAATAAAACAGTTACAGCCGTTTATTCTCCAAGGCAAACCTTTGCAGAAAATGCTTGAAAATGTAGAACCGATTTTCCGATTTTTCTCTGATTAAAATTGGACAGCAAAAAATCTTATCGGAAAAATTGAAGCTCCAAGGGACTGCATCAGAATTGTGAATCAGATGCCTGATTTCTTCCGATTTTAATCGGACATCGGACCCGATACGATGCACATCATGTATTGATGGAATAGCAGAAGTCAGAATTTGTTCTTAAAGAACAATACTAGAGACAATTATTTAATAGTAGAGGACAAAAACTGATGAATGTTTATTCTTTGAACAAAACTGAAACATTAATATATATATATATATAGTAGGAGTGGAGAGATAAACTAAACTTATCAAGTCTTCTTGAAGACTTCTTACCAACTGTCATCAGAAAACATAACTGTCATAGAGAGAGCAGTTAGAACAAGGAAGCAAACCTGAGAACTGCGTTATGGGACACACTTAGAATCTTCGGGTTAAAGAGATACTAACCAGTCAAAATAAAGAACATAATACAAACATGTCTCTAACTGATTAACTATCTGATTCTATGCTGCACTCCTCCCTTATGACAGGCTGAGTTTCTTGCACACTTAATGTTGATCACATCTAACAGCTCTGGGCTAGGGATGCACAAATTTTGCCATATTCATTTAGACTGTGTTTCATAGATTGTCAAGCATCATTCATTCCATTTGTTCACTTATTGATGGAATCAGGTTTGTGTTTTTTAGGGATATATAAGAATTTGTTCTTCTTGCACTAATGTGTATCAGTGCTAATGTGCATAGCACAACTGGACATTTGCATGAATCCCCCCCCAAAAAAATAAATAAAAAAGAAACGGTCTGCAAGACCACAGAATCCACATGACTCAGGAAAAGTTGGCCTGCTTCAGAATCTGCAGGACAGATTCATAGAAAGCAGAACTCATTTTATTCTATTGTGGACGTCTCCAATATACGTACCCCTCGCAAGTACATAAACAAAGATGTATACTTCATATACCTCAACAGACTTTATTTATGAGGAATGTTTCTGATTTTTTGGTACCTGTCTCTATTTTGTCGTTTGGGGATGCTTTCTAAAACTACCTTTTAGTAGGCATTGCAATGATCATGGGGGTGTGTGTGTGTGTTTTCCTCCTCACCTGAAGCAATTAAAATTCAACAAGTAAAATTTCTAGAGAGGAGAAGTTATCAGGAGCGCGGGTAGGTGTCAACAGGGCCTTAAGGAGCATTCACATTTACCCTTGCATCAGTAAGGCCTTTAAGGCTACCATTGGCAGGAAGTGCACAATTTACGCAAATTGGGCAGTTTCTCCAGTTGTGTCAGTGGTGGCCACCATTAGCACAGGAAGTCGAACGGTGTGACTTTGGTGCACAGGCTGGCAACTGCTGAGCACTCACCAGGGCTTCATGAGTGCTCAGGTGGGGGTGTACACTCATGTCGGGTGTGCCCGATAGGATTCAGGAGAACAGACACAGAGGGTGTCCACAGGATTCCCGGACCCAGTCGGGCACCCGCAGCATTCCTAATCAGGAGCCATTAAGGCTAAAACCAGGAACCCTCAGTTCTGTGTGCTGCTGCCCCTGTGCTGGACCACCAGTGTTGCAATTTAGAGTACCTTCCAGAGTCTAGAAAAGCCCCACTCACCAAGACTGATGATTAGGTCCTCCTAGGCAGGAAGGACTATTTAGGCTGGCACTGTACCTGAGAAACAAATCTTCCTGGCTCCGCTATGTTGGCGTATTCTTTGGCTCTGACTCCCTCTGGCTTAATGGCATCGCTCAGCCCTGAAAGATGCATGTAACAAGTCATATATGTTAAGTAGCTCTTCAATTTGTTGAATCAGGTTTCCACCATGTCATTGCAGGCCCACTTTTTTTTATAACCCGCAAGAACTTGGGTGGAAATTACAACAGCCACACGGGGAGCTATTTTGGAAAAATGGTTTGGGTTGCACAAATGACTAAATCTCTGTCTCTGTGTGTGTAAAATAAGCCCCTGATTAGGATGGCCACTTCTACACCAGCAAAAGATGAAATGCATCAGCAAAAAGGAGAACAAAAGAGAGAAAAGAGGATATTTTACCTATTATTGGAAGAGGTTAATTATATGTAGCAACACACATTTAGAAATAATTTAAATAATTTAAATACAATACATCTCATCATAGTGGGCATAACTGTAACCAGGTGACCTTTGTGCCTACTCAGTCTACTGTCCAGGTGCAACATTAAGGCTTCTGCTCTCCCTTAGTAGATGGTTTTGTTTGTTTGTTTGTTTGTTTTAAATTGAACTGGACAGCACTACAAAGAGAGAACATATAAGAACATAAGAAAAGCCATGTTGGATCAGACCAAGGGTCCATCTAATTCAGCACAATGTCCAACCAGCTGTCAACCAGGAAACCATGAACACGACACAGGTGCAACACACCCTCCCTACCATGTTCCCCAGCAACTGATTCTGCAGGTAGCACATAGCCATCTGGACTAGTAGCCATTGATAGCCTTCTCCAGGAATTCATCCAACCCTCTTTTAAAGCCTTCCAAAATGGTGGCCATCGCTACATCTTGTGGTAGTGAATTCCATAGTTTAACTATGTGCTCTAAGAAGATGTACTTCCTTTTATTTGTCCTGAATCTTTCATCAGCCAGCTTCATGGGATGACCCCGGGTTCTAGTATTATGGGATAAGGAGAAAAATGTCTTTTAAACACCTTTAAAAAGAGGTTGGTTCTCTGTAAAGAATGGACACATGGACATTCTACCTCAGATAAGAAGTAAAGGACAAAATTGGAGTCAAAATAACTCTTGGGAATGAGAGATCAATCTTCAAAAATAATGTGAGGGGGAAAAAGAGCTACCATTAGGTGACAACAGAGTAATCCAATACATGTTTACAAAGACATAGGTCCTGGTTTGTTCAGTGGAACTTACTCCCAGGTAAATATGCACAGCATTGAGGGATTACAACATCAGGACAAAATGTAAGTAATAAAAAAACTACCCTTCCTGCTCATGTCTGTACCAGCAAGACCAAATAGTGCAATCTATATATTGAAGTGCACTATTGAAGATAGGAACAAATAATATTAAACATTGATGAAGGCTTTAAAAATACCCAATTTCCTTTCCATAATAAACCACTGGGGGAAATGCTAATGATATTGAACATATTTTAATTCTAGCCAGCTTCAGCATATATGTGCATGTGTTTATACATGTTCATAACTGGGTCTTGGTTTTCTAGGAATGGAGCTTTTTTCCTCTCCTGACTTGGAGCCATCTTAATAATTGGGTTATATTAGGTGCTGCTTGGCCAGATTCATGCTTTCTAATTGTCTTAAGTGCTTGGCAAAGAAATGGCATGGAATTCGTTTTTGTCCCTTAAGAGCATTTCTTGTCAGTTAAGGAGCTGGGGGTGGGGTTGGGAGGTGAGAGAAACTGAGCGCTTTTAATGGAAGTTGGGAATGTGCCACCATTGGAGTTTCAGAGCAGCTAGGTATGCAAATGAAATTCATACTTCATGAAAATAAAAGGGGCCTGTGGTAATGAAGACATTTCAACTGGCTGTAGAGAAATGTTAGTGAAAGAGAGCTAAGCATTTGTCCTAGAGGTGCACAGGAACACGTGCCTTGCTTTCTTTATCAGCCTTTCAGCAGACAAAAATGGCCTTTTGTGCACAATATGAAATATAGAAAGGGTGGAATAATGTAATTTAATGTATTCACCCAACCTGGCTTTGAGTCTTTGAATTGCCTGTGAGCAGAATATGACCACAACGATGACCACATCCAAACACACTTACTAGGGAACAAGCTTCTTTGAACACAGTGAGGCATACTTTGTCTGAGCAAGCGTGCATAAGATTGTACTGCATGCCACTGCGATGCTTATCCTAAGAACAGGCCTTAGGTAAGTAATCTCTACAGATGCATTTTCTTTAAATAAAGTATATCCACTGTGGCTGCATTATGAAGGGGGAGAGTAGCACAGGTGTGTCTGGAGAATAAAGGGTGCTGTGAAGGAAGGAAGCAGCAGCTTGCTTGCTCCCTGAAAGGTAGACCAGGTCTTAACACAAACCACCACCACCCCGAATGCCAAGAGGAACGGGAATTAGCGCTGTGGATTACCCAGAAGGAGGTGCAAGTAATTAGGGTTTTCAAAAAGTTTATTAGGGTAAGGGAGGTGAGGAAGGGAAATAACAAGAAAGAAGAAAAGCAACTAAAATACAGTAAGCAGCACAGAGAGCTTCTAATACGATATCCCCAAGTAAAAACAATAAAACATTAATTGGCCTATCCTATAGTCTACGAAGGGAAAGGGTCTCCTGGAATAGAACCTCAGCCAGGGCTCCACACCAGTCCACCATACTTGGATCAGTTGGGAAAAGGAGACAAAGACGCCATCAGCCACCCCTTCCTATATCCCTGGCCATGACCACCTCGGCAGATCCTCCCTCAACCAATCTCAGGTCAGAGCCCACTCTCCTCACTCTGCCCTGATGGGAGCCAACTCTCCCACCAGATCAGATGTAATCTCTGCTCCAATTAGCCAAGTCTGACTACGTCCTTGGGCTTCTGGCACTGCCCAAGTCATTTGAAATAGCATATGCTAACTGGGCCTGAGATGATGACAGGCCCAGTAGACACAGCCTGGCCAGTCCAAGTTCTTCACAGGTTCTTTCCCCTCAAGCTGTTTTCCCCATCCACAAATCAACCCCTCTCCAGTTGCGTTCAAGGTAAAACAAGGTGTAGTTCCTATTAAATTTGCAATTCGCTCTGAGGTATACATGTTCCATCCCATCCCTTATGGAATCTGGTAAATGGACCCTCCTTAGTTTCTTCTCATTTTTCTAATCCCTTTTAGAGAAAGCTTGCAAAACCTCTGGGTATTTCTAAGAGTCCTCTGAAAGCTAGGGAAGACCAGAGACATGAAGGACCAGGGCATTAGGAATTAAGGGAAGAAATATCCCCATCCTGTGCATGATACTCCTGGTAAGTATTACTCTCCACATACATACATGCCTGCAATGAATAAAAATAAAATGTGAGACATAGTGCACAGTAAGTCCAAAATGTAGTTTGGCCCTAAGGTCTCTGGGAATTCTAGTTTGCCAGGGCTTTCATGTCCTTATCAAGGCTACCTGCCAAGATCACTTCCATAGTGTTAAGCATGGTAGATGAAGATATGTGACATTCTACTTCAATTCTTGCTCACAGCAGCTTGTGAGCAACATGCTCAACTATATCCTGGTATCATGCATGAGCTGAAATTTGACCCATTTGTCAGAACAAGTGGGACCATACTAAATATAATTTCTAGTAAACAACAGCCTATCTTTACAAGCAGATGTCAGCTTAGCTGGTTTTCTAATACCTGCAATTTTAGATCCATTAAGAAAGCCCTGTTCTGATATGTATTTCCTTTGGCAGATGTGTTGAGGTCCGTGTGTTGAAAAGGTGCCCCTTGATCTCAGTAGCGTATAGAAGGGGAATATGGATTGGGGGTAAAAAGCCCACATCATTCTGTTACTCATAATATGTCAGGAAACTAGATTAAATGAATTTTGACCCAGTTTGCCTAAGATTATCTAGAAATGCTGCATATTGAAGAAGTTTACACTTTGTTCTTCATCCTACAAATACTTCAAAGTTTCCTTCCAACTTCAAGTAAAAGCAGACCAATTAATCTTCAAGCTCTTAAAAATATGACTATGACAGATTCTATCACACCACAGATATTCTCCAGACCATTAAATATGCTTGCTTTAATCTTTCAGAACAAATATAAAGTTTAGTTTTATAACACGCCAGGTGAGCTCCCATACCCACAACATAATTTAATTCACTAAATAGCTTGCACTAGAAAAACGACCTCCAAACAAAAGTGGCATTTCCGTAACTTGCACTTTTATCTGAAGTGGAAGGGCTGCCTTTGATGGATCAAGCCAAAGTGTTCTGCATGGGAGGCCAGTTCACAAGTGTGCTCCAGGCCATCATAAATTGCAGTCTTTCCATGGGAGATGCTTTCACAGAAGACCAATTTACTCCATGAATGCTGAAACTGAAAGTGAACGTCACCTTTTGGTGACTCCTCTACCTCAAGAGCATTTATATGAAGTGGCCTTAAATAGTGTTGAAATGAATGGGAAGGTCTAGACCTCACTGGTAAAGTCCCAGGTTCAATCCCTGGCATGTTTTATAAATGTAAATTTTAAGGATGTCTTTTATTCTGTTTTTATTCTTTCATCCCATTTGTTCTCTGCTCCGAAATCTTCGGATAGGGAGTGGTATATAAATATTGTAATAAGATAAATAAATCTCCAGGTAGGGTTAGGAAAGAACTTCTCCTGAAACTCTGAAAGTGGCTGCCAGTCAGTGACAACAATACAGGGCTAGACTCATGGTATGAGTCAGTACACATCAGCTTTGCCATATAATGCTTGCAAGACCTAGCTCTTTTGTGCTTCAGTGCACACATGAGTAGACACTTCCCCATTAATGTCAACATTGGGGACAGCTCTATGTGCACAATTGGGCATCCTGTCTAACTTGAATCAAAGCACCTAGAGGTGTTGAAACCTGCAAGGTGGAGCTCATACAAGAAAGCACATCCAAGGAATGTCTCACATGAGGCCACATCAATCAAGTCCAGTTATATCCAATCAAGTTAGGTCTCATCAGGTCAACTTGGGTCAAGTTCCATCACTTCAGATCAGGTCAGGTTGGTTTGGTGAATAGCAAGGCAGGGTTTTTCAGTACCATGGGCAGTTCCAAGTTAGTTGATACTTATTCAAGGAGAACTGTTGACTCAACAGCAATCAAAGGCTTTCAGAAGTCTTATAAAGGCCAGTACCTCCAGATCAGCAGTTAATGCTGCCCCTTCAGAGAGGCAGTTTGTTTCTTAAATGGCTATTGTCTGGTTTTGTAGTGCTGGGTCCTACAGGGTGATGGTGGTGAAAGTTGTAATGGGGGAGTGTTCTCTGTACCTGAGGAGTCAGGTACAGGCACATCATCTGGCCTAGAAGGCCCTGACATAGCAGGGGTCAAGTTAATGGAGGGAATCTCTTCTGCCTCCAAGTCAATTTCAGAGCCAGAGGATGTATCAAGGATGGGGAACATGGTGGTTGGGGTACTCATGCAGAGGTCTTTTTGTCCTTTAAGTGAATAAAGAAACTGTATTCGAATGCTCTCACATGTATAGTACAATCATTGCTTATGTGATTAGGTTTGGGTAGGGTACCATTACATGTATTTCATATAGCCCATATTAAAATTAACAACAAAAATGGTGCCATAGCTAGAATAGTGAGTAGTTGGACTAGGATTAGGAAGAGCCTGCTTCAAATCTCTTACTCAGCTCACTGGGTAACCTTGGTCCAGTCACTATCTCTCAGCCTGACCTACCTCACAGGATTGTTTTGAGGATAAAATGGAGGTGACATGAGCTCCTTGGATGAATAGCAGGATAAATGTCATGTCATATTGCTCTGTTCCGCATTGTTCATCTGCTTCCTTTCCCCCCTCTTTTTCTTTCCTTTTCAACTTCAGTGTTAGGTGTTGCCTGCCCTCTATACTTCTAGTATTCCTAGAAGTGACATTTTAAAGCACAGATGATGAGGAATGGAAAGAGAAAACAAGGTTAGAAAGAGGGAGTGCAATCAGGGTTGCCTAATCAGAAGAAGAATGCTGAAAACATATTATCTGTAATTAATGCTTCTTGAATTCTCTTTCAAAACAGTGAGAAAAAAATAGTATACTTTAAATTTGACTTTTATATTAATTATATTTGAAGGAAGTTGAGACTGCACATCAGGTGCTGATGCCAAAGAAAAAAAAATAGAGCATTTCAGCAAACAATTTTTGTGTGATGCTATTTATCATGCTCCCCATCTTCCCCCTGATGATATAAACAGTCAAAACATATCAAACTCTGCAGGCTGAAGTAAAAAAAAAAAAAAAAGTCCTTACGCATTGCAGCTCTCATGGATATTGTATTCCCACGGTGAGACGTTTCAGAATGAAATCTCTCAACATTTTGTTGCTTTTACCACTGCGGGATGCAGAACACCACAGACACCTGAATGTGCCTAGAGACTACTGCTTCCTTTTGTGTGTGTGGCATGTAAATACTGAAGTCTGATCTTGAGCAAAGAAGGCTGCATTGTGTTTACTGCTACTGAATAATAAAGTGAGTTTGTCAGTGGTGTGGATTATGATCATGTAGCAAAAATGTTTATCTTCAAACCATCATGAAGTCTGTATGGCATGCACACACTCGCTGATAAGGCACATTGTTATACATGTATTAATGGCATGATGGGCTATAACTATGAAAGTGTGTAGGAGAGGGATGCACCTGGTAGCCTGCCCTGAATCCTTACTGAAACACATGCTGGAATGGCCGATACCAGCCACATTTGTGAAGGAGCCATACTGGTGCAATCTTGCATGTGAAGTGAACCTACCCAACCAGTGGCTATGTGAAGGGGCCCTACACATGTTCCAACAATGAATGTGCATTGGTCCGCTTGACATGGCCACTTAATGCACAGCCAATGAGGGGCATGGCCAATGCACATGTTGCTGGGGGAAGGGGCACACTGGCACAACCCCCTTGCATATGTTTTCAGTGTGTGGCACGTGGATAATGCATTGCTGAGGCATATGATGTGGGCGTGCCTGTGGTGCCTTCTGTTTGGTTGAACGTTACTGCCCATGTGAATTTTTGAAAAAATATCTGATAATTGTGGATGTTCAGGCACTTTTAAACTATATTCCTGTGATGGACAGATGGATAGAAAAGGTAAACTCTGGGAGCCCTAACAGTTGCAAAGAAAATTATACTCTTAAGTCTGGGAGAACGAATACTCACCACCTATTATTCATTGGGCTGAAGATTGTACTGCTCTTACTACATTTGAACACATATCTTCTGATGTCAATTTTGTCTGGATGCTTATTTAGACTTTTTGTCTGCTTAGATTAATATGTACACTTGAAACAGAAGTGTCAAACCATTTTTTAAAAACCATTGGTATTGTGAGCATTTATTGTGATTGGACATGCTTTTAGTTTTGTTTTGCTCTTGGTGTTATTGTTTGCAGGGATTTTTCCTCTTTTGTTTTGTTTTGTTACAATTGCAAATATTTTATTTTTAAAAATGTTTTGTTTGTGATGACGTTTGTGTGACCTTCCCCCCCAATGGGCATATTTAAATGCCCTACTTTCATTAAGGGAGACATTGTGAGGTTTGAAGAATTAGGACTGGGATGGGCAGGAGATAAAATAGAATCTACTGGTAAAATCTCTGATTGATTTCAGTAGATCAACAAGGGTTTCTGACACCCAATAGTTTAATAAGAGATGCCTGGAATATCAGCATAAACAAGCTAGCTCATGAGCATTGATTATCAAAAGAAAGTAACTATTGAGGAAAGGACTCTATCATTGTAGAGGTCTTGACTGATTAGAAAATGTGGAGCAAGGCCAGGAACATTTAGACAGAACAAGCTTGGTGTTAGATTATCTCTCCTCATTAAACAAATATTTCAAATACAGTACCCAGCCCTGATGACATTTACATATCTGAAGGAACACTTAATTTAATCTTGTGTTCAGTGGCCATCTTTGATTTTCATACAATTCATTCAACTGTTCATAGTTTGAATCAAACTTCAAATAAGCCAGTTAACTGCTATTCCAAATGTATGTCAATAGCAAATGTAATTGCAGTTTCATTGAACTTTCAAACCTTTGCCAGAAATAGAAGAATATGTATGCCTTTAGGTTGTACTTTGTTCTTACATCCTGTCATACTATATTTATGACATCAAAGTGCACACAAAACATACATAATATTATCAGATGTTCTTGGTTTGCTTCAGGATTTAATATTCATTCATTCATTTTATGTATTATTAATAATTAATAATAAATACCAATAATAGTTATTATTATTTCAATTGTTCCTTCATATACTTTAAAATTTATTAATACTTCCTTTCATTTTTATTTTTATAGCCACACATAATGCTCACAGTGGCCAAGTATAGCCACACTTCTAATATTTAGATGCAACAAAGGAATAGCCAACACAGCGTTGCTAAACCCCTGCATAAAACCATATGTCTTTGAGGTGCCACAACACTCTTTGTTGTTTTGACATATTTGTTTGTTGCATGGCAAGACATAAACAAAATCTGGTAGGAAGAGGAACTTGATATCCATGTACTAAACATACTCCATTCACCATCTGAGGCCTCGCTCCAGTGAAGAGCAACAGGGTCTTTTCACTTGTGGCACCCAATTTGTGAAATGCCTTTTCATCAACCCCAACACTTTAAGGCTGCAATCCTATAAACACTTACCTGGGAGTAAATTTCATGAAACTCAGTTTGGCTTACTTCTAAATGGACACATGTAGGATCTCACTATTGATATTTGGTTAATGCTTTACCAACCAACTATCCCAGGGGGGGCATAGGATTGTCTACAAAGATCTCTCTGAGATCATAGTTCTGACCTTGGAGAGTTTTTTTCTGAGGTCAGAGCTCCCCTCTGCCTACACAACGCAGAAATGTCCACAGTGGCTCTCTCTTCAAGATCAGACCTCTGACTGCATAGAGTGAAAAATTGTGTTTTGGGGGCATGCCAGTGGATAGGGAAGAAGTGGCCAAGGGTCCTATGCCACTCCAGCCCCAACCATGCACCTGGCACCGAGGGGAAGTTAGACAGGCTCTAAGGTCTGTGTCTAATACAAATTTCGTTTTTGGAGGACTGAGAGGCAAACAATCCCTCCACCATTTATCATGCCTTGCTGGGAAGAGCCCAGGAGGGCTTTGGACAGAAAAGAGACCCTGCAATCAGAATTCTTCAACCTTTGTGCTCCATGCCCAAAGGGGCAGACCATACAAAGGCCTTTGGCTGAGTATTTTCTGTTTCCTTCCATTTTGTATGTTGTGATTATTGTTACCATTTTAACAGCTGCTTTATGAACTGCTGTTTTTGTTATTTGAGGAACAAGCCTATCTTCACTGAGAAGCCAGTTGAAAGGTCATAGGAAGCGGCATAAGTAATCCTCCACTGATGGAGGAGGAGGAGGAGGTCTGCCAGTGGGATCTCACTTACCCATTGATGGGGAAGCAGGCAGACAAGTGAGTGAGCAAGCAAAATGGTGGTGGAGATGAGCAAGTTAGTGGTGGTGAGCAAGCAAGCTGTCAGATGGGTGAGTAAATGGACAGGGGGGAATGCACAACATCTCACATGGGGCACAACAGGTAAAAGACCTGGGGCTTGACAGGGTGCACAATGGAGGCTCCAGAGGCTCTAGAAATTGTGCATTTCCCCCATTGCATAAATGGCGGCCATAAATGCTCCATCTACACAATGGAGGGAAATATGTTTTTCTGGCGCAAGGGCAGACAGCTGCCAAGGGCTCGTCAGGACTCACCGAGCCTCAAAAGAAGCTTGCACAGCTGACAAACAGTGTGTGTGTGTGTGTGGGGGGGGGGGGGCTGTGGCAGGGCAAGCATCCAATGAATTGGATACGGGTGAGTTCGCCCACCCCTACTGCTAGTAGAATGAGGAGTGGGGCAAATTTTGGAGATTCTGCCTCCCACTACAGCCCACTATCTACTCCCTCCTAAATCTGCTTTGCAGAGTCCCCCAGCTTCCCAGAGAAGGAGGAATCACTGAGAAAATCCCCATTCTTGTGGCGTATGTCTTCTATCAGCAGAGAATCCACCATTGGGTACAACCCAATTGGATTGTAGATAAATCCCTAGTCAGGAATGATTGTCAAAATCAATGCACCTTTTCACAATGAAAATTATTAGCAGCATATCCACTCCATACTGTTCTAGATTTGCATTCTAAGCCTGTGGAAATAGCAGTCACCTTGCAGCAAAGTTCTTTCATGAAATTATACATAAATTGAAGAGGATAAATACAATAGAGTGGTTTAGACAGTGCCAACTTTTCTGCAGGCAATGTGCCAAATTTAATCAATTCATTTCCAGTGTCTGTCTGATTTGATAAAGAATAATAGCTACAGTGTGTACCTGATAGCAATTGGCAAAGCTGATAATATCAAAGGTTTTCTTTCTTCAGAATATATATATTAAAAACATTTTATCAAGAAATGCTCTTTTTATTCACAAATTTTCTCTCTCTCTCTCTCTCTCTCTCTCTCTCTCTGTCCTATTTATTAGTCAGATTCATCAGCAGGTGGAAACTATACCAAATCTGACTCACTGAAGATTAATTTATTTTTAGATTAGGGGAAAACACAGCCTTGCTATGGATACACTAGCTCTGTGTGTGTGTGTGTGTGTGTGTGTGTATGTATATATGTATATATATATATATATATATATATATATACATATATGATCTGTAGTGACTTAAACCAGAAGCACATTAAACATCGAGAAAGCAATTATTAGTGTCAGCATAATTTCAACTATGGCAAGTGACTAGAATAATTATTATACATCCTACTCCAGTTGGTTCATTCTGTAGTAGGATATGTTTCTAAGATCGTATCTACAAGCCCAAATTATTTTGTGTATTTAAGAATAGTTTTATACCACCAGTAATGTAAGACATATCCAGGTGGGGGACAAGATTAAAACCATAATCTAAAAATATAAATATACAATATAACTGAAATGTACCAAAATATAACCAGTCGCCATCCAATAACAAAAAACAGAAATTCAAAATGACAGGCATTACATATCATCAAAAGCCAAGGTTAATAGCAACAGACTTAAAGCGGTGTTGAATATAAATAAAACACATATGGAGCTGCCATTTATTAAGACATATCATTGCCCCATATTGCAGGTTGTCAGGTCTCAGGAAAAACTTCCTGATTGTTAGAGCAGTACAACAATGGAAATTACCTAGGGAGGTCTTGGGCTCTCCCAAACTAGAGGACTTCAAGATGCAACTGGACAGCCATCTGTCAGGTATGTTTTAAGGTTGATTCCTGCATTGAACAGGGGGTTGGACTTGATGGCCTTATAGGCCCCTTCCAACTCTACTATTCTATGATTCCACTAGGTCAGGCATTGGTGGGCTGGTTCCTGCTTTCTATGTTCTGGAGTTGTGGGTGATTCAAGGCCGTATTGGGTCAACCTAGTGGCCTTAGCCTCCTCACCATACCAGTTCCAGATCAGCTGGTCTGTGAGGGAAAAGTGAGTGGAGACTGCACAATCCACAGCCCTAAAGAGTCAGGTTCAGAGCTTGGGAATGCTTGTAAAGTCATCTCTGTCAGAGGCAAAAGTGTCTTCTGTGGCATGAAGTGCCTTTCACCAACTTAGGCTGGTATGCCAGCAACAAGCCTACCTGGATAGAGACAATCTAGCTTCAGTGATCCATGCCCTGTAAATTTCCCAGTTAGATTACTGCACTGCATTGTATGTGGAATTGCTCTTGAAGACAGTCCAAAAGCTTCACTTTAGTTTGTCTAAAATATGGCAGCTAGGGTACTAACTGGAACAGGACATTATGACCATATTCTGCCAATATTATACTAATTTTACTGGCCACTGGTTTGTTTCCAGTCCAAACCAAAGTGTTGGTGTTAACATATTTGTGTCCTTGGGCTGCAGTATTTGAAGGACCACCTTTCCCAGATGTTCATGCCCATGCCCTGAGAGCATTCTCTGAAGCCCTGTTCCAAATCCCCCAACCCAACAGCTTGAAATTCCATGGGTGGATATCATGAGTGGGACTTTTCTGTGCTTGCCTCCAAATTGTGAGATGCACACCCTAGAGGTCTACCTGGCACCTACTTAATTGACTTTCTAGCACCTGGAAGACCTTTTCATTCTCTCAGGCCCTTACATTTGTAGTTGCGGCTTGTTTTACTTTGAATTACATGTTTAAAGCTGGGCTTTTAAATTGCCCTTCTCCAGGTTTTAACAGCTTATCTCTCCTTTTAAAAAAGTATTTTGAATTATTGTTGTTGCTGCTTTTAAATTATTTTATTTTAAAATGATGTTGGTTATATTATTCATTATTATTGGTTTTGTTGTGATTGTTTTTATTATGCATGTCACCCTGAGAGTTCTAGCTAAGGGGTGATTCATAAATTGAATGGATGAATCAGTCAATTAACACTGCACTTTTCTACACAAAGTATTTATTGTATACTCTTGAATCCTCCATCACGGTTGTTTACAGGTTCTTTACATAATGTATTGATCCTCCACTTTCAATTTTTAGAGCATTTTCCTGGGGGTGGGGTTAGAATGGAGAAAATGGGGCATTATTTCTGAAAGTGCTGCTTCTACTGGTGTATTTGAACTATTCCACTATAGCACAGCTCCACCTAGAGGTCAGGTAGTGGAAAAGCTGGAAAGGAAAAGCTCTTGGTATAGAGCTCAGATCTCAATTCTGTGATGAAACTGAACATAGATACAGAGATTAACCGCCTCATGTAGAAAAGCTTGATATTAATGCCACGTTTTTGTTTGACTTTTTTATCTTAATAGAAATGTGGGTTTTTAAAAATCTTTTACAAAGAATACACACTGCAAACAAACAAAACTGAAATTGTGTGTGGGAGATTTCTAATGGATTGATGTAATATAAAAGTTATATCACTTATGAATGTGAGCATACAAATTCTGAGGGAAAGAACATTTGAGGTTTTAGAGATTTGGTTGCCAAGCAACCAGGTGTTCTATTTTCCTCTCCTGGCAATCCCACTTACCTTTGCCATATAAAATACACCAATCCCATGTAGACTTCCTGTATCTTCTGCTTTGTTTCTCATTCTGCAATACATTTGGAAAGAAAACTGCAGGCTTTACTATGCTGCAGGCACCTTGCCCCGCATGGCACTGGTAGATTTGGACTAGTTTACTCATACATTTGCACAGCTGCTTCAGAGACTGTGAGCTGATCACAATATTTTAAAAATCAAGTGCCGTGTAAACACTGGAACATTGGTTCTTTTGGCAACATATTAACATGGCTAGAACTTCAGTAAACAAACCACTTGCCAACATTGAGATGCATGGCGTGGAGTCAGTCCAGTATCACATATGAAATACCTGATTAACAGACTTCTACAGCAGCAGAAATGTGTGTGAGGTTTTTATGAGCAACATTTGCTTAAACCCAAAGCCTGAGCAAGCAGATGGGCAATGCAGAATGTTGGATTCCAGTTGCTACAAAAGGAAAACTTTTTCCAATAATCAGGAAGACAGCAGTAGGGTACTACTCCTATAACTAACCAGCTACAGAATTAAAGTTTGAGTAGATGTTTTCAAAAGCAGAGGGGGCAGGCAGTGACCTGCAGATATTAGGGTGTGTATTGGATGGAGATGAAGCCTGAAGCCTGGCCAGAATCAGTTCACTTTGGTTTGGTGCTAGTGCCGCCTGAGGAAATATGAGCTTCCCTCTGAAACCACCAGAACCAATGCTGGAGCCCAACGAGGCTTCAGCTTTGGCCTTACCAAAGTGTGTTTTGGAAATCCAGGAGGGGGCAGGGAGGCAGACAGTGGCCAGATCTACACCAAGCAGGATATAGTGGTATGAAAGTGATATATAAAAGGCAGGAGCCACACCGACCAGGATATAGTGGCATATGGTATGTGTTAACAGCTGTCAGAGCACTTCAGTACTGCTATAAAGCAGTAGTGTGGCTCCTGCCTTTTATATACCACTTTCACACCACTTTTGTAGTGCAATACTCTGCTTGGTATAGATGAGGCCAGTGACTGACAGGTCCACCTTCCAATCCTAGGGCATCTTTTACTAGTTGCTGCAATCACTGAGCTTTGGGGGAGGAATTGAATTCAGTTGGGTTTTTCAATAAAATCCTCAGTGTTCTTTTGTTTTATCCCAGTTGTACAGTGTAGCATCTTGGATTTTAAGAGTGTAGTTCCTTTTGTGTTGGAGTGGGGTCATTTGGCTTCAAGTTTTGTTTGTTCTTGATTCCATTCTTTCTCCTTTTATTCAATCCTTCTCTTAGACTTTTTCCTGCAAAATCTTTCTCTTTCAGATACTCTGATTTCTGTATATCTTTGCGTAGAATTAAGTAGCGAATCCATTTCCTCCCTCCCCTAGTTAGGAAAAAGAAATTAAATATTTTGAATTGAGTTCCTCTTATCCTGTAGTGTGTGTGTGTGTGTGTGTGTGTGTGTGTGATCTTTCCCATGCTCCTATTTTTCTAATCCAAAGTGTTCACATGCACTCTTATGCTTGGATAATTGATCATTCCTTTTGGATGTGTGGGTGGCATTTCCATGCTTCTCTCCCAAACAGACATTGAAAATATAGATCTTTACAAAGTTGTACTCATGTTGCAACATCAAAACAATTTGATTCCAAAGAAAGAACAAGAAATGGATGCTGAAACACAGTGATGCATGAGATAACCTACAGCAGAGTGCATGAGGTACTATGAGATTTTTGTATGCGTATATTTTTGCTGCAAAATGAAGCAATATAATTTTTCCCCTCTTTGGGTCTATTCACACACATTCCTTATTTGATCATATCAGCAGTATTGTTTTTTAGTTAGCTTGTACTAACTTTTAGCTGATTGTTGCCACAGGCTGACGTGACCATAATAGTGTTAGCTAGCTTGCCCAGATTTTTGTGGGGACTGAAAAAGCTACCATTGCAATTCAGGGCCAATTCTGATCGATGTTTGGACTTAAGTCACTTAATTGACTTTTGCCTGTGACAGTGTGGCCGACGTCAGCAAAGACTGACTAAAATTTAAGATTGATCAACTGATTGATTGATTAATACCACATGGTGTAGTAGGGGACAGTACTTGGCTGATAAAATCAAATGTTTGAGTCAGTTTGATAATTTAATGAACTACTGGTAATAAACTTTGGTTCCATCAAGTATTCCAGCATGTCGAAATTAATGAAGATAGAGTTCATGTCAATGTTACCGAGGAAATTTGAAGATGCCTTAATGAAAATTAATTTTCTGATCTGATTTGCTAAGTAAACACTATTTGACTCCTACTTTATGTAGAAAAATTGTGAGGACAGCTCCCAAATAAAAGATGCGTCAACAGATGTAGGCAATGCATGCTAATTCCTGGTCACGCCATTCCCAGATGCATGTAGAGACGTACTGGAGCTTCAGATTAGTGTAAGACCAACACAGATCTAATATTCTACTCCTTGTGGCAGAATTAAATATGAACACACATGCATGAGATAGGACTTTGGTGTGGCGTAGTACAAGAGGAAGGAGGAAGAGAATGGAAGGAGAGGATGGTGCAGGTTTTAAAAGATTATTGTTTTATTTCAAAATGGACTGCCTGGGGCTTTGAGGAAGAAACGACTTACTACATTAATGGAGTATTGCAAACCCTTTCCTCCCCTTCGGAAGTACTTTGCACTGTTTTTTCAAGAAAAGGATACAAAATGGAATTGACCACAATGTTCTCTCTGCATCAATGCTGCTTTCGTATTTATTTATTTACTTGGACTCACAGAAAAGTATAAGATTGCATGAACAGTGTAGTGTACATGTCTACATGTCTACTCAGAAGTAAACCTCATTGAGTTCAATGAAACTGGGTTCCAGGTAAGTGTGAAAAGGTTTGCAGCCTAAATCGCATTCATTGCCATCAGCGTGCATAACATTTTACAAAGTACAAGAGGAAGAGACAACAGAGGAGAGGAGTGTTTTCCTGCCAGTAAGATAAATTAAGTTGGTGGGCACAAGTCACAGGATCTTCCCAGTGGTGGCCACACAGATCTGGAACTCCCACCCAACTGAACTTTACATGGCCATTACAACTTCAAACTGGCTATAACAAGATAACTATTCTGAACTGCCTTTCCCTAATCAGTGGTTTTGTGCTGCTAGTTCTTGAGTTGACTGTGTCTTGTGGAAATTCTCCCAAAAGAGTTGAGACTAGAGGTGTGCAGAGTGGGTCTTCTCTGCCCCGAAATTCGGGGTGCAGCTCTGAAGAGGTGATTCTCCTCTCAGATTTTCGGAGGATGTCTGTCTTCCCGCGCCGTCAGTTTACCCATCAGAAAACTGCTCCTTTTTCGGGTAACCGGTACATTCTTTTCAATGGGAATTAACAGAAATACAGTTAACTCAGTTTTAAAGATAAACACATGAAAACTGGCACCAAGGAGGCGAGGCGCGAGTCAAGGCAACAACCGTTTCCCCCTATATGTGAGGCTATGAGGCTTGGGGGAGGAAGAGGAGGAGGAGGAAGACGAGGAGCCCCCCCCCCCGACTCAAAGCCCAGCAGCCAGCCAAACACTCACACACTAGCAGGCTTGGATTTTTTAAAATATTTTTCAGTGGTGAGGGAGTAGACTACAGAAACACAGCATACTGGAAGTTTTAACAATTTGAAGAAGGAGAAAGAGTTTAGAAATATTAGAGGAGCAAGAGACAGTGGCTGCCTGGCTGGCTGCAAATCTCACGCAGGTGCGTGTTTCTCCCTCACTAGAATAACGGCAGGCAAGGGGGACAAAACACTGGAGGGGGGGACAGGAAGTGTTGGTGATAGAGTTTGTTTGTTTTCCTCCTGTGAGTCTGGTCCGATATTCCAGCAGGTGCACTTCCTCCCACAGATTAGATAAATCAATGCTCGCAACAAGGTTTTTCTTTAGGGAGTATTTTACTTGTTTAGATAAGCATTTAAAGAACTGAAATCAACTTATCTTCATACTTTACACAGTCTCTTTCTTCCGTTTAGCAGCCATTAATAAAATGATGAAGCAAAACAATATTCAAACATTTCTCTGCATTCTTCTGCCCTTTCCACAGCACAAACTGCTTTGCTTGTTCCTTGCAGTTTCTTTCCCAGTCAGCTGTTCTCAGCACAGCTTACTCATCCAGCTTTCTACTCATCCAGCTTTCTTCTCAGTCAACTTACTTCCCATTCAGCTTTTCCCCAGTACCCAGAACTCTTTTCTTTTTTCCTTTCTTTTTTATGCAGTTAATAGAGTTAAATTCAGGTGTGTCTTATACCTTAATTCAGAACACCTGCTTTCAATTTCTACTTTCATTCTCTCCTTATCTTCCTTGTTTAAAAAAATAATACATACTTAATTGCATTCCTTTCAATTACTAACAGGAAGACAGGTATGGCTAATGGCTATTGGATAGCTACAGATGTCAATATACCCTCACCCCACTCAGTGTCTTCCAAATATGGAGATCTCTCTCTCTCACACACACACACACGCACACACATAGCATTGACACCTGAAAAGCAGGCGGATAATTTCAGAGATATCAGAAGCTTCTATTGGGCACGTCTCTGCCCTGAAATGATTATATTTGTTTAAAAGTGGCCAATTCCTGCACTGGAAGATCAAATGTACTGTGGATGTTCACGGTTATCAGATAATTCCAGGGAAGAGAGCACACCCCTAGGTGAAACCTTTGTCTCTAAGCTGCTGTTTCATCATTTTTATTTGGGGATTCGGTGATATCAAAATGTATCTTATTTTGGCTGTGTATGTTGCCTCATAAGAGCAATGTCTCAAAGGCACCTAAAATACTTTAAATAAATAATAAATAGGGGAAGAGTATTCAACTTTGTTTCAGTATGGTATGAGGGCCAAAGGTTTATGTAAAAGGCTTTAGAGAAAGGTGAATTTTGAGAAGGCATTTGAAAGTAGTAAGAGAGAGATGACAGAATCACGCAGATGTTCTGAGAAGCAGTTCCAGGCAGCAAGGGAGAAAGGGTAGAGTTGTTTCAGGGAGCAGAGATGAAGGCAGTTACACATTGAATAAAGGTCACATCAGAGGTATATCTTGGTACGTATCAAAAAGCAGTGGAGGCTGGTGAATCTTATTTCTGTAGGGCTGTGAATCTATTCCAGATTTCAGTCAGAACAAGCCAGAACTCTTAAGGAGCTATCCAAAAACAGGTTCAATACCTTGGATAGCTCCTTTGGAGATCTTGCTGGTTCGGACTGAGATCTGGAATGGATGCATGGCCCCACTGATATCGGAGCCACCAGCCTCCATTGCCAAGAAGCTGCAAAGGCTCTACTAAATGGAAGAGAGCATTTGGTAGCAATCATATCAACTGTCTGAGTTATCTTTCCATTCCAAAGGGCAACTAGGGTTGTGACAGGAGTGCCAACCATTATTGCTGGAAAACCTACCAGAGACTTGTGGAATCTATTAGAATTCATTTGCGTTTGGGGAGGAACCATTCCAGTTGGTTACCCACTATTTATTTATTTATTTATTTATTTATTTATTCTTATTTATTTTACTTTATTTCTAACTCGCCTCTCCATCCAGATCGAGGTGAGGAACAACAATAAATATAAATACAAGAATCATAAAACAGATAAAACATTAAAACAAATAAAAACAAATACATTATTAAAAACATCTTAAAATTCAACTGGATAGGCCTGCCGGAAGACATCAGTCTTCACAGCTCTCTAAAATTCAAAAAGATTTCTAATTTGTTGACTCTCCTCCAGCGGGCCATTCTATAGTCTGGGAGCAGCAGAGGAGAAGGTCCTCTGGGTAACGCTTGTCAGCCTAGTTCTGGCTGATTGAAGTAAATTCTTACCAGAGGACCTGAGTGTGCGGGGCGGATTGTAAGGGAGAAGGAGATCCCGCAAGTAACCTGGACCCAAACCATGTAGGGCTTTAAAGGTAATAATCAACACTTTGTACTTTGCCCAGAAGCTAATTGGCAGCCAGTGGAGTAATTTTAAGACTGGTGTTATGTGGTCACCCCTAGATGTACCGGTGACCAACCTGGCTGCCATATTTTGAACTAGTTGAAACTGTATATAGGGCACAAAGGTATCCCTATATACAGTGCATTGCAGAAGTCGAGCCTCGAAGTTACCAGTGCGTGCACTACCATGTTTAGGTCTTCCAACTCTAGGAAGGGGTGCAGCTGGCGTTTTTTCCTCATCCAGCCCATTACCGCCTCCAAGCATTCATTCAGAGGAGACACACTATTCTTAGCTGATGATGTTGTTGAAGGCATAGAGAAATATATTTGGGTGTCATCAGCGTACTGATAGCATCCCGCCCCATGCCTCGGGATGATCTCTCCCAGCGGTTTCATATAAATGTTAAACAGCATTGGGGAAAGAATAGCACCTTGTGTTACACCACATAGCAGCTCCTTCTTTGAAGAGCAGCTATCCCCAAGCATCACCATCTGGAACCTGCCTGAGAGATAGGACCAGAACCACTGAAGCACAGTGACCCCAATTCCCAATCCCCCCAGGTGTTTCAGAAGGATACCATGGTTGATGGTATCGAAAGCCACTGAGAGGTACAGGAGTACCAACAGGGACACATTCCTCCTATCAATACTCAGGCATAGATCATCTACTAAGGCGACCATAGTGGTCTGAATTCCGTATCCTGCCCTAAAGCCAGTTTGAAATGGGTCTAGAAAATCTGTATCATCCAAAACTGCTTGGAGTTGGAAGGCAACCACCCTCTCGAGCATCTTGCCCAAAAACGGAAAATTTGATACCGGCCTATAGTTATTAAGGTCTAGGAGGTCCAGGGAGGGCTTTTTTAGAAGTGGCTGTACTACCGCCTCTTTTAAACATGTTGGAAAACTCCCCTCTGTGAGAGATGCATTAATAATATGTTGTAGATATGATCTAACTGCATCTCCTCCCTGGACGACCAGCCAGGAAGGACAGGGATCGAGAGGGCAAGTCGTCCTCCTCACTTGTCCAAGCAGCTTGTCCACATCCTCAGTACTTACCAACTGAAACTGATCCAGTGTAATTCTACTCACGGAGTTACTGGAGACTCCATTGTCAGCTTCTGCTATAATGACGGCGTCTAAGTTGGCTCTTATCCGAGAAATTTTAATCCATGGAGAGTCCAAACCTCAACAAGAAGTGATTGAAAAGGAACAGGTGTCAAATCTCCCACCTGTCCAACAGAGGATCTTAACGCATGAGCATGTTGATATATGTAGAAGCACTCCTTCAGGTATTTGCACGATGCTTCCATCTTGTGTGGAGTGAATTGCAGTTTACTGGCTTCCATTACCATATCCAAGCACCAGTTCACCATCTTCACAGCCTCACCTGGTATCACAGTGAAACCGTTCTTAGGCTATATCAGATTGGCTTGATGCATGATAGCTTTGCAGCGGAGGATGCACATCTGCAATTAAAATCAATGGGCTTAAGCTTGCTTGCTTAACTTTCCATTATATTTTGGAGCTCAGGAGTAGCTACCAGCTCTTTCTCTGACTTCCCTTGATATGAATGGGATTTAATCATCCCAGACAATCCCTGGATTGCATTCATTGCTGGACTAAGCACCACAGACATGCTAGTGTAGTGAAAGTGATTTGAACTAGGGGTGTGCACGGACCCCCCGGATCGGATCGGGACCCGGATCGGGACCTCCAATTTTGTCCCGGACCGGTTCAGACAAAATCGGAGGCCCCCCGGACCGGATCGAGTCCGATCCCGACCCAAAAATCGTACATTTTTGGATCGGCCGCCATTTTTTTCCCCATAGACTTGCATTGCAATGCAAGTCTATGAGGAAAAAATGGCGGCGGGTGGGTAAGGGGGGGCCTAACTCCCTCCCCCCCCGGGGCCGTCCGCTGTGGACGGCCCCGGCAGGTAAACCCCCTCCCCCGCGCTCCCTACCCCCCCTGGGGCCGCCCGCTTCCATCCGCTGGCGCCCGCGGGCGCCAGCGGATAGAAGCGGACGGCTCCGGGGGGGGGTAAGCCCCCTTCCCCGCCACTGCTTACCTTCTCGGCCCGTCCGGCGCCGGCGGCTACTACCAGCGGGCTCCGCGGCCTACTCTCGAGTAGCGCGCCGGGTGATGACATCACCCGGCGCGCCACCCTGGAGCAGGCCGCGGAGCCTGCTGGTAGTAGTAGGCGCCGGCGCCGGACGGGAGCCGCCGGGCCAGGAAGGTAAGGGCCCCCCTCCCCCCTCCCCCCTCCCCCCTCCGCGCGCCCCCTCCTCCCCTCCACGCACCCCCTCCTTACCTTCCCGGCCCGGCGGCTCCCGTCCGGCGCCGGCGCCTACTACTTCCAGCAGGCTCCGCGGCCTGCTCTAGAGTAGCGCGCCGGGTGATGACATCACCCGGCGCGCCATCCTAGAGCAGGCCGCGGAGCCTGCTGGGAATAGTAGGCGCCGGCGCCGGACGGGAGCCGCCGGGCCGGGCAGGTAAGGGCCCCCCTCCCCCCTCCCCCCTCCGCGCGCCCCCTCCTCCCCTCCACGCACCCCCTCCTTACCTTCCCGGCCCGGCGGCTCCCGTCCGGCGCCGGCGCCTACTACTTCCAGCAGGCTCCGCGGCCTGCTCTAGAGTAGCGCGCCGGGTGATGACATCACCCGGCGCGCCACCCTAGAGCAGGCCGCGGAGCCTGCTGGGAGTAGTAGGCGCCGGCGCCGGACAGGAGCCGCCGGGCCGGGCAGGTAAGGGCCCCCCTCCCCCCTCCCCCCTCCGCACGCCCCCTCCTCCCCTCCACGCACCCCCTCCTTACCTTCCCGGCCCGGTGGCTCCCGTCCGGCACCGGCGCCTACTACTTCCAGCAGGCTCCGCGGCCTGCTCTAGAGTAGCGCGCCGGGTGATGACATCACCCGGCGCGCCACCCTAGAGCAGGCCGCGGAGCCTGCTGGGAGTAGTAGGCGCCGGCGCCGGACGGGAGCCGCCGGGCCGGGCAGGTAAGGGCCCCCCTCCCCCCTCCCCCCTCCGCGCGCCCCCTCCTCCCCTCCACGCACCCCCTCCTTACCTTCCCGGCCCGGTGGCTCCCGGCCGGCGCCGGCGCCTACTACTACCAGCAGGCTCCGCGGCCTGCTCTAGAGTAGCGTGCCGGGTGATGACATCACCCGGCGCGCCACCCTAGAGCAGGCCGCGGAGCCTGCTAGTAGTAGTAGGCGCCGGCGCCGGACGGGAGCCACCGGGCCGAGAAGGTAAGTGCCCCCCTCCTCCCCCCCCCCGCTGTCCACTTTCATCGGCGGGCGCCCGCTGGCGCCCGCCAATGGAAGCAGCGGTGGGCGCCAGTGGGCGCCCGCCGATCCGCCGATCCGCCGAACCGGTTCGGAGCTTTTTCGGACCGGTTCGGATTGGATCGGCCGATCCAGCTGCGGGATCGGAAATCGGATAATTTATCCGATTTCCCACTGGACCGGACTCGGATCGTGGATCGGGTCCGATCCAGTGCACATCCCTAATTTGAACATACATTCTCAGCCTTGAAAACAAATCACTGAGTAAAAAAAATATATCTTTCTGGATTCAACACATGCTTCCAATGCATGGAGCTAGGGGAATGGGATCATGCATGCTGTCCCTGTTCCCAGCCTCCAGGCATTCATTCAAAAGCAGAACAGAAGCTACAGGCATATAGAAGTGTCTCCATGTAACCAGGACAGGGATGTATAAGAAGTTTCTTTTGGTCCCTTTAGTCAAAGACCATAGATTTCTGAGCTTGCAATGCAGTTTGTGAGTCAAAGAAAATATGTCAAAAATGCCTACGTCTGAAAAATAATAATTATAAAAATGTATACTTTGGAAAATGCACACAAAAGTGCATTAAAGAAAAATGCTTAATCTGCCAAAATGTGCATCATACAAATATTCATGTAAACAGCACGAAGAAAAAATGTTGAAATCTCATACAGACATGAGTTGGAACAATCGTCGAGATGGCATTGGAAGAACCCCAACAAGCTCAGGTTTTGCTTCTTTGCACATCTGTAGATCAGGAACTCTGAAAAAGCTGGGTTCTAATTGGACAGAAATTGTTATGTGTATTCAGTTGTATGTGCATCAACTCTATTCCGACCTTGGGAACAGGAACAAAGGGCATGATCAGCTAACTGCTTCATTGGAAGGACCATAGCTCAGTGATCAAGTCTATGCTTTGCATGCAGAAGATCCCAGGTTCAATCCCCAACATCTCCAAGCTGGATTGGGAAGAAGCCTTGTCTGAAATCCTGCAGAGCTCCTGGATGAACCAATGTTCTGACTCAGTATAAGGCAAGTTCCTGTGATCCTGCTCTTTCCCCCATCCATTCAAAATACAAGGTAAAATGGCTATGGAATACACTTTATATGTTCGTCCCTTCCATCACATTTCATATGTATACCTATCTTTAACCTAACAGGCATCTTTATTGTGTGTCATTATGTCACTGGGGGTGTGGGTGGAAGATCAAACCAGAAATAGGACAAAAACCTACTTCAAAAGACTTCTTACATTTTTCATCTATATAAAACTGGTTAGCCCCTTCGAAAGGAAAATTATTCTTTGTGATGAAATATGATTAGCTGCTTGCCTTTAAATAAAAATCTACCATTGTTTACTGACCCAGTTCTGGAATGGTTTAACAGTGCTGGAATAGCATATTGATTGCTCTAGTTTTTCCCCCCATGTGGCAGTTCTTATTGAGAAGTTGGTATTACAATGCTTTTCTAAGTAAACAGTCTTGAGAAATGGGCTAGTGAGGAGGTGACTGTCCTTGTGTTCCCAGATGGATCCAACTGCCACCTAATCTCAGAGATCTATAAAATTCGTTGTCAGTAATATGGAATTAGGCGATAAATTCTGAGATGGCCAAGTTTACAGATGACACCAAATTATTCAGAGTTTTAAAAACAAAAAAGATTGTATAGAAAAAGAGGTTGTGACATCAAAAACTTCATTCCAAACTGGGTGAATCAGCAATAAAATGATGAATATGATTCAGTGTAAGTATAAACTGGTGGACATTGGGGCAAAAAATCTTAACCTCACATATGCATTGATGGAACAGAGCTGGCATTAAAGAACCAGGAAAACGATCATGGGGTTATGGTGGATAGTTCAATGGAAATATAGACCAAGGGCTCATCTACACCTCAAGGTGTAGAGGGAGGGAGGGGGAGTATTGTGGACTTACCTGCTTCAGTGATCCTCCCCAAGTATCTATATGGCTGCACAATGTCCTGGATGTGAAGAGGGACGTCATGGGTGAAAAAGTAAGTAACCCCCCACCAAACTCCATGTCCAACCCCCCCCCCCCCCACCAGCCCAGGGATGGCGAAATTGCTGCCCCCACCCCATGGGCATAGAGCCACCCTGCACAGCTCCATGCCTGTTTGAGGACCTGGGAGCCCGTGCTACACCACCCGTGGTCTTCAGATGTGTCCCGGGACTGCAGAAAAACCGGGACATCCCCGGTTTCAGTTATCCCAGAGAAAGTCTCTGGTTGTCCCTGGTTGATCCCGGGATCCCCTATGCATCATTGTGACCCGGGGGGAAGGGCTGGTGTAAACATGGCCCAAGTGTGTGGCAGCTGTGGAAAAGGTAAGTTTTAGGAAAGATAATAAGGAAAGAGATCAGAAATAAAACTGCCAATATTGTAATGCCTTTATAGAAATCTATGGTGCAATCACATTTGAAATACTGTGTACAGTTCTGGTTGTGCACCTCTCAAGGCAGAGCTGGGAAAAGTGCAAAAAGTTGCAACCAAAATTATTCCAATATCCTGCAGCCTTCGGGGAATGTGTGTATCCATCTTTGCTGGAGTTCAACCTTTTGGTAGTTTTGTGGTGGTTCTGAAACCATTGATGCATGTAATTAGCAGATTGCAGTGATGGAAGCATATTTCAGATGGGGCAAAATCATGTTTCCTTAATGTCGCTCTTACTTCCTGCTTACTTCTTCCCTGATAGGGATGAGCAGAATCACGTGGGGGAGAAAGGAGAAGCAAGAACAATTATGTGGCCCATTCAGTTTAGTGGGACAGCACCCTCTAGTGGGCATTTTATAGCAAAACATCTCCTGCACATGACAGGAAATAGCGACCAATTTCACTATAGTTCAGAAGAGTTGCATTTTCTGAGAATTATTTTATAATAAAAAATGGCGAAAGGAGTGGGAGACATGCAGAAGGATCACTGCATCATCAAAATGATCCGCGAACAACCATAAGTGGCCATAAGCGTGCTGTAAAATATTCATCTGAAGAAGCTCTAAAAAGTTTGCATAAAATTCTAAATCCAGCAAGCTTTAATCATTGTTTATTATTTATTTCTAGGACTTTTACCCTGCCTTTCTATGGACCAAATAACTGGTGATATTAGTAGTTTACTTTTGTCCTTGTGCAATTTGGAATCCAGTGTATTCCTTCTGATCCAGTTTGGGACCACAGCAGATGGCAAAGGATTAAAGCCCCATTAATACCCCGTACTTAAAAGCAAAAGTTAATGTTTAATATCATGTGTGATTTGGCCCTTTGTAATAATCACCATGCAGATCTGAATGTGAAAATGCAAACTTTTGACAATTGGAGTGACAATATTTAATTTTTTAAGCAGTGTGTTATTGCTAAAAGGTATTTTGTGAAACAAATTTCCCCCCATATTGATCTATTAATGAAAGTGGTATTTCTACATGGCTTCTTTACCTACAAATGTCAATTCTGCAACAGCAATCAGCTCAATTAGCACTATTTAAAAAATCTCTAAACGTAAATAAAACTAACAAACATGTTTTAGACAAGTTCTAAAAAATCCTTAAAAATGTGAGTATAAAATCCTATCAGCTCAAGTCAAACAAATCAGTTCAAGGCAAAATGCCTACCATAACTCATAGCAAAAACAAAAACACTTTTTTAAAAATGGTAAAGCTCATTATAATCCAAAGGTCATTTAAATAATCAATCAATTTATAATTTGATGCTTATTATAAATTGATTCACTATAGAACTATAGAAAAAATGCTAGCATCTAAACTATGTTTTTGATCCTGATATTAGTTTATTTTGCAGTTTCCAAGTGTAGCAGAATAAAATACTGTTGTGTTACCAAAATATTTATATCTATCTATTCCAGTTTCTGGTGGGCAGTGATTATTCATTATAATGTATTTTAGGGAGATTCATTTTTCTTATGCTTTTGTGGTTGCACTTTATTATTCTTAGTAATGGAATGGTGTTTGTGTATGTTTGTGTGCATGAAAAAGTGTGAGCCTTTCCTTTCTATTTTGTGCACAGTAAAAACTCTTATATTGCTTGACTGAAGGCTATATGTTATCAGAGTGCTTGCATAAGAGAATTCTGGAACTAAAGAAAAAAATATTAATTTACTTTTCCTCCAAAACGTAAGAATCCAGTCTGGGTGAAAGCTAATCTGATAGCTATGTAGTAGACTATTACTGTGTTTCCTGTCACTGTCATGATAAATCTTTGCAGAGCACTTTTTTAATTTAAAAAATGCTTTCAGGTTCTCACTGTATTCTCCCTAACAACTCTCTCTGAAGGAGATTACTGTTATTTCCATTTTACAAATGAGACTGTGAAGCAAGCTGCAGGATCAGCAGACATACATGATGTATCTATTGCGAGACTGTATCACTTTAAAATGCAGCATATGCATGTGGCTTTATTAGGAATGGATGAGAAATTTGTTCAGGTTTGTATTTTTTTATAAGGACTTTCCAAAATTCACAAATTTCTTCATAAACAGAAGGGAAGAAGTTGAGATTTGAATGTGGAAGCAAGCAAAACTGACAGGATCTTAAAAGTTTGGCTTTGAATCCCTGAGTTAGGGTCAGGATTGTGATGCCAAATTAGAGTTGCCTTCTCTTTTTTCTGTTTCTTTTCTTTTTTTCTTTTTTGGCTTCTAATCTTTAACAGCTACTTGGGCGGGCAAATACAACATGCTCTTCTTCATGCTTGGAATAGCTACTACTATTAAATTTGGCAAGTTTCTTTATAAACGAGATGGAAAGCAATTGAGATTTTTTTTAAAAAAAATAGAATGTGGGAAAAAGCTAAATTGACAGATTCATTCATCCCTAGGTCCTTTATCTGTCGACAGTGAATTTCTTTTTCTAAATAGGATAGGGCATGCTGCCAGTGACATCAACTGAGTAGATCTAAGTGGTTGTATTCCTTATCTTCCATGGATTCCAGATGTTCAAAGGCTAGACACTAATTTTGCTGCTGGAGATATCCAGACAGAGTTGCAAGATTCACAGCAGCTGCCCAAAAGTTAAGAAGAAGATTCGTAGAGGACAATATGGTAAATTGTAATGATGAGATTTAACATGAAGTTTTAACATATCAGCAGTATTAACATTTATATATTTATGGTCCTTTTAATGTAAATTCTTAGAGTCTCTTATTTTAATTCTTTTTATTAAAACTAATGTTTATATATTTATGGGCACCTTCCAATGAAAACCTTTGCTAGTATCATTTTGTATTTTACTTCTTTGTATTATAGAGTCTTTGTGTGCTTACCTGTATTGTTGGTGTATGCATTTGTAAAATTGATATGACCATGATGGTTGAAACAATAAATAAACATATTCACATTGGAGAAATCAGAAAGATTTAGTGATATTCTTTAGTAGGGTGTGTAGTGGATTTCAGGGTTTGATGCAGGAAGGACTGCAGAGGAGTCAGATGTATGAACTGTCATAGTGGCCTTTATGCTGTTTGGATGCATAGAAACTTTTGTAGCTTAAAACAGTGAGTAGATTAACCACATAGGCCTCTATAATGGGCAACTTCAAGTACGGCTCTCACACACCTAATTAGTACCAAGCAAATATAATACCATATGTCAATAAAACTTAGAGCTGCAAGGGCTATGCCAAGCTACTTCATCCTTTCAAAGATAAGGATGTTCAAATGTTGGGTCCCTGTTCTCAGGGAAATGTTGATTTATTTCCAAGCCTGCAATGCTTCAAGTGCCTTCAGGAAGGAGGGATGGAAACTATATAAACCAAGAAGAAAGCAAACCAATTTAGTCTCGCTCCAAGGGGGAATACATGTGCTACCAGCCTGAAGAAACTTGTGGCCCCAGGAATGACTTCTTGTTTATCTTGAGGACCCAGATAGACACTCAGCTATGACATAGGTGTGAGCTTTCTCTGCTTATTTTTCTTTCTGCATCCATTTTCTATCAATAAACTGTCATTCTGTTGTACGAGTGGCTTTGCTTCATCTTGGTAATCCAAAAAGGTTCTATTTTGATTAGGATCTGACAGAATCAGGATCCCAGATCAATATAGGGTGTCCAATGGAGTCAAAGCATCATCAGAGGCTTAATTCAGGGCAGAACAAGACAGTACTGTGGCTGCCACCAAAAATAGCAGGGCTGCCTCCTCTCCTTTGTAATATGTTGTCATGAAACATGTAGCATGAAAAAAAAATGCCATGCATTACCTGCCAATGAGAGGAGAGGAGCCAGGTGTCCAAGTTCCTCTGATACAAAGACCTCACTTGGCCACCAGAGCCAAGAAGGAAGCTGACCAAGGCTCTTAGCAGAGAAAGAGCTAATGCAGGCGGGTGACACAGGAAGCCCTGTCACTAGGTGGGGCTTGAAAGGCTTCTTTCAGACCACTGCGGCCAGCTCTGTTGCTGGAAATATTAGTGCATTCCTGGCAGGACTAGCCCTACTCTTAACCAAAGTAAGGCAGCTGCCTTAGGCGGTGGATGTTGTGAGACTGGGAATGGTAGTCAGGTTTCAGAGCTTGGTGGACAGAGCTGAAATGGAGTGGGGTGCCATCTTGTCCTTCACCTCAGCCAGCAAAATGTCTTTGCCTGGACTTGCCTGGCACTAGTTGCATAAGTGAATGCCCACATCTGCACTGCAGAAAGTACAGATTGGTTGTGTTTTAATGGAAGTAAAAAAATACTGAGATTATGTTTTTCTGCTGTAGAATCTGGAAATTAGCAGCAAGCCATGTTATCATTGTTGATTTAATTCCTTTCATTTGGCTGGATGTAAAAACATAACACCCAAAGCCAAAGAATGTATCCCCAATATAACCAGGTTTTGTTTTGTTTTTAAATTGGGTAGCTTGCACATTGTTGCTAATACAATTCCATTGAGGCAAGTCTATATATGAACAATATAAATGCATATACATATCTAGCAATATCATTTGGTAATCGTATTAAAAGAGGCTATGTTGTATGAAATGAAGCAGATGCAACCTGCTGGAAATTCTAAGGAGCTACGGAAAATTCAAACTTCCTGGGGATTAGAAAGAAAACCGGAGCATGAAGGATCCACATCAATGCTACCCATGCAAAACTAGCCTTGGCCAACTCAGCACACAGGAGACTGTCCCCAGGACATTTGTGTCTTACAGGTTAAAGCTGTATTGCCTCGCTTGTTATTCACATGGTACAAAATATGTAAAGGATTAAAAGGATAAAAGGCTTATAGCACAGGTTTTAGTTTCATGAAGTCTCTCCAGAGGTCTTTAATCCAGTAAACACATTGCTCCATTTGAACTGCTAATATAACTAACTTTATAATCTCAACTACACACACACACACACACACACACACAAACTCACACACAATCTTTTTTCTTCTTCACTAGGTTATGCTGAAATATAGTAGTTTATAGCAACATTTTCATATATGACCCTTTTTCTTTCTTTGGTTCACTGTAGACGATGAATCAATTTAGACTAATCAACACATCCTTATATGATGACATCTGGGAGAATTATTGCAGTTACAACTGCTAATTGTGGAACCAGCTATGGAGTCATTACTAATATGCATTTAAGCAGCAATGTTATCTCCTAGAAAAGCATGTCACAAGGCTACATATTTTATTGGTTCGTAATGATCTGCCCCAGCTACCGCATTGCCACTTTGGAGCAGCCTATAATGTGCATTTGTATTCTGTATGTATCGAATGTCAAAGTCCTGAAATGGTAACATCGAAGCAAAAAAGACCAGTCATTGAATGCAGTCTAATTTGGTTGCATGCTCATCCTTCCTTTTGGAACTCTTGCATGTGATGCCAGCTTCTGAAGATGTCATCCCTATTCAGCCATTCTTCCCATGTGTAAGTGATGGTTGGGGACATTCTGGAGTGATTCTATTGATAGCTCAGGTCATTCTTTAATTCCAAACAGACACCAGGGCCTGCAGGAAAATCACCAACTAAACCTACAGGAAAATCACCAAGATACATCAGAAAACAATTGGGATTCATCAGCTTCCAGGTGTGGACCATCACTCTCAGTGCTCCACCCCTGCAGAAATGACAGATACTCCAAAGGCCCAACTTGTTCAAGTAATGACCCATCCATGCCAATGGAGGTACAGTTGGCTCCTTCACCCATGGATCATTTCAGCACAGAAAATCAGATCCAAAGTGTGTCCTCCATAATGGGCCAGATATTTTTGAGACAGGTCTATGCTTGACATGGCAGCCATGAAATACCTAGCTGCACTTAACATGTTAGCCTCAACATGAATGTTAAAGTTTTCCAGAGCCATAAGACTGCACCTAATGTATTAGCCTCAAAATGAATGTTAAAGTTCTTCAACACCACAGGTAGGGAGATTACTAGGCAGTGGGGTGAGTAGTACATCCACTCTTGCCCTGGGTTCCCAGCACCAGGTACAGACACTCAAAGCTGGTTGTTGGACAGGACACTTGACCAGAGAGATGGAATCCTTATAGACCAGAGTAATTTAACATCTATATGAACATGCTAGTGGGTGCCATCCATGGATTTGGGACATGATGCTATCAATATGTAGATGATACCCAGCTCTGTCTGTCCATTCTGTCTGAATCAGGATAGGATGTGAAAGTGCTGGACAGATGCCTCGAGACAGTGCTGGCTGGCCTGTATGAGGGCCGATAAACTGAAGTTAAAACCTAATAAGATGGATGTTCTGTGGATAGGTGGTTTCCAGGTCTGGGAATTGGGTATTCAGCCTGTCATAGATGGGATAACAATCCCTCTAACAGAGCAGGTACATAGTCTAAGAGTACTCCTCAATTCAAAACTGTCACTGGAGGCCTCAGTGGTAAGAAGTATTTATAGCTAGCTATAGATGGTTCAGCAGTTCCTGGACCGACATGACTTTACAACAATAGTCCATGTTCTGATAATGTTCTGATTTGACTACTGAAGTACACTGTACATGGAGCTTCCCTTGAAGATGGTCCAGAAGCTGCAGCTGGTATAAAACTATGCAGGGACAATGAAATATGAGCAGATAATCCCAGTTTTTAAAAATCTCTTACTGTCAGTGAGTTACTGGAGCTAATGCAAGGTGTTAGTACATAGTCCTAAATGCCTCAGGACCCAGGTACATGAAGGACTGCCTTCCCCATTCTGACCAACCTGGGACAAGATCCTCATCCAGGGAGGCTTTGCTTGTGACACACTTGAGTATGTGGCCTGTGGAGCTATCACACATGGCAAGGCTTTCTCAGTGGTGGCACCCTGGCTCTGGAACTCTCTTCTGGTAGTCCCCATACTGTTGTCATTTAGACACCAGTTAAAGATGTATTTATTTGTGCAGGCTTTGGGGTATAGGCAAGTGCTCTCTTTGATTTTTGACTGATTGATCGATTGTGTTGATTTTTAAAATTGTATTTGATTATATATTTGTGGTTTTAGAGTCATGATTTTAATATTGTTTATGTGGTATACTATGTTTTATGCCTTCACGACGTGCCCTGGCTTGTCCGGGTGCGTGGAGGCCATTGCGGGTAGGGCCGGGAGGAAGAGACGGCGTGGAAGCCTGCCATAGGTGGCTTCAAAACAGCGTCACTGCGACAGGGAGGGGCGGTGAGAGTATAAATTAGACTCACCTCTCCCTGCTGTATCTTCTTTGCCGTGGCTCCTTCCCTCCCTTCCTGTAGGCAGTGTGGGTTCGCTGGTTGCCTTTGTGGGGACCAAGTAAGATTTTTTTTGCTCATAAACAATTTCTGTCTATGGGTTTTTTCGCCTACTTCACACTGCAAGACAGGCTGGGAGTATTAAATAGGTTAATGTAATACATAAAATACTGGTCACAATAGAATTCGGCAGGTAGGTGCGGGCATCTGGAGTGGGAAATGGTAGGTGAGCATGCACAGGCACTGTTTTGTGATTGGTAATGCCTGATGGCCCCCAGCTGTGAGTTTTACGGCCTCAGCTGGTGGGATAAGGGTTACCTTTGAGGCCAACCTTATTCATCCACTCGGAGCCATACGGCGTGGGGGGAGGTGAGAATGGAAGGTCTCCCACTCCATAAGGGGCAGCCCGGGTAGTGGCGAAGATTTGGCGCAACTTCCCAGGTGAGTGCATGTCTCGCCCAAAATGACAGATGCCCACTTAGGTTTACCCAATCTGCAGATCTTTAATAAAAGTGGCCCTGTTTAAATCCATATACTGTGTCTGGTCCTTTTTTTATCCGGCATCCACTTCCGCAATGGTAGGTTGATAGCCACTGTGCATTCTTTGTGAGGTGGGTAGGATTTTAATCTAATAAAACACATAAAATTTGGTTCTTCCCTGAATCCCAAGTCAGGCTTGCTGTTATCCAATAACCATGAGGACACCTTGCATCTATCCCTGTATTAATCTATTCCTGCTTAATATATCTAATCTAAACATAATAATATATAGGACTTCTCATTTTGAAAGAATCATCTACTTTCATGGAGGTGGTGGAAATTAGTAAAGTATAATTGGATTTCAATATTTTACTTCATATTTTACATTGGAATGCTTCAACCCAATGATGAAAATAAACGAATTCTCTAATCTGCAATTTCTACTGTTTGAGTTGGAAACTATTCTTTTTCACCATTTGCTTTTCAGTACCAGTAAACTTGTAACAACTTAATATTCCTAAAATGGATCATCAGAGATATAATTGTTATTTAGCTAAGCAATAATAATAATAATAATAATAATAATAATAATGTTTTTCAGAACCTTAGTTGAAACCATTTTGATAGTTAGCAAAAAAAATTTAGTTGATAGGTTTGAGGCAAGACTGCACTCTAGATCACAAAGTAAAAGTAACATAATGAAATTACTTTTGCTCCCTTAAATATTTATAAACAGTAGAGAGAAGATCCAAGAGATAAATGGTTTTTATGATATTTTAATATAGAAGGCACCTCTCTATCCTTCCCCCTTTTTTCCTCCATAAATATTGCATCATAAGCATAATGTATAAGAGTCATACTTTCAAGCACATTACATCTTTCCTTTTGAAGCAAGGAAGGCTAAAAATGACATCACTTATCTTGCTTTAATATTAAACCTCTCGTTTCTTTTTATAACTTTTCAGACAATTTAAGAAGGGCTTTATGGGCAACCTTCAAGCACTAGGTGAAAATGCTGCATCTACTTCAGAGACAAGAATTTGAGATTTGATTCCCAAATTACAGATAATTGTAACAGCTTTACAAAAAATAATAACTAAGAGTTTGATACTCGAAAGGAATGGAGGCTAGGAATCAATATATTTGATCAAACAACCCCCACACACTAGTGCCAAAAATTTATCCCATATTTTTTTTAACTATTCTCTATAACTTTGATAGAAAATAAATTGCTTCTGAAAAGAAATTAAAAGGAGAAGAAATTTCAAAGGAATTCTCATGGGTTGGGTTCAGAGTTATTGTGCTTACCTTACTTATGAGGTAGGCTGTCATTGTTCTCATTATACAATCATCTCTCTGGCAGACTGTAGCAGTTCTTCATTTAAAGCCCAAGGAAGACATCATGAGGTAACTGCTTCCATGAGGCTTTTTCAGATTATGAAGTGCTGGCAGCCTGGGAGACTGCAGAACACTGGAGAGATGTATAACACATACACACTGTTCCCTCAGCCACCTTGCAACGATTAGGTAAGTTCAACACCATCAAAAAAAATTCAAATTAAACTATAAAATGCCCTGAGAATAAGGCAGAAAAATGGAAGCCTCTTTAACGTGAGGGAAAAATCAGTGTTTGGCACAGCACGAGCTCCACTTTCTCCCTGGAGCTGGACACAACACTGCCCCCTCTCATACGCACCACAGGGCCTGCATTAGAAACAACATGTATACACAACCACCCCTCAGAAATGTAACATTTGGAAGACCCTGGGGAAGGTGCTGCACCATAAAGAATGCTAAGTAGGGTAGGGTGACCAGATGAAATCCAGGTCAGGGCTCATGTAACTTTAACAGTTGTAGAGAAAAGGGAATTTCAGCCAGTGTCATTTGTATGCAATTAGTTCCTGGTGAAATTCCCTCTTCATCACAACAGTTAAAGTTGCAGGGGCCCTGCCTTCACCAGGTGTTGCATGCATACAAATTGCACTTGCTGAAATCCCCCTTTCCGTGCAACTGTTAAAGATACAGAAGCTCTGAAATCCTATTCATATGGTCACCCTATGGTTGCATCCCCTCCCCATCCACACTGTGCCACCACCACTCAAATGTCCTGGAATGATGCTACATATGGTGTATTGCGGAGGATGCAAAATGGGGGTGGCAGTGCATATATATATATATATATATATATACCATATTTCATCGAATCTAAGTAACACTTTTTCTCCCATGTTTACATCTGTAAAAACGGGGTGTGTCTTAGGATCAATGGTGTCTTGCAATCGCAGGATTTCTCCCACATTTTGCAGATGGCACTAGGGCTCTGCATGCCCCCCACGACTCGCTCTAGCGGGTCCCGAGGCACCCCACAAGGTCGGTCAGAAGTCCCCCCCTCCCCTTGATCGCTGCTGCCTCAGCCTGGGAAGGCTTCAGTACTGGGAAGGAGGCTGCGATCTCGGGAGATCTCAGCCTCCTTCCCAGTACTGAAGCCTTCCCAGGCTGAGGCAGCAGTGATCAAGGTAAGTGGGGAGGGGGGACTTGCAAGGGGGGAAGTGGGACTTGCTGGGCTCTAACCCTCCCACTCCCAACTCACCTCCATTGCCATTGCCCATCCTTGCTGCCGCCGCCGCTCTGCGCCGCTGGCAACGCTCCCCTTGGCCTGGCAAAGCGTCGTTACTGGGAACAGTAATGATGCCTTGCCAGGCCAAGGCAATAGCAATCAAGGTAAGAGGGGAGGGGGAGGGAGGACTTGTGGGGCTCTAACCCTCCCCCCTCCCCTCCATCACTGTCGCCCATCCTCGCTACCGCCGCTGCCGCTGCCGCTACTCCATGCCACTGGCAATGCTTGCCTCGTTACTGGGAATGACGCCTTGTCAGGTCGAGGGGACCACTGGCGGTGCAGAGTGGCGGTGGCAGCGGCAAGGACGGGCGATGGCGACAGAGGTGAGGGGGAAGAGGGGAAGGGGTGATGAAATTAATGTGCATCTTAGAATCGACGCAAGCTTTTTCCCTGTTGGTGGCCCTGAAATTTAGGTGTGTCTTACAATCGATGGTGTCTTACATTTGGTGAAATTATATATATATATATATATATATATATATATACACACACACACACACACACACACCTTGGGGGGGGGAGAAAGAAGTTGTGCAACAACCCATGCCAATAGTGAGCACCGTCTATGAGAAATGGTTGTTGAATTTCTCTTTCCTCTATTGGAGAAATTCAGCAAAGTTGTCCCCCTCTCCACACACACACACACACACACACACACACAATTTCTTGGCCCACAAATAAGGTGGAGAATTTTGATAGGCCACTTGTTTACATCTCAGTCACTTACAGAAGTGGGCTGCATGTATGATTCTCCCTAATTACCAGTCTTCTAGAATTCAAGAGACCTGATCTCTTCTGGCAGGCCTACCCAGTCGAATTTTAAGTCTTTGTTGATTTTAATAATGTATTAATTTTATATGTTTTAATCAGTTTTATGTATTTTATATTGTTTGTATTGATGTTGTTCCCCGCCTCGATCCAGAGGGAGAGGCAGGAAATAAATAAATATATTATTATTATTATTATTATTATTATTATTATATGAACTAGGACCAGGTTATCTGAAAGACTGCTTGCACCTATATATCCCTATCTAAGCCCTAAGATTGGCATCAGAGGTCTCTGCTTCCAGGAACAAGGCCTTCCCAGGAGGTTCTGTCAAACCCTTTTCTTACCATCTTTAAATAGGGGGTAGCATCAGAGAATAGCCAGAGGATGAATATTCATGGTGGAAGGAGCTTGGAGTAGACAACCAATTGAGATCTGTTGAATTCTATCAAAATGTATGGGAACAAAAATACACCAGAACAGTACATTATTTTTAAAACTGAAACATTTATATACTCAGTCCCAAAATCAGACATGTATGTAAGCCAATTGTTGTTCATGATAGTAGTAGTATTTATACTTACACACCCACTAAACAATGATAAGAAAACACAAATCACAGAATATATTTAAAATTAGCTTTGCTTTACTCAAAATATCTTATCCCTGACTAGTCAGAGACAAAAAGCTTCCTATCCAAATTGCTAGTCATTCAAATCCTCTGCCAATTAAAATATTATCACACAAACACCAGACTTTAATCTGGGCTCTATTTTCTGAAAGGAAAATATCAGGGGGGGGGGGGAATAGGCCTACTCTTTTGAGGCTCTGGACCGTGATATTTATTCAACTCCATTTCATTCACTCTTTCTACATACTTATGTTCCATCTCTCCTAAATAAAACAGAACAAGACTTCCTGTGTTTTAAAGTTGCCAGCCCCATGTTTTAAGCTGCTGCTAAGGGGCACGCACGTAAAATTATTAAGACATGGTTGAATCATCAAATGGCTGCTTTTGAACTCAGCTGGGGTCTCCAATTTCCTTCAAGAAACCTTTCTAAAGCTTTTTGTTTGTTCTGTGTTCTGTAGGCTGTGCTTGGTGCTGGCTCATCATGTAATGAAAACAAATTGAGGCAAATCTTGATGCTTCCTAGCAGGGGAATAGTACCAGGCCAAACAAAAACAAGCCCGGAAGATGGCTGCTAGACTCAGATAGGAACATCATTTGTCTTGACAATACACTTTCAAGTTTGAATCAGGTCAGGGTATGGTCACATTGCACATATCTCTTTTGGGAGTGAATAAAATATTTGCAATCTCTCCTAATTTTGCTCAACCCCTTGAATTTTATTCATCTTTATCCAAATCACAGCTGAGTGCATTGAAGAAATAGAAATATATGGCTTTGTAGAATACAACTTACAGCCTGATCCTAGCCATGTAGTATTTGAAACCTGATGTTGTATAATCCTATCTCTTTGCAGAAACATGTCTTTTATATAACAAGGTCCAAGCAGGGATAATTTCAAAAAAAGATCTCATTTGAATTTCTCCCCAGATTTTGTAATTCTGAATTATTTGAGTCCTCTTTAGATATTTCCCCTCACACGTTCCCCATTACAGGATTCTGAATCATGTGGGGAACTTAGATGAGTGCAGCAGACTTTCCCCTGCAGACATTCAGTGCCAGCATATAGAGGGGCCAGAGGGTGGGGAAAGTGTTGGAGGGGGCAGAGCCAATGAGCACATCCCCACTCTTCACCCTCACATAACGAGGAATGTACGAGGAGGAGCATCTGGCCATGGCTTTGGTCTTGCTTCTCTGAAGTAACACCAATGCACTCGAAATTCAGCACTGTTCCATTTTTTTAATTCCTATATATATATATATATATATATAATGAGCCTTCTAACTCTGATCCACCAAGAACTGTAATATATTCATAATTAAAACCAAGATTTATTATGATTTAATTTCTCTTTTCTCAGCATGCAGTGGCATGGCTAAGAAGCAAAACACAGCCATGTTTGCAGATTCTCAGAAATTGCTTGCTTTAATACTCAAGGAAATAAAAAGTCCTCTCTTGGCCAATGCCCAAATCATTTCACTTCAACTCCTAAAGAAATCAATCAGTTTATAAGTGTGGATCCAAAATGTACATCAGGGAATCATGTAGGAAAAGTCAAGACATGTTAAGTTATAATCATCCAGTTGTTTTGTATAATGGTTCATCAGAGAAGGATGTGTCATGACACATATTTATGGAAAACGAACATTCACCAACAATGCCATGCTCCCATGGTACATTTCTCTGATGCACATACAGACTAAAATTCAGTCAAGAGTCAAAAGCTCAGAATATACTAGAGCTTTTGTCTGAGTTTATACAGCTGGACTTGTAAATTAGCTGCCTGATTCTGAATCACTTCAGAGCAGGATCAGATTGGAAAGTGTTTTTATTACTGACATGATTTTTACTTGCATACATCTAGATTCAAAAGAAATGCAGGGAGATCCAAAAAATGATTACGATCTAATGAGAAAATTGGAGGGGGGGAACATTATACAAATCTTGTGCCTTTTGTACACCTGAGCACAACAGAATCAGTGAAATTACAAACCATTTCTTGGACACAGCACGCAAACTATGGCCTTAGGCCTACTGGTTGAATTAAGGAAAAATATATTTAAATATATATTATATACCTCCAGATGCAGAATTTCTCAAACATGTACCTCAAACCCATCTGCATGTGGCCAAGTTTCATGCTTCTATCTTTAAAAATAAAAAAGTTAAAAGCATTTCTTTCCTCATTTCTCTAAAAATGCCTTGCCACTACATGCTTGAACCTATGTTTCTGAAATTTCTCACACGAGTACCTACATGCCATCTCTAATGTGCCAAGTTTCATGCTTCTATCTTTAAAAATGAACAAGTTGAAGGCATAACTGTATTTCCCCCACCGCAATCCATTTTTCAATAATTAATTGCCACCAAAGGCAAGCACTTATGTTTCTGAAAATTCACACACATGAGTAGCAACATACTATCTGCAACATGGCAAAGTTTCATGTGTGAATCTTTAAAAATAAAGAAGTTATAGGCATTCCTGGTTCATTAGTAAAAAATTCATAGCCACAAAATGCCTGCACAAATCTTTCTGAAATTTATCACACAGAGAAGTACCTCAAACCCATCTGCAATGTGGCCAAGTTTCATGCTTCTATCTTTTAAAATAAAAAAAAGTTATAGGCATTTTTGTAACACAATACTAGGCTATGGGGAAAATCCTTAAAAATGGTATCTGATACTCCTATTTTCTCCGATTAACATTGGAGAACAAAAAATCGGATCGGAAAAAATCGGATCTACAAGGGACTGCAGCGGAATCGTGAATCGGTTGTCTGATTTCTTCCAATTTTAATCGGTATCGGACATCGGATCCAGTACGATGCACATCCCTACTTACAAGCAAATGCTTAAGGCATATATGAAAAATTCATTTGAGTTTGTTTTTTATCGTGATTTACCCAGTTCACACATTCCAGATCGAACATGGACTAGCATGCAGTCTGTGCTCAACATCTGAACATTTCTGAGCTGTGCTTCATGGATCAAAAGAAATGTGTTCGATAGCATACATGCATTCAAGAAGTATGCATGAAAAAATGCGTACTTCTGAAAAATGTGCACAAATGCACTTTAATGGGATAAGAATGAATATACTTCAAAGATGCACACAACTGATATGTACATTTGGGGAAAATATGTACAGATTATCATTCAAAAAAGAAAAAAAGTTGTAATCTGATATACACTAGAGTCAAAACAAGCTTCAAGATGGAATTTGGACAACTTTGTTGAGCTTGTTTTTTGCTGATTCGGAAATCCCTAGGCACAAGGACCCCGAAGACTCACCATGGCTGATGCCAACACTATTTTTAAAAATAAAACTTTAGGATCCAGTGCTGAAAAGAGGAGCAGAAGGATGGATTGCTGAAGGCAGTGATTTCTTAATTCTCCCACAATGCCTGTACTCACAGTCATCATCCAGGCCATAGTTTGTTTATTTATTTACCACATTGTACACAAGAACTGGCTCACAGAACTGACAATTGAAATGCAATAGACATAATTATAATACATTACAACATAACTCCCCCAATACAGCAATTGTAGTTAATCTAAAACAAAAGTTTAAGTGAGGTTAAAACGTATCAGTCAGCAATAAACAATACCAGTAACATCAATAATATACTCACACTAAGCAATTAATTGAACAGTTCATATGAGGTGACATAACAATGAGATGCCTCACCCACAAGCTGGAAGCAAAAGAGGAACTCATAAAACAAAATAACCATAAGGTATTTCAGTCAACCCAATTCCTCCTCTCCCTCAACCAAAACATGGTCTAGGAATAATTTTTGATAAAGAGATATGTACAAACATTTTGCCACTGTGTCTATAAAGGGAACAGAAGTAAAATTATTTTCCCAACAGCTTCCAGCCACCATGAGATCACCAGAACTAAAGTCCAGTGGTGGCAAAAAGTAAAACAAAACAAAACAAAAATCAGTAGGGGTAGAGAAGGAATCCACTTAGATACCACCAAGCTCATATGAAGAAAGGGGGGCACCTTCAAGCATTCTGTCAAGGCTCCTGCAGTCTGGAGTCAGCATTGGTCAGAAGTCATGATCCTTTCCAATTTCTGCCTCATCGTATCTCATAAGAACATAAGAAGAACCATGCCGGATCAGACCAAGGTACATGTAGTCTGCTCACACAATGGCCAACCAGCTGTTGTCCAGGATCCCACAATCAGGACATGGGTGCAACAGCACCCTCCTGCCCTTGTTCCCCAGTAGCTAGTGCATATAGGCTTACTGCTTTTGATATTGGAGGTAGCATACAGCCATCAGGACCAGTAGCCATTGATACCCTTCCCTTCCTGGAATTTATCCAACCCAATCCATCCAAATTGGTGGCCATCACCACATCTTGTGGTAGTGAATTCCAAAGTTTAACTATGCACTGTGTGAAGAAATATTTCCTTTTATCTGTCCTTAATCTCCCATCAATCAGCTTTATGGGATGACACCTGGTTCTAGTATTATGAAAGAGAAAAATGTCTCCCTATCCACATTCTCCACCCCATGCATAATTTTGTGCACCTCTATCGTGTCTCCCCTTACTCTCATTTTTTCCCAAGCTATACAGTCCAAGCTGTTGTAGCCTTCCCTCTTAGGGGAGATTCTTCATTGATCATTGTAGTTGTAGTTTGTGCACTTTTTCCAGCTCTACATATCTTTTTTTAGGTGTGGTGGTCAGAACTGTACACAGTATTGTAAGTGTGGTTGCACCACAGATTTGTGTAAAGGCCAGATGATCCTGGCAGTTTTGCTCTCAATTCCTTTTCTAATAATGCCTAACATGGAGTTTTCCTTCATTACAGCAGCCACACACTGGGTTGACATTTTCATTGAGCTGTCCACCACAGCTCCAAGATCTCTTTTTTTATCAAACACCGCTAGCTCAGGTTATACTTGAAGTTGGGGTTTTTTTTTTGCCTCAAGATGCATCACTTTACACTTGCTTACATTGAACTGCATTTGTCATTTGGATGCCCATTCTTCCGATTTGGAGAGCTCCTCACAATTTGTTTTTTGTTTTAACCACCTTCAATAATTGCTATCATTGGCAAACTTGGCCACTTCATTGCTCACTCTGAATTCCAGATCATTTATGAACAAGTTGAAAAGCATTGGTCCCAATACAGATCTTTGTGGGACCCCACTATTTACTTTCCTCCATTGGGAGAATTTATCATTTATTCCTATTCTCTACTTTCTGTTCTTTAACCAGTTACTGATCCATAAGGGGACCTCTCCTCTTATGCTATGTCTGCTAAGTTTGCTCTGGAGTCTTTGGTGAGGGACTGTATTCTAGTATGAAATATACCAGAATATGTGCTGGTCCTAAAGACATTTAAATGAAAATTCTTTGTTAACTCGTTATAGCTGTAGCAATGCATTAGTCATTGAGACTTGCAGTAATTTAGCAAAGATGTGCTTAACACTCAAGGCAATGTCCGAATGCACTGTTTGCATTCAAACTGTTAGGAAATGCTTTATAATATAAAACATTAATTTCCTAAACACTGATATAAGCCCTAACAATAGGCAAATTTTCTGCTATTTTAACCCTAAATTATTCTTTCTTGCTCTCTTTCAGTTCCCAGTCAGAGTTCATGGTTTCTAATTAAGATTAATTGTCTAATTAACAGAACAATGGGGATTGTTTGATTACTGGAGGTTTGTTGATTTTGTTTAATTTGACCTTGAAAATTTTACATTTCCCTTTTCAATACACAGCTACAAAACATATTGTTTACAACTGTCTAGATTTCTAAAAATTAATTTCCTAAGCTACATCCAAACCATGCATCTGTTTTGTTTCTGCTATTATATTAACTTGGAGTTTTGGGAAGCTAAAGTGAAGTGCTTCAATTAAATGATGAAATGTTGGTGGATCCTACAAACTGGGGTGGGGTTGTTTATAATAGAAATTGTTCAGATTCACTTTCTGCCATTTCAGTTGGGATGGCAGCCTGGACATCTGAATGTTCTGCTATACCCAGCAGTGACCACTAAAGCCATTCACGAAGTAGAATCACTGGTTGTTGCTGCTAGGCAATTGCAGAATTGGACGGCGAAATAACAAGACGAGACAACAGTTTGGGTTTAAACTTGGGCCACATTTTATTCAAAGATCTGCAAAGGGGTAGTTCCTAAGCGGGCATCTACTTTATGGCCTCTCCTAGGCCAATCTAGGATCGGGCGAGCCATTCCAACCCATGGAGCGGCGCCTGCCATCTCGCAACTCCACGGGCTCCCCATTCGGGTCGGGAGGCCTTCCGGTGTCTGCGCTGCTCGTGCCGCACAGCTCCGAGTAGGTGAGTAGGGTTGGCCTCAAAGGTAAGCCTTGGCCTGCAAACAGGTGCCACAAGGCTCCCCCGCCAGGGGCTTCCAGCACTACCCATCACCCCCAAGGGTGCCTGAAAATGCTCGCCAATGTTCCCCCACTCTAGATGCCTGCACCTAACCGCCACAGGGGATGACAAGTGTCTGCTTAGTCGCTCCCCACCCCACTACCTAGGATAAGCTCCGACAAGCCCCTCTGCAGATCTATCAGGAAAAGATCGTATCCCGCATCAGACAGGTGCACTCTGTCCCACCTGAACAGCTCCGAGTTCGCAAGATCAGGGGATGTTAATGCTAATATCCCCATTTAATAAGGTTGTTGTAGATTTCAGTGTTCACTCTTCGCCTTGAACGTTCCAAGGCCAGGGGGTTTCCCCTTTCCCTCCATGTGAGCTGAGGGAGCATACAGGACCAGATGATCCTAACACCAGGCCAAGCCATGCAAATTCTCTGAAAATCCGCCCTTGCTCGCAATACCAGGGCTTTGCCCTTCATCAGCCCAATATCATTGCTTCCCAAATGGATAAGCAATACATGTGGGGTTACCAATATCGCCTGCTGATGGAATAACAGGGAGATCAGACTCTCCCACCGCATACTGCATCTGCCCAGCCACTGGATAGAGGCATGCTGGTGCAGTCTGAACTATGCTCCAAGGCTTGACCTGGCGGCCTGTCTGCTGGCCCAACAGACCGTACTGTGTCCGCAGATGATCACACTTATCAGGGTGTGCCCCATTCAATGATCTGGAATTAAACATGGGTATGTTACACATAATCCCAACAATTCCTCATTAAGGCAACTGTCGTACATAGACCCTGAATGCCTTTGAATGCCACTGACCCACTGACTGAATCTGAGCCGGGGAAAATCCTGCAGCCGCTGCTGTGGACACTGTACCAATTTGAAATGAATGGGTACCAAAACGAGTATTCTCTAAGCCCAAGGCGGTCAGAGCCCATTTAGTAACAGACCAGAACTGGTATTTTGTCAGTAGGAGGGTGTCCTGGTGGCAAAACAATACCCCAGGGGAACTACTTCTCCAAGCCATAAACTGCTGGATCGCTGTCACTGGGCACAGCTCTTGTCACGGGGCTGCATACAATTTTACATCTAGGCCCTTTCCAAGCTGATCTGTTTTGGAACGCTTCAGCACAATATGTACTTTGCTCCTTCCTATGTGTATCAGCCAGTTGAAGTGCCCTACCGGACCGATCATTCTTGGACAATGCCACGAGCACAGATTTTCGAAAAGCACCAAAAATGCAGTTAAGGCTGTCGCATGAAATAAAATAACTTCATACTTAGTTTGACACAGGGAGGTCCATAAATCTCCCAAGCCCAGCAGGGTATCCGCTGAAAGCGGCAATCTGCTATCCGCTGTCTTTGGGGAAGCTCTGCTCCAACTGCACTGCGTGCGCCTGACTCTAAAGTCGTTAATGGGATCCTCCACTCCTCTCAGTTTTGACCAAAAGCCAGAGCCACCAATTTCCCACTTATAGTGTGTGCTGTTAGCCCCTTCTTGCGGGCGTGAACGCAAAATTGCAGTATGTGCTCCACAGGTATTGGCCATGACAGCGGAAGCTTAGCTGTTGTATGGAATTCTGAAAATTCCCTACCTGCTTTGAGATATACAGACCTGGTGCTAGGTGCAATGGACTGCCACATTGCCCACTCTACCTCATCTTTCCAATGTTCCAGAGAGCTGCTGGCATCTCTTCCGGTGTCTGCCATGCCCAGGGAGCCAGTACCCGGAACCGCATCGCCTGGTGACTCAATAAGGCAGCAGCAATGTCATTGTTCAGGCCAGGTATATGTCTGGCTCTGAACAATATATTATGTCATAAGCAGTATAATGTAAAAACACGCACTAACTGCATTACTCTTGGGTTATGTGAGGATAAGGTATTAATCACCTGTACTGTAGCCTGATTGTCACACCAGAGTTGCACCGTAGTGTTTTTAATTCTGGCGCCCAGATATGTACGGCCACGCATATTGGAAAAAATTCCAGAAAGGTGAGGTCCCTACATGTGCCTGACTCTTTCCACTCTGCAGGCCATTGCGCAGCACACCAACGGTCCTGCCAGATCACCCCAAAACCCAAGAACCAGATGCATCCGAGTGGATTTGACACCATTGAAATCCTGCAAGAAACCCAGCCATACATGAATATTTGCCTGCATGGATTTAGTCACCTGCACTCTGTGATGCGGATGCCAGAGTCCTGACATGGCACTGCAAAACTGCCGTAGAAAGGCACTCCCTGGCACAATGACCCTGCTGAACCTCTCAAACAAAGAGAGTGAGATGGAACAGCCCATTGGTAAAGCTCTATCTATGTAGTATTGGCCCTGGAAACAAAAACCCAGCAGGTTGAAATCCTCTGGATTATGGGCAACAGGCGAAATGCTGCCTTAATGTCGCATTTCCCCATTAGAGCCCCATGGCCGTTGCTACGTACCATTGCCACCACAGAATCGAATGAAGCGTATTTAACCGAATACAAATGTTCAGATATCGCGTTGTTCGCAGATGCCTCCCTGGGAGAAGACAGATTGTGAATCAATCTATATATCCCCCAGGGTTTTCTTGGGCACTATACCCAATGGGGACACCCTTAAATTTGGTATTGGCAGCTTTGAAAAGGGGCCCAATACCCTTCCTGCTGCTACTTCCTTCCCAATCTTTTCCCAAGTCAGTTGTTCCATCTCAAAGATGGATCTCTGGTTCCTGGAGACAGATGCCATTCTCTGGCCTTGAAAAGGAATATGGAAACCCTGTGTAAAACCTTCCTGTAATAAAATAGCATCCTGGTGCCTTGGATATAGAGCTAACAGTCGCATAAGAGGCTCAATTTTGATTGGGCTGGGGCCCCTTGGGAAGAGGCTGCTGACTGCCCAGTCTCATAACCCCCTGTCCATCCCTGTTGTTGCCCTGCCCATTACCTTTTCTCGGACAGCTGGAGGCCGGGTAATGCCCGGCGCAAACAAGGCACTCATGCCTATACCGACAGGGAGAGCAGGTGCATATCCCCTTGGAGCTAAACTCCCAGCAAGGCTGACAGTGTTGAACCGCCTGCCCCGCGTTTCCCCTAAAGGTGGGCACGGGTTGTTGTTTGGCCAAAATATGGCCACTGTCAGACCTTTCACCAAAATCTGGTCTTGCAGGAATCATGTATTGAAGCCACAAATCCTGATCCTTGGCGTCTCATTTAAGGGTGTGGTCATATGCTGCACGACTATGAAACGATTCATCATATGCCAACCACACTCCGCCCTCTTATTCCAAATATGCCCGATAAATTACATTGAGATATTTTGTCAGAATACACCCCTTGTTGGGGAATTGTTCCTGAACAAGCCCCATATAAATAAGGAATCCAGGCAACCAATTGGCCCAGGTCCATGCCACTTGCCTTCTCTTCAACTTCTCGGCTTCTCTATTGCTATTCTTGTCCTTATCATTGCTCTCCAGCTCCCTGAAGAGCAATGAACAAATATCTATGTATTCTCCCTTCCAAATTTTCTCCCTAGTTGCTGGGAGCAGGAGATATCCTAGGGGCGCAGCTGTGCTCTCAGAAGGGATTGCATCGTGCACCACCCCTTCCAAGTTATCCTTAATGCTTTGACCCTGACTGATTATCCTAGTGGTCGCCGCACCCCACAGGCCCTGCCAAACTGCAGCGCAGTCAGCTGCCGTTGATGGCCTTGAGTGAACGGTTCTTCCCGAACTGCTATTCTGGAAATCCACTATGTTGCCACCAGCAGTGCTAAGGTCGGCCGATCCGACCGTAACCTCACTTCTCTGTGTATTGGGTGAAATAGACTGTATCCTAGGGTCTGCACTCAATGTCTCCTGCCCCAACTCAGTATCCACTGTGGCACTACCAGCAGTTTGACTTCAAATGCCCCCCATCCCTGCCTGAAGAGGTGTGTGTAGTGGCCCCATCCCAGGTTGTGGCCAGCTCGCCCCTGCAAACCAGGTATACCAACCCCACAGCTGGGAAATAGCACCTGCAGTCTGCAGCGAGGCCCGCAGTGTTTGTGCATTCTGCTCACCCTGCACCATGGGCGGAGCCTCCATCCTGGACAGATCAGGTGCCCCTGCCACTGCCGTGTCAGATCTATGACCGAGCTGAGATGGGGTTGAAGTAGTTGTTGCTTCATGAACTTCCTGTTCTGGCAAATGGAGTTCCCTTTGTTCTGATGGGCGATTGGATACAGCCTCCATAGCATCCGGCCTGCTTGACAAAGAAGCCAGTAAATCCCCTTGCCTTTGTCTCCTAGTCTGAGGATGCCCGCCCCTTGGGGCTGGTGTTCCTGCCACGCCTTTGCCTTTTTCCATTGCTTGCATCCTAGCCAGAAGATCCGCGATCTGAGGATCTAGCCCCTCCTCTGAGGAAGAATCAGGTTTTCACCTTGTGTATTTAACCGCTGGATGGGGGCTTTCCCCTTACCCTTCTTTCCACCAATACCCAGTGTTTTCCACATAGACTTGCATTGGGGGAAAGCTTTCTTTCTCCCAATGCAAGCCTATGGCAAAAATACGTAAAATGGAGGTCCGATTTTCCAATTTTTCCAATATTAATTGGACTGAAAAAAATCAGATCGGGGGAAATCGGACCTCCTGCGGCCAGCATCGGAATCGGAGATCAGAAGTCTGATTTCCTCTGATTTTAATCGGTATCGGATATCGGATCCAATACGATGCACATCCCTACTAAACATGCAGGGAATTGCACCCTTAAAGACTTGAAATGGGATCTGATAAAAACTGTTTGTAATGTAGGAATGTATGAGAATTTCGTTTCTGCTTGCAAAACAGGCCAGCATTCCCCATTTGAAGCCCTGAACGCAAGCGCGAGCAAGTGTCTGCCAAAACTTTTCACAAATTGTCAAACACATTTTTGCATTCTTCTTGTTCCTGATTCCCAAATCGATTTGCACAAATTTCTTAATTTGCACAAATTCTCTCAGTAGATGGAATTAGCCCCATTTTAGTGATATATGTTGAGTAATCTCTGATATTTATTCGTAGACAATGAGGCATCTAGCTCTACTTTTTTAGAACAGATCCATTAGGAAAAACATTGTTTATTTAAATTGTGTTTAGCTGTTTACATTGTTTTATTTTTTCTATGTTAAAAATGTTAGACTATTTTTTTACGTTGCATTTTGTATTTTTATGAATTGAAAGTCACCCAGACAACTTCAGCTATGGGGTAGTATGGAAATGATATTATTATTACTATTATTACTAATTAATATTATGTGTATGGCAAAAAATTGCACAAATTGGGAAACTTGTGTAAATTTTGGGAGACCTGCACAAATTTAGAGATTTGCACAAATCTCCCATCACACAAATTGAACAGTGATAATGAAGAAGAATCAGGCATGAGACCAGCGGCAAGGCTATGTTTGGAGAATCCTAGTGATCTTGAACATCACATGTTCAGACAAACCTGTTTTTATGCTACACACATTGCACAGTGATAAACCCATGAGGAACAGATAAACCAACCTAACTCCCTGGTGATGGTGTATTTGAATCTCACATGCATGCCCAAACACAAGCCTGTCATTCATACAGTACATTTTCACATATTATGTACATAACACTTTATTATTATTATTGGAATCAAGTGCTGTCCTCAAGTTCATGAGGTTCAATCTTCAATGCCCAAGTGACATAGGGGTCTGTGGGAAAAGTCTCCATTCTTAACCTTCTTACCTTATACTCTACTTTTTATTTTATTATTTACTTTTGTTTCCAGCCATTGTTTTCCCAACCTGCTGCTCCTTTGACACCATTTTCTTGTCACTGAAAGAGATTGTTTAGAATTGAGAAAAAGCTTATTTTTAAGTTTTATTTTAGAGCAAATGTGTAATTTCAGTGCTGGATTCATATAACTGAGATAATATTTAATATAACACATAAACACAAAACATAACAGATGTGAATATAGTGTTGATGCTGATGCTGGAAATATCCATCAGGGAAACTGAAAAGTGACAGGTGGATGTCTTTTGACTTGTGTATAGTGCAGAACTTTCCATATATAGCACGAAGAGAGCAGTCTATTTGTTTGCTTTCTGTTGAATACCAGGTTTCATAGCATAAATCATTCATACCACTACAGCTATTCAGCTGAACTCAATACAATTTGTTAACACAAAGTGTGCTTTTTACTGTTTTCCAACTGTTAGGCATATTGGGAATGAATGCTATTAAGCAACATGTGTCAAAGACATGTAACCTTCAGATATCAATTCCTAGAACACTATCTCTTTGGCCCCTGATGATTACAGGAATTATAGTAAATCGGGATGCCCAAAAGTTAAGTGGTATCTCTGAAACTCTTAGCAATGTGTTGCCTTCTTTTGGGTCCAATCCACTTTGGCTTCAGTAGGAAGCAGGTTTCACAATGTAATCAATTAATTGGTGAGATTAATGGATTGCAAGAGCAATCCTAAATGGGATTTGGTGAGGTGTGAAGTGGCAAATCATCTATCACTTTCAAAGCCCTGCTGACTTCCACTTGCTAGGACTGGAGATGGGGACAGTTTCCACGAGTGATTTTACTAGCAGGTTTTTGGTTTCTTTATGTCTTTCTCCATTTCTTGAATCAGGTTGCCGTCCCAATGGCAAAGCCATTGCATAGGAATAACTTGTACACGAAGGCCAGGATATAAAGCACCTAGTGCACATATCTAAGGGCTTCAACTTTTTGTGGACTTTAATTGTTCTTATGCATGTCAAATGGAGTCTTTTCTTTAACCATGTAAAATATATTGCTAATTCCCAAAGAAGAAATGTCATGGCTTGTTTATCATGTAAGAATGTGCATTTATGTACAAGAATTGCAGAGTTTTAATTTGATAGGCGAGAGTAACCTGTAACTGGAATATTCTAATTTTCCCTTTCTGTTAGCAGTTACTCTTTCATCAGCTGAGACTGTTGAAGAACATGTATTGAATGCAATAGGGCCTGCAATCCTAACTTAACATAAACATAATTACAAACACAATACAGTGTCAGTCACTTCATCCTGGAAGTCTTGTGAGATGGGGGACTTCCAAGAGAGGTGGGAAAGCTACCAAGCAATGTGTCTACCTAGCACTGAATCCAGTTGTTTCTTGAGCCAGCTCAGGAGGCAATGGGTCAGAGAGCTAGGAAGACACATTGCTCAGTGGCTTCCGGGAGAGACAGGGAACCAGTGAGTGAGTGGTGGCTTCCCCGCCTCTCCTGGAAGTCTCACGTCTCTTGAGTCTTTTGGGATGTGGGGTCTGATGTCTTGCAAGATGTCAGACACATCATTCCGGAAATCTCATGAGACACAAGATTTCCGGTGCAGCTGGGACATTGGGATTTGTCCAAGGAGGGGGCAAAACCCCAGACAAATCCAGGTAAAACCAGGCATATGGTCACCCTACCATTTTGCTTAGAGACTATCTTATCTTATCTATATGTATTTGAATGGTTACTCCTGCTTCCTTCCCTCCTCCGTTAAATAAATCATTGTTGCTGTTTTCCATTTTATTTAGTAGACTACTGTCTGGGCCTAATCCTGGGCATAATTGTGTGTGCTGGTGTTACTGTATGCTATTTTGGGGCCCTGATCCTCCACTACAGTGTGGACTCAGGTTCCATAATTCGCCTGCACAATGTGGGATTGTGGGTGGGGAAAGTGAGATCACACTAATAGTCATATGGTATTATTCTCATGTAAGTGGTGCCATTGCCGCTGCTTTAATGCTATGATTATGCAATGGTATGCTATGCTCTGACTTCATCACTCCTCCCTCCATGATTCTCAGTTTTTGCAGAAGCAAAAGTACCTGTAGTGGCATAGAGAACAGCCTAAGATACTTTGCTGCCTGTGGCAAAGGACAGAAGCTGACCAGACTGATAGTTGAATCTTACTACAAAACTGGTGACAGGATGGCATCCTCCACAGTACCTCAAGGTAGAATAATAGTAGAATTGGAAGGGGCCTATAAGGCCATCGAGTCCAACCCCCTGCTCAATGCAGGGGGTAGGTGGAAAGCTTAGGGGCATGGGGCAGGAGGTGTGCAAGTTGTCCTCCAACAACTTGCAGGGCTGGCCCTCCCAGGAGGCAGTGTCAATCCTGTGCCTCAGGCTGCTGATCTGAAAGGGAGAGAGATCCTGCATGGCCCAGTGCTCTATGCCTCTCAAAGTGAGGCACAGGGTGGGCAGCCACCACCAACATCTTGGCATGGTTGTCAATCGAGCCTGCCTGGCCCAAATGCATCATTCTGAGGGAGCCCCCCTGAGAGTGAGGGGTGAGGTAGCTTTGGAGATCGCCTGTGCCATGGTTTCCAGGGCCAACTTCCTGCCAATGCCTCACTCTCAGGAAAGCCCCCTAAGAGTGAGGTAGTGATGCGAAGGCAGGTGATGGGGAAAGGAGGAAGAGGGTAGGATGGCGGTGGATCATGGGTCTGTCGCTCCTGCCCCTGGCAATGGCAGCAATGCCTCATATTCCTCAATGGCAGCAGTGGCTCGTTGTGCTTCTCCCCCACAGCAGCAGCAGTAGCAACTCATGCTCCTCCATCTGCAGCAGTGGCAGAGTGTCTTCCACCTCAGGGGCAGGAGGTCTTCTGCCAGACCTGACAACTTTTCATTGTTTCCTGCTGTCTCCTCCTTGCATATACTGGATGAGGTGCCATCTTGTTCTCTTCTTATTTACATTGTCCTATTTGCCATTCTGCCTATCGGTAGGGCTAGTTCTGCCGGCTCTGCCAGCAGAATCCTCAGTTGGAGACCCCTGTTTCCCTACCATTGACAGTGAAATTTCTAAGGACTCCATGGACCTAGTATTCCAAGCTAAGTAAGACAGTATTTTATTTTATTTTATTTTTGTACCTCTGAACTAATTTCCAAGTTCTGAATTTTAATTAGTAAAATAAAACCCCCAAGAGTTTTAGAGGAAGCTGTTAAAAAGTAATGCTGTAAAAGCTTATTATGCAAAGGAATGCCAAATATAGATAGAATTATATGTGGGTTTTAAATGTTGTTTACCAACAGAGGATAGACATAATTATCAGAATCTAAACAGCAACTTTCCATCTCAAATAATTTCCTATAAGGAAAAATATTGGATTAATTGTGATGCTGCAAAAATGTAAAAAATAACCAGGCAATGTAAATAAGATGAGAAAAACATGTTTAGGAAAATATACAATAATGTGTATTTTTGAAGCTATTATAATCATTCTGTGGGCCATTTATTTTATATTTAATTTAGTTAACACACATTTATAGGCTGCTTTTCTCAGAGGCTCAGTGGTTAATTCACATTAGCAGCCCTCTCTTTGCATATTTTTAAACGAGCCTTTGAAGACCTGTCTATTTAGATCTGTTTTTACTGATTATTTGAAACTGGCTATGGTTTATGAAATGGTCTTTTTAAAAACTGCCCATTTTCAGTTTGTTAGAGATGGTATGTTGCTTCAGTCTTCATACTGATTTTGTACTTTATGATATGTTTATATGATTTTATTATGTTCATGTGGTTGTGTGAACCACCTTGAGAAGGCTGCATGGTCCTTAAAGTTGGTACATAAATAATAAAAATAAATGAACACTATAAGTAGCTATCCTAGTATTGTGTATTTAAGCCGGAAGATCCTCATCATGACCTACAGAAGCTATGTGCATCTCAACTCTGGATCAGTTGGGCATACGCAAAGACCTTTCCCTGTGCCAAGCTTTCCTCAAGGTTGGGGGCTCTGAGGCTGTGGGAAAGATACGGATCACCTCTGAGGCTAACTCACCTCACCCACTCAGAGTTTTGTAGCTCTGGGAGGGAATGATATGGGAAGGTATCTCCACACCTGTATGGGTAGGTTCCTGAAGGACAGTGATCACCTGGATGCTGCTCAACAGGCCTAGGATAGCTCAGCCAATATACCTCTAGGCTAGCGTCCTGTTTTAGATTTAGATGCCGGCACAGATTCCCCCTTCAGAAATTTTCATTTAAGTAAATGTAGTCCAAATTCACAACATATACCCTTATCTCATCTCTTTATTTTCCCCTACACCCTCAATATAGGTTGTATGGCTCAGTTGCACATGGACAGGTAACAGTCATTGCTACATATGCCTATACAGTTTGAAAAATGCTAGTGAGGAACTGAAAGCCACTCTTGTTTTGGGTAAGGATGTTGGAGGGATTCGTTTTAGTGATGGAGTTCACTAAGCTTCCATCAACTCGACTTTGTCTTGCTTCCCCATGAGTTAGCTGCCATTATCTTCATCAAGTCAGGCCAGCTCGTGGATTGTCCATGGGTTTTTTTTGTAAATAGAAATTTGCATAAATTTCAGTCATAAATTGCTTAATTGCAGCCATAATTTAAACAAATTGCAAAAATGTTGTGCAAATTACACAAATAGAAGCTAAAATTTGCATAACTTTCAGAAACCCCCTGAAAAAAAAATCCTGGATTTTGGGGAAAACACAGGGTTCAGTTCATGAATGCAAGTCATGCCAGGTAGACAATGGGATCCATCAGGAACGAAAAGGATTTTCAAAAGACAGACATTCCTAGTTCAATACAAGAGAGAGAGAGAGAGAGAGAGAGAGAGAGAGATCTACTTCATCAAGTACTTTTAACATCGTTGCTTAATGCATGTCTTTAGAATAAAAAAGACAGTAGATATTTTCTTCATTATCAAGTGATCCCTTCGTTTCCTGTCATGGTCTCCTTACAACAGTAGGCAGAAAGATACCTTCTTTGTCTTCATGTGACAGTATTAGTATGAAGAAACCTTTCCTGGGCAAACACTTCACATATTAATGACAAGTAAGGAATAATTCTTGTCTATTATAGTACAGCAAGAAGAAGAAGAAGAAGAAGAAGAAGAAGAAGAAGAAGAAGAAGAAGAAGAAGAAGTGAACTAGGCAGTAAGTGAGGGAAGTTGAGTATTTTGTTTACTTGTTTTGGTAATGCATACTTCCTAAATATCCACTAAAATGTCATATGGAGGTATGTGGCTTTCCCAGTCCCACAGATATTTGGAATTGAATTAACCCACAGATTTCCTATTTTATCTCTTTAGTCAATTTATTTTGGAAACCATCAGTCCCAACGAAAGATGTGTGGAACTCCTCTGGAAAATTCTGCTAATGTGTTTCAAAGGTTTCTTTAAAAATAATCTCAATACACTTATTTAAACACATATTTTCTCTCAGAATTTAAATGCTTAGTTTGGTACATTGAAATTATACTGCAACTTCTGGAGAAGTGTGAAATCTGGTAAATATTTATGTTCAAATCTGGATGTTAGTTCAAGAGGTGCAGACAAAAGAGGTGCAGATCCATATTAAAAACTGCAAAATCAGGTTATGTAAACATCCTTATTGGGCTACTGGAAACATACATATTTAAAGGCAAATGTTTGTGCTGTTCTTTTTTTAAAAAAATTCACAGATGAACATGGAAATGGGCAGGGGAGGCTGGTCACTCTGATGTCAGTAGGGCAGTAAATCTGTTCCGGGTTTCAGACAGAACTCTACAGGATCTTGTTCTGGCTGGTTCTGACTAAAACCTGGAGTGGACTCACCACCCCACTGACATTGAAGCCACCAGCCTCCACTGGAAATGAGACAAAATGGACTTATAGTTATATATAATGCAAAAGCAATCCAGGCTGGAAGTAGACTGATTTACTCACCCCTACTTGGGAACTGCTACTGTACAGTTTCATCGTGTACCAACTGGGTAATAGGAGAAGCCCTGGCCTGAAGCTCCTTCCCCATGCCTGCACTGCTAGATTTTCTGGCCAATCATGATACTGGGAAAAGAAAACCTTTATTGAAGGAAGAAGCAACAAACTGTCAACACTGTCTGACTTGTCAATCCCTTCTGTGAAAAGACCATCCCAAATGAGGATGGCCACAGAACTTTGACTGAAGCTCATTGCTATCTTTCAAATATGTGATTCCTAGATCACACAATATCTCCATAGACTGTCAAGGAGAACCCTATGTTGATGGAAAAAGACAGGGCTTGCTGTGAGGACTTCATCTGGTTTTGAATTATTGAAGCATAAAAAATGCCAAACGGGTAATCAAATATTAGCAGAACATTACTGTCTAATCAGTCTTTTCCTGACAGCAGAATGTGTAATGATAATATCCCACTCACACTTCATTCCCCCTCCCCCGAATTATGGGCTAAAGGCCATGACTTAACCAAACCACTAAAGATCTGCAGTAATAACTAAGCAAGGCTATGTCTGTAGAAGGCATCCAACAGCTTCCTGAAGGGTATTACAGCCCTGGATTGGGGGCATGGATTTTCTGACATGTAGATGCAGGGCTTGTATCACCCACTCACCATAAAAAAAATGAGATGAGGGGTCATTGACTGCTCCACCCCTTCTCCTGCTGAGTAACAGTCAATGTGCCAAAAATATAGGGCCCAAAGAAGAAGCCTTACACACCCTATCCGCCTGGCCAGAGTGAGGGAAATGACAGGCAAGCTACCCTTCACACCTCAGGGTGCTCATCAAGGTACCTCCAGCAAGGGGACAGTAAAGAATTGGCTAAACAGAGAACCCCTCCCAAATTGGGGCCAGACAAAGATACCCCCCAAAATCCTACTCAACCCCCAAAATGCAACTAGCTAATCTCTCAGTATTACCTTGGGCGGGTGGGTCCACCCACCCACACTGGACACAGAAGAGGCCCTTAGAAATATGTGGCTGCCTTATACAAGCAGACCAACTGCCTTCCCATTGGACTCGCCACATCACATGGTAAGTCCTGCATAGCACACCACATCTTTCTTCCTCCCAAAGAGGTAGGTGGGCAAAAACACTCCCACGTAAAGACAAGGGGGTGGCATTCTAAGAAAGAAGAAGAAGAAGAAGAAGAAGAAGAAGAAGAAGAAGAAGAAGAAGACTGGTAGGCAAGATTAAAGTAAGACATTGAACTATATAAAATAGAATAATAAGAACATTTCCTCCCTTACATCTCAAAGGTATGACTCCACTACAGTGAAAAAGCCCAGTCGGCTATTTTACAGCACAAATTTAGGCATGTGTTGACTCAGGTGCCCTGCTGAATACAATGGGACTGACTTTCGTAGTACTGCATAAAGGTTGCATTCCTATGCAGATATTATACACAGGAGTTTGAAGAAATAATCTTGGCAACTACAAATAACTATGAAAACTATTTCTATCTAAAGCCATTTTCTCACCTTGAATTTATTTTAGGGTTTTTGTTTTTGTTTTTTTGTTTTACATTGTAAAGATTGTATGGAAAACAGGTTTTATTTTCACAAATTGAAACTGTTTCTAGTGATATTTAAATGGAATTGAAACTTGAAAATGCAAACAAAGACACTGAGATAAAGGAAGAGCAACAATAAGATTCTGAAAACTTGCTCTGTGCTTTGCAGAAGTGGAGGGTGAGAAATAACAAGACAACACAAATATAGAGATTTTAAACATGGGCCACATTTATTAAAGATCTGCAAAGGGAAAATTCCGAGGCGAGCATCTTCCACATTGCTCAAGGAGGCCATTTCTAGGATCGGGCGAGCCATTCTTAGCCCCAGAAGTGGCACCATACAGCCTGCCATCCCATGGGCTCCCCATTTGGGTTAGGGGGGCCTTCCGGTGTCACCGCCCCTGTGCTGCATGGCTCCAAGAGGGTTAGGAGGGTTAGCCTCAAAGGTAAACCTTCAACCTGCTGGCTGGTGCCGCAAGACTCCCTGCCATAGGCTTCAGGCACTACCCATCACCACCAATGGTGCCTGAGAATGCTCACCAATATACCCCACGCTTGAGATGCCCACACCTAACCACCATCAAATGTGACCAATTAACATTAAATCAACCTTATTAGTACACCCAACTTGTCTCACAGTGTGAAATAGGCAAAAAACCCCTCATAATCAAGTTAGATTATGAGCAAAAACTTCCTACTCAGCCTCCAATAGGACAACCAGCAGACCCACACTATCTACAAGGGAGGGAGGGAGGGAGGGAGGGAGGGAGGGAGCCGAGAAACGAAGATGACACTGGAGGGAGACACAGCTCTTATATAGCTACACCTCCTCCCAGTCCCAGTGGTGCCAAAACGAGGTGGCCAATGGCCTGCCTCCACGCCTCGCTGTCTCACCCCATCTGCAACTGGCCTCCCCCCGCTCAGGTGTGCCAGGCGTGGGTCAGAGGCATTTTCCCCCTATGACAGTATGAATGCATAATGCATTTAATAGAAAGCCAAAAACTGAAGTATGTTTAATCATCCTACATAGGGATGAATGAAAGCCATAATCGAGAAACTACTTCAAAACAGGTGTATATGCTATAATGTGTAGATAGGCCTGTATGATAGGAGGTCATGTTGCTCCTGCAAGTTTAAGCTCTCCACCATGTATAAAACTATTGTGAGAACATCAGAATTTTGTAACCACACTCCATCCTAGATTGCTCCAGGGCCCAAACAAACATTACTTGTCTGAGTCTAACAGTTATGTCTTTTTTGTTGTTGTCATTTTTACCCTAGAGTGGGTGCAGGGCTCCTGTTCTGGATCAGAATCTCTAGTGTAGGGGGTAGGGAGGGTTTTAAGTTATGAATCAGCCCCTCGCCTCATCCCTTCTCCTAAGTGATAGATGCAGATTTAAAGTAATGTCTGTTTTTGCACCCTGAAACGGAGACTAGTATGAAAATGAAGCAAAAGAAGACCACACATGGCAAAAGGATGCCATTAAAGAATGTGTTCCCTTACCCTGACTTGATACCCTTTCCGGATATAATTGAAAGACCTCAGCAGAAGGAACTAGAAATTATCACCAAAAAGTTGTGCTGTATCCCCAGTGTGCCCCCAAACTATGCCCTCACTTCTTCCCTTCCTTCACCTGACAGTCAGTTTCTCCCTCCTTCCTCAGTCCCTGGTGGGCCTTACATCTTTTCTGCATGCGTACACAGTTGCTCTCTTATCCTTTTTTGTGTGCGTATTTTTCCACCCTTCAGGGAGATTTTGTATTTAATTTTTTTTTTTGCATGCCTCAGGGTCTTGCCCGCTGTACTGAATCCTCCCCTTTTTTTGCATGTGCAGTCCCATTTTATGTTTTGCCTACAAAGTGATTGCCACAGAGCTAGTGAGTTAGAATCATAGAATCATAGAATAGTAGAGTTGGAAGGGGCCTATAACACTATTGAGTCCAACCCCCTGCTCAGTGCAGGAATCCACCTTAAAGGATGCCTGACAGATGGTTGTCCAGCTGCCTCTTGAATGCCTCTAGTGTGGGAGAGCCCACCACCTCCCTAGGTAATTGGTTCCATTGTCGTATTGCTCTGACAGTCAGGAGGTTTTTTCCTGATGTCCAGCCAGAATCAGGCTTCCTGTAACTTTAGCCCATTTTTCTGTGTCCTGCACTCTGGATTGATCAAGAAGAAATCCTGGCCATCCTCTGTGTGACAACCTTTCAAGTATTTGAAAAGTGCTATCATGTCTCCCCTCAATCTTCTCTTCTCCAGGCTAAACATGCCCAGTTCTTTCAGTCTGTCCTCATAGGGCTTTGTTTCCAGACCCCTGATCATCCTTGTTGCCCTCCTCTGAACACGCTCCAACTTGTCTGCATCCTTTAAAAAAAAAAAAAAAAAAACAGCCCAAGGCTTTGTTGAGTACTTAATGGTATCTAAGGAGCTGGGTTCTTTGAAAATGGGACCACAAACTGCCCTGGGAACAATGCTACTTGATGACATAGGGTCATTTGCAAAGGTATTGCATAGAGGTGGGTGGGAATGATGGTACTGAGTGGAGACTGGTGGCACCGATGTCAGTGGGGAGATGAATCTGCTCCGGATTTCAGTCAGAACCAGTCAGAACTCTAAAGGAGCTATCCAGAAATGAGCGTCATACCTTGGATAGCTCTTTTGGAGTTCTTACTGATTCTGACTGAAACCTGGAGCAGATTCACCATCCCACTGTCATCAGAGCCACCAACCTCCACTGGTGGCACCAAAGATGGTGAAACCCTCTCCCCCCCCACACACAAAAAGGAACTAGTGAAAAAACATAGGGTGATACCCACATAGAGCAAGCAGAAGGCAATGGATCTTGCACAATGGATCTTTATCTTCTTGGGGGGTCAGGAGGTCCTACAGAACATGTGAAAGGTGTCTTGTTGGGCTCCAGTAGGAGAGGGCTAGTTGGGAACCTTACACATGTGGTGAAGAATTCCTCTGCCCAGGTTTAGGCCCATTGTAGATGGGGGGGGCAAGGATGTGCAGGGGGTTTCAGGGAGAGGAGGAGGGTAATTCTGTTACACAAGGTGCTTTCCGCTCATGCTAGGCTGAATTTCAGAGGAAGGAACAACATGATTATAAATAGTGACATAAATGTGAGTTTACCAAATTGATAATTAAACAAATGTGATTTTAATTAAACGAAAGAAGTTTTTAATAACAAAAATGATTAGAATACCAACATTACTATTTTTTTCCCCTAGTACATCCCCTACTTCTGTGATGCCCTTTGCTGGCTTCACAAATAATGACAAAAACTGTTTTAATTCTAGCAAATAGAAATGTTTTTCATTTTCAGGACTGTGGACAATTGCCAGTTGTTCTTGTTGTTGTTTTAAAAGACAGTCACAGACCAAAAATAATTGCAACTTAATATTCACACATTTCCTTAAATGGGAAATTTCAAAACAAATAATCCAGTTGTATCATTTGCAAGCAGTGGCCACCAAAAAAACCCAAGCCCCCACAGCATCTGTTTTTGTTTCTCATTATGAATATACAGCCTTTGAAGTATCTCTCTCCACTCTCTTTTTCAAGGTAAGATTTTTTTAAAGACAGCATTATATTTAGATTGGGGGGAGCTGTGGGCATTGTCATGTTGAACTAGGGGGTGTCTATACATGGGGAAAGCCCTGGGGTGGCTCCACAGTGGTGCTGTGTTGTTTATATGATGCAGAAGCCACTGCGAAGCCATTCCAGGGCTTCCCCTGAAGCTCCAAAATAAACAAGTGAGGGACTTACTCTGACTTTTTTCTCTGCAGCAAGGTGACGATCCAGAGTCATGGCGGAAGTGTCACGGGGCAGATGGCAACCCCAGATTGGTCACCATATGCCCAACAGGAGGGCGGGGGCGGGGGCAGGCCAGCAAGCCAAATGGCCACTGGAATGCCTCAGCGCTTCTTTGGTGTGGGGAGAAGGATGCATGACTGGGAAAGCAAATGTGAAAAAAGGGGGGGGGAACAACCGGTGGAGGTACACAAGGATGCACAGTGGTACTCATGCAGCAATGCACAGTTGTGCAGTGGTGCATGGGGCCGCAGTGCATGGGGCAGCGGCAACTCCTCCTCTGATGTAAACTCCACGCTTGCTCCTTAGCATGGGGACAACCCACAGGAGCACAAGTGTGGGGTTTGGAGGCTTGTGGTGCCAATGTGTAGTTGTCAAGTGAGCCCCCAGGTATGGATATAGTTATGAAGGAGATTCCCTAAGGAGGGCGGACTTGAAAGGGAAACTATAAAGGATTTTTCTTCATCTTCTGGACATTTAGGATCCTCCTAACCTTGAGCTTCATGTCTACATGTAATGGAGGACTTTTGCCATCTGGGCTCATTATAACTAGTGTACATTTGGCTTTGCAGGGAACTATTAGAGAAACCTTCCCCAACCTGATATCCTCCAGATGTGTTGAACTATAACTCCAATCATCCCTTACAAGCATGTCCATTGGTCATGCTGTTTGGGGATGATGTGCATTGTAGTTGAATGAAGCTGAAGGACACTTGGTTGAGGAAGGCTATATTTGGGGAAGTATGAGTTGGAATCCTAGAAATAGTTGTAAGAGATGGGATACGGAAAGATGATCTAAACAATAGCTAGGCAGCACATTTATTCATAAATGTCCTGTACCTATCAAGTTAAAAACAAATCCATACATTTCCTTTCCTTTCCTTTTTTCAGTTTTAGTGAATGCTAAAATAATGTACTCAATGACTTTGCTAAGTATTAGTCACCAGGAAAAGTGCAGCTGTAAATCTATCTGAATGTAGCTGGCTGCAAGGTATCTGAATAGTGAAAAAGAGTGTGACCATCTAAATTGCTTAAGGAACTTCCAATATACAGTCAGACTGGACAGATTGGTTTAAACAGGGCTAAACTAAATTGACCTTTGACTACTTGAGATTGTACATCATATATACAATCTCTGTGTGAGTGTGTATAAATTAGGGTGACCAGATAAAATCCAGGTCAGGGCTCATGTAACTTTAACAGTTGTAGAGAAAAGGGAATTTCAGCCAGTGTCGTTTGTATGCAATTAGTTCCTGGTGAAATTCCATCTTCATCACAACAGTTAAAGGTGCATGCACTATACGAGAGTGACCATATACAAAAGAAGGCAGGGCCCCTGCAACTTTAACTGTTGTGATGAAGAGGGAATATCACCAGGAACTAATTGCATACAAATGACACTGGCTGAAATTCCCTTTTCTCTACAACTGTACATGAGCCCTGGCCTGGATTTTATCTGGTCACCCTGTAGTATAAATGCCAATTCCAAACATTCTGTCATCCTCCAATGGGACCATAAAATAGGACACATAACAGGGTCCAGAGTTCAGTGTGAGAGAGCGCATGCCTGCATGCAGAAAGTCTCAGGTTCAATCCCTGGCTTCTCCAGGTAGGGCAAGGAAAGGATCCTGCCTGAAACCCTGGAGAGTCACTGCCAGTCAGTGTTGACAATACTGGGCTAGTTGGACCAATGTTCTGTCTCAATATAAGGCAGCTTCCTATGTTTGTTTGCTTGACTCAAGTCCACCTCTGTGAAGGATTTTTTTAATTTACTGATAGAAAATGGAAGTACATAATAAAAGCAAAGAAAATCTTATACATGCTCATCAATCAATAGCTCATAATCCCCTCAATTGGTGTTGCATTGTTCCCTGGATGCAATGGGGTATCATCCCAAGGGGTTTAGGTTTCTGGGCAGACAGGCACCCTTCCTCCTCCCAAATGGAGAACTAAAAGCAAGCCAGTAGTGTTTGGATTTTATAGGTGTCTCTCCTAAATTCCAGCAGACACCTACATATCCATCTCTTCATTAAAAAGAAGAAAAATGGAGGGGGAGACTAAAGTGCTTGGCAGGAAAGCAGGTTTCTCACAATAGAGAAAAACAATCTCATCTTCAGAAAGTATGAAGTACACCAAATGGCTATCTGTTTGATGTTAGTTGCAAAAAGCAATGCCTTTCACTATACAGCTATGAAAACCAGCTCTAACTTCATAATAGTTGCCAACTTAGTCTACTATAGGCTGACCAGATAAAATCCAGGTCAGGGCTCATGTAACTTTAACAGTTGTAGAAAAAAGGGAATTTCAGCCAGTGTCATTTGTATGTAATTAGTTCCTGGTGAAATTCCTTCTTCATCACAACAGTTGAAGTTGCAGGCACTATACTAGAGTGACCATATACAAAAGAAGGCAGGGCCCCTGCAACTTTAACTGTTGTGATGAAGAGGGAATTTCACCAGGAACTAATTGTATACAAATGACACTGGCTGAAATTCCCTTTTCTCTACAACTGTTAAAGTTACACGAGCCCTGACCTGGATTTTATCTGGTCACCCTAGTCTACTAATTATACATATGCTTCTAAACACTGCATATGACTCTGTGCAAGTTGACACATGATTCCTCACCATTTTGTTTTGAAACCAAATCCAATACACGTCTAATGCTCCTGTCCCCCATGCTAGGGTCCTAATCCAGATCAAACCTCCCCACCCTAATGATTTCTCTGCCCAACAATGGGGTGGAGAATTTTAAGAAGTTATTTGCACACAGCCCTAGATGCCACATTAGGTGAGGCCATTCCCTACTTACTGCAGGAACCAATACACCCCCTCTCTTGACAACAGAAGGGAAGGATTGGATCATTCTCTGCACATGGCTATGTCCACTTTAAGAGAGCAAAATGCATCCATTAGCTGAGGCTAATCTGATCTTTCTTTTCTCTTGGCAATAGAGAGGGTGAAAACCATTCACCATATTATACTGTAGAGAGGATCACATCTCTTAAAGGGAAGCAATCCTCAATGTTATCCAGCCCTTCTCTTTTCCAAAGAGCGAACAGATTGAATTCTGTACAGTGTTGCAGAAAGGGCAAAAGGATTGAGGTGTCCTCCCTATAAGATTGCCAAAATGATGGGAGATAATTTCATGAAAAGTCCTCCCCCTGCCCCACTCCAGCATTGGCTCAGCTCAAGATAACATTGCTCTGCTTCAGTTTCATCATATCTCAGTAACAAATGATTGTATCGATGTACATAGCTATGATAGCACAGGAGATGTACTGTAGACATCTAATCTGAGTAGTAAGTGTCATCATCCAACCCTGGTAACCTGGCGTTGGTTTGAATTCTGTTATGTTCACTTGCTGCAGTATGTCAAGAGACTGTTTAGCTTGGAAAAAAGGAGGCTAAAGGGAGACATGATAGAGGTGTACAAGATTATGCATGGTGTGGAGAACATGCACAAGGAGACATTTTTCTCCCTCTCCCATAATACTAGAACCGGGGTCATCCAATGAAGGTGATTGGTGGGAGATTCAGGACAAATAAAATGAAGTACTTCTTTACACAGTGTGTTCTTAAATTATATTAAATTAAAAGGGAATTTCAGCCAGTGTCATTTGTATGCAATTAGTACCTGGTGATATTCCCTCTTCATCACAACAGTTAAAGGTGCATGCACTATACTAGAGTGACCATATACAAAAGAAGGCAGGGCCCCTGCAACTGTAACTGTTGTGATAAAGAGGGAATTTCACCAGGAATTAATTGCATACAAATGACACTGGCTGAAATTCCCTTTTCTTTACAACTGTTAAAGTTACATGAGCCCTGACCTGGATTTTATCTGGTCAACCTATACGTGCTACTTCCAGTATCTGAGGCAGTAAGCCTATATACACCAGTTGCTGGAGAACATTGGTGGAACGGTGCTGTTGTACTCACGTCCTGCTTTGTTGGTCCCTGGTCAACAGCTGGTTGGCCACTGTGTGAATGGAGTGCTGGACTAGATGGCCCCTCGGTCTGATCTAGCATGGCACTTCTTGTAATCATATGTTGGATTGTGTCAACGTATCTGACTTGGCAGACACCAAACATCCTTTAGGATTCTACATAGGGCTGGTTCACACATAACAACAACCCACCTTTTCTTTTCTTTTCTTTTTCTTTTTAATTGTCGGTTTTCATGAACAAGGCAGCATGTTGGTGCATACTGTCTAATCATTCCTACTGCAAGTGGGAGTGGCTGAACAACCCAGGGACACTCCATGCATGGCTTGTTTGCCATGACATGTGAAACATGAACACGGGCTTGTCTCTTTCCCAACAAACTGGGAGTCCTTGGTTCACATGTCATGGCAAACATCCCTGGATTGTTCAGCCATTCCTGCGTGCAGCCACAGCAATTGTCAATACGTACGAGCCTGGTCACTGAGCGTTCTTTCACAATTTCTACCACAGCTGAGCTTTTGCTACACCCATTTAATCTATAACCAAATAATGGTTTGGAGCCACTGATATGCCTCACTGGGTGGCTGTTGCTAGCACAGTAGAGCTAACATGTTGGCATAACACCCCAGGCTATGAGATGGTCATTGCAATCTTCTGGGTACCCTATTCCAAAATATGTATTGCATAATGGATCCACCTTTTATTCTTTTCAGGTCTCATATATATAAATGTTTTCTCTGCTTTTGTAATACTAACAATGCTCTTAATTATATGCAAAGCAACATCGGTAGACAGGACAATAGAATCTGTTAGGAGTTCAGTCTTTGCTCTCCTGTTCAAAGAAGGGAGGAAGCTTTCTTTCTATGTTTTATGTCACACTGACATTCTAGAAGACAAGTTTTACCTACAAACGGGTGGAGACTGGTTCTCTCTTTTGTACCACCAGCAAAATAAAATAAAAAAACCCACAAAAAATGCAAAAGGAGTAGCTGGCAACACATAATTAAGCTCTCAGAAAGGTCTGATTGATAACTGTAAGAATGTGTAGGATTTCTTCATGCAATATTAAGCTGTTATTGTTCACAGCATTTCTGTAAGCTGTGGCAGGTCACTGGGTGTCTTTTCTTTAAGACAGCTTAGAAAACATAATAAATTGTTTGTGCCTTGCAAGTGTAGCTGATACAAAAATAATTCTAAGGTGCTAACTCAGCCATACAATTCCAATGATGGAGTACAGTCTATCATTTCATATCATGAATTTGTTTCTTAATCCTGTCCCATTCTCTCTCTCTCTCTCTCTCTCTCTCTCTCTCTCTCTCTCCCCCTCCCCTTATCACTGCAAAACTAAACTTTGAACATGAGTCTGATGACCAAACTACATGAGACAAGGGAAGGACTGTATTTGGATCTCCACAGTTAACAGTTGCATGTGGATGGCTGAGGATTAAAATGAGAAAATGAGGGGAAGGGGTTAAAATCCTCCCCACCTGCAGCTGTTTTTAGCTGTGAAAAAACTCTGATAGGATCTTCCAACATCATGGGTCTCCCATTGCATCATCTAATTTGGCTCCTATTCCATCAAGAGTTGATATTTTAAATTGGCTTTATTTTATAATGAAGACTTCAGTCCATAGTATATTCAAAATTACTTGAACATGGAGATTGTATAAATTCACATAGTGAGAAAGGAGTCAAATCTATGTGTTTGATTCAACTAACATAAAAAGCCTGAATGCATTCCTTCCTTCTCCAGTTTCAGTGCGTTCCTTCTTCAGTTTCAATGTGGCTATTGCTGAATTCCATGAGTCTGAACTTGTGTTTGAGATTTGGTTAAAGCCATGAAAACACTACTTTTGCCACATTTTTATTCAAATGTTACCACCATACAATTATAATCTCTAACAATTAATACATTTGAAATGTTTACTTCCAGGGAGAATTAAAGTGTTTATTAGGAATGAGTGAGGGTTCTTAGTTCACTGGCTACTAGTCCTGATGGATATATGTACCAGAGGCAGTATGCCTATGTGCACCAGTTGCTGGGGAACATGGGTGGGATGGTACTGTTGCCCTCATATTCTGTGGGCAGCAGACACAGTGTTTATTGGCCATTGTGTGAACAGAATGCTGGGCAAGATGGACCTTTGGTCTGATCCAGCAAGGCTCTTCTTGTGTTCTTATGTTCTCACATTGAGGGAGGAATGTGATGTCCCTAGGAGAGCAGCCAAGTCACCATAGGATGCTGTGGACCTCCCTCTCCATGGATGGAGGCCTCTCTGGTGCAGTGGCTCCACCACTGTTGTTCCACTATCTTTGTTACTCCAAAAGCAGTGAGGCCAGGAACAGTGTGTTGGGGAGTGTTGGGAAGACCATGGATCTATAGTATCCTATGTGTCCTCATTCCCTGAACACACCCAAAACAAGGATCAAGAACTATGCCACCCCTAGTGCTGGGAAGATTAATTTCTTTCCCATTTATGTCAATGGAAAAAAAAGCAATGGACAAATATTGATTAGATTGGGGAAAAGTTAAGCCCTACTATCCGCTGGGCAGGGCTGAGAAAATGGTGGTTCCTATGCTATAATTTTTCACCTCTACCTCCACACCTCATAGGACAGCTCTGTTGGCTGCCTACCATTGCTCATTATCATTCAGCTAATCCCATCCTAGCACCTGAAGGCTGGATTACATTAAAGATTTGAAGTGTGGTGAGAACCAAATCTAAGATCAAATTTGGAACAAATCAAAGATCAGAGCAGCATTGCCTAGTTCTCCAACTCTTCTTTAACCCATCTTAATTTGGTTTATGTCAGGTGCCGAAAAAATTCAGAGCTGGGAAAAGATTGTTCCTGTAGAGCAGGAATGCACAACCTTTTTGGCCTCAAGGGCCACATGTGATGCAGGCTGAAGGATCAAAGGCTGTATGCACATGCACACATGGAGCACAGTGGTCCTGATAAGAATGGCTCTTTTCTTGCTACCAGTGATGAAAGAGCAAACTGTGGCAGGCTCATTGAGGCAGGTGTTGGAGAGAAAGTGGGTAATCGAGGGGATTTGGCAGTGGTGGGGATGCAGATCAAAGCACCCATGAGGGTTAAGTGTGCCCCTGCTCTAAAGACATATTAACTTTGGCATTATTATTATTATTATTATTATTATTATTATTATATTTATTTATATCCCGCCTTTTTCCCAATAATGGGACTCAAGGCAGCTTACAAATTAAAACATGTACAATTAAAACAAATAACGGTATACAAAAATTAAAAATATAATTAAACATAGTACAATTGTAAAATATTTAAAACATTTAAGAACATTTTAAATACACATAATTAAAAATCTGAACTATGAGCAGTACATCCACAAAGATCTGAATTACTCCCCAAAGGCCTGCTAAAACAGAAAAGTTTTAGCCTGCCTCTGAAAGCACACCAAGGAGGAAGCCAGTCTAGCTTCCCTGGGACGGGAGTTCCAGAGCCCCGGGACAGCCAATGAGAAGGCCCTCTCCCTCGTTCCCACCAGGTGTGCCTGTGATGGTGGTGGGACAGATGGAAGGGCCTCCCCTAAAGATCTCAGGGGATGGGCAAGCTCATAAGGGAGAATACAGTCTTTCAGATATCCTAGACCCGAGCCGTAAAGGGCTTTGTAGGTCATAACCAACACTTTGAATTGTGCCCAGAAACAGACTGGAAGCCAGTGGAGCTGTTTTAACAGGGGAGTTGTATGCTCCCTGTAACCAGCCCCAGTCAACAATCTGGCTGCAGCTCTTTGAACCAGCTGAAGTTTCCGAACATTCTTCAAAGACAGCCCCATGTAGAGCGCATTGCAGTAATCTAAATGGGATGTAACCAAGGCGTGTGTTACCATGGCCAGGTCCGACATCTCAAGGAATGGGCGCAGCTGGCGCACAAGCTTTAACTGGGCATCCAGGCTCAGGACTAAATCCAGGAGTACACCCAAGCTGTGAACCTGTGTCTTCAGGGGGAGTGTAACCTCATCTTAAAAGGGTGTTTCTTTCTACAAATTCCCATCCTTTGTTAGTATGAATCTTGTAAGTATGGAATGACACTTAAGCAATGTGATGTTTAGTGATCTGTCAAAAAGTTGTCTTGGTATTCACTTTGGGCTATGCTATATTGATATTATTTAATTGGGCTTTGAAGGAGACAGAGAAAGTTAAGTGGTGAGTAAACTGGTGGGTAAGTTGGTGGAGGGGGCATAGCTATATATTATGTTAAAGCTGGTGCACCTTAATCTCTCTATAACTAACAACATAAGTTGTGGAGGAAGTCACTGACCTGATGACATACCATAAATACATGCCCGGGAACCGCAGGTATTCAAGTATCGTTAGCACAGGCTGACCACATCTTTGTAGACATGTACATCCTGTCTGCTGCACATTACACTGTTTTGTTTGTCATGTGAAGACACACAGAAGGAAAATCAGAATTTAATCTTCCTGTAACAAATTAAAAGCCTAAAGACAGCTCAAATGGAGACTTTCACACCAGATTCTGGCAGGCAGTAAGTAATGCAATCCCTATTGAGATCTAGTCCCTTCCATTTAGGATGACTTATACAGAGATGGGTGGAAACTCCATATGCTGCTCAGAAAGTCTGATGACTGAATTATTCCATTCAGATTCTGCTGACAAGGAATTATGAGTGAGATTTCCTTGGCTTTCCTTGATTTCTGCTCATTTATGGCAGATGCAAAAAAAGAAGAGCTTGAAAAATGAGAGGATTAAATGTGTCTTCCATTCCCTTAACTCCTTCTCAAGCACACAAAAACACTTTCTGAAAAGGGAAGATGCCTTGCTGGGCCTTTCCTTAATTGGAATGACATGCTCAGGAGTGTTGCTGCCTCATGGGATATTTGCTTCATTCTGCTCCTAAACTGAATTAGATGGCACAGGAAACTCTAAATCCTATGCTCCCCAGCTGTTATTTCCTGCCAGGGAGTATATAATTGTAGTTTCTTCTGCAACCACACTTAGAATAGTGAATACAATTCTGGTCACCACACCTAAAAAAAGATATTGTAGAGCTGGAAAAAGTGCAGAAAAAGGCACCTAAAATGATCAAGGGACTGGAGCATCTCCCCTATGAGGGAAGGTTACAACAGCTGGAATTACTTAGCTTAGAAAACAGGAGGTTAACTGGAGATAGAGATGTTCAAAATTAATTATGCATGGTGTGGAGAATGTGGATAGGAAGACTTTTTTCTTCTATTAGAACCCAGGGTCATCCCATAAAGCTGATTGGTGGGAGATTCAGGACAGATAAAAGGAAGTACTTTTTTACACAACACATAGTTACACTATGGAATTCACTACCACAAGATGTAATGATGGCCACCAATTTGGATGGCTTTAAAGGGGGATTGGACAAATTCAGGAAAAGGAGGGTATCAATGGCTAATAGTCTTGATGGCTATATGCTATCTCCAGGATCAGTGGCAGTAAACCTATATACACCAGTTGCTGGGAAACATGGGCAGGAAGCTGGTATTGCACCCGTACTCTGCTTGTGAGTTCCTGGTCAACAGCTGGTTGGCCACTGTGTGAACAGAGTGCTGGACATATGGACCCTTAGTCTGATTCAGCATGGTTCTTCTTATGTTCTTATATTCTTATTATTTCAGAGACAAAGGATTTGTAGATTCAATGGGGTCCTGGGACCAACATTTGAAGGTTCAAAGCCCAACTGGCAAAGGAGTGCAGTGTTTTGCAGTCAGGATGCATTGATATTAAATCCCCCAAAGCCAAGCTTTGCCCTGTTACTAGAGCTGTGCATTGGAGTCAGACGAATCCTGAATCATGGGCCAAATCAGGCCCCTTTGGACTGTTTCTAGTGCTTCCAAAAGGCTTCTCTCTGAAGTGACCTGCATCTATCCTTCTGAAACTTTGCAGGTTTCTTTCCTGGGGACACCTCTGATGTGTGCCATTTTCATACAAATTGCACACACACAAAAACCTGGGGGGGAGGAAGGGAGAGAAAGTGAATCACTTCCATCTAAATCTGAGGCCCACATATTGTTCTGAAACTTTGCACTTTTTTTGTATTTAAGGCCACTTCTACTGGTTGTTTTCTTTCATTTTCAGAAGAATGGTCTACAAAGAACATAAGGGGATAACTGTGTCCTTCTTTGGATACCCTCAAAATGTAAAGGCTGTTTGTGTACAAAACCCTTGTGCCTAATTAACATGGCAGCTTTTATTCCCTCAGAAGAGACAACATTTGTAAATGTCCTCCAGTAATGCCAAAAAATAAGGAAATTATTGGCAGTTAATTTGAACATACACACACCAGATTTTAAAGACATAATGTAACAGAACATTCTCCACATCTATTTTTCTCAAACTTCGCAGGATTAATTCCTACTATGCCTGCAAAATTCACTCCGTTCGGGCGTTCGGGCAATAATAACAAAGTTACAGCCATTTTTAAAATATTATATGATTGTTAATGGGAGGCATGAACCTTCAGATTTCTAAGGCCTCACCTACACCAAGCAGGATATAGCAGTTTGAAAGTGGTATATGGTACGTGTCAATAGGCCTCAACAGTTGTCAGTACACTTCAATACAGCTATAAAGTAGCAGTGTGGCTCCTGCCTTTTATATACTTCTTTCATACCGCTTTCATAGTGCAATACCTTGCTTGGTGTAGATGAAGCCCTAAATCTCAACTTGGATTTGGTACCTGAGTTGAAGTCAGTAAGCTCCAAATTGGTCTAGGTCAAATTGGCCCATTTTCTGAAGCACCAACTAACCATCCAAGCCAAATCTTTTGATCGGTGCACACCTCTATTCAGGATGGACTAATCTGCCTGTATCAATTTCTATGACATTGAAATTTTTTCAATGCCACATTCATTTGATCCCATTTCTGCATCAGTTTGAGAGGTGTTATTGTTGTTGATGATGATGATATGTTATTACTGATTTTTCAAGATTATCGCCATTTTCTCCCCCCCTCCCAACTCATTCCATTTCTTGTAGTTTTTACTTAGGCAAGTTCTACACTACTGCTTGAAAACAGTTTATAACAGTAGTGACGATTGTTTGGGCCCAGGAAACACTCCATATACAGTTTTCAAACTGTTTTCAAAGTGTCATATTCTGCTTGGTGCAGACAGGACCTCAGTGCAAATCACTTGATCCAGATTGATTTTTATGGGAAAGAAGAGAGAGAAAAAGAAGGGGGAAGGTAACGAGACAGAAGAGGGAAAAGAGAAAGAAGAGGAACAATAAAAAAGAACAGAAGAACAGAAAGGTGATATAGGCCATTTCTACACCAGGATGTTTGCCTGGGATGGCCTCTGGCTGGTCCCTGTGTGCCGATGGTGTGTATTAGGTACTTCTGGAATCGCCCTCCCTCCCTCTACACCCCTATGGTGTAGGAAGGGCCATAGTTGTCCATTGGCCCATGTGGTATGATTAGGCTGACCATATGAAAAGGAGGACAGGGCTCATATAACTTTAACAGTTGTAGAGAAAAGGGAATTTCAGCCAGTGTCATTTGTATGCAATTAGTTCCTGGTGAAATTCCCTCTTCATCACAACAGTTAAAGTTGCAGGGGCCCTGCCTTCTTTTGTATATTGTCACTCTAGTATAGTGCCTGCACCTTTAACTGTTGTGATGAAGAGGGAATTTCACCAGGGACTAATTGCATACAAACGACACTGGCTGAAATTCCCTTTTCTCTACAACAGTTAAAGTTACATGAGCCCTGTCCTCCTTTTCATATGGTCAGCCTAGGTATGATGTGTTCCATTTGTTTTTGGAACAAGTCTTTTACTCCACATATAGTTCAAGGAAGCCATGCCAACTGGCTGAAATTGCTTCTCTTTTTGTAATTTAATATGAAATACTTTTTTATGGTCTGCCAGTGCAAGGAGGCCCTGGCTCCAAGTGCTGATACTAGGGGTGGTCTTGGATATCTTGTTTTGCAAACATGTGTTTGGCTGTCAGTGTGGCCTGGCAGATCATCCCCCTTGTCCATCAATCAAGTCTCAGCTGCTGGATATATGACTCACCAAGGCATGTGCATCTTCTGTTCTAAGTGATTTATCAAGAACCATGTTAATTCTTACCTGGATTTCTGCCCAGAAGTGGTTTATGATTTCACATTTCCATAGACGATGTGTGAGGTTGGTCTGCAGTTGACCACACCTCCAACATCTGCCCTCTAGGGTCATGCCTAGGCACCAGATGTGAACTGTTCAACATTATTTTTTGTTGACTTCATCTCAGTCTAATAAAAATATTCATGTTGAGGCTACTTTGTCAGGTGTGGCTTGGGATTTTGTGACCTCTATGTCAACTGTAGCAGGCATGTCTCTGATAAGATTTGGCTCAACACATGTGGGAGGACATACTTTGGATATGGCTTTCTGTTTTGGATTGTGGAAAAAAACATGGGAAGTAATAGTTCCACTGTACTCTGCACTGGTCACTTTGAATATTGTGTGCAGTTCTAGACATCACACTTTATGAAGGATTCAGATAAATTGGAACAAGTTCAGAGAAGAGCAACAAAGATTATCATGGGACTAAGTCCTATGAGGAAAGAACTGAGTATGTTTAGCCTAGAGAAGGCTGGGGGGGGGGGGATATGATAGCACTTTTCAAGTACCTAAAGGGTTGTCAAACAGATGAAGGTCACTGAAGATATTTCTCTATCATCCAAAACTGCATGACATAAAATAATGGGCTTTGGTTACAGGAAGATAGATTTCAGTTGAACATCAGGAAAAACTTCCTAATGGTCACAGCAGTCAGATAATGGAACCAACCGCTTAGGGAGGTGGTGGGCTCTTCATCACTGGAGATATTTGAACAAAGACTGTACAGCCATGTGTCACACTTGCTTTAAACTGGATTCCTGCACTGAGTACAGGTTTGGTTTGATGGCCTAACTGGCCCCTTTCAACTGTAGGATCTCTTGGCGGGGGAGCCATTAGTATAGACAGATCATTTAGGCTGACCATCTGAAAAGGAGGACAGGGCTCATGTAACTTTAACAGTTGTAGAGAAAAGGGAATTTCAGCCAGTGACATTTGTATGCAATTAGTCTCTGGTGAAATTCCCTCTTCATCACACCAGTTAAAGTTGCAGGCACTATACTAGAGTAACCATATACAAAAGAAGGCAGGGCCTCTGCAACTTTAACAGTTGTGATGAAGAGGGAATTTCACCAGGAACTAATTGCATACAAATGACACTGGCTGAAATTCCCTTTTCTCTACAACTGTTAAAGTAACATGAGCCCTGTCCTCCTTTTCAGATGGTCAGCCTAGATCATTACCTGATAAGCTTTGATGTTCAGGATACCTGTAACCTCTCCAAGCGTGGAAAATCAAGTGTTATGGTTGAGCCTTAAGGCTGATAAATCCAGAACAATTCTGAGGTCTTTTGTGGATTTTGTGCAGGTTTAGCCACAGGCCTGACCCGATATGATCACTCCCAACTTCCTCAACCCAGTTGTGGAGCTGTGTTGGTTCCTTGGTATTCTGAGGTTTTGAGGGTAATGAAAGAACAGGATCAACAAATCAGAACACAAATGGCAGAAAATTCATAATGAATACAATTGAATTCATTAAACAAAAAACCTACGTTTACAAAAACAATGTTAAGGCCCTACAGATTCCAACCAAGCACCAAAAAGCAGGGAAATTGGGAGTTAAGGCTCACAAGGCTTAACGCCACATCCTCCCTAAGGAGGCAGAAAGTGCAAGTGAAATTCTCATTCTCCCAAAGCAGATAAACCATGAGGACAGGGTGGAGAATATGATATGCAGAGGTGACTGTGGGGTTGTGGAAAACTGATCACGAACAACTTAGGGCCACCTACTTCTCTTTTTTTGTTTAGAGCAGCCCTTCCCCAACCTGGTGCCCTCCAAAAGTGTTGGACTACAACTCCCATCATTGCAAGTCAGTATGTTCCATGGTCAGGAATGCTGGGACTTGTCATCTCAAAAATCTATATATGCAATTTGATCTGCAGAGGTGACTGTGGGGTTGTGGGAAATGATGATGAACAACTTAGGACCAGCTACTTCTCATTTCTTAGAGCATCTCCTTATGTTGAGAGTTGCAACCCAACACATCTGACAGGCACCAGGTTGGGGAATGTTGTTCAAGAACAAGGGAAGGCAGAATGTAGATCTCCAGATGTTTTGGAATTCAACTTGTAAAAGCCCCTATCAGCATGGGCAGTTATCAGGAATGCCGCGAGTTGATGTCCAAATCATCAGGATAGATCTATTTTCTGCCCACATCTGTAGTAAAGTATGATGTTTTCCAGCATTAAGATATGTGATCAATCAAGGAACTACAAAAGAGCTGCATCACTTTAAATAAACTGTCAAAACCAAATGAAACAACAATGAATGAATCTTGAATACCTAATCCAGATAGCCCTTCAGACATCAACATTAGTTTTCAACGCATGGCATAGGATGTCTGTTTCTTAAATATCAGATAAAAGATTTCTCTTACTTGTTCAGCAGTGTGAGATCAAAGACAGAGCTACCACCTAATACTTTCATGCATAAGTATTATTTTAAAATTAAGTATGAATTGATTTTTGTCTTCCCCATAGCACATAACATGAGAGTTACAGTGCAACGCATCTGGAGACCACCAGGCTGGAGAAGGTTGACTCCTATACATGTCTTCTCAGAAGCCAGTGCCACTGAATTCACTAGAGCTTTCTCCCAAGAGGTATAGGATTGCAAACTAATCTCATCTGAAAGGTGTTCAAGACAGCCAAACTAAACCTCTTCTGCTCCACTGTTGCTTTGATGAGTTGATGTATTGTGCAGGGATTGTGGGAAGTGAACAGTATATTTTTTATAAATACATTTAAAGAAAAAAAAACATGTATCTATAAATACATTTAAAGAAAAAAAAAGGCAGGATATTGACCAAAAGTTGGAAGTGCCTGGCACATGCTCTGGTTCTAGATCTGTAATGAATAGTGCCCCTTTTGTTATCAAGAGTGCTGCTATATGCGAGATGTGTGTGAGAGAAAAGTATTGGGCAGACCCTGTATTTGGTAAGAGTATGGAACAGCATTCCCCATCCTGCTGCCCTCCAGGTGTTTGAGATGACAAGTCCCAGCATTCCTGACCATGGGACATACTGACTTGCAATGATGGGAGTTGTAGTCCAACACCTTTGGAGGGCATCAGGTTGGGGAAGGGCTGCTCTAAACAAAAAAAGAGAAGTAGGTGGCCCTAAGTTGTTCGTGATCAGTTTTCCACAACCCCACAGTCACCTCTGCATATCATATTCTCCACCCTGTCCTCATGGTTTATCTGCTTTGAGAGAATGAGAATTTCACTTGCACTTTCTGCCTCCTTAGGGAGGATGTGGCATTAAGGCTTGTAAGCCTTAACTCCCAATTTCCCTGCTTTTTGGTGCTTGGTTGGAATCTGTAGAGCCTTAACATTGTTTTTGTAAACCGTAGGTTTTTTGTTTAATGAATTTCATGGCTTTGTGTAACGGATGACTGGATATTATACAGTTGACAACCAAGCTGGCATCAGAATGTTATACCATCTTGACATCCGATATAAAATCAAAGCTAGTGTTATGTGTTGAACTCACTTTTAACATTAATAAATCAACCAAAATGCTTGCATCTCCCTCATTTTTAAAGATAAAGAGATGAAACCTGGCATCATGGTAGCTCTTAAGTAGGGATATAGCTATGCCAAGTATGAAGCAGATCCGTTCATGCCTTGATTTTTAGGAATGTTTTAAAGTTCAAACAGAAATCTCTTTGGGGTCCAGGACCTTGAGCAGTACAAGTGTAAAAAATGAAATTAAAGATAAAGAGATGAAACTTGGCACCATGGTAGCTCTGAAGTAGGGATTTAGCCATGCCAAGTTGGAAGCAGATCCGTTCATCCCTTGATTTTTAGAAATGTTTAAAACTTCAATTTGATTTTTTTAATTAACTAAAATGCTTACAATTCCATCATTTTTAAAGATAAAGGGATGCAACTTGACAGCATGGTAGCTCTTAAGTAGGGATTGAGCCATGCCAAGTTGGAAGCAGATCTGTTTATGCCTTGAGTTTTAGGAATTTTTAAAACTTCAAACCCAATACTCCTCTTTGGGGTCTAAGGCCTTGAGCAGTACATTAAAAAAAAAGAAAGTAAAGATGAAGAGATGAAACTTGGCACCATGGTACCTCTTAAGTAAGGCTTTAGCCATGCCAAGTTAAAAGCAGTTTGGTTCATGCCTCGAATTTTAGAAAAAAAATTGAAGTCAAACTTTTTTAAAAAATGTCCTAAAAATCAAGGCATGAACCGATCTGCTTCCAACTTGGCATGGCTCAATTCTAGGGTGACCACTAGGGTGTGGCCTAGTGGCTAAAGTGTTGGACTGGGAGCTGGGAGATCTGGGTTCTACTCCCCACTTAGCCATGAAAACCCATTGGGTGACTTTGGGCCAGTTGCAGACTCTCAGCCCAACCCATCTCACAGGGTTGCTGTTGTGAGGATAAAATGGAGAGGAGGAGGATTATGTATGCCGCCTTGGGTTTCTTGGCAGAAAAAAAGTGGGATATGAATGCAATAATAAATAATAAAAAACTGTCAGGATTTCCCCAGATTTCTCCTAGTTTTTGTTCTATCCTCAGTGTCAAGGGGGATTTTATGCAATAGTCTATAATGACCTGGAATTACACACTTTCCCTTTTAAGGCCACCATTAGCGTGGCAGGGGGGAATGACATGCTTTCTGGAGGTGTGTCATTCTCTCCCACTGCTCCAATCGAGGCCTTAAAAGGGGAAAATGTGTCATTCCCAGACATTATAGAAAAGGGCCTGATTGGAGCGGTGGGGTGGGGTGAGAATGACATGCTTTCCCCTCCTCCGCTCCAATTGGGGACTTCAAGGTGGCCACAGAAAGCCATTTTCCTGCCCCCCCCACTAGGTGTCCTCTTTTTTGGTTTCCCAAATATGGTCACCCTACTCAGTTCTTGCACAGGCTGCATATCCATCCCTAGATATTTACTCAAAAGTAAGACCCATTGAATTTCCTTGGTTCTTGAAAAGCAACACACTTGCTTTTAGATTTGCCAGTCTCAGCATTCGATGTGTGATCTGCTCTGTCTGTCCCTATAGTTTCCTGCAAGGTCCAGCCAGGGGAAGCCAGTAAATTAAACCCAGGGGTGGAGGGTGGGATTCCCTCAGGTTCGTCTGACAGCAGGTGCTATAGAACATGGACCTTACAGGAGTGTTGAGGCTGGATTTCTGGCAGACCCAACCAGGCAACTTTATGGCCTGTTAGTCCCTCCATTTGGTAGCCCGCAGAGCACCTGCCTCATAAGGCAAATGGCCACATGAGAACTGTTATTATGGCCTGCTACTTTGTTTGTCTTTAGTAGTCTGTGGTCCAGATCTCTTCAGAAGGGGGAATAGTGTTTTGTGGTTGGGGTCAGTCTAAATTATCTCCAGGTTCCCTTACTCAGTGCCTCTGATAGCAAAGAGATTGAGGATTTTCCCCAACTCTGTTGAAAATAGATTTTATAACATAAGCATGAAAACAGTGAATACCCATTTTAACTTGTTAAACCAATGAAAACATGCCACACAAGAAGTCTTAAGATATGAATGGTTTATAAAGAAAAGTAAATGCAAAAGAACATCAGATGCAGAAGTGAAATCTGAAACATTACTACTACTACTACTACTAGTAGTAGTAGTAGTATCCTGCCTTTTGCCCAATGCTGGGCCTCAGGGCAGCCTTACAAAACTAAAACATATGCAGCTAAAACCTATAAATAGGAATATACTATATACCATATGAAAAGGAGGGCGGGGCTCATGTAACTTTAACAGTTGTAGAGAAAAGGGGATTTCAGCCAGTGTCATCTGTATGCAATTAGTTCCTGGTGAAATTCCCTCTTTATCACAACAGTTAAAGTTGCAGGGGTCCTGCCTTCTTTTGTATATGGTCACTCTAGTATAGTGCCTGCAACTTTAACTGTTGTGATGAAGAGGGAATTTCACTAGGGACTAATTGCATACAAATGACACTGGCTGAAATTCCCTTTTCTCTACAACTGTTAAAGTTACATGAGCCCTGTCCTCCTTTTCAGATGGTCAGCCTAAATATACAAAAGTTAAAAATATAATTAAATACTTTTCAATATTAAAGCATTTAAAACATTTTAAATACATAACAATTTAAAAGTCAAAGGTATAGACAGAGGTCCAGATTATTTGCCAAAGGCCTGCTGGAACAAAAAAGGGTTTGTCTGCATCCAAAAACATATCAAGGAAGGAGCCAGTGTAGACTGCAAGGATTAGAAAGAAAATCCATGTGTGTACACTATGCAAAATAAACGACAGCTCAACTGTTTCTAAACCTTATTAGAAAAACAGGGTGACTAGGCCGAAACCAATATTGTAGGCCCAGAAGCACTTTGAAAGGTTTCAACATTGTACTTACAACTTAACACCGGCCCAAACTATTTAAATGAAGTGTTTGAAACTTTCAACTTATAGCAGTATGGACCAAACTCTTCGAAAAGAGGGAAGGAGCTTAACTTAAACTGCTCTCCTTCCCTCAATCTTTCACCAATCTTCTTGAAATTTTCAGGTAATGTAAAACAAACATTTCTTTGTGGCACCTGTAAATTTCAGAAAGGTTGATGAAACATTTTCGATTTTATGGCTGTTAGAATGAACCCCCCCCCCCCAATTATCACTTTAACATGGCGGAATGTGTTTTTTACTGACGGCCCTTAACAATGGAGGCATGACTGTGCCTCCATTAATAAAATAATAAAATCTCATTAACATATCCAGGGGTAGCTGGCAATGATAGGTGTCAGGAAATGCCTAGGCAAACAATGGTGTCATAAGTTGTTGATGGAAACAGTCCACATTAGAGGCCGACCTGATTTCAATGGGGAGAAAATTACATATGGCAGGTGCCAGGATAGAGAAAGCTCTCCTCCAGACCATGAACAAATGAACATCAATAGACTGTGGTGCGGTGAAGGGTGACCATATGAAAAGGAAGACAGGGTTTTTGTATCTTTAACAGTTGCATAGAAAAAGGAATTTCAGCAGGTGTCATTTTTATGCATGCAGCACCTGGTGAAATTCCCACTTCATCACAACAGTTAAAGCTGCAGGAGCCCTGCCTAGAGTGACCAAATACAAAAGAGGGCAGGAAAATATCAGATTAACATGTGTAAATCAACCTTGGCCATTCGTGATCAAAACAATACTTCCAATGTTATGAAAAGTGGAAACAAAATTGACCCTGGTTATTACTGGTCAGGAATTTCCCCAGCAGATTGTGCCTTCCAACATTGCAGATACATCAAAAGAAACTGTTGTTTATTAGCACTTCTAAATATCACATTTATTTGCTTATGCAAGGCAGGAAATGGTTAACACCATCATAGAAAGTATGGTGTAGACACCTGGAAAAATGTCTGCAGTGACGATGAAAACAGATGAGTCTTGAGTGAACTAATCATTAAAACGTTTTCAACGTCAAACGGGTAGATTAAGGAACTTGCCATTGACAGCTTTTGTCAGCCGGAATTAATTTTGCTTAAGTGTAACTGAACTTGCAGGATGACAAATCTGGTTATCTCCAGAGTGTCCAGTGCACCGACAGTGCTACTTTTGTCGAATTAGGCATATTGAAATTTATATCAGGCATTTTTTTTTTCAGATTGTAGTAACCACTCAATGATGTGAAAAAACATTATCAGCATGGCGAGACTAGTACCCAGGAATAATATACTGCAAGACAAGAGTAAACACAAAATGACAGAACACCACTTGTTGTCACCCGTATAGCTCCAAGCTTTCAAAGATACCATCAATGATCTATGGTTCATTGTGGATATTTCCTTCAAACAGGCCTTCAGCCTGAATATGCTGACAGATAGCTTCCCATCCTAAAATTGCTGCTCACCAGCATGCAGCTTTAGACCACATAACAGAGATGTGAAGACAGGATCCAGACCCTGTGGTAGACCCAGCTGCCAATTCTGTCCCCATATCTACTCAGACAAGATGATTACAGGACCTAATAATGTCATCTACAGCATCAGGGCTTCATTCACCTGTTCATCTTCCAAGTAAAAAAAAAGAAGCCCTGGAGTTCCACAGATTCCATGCAGCCTGGGGAGGCCAATCGGCAGTGGATTCCACAGGTTGGATTGTTAGAAATCGGAACTCATTTTAGTCCGTCTTGAATTTCTCCAGCATCCCTAATGCCATCTTCTGCCAGCAATGCCTTTCTGCACTTTACATAGGATAAACAGGCCAGTCTCTATACAAAAGAAGAAATGAACACAAACCTGACATCAGAAAGGGCAATTCTAAATAAATAAACAGTGTGTGTGTGTGTGTGTGTGTGTGTGTGTGTGTGTGTGTGTTGGGGGTCTTAAAGTGACCATTCTTCTACAAAGGAATTTCAGAGGGATAGTGCAATGTGAAAATACTGAATTACAATTCATCAAGTGGTTCAGTTCTGTCAACTAGCTTTGAATGGGGTTTTTAAATCATCATCATCACACTACATTTGTTAATTAGCTTAATGGCAGGATGTATATGTTATCACCAACAAATATTTTATGAATAGCCACTGTCAATCACATAATTATAAACTTGTCTGTACTTTCTGGATTTTATTTCCCCCTAACATCACTGTTTACAAACCCCTCACCCCACAACAATGTATATGTATGTAATTATAGATTTGTTACTCTTTAAGGTGCCACAGTACTTTGTTTTAAAACAAGAACTGTTTCTAAATCTCATCTTGTTTCACCTGACAGTGCAATCCTAGACAAGTCTACTCAGAAGTAAATCCCATTGAGGTTTACTCTCAGTCTGTAATCCTATACTCACCTGGAGCAAGTCCCATTGATCTTGCATAAGACTGCATGGTTATTTTCATTTCCTTTTTTTCTGGTGTACTGTATTTTGTTAGTTAGAATTTAAGCACTCATTTAATTAATTTGTCCTTAGGCATATAAATTAGGAAATGGCATTTCTTTGGGGAGAAAAAAAAATTCTATGAAGTTGTTTCAAAAGACTGATGTTTTGCTGGGAGCATTTCCAAGTTCAGCACTGTTCAATATATGTGGAACAGTTTACTGCATAGTTTTCTTTGGTTTTATGGATCAATGTCAATTAAGGGTCACTCAAACCTAACATAGACATAGCTTTTGAAAATTCTTGCCTTATTTTAATAGCAGTCAAATATAGTTGATCTGAACCGACGACAAAAAACACACAAAATCTGGAAGATGCACCGGTAGGAAGAGCTAGTCTGCTGAGGACTTTCCAGGTCAGATTCTCAGGGGGTTGGATAATTCCTGGAGGAGAAGGCTATCAATGGCTACTAGCCCTGATGGTTATGTGCTACCTCCAGTATTCGAGGCAATAAGTCTGTGTGCACCAGTTGCTGGGGAACATGGGTGGGAAGGTGCTGCTGCACTGTGTCCTGTTTTGTTGGTCCCTGGTTGACAGTTGATTGGCCACTGTGTGAACGGAGTGCTGGACTAGATGGACCCTCAGTCTGATCCAGCATGGCACTTCTTATGTTCTTATGACCTCATTCAGGTCCGTGGTGGATTTCTCCAGCATCCCTAGATCCAACCCAATGGCTTGAATTAAGATTGTTAATGAATGTTATATTTTCCAGAACATCTTCAATCAATTACATAGATTGGCTTAAACTTCAGTGGTACAAGTAACGATTTGCATTAACACAGTTGAAGGACAGTGCAACATTTGAGAGGAATCCACAGGATCTTTGGGTAGTGTACCTCCATGGTCATAAAGGCCCTTGCATCTTTATGCTGTTTGCTAGTAACTTCAGTTAATCGATCAGAGTTGATCCATAAGAAAGCTTCATGGTACAGCAGGTAGTTTATTGGTTTTTTGTTTTTTTTAAAGAGACATCTATATTAGATATTCAAGAGCCTTCACCTTTCCTTGGGCACTGTCAGTACAATTCAAATCAAACAAACTTTTGGCATCTGTCAAATCTTACAGTCAACCACAATCAAGCCTTCTCATTGATCGGAAGCCTGGCCATGTGGACAAAATACCTGATCCGTTTTTATTACAAGAACCAATATTTTATTTTGCTGTATTCTTGAAGGTCTTAATTGACTTCCTCTGTAGGAATGCTTGACTTGTGGAGAGATAAGTTTTCACTAATAGGTTCCAAGTGCTTACTTGCCATGAACAAGGGGTACATTTAAAAAAACCAATGTCATGTTATTTACTACCTTGTCTTGGAATAAAATGCCACCTGATTTCCAGCCAGTGTGCATGTTTATTGGAAATTTTAATTACTCATTCAGTTCCTTTTTTAAAATGCACTTAATTACTGTAGCATAATCTTGAGAAAGCTGCCAATAATACTGATGACCACTGGATATCCTTTCAGTATGAGTGTTCAATTGAATGTATGATGAGTTTTATCTGGCTTCTGGGACAGGCACAGCAAACCTCTGTGAATAATGCACAAAAGAGAAAATCTTTGCCCGGTGAATTATAAATTGCAACAACATTTTGTCACTTGGTGCATGCCTTTTTTTCTGATCAAGGAAACCTCACTGCCCACAAATCCTACATCAGTCACACAAACAACCTTTAGATACTTACTTTGCTTTCTATAAAGGTTCAGTTTACAAACTGTGATGATTTTGACAGACAGAAAACCCCAGTCTACTGCTAAATCAATTACAGTGCATCATTCTTCTATGTTTGTCTTGAGAGCTGTTTGAAATGCTCACTGGGACATCATGTAGGCTGGCAGAGTGAGGCAGATCAAGTGACGGATGCCAGAGGATGTGGCGAGATGGTAACGGCAGCCTCCCCAGTCATTCCTCCTGAGCCACCCTGGTCATTTTCGTCAGCTGAAGGAAAGAACGATGTGTGTCATGTGACCAGTCCTGTGCCCCATAAAATAGCCTGCTGCCCTAAGCTGCGGTGAAGTATGCTTTACTGTTGCCAATACTGAAGTCGGATTCAACTGTCAGTGCTGTAGGTTTCTGTACATGGCATCTTGTCCTTCGGCTCAGGAACCAAAACATCTTAGTCTGGCCTTGGGCACATGTGAGTGTACCTAAAATGGACTGACCCACCTCTGTACATGTAAAACTGCTAATTCCCCAATACTTTGTGAATGTGCCAAGCCAGTGGAGACTCGTGGCTCCGATTTCAGTTGGGCTGTGAATCCATTCCGGGTTTCAGTAAAAAGCAGCCATAACTTTAAAGGAGCTATGCAAGATGCTGAACTCTATTTCCAAAATAATTTCAGCACCTTGGATAGCTGCTCTAGAGTTCTGGCTGGTTCTGAGTAAAGCCCAGAATGGATTCATAGCCCCACACCACCCTCCACTGTGCCATACAAGCCTTTCTCCAAGCATACAGAGCTATATGTATTCCTGCATGTGAAGTCCTATATGCATCCTAGAGGTGCTACGGCCCCCAAACCACATCTGATCCTACACAACACATGTTGAACACTTCAGGAAATGTGTATTGCCTGATTAAAATCTGAGGGGTTTGATGTTTGAGGATATGGTGATGAGCATCAGTCAAAATAAACAGGACTTGTGGTTTCTTTTAAAATAAATGTAAATAAAATAGACCAGATTACTTCATTCCCCACATACATCATTTCCCCATTTTATATTTATCAAAATATGTATTTAAGAAAATGGTTTTACTTAATGCCTTTGGATTTCACATTAAAGCAAAAGGTTGTAAAATATTGATAAAATAATTAGCTACCGTTTTCTCTGATTTATCCTGGTAGAAGAAAAATATGTCGTAGCAGTCTTGATTAGAGTCCATGGGAAATCACATCCTATGCTCTCAGTGCTGTATAGAACAGCTCAAAGAAAACTGTTCACCAAATGGAACTTGCTTAACCCCAGTAATGATCAAGCCAGGTTTTTAACAGTGAGCTGGCATTTCAGTGTAGGCTGGTGGCTTCAATGTCAGTTGGGGGAGGAGAATCTGCGCTGGATCGCGTTCAGCACCTTGGGTAGTTCCTTCATGTTGAGGATCGGGTTCAGCACCTTGGGCAGCTCCTTTAGAGTTCTAGCTGGTTCTGACTGAAATCCAGGTCAGATTCACAACCCCATTGACATTGGAGCCACGAGCCTCCACTATGATATTTAATTTGCTTTTGCCCTTCTGCAATGGTTTCTAGTTATGGGCTTATCTTCTTGAACTGATGATAATTCAACACAAGTTCTCTACAGTTAACCTCCTTGTTCTAATACAAATTAATTAAATTATGTGTGTATGCACGCCCGTGTGCAAACACACACAAATTTTATTGAAACTATATCCTTTTGTCCCTTTTTTCTTTTTTTTTGGTGATGTACTGCATGTCCTATTTGAGTAATTCATATGTGGCTATCCTAGTGCCAACATGATTGATCTGACTAATGGGCATTATAAAGTCCAGGCAAGTTCATCTAGGTGCAGGAGGTCCTTGAAATAATCTGGTCCTAAGCCAATTAGGGCTTTAAAGATAAACACCAACACTTTGAATTTAACCTGGAGATGCACTGGAGTTTGAATTTAACCTGGAGATGCCCACCACCCACTCTGGAGTGTCCTCCCCCCACCGCATGCCTTATTTTGAGCACTCTCGGAAAGCTACGCATCAGATGGGTGAGTGGGTTGTCTGGGAAATCCTGCCGGCTGCATCCTGAGAGCCTGCCTGACCAAAATGCCTTACTGTGAGGGATCCTTCTTCATAATGAGGCATTGGCAGGGAAGTGGCTTTGGGAGATGGCTTTGCCACCCCACAGGTGGTCTCCAGGGCCACCTGCCTCGCTATATGGAGGGATCCCTTACTGTAGCAGGGAAAAGGGAGGGGAGGAGGAAGATGGTGGTAGTGTGTGTGGTGAGCGGAGAAGATAGGAAGAGGGTGGTGGTGGTGTGGCAGCTGCGGTATGGATGGTTGGAGGAGGGTAGTGGCGTTGTTGGTGGCCAGGGGAAGAAGAGTGAGTGGCAGAGTACCCTCCCACCACACGTAAGAAGAGGACTTGCGCCAGCCCTGCTAGGGGGACAGGGCTACCCTGGGTTGACCAAAGAGAAGACAGTGATTCTCCAGTTCCCTTTCAAGTTATATAAGAAAGCCTGAGTCAGAGCCTGGCATAGTGCCCCTCCTGCCTTTCCTTGTCAGTATTTTCCCTGTTTTGTGCACTTTCCCACTTGTTAGAGACTCCTGCTGGCTGTGAGCTAATGGGGCTGGGAAACAATTTGACCTGGCTTCCTGGCTGGCAGCTAGGGGCTGGGGATGTTGCCTTTCCCAGAGCAAATAGCTGGAGGATTTCTCTTTCTTGCTGTTCACTCTTCGTTTGTATAGTAACACCTGGCTCAACGATGGGCTGTCAGGCACAGACTGCATTCAAGGGCATGCAGGGCCAGTTTGTGTGTATGTTACCAGGGCAAGATCTACACTACTGCTTTAAAATGGTTTATAACAGCATTAACAGCTGTTGCGGCACATGACACATTCCATATACAGTTTTCATAGCGTTATATCCTGCTTGGTGTAGATCTGGCCCAGGAAAGCCCCCCCTTAAGGGATTTGGGGAGGTGAAAACTCATGGACCAAGTCACTTGCATGACATCTGACTCCCAGGGGGAGGGGTGGCCACAGATGGTCCACAGCATCTGCTGTTTTTAGCCAATCTACTTCCTGGTTTCTCCAAGCAGGTGGGCTGGGGCCTTCTGAGTTCTCACTCCTGGTCCTTGCAGTGCTATTCACGGAATCCCCAGCTGGTGATATTCCAGGCTGTTTAAACACAGCTCAGTGGTGTTCTTGTCCTTCTTTCGTCCTCCCCGCCTCCATGCTTCCCTTTGCAGGCTTCTTGTAAGACACACAATGCCTGATGTCTACATCCATATAATGTGATGTTCCGTTTTGAAATATAGCACTGCACGGCTCTAAATAAAGTAACAATATAATCCTTAAGGAGTGTTATCTTTTATTCTGTCCTCCAATGGATGGCTTATAGAGTCCTCTTCTTGTTATTACCAGAACATATTATTAAAGTATTAAGTGACCTTGCTTGTCTCTGCAATGCATGGGCACTGTAAATTGCTGGATGCAAGCTGAACTCAAGTGCCCATAGCTTTGTCTACACTTTGCGTCTTACCTTGAACGAAAGCCTCCCTCCCCTTCATTACACATCTCTGTGTGTTGCGGAGGATGTGGTGGTCTTTGTTGTTGGCATCCATGAGTGTGGCAGCACCTTGCAAATGACTCCAGATTCCCTGGTCTACAGCACAGGCCTGTACTATCAACTAGGGGTGTGCACGGACCCCCCAGATCAGATCGGGACCCAGATCGGGACCTCCAATTTTGTCATGGATCGGTTCGGACAAAATTGGAGCCCCCCTGGACTGGATCGGGTCCGATCCCGATCCAAAAATCGGAAATTTTTGGATCGGCCGCCATTTTTCCCCCCATAGACTTGCATTGCAATGCAAGTCTATGAGGAAAAAATGGCGGCGGGTGGGTGAGGGGGGGTCTAACTCCCTCCCCCCCGGGGCCGTCCGCTGTGGACGGCCCCGGCAGATAAGCCCCCTCCCCCGCGCTCCCTAACCCCCCTGGGGCCGTCCGCTTCCATCCGCTGGCGCCCATGGGCGCCCGCGGATAGAAGCAGATGGCTCCGGGGGGGGGGTAAGCCCCCTTCCCTGCCACTGCTTACCTTTTAGGGACGCCCACTCCCGTCCGGCACCGGCGGCTACTGCCAGTGGGCTTTGCGGCCTGCTCTAGAGTAGCGCGCCGGGTAATCACCCGGCGCGCCACCCTGGAGCAGGCCGCGGAGCCCGCTGGTAGTAGCCACCGGCGCCGGACGGGCGTCCCTAAAAGGTAAGGGCCCCCCTCCTCCCCTCCGCGCGCCCCCTCCTCACCGTTCCGGGCCGTTCGCTCCCGTCCGGCGCCGGCAGCTACCGCCAGAGGGCTTTGCGGCTTGCTCTAGAGTAACCCGCCAGGTAATCACCCGGCGCGCCACCCTGGAGCAGGCCGCGGAGCCTGCTGGCAGTAGCCACCAGCGCCGGACGGGCGTCCCTAAAAGGTAAGGGCCCCGCTCCTCCCCTCCGCGCGCCCCCTCCTCACCTTTCCGGGCCGTTCGCTCCCGTCCGGCGCCGGCGGCTACTACCAGCGGGCTCCACGGCCTGCTCTAGAGTAGCGGACCAGGTGATGACATCACCCGGTGCGCCACCCTGGAGCAGGCCGCAGAGCCCGCTGGTAGTAGCTGCCGGCGCCGGACGGGAGCGGACGGCCCGGAAAGGTAAGGGCCCCCCTCCTCCCCTCCGCGCACCCCCTCCTCCCCTCCACGTGCCCCCTGCTTACCTTTCCAGGCCGTCCGCTCCCGTCCGGCGCCGGCGGCTACTACCAGCGGGCTCCACGGCCTGCTCTAGAGTAGCGGACCAGGTGATGACATCACCCAGTGCGCCACCCTGGAGCAGGCCGCGGAGCCCGCTGGTAGTAGCCGCCGGCACCGGACGGGAGTGGACGTCCCTCAAAGGTAAGCGCCCCCCTCCTCCCTTCCGCCCCCCCCCCCGCTGTCCACTTTCATCAGCGGGCGCCCACTGGCGGCGGTGGGCGGCCGCCGATCCGCCGATCCACCGAACCAGTTCGGAGCCTTTTCGGATCGGTTCGGACTGGATCAGCCGACTCGGATCGTGGATCGGGTCCAATCCAGTGCACATCCCTACTATCAACCCATGCTGGCCGCTAATGGCATCATCCTACAATCAGAATAGAGAATTCTATCACTTTGCTGTGCTACTGAATAGAGAATTCTAGCACTTTAGCTAGCCCTGGTCTCCTCTATATACACTGGAGATACATGCCCTCATGTCCTTTTGTGTAACAATCTTTTTGAATTGTGTCAAGGGTAGGGACATTGGAGAAATTAGTTTCAGTCATTTTTTAAAATCAGGGTTTACTAAATCCACACCTTTCAGACTGAATACAGACCTGGATGCAATCTGTGGTGGAAGTCCATACGTGGTGGAAGATTGCAATGCGATTTACGGACCCCCAAAAATGTGATTGACAGCATGTGTTCATTTGAAAAATGTGCATGAATAAATGTGTACTTTTGAAAAATGCACAAAAATATGCTTTAATCAATGGGAGAAGGATGTGTACATTTCAAAGATGAACATAATTGCTGTGTGCATTTGGAAGTATATGCATGAAAATACACAGAGATTTTAATGTGAATCAAAATCAACAAAGCTCCCAATCTAAATTGCTAATGGACCTGAGTCACTAACAAGCTTTGAGATGGAATTTGGAATACTTTGGTGAGCTCAGGTTTTGGTGACTTACTCATCCTTCATCAATGGATATATGATTTGTAATGAACTCTTTAAAAGCAATAAATAACAACAACAACAACAACAACAATAATATCTGCTCTGCCAGAGACTAAAATAGTCAAGGCAAAGATAATAGAAAGTGGGTTCATTTCACATTGGCCTCATTTACTGGAAAAAATGTTAGCTGATTTAATGCTGCAGATTTGGGCCTTAAGTACTGATCCTTCTCTTCCCATATGATTTATTACTCGGGGTGTTCTCTAAGCTGTAATTTTAAATCTGGTTTGGAACCTTCCAGTCTAATTGACAAGCAGGGACTTTGTTCTCTGGATTGTTACTAAAGTTGTTTTTCTCGTGTATGTCTGTTATTTCCCCCTTTTCTTTCTGTGCTCCAGCTAGGCTGCAAATGAGCTGCCTGTTACTTGTAAATTTGAAGACAGGTGACACAGGGATGCAGATTCCAAATGGTTTTACCTTAGTATTTTGAAATTTAAATAGCTTACATTTTGTCACTTATGTTCAGTTGTATAGCTGCTTATGTGTATGACTTTATGGCAGAGGTGGGGAATCTGTGGCCCACAGATGTTGCTGGATTCCAACTCCCATCACCCACAGACAACACAGTGATCACGGATGATGGGTGTTGGAGTTGAATATGAAGCTCACTGGGTGATTTTGGGCCAATCAATCTTGACCAGTGTAACCTACTTTACAGAGTTGTTATGAGGGTAAAATGGGGGCACACCATGTATGCTGGCTTGAGATCCTTGGATGAAAGTTTGTATATAAATGTAAGGAATTAGGCAGGAAAGCTGGGGATGAGGTTGGGTTTGTTATATGGAGTATTTGGGGGAGGTAAATAAATGGCAGAGGGGATTTGCTAGGCCACGTGAGGGGATGAAGGTACAAACATCTGCCTTCAGGTCTTTCACCTAGGGTCCCCATGTTTACTATACCAGTTCCCATGGCTGTTGAGTCTTAACATCTCACTCTTTAATGCCAGGTCAGTGAATGGGAAATCAGCTGTTATTCAGGACTTAAATTTAGAACAACATGCTGACTTGGTGTGCATCACTGAGATCTGGGCAGATGAAAGTGGTGGAGTCCATCTTTCACAACTATGTCTGCCAAATTACTCAGTGATGCAGCAGGACAGATGCAGTGAACGGTGAGGAGGGAGATGCCACCGTGATTGTGATACCATTGCCCTCTATATGCCCCAACAATATACAGGATTTGAATGTCTCCCTCTTGGTTGGGAGTTTGGGGAAAGATAAGGAAACTGCCTTATATTGAGTCACACCATCTAGCTCAGTACTGTACACACTGGGCCTGTTCAGACAATACAGTAAGCCATGGTTAGGCTGCTAACTCTTTTGCAGAAAATGGTTAGTGAACATTTTAAAACTGTGGCTAAGCAGCCGCTGTGGTTAGGAATGGTTCACATGCCATGCTAACTCATGGTTCACACAACATGCTAAGCCATAACATTTAGGTGGAAATGCTTAACCACTGTGGCTTAGCATGTCATCTGAACAGGGTCACTGATGGTTTCCAATAGGAGTTTCTCTCAGTCCTACTTGGAGATGCCAAGGATTAAAGCCAGGACTTTTTGCATGCAAATCATGTATTCTGCAACTGAGATACAGCCCTTCCCCTAAACCTGCTGTATCATGCTGGGAGGTTTGCCCACTGGCACTGTGCACCAATCCACTGTGCAGTCATGCATAACTAGCTGGAACAGAATGTGGATTCACATAGAGATGTGGATGTTGTCTATCCACATGTCACTACTTTCAATCGGATGTCCATCCGCAGGTATATCAAAAGTGTAGCCCCATCCTCATGCTCCCACAACTAGTCAACCGTACCTGATTGAATCAGAACTTCCATAGGGGTACTGTATGAATCTGCTGCAGCAAAACCAACCAAGAGTTCTGCAGTATCTTAGAAATTAACACATAACAACTTGGGACCAGGATACCTGAGAGAATGCCTTCTCCCTTACCAACCTGCCCAGTCATTGAGGTCATTGGAGGGCATGCTTCTGGCAGTTCCACATGGACCCTTGGCCCAATTGGAGTCCACTAAGAGAAGAGCCTTTAATGTGGTGGCCCTTTCTCTTTGGAACTCTCTGCCCCTGGAGGTCAGGCAGGCCTCAACACTAGGCTGATTCCTTCACCTCCTGAAAACAACTCTATTCCAGGAAGCCTTGCTCAACTGACCAGCTACTGTTTTTATTGGTCCTTCAGTTTAAATTGAACAATTTTAATTTTCTGTTTTTAATCTTTCTTTTTACTGTTTTATTCATATGTGGACCGCTCTGGGATCTATTTTAGATATAGGGCAGTATATAAATATTGCAAATAAATTAAATTAAACACGTAAGTTGTGGCATAAAGTTTTGTGGATTAGGGTCCATTTCATCAGATACAAGACTCATTGGTTTGATTGGAGTGAAGGAATGATGGTCTGATTGTCCCATTACAGAAAACATAGAAGACAGTGAATAGGCATTTCAGAGACCATACCAATGTTTTGGAAAATCAAATACCTTGGTTAAAGATTATTCTACTTCAGAATGTTGGTTATGGTAACAAAGGCCAGATCTACACCACGCAGGATACAGCGGTATATAGTAGGGGTGTGCATCGGATCGGATCCGATCCACGATCCGAATCTGATCCGCCCCAAAATCGGGAAAATCCAATCCAATCCGATCCGACCAACCTCCGATCCGATCCGATCTGATCCGATGGGGGCCGATCCGGATCGGACACCATTTTGAATGCTTTTTCCCATAGCCAAGTATTATTCTACAAGAACACCTATAACTTTTTCATTTTTAAAGATAGAAGGATGAAACTTGGGCACATTGTAGACTGGTTAGGGATAGTTATCTGTGAGAAATTTCAGAAAGATTGGTGTATGCATTTTGTGGCAATTAATTTTTTAATAAATACTCAGGAATGCCTATAACTTTGTCATTTTTAAAGTTACACACATGAAACTTTGCCACATTGTAGGTGGTACCTTGGGTACCTACCCAAGTTTCCTGTTTGTATCTTTAAAAATAAAAAAATGGGAGGTGTAACTGTATTTACCCCACTACTACCCATTTTTCTAAAATTAATTGCCACACAAGGCAAGCACCTATGTTTCTGAAATTTCACACACATAGGTCCCAAGGTACCACCTACAATGTGGCAAGGTTTCATATGTGTAACTTTAAAAATGACAAAGTTATAGGCATTCCTGGGTATTTATTACAAAATTAATTGCCACAAAATGCATGCACCAATCTTTCTGAAATTTCTCACAGTTAACTATCCCTAACCAGTCTACAATGTGCCCAAGCTTCGTCCTTCTATCTTTAAAAATGAAAAAGTTATAGGTGTTTTTGTAAAACAATACTTGGCTATGGGAAAAAGCATTCAAAATGGCGTCCGATCCGGATCGGACATCTGATCCAATCCGACCATCCTCCGATCTGATCCAACCCCCCAGGTCCAATTCCGATCCGCTATCCGATCTGATCTGGGGGGTCAGTGCACATCCCTAGTATATAGTATGTGTCAATGGACCCCAACCATTGTCAGTGCACTTCAATACCACTATAAAGCAGTAGTGTGGCTCCTGCCTTTTGTATACAGCTTTCATACTGCTTTCATAGTGCAATATCCTGCTTGGTGTAGATCTGGCCAAAGTCTGAGGATCCCTCCACCCCAATTTCCCAATCAAATCTTTCTTCTACTGCAACTTGCTGATGTGCTTCACTCATGGAACTTCCTTTATTCAAATAGTCTTTATAGGATGGAATCCATTTTAGTTATCTGAGATTATGATTTTTTTAAAAACCTGCTTTTAACTTGCCTGGTAGTTAATAAGGCACTTGGCACTGAGCAATGCCACAGGGAGGACAAAAAGGAGAACTAAATCTAAGTTCATCTCAGGTGGGGCAGTGGGTTTCTTCCTCCTGCAGTAGTTTTCCTTCAGTGAAGATATGACAAAACCACAGGAATAACATGACATTTACCTTACTTTTTAAAATAAAATAACCATTAATTTGTTATACAATTCTTTTGAAAAGATGGTATAGCAGATTGCCCAACTTCACTGTCACATCAAAATGGAGAGTAGGACAAAGAAGTTTTCTAGCTCCCCAATAGTGAGGTTAGACAGCGGCAGTAATATTTCTATAGTGAACCATTCAAACTATGTGGAACTGGCAAAATAAGGAGAAATCATACAAGAGAAGAGTACATTGGCCTGATTTTTAGCAGTCACCTAGTGATAATAATAAAACTGAACTGTGTCTGTGTGTTTTGTTTTTTTAAAAAAAATGCTGTAAGAGCCTTCAGGCATACTGTTGGAAATCTCTATTTTAGTCAACAGCATGGCTGTATCTCCAGATGTCAGTAGAGAGAAAATACTTGTCATCAATGTGTCAAACCCATTAAGGATGCAATTCAGTATTAAGGATGAAATCCAGGTCTATTCAAAATAATGGGACTGCTTCTTCTGTAAGCTCAAGTAACTTGGAAAGTTACTGAAAATAGCGTGCACAATCTCTAGGGCAGTATGAGGAATCAGTTTCAGTCCATTCTTTATCAGAATTTGGGCAGTTCACACCTCCCAGAACTGAACACAGACCCGAATGCAATCTACAACTGAAGCTTTCAATGCAATTCATTTTTAAAATGTCCATTAAAAAAAGCATATTTTTGAAAAAAAATATGCACACATTAGGGATGTCCATCATGAGAAAAACCAGCCCTTCTAGGGCCCCATGGATTCTCATTATGCCCCCAGCTCAGGTTGTCTTTGAGAGCCAAGCTGAGGTTTGCTCCTGAAATCTGGGACCTTGTCTTCTTTGGTGGGATTTTGTTTTGTTTCTTGGTGAACCCTATGTTCTGCAAATTAAAGCCATAATTTGCTTAAATTACAGTTGTAATTTGTAGAACATCAGGTTTACCCCCCCCCCCCAAAAAAAGGAAGGGCTTCGCAGTGGTGGCACCAATGGTAGTGGCAGGGACAGCAGTGAGTTGTTGGCATCAGCAGAGTGAGAGGGAGCATTGTGTGGCAGTGATGGCAGTGGTGGCAGCAGGGAGAGAGGGCAGCACCATGGCGCAACCTTCCCTTCCTGTTGCCACTGCCACCATCACCGCCCCCACGCAAAGGCAGAAAATCTGCCAGGTGGACTGACTCACTGCAGACCGAGTCAGGCCAGCTGATGGATGACTGGTTGGAATCCAGGGGACCTAGCCGAAGCGAGTTTGTTAAACTCCACTCTTCAAATGGATTCCTCTGATTTTGCTGGCACTGCCCAAACATGCTTTAAAGAATGGAAGAAAAATGTGTACATTCCAAAGAACTGCACAATTGATGCATACATTTGGAAAAATGCACATGAATGATCATGTGAAAAGAAAAGAAGGGCTGAGAGCCCAAAACCTGATATGGACCCAAGTCAAAGCAAACTTTGAAGTGGAATTCGGAGAACCATGACAAGCTCACCGTTTGTTGATTCTAGGGGTGTGCACGCCAAAAATTATCATTGTTTATCGTTATCATCATTTTGGACCCAAAACAATATTGCCTTCATTCATATCGTAGGTGAACCGTATCGTCTTCACGATAATTATCGTGAAAAAAAACAATATTTTTGCAGCACTATTTTTAAAAGAAAAAAATGCCTATAACTTCTGTATTTTAAAAATTAGAGGCTTGAAACTTGGTCACAGTGCTTATGGGGTATGCCTAAGTATGTGTATGAAATTTGAGTTCGATCCCTCCAACCCTCGATTTTATATGAATTTTTAAAGATAGTTTCCGTTCTGACTACACATATGTGCCAAATTTGAGATCGATCCCTCCAACCCTTGATTTTATATGAATTTATTAAAGATCGTTTCAGTTCTGACAGATCAGAATGACAGCTCGCCACGTGCGTTCATTCAGACCTGTCAGAACAGAAACGATCTTTAAAAAATTCATATAAAATCGAGGGTTGGAGGGATCGATCTCAAATTTCATACACATACTTAGGTATACCCCATACACACTGTGACCAAGTTTTAATCCTCTAACTTTTAAAATACAGAAGTTATAGTTATATTTATATGGTGGTCCGATAAAACGATAAAATCACCCGAAAATTATCGTCTGTGATGATTATCATAGGTTTTTCTATCGTATCGTCATCGTTAAACACATTCACGATAATGACCTTATCATATCATTATCATACATTTTAACGATACGATACACATCCCTAGTTGATTCGCATATCCCTAACAATTAATAGACAATAAGGAACTCATAGTATTTTAATGAAAAAAAGGATTGCCAGTTTTAAAAGTGGATAGACATCAGTTGGGAAAGATTTTGTGTGCAGGATGTTGTGAGTGCAGGTGTGGCTTGAATCAGAAGACCCAACAGAATTTTTCAATTACGCTTATGTGATTCCCTAAGTGATTCAAAGATAGTTTACCAAAGTCATGCCAATGTAGGAGGACAGGGCTCCTGTATCTTTTACAGTTGGATAGAAATAGGAATTTCAGCAGGTGTCACTTGTATGCATGTAGCACCTGGTGAAATTCCCTCTTCATCACAGCAGTTGAAGCTGCAGGAGCCCTGCCCTCTTTTGTATCTGGTCACTCTAGTATAGCTAGTATAGCTAGAGTGACCAGATACATAAGAAAGCAGTGTTGCATGCATACAAATGACACCTGCTGAAATTCCCTTTTCTATACAACTATTAAAGATACAGGAGCCTTGTCCTCCTTTCCGTATGGTCACCCTATAACCAATGGCTCAAGCAAGTCAAGCAAGTTACAGGGAAAGAAACTGATTTCAGTGGAGTATGGATTTCACCCCAAGGCTTGTTTCCGTAGAAAATATGCCTTCAGATGCTGTCCCTTGCATTGCTCCAGTGCAATGTCACACCCCAATTTATGGTGAGGTTGTGGGCAGAAAATCTGGAGTAAGTATGTAGGCTTAGGCTATGAAAGTAAGGTTAAAAAGTGAAATTAGGTTAACCATCCTATTCTGGTGGAGCTAACTAAAGGCTTGTTTGACCTATAATAAGACCAGACATAAACGTAGCTACTAGCAGAGTAGAACTGACCTTTTCAAAACTGAACTCGTGATTTTACTTTTTCCAACCTTTTGAAAAAAGAAAAGAAGACATTTTGCTATCTCAGGAATAGTTATGGTTCTGGCGAGATTTTTCTGTGCTCTGAGGTGCTGTTCTTCTTTGCTTCCAAGGAAGTTCAAACTCAGTAGCAATTAGTTGTGCCAACTGAAAAGGTTATTCTGTCCACCGTTTCAACTTCACAGGGTAAAGTGTCAGAGGTCAAAATATTTTCCTGCAAGCTGGTGTGTAGAGGTTACACTGCCAGGCTAGTACTAGGGAGATCCAAGATCAAATCCTTACTCAACCAGAAAGTTCACTGGGTAACCTTGGGCCTGCTACTATTGCTTAGTCTAAGCTATCTCACAGGATTGTTGCAAGGGTAAAATGAATGGAGGAGAACCATGTACAAAGAGCTCTTTGGACAAAGAGCAATATAAAAATGAAATAAATAAAAATGACTAGGAAATAGGAACTGGTCTAAAGTATCACCCATGGTAAAAAGGGGCAAAGGGATTATGGAGTGCAAAATGTTTCTCCTCTCCAAACGTACTCCTTTTCACTTCTACTATGGCTGTTCGCAGCCATGGCCTGCTGCTCATCTTCCATGCCAACTTGCCCTCACCCTACTATCCAATTACATATTGAATGGTACGGCATCCCAATTCCTATGTAGCCAACATAATTGACTATGATGTGCCATTATCACTGACAGCAAGCATCCTCACAAGATGCTATGCTGTGCTCTGAGACTTCCTTGTGGCATAGGAAGAGACAGTAATGGTTGCCCTGTATTCTGGTACTCTGCTGAAAGATTGCAGTGCAATATGGGAAGAGGCTTCATACTGACATGCCCATGCTAGGGTGACCAGATTTTGGAAACCAAAATCCCGGTCCCCCAGCACCACCCCACAAGCCCAACAACCCCCCCCAACAAGCCACTCACCCCCCAAAAAACCCAGCCCAGACCTACTGGGCCCTCTGCCACCACCAGGCTCGCGCCGCCGCCGCTGGGCTTGTGCTGCCACTGGCGGGCTCGCGCTGCCGCCGCCGGGCTCCCGCTGCTGCCACCACCGCCACTGCCACGCTCCCGCTGCCGCCGCCACTGCCACCGGGCTTACGCCACCGCTGCCAGGCTCGCGCCGCCACTCGTGGTGCTGCAGGGCTCATGCCAGAGGCTGCGAGGAAGAGGGCCGATTCTGGAAGTGATGTATTCGGCCTCTCCTGCCTCTTCCGCATGGGCATCCAGGCTACTCGGGGCTCGTCGCCATCGCGACAAACCCTGAGGAGGCCAGAGGCCACACAGAAGAGGCGGGAGAGGGCTGATTTAATCATTTCCAGAATCGGCCCTCTTCCTCGCAGCCTCTGGCATGAGCCCTTCAGCACCGCTGTTGGCGGCGTGAGCCCGGCAGCAGCGGTGGCAGCGCGAGCCCAGCGGCAGCGGCGCGAGCCCAGTGGCGGCAGTGGTGGCGGCTCCACGAGCTCGGCGGCAGCAGCGGCACAAGCCTGGCGGCGGTGGCATGAGCCCAGTGGTGGAGGCGGCGGCACGAGCCCATAATCGTCCCACCTCTTCCGCATTGGCATCATTTCCCCTGTTTGTCCCCGCTGCCCCCGGTCGGCCCGGATCGCCCCAGTTTTCCCGGTTAGGACTGGGAAACCCCAGGCGATCTGGTCACCCTAGTGCAGTGCAGAAAAGTGGGATGCTCCTTCCGCCACATACAATGAGAAACACCCTGAAGTATCAACATAAAAAGGGTTACACTTTCCAGTCCACGTTCAAGGTTGTGCAGTTTATGGGGGTTATTTATTTCAACCGTAATATGATTTTAAAAAATAGCACAGAGAAATATTTTGTTCTTTGTCATGCATGTGTAAATAGTTATTTTACACAAATATTCCACCTCTGAGCTCTAAGGTCTTCTTCCAACAGCAGAAACTCTACATTTAAAAGCACTCGCCTGGAACGTAACATTTTGGATTATGGAAAAAAAACTGTGGAGAAAATAGAGATTTCTATTTCTTGAGCTACAAGCAATGCATATGATTTACCCTACTGGTAATGATCTTGCCTTTCATTCCACCCCCAAAAACCAATTAACTGAGAATAGATTAACAGTTTATTTCAATTATACAATAACAGTTAATTTCTCTCTCTAAATCACACTTATTTGCAGTTGTTAACTGCCTATCCAAATAATAGTGTCTTAAACTATCTAAAAAGATATGTGTGAGTTTTTGCGGATCACCACAGCATAGGTTTTACTCACTGGGGAAAAACTGAAAATAATGACCATTGATTGTGGAAACAACCCCTATATGCACAGCTTGTACTTGAGTAATGTGGTTAAGACTGGATTTTTGTTTCACTAACTGCAACCATCCCCAACTGTGGTATAGCATCTGTTCAGATGACATGCCTAAGTCATGGTTAGGCCGTTAAATCTTTTGCAGCAAATGGTTAGCCAGCGTGTTTAAACCATGGTTATGGTTCACCCGACACAGTAAGTCATGATTCACAAGTCACCCTAAGCCATAATGTTTAGCTCAAAATGCTTAACCGCCGTGGCTTAGCATGACGTCTGAACAGGGTCACTGTGGCACTTTGCAGTCGTTCTGGCAACCACATTTGCTGGCCAAAAGCCATAGCAGGTACAGGTTTGAGGGACAACTCATTCTAAGTTGAACTGTATCAGAAAAGAATGTTCTGGTAGATATATTTTTTTTGTGAGGGATCTTTTTTGAGTTTTACTTGTTCTGTTGGATAATTTCAGTCCTCCTCTGGATAATTTAGAGCAAAATGGCCTCCCAAATTTCATTTTCTGTAAGTAGAGTAGAGAATTATGGGTGCAAGTGTGCATCTAAATTAAATATTTTCAATATTATTTTAATAGTCTTGAAGAAAGTAATGGGATTGGGCCCTGCTCTTTCCAGTCCTCCTCGCTAAGCCCATTGCTTCTTTTCATCCACAAGTATGAGCACACAATATAGTTTCATGCAGCTGTGCTACTTCTGATTTTTTTCAAAGGTAGTTCACTTAAATTTCTGATACAATCCAAAGAGTGAGCCAGGGGAGACATTCATCTCGGTTTGCATAATGTATTAAACACACACTCGGACAGGAACTGTGTTTACAATGCAGCTAGCTGCTGCAATGGAATTTGGCCTTAGAGAAAATGGAAGCTGGCTAGATCTTAGACATCACAGTGATTATGGGCTGGGTTTGTGTCAGGTTTTCTTGAGCTTGAAGAGCAGATTAACAAGTATGGGAGAGAGTGGTGTATGTTCAGAATTTCTGCTTATTCTGAGAATTTTGGACCCTAGACAATGGCTTGGATCCATGATCTGCCTTCCATGAGAAGAAGGGACCTTCTGTGAGAAGAAAGGCTCCCCTCACTGAAAGTCCCTCTGTCTGACTTTTTGGGATCTTCCCTCCCCTCACATCCCCTTCAGGGGACTGATGGTGTTGCTATGGGAAGGAGGGGGCAAGAAAGTCCACTTCCATCAGCACATTTGTTCCAGGATTAATCTGGATCCAACCCTTCATACTTAACCCAATTAAATATCTACATAATGTCTTCAGTACTATCCAAGTTAGTTCCCAAAACATGGCATTGCCACCTCTGGTTTTACTAATTTTATGTCTGAGATCAGGTGGGAAGAGATCATTCATGCTATGACTTCTTCCAATACCAGTGTTGTGCATGAGTTTGGACTTGCAAAATTAATACCTCTAGTTATTCTGTTCTGATCCCAGAGGTCAAACCCTTTTCCTGATGCAGATTATATTCCTGAGAGAAAGCCATTGTGTTTCATAATGCGTTATACTTCCTTGAAAAAAATTGTTTATTGAACTTTTAAGCTTCTTAAAATTGTGCACAGTTGTATATGCATGAATGTGTGTTTCTCTGTGTGTGTCTCACTCACTCAAATATACCTAGGATATATTTTATATCTATATAATAGCTACTGGTATAAATATAGTTTTACTGCCATAATAACATTTCTGGCAAAAAAAAAAAAAAAGATATGTTTTTGTGTGAAGGGAGGAATGCTCTTAAATAACAGCTAGCATTTCAGAGTTTTCAATCAGAGTGCAGGAAAACCTACCATTAACTTTACAAATGAGAATCAAGTTAAAAGGCTTCTAGCAAATTACCAATGAATCACCAGAATCTGTTCCAGGCTGAGATATTATTCCTAAATTGCTGCCACGATATATAACAAACATTTTCCATTTAATAATCTATGATAGTTTCTTTGGTGCTATAACCAGGAAAGCTCAAAGTGGATCACTCACACAGTTTGATAGAGTTACCCAAGATTTTAAAAGGAACACCCATACTGGTAGAAAGTTATAGGCATTTTATGTAGGACATTTCATTTATTCAAAGCTTGTATTCCATCATTTATCCTCATAACAATCCTGTGAGGTCAGCTAATATTGTCCTATGAAAAATATTATTTTGTATTGATTGCACATCTGAATTTATATGTATAGCTATAAAATCTGTATATCTTTATGGGCTCATCTACACCTGCAGTACTTTGGGGAGTGGGGAGGGACAATCACAGAGCCGGGATCATCCCTCAGGGGCCACATGCCAGTGTGTTGTCTGAGAAGTAAAGAGGGACATTCCCATTTTTTAAAAAAGAGGGGACATTTGCGCAATTGCATGGGCATGATTCTGCCGAAGGTACAATGTTTTAAAACATACACAATTAACTCGGCGCTGGAAGGTGCTGATTGCCAACCCACAGATAGTGAAAAAATGCTCTTCCCCTCACCCCTTATGCCCATGGACTCCCAATGCACAGCTCTGTGCCTGTTTCCCGAGCCCCACTACTCATGGGGAAGAGGGAGGACCCTGGGAGGGAGAGCCACACGCAGAGCTCAGGATGGTCCCAAGATGGCAGGAAAAATAGGAATAAAGCAATCTCAGCTATCCCGGGAGAACTGAGTGCTCATCCCTGGTTTGCCCCAGGATCAGCTGTGTGTCATTTGGACATGCAGGGACGACCTCATGACCACCCTGGGATAAATGGCAGGTGTAGACACAGCCTATAGCTATAGCTATAAAATTCTGTAAGTTGCCCTATTATCTTTTTATTATAGGGTAGTATATAAATAAAATAAATACATAAATAATTTAATATACAATCTAATGTCATTTTAACTTACCAAATTTCTTCGATTCTAAGACACACTTTTTCCCCATATGTCTCTAAAAACGGGATGCGTCTTAGAATCGATGGTGTCTTAGAATCACAGTTTTCAAATTTTAGATATTTTATTTTATTTATTTTTTTCTTAGAATTAAAGCTTTTTTCTGTTGGTGGTACTGAAATTAAGGTGCATCTTACAATCGATGGCGTCTTAGAATCGAAGAAATATGGTACGTTTATTTATTCAGAATATGTGGAAACTGACAAACAGCTAAATATTCAGCACAGCTCTATGGGATCTCTCCCCCACCCTGTTTACTCTTATCTTATAGATTTTTGCCACACACTCTGTTCAACTTTTTGAAACAGGTATCTCAATGACATTAATGGATGCTTGGCTAGCCGATAGAAATCCTCAGTCTGCCATTTGTCTGATTTGCAATCTGAAGTGCAAAGATAAAATCAAGCGATGTAGACTGTTCAATCAGATACGTAACCTTTGGCGGTCATGGATCCCTGTCTAGAATGGAGAACTAGCATTTGAGAAGAGACACCATCAGAGTCCGTTAGAATTTTGTACCAAGGTAGGGGGGGGGGGAAGCAGGAATCAAACATTTAATGAGCTGGTAACTATGGAGAAATTTAGAGCTGGACAGTTCATAAGAGGACAAGCTAAGTCCATACATACCGAATAAGGCAGGACTAATCATTAACAGGAGTGACAATAAGAAGTGCTTGTGGAAGGAAAATAAATCATGTTGTACATGACAACTAGTTTCTGTATTTGTGCATCTAGTATTTATGTATATGTATATGCAAAAGATATACAAGAAAGGCAGGACAGACCCTATCAACCTTGCATAACTATTCCTCAGCTATTGTATTTGTCTATTGTATTGAATATAGTAAACAAAAAGTAATTGAATGCCTCTTTATATCAGGGTGAATAAAAGCCATCCACTTAAAATGAGTCACCCCTTTAAGTCATCCCACACAGCAGCCCTAATTGTATGGAGAGATGAGACAAGACAAGAGGTCTTTAGGGTCTGGCCACACCGATGGCTGTTTTTGCCACCTTGGCCTTCACATGGTGCCCATTTTGTTCTTGTACACTCACATATCATTCAGCCATCCACAATAAGAGGTTGTTTAATCACTTGGGCATTTAATAGATTTTTAATTCAGTGGGATATGTACATCAATCAGATTTGACACAGTGAGAGCATTTAATTATGGATGTTGAGTAGTGTTTCTTGAAAGCATGGCGCACAAGTAATTCATCATAGAGGAGTCATGAAAAAAATTGTCAAAAAGATTTGATTGGGTTAATGTAAAAATTAGGGGACAGGGGAGTCTTTTTAGTTTACGCAACTCTGAAAAATGGTCGCTTGCCACTGATTAATTTCTACAGCAGAAATAATAGTTAGAACATCATCAACATGCAGAGCTGATTTGGCATCTACAAGAAACTTTTGCCATCTCTCTGAGTGATTGCATTGCATCATGGAACACAGCAGATATAAATTAGGCTTCTTTCAACCAAGGACTCAGCCATCTGCCAGTCATCATCTTCAGCCTTACATTGCCAGCAGCGAATGAAGATCCCATTTATAATAATGTATACTTGCAAATTAGACAAGGAGGAGTACCATCTAAAACATCAGGTAACTAAACTGACCAATGCAGAAGTAAAATGAAAGATTCCACCCAAGGGGAGAACTACTAAAAGTCATCTTAAGTGGCTGTGATCCTTTTTAGATGACACACTAAGCCATGGTGGTTAAGCACTTTGGGCTAAAGATTATGGATTAGTGTGTCATTAGAACCATTCCTAACCATGGTGGCTACATAACCACAGTTTAAGCATGCTTACCAATCATTGGATGTGAAAGCGTTAGCAGCCTAACCATGACTTAGTGGATGAATTCATCAATGGTGGGGTAATAATTAACTTTACAGTTGTTCATCTAGGGGGCACTCCCCACACAACATGGTAATAAATAATCAACTGTGGTGTGGATTAGGATCAGCGCTGAGTTGACTATGGCAGCATTTGGATGATACGATAGTCAATACAACTGACAATTGTTCCCCCCCCCAGTTGCTTATTGTGTCGTCCGAATTCAGCCAGAGTGTCATATGAACAGCCCCTGTGTTAAGAACGGAGAGTTAACTGGACCCATTCTGAACCGCTTTAGCTAATATCTATCTCTATCTGTCTATCTATCTATCTATCTATCTATCATCTGTTACACTCCACATTTCCTATCAGGTTACATAGTTGAGTATTTCTCCAGTATTGTTCAGATGTATCCTACTAATTACATAGTCTTATAAGCCAGGGCTGGGCAAACCGTGACCCTAGGCCTAATTTTATGCAGCCCTCAACTTAATTTCAAAAAACCCTCTGCAAGTGATCAATTGGGACTTCTAGAAAGAGTGACCTGGAAAAGGTGGGGAGAAAGTAGGAAAGTTAGAAAATGGGGCGAGTGAAATGGGGTGGCCCCACCTATGTTTGACTCTGGCCCCATCACCATTAGCATGTGGCTCCCAACAGATTACCTTGCATGGAATGTGGGCCTTGACAGAAAAAAAGAGTGTCTCATCCCTGCCATAAGCTATCCAAAGATGTCACATAGTCCAACTCCTTGCCCAAAGACTGAATGGATAGCACAGATCAACCTACACAATTCAGCCTACAAGGCACTGATCAAAATGTCCCTCAAAAAATACAGTTTATTCCCACAGGCTACTTAAACGCCATTGAATGAATGTAACGGTGCTTAGAATAGCAGCTATGATGACAACTGATAGATTTTTTGTTTTCGTCATGCAACTTTGATTATGGAAAACAAAAGTGATTTACAAATAAAGGTACTGTGAATATACTGACTAGCCAAGCTGTTGCATACAGAGACAATAAACCAACATGGAGAGGGAGTTTTTTCTCCCAACCACCCCTAATATGCCAATAAATCAGATCTTGATTGTGTGCAAAAAAACATCCATAAAGTCATCACAAAACTACTTTAACTGGGATCCTCTTCATTCTCAACTTCCTGTTCTTGGTTGTGGCTGCCCCTGTTATTGAAGAGGACATGAGAAAAACCCAAGGTAATGGCCACCCTCTGGGAAGGGGTGAAAAGGAATTTCTCAGCCTCATCAGGGCACAATCAAGTGAGGTTTCTCTTTCATAAATTGATTTAATTCTGCTTGAACCCAGACAGGTTCCTTAGGCACCAGAGGGAGTTATAATTCTATAATTTTTACCAAGCTATTATATTGCAATGGGGTTTAAAACGCACACACACACACACACAGAGAGAGAGAGAGAGAGAGAGAGAGAGAGAGAGAGCTAAATGGAAAAGAAGTCAAACTTTGGATATGGGTAAGTTAGCAAACCACTTTATCATGTGCATAAGTATTCCTCTATACTTTCTTCCTTTCTTCACAAAGTTCTTAACTCTTTTTGCATATCAAAGCACCCATATTTTGAAATTCAAATTCAATCGACAGATAGAGCTGTATTTTCCAACTACTGCAATTTAATCTCAGAATGAAAATTTTACCAATGCAAATCAGCGTCTGCTTTGGCTACGGAACACATTTACTTTCCTGGTAGCTCAGTTAGGCTTACACATTACAAAAGATGTTTAATGAAAAATGTAAATTTCGCAAGGCACCTGCTGTAAAAGATCTTTTCCCCATCATTTGATTCAAAGATATATGGAGAGCTTCATTGCTTTTGTAATGTTATCATAGCTGTACATACATTTTTTATAAATATATTAAGTATTTGGAATTCAGTTCTTAAGACAGGAAAGATATTTATTTATTTAAATTTGGATATTATTCAAATGACAAGGCTGCCCATTCATGTAACACTGGATTAAATTCTTGGCTATACCTATGTTCCAAAGAGCTATTTTAGGTGGGCGCAAGGGGTTTGGATATCCTTGAGTAAGATTTTTTTTTTTTTGTAGAGCTGTGTGCAAATGGTCTTTCAAAATTCTCCACCCTATTTGTGACCAGAGAAATAAGGGGGGGGGGGCCATTTCACCAAATATCTCCAGGGGGAGGATAAATTACTAGAAGGGCTTTTTTTTTTAGTTAGGATTCACCATTATCATCAGCAGCAACACCGTTGACAGATTGAGCATCATTTTGCATCCTCTACAATGCCACAAAACTAGTGTCATTTTACGACATGGTGTGGCAGAAAATGTCACTAAAATGGCAGAGAATATTCTAAGAAAATTCTACAAGGCAGACTTTTTCAGGTGGGGGAGGGGTGGGTAAAAACATCTCAGAATTCTTCTCAGAAAAAAATGTCTCTGAGAAAGTTCATCTCAGCTGTGCCAGGAAATGTGTGGAAAGTTGAAAAGCTAGTGGATTACTAAATTCCAGTCAACAGATTGGAGGATCGCTTTATGTGGACTTTGCAAAAATCACCTTCCTCAAACTTCCAATGATGGACCAATGGTCTGATTGAGTGTATAGGGCAGTTCACTCTAGCTGGACGAAGGCTAAAGTGCAGGTGGCACAGGTCTCGGAGCGAATATGACCGAAGATTAGCGAAAACTCTTCAGTGTGCCTATTATGCGGCAGTGAGGATGGCAAAAAAAAAAAAAAAATCCTACTTTGCATTTGTTATCTCATCCTCGAAATGTTGTCCAGCAGAATTATTCCCAGTGGTTAAGAGCCTCCTGGGACCAGGCTTGGGTTTAGAGAAAGGATTGGAACCCTCGGTCATCTGCTGTAATAAATTTGCTAGGCACTACGAGGAGAAAGTTGTTCATATTCGCTTAGAACTTGATGCCAGTTATCACAGAGCCTGGGGAGGTGTCCAGTGCTCCATCTGGTCATGTTTCCTGGGATCGGTTCCAGTTGTTGCAGCCTGATGTTGTGGACAAGATGCTTGAATCAGTCCATCCCCCCCACTTGTAAGCTTGATCCTTGCCCATCTTGGCTAATATGATCTAGCAGAAGTGGATTGATTGGGTGAGTCCAGGGGGTGGTAAATGCCTCACTCTGTCAGGGGGAGGTGCCTGCTGCCTTGAAAGAGGCTGTGGTGCACCATCTCCTGAAGAGGACCTCCCTGGACCCAGAGGTATGTGAGAACTACTGTCCTATCACTAATATCCCCTTTCTGGGCAAGGTACTTGAGTGTGTGGTGGCTGGGCAGCTTCAGGCATTCTTGGAGGACCCATTTCAGCCTGGTTTCAGGCCAGGGCACAGCACTGAAACAGCCTTGGTTGTTCTGACTTACAACCTACTCCAGGTGAAAGACAGGGGGAGTGCTACCCTGTTGATCTTCCTGGATCTCTTGGCGGCTTTTGATACCATTGATCATGGTATCTTACTGGATCGGCTCTGCAAGATAGGAGTAGGAGGCACTGTGTTACAGTGGTTCTGCTCCTACTTGCAGGGCCGATTCCAGAGAATGGTATTGGGAGATTCCTGTTCCACTCCATGGCTATTAAGCTGTGGGGTGTCAGAGGGCTGTATTCTATCCCCCATGATGTTCAACATCCATATGAAGCTGTTAGGAGAGGTCATTAGGGGTTTGGGGGTTGGATGCCATCAGTATGCTGATGATACTCAGCTGTATTCCTCCTTGTTGTTGGACTCAGCTGGAGCAGTGAAGGTGCTGGACCAGTGCCTGGAGTCTGTAATGGGCTAGATGAGAGCTAAAAAAACTGAAGCTGAATCCTGATAAGAAAAAAGCTCTATTGGTTGGTGGTTCCCTAGTCCAGGAATTGGGTAAGTAACCTGTTCTGGATGGGGTTGCGCTCTCGCTGAAGGAGCAGGTGCATAACTTGGCAGTATTCCTAGATCCATCCTTGTCACTGGAGGCCCAGCTTCGGCTGATCTGCCAGTTATGGCCTTTCCTGGACAGGAATAACTTAGCCACCGTAATATACGCACTGGTAACTTCCTGATTAGACTACTGCAATGCATTCTACATGGGGCTGCCCTTGAAGACACCTCAGAAGCTGCAGCTAGTGAAAAATGCAGCAGCTAGACTGCTGACTGGAACATCTCATAGTGACCATATAACACCGGTCTTAAAGAAATTGAACTGGTTTAATTTCTTTTAGAAGTGTATATTTATTCTATTTTATGTGTATGATTTTATCTGTACGCTGCCCTGAGATCCTTGTGATATAAGGCAGTATATAAATAATAAATAAATAAATAAAATATAAGAAGTGAGACACTCTACCAGTAGTCAGTTGCTCGGAGCCCACAAACACCGGAGCCAAGCCTGCCGCTCAGTAAATAATGACATGATCTCTCACTGTTGTTTCCACCAACTCTTTATTTATAGAAAGTTGTCCAGGAACTGCACAGTGCTCTCAGAATATAGATTTCAAATGAGAAGTAGCAGCCATTTGTATTGATAGTCAAGATGACTCAGCTATGCTTTCTGTCTGTATTTTCCACAGATTCGTTATGTCCAGCAGCAATGAGACTGAAGCACTCAAGAGAGTAAAACAACAACCACAACCTGCACATCAAAGTGCTTTGATTTTTCCTTTTGTAGCTTTACTAGACTCAAAAGAAAAGAAAAGAAAAGAAGGAAAGAAAGAAAGAAAGAAAGCTTGTCTTGAATTCCTGAACGATGCTTGGGAACATTGAATGTGATGGAATGGCAACAGAAGAACACACTAATAGGAAAAGAAAACAAAAACAAAAATATAAGGACAGTTCTGATAAATGAAAGTGTTTAACTCCCTGATCAAATCTAATGGCTCTAGAGCAAGGATGGGCATGTTTAAGAGGGCTAATTGTGCCTAATGAGTAGAAGTTCTCCAGCGGTGAACTACTCACGTTGTACTGGGTTGGATATTAGTTATGGCAGTGATCTCAACACAAGGTCCAGTAGTGCAAGAAAGAAATATAAGCTTGTAAAATTTGGTTCACAATCTGAAATAATACAAGGTTTATGAGAAAGTACAACATTTATTAATATTTTACACAGGTTTGTAGGCATACAAACAGCTGGAGGTGCCAATGGTAAGAGGATAGCAAGCTTTGCTATGTTACTCCTTAACAAGTCCAGTGTTGACAAGGTGCTTGGACAGGTTCGTGCAACCACTTCCATATTGGATCCTTGCCCCTCTTGGCTAATAAAAGCTAGCAGGGGTGGAACAACTGGCTGGGCCAGGGAAATGATTAATGCCTCTTTGCAAGAGGGAGTGGTCCCAGGCCTCCTGAAAGAGGCGGCAGTGAGACCACTCCTGAAGAAATCTTCCCTGGACCCTGAAAATCTTAATAATTACAGGCCAGTAGCAAATGTTCCATTCCTGGGCAAGGTCCTGGAGCGGGTGGTTGCGAGCCAGCTCCAGGCACTCTTGGATGAGACCGATTATCTGGATCCATTTCAGTCGGGTTTCAGGCCTGGTTTTGGTACAGAAACAGCCTTGGTCGCCCTGTATGATGACCTATGTCGGGAGAAAGACAGGGGGAGTGTGACTCTGTTGATTCTCCTTGATCTCTCAGTGGCTTTCGATACCATCGACCATGGTATCCTTCTGGGACGATTGGCTGAGTTGGGAGTGGGAGGCACTGCATTGCAGTGGTTCTGCTCCTACTTGGTGGGTCGGCTCCAGAAGGTGGTGCTTGGGGAACATTGCTCGGCCCCGTGGATTCTCCAGTATGGGGTTCCACAGGGGGCAGTTTTGTCCCCCATGTTGTTCAACATCTACATGAAACCGTTGAGTGCAGTCATCCGGAGTTTTGGAGTGCGTTGTCATCAGTACGCTGATGACACGCAGCTCTATTTCTCCTTTTCATCTTCATCAGGTGAGGCTGTGAATGTGCTGAACCAGTGCCTGGCTGCGACAATGGACTGGATGAGGGCTAATAAACTGAAACTCAATCCAGACAAGACTGAGACGCAGTTAGTTGGTGGTTCCGCTGACAGGATGGAGGGTGTTCAACCTGTTCTGGATGGGGCTGCACTCCCCTTGAAGGAGCGGGTTCGTAGCTTGGGGGTTCTCCTAGAACCATCTCTGTCACTTGAGGCGCAGGTGGCCTCAGTGGCACGGAGCGCCTTCTACCAGCTTCGGTTGGTGGCCCAGCTACGTCCCTATCTGGACAGGGATAACCTGGCTTCAGTTGTCTATGCTCTGGTAACTTCCAAGTTAGATTACTGCAATGCACTCTACGTTGGGCTGCCTTTGAAGGTGGTTCGGAAGCTGCAGCTTGTGCAAAATGCAGCGGCCAGATTGATAACTGGAACCAGTAGGTTCGAACATACAAGACCTACTCTGGCCCGCTTGCATTGGCTGCCTGTATGTTTCCGAGCCCGGTTCAAGGTGCTGGTTTTAACCTATAAAGCCTTACACGGCTTGGGACCACAATACCTGATGGAACGCCTTTCCCGACATGAACCTACCTGAACACTACGTTCAACATCTACGGCCCTCCTCCGAGTGCCTCCTCCGAGGGAAGCTCGGAGGTCAGCAACAAGAGAGACGGCCTTCTCTGTGGTGGCTCCCCAATTGTGGAACGATCTCCCCGACGAGGCCCGCCTGGCGCCAACATTGTTATCTTTTCAGCGCCAGGTCAAGACTTTCCTCTTCTCTCAGGCATTTGGCAATATCTGAGGAGCCTGGGTTTGTTTTGTTTTGTTTTGTTTTTGTAGTTTTTGAAGTGTTAAAGTGGTTTTTAAATGTACAGATTGTGTGTATGTTGTATGTTTTTGCTGTTTTAATTTTTGTATATTGTTTTTAATTGTTTTTAATCCTATACAAATGTAATAAATAAATAAATAAATAAAGACAAAAGGGATAAAGGAATTGCAGGAGGGTATTATGTGTATGTATTTTTCAGCCCACTCCAGGTAGGGCTTGGAGCAACTCCTGTCTGAAACCTTGAAGATCAGTGTAGACCAGCCTTCCACAACCTGGTGTTCTCCAAGTGTTTAGACGAGGGTCCATAGTTCAGTTTGTAGAGCTTCTGCTTTGAATGCAAGAGGTCCAAGGTTTGATCCCTGGCATCTCCTGGTAGGGATGGAAAAACACCTGCCTGAAACCCAGGAGAGACACTGCCAATCCGTGTCAACAATATTGGGCTAGATGGATCAATGGTCCAACTCTGAATAAGGCATCTTCCTATGTTCCTAAGGATGTCCCAAATGCCTGGAAATAGATTCAGAGTCTAGGACTGAGTTTTTACAATCCAATTCCTAGAATAAAATAATTCTCTAAGGAAGAGTAGACTGGAGTAGAACCAATTACCTAGGGTGGTTTTGGGCTCTTCCACACTAGAGGCCTTCAAGATACAGCAGGACAGCCATCTATCAGGTATGCTTTGATGTGGATTCCTGCATTGAGCAGGGAGTTGGACCCAATGGCCTTATAGGCCCTTCCAACTCTACAATTCTATGGTTCTATTTTCTTTAAGGCTGTAACTTGGAAGGAGGTGAAGGGCCATCCATGCTGGTGGTGCTTAAAAGCCTGCTTTCATATCACTATAGAAGTCAAGTAAATGGTGGATATAGGAGGAAGACTGATGCTACCCTACATCCATAGCCTCAGTATTTTATTCCTCCTCCTCATTTCTTCTTATCTTTTACCCAGGGACACATCAGATGATGAGGTCTGCCATGGCATGCTTCTCCCCTGCCTTCATGTTTGGTGGCATGGTCTGAGCAGTGAAGAGTTCCCAGAGGGTGAATGAAATCATAAATCATTCCAGGCCAATTTTGTTTTTATCAGCTATAGCACTTTTTGATCTCAAACAAGGATTCCTAAGCAGCAACATTTTGAGTCAATCACTCTTACTCTCTCCCTCCTTGGAAGACACTATTTGGGTGGCCTAACCTGTGTTTTAATGTAAAGTGAGGGTAACTCCATGTATGCCATTCTCTGGTTTGGCATGAAGATAACTGGGTGATATATATTTTGTATGGATGACTTGTAATTGGTTTATTTTTCCTTTTGGCATGGACTGTGGTTTGCAATCAAATTTTGTCTGGAGTGAATGCAATTAGTGCGTGTATGGGGAGTGCCATCTTGTCCTTTGCCTCGGGCAGACAAATGTCTTGGACCAGCCCTGATTTTGTGTAAAAGTTCTTGGAGACATCACTGAGATTTCTATGGAAATACAGAGCAGATTTTCACACAAATGTAAAGAACGAATATATGTCTGGCAGACAACCACCAATCCCTGCCGTGCAAACAGCTTAATTAATACACCCTACCATTATCTCAGATTATTCTCCTGGCAACACTCATTTGAGGTCTTGCACAGTTGAAAGGGCCCTATAAACTCAAGTGAAAAAGAAAAGAAAAACATTTTGGAAAATATAGGGTAGTAGAATTTGTTGTTCCAGCCACCAGCACCATGTAACCCTGGAAGTGGGGGAGGAAGGGATGAAATTAATTGGCTATGCATTATTCACTGACTGAGGGTGGCTAAAAGATCATTGACTGTGGGTTGCGTGCTCCCTGGCTCTCCTCCTGTCAAGGTAAGCAAGTAGTAGCAATGATGAGACAGAAGATGAGAAGCAATAGGAGCTGGTGACAATGCCACTGAGAAGATAGGCCCTTTCTACACCTAAAGGTGTAGAGGGAGGGAGGAGGGCAATCTTGGACTTACCTCCTTCTGGGATCATCCCCAAGGTTCTAAACAGAAGCACGACAACCCAGAAAGGAAGAGGGATGTTGCACCCACTATATATATATATATTTGAAGGAAACAGCAGCCAGGAGCACAATTGTGCTCCAACAAAAATGTGAGTAAAAAAAAAAAAAGCCTTCACCCTGCTCCCCCCGGACTCCCCTGGACCTGGCTACTTCTCTTTTGCTGACCCCTATTACTCGTGGGGAGAAGGGAACAAGCTGGGATGGGTGCCCACACCATCCGCGGTCCTCAGGATTGTCCCAGGACCATGGGTAAAATTGGGATAACAGAGGCCTTGGTTATCCCGGCACAATGGAGGGGTCATCCCTGCTTGCTCTTGGGTCCCCCTGTGCATCATTAGGATGCACAGGGAGCACCCAGGGACAACCCTGGGAAAAAAGGCCAGTGTAGATACGGCCATAAACTCACCGAGGAGGAGCCCCATTGTCTTTCCCAAGGGCACTCAAAAACCTGGAGATGGCATTACCAGAACTAAGTGTACATTCTGAGAGCAGTCTTCTAGGTAGACACTCTTACTGACTTGCTCCTGAAAGTCCCAAGCCTGGTACCTGTTCTTGCTCCTCCTGGCCAGTAAAAACTCTACCATGTGTTGGAAATGCCTGGTCTCCCTGACTTTGGATTTAACCTGCAGCTCAGGAACCTCCACCTGCTCCCTTCCTCTGTGCATCTCAGGAGACATGAGGACAGTAGAAACCCTCACACTTTCTCTCCTCATGCTTCTCATCCCTGCTCTGCCTCTCTTCCTCTTTTACTTTCTGCCAGAATGCTGCTGTAACTAGGACTGCACAGCCCCTCCTTCTGGATCTGAATCCGCGCGATCCAGATCGGGCCAATCCGATCCAAACCAGATCGGACCTCCCCTGATCTGCTTCTATGGGGAAAAGGACTCATCACCCTCCCCCCACTTTCCCTCCTCTCTCCACTCACCCACCACCATCCGCTGCCGTCTGCTGTCATCCACTGTACTGAAAACCAGGCAGCGAGGCCTGGTTCTCAGTACAGTGGATGGCAGCAGACAGCAGCAGATGAGTGGGGACTTCCCTCTCCCTCCTCTTTCCACTCACCCGCTGCTGCCCGCTGCTGTCTGCTGTACTGAGAGGCCGTGAGGCCTGGTTCTCAATACAGCGGATGGCAATGGATGGCGGCAGGGGAATGGGGAGAGGAGGGAGAGTGGGGGGAGGGCAGTGAGTGCAATGGACTCACCACTGGCCTTGCAGGTCCCTGGGTGCCGGCTGTGTAGCTGGCACCCAGGGACCTGGAAGGCCAATTGGCCCAGATCTCTGGATCAATCCGAATCAATCCAGAATGGGCCCAATCTGCTCCGGAACTACCTGGATCTCCTCCGACCCAGTTCGGAACCGGATCTGGGAGTTCCAGATCGGCCCGCTCCGCTCCGGATTCGGGCTCCCTAGCTGTAACACCTCTTCTTTTCCTTTCTCCTGTCTTCTGAGATAGCTTTCTGTAACTTGATGGTGATGATCACTGTGATTATGTCTAGTATTGCCTCTTAATTAATAAAACAAACATACTGCATTAAGTCTTAAAGTCTTGATTCTGTTTTCCCTCCCAGGAACCTTTCAAAATGTTTCACTATCCCAAAGTTATCCACAGTTAGCCATGCTGTGCTCCTGTTGATCTGAAACATGCTAGTTTCTAGCCTTGTTCCACCAGACTACAGCAATTTGTCCTCCAGCAAGAACAGACCCAGGGGCCACCAGTCTAAATTCACTCTGTGAGCTGTATTTCCTGCCTGGAAATGGACACAGGTTTCAAATATGTATACAGACACATTCCTTAAATGTACGTGTATATCCATCACATGAGCCAGTATTTTGTACTTGGCTCCTGTTGATTGATCTTGGGGTTGTTGGGGGGGGGGAGTGGAAACCACAAGCATGTAGGGAGCCCATCCATATTTATAGCAACAAGATTATAACTTCAAAGAAACCCATGATGATGATGATGATGATGATGATGATAGAAAACTAGTGTTATTGCAGGCAAGGTTCTAGGCAATTTTTGTCCATCCAAAATACCCAGAACGGTCTCTTACCCTGGGCCCAATTCTGCAGGGAACCAGGAAATGATAGCAGTTACGGAAGCTCCATTGACATTAATGGAGATTCCAGACCACCCTTGTTGGGTAAATTGTACCCATAATCACTTCAGCTAATGGATGGTAGGGAAAGCACTCAGATAATTAGTTCAGCAAGTGCTTATTACATTGAAATTTCAATGTACTAATCAAATGTTTATTTTGTAATCTTGTTATATTAATGCTAATTAGAGCTGTATTTATCGCTTCATGGGTTATATTGAAATGCTCTACTCAGACGTTTAACATTAAACAGCACCTAGTTACTAATATATTACCTCACTTTAAACTCTTTTAAATAGGGAACAAACATTTCTGTTAGAAACTGGGATACCTTATTTCTGAGTGGAGCTTCAATTAAATAGTATTTAACCCTCTTTATAATGTAGTAGCTATTTGTGTTCAATTATAAGTATATACACAATGTTTTTTTTTTAAAAAAAACATACCCATTTAAGAGCAGAGTTAAGGCTATCTCATGTTGGCTCAAGCTTCACAAAGCCAGGAAAGTGGAAGCTAAGGGCAATGCCTTAACTGACATGGCCCATGATTAGTGATGATGTTGTGCAATGTCAGAAATTGTATTTACTCACAAGTGCCTGGGACCAGAAGGATGATCCACATTGCCCTAGTCATGTCTTGCTTTACGAACCACCTGAGCCTTACTGTATTGCTAGAGGAATCCTCACGTGAGTAGATGACCCTTGCCTATTTGTTGCTTCTAAACAAACCAAGTTAGAACAGGGCAGACTGTTACTACAGTCTACCTTGATTCCTTCTGCCAGTGGTTCAGCAAGGCAATTTTACACCTTTGAATGAATGGTCTTATGGGGAGGGTGGCTTTAGATAGTCAAATGTAAATTACTTCAGTTGTGAGACATGCCACTAACATTTCTCTTCACCTCCAACCACCATTCCTGATAAACAATACCAACAGCAAAAGCATTTGCCAACAGTGATAGAAGAAGAAGAAGAAGAAGAAGAAGAAGAAGAAGAAGAAGAATTGAAAACAAAATTGAAAAGCTATGAAAAGATATAGGAAGAATGACACAATACATAAATGGAATTGCTCAAAAAATATCCTCAAAAATATCCAAGACGTCATAGCAAACAATAAAGAAACAGCAATAGTAGCTCTCGACATGTTGAAACAAAAACTTGCAGTCCAGACTACCAAGCTAAGAAGATACAAAGAATCAAATGAAAGAAAAGCCCAAAACACTCTCTTTAAAAGAAATGAGAAATTATTATACAAAGAATAAGCAAGAAATAAACAACAACATTACACCCCCAACTAAAGAAGAAATAACCACATTCTGGAAAAATATCTGGTCAGAACCAGTACAACACAAAAGGAAACAATAAAAAGGACACACAACTGGAAAGCACCCAGCCCAGACAAAATTTAAAATTTCTGGTATAAACAGCTCACATCAACACACGAATACTTCACTCAACAAATCAACACAGTCATAAAACACAAGCACCTATTCCCCCTATTCCTTACCGAAGGCAAAACCTACATTAAACCAAAAACTCCAGATACCCAAAACACAGCTAACTACAGACCCATAGCATGCCTTCCAACACTCTACAAAATTATAACTGTCACAATCACACAGAAAATTGAAGCACATCTCACTCCACATAATATACTTACAGAAGAAAAGGGTGTAAAAAGAACAGCAGAGGATGCAAAGAACAGTTAATAATAGACAGTATCATCATGAAGCAAACAGAAAAACAGAAAAGAAACCTCCACACCTGCTACATAGACTAAAAAAAGGCTTTCGACTCCGTCCCACACAGTTTATTTATTTATTTATTTATTACATTTGTATACCGCCCCATAGCCGAAGCTCTCTGGGCGGTTTACATAGGATTAAAAACAATTAAAAACAATATACAAAAATTAAAACAGCAAAAACATACAACATACACACAATCTGTACATTTAAAAACCACTTCAACACTTCAAAAAAACAAAAACAAAAAAAAGTACTGGAAATATACAAAATGCATCCCTCAATCCCAAACTTTCTGACAAGAATCATGGAGACATGGAGAATGACAATACACCTAATAACAGACAAGGACCATATACAGACAGAAAAAATATATATCAAACATGGCATATTCCAAGGTGACACATTCAGCAGCACCCTATGGTTTTGCCTGTGTCTGAATCCATATCCAACTCCCTTAACAAAACCACATACGGCATCAACATAAAATACCAAAAACAAGCAAAGCACAGAAACGCCCCAAACACACACCCAGACCAGCTTGGGGAGGGGCTGTTGTGGGCGGGGGAGGAGGATGAGGCGTGGAGCCTAGCTATTTGCTGGCTCCCGGGTGGCACCACCGCAAGGGGAGGGGGATCGGAGCCTATTAATTGGCCTCCATCCTCCCTCCCCCTTCTCTTCTTGCTGCGCGGCTCGGAGCTAACTGAGCACAGGGACGTGCTCAGCTTCCACCGAGCGGCGGGAAGAGTGGAGGCGGCGGCCTCCCTTTTCGGCCATTAGCTACAGAGCGGCGGGGAGCTCACAGAGGCGGAGGGCGCGGAGGCGGCGATCTCCCCGGCACCAGCGCTCTACTCATGCGGGGACCTTCTCCCGCGCGGCGGCGCAGCGACGTGAACACGGCCCACGGAGCTTTCTTCGGGAGCAGCGGGGCTCGACGAGGCACGGCGGCACCCCCCCACCCCCAACGCCGGGTGCGCTGGTGCTCCAATGGCCGGAGGGCCCTCGTGGCCTTTCCAGCCCAGGTTTGCGGGCGGGGAGGACTTTCCCCCAGGGTTTGGGAGGAACGAGTCAATGCCCCCCCTTGCGGGTGGTTTGGGAGCGGGACTCAGGCAGCTGCGAGTGCTAGCCCGGCCGGGCTAAGCCATTGCAAGTGGGGGTATCGTAGTCCTAGGGAGTGGTGACACACGGCCCTTTGCTGCTTGGCAGCCTATTAGCGGGTGGCCCTAGCGAACTCCAAGGGGTGGTTACCCATTGATAGGGTGAGATTGCATACTCTGGGGAAGGGCTGCAACGGAGGTTTGCCTCCCTAGCCTCTGGGTCAGAATAGGTTGGGGGACCACCGCTCCGTGGGCAGTGGGGGGAATTTAAATTTAAATTTTTTTAAATTTTTTTATTATTATTACTGTTTTCTTATCATTATTGGCGGCACTGTCAGCCCTGGTTGGATTAGGTGGGGAGACCGCCTTGGTGGTAAGCCCACGTAAGCAGTCGATTTAAGTGCTAGTATTGCTGGGGACGGTTGCAAATGGCTAATTAAGGGTCTTCAGCCAGGAGGCCCATAGTTTCTTCAATTATTAATACCCATCCTAGTTGTGACACAATGCCTCCTAAAAAAGGCATGGGAGGGAAAAAAGGCAAAGGGAAAGCACCATGCCCACCGGCAAAGTGATATAGGGATCGCAACGGATCCTCCTCAGATGAAGCTGAAAGTCCGGATATTGGGGCAATTTTATCCAGATTGCAAGCAGTAGAGCAGGATAGAGGGATAATACCACCTCCCTCCGAGGTGAATCCATCGCTTCCTGCATCCAGGGGATGCCCTGTCACTAGAAAACAAAGTAATGATAAATTGTGGTCATCTGTTGCAGCACGTTTAGCAGTTATAGAAGCATCTTCCAGTCAGGGTTCGCAAGGTGCGGTGGAAGTGCCGGTGCAACCAGCCGCAGCAGGAACGCAAGATTTGGACCAGGCGGGCGCCACTGCATCAGGACAGCCAGCAATTAATCCTATTTCGACCACACCAGGACCAGTGATGGCACAAAATCAAGGTGAGCACACCATACATCTTCCGGCAACTTCATTTCAGCCTTGCCCCCCCCCCCAATCCTTGGGCGTGGTTCCCATGGCTGTCTGGAATGGGCTGGCCATCACACATGATGGGCGGAGGATTATCTCAGGGAGGTTTAAACACATCAGTAGCTCAATTGCCAGCCTTAAATCCAGGCACTCTCGCTGTTGATTCGGCTGTTTTGGGTATTCCTCCAGTCATCACTGGTTCTACGATAGGGGCAGGCTGGTTCCATGGATGCTCATCTCCCTGCAGCGGTGGGGCCGTCCAGTTCAGCCGATCCCTCTCAGTTGACAATTGGGGTCCCAACAAGCGAGACACCTCGCATGGAAGGGACAACAGGGGGGTCAGCCCCAACGCCTGTCACAACAACACCACAGCAGATTATCTCTAGTGCGGAGGCATGCGCTCCAGTTTGGCAGGGCCCGGCAGGGCTGGTCGCCTCGGCTAGTGGGTTAAGCATATTACCCATAAAGGACCCATATGCAGGGGCAGAGCCGGGTGCCATTCCAACGGGGAGTACATCTTCCCCATTGGGATTCCACCTTCTGCCGGCCACTAGGGAAAAAATTTTGAGGGGAGACTTCGTGGATGTCTTTTCCTTGCTTTTTAGAGAATCTGAAAGCAAGGAGAAAGACAAGGCAGCTGACAAGGACCACGAGCATATTAGAAGGAAGAAAGTTCCCAGGACATGGTCCAACTGGCTGCCTGGCTTTCTAATTTATATGGGAATTATACAACAGCATTTTCCTGAGCGGGGATATATTTAACAAAGTACCTGGATATGATCTTCAGAGCATACACAGAGTATGAGGGCGGGGCTTGGTTAGCATACGATGGATCATTTCGTATGAGAGCGGCCTTCGATCACGCCCGGCCCTGGGACATCAAAGACCATGACCTATGGCTTCAATTTATGATGCCAGCTAGGCCAGGCGTGGGGGAAAGAGCAGATAGTGGTCACATCGTGGCCAAGCAGCAGCCCGTTTCTACCTCTAAGGGGAATGCGGGGCAGGGGGTTCAATTCTGCTCGCCCTGCTGGGAATATAGCTCCAGGGGTAGTTGCACACGTCCCCAATGCAAATATAGGCATGAATGCCCAATATGCAATGGCCATCATCCGGCAGCAAATTGTTACAAGACAAGGGCAGGAAGGGGGAATAATCGGGATAACCAGGGAGGCAAAAAACCAGGCGGGCAACAGCAGCCTCCTAAAGGGCCCCAGCCCAATCAAAATTAAGTCACTACAACAGCTGCTGGCACTATATCCACGGCGCTTAGATGCTGTTTATTTACTGACAAGTTTCCAGGAAGGTTTTAGAATACATTATGAGGGCCCATGCATTTCTTCAATATCTAGAAATCAGAAATCAATTGTTCTTATGGAACAATTGGTTCGACAAAAGATTGATAAGGAGGTTGAATCGGGGAGAGTGATCGGTCCATTTGTTGTCCCCCCTATTCCCAATTTAAGGGTTTCTCCTCTGGGCATAGTACCCAAGAAGGCACAGGGGGAATACAGACTTATTCATAATTTGTCAGCCCCCAGGGGCAAGTCTGTGAATGATGCAATACCTGAACATTTATGTTCAGTGCGTTATGCATCTTTTGATAGTGCGGTAGAAATGATTAGGAGACACGGCCCAGGGGCGCTGATGGGCAAGTGCAACATCAAATCCGCATTTCGCATCTTGCCCATTAATCCCGTTGATTTTGATCTGTTGGGTTTCCAATTTCAGGGTCAATTTTATATTGACAGGGCCCTACCGATGGGTTGTTCAATTTCATGCGCTATGTTTGAAAAATTCAGCTCCTTTCTTGAATGGGTGGTACATTATCGCTCTGGTTCGCCAGACGTTACCCATTACCTGGATGACTTCCTGTTTGGGGGGCCAATAAGTTCCCCCCATTGTGCAAATATGATGCAGGAATTTTATTCCTTGGCCGAGGAGCTGGGTGTTCCACTAGCACATGAAAAGACTGAAGGACCATTGAGCATTATAAAATACTTAGGCATAGAATTGGATTCCATACAGCAATGCTGCCGCCTGCCCCTTGACAAACTTACCCCGTTGAGGGCCAAGTTGTGTTGTTTCCTAGCTTGTAAAAAGGTCACCTTACTGCAATTACAGGAATTGCTAGGGCACCTAAACTTCGCCTGCAGGGCGGTGGCTCCGGGCCGTGCCTTCCTGCGCCATCTGTGTAATGCCATGAAAGGCTTATCCAGCCCACATCATCGAGTCAGAATTACTCGGGGCCTTAGAGAGGACCTCCAGGTTTGGAGCTTATTTTTGGAAGAATTTAATGGCGTTTCATTTTGGCGCAGGGAGTTACTCCTTGAGGCAGAGTTGCAAATCCACTCGGACGCTTCCGGGTCGTGTGGTTTTGGAGTGATATGGCAGGACCGTTGGTGCGCCGCGCCCTGGCCCACCGAATGGATAGCATCTGGTACATGCAGGGATCTTACATTCCTGGAATTTTTCCCAATTTATGTGGCCATGCACTTATGGGCAGGCGAATTTGCCAACAGGGTGGTGCAATTTTGGTGCGATAACCAGTCCACAGTCCACGTGATTAACACTCTGTCAGCACGCAACCCGCGGGTAGCCAAATTGCTACGTGCATTCACTCTCCATTGCCTTCGGCATAACATTCTGTTCCATGCTCGGCATGTTCCCGGCGTTGACAATGCCATTGCCGATGCTTTGTCGTGCCAGCAGGTACAAAGGTTTCGGGAATTGGCCCCGGGGGCCAGTCGGGTACCGGAGGTTATGCCAACGAGTCTATGGGAGATTGGAGGGAAGATATAGAACAAGCAGTTTGGCTATCTATAGCTCCCAGCACCAGGGTGTCATACAGGAAGGCAGGTAGGGAGTTTCAAGCATTTAGAGCGGATAATGGTCTACCGCTCACATGGCCCATACCAGTGGAACAGATCCTGCAATTTTGCGTAGCTTTAAAAAGGAATGGCCTGGCGGCCAGGACCATTGGCGGTAAATTGGCGGCTCTCGCCTTTTACTCCAAGGTTCAAGGGGTGCAGGACAACACTGGAGATTTCAGGATACATAGGGCTCTGAGGGGCTGGGCGAGAGCAGCACCACCATTGCCTGATGCGAGACGCCCACTTTCCCCCAACATATTGGTAGGGCTCCAGGCGATGTGGCCTTCCTTGTGTTCTTCCCATTTTGAGGCAATATTGTTTCACGCTGCCGCTCTGACAGCCTTTTTTGGGGCCTTCAGGATATCTGAGGTGATAGCAACATCTAAGGGAGACCGTTCAGGCCGTGCATTGCTGATCTCAGACCTGGAATGGTCCCCACAACAGGTTAGCATACGTTTGAGGAGGTCCAAAACTGATCAGCTTGGCTGGGGGCAATTAGTGTTGTTATACCCTTCTCCTAGGCGGGAGCTTTGCCCGGTGGCAGCTTTGGGGGATTTCCTCCATTTGCGTGGCCAGAACCCTGGATTGCTATTTGCCATCAAGATTTGTCCCCACTGACCAAATTCCAGTTCTGGGCCATAACAAAGTGGGCCTTAAAGGCTTTAGGCCTAGAATCATATCAGTTTGGCACTCACTCATTTCGTATAGGTGCGGCCTCCACGGCAGTGGCTATAGGCCTACCGCCTGGGAGCGTCCAGGCAGTCAGTAGATGGCGTTCCAATGCATACAGGGCATATGTGCGTCAACTCCCCAAATAATACCAGGGAGTCCGAGCTAATCCAGCTGTATTTATTTTTAGATCTCTGGCGGGGACGTCGCCCATTGAGTATTCTCATCTGCGGACATAGCTATGTCTTCTGGGCGGCAAGGCGGGCGTCCCGTTCCAGCATAGGAACACAGCTGGGAATGAGCGATATTGCCAACTTTCAGTGGTTGGGCAAGCGAGGAATGCGTTGGGAGCATCTCCTTCCGACCCTGTTTTCGCAGCATGCGAGTGTTTTTCCCCCTCAGGTGCTGTTGATTCATCTAGGGGGCAATGATATGGGGTTGTTGAAAGGCAAGGCACTGATACTTCAGGCCTTAGCCGACTTTAGTACAATTCATTATAGGTGGCCCGGGTTAATGATAATTTGGTCCTGTATTATCCCCAGGATAAACTGGAGATATGGCTGCGATATACGAGCAGTTGAACGTGCCCGTAGAAAAGTTAATGGGGAAATTTTTAAACAGCTCAAGAAACATGATGATTGGAGCATTCAACATCCAGCCATCATCAAAGCGCGGAGGGAGCTCTATCGTGAGGACGGGGTCCACTTGTCGGACCTTGGAAACGATATGCTGTTGATGGATTGGCAGAAGGGTTTGCGTGCAGCAATTATGCTTAGATGGGGGGGAGGAGACAAAGCATGAGGCTTGTCTCTTCCCTTGGCATATAGGCGCAAGCATCTTCAGAGGGATAGGATCGGCGAGCATTCAGAGGCACTTGACGGTGATGGGTAATGCCTGAGGCTCGGTGTCTGTGAGTCCTGCGGCCCAGACGCCGGGATTAGGCTTACCTTTGAGACCCGCCTTTCTCACCCACTCAGGCCAGGATGCCTGGGGGGGTGACACCGGAGGGTCTCCCTACCCGCGAGGGGAAGCCAAGGGGTGGCGAAGCTCAAGCGCCACTCTTTGGTGAAGAATGTCTCACCTGGTTAGCACAGCGGCTGCCGTTTAAAGGCGGAAGATGCTTGCTTAGGTTTTCCCTTCTGCATATCCATCAATAAATGTGGCCTTGTTTAAAACCCAACTTCCTGTGTCGTCTCTTCATTTCCTCCCTCCCCTTTCCACAAACGCCCCAAACACACACCCAGCCCAGCCTGGGGGGGGGCTGTTGTGGGTGGGGGAGGAGGATGAGGCGTGGAGCCTAGCTATTTGCTGGCTCCCGGGTGGCATCACCACAAGGGGAGGGGGATCGGAGCCTATTAATTGGCCTCCGTCCTCCCTCCCCCCTCTCTTCTTGCGGCGCAGCTCCCTCCCTCCCATCCCTGTTGGCAGTGTAGGCTTGCCAGTCGTCCTTTTGGAGGCCAAGTAGGAATTTTTTGCTCATATCCTATCATCGGTTATGAGTTTTTTCGCCTACTTTACACTGCAAGGCAGATTGGGGGTATTAATTAGGTTAATTGGCGTTCAAATTAATCTTGTCATGCTTATTGGCATATAGGCGCAAGCATCTTCAGAGGGATAGGATCGGCGAGCATTCAGAGGCACCTGATGGTGATGGGTAATGCCTGAGGCTCGGTGTCTGCGAGTCCTGCGGCCCAGACGCCGGGATTAGGCTTACCTTTGAGACCCGCCTTTCTCACCCACTCAGGCCAGGTTGCCTGGGGGGGGGTGACACCGGAGGGTCTCCCTACCCGCAAGGGGAAGCCAAGGGGTGGCGAAGCTCAAGCACCACTCTTTAGTGAAGAATGTCTCACCCGGTTATCACGGCGGCTGCCGTTTAAAGGCGGAAGATGCTTGCTTAGGTTTTTCCTTCTGCATATCCATCAATAAATGTGGCCTTGTTTAAAACCCAACTTCCTGTGTCATCTCTTCATTTCCTCCCTCCGCTTTTCCACAATCAATAACCTCCTGTACATGGATGACATCAAAATCTATGCTTCAACTTCAACACAGATAAAAGGCCTCCTGCAAATCACTGAAGAACTGATGACAGACATGAAAATGGAATTTGGGATAGGAAAATGCAAGATGCTACACATAGAAAGAGGAAAATGGAAAGAAGAAGTAACATCAGAAACACTAAATAATGAAATATTAGATAACATGGAAGAAAATGAAATGTACAAATACCTAGGGTTCCAACAAAACACAAAAATCAATCACTCCACAGTAAAAACTCAACTAAGAATGCAATATAAAACTTGCCTAACACAAATCCTAAAGTCTAAATTCAACTCAAAAAACATATTCAAAGCCATCAACACCTACACAAAACCCATCCTCACATACTCATTCGGAATCATACACTGGTCACACACTGAACTCGATGAAATAAACAGACTCAATAGCATTGAACTCACAAAACACCGCATGCTCCATCCCAATTCATGCATTGAAAGAATGACAATCAGCAGGAAAGAAGGAGGAAGAGGTCTGCTGGACATTAACAGAATTCATGCTGAACAGATAAAATCACTCAGAGAATTCTTCCATACCAAAAACACCCCCATTCATAAATAAAGCCATAGTAAAAGCAGATAAAAACTTCACCCCACTTAACCTAGCACTACAAAACGAAGATCAAACACAACCACTTACACTTGCAGAGAAAAAAGAAAAATGGGCACAAAAAGTACTCCATTGGAAGCACTACAACATAATACTGAACCCACAAATAAACAAAGAACAATCATACAAATGTCTCAGGAAAGGTGAGCTATTTCCAGAAACCAAAGGATTCCTAATAGCCATACAGGATCAAGTTATAGCAACCAAGAACTACCAAAAATACATCATAAAAGATAACAGTGCAACAACAGACCTATGCAGGAAATGCCATCAGTTCTAAGAAACAATAGACCATATAACAGGAGGATGTAAAATTCTGGCAGGAATGGACATATGGAAAAGACAATACCTTGAAACCGACCAGACATAACGTTCATAGACAAAAAAGGAAAAACACACATACCACATCGACATAGCAATACTGAATGACAAAAATGTTGTTGAAAAGGAAGAAGAAAAGAGAGACAAATATACACCACTGGCCATGGAAGTCAAATAACTATGGCAGCAGGAAAAGGTCACAATTATTCCATTAGTCACATTAGTCACCGACATCATATCAAAAAAATATACAGAAAACCTCCAGAATCTGGGCCTACCAGATTACATCCACACCAACATCCAGAAAGCAGTCATAATTAAAACATGCTCAATCATTAGGAAATTCCTGAATCAATAAAAGAAAGCATGACTTGGCAAAGCCCGTCATGTCCATCTAGAAAAACCACCATGAGCGAGAAAGAGATAATAATAATAATAATAATAATAGTGATGATGATGATGATGATGATAATGATAATAATAATAATTTGATCATGTGCAGTTTTATGTGGGTCATCAAAGATGCCCCACATTGTCCTGATCCTGTATTGCTTTATGAAGCATCTAGCCTTTCTGCTAGAAGAGGGCTCCTCTCACTATTTAACCCATCCTGCCATCTACTGATGTAAGCAACAAACTGCCAGGGGTCAATTTACAGGAGGATTCCACTAACAAAACAGGTAACACTCAGGTGCTTCAGACAGCAATATAGGACCAGAGCAACATGGGTGCCTTTGCTGGTTCCAGGCACCACATTCTCCCCATTTGGATTTGGGCCTGAAAGACCAAGAAAAAGTGAGGTTTACAAGCACAATTTGGCCTTTTCCACACCAGTCATTTTTCGAGGGACTGCCCCTGCCTGCTCACAGAGAGTCCGCATGATGTACAGAGTATCCTGCAAGCAGGCAGCGGCCAGCCCTCCATTTTCCTGGGAGTTCAGGGAATGCTATTATCCTAGTTTGTTTCCTGCTCCCGGGAGGGAAGCGAGATGTGCGGCTGGTGTGGCTGCCCATCTGGGCGCAGCCACACGTACCCGTGAGTAAGCGCGGCTGCACCGATGGCCACGGAGCCACACCACACGGCTCCAAGGCCATCAGGAGGGGGGGGCAGCGAAATCACCATCCCCAGGATGGCGGGGGGGGGGGGCGTGAGCACGTGCATGTTCTTTTTAAAATAAACTAACCTTTTGCACACGAGCGCTTGTGCGCACCTCCGTGGATCTTTTTTTTAAAAAAAATGGCCAGCACGACTTGCGGCAGCCCAGGAGAAGCCCGGGTCGCCGCATTGTGGTGCAGCCTCACCGCGCCAAACCCGGAAGTGGTTACTTTCAGGTTTCCCCGCTTCCCGCCCTCTCCACCCTATGGTCCAGAAAGGGCCTTTGTGACATTGTACAATGCCATTGCTGATCATGGGGCATGTTAATTAAGGTATTAGTCTTAGTTTCCAGTTTCCTGGCATTGTGGCACTTGAGCCAACATGAGAAAGCCTTAACTTGGTCTTAAACTAGCAAGTGTTTAAAAAATATTCTGTGCATGTGCATGTGTGTGTGTAATTTTCTTGTCACATCAGATGTTCATCCCAAGATAGGGTGACCAGATAAAATCCAGGTCAGGGCTCATGTAACTTTAACAGTTGTAGAAAAAAGGGAATTTTAGCCAGTGTCATTTGTATGCAGGGGCCCTGCCTTCTTTTGTATATGGTCACTCTAGTATAGTGCATGCACCTTTAACTGTTGTGATGAAGAGGGAATATCACCAGGAACTAATTGCATACAAATGACACTGGCTGAAATTCCCTTTTCTCTACAACTGTTAAAGTTACAGGAGCCCTGACCTGGATTTTATCTGGTCAGCCTATCCCAAGCACACCCTGATCTATTGATGAAGGCTTTTTCACACATTGTGCATTTGCTATGCAGCACACCCTTTATAGCCAGGTCATTGTCAACTAGACTTCCAGTGCCTGTAGAGTCATAGACTTTCACAAGGCACTCCAAACTAAGCTTCCTGGGGAAATTTTATGGATCTGGGGACATAAAGCCCGCCATTGACCAGGCTTTTACTGTATATAACAAGCCAGGACAAGCCAGAGGCTTCATATTTCTTGCCAATTAAAAAGACTGTTTCAGCATTTCCTTATTTGGTTCTGTGCCTCAAGAGGACTCTGAGATCTGAACATATACAACCCCATGTAATTTACTAAGGCTAGGTTTTAAACCTAGGCCTTAAGGCTTTTTAGACTTACAGTGATGCAGTGGGTGACTTAAAAGTGAGCATACATTTGCACCCCCACATTTCTCACATAAATTAAGTTGGTGAGAAGCAAAACCATTTCAGTAAATTCTAAGGTCCTCTTCCTCATCATATTTCACACTAGAGTTGTGCACCAACAGTGAGATTTGACTTGGAGCCCATTTAGCCCTTTTGAAAACAGCCCAATTCTGCTTGGATTGATGTGTTGAGGCTCATCTGCTTTCACTTGAGTAATGAACCAAGTTGAGATTTGGAAATCCAAGGCTTTGTGCCTCCTACCAACTATCATGGAGGATTTAAAAATGGCTATACTTTGTTTTTCTTTGTCAGAAGAAGTGGACAAAACCTTAAAGCATAGTAGCCCCTTTGGAGGTGGTTATGAATGCCAAATATCAGATAAATAGGTTCGGTGTTATTTGTGCTATACACCATTATATTTTGATTTTGTAAAGGGAACTGTCAATAACTTTTCCAGTGCTTTGCAGAATTAGATAAAATTTGCAGGAATAGTTGTTCATTCTAAAGGGATTAAGTCTGCCAAGTTTCAGATGAGTGGGTTCAGGGGTTTTTGTGCAAGAGCAATCTTGGAATTTTAAGGGCATTCAAAAAAAAGGATGCAAATGTCCCTCTATGTTTCTTGTGAAAATGTGAGACAGCATTGACGTCGTACTAAATAATAAAACTGCACAAAAAGATAGATGCATTGGTATTTCTAAAAACTGAGTTCTTGGATTGTGGAAGGGGGTTGAGGGATTCGCTTCCCCTTCCCTTTCCCCATGGATTTTTTGGAATTTGTATAAAAATGGCACACATTATAGAGAATCTCTTTGAAAGAACTGTGCAAAATATCAGCAGGAATTATGATGATTGAAAACCAGTTTAAAGTGTATGCATATAGACAGCTCACAGTCCCACCCTTGCCCTCCCCCAAAGCACAGTGATTGGAGAGCCCTGTTAAATTGTGTTCTATGATTAGAAGCTGGACTTGTCAATTACTCAACACCACTCCATCCCTCCCCTTCACCTGTCACTCACCCCAGCAGTGTTTAGAGGAATGAAAGCAAAAGATAATGTTTTTGGAGACACACTCCTGGCGTTCTGAATCCTGAATCCCAAATTAAGCCTCCTGAGGGGTTCAGCCTCAGTTCTGTTCACTTTGGAGGAAACTCATTTTGCCCTGGGAAACATCAGAAATGATCCAACGTAACCCAATTTGGCTTGGGCTTCAGCTGTTTTAGATCATATACGATCATTGTTCAGAACTGTCTGCACTACACACTACTTTTGTATAACAGAAGACTGAACATTGCCCACAGATGGGGGGTGGTTGGGGGGGAAAGAGAAAAATGAAATGGCACTCCAGGGAAACTCAGCAATTTCCATTTGAGCAATTTATTTTTTCCCCATAATCTATTGCAGAAGTGTCAAACAAGTCAAGTGATGAAATGTGACCTTTAAACTTTTTTTCCCTTCTTCATAAGTGCAGCCAGGTAGTATTATTACCAAGTTCCTCTTTCCTAAAAATAAAACTTTATTTTTTGAAATCCATATCCTCCCACAAGAATATCCTATTGCTTTCATAAAACAAGCTGACATCTAACTTTCTATCAGCTGTCAGACATTTAGATTTGGAACTCCACTTACTGTTATTAACTTTTATTAAAGACTTGTCTTTAAAGAAATACTGATGTTCATGAAATAAAGCTTTTCATTTCTATTGTGTCAGTCTTTCACCTCCCAGGAGGATCTGCCATATACCAATAGAGTTATTGAAATTGAACTACAGGTGTTGGCAGTTTTGCTTGCTAAGTCTTTTTCATGTTCAGGTTTCTGAAGGTTTTGCAAAAAGTATCTAACTTTTATATTTAGAACTTTGTTATGAAGCATAATGAGTCTATTGTCTTTATATTGTGATCATATTTCTGGAAATAACACACAACCATTCTTACTGGATTTCTTATTCCAGTGACCTTCTGTCAAGTAGAATTTGTTTGTTTGTTTGTTGTTATTGTGGTTGTTTGTAATGGTAATTATATTTATATACTGTCCTTTCTCCCAGTGGAGCCACCCAGGGCAGTGCACAATATAATAAAAATACATAATTGATAAATAATTGATAAAAATCAACCATCAGCTATACATAATGAAACATAATAATAAAACAAAAAACACAGAAGCACAACACACATACAGACTTGGTTCAGAGAACACAATAACCAATGGTGGTTTACATAGTCAACAGTTGGTTATTTAACTTACCATGGTTTATTGTGCTGTGTGGAGGGAGTCTTTTAACCAATGGTTGATTATTTGGCAGAAATAACCAATGCAAATAACCAATGCTGTGCAGAGTTGGCTATTTGAACTACCATTGGTTATTGTGTTGTGTGGAGGACACCATTGGTTATTTCCTCGGCAACTGTTAGTTATTTTGTCAGCCACAGAGTCACAAGGGCTCGGAGTGCTTTCCCTCATAAGCAAAATCTAAAGAACAAGATTTATTTATTAAGATTATAATAAATAATATAAGAAGTTGTGTTCCTCAATTTTGCACCATCAATTCTACATCTTTTCCATGATGTTTTTTAAAAAATGATTTCTATACACTCTGGATCTTTTGCAGTCACTTTGGGGCCCAAATTGGTCAAAAGTGTAAACAATATAGCCCGAAATGTTTATACTGACCAAACACAAAATTTGATTTTAGGGCTGTTCCTGTAAATGTACCCCACCTGGATATTTTGGGAAAGTTTTAAGTCTAAGGTGCTAGTTAACACTAACCCGTTTTAATCTAGCTATATTTAGGGAAGTTTGTTTGTTTTCAAAACGAAACAGAGATTAAGTAGCCACAAAGCTCATTTTCTAAGAGCACAATCCTATACATGTATAGACAGACCAAAAAAACCCCACCACCACCCTACAACTCCCATTATTTCCCAGCCATCATGGCTAGCTAGGGGATGCTGGGAATTGTTTAACTATTTTCCCCATCTAAGCATGCATAGGATTGTGTCCTAAGTAATAGTAAAAGCAGCTTCTTCTTCTTCTTCTTCTTCTTCTTCTTCTTCTTCTTCTTCTTCTTCTTCTCGTCCTCCTCCTCCTCCTCCTCCTCCTCCTCCTAATGGACAATTCCCAGCCTTATCTCCACTCTGGGACTGCCTTTCTCATCCACCTCTACTGCCAGAGGTAATTTGCTAGACCCTTGGACAGCTCGGAATAGAGGACATGGGGTAGCCCTCTATGAGCACCTCCAAATCTTTGTGAGCAATTAAATCAAATGCTTACAAAAAAACCTGGCACGTTTTTCGAACCTTGGGATACTTGTCCATCCTTATTTCAGACATTTGAGAAATTCTAGAAATGATGAACAGACAAAAGAGGTTGAAAAGAGTTAACTATACCCTTCACATCATGGACTCATCCATAAATTCAGGCACTTCTCCAGTGAGCACAGCCTCACAGTATGCTGGGAATATGGGATGTGCAATGATGGGGTGCAGTAGAGACAAGAATAGAATTTTAAATCTGTCCACCATAGCTTGTCACAGCCTGCTGCAGGAACAGCTCCATTCTCAAACAAAATCTGCACATTGCTCTCAGATAAGCTTCACATCCATACACCACTAAAAAAAGTTCATGTTGTTCATGCAACCAGATAGCACTCAATGATTACCACTGGCTATCAACTTTCAGTCAGCTGAAACGTGAATTAATTTACCAAGGTGCCATGTTGTGTGTGTTTGTGTGTGTGAGAGTGAGTATGTGTGCACCTGCACATGTTGTTGTTTATTCAGCCCCAGTCCCCATTATTGAAATCAGCTCAGTCAAATCGTAGTGTCAGGCAGAGTAACTCTCAAAGATCGCTGGAGCTTCAGGCTCACTTTTCACCTGTCAAAACACAAGTTATCATTATCGCTGCCAGAATTATCATCTGAATCCACAGCAGCATTTGTCTACTTTCAGAAGGGATTTCATTCTTAGTTATTCTCATTCAGGTGAGGAATGATGGAGAAAGGGAAGGTATGTGTGTACCTTAAACAACAGAAAATACTGCATCACTGTAAGGGAAAACTGAGAATGATGACAAATGATACAATCTTGCACGCTACAAGGCTACATACCACAACTATAGTATAAGAACGTAGCAAAAACATAGGCCTGTCGAGCCCAGCATGTTTTGTCCTGCATTGGCCAGCCAGATGGTTTTAGGGAGCTCACAAACAGGACATGAAGCAGAGCAGGCCCTGTCATTAGGCAGATTGAGGCAGTTGCCTCAAGTGGCAGTTGCTGGGAGGCAGCAGCAAGGTGTTGGAAGTAGGGATGGATGGATCACCCTGTGCCCACCACACTCATCACGCCCGACATGCACCAAACACCCACCACCTACCCAACACAGTGAGTGGCATCGGCCAAATCTCTGGGAAGACCAGGGGCACTTGGCATGAGGTACAGGCACCTGCTCTCTCAGCAAGCTGCTATTTTCCACAGAAAATAGCAGCTTGCCCATAAATTTATTTCTTGCCCATAAATGTCGCATTTCTTGCCCATAAATGTCGCATTTGCACAAATGGTGACCTTAAAGGCATCCATGCATGCAATGTTGTGTACATTGTCCCTTTAAGGCCACCATTGGCCTTAAAGGGTTGATGTACACAAGAATGATGTATGGACAAGAACGAGCCTCCATTACTACAGAAAATGGTGGGTTGCACCCACATGTTTGCCTAGTTTGGTGCATGCCAACTGAGCTGGGTCCAGGGACTGGCACCTAGGGATCGAGCTGGCAATTTCTCACCAGGTTTTGAGCCTCTACTGTATGTAGGCTGACCATATGAAAAGGAGGAAAGGGCTCATGTAACTTTTAAGAGTTGCAGAGAAAAGGGAATTTCAGCCAGTGTCATTTGTATGCAATTAGTTCCTGGTGCAATTCCCTCTTCATTACAACAGTTAAAGTTGCAGGGGGCCTACCTTCTTTTGTATATGGTCACTCTAGTATAGTGCCTACAACTTTAACTATTGTGATGAAGAGGGAATTGCACTAGGAACTAATTGCATACAAATGACACTGGCTGAAATTCCCTTTTCTCTGCAACTGTTAAAGTTACATGAGCCCTGTCCTCCTTTTCCTATGGTCAGCCTAACTGTATGCTTATGTAGGCTGACCATATGAAAAGGAGGACAGGGTTCGTGTAACTTTAACAGTTGTAGAGAAAAGGGAATTTCAGCCAGAGTCATTTGTATGCAACTAGTTCCTGATGATATTCCCTCTTCATCACAATAGTTAAAGGTGCAGGCACTATACTAGAGTGACCATATACAAAAGAGGGCAGGGCCCCTGCAACTTTATCTGTTGTGATGAAGAGGGAATTTCATCAGGAACTAATTGCATACAAATGACACTGGCTGAAATTCCCTTTTCTCTACAACTGTTAAAGTTACATGAGCCCTGGCCTGGATTTTATCTGGTCACCCTAGCCATTCCTGGTTGGAGGAGAAAGTTCTGGGCAGACAACCTGCCCTGTGCCCTTTTAAACTAACCTGCTACCATTAAATGGGGTGGAGGATGCTGTCCCATTGCCATTGTCAAAGAAAGATTCAACTGCCAATCCAGTTGACTTTTGTACATGGAATCAGAGGGACACCCTTTTGTCCTTTACTTCAGGCAACAAAATGTCTTGTGCCAGCCCTGGCATGAAGTAATAGCCCAGGTCTTAGTTATGGGCAGTAAGAGCTTTAAGCTAAAACATGCTCACACTTTTTGTATCTTGGCCCCACCCCTTTTGCCTTTGGCCAACCCTCTTTGCTTTAGGCCCTGCCCACAGTGCCAAAAACTGCTTCCTTACACCTCTAATAGCTCTTCCCTGCTGTTGCTCCCCAGCATCTGTATTCAGTGGAACACTGCATCTGAATTGGGGGTTCCATTGAACTACCATGGCTAATCACAGTTGAGAGAACTATTCTCTGTGCTAGGATAGGCCACCATATATTTTTGAGTCCAACTCCCATTATCCTTTACCATTACCCATACTGGCTGGGCTGATAGGAGATGTAGTCCTAAAAATCTGGAGGGCAACAGGTAGACTACCTCTGGTCTTTATCATGAACTTTGGGAGGATGCACAGTGCAGCAGATGGAATGTTGCCCTTTGACATGGCAAAATTTCACTTAAAATTTTGTTACACTGAAGGCTTGTGATAGAGGTGGGAGATAATTCAGTTTGCATTTTAATGTGAACCTACCTAGTTATCACTTCCCAAATCAATACATGAACCTAAACCAAGTTATCCTTTGCTATTCACATGTCTGTGAAAGTTGTGATCCAGTTTTCTGATCAAACAAATGTACTAAAATGTGTATATTGGGGGGAAATGCACACAAAAAGCATATATTTGTGATAAAAATAACATAATAACAAAAATGCATTACATCAGGAGAAGTTGCTTGCGAAAACATTTAGATTCGGCAAAAGTATGTACAAAATGCACATATAGGGAGAAATGTAGATAAAATACATATGACTTTTTGGATTGACTTTTAAAAAAAAAAACTGATAAGGAAATGGGTTTGAGTAAAGTTAAGATTGGAAATATCAGGAACTGAGAGAAAAAATGAAATGGATAGATTCATCAACCTTTATCTTGGGTCCATCCCTACTAACCCATAACTGCAATTTCTCCAGGCACCACATGTTATAATTGTGGGAAGAAGCAGTGGTGTTACACCAGGCTCCAAATGCAAAAAGTAAGAAAGTAATATATGCATGCATATACAGTATGTCATTAAACATCTAGGTACACATGCCTGGAGAAAAGCATCCATTCAAGCTTCCTAGCTATGTTCAAATAAGTGTTACATTATCTGTACATATATGCCTTACTTCTTTACGATGCTTTTGCTGCAGGAAATATGGATGCAACACTAGTGTCACCCTCAAATTTCCCATCTATGAAATGGAAAGTGGTACACTGTAAAGGACTGAAATACACTTTTGACATTAAACGGAATAATAATTTGCAAAACATTTTAATAGATGCTAGATGATAGACAAGTATTAATTTTATAACACGTTAATCAAGCTAGGTTAAGTTGAATGCATTAACTAAAAATTTATGAATATTCATCTGAATATTATACAGTTTGGGAATTTAACAAGGGTGCCTGAAATATTACTGACAGGTGTCTGTCAAGCCTTCTTTTGAGAAGTTACAGGAGAGGAAAGTTTAATGTCCTCCTTCAGCAGCATATCTATGATCATTTTAAAAAAGGAGCATTGCCAGATGCACAAATGATCAATGGAACTTTTGTTTCTTTATCATGTTGCTAGTGTATGGCATTAGCTAGATGTCCTCTTCTTACTCATATCGAGAAAGTCAAAGGCAATTTGCTTTTCCTTGACCCAAACTGCACACTGTCTTAATCAGGCTCTTCATCTCCATTAAAGTGGTGAAGCTGAATCAATTTATACTAATTAATTGGGGATGATGTTGAATAAAATCCATTATGGACATTAACTTCTTCCACATGATGATAGTCAGAGCCACTGCTAAAAAAAACCTTAATATACACAGGCATTACAAGCTTTTAGTACTGTTCAGCCATTCTAAAACTTAAACTATCATACAAGGAGGAAAAACAAGAATGATCATCCTAGATCTGTCTCTGCTTTTTCACCATTGTCGCACTCATGTTTAAGGGGAACTTCTGAAGTGGGAGCCTCTTCTATCCATGGAGGCTTTCTGTGCTATGTAGAATTATGATCCTACTTCACCAGAGATCATCCATGGATAGACGAGGTCCCTGTGATGTTCTACTGTTTGTAGTTGTAAATATATTGCAAAGTTTATTGTTCGTGATATGGATTTGTTTATATCTTTAAAAAGAAGTAAGAATAATAACAGGTAAAGTAAATAACTAGTTAACAGTCTAGGTAAGTATAAAGTGCCTAGATTGGCTGGCTGTGTGCCTGAATGGAAAGTGAGTGCTGATTGGTTAGTTGTTTAGAGTGCCTGGATTGGTTGGTTGTGTAAGAGTAGGAGCTAGAGAGCGAGTGGAGTGTATATATGTGTCTGACAGAGAGAGCTGATGGGTTGATTGGGGGGAGATTTGAGGGGGATTTTTGAGGCTGACCAGGTGGCTTGGGATTTCCCGGTCCTAACCGGGAATCCAGGGGCAAACTGGCCCAACCGGGGGGCAGGGGGGCAAACCGGGGTGGCGGGGGGTCATGCGGCGGTGGCAGCAAGCAAGGAGCGGCGGTAGACCCGGCGGCGGAGGAGCCCGGGAAGCGGCCGCCCCAGCAGGTAAGCACGAAGGAGGGCACTTACCTGCTGGGGTGGCCACTTCCCGGGCTCCTCCACCGCCTTCGCCGCCGCTGCCGGGCTCGTAAGGCCAGAGGCCATGCGGAAGAGATGGGAGAGGGCCGGTTACGTCACTTCTGGATCCAGCCCCTCTCCCGCCTCTTCCGCGCGGGTGGCGGAGGACCTGGCGCGGCCGCGCGGGCGACGGAGGACCCCGCGCGGGCGGTGGAGGAACCCAGCGGTAGGTCCAGGCTGGTTTTTTTTTGGGGGGGGTGGCTTAGTGGGGGGGTGGGGTGGAGGACCGGGATTTTGATTTTTAAAATCTGGTCACCCTAGGCATAGGGCTTTTGAGTAAATTAACTACACAATCCATATTGTTAGCCAAAGCGTAGCCATCTTTGCTTACACGTACAGAATGCTGGGAACCTTGCTCAAGGCTGAAGGAAAATTTAAAGTGCGTATGCAGCTGAAAAGGCCTTGCCACAAGCCCGGTTTCATCTTGTTGTAGCATTTGTCCTAATGCAAGGCCATCAGCGCATCTTATCAGAAGCTACAGAATCTACCCCAGTAACAATTGAAACATGTGCAGTAGCTTTCAACAGTGTGTCAAAGGGCAGTGACTCTCTCATTGGAATGCAGGGGGTTTTGCTTGTGCTTTTGCTGTATAAAGCAATGACTTAGATCTTATGCTGTATAGTATAAAAGAGGGGGCTTGTGTGCCCCTAGGTGTGGCTCTGGTAGGCTGGCAGCTTGCTAGAGTGCACCCACTCAGCTGAATGTAATAAAAGTGTGTTGGACCAGATCTTTGGAGTCTGCACTTCTTAGTGGGAATTGGCATATCTCCTAGGAAAATGAGCCTGTCACTTTTGGGCAACAATATACATTACAACTTATCACAACCATCAAATGACACATTAGAAAATGTTAAAAGGATTGAAGTGAGGAGAACAACACTGTGGCCCTATTCAGAGGATTCTGTGCAGCTGGGTAGTATAGTTATGGTTTGGTTTGTTTTGGTTCTGTGTTATTGCAATCAGTTGTAAATACTTTTGAGGTTCATTTGATCAAATATTTGTCCTGGGAGATGGTGTCCAGCTTTGTGGATTTTCTTACAGATTTAAAAGTGTAATTTATATTTCAAATATTAGAAAACTTTCAGGAGTCATCCTCAAAAGCATTTGAAATGGGACATGAAGGCTTCTCTTTTGGTATCCCTTGCTAAACAAGGACACATTTACCATCTCTTTACCATCTCTTGCTAGCACCTTCTTCAGATATGCCTACTTATTGGCTCAAAACAAACCATGAAAGTCAAGACAGGGTAGGCCTGAGGAATTGTTGTTGTTGTTGTTGTATCCCACCTTTTTCCCAATACTGGGACTCAAGGCAGTTTAACGAAATTAAAACATATACAATTAAAACATAAATGGAAATATACAAAAGTTAAAAATATAATTAAACCAGCTGTAATATTAAACATTAAAAAAAATTAAAACACAAATGACAGTAAAAAAAAAAATCCAGCACATTAGCAGAGATCCAGACTATTCCTAAAGGCCTGCCAGAATGAAAAAGTATAGCAAGGACGGAGACAGTTTAGCCTCCCTGGGAAGGGAATTAATTCCATAGCCTTGGAGCAGCCACCAAGAAGGCCCTCTCCCACATTCCTACCATGTGGGAAATGGCTCAAAGAGTATGCATGGTAGAGGAATGAGAGGACAAGGAGAATAAAGGATGTGAAAGAGGGTAAAAATCTAGAAGATAAAACAGAGAGAATAGATAACAGGAAGGGTGAAGTTTGAATACTTATTTGAAACAACCTATCAAATGAATGGTTACATGCCTCTAGTGTGTTTCTTGAATCAGTTTATGCATAACTAGATTCTTCTTTGGGGATTTCAATACTTCTTTTTTATAATAAAAAAGAAAAGAATGTAAGACTATTGATGCAAGATAATGAAGAGCATGTCACTGGTACCTATTGCTCAAGATTGGCACAAGGCATTATAAGAGACATGGAGCTGCAAACTGTTCTGTGTCTCTTCATCCTTCCCTTTGCTTTGAAATCTAGTTTAATAGAATAAGTGACCTGATGCCATTTTGGGTTAGGTTGACCACTAATGAATTACCCCGAAAAAGGAAAGGCATCACCAGAAAAGAAGGCAAATAGGGCATTGATTTGCATAGAATTTGCATATTCTAATTGATATATATAGATGCACATTTGGAAAGAATTATTATAATTTAAAGAGAAATACAGTACACCTCACTGTGGTGTTGAAGACTGTGACCAGGTGACCTGTGTGCCTGCCTGTTCATTCTGCTGACCAGGTGCTACCTGTTCATAGGCAACCATAATTATGGTTCATTATCTCTAAACTGGACAGTTCAACTAGAAGATGCCTTCAACATACGACTGTCCTCTGTGAAAGAAGACACATGGCCATCCTGTCCTAGCTGTTGCCCCACTCTTACTAGAGAATGTCAATGATGTTTGTGATCATCCAAAGGGCTATATCATAGTGATAGAGAATATGATTTAGGAACATAGGAAGCTGCCTTATACTGAGTCAGACCAGCCCATCTAGCCCAGTATTGTCAACACTGACTGGCAGCAGCTATCCAGGGTTTCAGGTGGCCCTACCTGGAGAAGCCAGTGATCAAACCTGGGACCTTGTGCATGCAAAACATGTGCTCTATCACACTGAGCTACAGCCCCTCCCTCTGCATGCCAAAGTTCCCAAGTTCAATCCTGGCATCTCCAGGTAGGGTTGGAATCACTCTGTCTGAAACCCTGGTAAGCCTCTGCTGGATCAAATAAGTTCCCTGACCTGCTTGTCCCAGTTACTGCCATTTTACAGTGCCCACACTCCGTTTTAGCAGCCAGGAAGTAAAGTCAAATGATCTGGATTTGGTTTCTCTTAGTTTCTCACTTTTCTGCTCCTTAGTTTGTTCCATCCCTTTTCCACAATAGTTTACGACTTTTTTAAAAAAGTATGCATTTTCTTCTAATTTTGTGTATATTTCTCCTAATTTACTCATTGCTGTATGCAATTTTGCCTAACATTCACAAATAATTTGCAAGCAGTTTCCTCTTATACATTTCTTTTGGTATATCTCCCCCTTAATATATGCATTTTGGTGCACTTCTTTCGTATACATTTTTATGTTTGGAAAACTGCATCACAAAATTCTGAGTGGTGTGAATACCAAAGGATAACTGTATTCTGGCTTGCATAACGATTCAAGAAATGCAAATTTTGTAAGTTCTTATCAAAACACAAACTGGGAAATTTCTTCCTCATCTTCCCCAAGTTATGTTACATTTATTTTGATTATGCTTGCCTGCCAATTACAGTGAATGACATGTTATATCTTTTTAGCCAACCAGACAAAGTGATTCCAGATCCTGTAAAGACTGCTTTCCCTCCAGGTATTCTCAATTTTAAAACATCAATAAATTGTATTACTGACAGACCAGAAGCTCACTCTCCTTCTCCTTCTGTCTCTCCTCTCTCTTCTATTCTTCCTTCTCTCCACTATCTTCAGACTCTCTTTCTGATCAGTGCAAATCTGGGCCCTTTGAAAGCCCGAAAGTACTTTAAGGGTGCCATCCTATGCTGAACAGCATCCTATCCTATTTAGACAGAAAGAAGCCCTACATGTCCCAGCACTCCCAGTCAGCATGGCTGGATTGGGGATGCTAGGAGTTGTAGGACTGAATATACATATAATTGCATCCTAACTTTGTAATAGTATACCCACTGACGTAGAATTCCATGGGATTTACTGCCCATTAAACATAAATAGGTTAGCATTCTAACATTTCTATGTTTTGAGCCCTGCTTGGTAGTTCTTTCTACAGAGAAGAGAAATGCCTAAGACTTCTTTGTACGTATGTATGTTTCTTTGTTTCTGCTACTTCGTAGGCTGTTTCCTGCTCCTTCAGTATAAAAAAGATCCTGCTTAAATTGTCAGATTATCTGTTTTCTCAAAAAGGTCTGTATGTTAAGGGCCAAACTAGATGAGATGCTGGAGATTCATCATCAGATAGTTCATCTCTTTGCATTTTAGCAAATAGCAGCTGTGTGGTGGTGATGTTTTTAACCCTTTCACCCAGCACCATTGGCCCAATGAAAATTGGCCTAATGAAGATAAGGAACCTCAAGAAGAGAAAGCAGGGGTCTTGAAGTTTCTGATCAACAGCACCTGGACAGCAGACTAAGCACGGCACACAGCCTGGTTAAAATCTTCCCCACTATGGTTATATATAGGGCCTGTTCAGACAACACACTAAGCCATGGCTAAGCTGCTAACCCTTTTGCAGCAAATAGTTATTGAGCATGTTTAAAACCATGGTTATGTAGCCACCATGGTTAGGAATGGTTCACACAATACGCTGGTCATCGTTCACACATTGTGCATTTCCATTTATAATATAATAATTATTTCTTTTTTAAAAAAGAATGCAATTATAACAAAAACAAAGAAAAAAAGAGGAAGAACATATCCACTCACAATAACCATTCACAGCACCTTTAATAAAAAGGAAGAAAAAAAAGAGAGAAAAACCTGTGGAGAATAATAATTTCTAAATTTACATCTATATTTATGAATTAGCATGTGCATTTTTAATGCAAATCCTTGATGTCTTTGTTCATCTTTTTGGGGGATGATGCATACCTTTTTTTTCTTTTTGGCAATTTACAAGTGACCACCCTATAGGCCATAAACTACAGCAGTGGGGAGCAATGGCACTACGTGGACAGGGACAGCCCCACTTTCCTGGTGCCATGTTCCTAATCCAAATTGCCCCCTTGCTATTTACTAAAATGTAAAGAGACTGGAATTCTGATCACAAATCTCAATGGTCTTATCTAATTAGCCTGTAACATTCTGCATCCAGAGCCAGATAGAATTAAAGTTGGACCTGTGGGCTGCACTAGCTCTTACAGGCAAGTTAAGACACCATGTAGACATGTACTGAATATCTTACATTTGTGTACATGCAGAAGCCCAAAAGGGTACATCATTAATTATATTTCATGGCTTTTTCAAATATAAGAATCAAACAGATAAGCAAGTATACCTAATGACCAAAAGCTACATAATTTATATTTACCTTCTTGGGAAATTAGCCATATGAAAATACTCCACTGTACAAGACTTAGCAGATGGAGGTGGGAGAATTTCTTCATCCAGCTATTTGTGATTGTTGGAACAATTCCCAGGTTTGTTGATAGATTATATACAAAGAATCCAATACCTGTGCTATTTAAGGAATGGCAGACTCTTGGAAGTCATGCAACATTTCAGAAATTATTATTAATAAACCTACTCTTTGGTTTTAAAAAGCCCTACTCTAGCAAAAATGTTTCCTGAGCAGGACCCATCATTTTTATGCATTTCTAGTAAAGCAATTGATCACAGTAATAAGCTAAAATTGATGACTTTACTGGCAATGCCATATGATAAAACAAGAAAAATAAAACTGCCATCAATTTTCATTCCATTTATTATCTCTCTCTTGGCACCTGCTCATGTAAATGCAAATGTATATTGATGTAATCCAAAGGAAGTGCCTTAAAGGCTGAAACTTTTGCTTCTGGTCTTCAGTAAATTGTTTAGGCAAGTGAATGAAGTGTGAAAATAGTCTACTGATTGCCAGATTTCCTTCCAACTTTTCATCTTTAACAACTGGCTGCAAGACTTGCATTAAAACCATGTATACAATCCCTCCTAGATAGCGATGTCTCTATTAGTGGTGGGCTATGGGTTTCAGGAGACTGGGGTGGGGAGGGGTGGGGTGGGGTGGGGTCAAAAGTGATTTCCTTCCTGGGAAGGTCCATTGGGGTTGGGGGAAATATGTTTTCAGTAGATGCTGAAAACCCAGAAGGGTTGGCACCTTCCTAATCTAGGCAGGAGCTACACTACTGCTTTATAAAAAATTTTATCACGGTTTGACAACTCTCGGGCCCAGGACACATTCCATATACTGTTTTCAAACCTCTTTCAAAGTGTCATAGCCTCCTTGGTGTGTATCTGGCCTAATAGGGAGTTTTAAACCCATTATTTCTTTTTTAAAAAGTGGGGACTTGCCACTGCTTCAGGTTGTGGCTTGCCTAGAATTGTTTCCAGGGCCATCCTTGGTGGGAAAAGCTGCCTACTCTCATTGTCGCCAATCAACCCACTTCGTGAACGTCAAGTCCCAAACCACCCACAGTCAAATTTATTTTGATTAAAAAAAAAAAAAAAGTGTTGCAAGGAGAATAGAACACCAAACTTTGCATATTGTTTATCCTTGATTATTTCAAAATAACTTTTTCTTAATGGCTATCCATATGATATAATAAATAAATAATCCTCTGTAATGTGCATGATGAGGGTTTTGCCATCATCCATAGGGAAAAGAGGCAGCAAGAGTGTTCAGATTGATGTCTTGCAAAACCCAGCCATGTTGTGTGACCATGCTGCACTTCCTTCGGTCCACTGTTGGATGGGTACAGACCCAAGAGAGGGAAGAGCAAGCAGAGCAAACAAAAGAGACTTTATTCTGCTTATTAATTTGGGATGTACAAACATGCAGTTTCCCCCATCTTGTTTCTAGGGCACACCAACTGAGAGTCCAGGTAGGTGACCGTATTTGGGAAACCAAAAAAGAGGACACCCAGTAGGGGGTGGGTGGGAAAGCAGCTTCCCGGGCCCTCCGGGAAGTGTGTCTATTCCCCACCACCACCTTAAAGGCCCCGACTGGAATGGAGGAGGGGAAAACATGTCATTTGCATTCCCCACTGCTCCAATTGAGGCCTTTAAGGCCCTGATTGCAGCAGTGCAGGGTAGTGAGAAAGTACACTTTCTGGGTCTCCAGAAAGTGTGTCATTCCCCCACCACCACGCTAATTACTGTGGCAAGGGGGAATGACATGCTTTCCCCCTCCTCTGCTCCAATTGGAACCGTTAAAGGGGAAGGTGTGTCATTCCTGCTCCCCCCAGCCCCCACTGCCTTTTCTATAATGTCTGGGAATGACATGCTTTTTTCCCCTTTGGGAGCAGTGGTGGGGGAATGACATGCTTCCAGAAAGCACATCATCCCCCCCCCCCCATGCTAATGGTGGCCTTAAAGGGGAAAGTGTGTCATTTCAGGACATTATAGTAAATTAAAGAAAATCCCCCCACCCCGACACTCAAGATAGAACAAAAACAAGAACAAATCCAGGGAAATCTTGACAGTTGATCACCCTATAGCCCTTTAAGTCATGAAAGGGGGTGGGAACCTTTTTTCTGTCCTGGACAGCATTTCCTTGTGAGCAATTGTCAGAGGCCACATGTCAGTGGTTGGCAGGGCTGAACCCAGAGGTAGGCAGGATCAGAGCCAAAAGTGTGTGGGTCACCTGACTTCCTTTTCTTTCTTTTTCTGCCCCCCTTCTCTCTCTCTCTCTCTCTCTCTCTCTCTCTCTCTCTCTCTCTCTCTGTCTCTCTGTCTCTCTCTCCCTTTTTCCCAGCTGGATTCAAGAGAAGGGACATATCACTTTTGACAGAGGTCTGAGCTAACTACATGCAGAGGAATGTGGCTTGAGCCTGCACCCCAGTCTTAAAGCATTTTGTACCCTCCAGATACCTGACTATAAGTATATCATGCCCACAGTACAACAAACAGCCCATGTGTGTTTTTGTTGGTGCAGTCCATTTATCCCTTCCTTGACATGGCACTGCACAATACTTGCTGGTTATTAATTGTAGAGTGTGAACTGTTTCCTTCTGAGCCTGTGCATTAGTTAGGAGTGAAGGGTGAGGTCTTTTGATGCCTTCTTTCATTGGTGTGTGTGTGTGTGTGTGTGTAAGCTGCTTCCTTTTCCTTCTGAAGGGCTATTATCTCACCTCCGGAAAGAAGAAGCAGGAAACAAAATGAAGACTGATTGCCTGACATTTAAGAATTTCTCAGAACATAGACAAGTCCCAACCATTGCATAATTAAGGGGAACTTGTGCAAATAAAAGTTCTTCAGGAATGTCACCGAAACAGAAAACCATCCCATGTCACTATTGCTGCCACATGGAGGCCATTTACTCCACATCTGAACATTTTCTACTACAGCCAAGTGAGTATTGTGAGGATATTATGTATCATTTAAACCAGGTCAGTATTCAGCCTATCATACAATTGTTTTTTCACTCTATTTTTCGAAAACTTTGAGAAATCCAGTGGATTTCTCAAAGGCTTTCACAAGCTATGGCTGCAAACGTATGAACAATTTCTAGAGAGTAAACTAAGCTCAATGAATTCCACACAAGTTAAGGATTAACATTGCAATCCTATGCCTATCCACTCAGAAGTCTCATTGTGTTTAATGGGACCAAATCTGTCTCTCTTATGGGCCAAACCTGACCCTCTAGTGATCCCCAGAGAGCCAAGCCCCCTTCCACTTGCCCCACCTCCTTTTCCCAAGGCCTGGTCATTTCCCAACCTCTGGACTCTTGGCTTTTGTTTCCCACCATGATCCAAATGGAGAGGCGGGTGAGAAATAAATGTATTATTATTATTATTATTATTATTATTATTATTATTATTATTTTGTGCAGTCTTTTTTCCTGTTCTGAAAGGTTGAAATGCCTCTCTTAAGGCTGAGTTACTGGCAGTAAGAGCTTTAAGCTAAAATGTGCTGCTGTATTTTTAGTATTTTGGACCCAGCCTTTATCTTCAGACCTGCCCACCACTGGAATTTGGCTTTCCCAAAATGGAATGCAGCCCTTGGTCTGAAAGAGATTCAATATCACTGCCTTAGGGTGCAATCCTACAAATGTTTAGAGAGGGGGGAATCCTACAACTCCCAGCTGCCTGAGGAATTCTGGGAGTTGTAGGACTTTTTCTGTCTAAATACATATAGGATTGCACCATTAACTGCTTGAAGACTAGATCCTCCCAGGCCATCATGTCATTATTCATCCCAAATATCTTGAATTTGGCTGCAATCCTCTACTCACTGAAATCAAAATACTAGGTATAGCAGTGATATTATGGTCTGGGAAGATCTAGTCTTCAGGCAGCTAAGGGGCTGTTTCTACACCAGGCTGTTTGCCTGGGATAGTATCCGGCTGGTCCCTGTGTGTCGATGGTGTGTATTAGGTACTTCTGGGATCGCCCTTCTTCCATTCCTCCATCTATACCCCTATGGTGTAGAAAGGGCCAGCGATAAAATGCTGGGTTTTCCGTAAAGACTGGGGATTCTGTTGGGGTACCATGCACCCTGCTGCCCAGCAGTCTCCCTACTTGAGCTGTTGGAGGTGATCTCAGATTTGATTTTGGAGACTCCCAGGATGACTGTCCTGGTGTACTTCAACTTCTATGCCACACCACTTTGTCTAGGATGACTAGGGTGACCAGATAAAATCCAGGTCAGGGCTCATGTAACTTTAACAGTTGTAGAGAAAAGGGAATTTTAGCCAGAATCATTTGTATGCAATTAGTTCCTGGTGAAATTCCCTCTTCATCACAACAGTTAAAGGTCAATGCACTATACTAGAGTGACCATATAAATACATATATATAGAATGCTATTGTGAGAGCTTCTGGGTTTGAAGTGTATTGCCTGAAGATCGAGGCCTGGGGTAGACTGCAAGTTGAGCAGATAAGCTCACCTCAAAACAGAGTGGGGAAAAAAATCTCACCTTTCCCTAATTTTCTATTTAGGTCAGACAACCTATAAAAATAGTCTTTATTATTCCTCTCCACTTTAAACCATTCTAAGTAGTGCAGTTAATGCCACAGGCATCTCAATATTTCCTGGAACTGAAAACTGTCAATACAGATGAGGATCTCTTTTACTGTCATAGTTGATTGAATGACATTCACGTGTACTGCTTTCTATAAGAGAATGAGGTGTTCCTAAGGTATTGGTTATGACAGATAACAGTCCATCCAAGAGTTCCTCTGATCCTATATCTAGGCTGACCATATGAAAAGGAGGACAGGGCTCCTGTGTCTTTAACAGTTTCACAGAAAAGGGAAGTTCAGCAGGTGTTATTTGTATATATGCAGAACCTGGTGAAATTACCTCATCATCACAAAGTTAAAGCTGCAGAAGTCCTGCCCTCTTTTGTACATGGTCAAGAGGACAGGGTACCTGCCACTTTAACTGTTGTGATGAAGAGGGGATTTCACCAGGTTCTGTGTATCTACAAATGACACCTGCTGAAATTCCCTGTCCTTTGCAACTGTTAAAGATACAGGAGCCCTGTCCTCCTTTTCATATGGTCACCCTACTATATCTGAAATCAAGGTGTTAACTTTTCACTATTAATTAAGCAAGGTCTACCCAAAGACCCAATCACCAAATACTTTCTAGTTCAAATGTCTAGTTCTGATTTAGACTTTATGAGAGGGAATGCATGGGTAGAAATCTGGCTAGCCTCACTTTTCATGGTGGTGAAGCCACAGAAAGCAAAAGTCAAAAAAGGAAACCCCAATGGAGATGCCCAAAAAGCCAAAGGCAAAGGGCTGAAACTAAGGATGTAGTTTTATTATAAACGAAGATTCAGTGCATTTCGGACCCAAAAGTTCCTTAATCAGGGTAATCTAAGAAATATATATATATATATATATAGTATTTACAAAGTCACCTGCTGAGTCTTGGTTTATAATAAAACTACATCCTTAGTTCCAGCCCTTTGCCTTTGGCTTTTTGGCATAGCCTCGCTATTCCACATGAAAGTTTACTGCATTCCTGTGGGAGATGGGAACCAGCTGCCATGTGCAGGTAATGATCTCAAGCCTCAAAGGGGGAAAAATATATATACTGACCAAAGACAGAAGGAAGGTGGAAGTGATAGAGAAGACAAGGAGTTATGCATGTAAAGCCATACAACACACAGGCAATTTTGTGTATGTGGGGGGGAGGGGCGGGGGGAGACTGTAGGATGTGATAAGAATTAGAGATAAGCTAATTGACCCTGGGACTATATATTAGCAAACTATCAGCCTCTGTGGTGAGCCTCCTATCTCTTATTAGAGGCCATGCTGGCAAATGTTTATCTTTCTCAAAGAGTTTAGAGAGGCCAAACCAACTCTGAGAGGTATTATCTTTAAGAGCTTATCACAACCTTCTCACACTGAACCGGTGGCTTCTTTTGGTATTTTCACACAAGACATACACATGCATTTGAGCCTCTCTTGCACTGTGTTTAGTACAGTTGTGAATGTTAATGTAACATATAGAAATTGTGAGGGAAACATTTTGTTTTTTTAAAAATGAATAAAGACCCTGGCCATAGTAGCTTCATGTATTTTCAGAATATATAAACTTTGTCTTCATCCAAAAATGGAAATCATGTTGGTATACATAAGAACTTATAAATAATGGTATATTAAAACATAAAACAATGGATTATACAATAAAGATAAGAGGAATAAAACTATTCAACCAGCTGAAAATACAATAATCTTAAACACCAGGGTAAATAAAAAAGGTCTAACCTGGTGCAAAAACGAATCCAGTGTTGGCACCAGGCATACCTCCCTTGGGAGGGCAAAAGTCAAGGCACTATCCTTTTTTTAGTAGAAGGCCCTCTCTTTAGTACATGTATAATACACTTCTCCTATGGATGGAATGCAGAGAAGGTCCCCCTATGGCAATGTTAACATATAGGCAGGTTGGTATAAGTGGAGGCACTCCTTCAGATATTTTGGCCCCTAGCTATTTGGGGGCTTTGAAGTACCTTGACTTTTGTTCAGTAGCTAATAAGCACCCAATGTTGTTCTTTCAGAAATGGAGTAACATGGATCCATATAGATAAACCACCAAAATTCTAGCAGCCACATTGTCTAGCAGCTGAAGCTTCTGAACCATTTTCAAGGATGGCCTGATGTATAATGCATAAATATAATAAAACCTGGAGGTTATCAGAGCATGTATCAATATCAGTGGCTAAATGAATGGAAGTTGTAAATTGGCCAGAGAGCTTTGGCTATTGGGCAGTAGAGAAATGAAAATAATAATAATAATAATAATAATAATAATAATAATAATAGGGATGTGTATCGGATCGAGTCCGATCCATGATCCGGAGCCAATCCGACCGAAATCGGATATAATTATCCAATTCTGATCCCGGCTTCTGGATCGTCCGATCTGATCTGAACCAGTCTGAAAGGACCCGATCTGGTTTGGATAAGATCAGAGTATTGGACCTCCTCCTCCCCCTCGTGCTCCTTACCTGCCGGGGCCGTCTGCTACCATCCACTGTTCTGATCTACTGAGAAACAGGCTTCGCGGCCTGCCTCTCAGTAGCGTGCCAGGTGATGATATCATCACCTTGTCCGCTACTGAGAGGCAGGTTGCGAAGCCTGTTTCTCAGTAGATCGGAACAGCGGAGGGAAGTGGACGGCCCCGGCAGGTAAGGAGCGCGAGTGGGGGGAGGGACAAGGAGGGGGGAGTTAGGCCCCCACTCACCCACCCATCACCATGTTTTCCATATAGGCTTGCATTGGGGGAAAGCTTTCTTTCCCCCAATGCAAGCTTATGGCGAAAACACCATAAATGGCGGCCGATCCAAAAATCGGACGTCCAATTTTAGGATTGGGATTGGGTCTGATCCGATCCAAGGGACCTCTGATTTTGTCCGAACTGATCCAGAAAGTGTGCATTTCCCCCCACTACATTAATGGTGGTTTCTATTAATGCAGCAGAGGGAAAAGGCTGGGAGCGTGGGATGACCCATGCCTGAGAGCCTGCAGGGGGCTCATGAGCCAAAGGGCGAAGGTCCGCACTCGCACCTGAGCAAGTCCGACTGGGTCTGCCAGGGCCAGATGTTGGGTATCTGCTGCCCTCATGGAACCAGTTGGATGCTCGCATCATTCCTAATCTCTTCACAATATATATTTTCACCGACCCTAGCAAATTCTCTCTTTCTCTCCCTCCCTCCCTCCCCCCTCCCTCCCTCCAAGCCTTGTCACAATCTAAACTTTCCCCTATCTGAACTACACAAGCAGAGTTCCCTATTTATATAGCACTCACCATTTCACACACATACCCCACTCAGTCAGCCGATCATCTCACACATGCAAATACATCACACCTCCTGTCACCCACCCCATTCTTACTCTAGATCTATTTACATAAACACAGAGTTATAACATTAATACATGATTCACAATATACATGCACGTAACATCAAAAGGAGAGCATGGAGTTGTGGAAGACTGAAATGGACATCCCTTTCAGAAGTTCAACTACATCTATGAAACAAGCATGTGGGGCAGGGCAGTATAGCTGAGGCTCCAGCTGGACCTGTATGCATCATTAAAACATCTATAGAGAGAGATGGCACATATGGAGGACTTACAAAACTGCATTATAGCGAGTCAGACTACTGGTCCATCAAGCCCAATATTGTCTACTGTGAGTGGCAGAAATCTCTCCCATCATCTACTATGTGACCACTGAAAATGTTTGGGACTAGACTTGGGGCTTTTGCATGAAAACCATATGCAGCACAGAGCTATGGCTATACATGTGGAGGGCTCACTCTACATGACCAGGAACCTTCCTCCCCACACCCACATCCTTCACACACATTTGTTATGCTCAGTTGAAAGTCTGCAAGGGGTGCTTTCACATAATGGAAAACAACATTGTAGCAGCCAGAGACCTCCAAAGGAATTTATGCTTACAACAGGATATTTGGGCTGTTTTTCTGGTTACAGAATTAGTGATTGATGGAGAGACTTTAATTCTCTTAGGTTCATTACCCTCCAGAGCTAGTTTGATGAGTGATGCTGTCATGTATCGCAATAGGAAACTAAATGCAAATGGAGCAAAAAAAAAGTATTTCCTTTATTAAAGCCTAACTAAAGTTGATGCTCATGAAGCATTCGGAATTAATTATATAAACAACTATTGCTGCCTTTACTCCACATTGACATCTTGTGAAGTTCATTTCTGTAGATGAAAATATATTATATTGCTGCCTCCGTAATAGAGCTTTTAATTTCTTAGTGTTACGATGGAAAATGTACTAGTAAATTTTTCTTTGGCTTCAGAAAGATGCAGTGATGTGACTAACTTATAGCTTCCCAAATACTCTATGTTCAGAAAGTTCTTTTAACCATTCTATTTTTAGCATTTCATGGGGGGGGGACAAAAACCAAGGCAAACGAAGCTGGGAGAGGTGAGAAGTTTGGAGAAATTTTTCCTTTGGGAGGGGGACAGGGTTTCCACATACCTTTTAAAATGTAGCCAGTTGTTAAGGGGTCTTCTTTCTTTGAGCCTATGTACACTACTGCTTTAAAATGGTTTAAAATGGTTTAAAATGATTTATAACAGTTTTGAGAACTGTTGGGGCCCAGGACACACTCCATATACAGTTTTCAAAACGTTTTCAAAGTGTTTTATCCTGCGTGTGTAGATTAGGGTGACCAGATAAAATCCAGGTCAGGGCTCATGTAACTTTAACAGTTGTAGAGAAAAGGGAATTTCAGCCAGAGTCATTTGTATGCAATTAGTTCCTGGTGAAATTCCCTCGTCATCACAACAATTAAAGTTGCAGGGGCCCTGCCTTCTTTTGTATATGGTCACTCTAGTATAGTGCCTGCAACTTTAACTGTTGTGATGAAGAGGGAATATCACCAGGAACTGCATACTGCATTTCATTGCATACAAATGAAACTGGCTGAAATTCCCTTTTCTGTACAACTGTTAAAGTTACGTGAGTCCTGACCTGGATTTTATCTGGTCAGCCTAGTGAAGATAGGCTCTTTCTTTTAATTTTTTTTAAAAAAAACACCCCAGACATTTTCATGTGCCCAGGAGTTCTTCCTGAATGCTTATTGGAGAGGGTGAGGTCACATGGTTTCCAATAGGCATTTACTAAGAACTGCTGGGATCTTCCAAATGCTGGGGAAAGGGGGGGTATTTTTTTGAAAAACTAAAAAAGTAGGAAGAAGGCCCCTTAAATGGCTGCATTTAAGAAAAGGTATGTGTAGGCTGACCATATGAAAAGGAGGGCAGTGCTCCTGTATCTTTAACAGTTGCATTGAAAAGGGAATTTCAGCAGGCATCATTTTTATGCATGCAGCACCTGGTAAAAATCCCCTCTTTATTACAACAGTTAAAGCTGCAGGAGTTATAGTAGAGTGACCAGATACAACAGAGGGCAGGGCTCTTGCAGCTTTAACTGTTGTGATGAAGAGGGAATTTCACCAGGTGCTGCATGCATACAAATGACACCTGTTGGATATTGATTTCCAAGATAGCTGTGGGGTTACTCCTGGCCCGTGCTCTCCCCGGTCATTGGGGATATCAAATTTTGTACCTAATGAAGGGAAGGTATACCTAAAAAGGCTAACTGTTCCTAAATATAGAAAGGCCTTTACTATGGCACGATTTAATGTACTGTCAATAAAATTGTTGGAAGGCAGGTATAAAAAAATCCCTGTGGCCAATAGATGCTGTCCGTGTAATGGCTCTGAAGTTGAGAGCATTGAACATGTATTGTTCTCTTGTACTTATTACAACCAAGATTTTGTCTCCTCGAAGGTACAAATGATTACATTACTAGGCAAGTAGCTAAATTCATTAACAGAACAATTGGTTGTAGATCACAGATGGAGGTAGAGAAATACTATTAGCTGTCATTGAATGAGTACATTTTTTAATGTTATATTGTAACTTGTTTTCTAATGGTCTATTGACTGTCAATAAAGATTGATTGATTGATTGATACTTGCTGAAATCCCCTTTTCCATACAGCTGTTAAAGATACAGGAGCCATGTCCTCCTTTTCGTATGGTCAGCTTAGGTATGTGGAAATCCTGTCTCCCTCCCCAAGGAGAAAATGTTCTGAATTTCCCCCCTCCCTGTGAAAGAGGCAGGGAGAGAGAAAATAGGGGGCAGGATTTGGCCCAGCACGATAGCCCTTAGCTGGTAAAGGGCATACATGGTTAGCACAGTGCCCTAGGTTCAGTTCCTTGTGCCCTGATAAAACAATCTCAGGTACAATGGGCAAGACATCTTGGAAAGCCACATTCCTCACTAGAGGAGACAAGACAGGACAACTCTCCATATAAAGCAGCTTCCTAAAGTGGAATGTTTAGTATCTGACAGTCATCAAGGATGTCATAAAAAACCTGGGATGGATCCTGGATCTGCACTCATGGAAGAGTTGTAGTGGTGGTGCACTTCCATGAAAACATTCAGCAAGCAGTAGCACAACACGCAGAGACTGAAATCTGCCCTTAAAATAAGCATGATGATATGTTTCACAAGAGCCTAGCATTTACAGAATCGGGGGTGTTGGATCAGGATCCTCAGGGCCAAATGGGGTTTCCCAGAAGTTCCCATCTCCTTTTCTTGGCCCCACTGAATTCCCCCAGCCAACAATTGTTTCGTTTTTATCCAGTTTTTGTACAGTTGTGTTTTTTACTTGTGTTTCAGCTAAAATGTGCTGGTATTTTTTGATATTTTGGACCCCTTTTCCTTTGGCTTCACAGACCAATAGAATGCACCTCCCAAGAGTTTCTCCAAAATGGATCCCCCCCCCCCCCCGGTTGAAAAACTTTCTGCATCTCTGCATTGCCAGAACAACATTGCATAATGTAGGGAGGGGACACTGGTGGGGGAGGTTGTTGGTATACTTGAGCAACATGACTTCTGCTCACATAACATGGAATCTGTATCCAGAACTTTATCTAGAGAAATTTCACCATGGAAAAAATCTGATAAAAGTTGCCTCATCAGCAATACAGTACTGGAATTTGATTAACCTAGGCTTAACCCCAGAACGCCAGAGCATAATTTCAATGCTATGGCTTAGTCTGAACTAGTGATGCAATGTAAGAATGCATGTGAGTACATTTCCTTCAACTCTGAGTGAACACAACCAGTCCGTACAGGTGGGACGAGGAAGAGAACATGATATGTTGGGTGAACATGTGACTAAACCCAGCACTGAAGGTGCTCATTGGAGAAGCTGTGGTCCACCTCTGCCACCAATGTCTTCCTCCTCTGATAGTAAACTTGCTAACCTACCCCCACATCCAGGAAGAAATAAAGAGAACGAGAGGGAACAGGTGCATGCTGACATAGGAGTCCCACTACAAAGCCCATGCCAAGGGCCCCTCAAACCTGGAAGTAATTCTGCCTGGTGGAGCTATGTTCTCTTACTTCATTTTTGCAATTTGAGTACTGAGCTTATAGACCCTATACCATGTAAAAAGTATCTTTCTAGATCTATACCATGTAAAAAAATTATCTTGCTAGATTACCTACCACAGTGCAGTTTCTCATATTGATAGGATGTTAGAGTTGACCAACACTCCCACCTAAACAAGTAATTTAACAGCCTCAATTTCACCATCAACAGAATTCTTTAATGCCCTTTCTTAAGCATTTGTGTTAGCAGTAGGTTATTCCTGCAAAGCCAGTATCACCAACTTTATGATGTACTCATTTGTTATTTTTTTCATTCATTCATTCATTCATTCAATCATTCATTCATGGGATTTATATCTCACCTTTTGACTTAAGAGTCCTCAAGGCATCTTGCACAATCAAAGTACTCTTCACTAGGGATAACCTCTGTGGGGACGTCCAGCCATTATTGGGATCGATGGATTTCCCCAAAAAACCCCAATCAGCTTGCGTCTGCATGTTTTTCCCCAGAATCAGGGGATTTGGGGGGTTTCCCGTAAAATCTCCATTTATACAAATTGCAGGTGCAATTTGTATAATTTGTGAAAAATTCAGCTGTAAATTGCATAATTCGTGCAAATTGTGCCCATAATTTGTACAAACTATGATCACAATTTGTGCAAATTAAGCAATTTACAGCTGAAATTTGTGTAAATGGTAATTTTAAAAGAAAAAGAAATATGGAAAACAATGCAAACATGCCAAGTTGAGCCTGCTTGCAGGTTAGTGAGCAAAAGTTTGGGGGTCTGAGCTGCTGAAAGCTCAGCAACTTTATTTCCTCGACGGATTCCCCCAACATCTGTACTCTTCACACTGCGCATAATTAAATTATGGAACTCACTACCGCAAGATGTCATAATGGCCACCACTTTGGCTTTAAAAGGGGATTGGACAAATCCATGGAAGAGAAGCTATCAATGGCTACTATTCCTGATGGCTGTATGCTACTTCCAGTATCGGAAGCAGTATGCCTATGTACACCAGTTCCTGGGGAACATGGGTGGGAAGGAGCTGTTACACCCATGTCCTGCTTGTGGGTTTCCCATGGGCTGCTGGTTGGCCACTGTGTGAACACAATGCTGGACTAGATGGGCTCTTGGTCTGATCCTTCCTGGATGCACAGGCTTTCCACCTTTTTATCCCTTTCATAAATGTTCTTCATATTCCAGCTGGAATACGACTCTGCACCTTAGGACCTGTTCCTGTTACGATGTATCAATTAACTGCATCCTAGCATCAAAGAGCTAGAAGGGACAGACATCCATCTGTTCCAATCCTTCCTTAAGGCCATACCATCCATCCACCTGGTCCCCACAAACACGTCCTTCTGTTTCTTGCAGTTAATCAAACAGAAAAGGCACAGTTGCTTCAATGACAGATGCATTGCAATGTTCTCATGTTTTCTTGGTTGCATCGAGTATTTTCCTTCCAGATTAATTATGCATCACCACCTACTTAACTGTCAAGGAAGAGCCTTCAGACACTTTTCATACAAATACAACATGTTTCATTGGCCTTGATACTGTCCCCTTGAGCCATTTCCCCTGCTTTAACTGTCAGATTTCTGACTCAGTCAAGCCTCCCCCCCATGATTTGATGGCTACATGTGTCCTAATGGGTTTACAGCTTGTGCTTCCTCAAGAGATACAATAAGGAATATAGCTAATAGTTGCCTGTAGTCATGAGTGCAGTTGGTTAACAACATTCACGGAAAGCTATCACTGGAGAGGTTATTTCGGGGGATGACATACTTGGAAGGAAGGATATAGCACTGATATTTTTTTTAAAAAAATACTGGATCATTCTGTTGTGTCTCAACATCAGAGATTAGGCAGGTGAAGTCAACCCCCCCCCCCCACAGAAATACTTTATCCCCATATCAAGTCCAAATTCACATGCTGACTTTCTGAGGCTGTGGAGGAGCAGAACAGCAAACTCCCACCCTATAATCCCAAGCTCTGCCATCTCTCACCAGCCAGAGTAGAAGGTACACAGGAGCAGTTCCACTGGGCTGGTGTATTTCAAATTTCCCTGCTACTGAAAGCAAGGGGGGCTTAGTTACACCAGGGGTAGCCTTCACAGCACTGTGTTGGTGCCACCTCCCTCTCAAACCTGAGATGGGGTCGGGTAATCCTGTCACCATGGAGGGAGTACGGGTTTCTGGGTGGCCATCCGAGGACTGGAGCCACCCTCGCCCTCTTCACAGGTCACCTTCCACCAGGTACCACCCGGCCACGACTCCACTGTGACTCAGAAATTAGGCTTTAGGGCTGACTTGATGCTGTCTGTGCATCCTCGCCTTGCTCCAGAGAAAAACGTTGGTTTAAGTCCCTGCCTTTTTTTCTCCACCCTGCCCCCACCCTGCACCCACCCCGGGCTTTCCAAGAGTTTAGACAACCCCCAGTTCTAGTCTGGTGTAAGTGATGGGCCTAGATCAGGTGAATAAAACTGCAATGGATGCAATGGAGCCAAGGCTGGCTCACCCTGTCTTGTCAGAGCCCCTTCTCCTCACCGCCAGGAAAGTTCCTCTCTGCCAGCAACATCAGGGGATTCAGTTGTTCAGAAACGCAGTGGTATGCCTGACACCTCATGCAAAACTCCCAAACAGCGGGTGAAATCCTAAATTGCTCCATGCTAGTTTTCTTATTATCAGCAGTTTCTTTAATATTTTTAAGACGAATTAAGGGAGAATTAGTCTGAGTCAATGACACGGTTCACATAATGGCAGGATGGTTAATAAGCCACCATGGTTTGTTAACCTCCCTGCACAAGCCACTCACATGCCAGGGGATCAGCACACTTGCCCACAGCAGAATGACTTCCCGTGTCATGCGAATCCAGCCAAGGTGGCTCATAGCCACGAGTAATAAGCCATCCAGAACCCATGAGCTACTATAGAGTTCTCGGATGGCTTGTTAACCATGGCAACAAGCCATCCTGGTTGGGTTCTCACAACATGGGAAGCCACCCTGTCAAAGTAATTATGCTAATCCTCTCAGCATGTGACCGGCACATGTGGCAGGGGAAAGAAGCCACCGTGGCTTATTTCTCCTACTGTGTTCATCGAACAGGCTCAATGGCTCTTCTTCTCTCTTTCCTGGCAAAGTATTCCACTCAGCTTCTCAGGATAAAATATAGTAATTGCATATATGATACTGGTCTGTAGTTATTAAGGTCCAGGGGGTCCAGGGAGGGCTTCTTCAGAAGTGGCCGTACCACCACTTCTTTTAAACATGATGGAAAATTCCCCTCCCTAAGAGATGCATTAATATTATGTTGTAGTTGTAATCTAATTACATTCCTCCCTGGATGACAAGCCAAGAAGGACAGGGATCAAGAGGGCAAAAGTATTTGAAGAGTGCTAGCATGTCTAGGCTGACCAGATAAAATCCAGGTCAGGGCTCCTGTAACTTTAACAGTTGTAGAGAAAAGGGAATTTCAGCCAGTATCATTTGTATGCAATTAGTTCCTGGTGAAATTCCCTCTTCATCACAACAGTTAAAGGTACATGCACTATACTAGACTGACCATATACAAAATAAGGCAGGGCCTCTGCAACTTTAACAGTGGTGATGAAGAGGGAATTTCACCAGGAACTAATTGCATACAAATGACACTGGCTGAACTTCCCTTTGCTCTACAACTGTTAAAGTTACAGGAGTCCTGACCTGGATTTTATCTGGTCAGTCTAATCATGTCTCCCCTCAATCTTCTCTTCTCCAAGTTAAACGTGCCCAGTTCATAGGGCTTTGTTTCCAGACCTCGGATCATCTTTGTTTCCCTCCACTGAACACACTCCAGTTTGTCTGCATCCTTCTTGAAGTGTGGTGCCCAGAACTGTACGCGATACTCAAGATGAGGCCTAAGCAGTGCCTAATAGAAGGGAACCAGTACCTTGCACGATTTGGAAGCTATACTACTATTAATGCAGCCCAAAATAGCATTTGGTTTTTTTGCAGCCACATCATACTATTGGCTCATATTCAGCTTGTGATCCACAACAATTCCAAGATCCTTCTCGCTTGCCGTATTGCTGAGCCAAGTGTCCTCCATCTTGTAACTGTGCATTTGGTTTCTTTTTCCTAGGTGTAGAACTTGGCATTTATCCCTATTCAATTTCATTCTGTTGTTTTCAGCCCAGCGCTCCAGTCTATCAAGATTATTTTGAAGCTTGTTTCTGTTGTCCAGGATATTAGCTATCCCACCCAATTTTGTGTTGTCTGCAAATTTGATAAGCATTCCCTGCATCTCCTCATCCAAATCATTAATAAAAATGTTGAAGAGCACAGGGCCCAGGGCTCAGCCCTGCAGTACCCCGCTTGTTACTTCCCGCCAGTGTAAAAAGGTACCATTGATATGCACTCTTTGAGTCCGATTCCAAGCAGGTAAGATGCTTGGCAGAAATCACAACTAGGCAAGTGTCTCTTTTTTTCTGCAGAACATCCTTCTAGTGAGTGTGGAAACTTTTACATTAAAATTGCATCCTCAGTCCTGAAAATGAGAGCCATCTGGGCAAACTCATATAAAGTCAATACCATGCTGCTTCGGCACTGCAGCTAATGGCTGCAATAAAGAAGGGGGGGAGCAATCAAAGGGAAAATGTATATAAAAGGGGCCTGAACCTTTCATTAGTTTGTAGCTGTTCTCTCTTTTCATCTTGTTTAATAATCCTTCTGAATTTTTATTGAAAACCCTTGATAAAACAATTCAAGCATGCAGAGCAGAACATGCAATGGCCAGATGGCTGAAGGTCTTGTAATTCAGCGGCCATATGTTTGAAACATAATTGTGGATTGCTGTTAACAGAACAGTGGCTTAAGCTCTCGTGGATCCTGCTTGGCAAGAAGAGTCATTACAGATGTTGCAAATCTCTCCTGTTGTTTGAGGAGAATGTGTTGATCTGGAAACTGGCTTTATTTGCCTGGTATCTTTGCAAAGTAGCAAAAGCTTATGGGGCAAGTGACTCATGGACGGCCCGTTTCTTTTCATGTTGATTTGCTTCAAAGGGACATGGCAACAGTAAAGAGTAAGAATTCCCTCTGTGACACAGGCAGCAGATTCAATTGGATTTTTGCTTTAAGTCAAGCATTGGGTCATTTTTAAATACCCCTTATATTAGCACTGTGCCATATCTTTCAGTATATTGTTTTTTGACCATTTGTGGGAGAGGGGTGAAAAGAAATTGCATCTGAAAATTGTGGAAACGGGTAAGAATTTCAGAGAAATGTCTCAGTGTGCAGTCTGTTTCAGTGGTGCTGTTACTGTGTGGAGATGGCTCCGGGAGGCTGTGCACGATAGATAGATGATAGATAGATAGATAGATAGATAGATATTTCTGTTCTCTCTTTGCAGCATCTTTGGCTGCTTGAGTTTTCTGAAGCACCCCCTTCTTCATTTTCCAGTGCTGCTGCCTGCTGAGTAAGTTAATGTTTTGTTGTTGTTATTGGGTTCTTTATTATTATTATTATTATTATTATTATTGACAAAAACAAATGAAAACCAAAAATGCCTTGCTCGGCTTTCAGGTACTTAGCACACAAAAATACTGGAAAGCCCCAAGTGAAGGAAGTTCTAGTTATGTCTCTAGGAGGCACTTCAGAAAGCTGAATCTGCCTATACATTCCCATAAATGTTCTTTGCATGTTGTTTCATTTTTCTAATTTACAGTCTGCCACTTACATTTTTTTCTGAAAACTTCTCCATCCCCAGTTCATATTTCCCTTGTAAACCCTTCATATTTCAACCTAATACAGTGTTTTCACATTTTGTTCCAAGCAGGCAACATTTTTTATTATTATTTAGTTGAATTTATATTTGCCTAAGTTGGTATAAATTACTAAAGAAACTTGACATGAAAATAGAGATCCCCATAATGATTTAATGAGTTCTATTCCTAATTTGGAACCCTACAATTGTTTTTCCTTCCTGGCATTTAAGCAACTAATTTAATAAATGTCTGTTACCCAGATGGTTTTTTGCTATGGATTCCTTCTCTGTAATGCAAAGAATATGGGTTCTGGTAATTTAAAGGTTAATCATTTATTAAAACTTCTCTGAATCTATAATTCTACTTAAAGATAATTAATCCTTGCTATTATTTTATATGAAAAATCTGTGGAGAAACTATAAAATCCTGAACAACATGAGAGTGTATTAAAAGAAGAAAGAAAGAAAGAAAAGTATGATCTTTTTATAACCCTGACTTCATTAGAAATAGATGAGCAACTAGAATAGGGGCCAGGAATGAAAGTATTTATAGACCAAAATCTTAGCATAATGTTCTTGAACTTTTGTCCAGTTCAAAAAACAAAAAAAAAGGTGGGGGTAAAACAAATGTACCACTATGTTAAATATTTGGGTAATGTCTAGGTTAGTACAGCAATTTGTTCTATGTGCAGTGTCTTGAAGAGCATCTGAAAACTTCAACTGTTCAGAACATATTTGCTAGTGATGGTTAAATTGTCCCTGCCCTGTCAGAATTTACAGTTTTTTCCCCAGTTACAAAATCAACCTTTTAAGTTCAGATGAAAGTCCTCTGCTATTATGGAATTTCAAAGGATTGTTTTTTAAAAATCAAACATGTATTAATATGGCATGGAATGGTGGCTTTTAAACATGATGGCACCCAATAGATATCTGAAAAGCTGCCAGACAGAACAAGGAGCAGAGTTGTTCTCTGTCCCTCCAGAGGGCAGAACTACAACCAATGAGTGGCAATTGCAGGGAAGCAGATTTTGGCTCAAGTCAAGTGAGAAACTTCCTAACAGTGAGAGATGTTCAGCAGTAGAACAAACTGCCTTGAAATGAGGGCTGTGCGCTGCCTTGGGCCGAATCCCCAAATCCGAGTCAAGGCGACTATGAGGATAGGGCTGTGCTTGCTAGATTCTAAGAGAGCATCTACCCTTAAAGACGCTGAAGAAAATTAGAAAGAAAATGCTTTAAAAAGCTATTAGACCACCCAGCCCACCCAACCCACATGCACACTGTGTGCAGGGCAAGTGCAGAAAAAAATTAATTGATTCAGAAACTATATCCAAATACATTTTGAAATGTGTATTTTAAAGAAAAATGCATTAGACATACATTTTCTTTACAGAACAGATGTTTAAATGGCATATTTAAATCAACACTTAAAGAGATATTTAAATGCAGATTTTTGTGACCTTTTTTAGTACTAGTAAATGCAGGAAGGGCTTGGAATACACTTAGGGATGAGTACAGACAGAAGAGACATGGACTGGAAATAAAGATTTGTACATCACGAGTTTTCAGGCTCAGTTCCGAGGATGTTAACCCTAAAGCCCTCTATTCATGATACTTGAAAGAGTGCATTATTGCATAGGAGTCTCCTTAGAAGTCAGTAACTTTGGAGGAGTCCCTGATCTGATTGCCACTGCTATCCAAGGGGATTTGGACACAAAGTGTTTTTGGTTGTGCCAACCATAGCATAGAATTCCTTTCCTTAGAAGGGCTATTTGGCCTGTCCATTAGAATTGTTATGCTGGTGACTAATAATTTCTGGCCACAAGTTGCATTTGGGTCTGTGTTCAGGACTGGGAGGTGCAAATTTAGAAATTTATTTTATTTACTTTTTAAAAAATTATTCCATTTATACACTGCACCATAGCTGAAGCTCTCTGGGCAGTTTACAAAAATTAAAAACATTGAGCATTAAAAAACCGATATACAAAATTTTAAACCATAAAAAGCATAAAAACAAGATATAAATACAATATCAAAACAACTATTCTGGGTCAAACAACAACAACATGTTGTGTTTAACCCTCTTTCTTCTGAGCAGCAGCAGCTGTCGGAAAGCCCGGCACAAGAAGACAGCGATCCTGATCGCAATCAGGATGCTGCTGCAGAGGAGGAGACAGTTCCCAGCTCCTCTCTTCCAGCTGCAGAGGATCAAGGCTCTGTTGATCGAGCAGAACCACCAGCAGCTGTGACAGCTCCATTATCATCCAAGGAGGAGATGGAGCAAACTTTAAAAGACGCTAAGGAGCGTAGGTGCTGGAAGCGGATGGAAATATGAGGCGTTTAACGTCGGTTGGGGAGATTATGAGCACAGCACAGGCAGACCTCTGAGACGCTGGTTTGATGTCCCCTCGGAAGAAGACGCTCTTTCATTGCCTATTGTTAAATTCAAGTTTGGGCTTACTTTACTTTGCTTAATCTTGCCTTGAGGCTACTTGGTAAGCTTCTGTTTGATTTTATGATGTTTGGCTGTATTTTGTTTAGCCTAAATAAAAGGCTTGTTTTGGTTCATCTCTGGTGTAGTCTTTGACCGATGCAAACTAAAAGGGGAAGACTTAACACAACACAACAAAACCCTCAACATACGCTGTTAAATGCCTGGGAGAAGAGGAAAGTCTTAACCTGGCGCTGAAAAGATAACAATGTTGGTGCCAGGCGAGCCTTGTCAGGGAGATCATTCCACAATTGGGGGTCCACCACTGAAAAGGCCCTCTCCCTTGTTGCCACCCTCCATGCTTCCTTTGGAGTAGGCAACAGGAGGAGGACCTTAGATGTGGATCATAGTGAATCGGTAGGATTTTATCGGGAGAGGCATTCCAGGTATTGTGGTCCCAAGCCGTGTAAGGCTTTATAGGTTAGAACCAGCACCTTGAATCAGGCTTGGGAACATATAGGCAGCTAATGCAAGCGGTCCAGAGTAGGTCTTATATGCTCGAACCTTCTGGGTCCTGTTATCAATCTGGCCACTACATTTTGCACAAGCTGCAGCTTCCAACCCGTCTTCAAAGGCAGCCCCACATAGAGCTCATTGCAGTAATCCAACTTGGAGATTACCAGAGCATAGACAACTGAAGCCAGGTTATCCCTGTCCAGATAGGGGCATAGCTGGGCCACCAACCGAAGTTGGTAGAAGGTACTCCGTGCCACCAAGACCACCTGAGCCTCAAGTGACAGAGATGGAAATCTCACATTGGGTGCGAAGTCTGATGAGTTTCTATTTTAACATGAGAGTACCCAATGTGCACCATCCAGATGCAAACACAAGCCTGAACACAATTTGCGATCAGAAATTCACGCATTTCCAAACTTACATTGTGCTCCGTAAAACAACCGAATGCATTCAACAATATGCACACGTTTGAAAAACGCAGAAAGAAAAATGCTTACATTTATGCCATGTTATGCAATGTACATAAATGTGCTTTAGACAATGGCTGCATGTGTATAGAAATATGTACACTGAAGAATGCATACAAATGTATGTGCAAGGTGGAGTGGGGGAAGCTCTTGTAGAACCAGTATGGAATGAGCTTGGCAGTGGGAAAATGGGAATGTTAACGAGAGCAACCTTAGTAGTTATGCCCAGCTCTAATTAAGATTTGTTTTATTTAGTATTTTTTTTCACTGCCATAGGATATAGTATCTTGATAACTAGGGATAGTGGGAAAATCCCTTCCAGTTCTATCATTCTATGGCAACTTTGAAATCTTGTTTCTGGCAAAGGATCAGGGAAATTCTATTTTTGCCCTTGTTCTATTTTTTAATTACTTTTTTATAGTTCTGTAGAGTTATCTTGCTAATGTGAGATCCTGGGTTATGAGCATTTACTAGTCCTGCTGTGTAATGAAAATATGGCATTGTCAGCCAAGATGAAAGTGGAATTAATTACAATTTATATTCACCATTTTAAAAAAAATTGGCAGCGGTAACTTGAGGGCATATGCAATATCAATTTATAATTCAATATTGAAGCAAGTGGCTTCATTAGGGTACCACATATGCAAATGTAATTAAAGCAGACATATATGCAATGAATGTAAAATTTAAACGTGATAAATATTGCGCTAATATCATAATGAGAATGACATTTAGAGAAAGTTGTAGCTCAGGGTTATTGTAATTGAATCAGAGTTGTTCCAGTTACAAATGTTTCAGGGGAAAATATGGTGCAAGTCTTCAGCTGGAAAAAAATAGAGCTCCAATATTTTGTATAAAAATGGCATGTGCAAAACACACTTTTGTAATATCTGAACCACTATAGTTAACCACCAAGTATTCCATTTACTATTTGCAGCTCTATACAGGCATACACTTGTGGTTGCATAAGAATGGCTTTATATATTGTCTTGATGCAGAAGAACAGGAAGCATGAATCAGCAGTACTTTCTGTTTTCATAAGGGGGGGTGATATGATGTTCATAATGGAGCATGCAGATCAGGATGTGCATCTTTTAGTCACACATTCCTTTTTGAACATTACACCTAGGGATGTTCATCCATGCTGCTGGGAGCTTACTGAGCTGCCACCATCTTTTCTCCCCTGTTTACTTCCCTAGCTGAGTCGATGTGTGGTCCGCGGGTGCCCGCTGGCTGCCCAACCCCTCAGCAAGCCGCCATTTTGCAAAAATGTTTGTTTCCGTAAATATAATGTTGTGTAAAGGCCCCCTTTACAGCTACCATTTACATAACTTTACATTCATGGAAAAACCCTGAGCTACCATTTTTTTCACAAACTGGTGACTTGCTGAGGGGTCGGGCTGCCGCCGGGCCCTCATAATCTGTATGGTGGCTCAGTGAGCAAATTCTGGTAAGTGTAGCACCTCAGCGAATGAAATCTGGGAGGCTGAGCAGGAGGGAGTCTGCTGAACTCCACCCCTCTTGGACTCCAGTGACATCCCTAATTACACCCCCAGAAGCACAACTCAGTAGGAGGGGAGGGAAAGGAAGCACAAGTGAATTGCCGTTCCTGTGTTGTTCTTTCCTTTTCATGTAGCAATACTCAAAATAGGGGATATATGCAAACTTCATTTGAAAAAAAAATAGTTTTTGCATCCTTCAGATGATACATCTGAAGAAGCCACATTCTATTCACATATCTTTATTACAAGCAGAATATAATGTCTGTCAACTAGCTCATTCATGGATATGTTTGCTGTGTCCCCCACATGCTCCCTAGCTGCGGTGATAATGGATGGCAGTGTTTAACATGTGAGCAATACTTTAAAAACTTTAAAAATAATAATTCTTATGATGAGCCACCATGTTCCCCTCCCCCCGCCTGTTGCAACTGGATTTGCTCTGCAGTATCTAATCTAGTCATAGGAAATAAGTCAAAGGTTAGCTGTCAGCAGGATGAGAAAAGGAAGTACATGGGAGGATTGCTTCTGTTTATATATCAAGGGTCTTGAAATGATTACATAGAGCCATGTGTTTTAGAACAGATGTGAATTCAGGAAGAGGTCGATACATTTTGCTACATCTTGAGATATCACTAAATATATGTATCATTCCCAATGGGGATTTGTTATCTTTGTGTGCAAAAAGTACTTAAAATGATGTTGTGCCACACTTCCAGTTTATTGGTTGCCCCACGTCCAGTGTTTTATTGGTTGGAGTTTTGAGATGGCATTCTAATGCGCAAAAGCTGATATAACATTTACAGCACACTATGAATCCTATCGGTGCCACACATTTTAGAGAATGAGATGCTTTCAGGCCTTTTAAAACATTTTTTTATTTATTCAGTTTTTCATAACCCTCTGCTTGTAAAATTGGGTACATTTCGGAGCACAATTTGCAGTATACAGGACTCACAGGAGGACAAAAAGTTGTTTCTCTGAAAGTTATTTACACTAGTGGAATAACATTATTTCAACACTAACTTCTGTTTGCAGGTGACTTTGGGTTGACATTTTATAACCAAGCTGACTACAGACCCTTTATCAAAGCCCCAAACATGTGTCATAAAATGCTATCTTCAATAGCTATACTTAAATAGCTATACTTAAAACTCCGTTGGGCTGCCAGTACTGCCCCTCCTCGAATGAAAACACAGAAAGAAGCTTTATCTGCAGGCACTATACTAGAGTGACCATATACAAAAGAAGGCAGGGCCCCTGCAACTGTAACTGTTGTGATGAAGAGGAAATTTCACCAGGAACTAATTGCATACAAATGACACTGGCTGAAATTCCCTTTTCTCTACAACTGTTAAAGTTACATGAGCCCTGACCTGGATTTTAACTTGTCACCCTAGGGTAAGGAAAGGACAAATGTAGAATCCAGTTTTGAAGGAGAACTTGTGGCTTAACACAGCAATTTACTAATGAAATAAAACAACCAAATTTCAATAAAGGTATGTAGTCAATACAGCTGAGTAATACAAATAAAAAAGTTGCAAAAATGCAAGTTCTTTTACCCTAAGCTGTGTCTTTCTTCTCCTTCCATATGGTCTTGTCTTTGTCTGATTCTGATCTAGTCTGATTCTTGGCTGGCTCTCTCTCTGTTTTATACCCTCTTTCCCCAAAACAGAAAGTCAAGTTCCCACTTGAGGGAAATGAAACTTAACTGGAGAAATGAAACTTAACCAGGGAATGAAATTAACTGGAGAAATGGAATTACTCCTCTTAGGGATACCCCCTCCTAACAGAAAACTCCAGGACTCCAAGGCCTACCTTTATTAACTTGCCTCAGTAAGTTCAAACCTTCACACCTGCCTTATACCAACATAGGTATAAAACCATAATAAAAATGAATGCATAGCAGAACAATAGCCTAAAAATTCAGCAAAGGAAGATAACTTCTCAATAAGGTCCCCAAAATGGTGAGAGCCTGAGGAAGAAAAATGAGAATAAAGGAGAACAAAAGTAATTAATGGCACAATCCTATGCAAGTTAGACAGAAAAAGTCCCTAAACTCCCAATATCCATAGCCAGCCAAGGATTGATTGATTTATGTGGTCTATGCATGCTAGGGATCTGCACACCCAAAAATATCGTATTTTATCATTATCAGAATTTCAGACCAAAAAAAAATCATCTCCAATAATATCGTAGGTTAATCGTATCATCTTCATGATAATTATCGGAAAGCCAATATTTAATTTGCAGCCCCATTGTGCCCTATAGAGCTGATTTTTTAAAAGAAAAAATGCCTATAACTTCTGTATTTTCAAAGTTACAGGCTTGAAACTTGGTTACAATGCTTATGGGGTATGCCTAAGTATGTGTATGAAATTTGAGATCGATCCTTCCAACCCTCGATTTTATATGAATTTATTAAAGATTGTTTAAGTTCTGACAGGTCAGAATGACAGCTCGCCACATGCGTTCATTCAGACCTGTCAAAAAGTTGCACGATCGTTAAAAAATCCATATAAAATACAGGAGTGGAGGGATTGATCTGAAATTCGGCACATATGTGTAGCAACATGTGCTAGACATGTGTATGAAATTTGCGATCGATCCCTCTAACCCTCAATTTTATATGAATTTATTAAAGATCTTGCAACTTTATGACAGATCTGAATGAATGCATGCGGCGAGCTGTCATTCTGACCTGTCAGAACTTAAACAATCTTTAATAAATTCATATAAAATTGAGAGTTGGAGGGATCGATCTCAAATTTCATACACATACTTAGGCATACCCCATAAGCACCAAGATGTATACTTTGCATTAAAATAGGTCTAGGGATGCATAATTTGTGATAAAATGCATTCAGAAAATACTTATTTAAATATGTCTTTAAATACATTTTTGTGTATTTTGTTTTTGAACTTGCAGATTAATGCAGAAATGGGACAGACTTATGAGTGAAATGGGACAGATTGGAAATAGACTAACCCATCCACCCCTGTATTTGAGACTATATCTATAAGATTGCACTGTTAGAGATAGTGTGAGAGTCAAAAGGAGGAAATGCCACAAGTCAGCAAGGGAAAAGGAAATACAAATGCGAAATAAGAGCAAAGTAATTAGCATCTGCATGGTGGAAGTATCAATTCTGGATGTGTATTGTATCATTAAAATGTATGATAATGATACAATAAGGTCATTTTTGTGCATGTGTTTAACGATAACGATACGATAGAAAAACCTACAATAATAATCGGAGACGATAATTTTCAGCCGATTATATCGTATTATCGAACTGCTCTATAAATAAATCTATAACTTCTGTATTTTAAAAGTTAGAGGCTTGATACTTGGTCACAGTGCTTAAGGGGGATGCCTAAGTATGTGTATGAAATTTGAGATCGATCCCTCCAACCCTCGATTTTATATGAATTTTTAAAAGATTGTTTAAATTCTGACAGGTCTGAATGAATGCATGGGGCGAGCTGTCATTCTGACCTGTCAGAACTGAAATGATCTTTAATAAATTCATATAAAATCAAAGGTTGGAGGGATCTATCTCAAATTTGGCACATATGTGTAGCATCATGTGCTAGACATGTGTATGAAATTTGAGATCGATCCCCCCAACCCTCGATTTTATATGAATTTATTAAAGATCGTTTCAGTTCTGACAGGTCTGAAATTCAGACCTGTCAGAACTGAAATGATCTTTAATAAATTCATCTAAAATTGAGGGTTGGAGGGATCGATCTCAAATTTCATACACATACTTAGGCATACCCCATAAGCATTGTGACCAAGTTTCAAGCCTCTAACTTTTAAAATACAGAAGTTATAGGCATTTTTTCATTAAAAAATCAGCTCTATAGGGCAAAATGGGTCTGCAACTTAAATATTTTTAATAAATATGAATTAAGACGATATTTTTTTTGGTCCCAAATTACGATAACGATAAACGACAATTTTTTTTGGTGTGCACATCCCTAGTATCAGTGCAGTGAGAAAGGTTATGGGAATTTAAGGAAAAAAGTAAATGGCTGGCAGAAATATCAGAGGTGGACTCAAGACGAAAATTAAGGTTGCCTAAAAGAAGGGTGGGAAGTTTCACTTTCTCCTGCATTAGAATGTTTTAAATTTCAAGTTCTTTCCATCCCAACTATGAAGACATTTTCAGATGTTGACAAAGTCTTATCAAAAGCAAACTGAAACAAAAATCTCACCCATCTCAATTCACAAAATACTTCCTTTAAAAAACAGTTTACCAGAACTGGGGAAGGTGGCAATTGGCTGACAGGGGGAATATTCTGCATATATTTCCCTTTATGGGATCTGCTTCAGTCCAGTAGGTAAATCCGACTCTGAAGGAGAAGGGAGTAGAAGATGGCTGGGAGAGGCAAAAAAGAGGATCAACCACAACTGTTTGATGGATGCAGTGGCCTGCACAGCACGTGTGGGATCAGAGTGGAAAAGGTTATGAAGCAGCATGTCAAACTACAGGGCCAGTATCAAGGGTAAATATGGTTATGCAGCTGCTGAGGACCCACATCCTAACTGGGGCCCACTGGCCAGAATCACCTGAAATTGCCTCCTCTTCACCATTGCAACCTGCTTTTTGTCTGCTTCTCGCCCAGGCCCAGACAACAGCGGTGGTGAGAAGGAGGATCAGGAGAGGCCACTGCCTACTTGCTCACTGATCAGGGTAGATTAGGACATGCTAAGTCCCATAACCACATCAATATTCAGAGGCCCCATACCACAAAAATAAAGAGAAAGGTGTATAATAGGGTAATAAATGCCTCATCCCCTTGCTTGGCGAAGCCTGGGCAGGGGAAGGGCTAATTGCGGATGGCGGCGAGAGTGACGGAGCATGGCTGCAGCTCGTTGGCTGCGGGGTGTGGTGCCACGAGGAGAGAGAGGAGGCAGCTGCTGCATAAATAGGTAGTGTGGGCAGCTCTCCTCCCTCTTCTGATCTTCTTGCTCCCTCCTTCCCTCCCTTGTAGGTAGTATGGGTTCGCTGGTTGTCTATTAAGGAGGCCGAGTAGGAATTTTTTGCTCACAGTCTAAATTGGCTGTGAGCTTTTTCACCTATTCCATACTGCAAGACAGGATGGGTGTGTAAATAGGTTAATTTGTTGGAATTGGTCACATTTGCTGGGTGATCAGGTGTAGGCATCTAGAGTGGGGGAACATTGGTGAGCATCCTCAGGCACCCTTGGGGGTGATGGGTAGTGCCAGAAGCCCCTGGCAGGGAGCTTTGTGGCACCTGTTGGCGGGCCAAGGCTTACCTTTGAGGCCAACCCTATTCACCTTCTCAGAGTTGTGCAGCACGAGCAGGGCAGACACCGGAAGGCCTCCCTACCCGAATAGGGAGCCCGTGGAGTGGCGAGATGGCGCGCCGCTTCATGGGCTAGAATGGCTCGCCCGATCCTAGATTGGCCTAGGAGAAGCCATAAAATAGATGCCCACTTTAGGAATTACCCCTTTGCAGATCTTTGAATAAAATGTGGCCCAAGTTTAAACCCAAACGATTGTCTCGTCTCGTTATTTTACTGTCCCGTTCGCAAATAGGGGAATAAGTAGGGTACCACCCAGTATTAGAGGGTGCTTGTAGTTAAACATAGTTAAATAGCCTTCTCTGAAGTAATGTATAAAAGCACTAATAAAGTGAGTGGATCTAGTCTGGGCTTATTGCCTCCAATACTAAATGCTGTGTTGCCAGGCATTCACTATAAAAGGCAACTGTGCTGTCAGTCACACCAGAGTTTCCAATATATTTAAGCCAAAGTGATTTCAATTATAATGTATTTTAATTACCTCCAACACATTTAGAGGTCCCTCATAAAATGAAGCCCTAAGCCATGGCTTATCTGGCTTGTTCCTAAATCTGTCACTGTCACTGACTCTGTTCCTGTCAGGCAGGAGAGAGGAAACAATGGCCCTTTCTACACCATAGGGGTGTAGAGGGAGGGAGGGAGAGAGGGTGATCCTGGACATACCTAATACACACTATCAGCGCACAGGGACCAGCCGGGGGCCATCCCAGATGAAACACGTGGTGTGAAAAGGGCCAATGATGACAAAGAGGATAAGGAGCAATAGGCCTAATTCACACCAAGCAGGATATAGCACTATGACAGCTGTATGAAAGTGGTATGTAAAAGGCAAGAGCCATACCAAGCAGTATATAGCACCATGAAAGCATATATGTATGTGTCATAGAATCATAGAATCATAGAATAGTAGAGTTGGAAAGGGCCTATAAGGCCATCGAGTCCAACCCCCTGCTCAATGCAGGAATTCGCCTTAAAGCATCCATGAAAGGTGTCTGTCCAACTGCATCTTGAATGCCTTTAGTGTGGGAGAGCTCACAACCTCCCTAGGTAATTGGTTCTATTGTCGTTCTGCTTGAACAGTCAGGAAGTTTTTCCTGATGTTCATCCGGGATCTGGCTTCCTGTAACTTGAGTCATTATTCTGTGTCCTGCACTCTGGGTTAATCGAGAAGAGATCCTGGCCCTCCTCCGTGTGACAACTTTTCAAGTATTTGAAGAATACTATAATGTCTCCCCTCAATCTTCTCTTCTCCAGGTTAAACATGCCCAGTTCTTTAAGTATCTCATCAAAGGGCTTTGTTTCCAGACCCTTGATCATCCTTGTTGCCCTTCTCTGAACACGCTCCAGCTTGTCTGCATCCTTCTTGAAGTGTGGTGCCCAGAACTGGATGCAATACTCAAGCTGAAGCCTAGCCAGTGCCAAATAGAGGGGACCCAGTACCTCACACGATTTGGAAACTATACTTCTATTAATGCAGTCCCAAATAGCATTTGCTATTTTTGCAGTCACATCACACTGTTGGCTCATATTCAGCTTGTGATCTACAACAATTCCAAGATCCTTCTCACTTGTCGTAGTGCTCAGCCAAGTATCCCCATCTTGTAACTGTGCATTTGATTTCTTTTTCCTAGGTGTAGAACTTGCCATTTATCGCTATTAAATTTCATTCTGTTGTTTTCAGCCCAGCGCCTCAGTTATCAAGATCACTTTGAAGTTTGGTTCTGTCTTCCATGGTATTAGTGATTCCACCAAATATTGTGTCATCTGCAAATTTGATAAGCATTCCCTGCACCTCCTCGTCCAAACCATTAATGGGCCCCAACAGTTGTCAGTGCACTTCAATACTGCTATAAAGCAGTAGTGTGGCTCCTGCCTTTTATATACCACTTTCATACCACTTTCATACCATTATATTCTGCTTGGTGTGGATTAGGTCATAGCAGCCAATGGCAATGGTGGTGAGAAGGTAGCCTCACTGGGAGAACGGTCCTATGGAGTGTGTCTTGCCCAAGTGCCCTCAAACATCTGGAACTGGCACTGTCAAGCTGGAAAAGGAGAGATGTCAAGGAAAAAATGAAAGATTGATAAAGAGACCGCACACTCCCTGCTCAAGTGACCGATCAGAGGACCATAGCATGGATTTTGGCACCAACAATCCAACAGAATGTAGCCCGCAGATGGTGCGCAACTCATGAGAATAGTCACAGTGTGCACAGCAGAGATATGCATAATAAAAGAATATAATAAACAGTGAAAATGTGGTGCAACAATTCTTACTTTTCAAGTGCAGTGATATACCTGAGACAGGGTTAAAACAACAACAACAACAACAACAACAACACCTGGAGCATTTCTAGGTGAACTGGGACTAGTTCTGGAGCATATGTCAAGTAGCTGCCTTTGAATCACGAGTACTTCAATAGCTTGAATTTGGAAATAATACTTTCTATATCTTCACATCATGTCTCTTTACTATTTTATTTTGGGTAATCTGAAGGTCTGCAGACATTTATATGCTTCAACAGGACAAATGAAAAAAATGTTATGTAATATCATGAATGAAAAGGTAAACAGATGAATTTTAATATCAAACAAGGCAGCATGTTATGGCTCATTAAGCTATACTCATTACCAAGTGGAGTGCAGAGACATACTTCATAATGATTTAGCAATGTACCAGATGTTCATTTTTTTTCTCTCTCTCTCCTAAAAAGTGATAGACTTTTATTAGAATGTTTGGGACAATCCAGGCTTCTATCCGTACCAACAGTACTGGCTGAAGGGAGCACATTGGTAAGAAGCAGCTTCTGTCACTCCACATTAAATTGGGGGGGTGGAGTGGAAGCAAAGGTCCGAGGGAAGGAACAGCCTGTTCAGAACTTTATATCATTTAACAGTCACCCCCTACTTCCAACATGGCCTCCCAACTCCTATCATTAATGGCATGGGGCTCTTCTGGTCAGCAACAGTTGCTTCTTTACCACTGTAATTCCTCATCACTTATAGACTATGGCTATTGGATTGAAAGTGTGGTGAGCTGCCACCAACTAGCTCCCAGAAAGAGCCTCCTCCCTCCCCAGCCAGCTGCCAGAATGGCTTTTGGCTCTGATATTCATATACTGACACAAATGCTTATGGAGTGGAGAAAACCCTTAGCAATTGCATTCATTAAAACCTAAATAGCAGTTATCAACAAAAGAATGGAAATGATGTTGCTTACTCCTGTACTGGCTAAAGTGTTGCAATCCACTATCAGAATAATGCCTGTTGCAACCAGCAACTTGCAAAACTTGGAACTCTGGCTTCAGTGGTAGATACTATGGATGTGCATGCCCCCCCCGGATCGGAATCGGGATAGGAACTGGAACCAGAACTGAGGGATCAGATCGGATCAGATCAGAGGCTTCCTAGTTCGGTTCGGACCTGATCCCGATCCGAAAATCAGACGTCTGATTTTTGGATTGGACTCCATTTTAACTGTTTTCGCCAAAGGCTTACATTGGGGAAAAGAAAGCTTTCCCCCAATGCAAGCCTATGGCAAAAACATGGGGGTAGGTGAGTGGGGCCTAACTCCCCCCTCCCTGTCCCTCCCCCCACTTGCGCTCCTTACCTGCCAGGGTGCCCTCTACCCCCTTCTGCCATCTGCTGGTCCAATCTACTGAGAAACAGGCTTCATGGCCTAGTTCTCAGTAGAGTGCCAGGTGATGACCTGGCACTCTATTGAGAACCAGGCCACGAAGCCTATTTCTCAGTAGATTTGACCAGCGGGCAGCAGCAGACGGCAGTGGGCACCCTGGCAGGTAAGCCCCCTCCCCCTCCCTCTCCTTTCCTCACACTCCTTACCTGCCAGGGCGTCCACTTCCCTCCGGTGTGCAGATCTACTGAGAAAGGCAGGCCGCGAAGCCTGTTTCTCAGTAGATCCGCGCACCGGAGGGAAGCGGACGCCCCAGCAGGTAAGTGGGGGGCCCCTCCCGCCTCCCCCGTTGCGCTCCATACCTGCCGGGGCGGCTGCTTCCCTCCAGTGCACGGATCTACTGAGAAGCAGGTTTCGCGGCCTGCCTCTCAGTAGCACGCCAGGTGATCATCACCTGCTGTGCTAATGAGAAGCAGGCCGCGAAGCCTGCTTCTCAGTAGATCCACACACCAGAGGGAAGCAGCCGCCCCAGCAGGTAAGTGCCCCCCTCCTGCCTCCTGCCCCTCGTGCTCCTTACCTGCCAGGGCTGTCCGCTACCAATGGTGGTGGACAGCCCCGGCAGGTAAAGAGCGGGAGGTGCGGGAGGTGGTCCGCTCCTCCGATTTTATCCAAACCGGATCAGGTTCTTTTGGACCGGTTCAGATCAGATCAGACGATCCAGATGTGGGGATCAGAAATCGGATAATTGTATCCGATTTCCCCCGGATCGGGTCCGAATCGTGGATCAGACCCGATCCGGTGCACACTCCTAGTAGATACAGCAAGATTAAAGGCATGACCCAGCTACAGTTGAGAAGCACTTTTTAGTCATTTTGATTTCAATGGGAGAATTAAACACGTGGCTAAATCTTTCCAGGATAAATTAATGGGACTTAAAAGTGCTTAACTTTGGGCTAAATCCTGCTTTAAAGGACAGGGGATGGAACCTAGTGTAAAGTTTCTAATTTAGTTTCTTTCCCAGAGACAGATTTAGGAACAAACCAAGTGAGCTATGGCGTATGGTCTCATATTACGAGGGGCCTCTAAATATGTTGGTGATAACAAAGCAGCATTATAATTTGTTTAAATATGTTGGAAAGTCTGATTTGACTTGCAGCAGAGTTACCTTATGCAGAGAAAGTTTGGCAATGCAGCATTTAGTTGGAGGTAATAAGCGCAAAATAGAGCCAGTTCAAAAGGAGTTCAAACCAATTTAATACATTATTGCTTTTATGCACATCTTCAGATAAGGCTTTCTAACACTTTTTACCTATAAGCACCCGCCAACATTAGGTGGTAGCCTTTCATTACCCTTTCTGTTACAATGTAATGCATTGTTTCCACTTTATTTTTATGGCTTAAGGCCTCAGAATGCCTTAAACCAGCCCTTTTCCTTCCCTATTTTAGATTATAGAGCAAGAGCGGGGGGGGGGGGGCATTTTGGCCCTCAAACTGAATTGGTTCCAGGTAGGTACAATTATAAAAAGCCTTAAGGCAGCATGGGTGGCAAGCAGGGAAACTGCCTTTTCTACACATCAGTGATCGCATATAATGCAGGAGAAGCATGTTGCAGGTGGCCAGCGGTTTCCCTTCCCCCCTCTCCTGTTGTAGAGATACATCACAATTCTCAAAGAAGTCATGCACTTGAAATGGGGGTAATGGAGGTTTCTCATTTTTTCTCCTGTCTTTGGACACAATCCACCAGGAGGTTCTCCTGCACCTGCCCAATTGAAATTAAGGTGAGTCACATGTGTGGTCTTCTGTCATTTTCATGGAGCTTCCTTGGGCTAACTTTCCTGTGCAGGGCTGGATCCAGGTTTTTGTACTGCTTCTACTGGAGCCATCTCACTGACTCACTTGGGCAGCACATGGTGTGAGGGCTGGCTGGCTGTGCATCCTCAAGTAGCACCATCTAGGTGGCCACTTACACATAGGGATGTCCACCACTAGGAAATCTGTTTCTTTGGGGACTTGACGGAGTTCCATGACATGTACAACTTGATTTGTGTTTGCGAGCAGAGCTGTGGGCTTTTGCCTGAACTCTGGGAACTTCTTTTGTGAATTCCCCCCCCCCACACACACACACAGGTTCTGCCATTTGCACACATTTCTGAGCAATTTGTGCAAATTTGGACATATTTTGTAGGGATGTGCACGGCTGAAAATATTGTATCATATAGTTATCGGAATTTCCAATGCTAAAATTTTTCAGATCCGATATTATCGGATGTTTTCATATCGTATAGTTTCGGATTTCCTATAATTAGTCGGAAATCCGATTATTATCATATGACACCATTTTTGCCATATGCTTGCCTTGAAGAACTTAACAAATGGGTATAACTTTTTTATTTTAAAAGATAGAGACATGAAACTTTTTGGACTTTGCAGATGGGATGTTGCTAGTCATGGCTCCCCAAGTTTCATGTCTCTATCCTTTAAAATCAAAACGTTATAGGGGGTCCCCCCCAAAGCCCCACCCCCACTATAACATTGTTGTTTTAAAAGTTTGAAACTTGAAATTTGGTCACAGTGCAGACTGGATGTTGGTAGTCATGTGTGCAAAATTTCAGAACAATCCCTGATTGTTATGAAATTTTTCACACATGCCTAACATCCTTCCAACTCCACTGTCAGCAATTTTCAAGTCTCTGCCGTTTACTCGCAAGTACATTTGGAACATTTCCCAAATTCATGCAACTTTTGACAGCTCTGAATGCACATGGCTTTAGCTGTCATTCAGAGTTGTCAAAAGTTGCACGATCTTTCAAAAATTCATATAAAATGCAGAGGTGGAGGGATTGTTCTGAAATTTAACAGAAATGACTAGCCAGATTCCATAAGTACTGTGGGACAGTTTCAAGTCTCAAACCTATAAAATACAGAAGTTATAGGCATATTTAAATGGCGGTCTGATATTCCAATAAAATCCGACATTATCGGACCAAAAATGATTGGATCCGATAATTTCAAAGCAGTTTTGTATCATATTGTTATTGTTAATCGGATGTCCAACAAAGCCATTATCATATCGTTATCGGACACCGGAACGATACAATACACATCCCTAATATTTTGTGCAAACTGCTCAGGAATTTGTGCAAATGCAGAACTTGCAAAACAAATGTGCAAAATGCCCAGAAAATCCACAAATTGGCTCAGATTGCTACAGACTGAGTCAGAGGTCACAGCGGGAACCAGTCCGGCAGAGCAGGCCTAGGTAAGCCCGTCAAATATCACCCCCCAAATGGATTTCTCCAACTTTTCTTCTTACACATCACCAAAAATAACCCAAAAAGATTACAAAACGGGACACTATTTTTCATAAAATCTGCATAAGTACTATAAATGAAATAAAAATAGAATACATCTCATCATAATCATATAGACTATGATCTGTGTGCCTGCTCAGTCTGTTGTCCAGGTGGTCACTGTTGATGGACAACATCTCCCTGCTCTTCTCCTGCCCTAAGCTCATAATCTGATACTCTTGTCCAAGTGCTACCACAGTCTGAGATTCAATGAGTGGCTATTCATGAGCAGGCTTTTTCTGTGATGGCCCCCAAATTGTGCAATGCCCTCCCTAGAGAGGTCTTCCTGGTGTTTTTTTAAAATTCCATCAGGCCTTCTTAAAATATTTTTGACTGCTGCTTGCTGGATTTTTAATATGTATAATAGCGCATTTTAAAATAATCTCTGTTTCAGCTTTTCAGTTATTTATCTCTTGTAAATACTGGATATTTGTTGCTGCTTTTAAAGTAATACTTTTTAATATGTTTTATGATTTGTTTCATTGTTTTGTTTTTTATTATGTACATGGCCTTGAGAGCTTCACTGTAGGGTGATTCATAAATTGAATGAATGAATGAATCAGGGTACTTCATCTTTAAACCAGTCTTGGAGTTTTCTACATGTTATGCCCTACTCGTGGCTGTTTTGCTTCTGTTTCTAAAAAGCACTTCTGGCAAGTAGTTTTTAGAGCATAAAATTTGGAATTATTTGTGAAAGCAAAAGAAAATGCTTTATTGCACTTGTGTAATTGTTCTTTCCCACTATATCACAGTGCCACCTTGAGGTTATTCAGCAGCAAAGCAGGGAAAGAAAAGCTCTTCATGTAAGGCTCCAATCTCAATTCTGTAATTAAACCAAAAGTAGATACAGCAGGTTTACTGCCTCATGTAGAAAAGCCCTTGGACTGGACAGCCCTTCATAGAATATGTCTTGAAAAGAGGGCTCTCTTCTGTAATGTAGGACACTTGGCCACCCTAGACCCCACCTCACTTGGGTGATGCTGACAAGGTTGCTGATTGGCTAGGAACATCCAGGCCTGCTGTGGAGCCTCCTTATCACCATCCTCTCTTGCATGCATAGACTTGGTGAAGGATGATTGGCTGCTGGGTATGCTGCTAGGAGCTTGATAGCAGTAAATCAAGCCCTTTCCAAATAAATTTCAGAGGGGTCTGGGCTTCATTCGTAAGAAGAATCATGCTAGGATCCATCTAGTCCAGCATCCTGTTCACACAATGGGCAATCCAGCTGCCCATGGGCAACCCACAAACATATTCCTTAAGCAGGTATGTGTGAGTGTCAGTTTCACTTTTGCACGCATTCAGTTTTTTAGAATTTCAAGTTCTGAATATGAAAAACCTTGTGAATGTTGTTAAATTCTTATCAAAAATAAACTGAAACTAAATCCTCACCCATCTACACCAGCCAAATTCAATGGAGAGGACTATGCTGTGCCTGCTTGACATACAGCTATTAAAGATGAGGAATTTGTCAGTAAAAAATGAGGTGGCAACTCTAATGAAACACTAACATGTTTGAATGCACAGGAATTCAACCCCCCAATTTTTAAGAGCTGAGCACTAAAAGCCTCGGCCCAAATGGACCAATCTGTCCCATATTCATATATATATATATATATATATATGAATCTCTAAGGTTTTTTGTCCCCCAATATGAAGAATTTTGTGAAATTTGGTAAATTCTTATCAAAATGAAAGTGACATGAAATTCTTACCCATCCCTATTCTTGAGTTCATTTTATCAATGAATCATTCTCTTAGATTCATTTTAACTAAGGATGATTACTTGCTCACCGTAGCAACATTATCAGCTTATCTTTTATCTGGGTAGTTCTCCATTTTAGGAAGGAAGTTTCTTCCCACTGATCTGGGCTCACTTTAAAAGTTTTCTTGTTGCAGCTTGCAGATTGCAAATCACAGAGAAAACTACTTCCTAAGGGCTTTTAGTTGACCAGACAAAACCTGTTTCATGTTCAATAGTTGATTCACATTCCTTCACCAGCAGCTCCCACTGAACTGCCACATATGCTTAATGAATCCAATAGGCACAGCATCCGTTTCAACATTAGCTTAAATAGCTCATTGAGTCTATCTAAACAAACAATTGATCACTTGGAGCCTATTCTGTTATTCATGGCAGCACTAATGATTTTAGACCTTTCCCAATCTCTGCTGAAGAGATTTGTGAAGTGCTCCTGCATATCAATCTTAATATAAGCAGTGGGGCTGATAACCAAGACCCAAAGCTACTGAGGTTAGTGGCCAGAGGCAGGTTGGCTCTGTTTATTTCATTAAACAACCTCTTTTTTCCCCTTTGGGGTTAGTTTCCTTCATTTCACTACTGCAATCAAAACATTGCACCTTGACAACATGTGGAACTACTTTGGAATGAATGCATATTAAGTCCTTCAGTGCTTCCTGACATTTATTCATTCTTTCATTTATTATTAACATTTAGATACTTCCTTATTTGCTTTTTTTTTTTAAAGGCCATCAAAATGATGACATCACATTAACTGTTGCTGAACTATAGATGATTTTATTCATTTATTTTAAAAGTTTCTAAACCGTCTTTCATCCAAACAGATCCCAGGGTGATGTACAAAATCATCAAACCAATTATGTATAAAAAGCATAAGAGATGTGATGGATCGGAACAAAGACTTATCTACTAGAGCTGTGCAAATAAGGTTGTTGCAAGCGTCCGACTGGAACTGGGAGGCTGCACTTGACATGAGTGTGGACCTGTCCCAGGAGCTGAAATCCCATACTCCCCCCACCCCCTCTGCATTAATGGAAGCTGCCATTAATGCTGCGGATTGAAGTGCACAATTTCTGGAGCCTCCAGAAATCATGCACCTCATCCTGCTGTGTCAATGGTGGTTGTAAAGGCCCCATTAATGCAGTGGGGAGAAGTGTGCAATTTTGCCAGCCAGGGCAGGTGGCTGCTGAGGACTCACCAGGCCAAGCTAAGCCTCAGTAGTAGCATGCAAGGCCCAGTGAGTTGGAGAAAGTGACCATGGGTGATTTTGCCCACCCCTATGTGCAAATCAGCAAAACTTGAGCTCACTGAAGTTCTCCTAATTCCATCTCCAAGCTCATTCTGACTCATGTCCGTATCAAATTGTGAGCATTGGGTTTTTCTTTCTGCATGAAAATATGGCCTACATGGGCCCTTTACAACTTAAACTAGTATCCTGGGTTGTTGACTGGCTGGTTGGGACACTGAACAGCAATGTCCCTGTTTTGTTACGGGTCCCACTTCTTCTTCTTCTTCTTCTTCTTCTTCTTCTTCTTCTTCTTCTTCTTCTTCTTCTTTTATATACTGCCCCATAGCCGAAGCTCTCTGGGTGGTTTACAAAAATTAAAAGACTGAACATTAAAAAGTTCATATACAAAATTTAAACACCTTGTCATTAACATTACTCATTATTATTAGAGCTGAGTGGCATTTCACCCTTCACCCCTTTGCTGGACCTTTTCTTCCTCACAAAGGTGGTGTAAGAATGTTAGTGATGTTCGGGGAAGGAAGCATTCATTGCATTTTCACTTGGGAGATGTTTACTTTCAAGGAGGTTTTTTTTTCCACTTTTACCAATTGAAGCTTTTCTTCCAAGGAGTGGCTGATTTCTGAGTACTTTGAAAATGGCCAGAATGCCCACAGGAATGCTGCCATCCCCATGAGGGCAGCCATCTCCCCCCCCCCCAGGAATGCCACATGGAATTACGCAACGTGATCACATAGCATCATTCCCAGGAGCATTCTAGCTCTCGTTTTCAAAGCACACAACAGCCAGGCTTCAAAGCACAGCCAAGCCACCAGTTAGAGCAACAGCTTAGCTCTACTTCAAAGCAAAAAAGCAAAAAAAAAAAAAAAAAGAAGAAGAAAAAGAAAAAGAAAAACACGGTGTGTGGACCATCTCAGGGAAGTTAGCAGCCCCCAGCCAAATGTTCAAGCTTCCATACTGCAGGAAAGGTTATTGGCACCCCACCTCACCCTGAAAGTTGCAAAAAGATGTCCCAAATGTGTCGGTATAGAATTATTATTCCAAATTTACAAAAGTGAAACCAAGGCCAACAGAAACTGGGGTGATGCGATCCAAATCTCCCAGGTCAACCTTGTATGAAGTTAAGGAGGTTCTCACCCCCAACTTCCTCATCTTGTCCCCTAAATCCTCTTTATATATATGAGTCGGATTTTTGTAAAAACAAAACTTTTTTTTTTTTTACATTTTATTGTATTGTAGAAAGCTCCTGTGTTCCCATGGCAACAAATGCAATATGTTAGCCTTAGCAGCACTTTGGCGCTCAATTAAGAAAGCATTTCTGACTAACTCCCTCTTGCCTGACAAACCACAACATGTCCCATTGGGTTTGCAAATAATTCTGGATATCTCAGCAGCATGGTGTGGAGTAACAGTTCCTGCTGCAAGGCAGGAGCATCTTCCTACTTTCCTAGGATTGGGGAGACCCATTTTCCATCCCCTCAAAGCCATGAAGGTCTTTGGGCAAGGTTGAGCGAGTCATTGAGCCTATCTACCCTACTGCTTTAAAACGGTTTAAAATGGTTTATAACAGTAGTGACAACTGTTGGGGCCCAGGACACACTCCATATACAGATTTCAAAACGTTTTCAAAACGTTGTATCCTGCTTGGTGTAGGTCAGTTTATTGTCTCTCTGCTTAAGTTACTGCATGAGATCATTGTTGAGTCTAAAATGTAGGGGAGGAAGAAGCATATGTGCTGGCCCGTCCTCCTTGAAGGAAAGGATAGAATCTGTACAGGCTTGCAGTCCATTTTGGGCCCAATTCAAGGTGCTGGTGTGAAGGGAGGAAGGGGGTTGCCCTAGCTCCTGGCAGTGTAGGCAGGGACAAAAGGTTGCCCAGGCTGCATTCCAACCCAGAAATGTAGGCTACCACCACTAGGCTGACCAGATAAAATCCAGGTCAGGGCTCCTGTAACTTTAACAGTTGTAGAGAAAAGGGAATTTCAGCCAGTGTCATTTGTATGCAATTAGTTCCTGGTGATATTCCCTTTTCATCACAACAGTTAAAGGTGCAGGGGCCCTGCCTTCTTTTGTATCTGGTCACTCTAGTATAGTGCCTGCACCTTTAACTGTTGTGATGAAGAGGGAATATCACCAGGAACTAATTGCATACAAATGACACTGGCTGAAATTCCCTTTTCTCTACAACTGTTAAAGTTACAGGAGCCCTGACCTGGATTTTATCTGGTCACCCTAACCACCACCCCTTACGTTCACCTCAGTCTAGGCCAGGGGACTCTCAGACCTTAGAGGACACTCCTAGGGTTTATTAATACAGGGCCCAAGCTGGCACCCTTTATTTCAAAGTCTAGACCTGAAGCCTTAAGCAGAAGCAATAACCAAGCAGAAGACTCTAGACTTAGTTCCAAGGGTTAATTGGAATGAAGCACACACATTCAATTATGATAGGTGATAAGGTTATTATTAGTATTATTATTAATTTCACTTATATACCACCCCATAGCCAAAGCTCCCTGGGCAGTTTACAAAAATTAAAAGATTTAACACTAAAAAGTAAATATACAAAATTTAAAAACATAAACATAAAACAGCTGACATTAAAACACTTTAAAACATTTTAACTGTTAAGCCTGGCCACAATGTCAATCAAAACCTCAACTTGAGCTATTTATTGTATTGCTCTACATACAATAAAGTAGAGCAATGTTTGGAAAAAATGCTTCAAAGCAAAAACAATTAAGCTTTCCTTAACCTGCCTATATGCACCTAAGCACAGATCTTCAAACAGGACAGGACCAAATGGATGGACCAAATGTGGAGTCCAAAGCCAGAAACAAAGGAGTGAAACGAAGCCAAACAAAGACAAAGGGTGGCTGTAGTCCCCCTCTTGTTTTATACTCAATAGCCTTTTACAATTGTTAGGTGAGCCTCCTTAGCCAATCACTAACTGAATAGTTTTCTGGGAGAGTTCTGCTCCAGCCTTGAAGGCCCTCGATACCTGAACAACATGAGATAATACAAGCAGGTGGTTTAACAAGTGTGTGCAGGCTAGGGATGTCAGAGACATCTGCAATGAAATCAAATGGGTTTGGATTTCTATGAATATGACCCATGGATTTTGCAGTAGACCGGCTTTCCCCAAGTCACTCTGCTGATTGAGTTAAACAAACAACAACAACAACAAATCCCTTTCCGGACTGTTACGCAAATTTAGTTGTAGAAAAATATGTAACCCCCCCCCCCCCCCAAACAAGAAGCCATCTGAACATGAACATTTCTTCCATAGGCTAAAGCATGAAAATGTGCATTGGGGTGGGTGGGTTTGCACATTTTTGCAAGTACAAATTTACAAAGTGTGGATAATTGGAAAAAATCTGATTCTGCCAATGAGTGGGTGACAGAACAAAAGGCACCTGACAATCTGCGAAATGCAAACAGAACAGTGTTGTTTTTTCCATTTCACGAAGGCTAGAATTCAAAAGAAAAGGGGATTTCTTGACAAATGGTATTAACTTTCAAAACCCTAATAGCTTGGGGCCAGGTTTCCTGAAGGACTGTCTCTTCCCATATATACCTGCCTGGACCCTAAAATCATTCTCAGAGACCCTCCTCTGCATCCCCCCACCAAATGAATTGAGGTGGGTAGCTACTAAAGAGAGGGGCTTTTCAGTGGTGGCACCCTGATTGCAGAATGTCCTCCCAAGGTGGCTTGCCTAGTGCATTTTGGTCCCAGGTGAAGACCATTTTAGTTTCTCATACATTTAAAGTTCTTCTAGTTTTATTGTTTGAAATATGTTAGATATTTAGATCTTTACACTGCTACTAGTTTTTATTTTGGTTTTAAACATGTATTCTGTAGTTTTTAACTTTTAGAAGTTGGATTTAATGCTTTTTAATTTACTGTACATTATGGTTTTAACTGTCATGAACCACCCAGGGAGCTTCAGCTATTAGGTGGTATAGAAATGGAAGGAAGGAAGGAAGACAGGCAGGTAGGCAGACTAAATAAATGGTTCAATTGTACATTGGTTATTGGCACTGATGAAGCCTTCATATTCAGAAGAACATCCGACTGAGGGTTTCATGATTCTCCCATTGAAATCTATAGTGCAGAACTTTCACAAGACCATGTCTGCTTATTGTATCCCAGTAATGTAGACCAGTAGAAATACAGAAAGGATATGATTTCATTCACATGCTTCAGTTATATCGCTGTTCAGAATCCTGAACTGCTAACCTAAATTTATTTGTTTAATCATCAAGTTGAGAACCAGGACAGATCTGGGTAATACTTGTGAGCTCAAAGCTTGTTTAGCTTGGATTACTTTTTCTAATTATAACATGTTATTCATTTTCAGAAAATGCTAAATCCTCACTCATGTGACAGCTCTGAATGGGTTTATCATATACCCAGGAATGATTCCTCAACGTTTGATAGGTCATACACTTTTGCATTTCATAAGAAAATGCTGAGTATGCAGAAGGTGGTCTGATGATTAGGAACTTGAAGAATTTTATTGCCCATAATTATCATCTTTACTTAGATTTATTTGCTTTAATAACGTATTTTTAAATATACTGTTCTTTCTGATGAGGCTTTTATCCTGCAATTGTCCTGCCTTATTTATGGAATTTTGCTGGGATGCTGCTGGCATTGACTTGCATTTGTAACCCTTCTGTGTTTTCTCACCATATTTTCCATTTTTTTCTTACCACAGAAAATTTGTTACATCGAATAACTGCACAGTGTCTTTTGACTGGGAGTACTAGGAGCTCTCCCATCAAAAAGCACATATAGTCTCTGCAGGAGAATTGTCTCTCTCTCTCTCTCTCTCTGTTTATGTACACATATATTTTAGGGGTGTGCACGGACCCCCCGGATCGGATCGGGACCCAGATCGGGACCTCCAATTTTGTCATGGATCGGTTCGGACAAAATGGGAGGCACCCCGGACCAGATCGAGTCCGATCCCGATCCAAAAATCGTAAATTTTTGGATCGGCCGCCATTTTTTCCCCATAGACTTGCATTGCAATGCAAGTCTATGAGGAAAAAATGGCGGCGGGTGGGTGAGGGGGGGCCTAACTCCCTCCCCCCCGGGGCCGTCCGCTGTGGATGGCCCCGGCAGGTAAACCCCCTCCCCCGTGCTCCCTACCCCCCCTGGGGCCGTCCGCTTCCATCCGCTGGCGCCCACGGGCGCCCGCGGATAGAAGCGGACGGCTCTGGGGGGGGTAAGCCCCCTTCCCCGCCACTGCTTACCTTTCCGGGCCGTTCCCTACCGTCCGGCGCCGGCGGCTACCGCCAGCCGGCTTTGCGGCTTGCTCTCGAGTAGCGCGCCGGGTGATCACCCGGTGCGCCACCCTGGAGCAGGCCGCGGAGCCCGCTGGTAGTAGCTGCCAGCGCCGGACGGGAGCGGATGGGCCGGAAAGGTAAGGGCCCCCCTTCTCCCCTCCGCGCGCCCCCTCCTCCCCTCCGTGCACCCCCTGCTTACCTTCCCGGCCCGTCCGCTCCCGTCCGGCGCCGGCGGCTACTACCAGCGGGCTCCGCGGCCTGCTCTCGAGTAGCGCGCCGGGTGATGACATCACCCGGCGCGCCACCCTGGAGCAGGCCGCGGAGCCCGCTGGTAGTAGCCGCCGGCGCCAGACGGGAGCAGACGGGCCGGAAAGGTAAGCGCCCCCCTCCTCCCCCCCGCTGTCCACTTTCATCGGCGGGCGCCTGCTGGCGCCCACCAATGGAAGCGGCGGTGGGCGCCAGTGGGCACCCGCCGATCCGCCGAACCGGTTCGGAGCCTTTTCGGATTGGTTCGGACTGGATCGGCGGAGCCAGCTGTTGGATCGGAAATCGGATAATTTATCCGATTTCCCACTGGACCGGACTCGGATCGTGGATCGGGTCCGATCCAGTGCACATCCCTAATATATTTTAAAATATCTGGTTCTTTATTGCACTTACTTAAAATCATTCATATTTAATTGCCAGGTGCCATGATCCTGTTTAGAACAGAACAGAATCAAAACTCCATTTGGTGAAACTTGCTTGTTCAAAACTGAAATCTACCTTGCATCTATCCCATACAAAGCATCCTGGCCATGGGTTGCTCATGATGCCTCAGTCAGTATGTCACTGTATCATGATTTAGCATTACTCTAACTGAAGTCTGAGGCATCACTGGGAAGAAAATATGGCTGCCCCCACTGGCTATATATTTCTAACAATGCCTCTGAAACATTATATCTTGACCTAGCATCGTTCCAGCTGAGGCATTCTAGGGAAACATGCTGGCTGATTACAGCAGCTCCACACAACTTGAAAAAAACCCAGTTTTTAAACAAGAAAAGGTGGGGGGATATGCTGCCCCCTGTCCCTGAAATTATTCTGATTTTCTCATGTCCCCAGCCCCAAGAAAATAGCTGAAAATCTCCTCCCATTTTTTTCATCTGCAGATGGACTTGTTGAAAATGGAAGCACATTCTTTGAATGGTGCTAATTAGATTTCCTGAAAAAAACAAAAATAGCACTGTAATTATATATATTTTTAAAATAAAATTACATGAGACCTATGAATCATAGAATGGTAGAGTTGGAAAGGGCCTATAAGGCCATCGAGTCCAACACCCTGCTCAATGCAGGAATCCACCTTAAAGCATGCCTGTCCAGCTGCCTCTTGAATGTGGGAAAGCCCACCGCCTCCATAGAAAATTGGTTCCATTGTCATACTGCTTGAACAGTCAGGAAGATTTCCCTGATGTCCAGACGGAATCTGGCTTCCTGTACTTTGAGCCCATTATTCCGTTTCCTGCATTCTGGGTTCATCGAGAAGAGATCCTGGCCCTCCTCTGTGTGACAACCTTTTAAGTATTTGAAGAATGCTATCATGGCTCCCCTCAATCTTCTCTTCTCCAAGCTAAACATGCCCAGTTCTCTCAGTCTCTCCTCATAGGGCTTTGTTTCCAGACCCCTGATCATCCTTGTTGCCCTCCTCTGAACACGCTCCAGCTTGTCTGCATCCTTTTTGAAGTGTGGTGCCCAGAACTGGACGCAATACTCAAGATACGGCCTAACTAGTGCCAAATGGAGGGAAACCAGTACCTCATGTGATTTGGAAGCTAAACTTCTATTAATGCTGCCCAAAATAGCATTTGCTTTTTTTGCAGCCACATCACACTATTGGCTCATATTCAGCTTGTGATCTACAACAATTCCAAGATCCTTCTCACTCATAGTATTGATAAGCCAAGTATCCTCCATCTTGTAGCTGTGCATTTGGTTTCTTTTTCCTAGGTATAGAACTTGGCATTTATCTCTATTAAATTTCATTCTGTTGTTTTCAGCCCAGCACTCCAGTCTATCAAGATCACTTTGAACTTTGTTTTTATCTTCCAAGTTATTAGCTATCCCATCCAATGTTGTGTCATCTGGAAATTTGATGAGCATTCCCTGCACCTCCTCATCCAAATCATTAATAAAAATGTTGAAGAGCACTGGGCCCAGGACTGAGCCCTGCAGTACTCCGCTTGTTATCTCCCCCCAGTTTGAGAAGGTACCATTGATTAGCACTCTTTGTGACCTAGATGTGAATGGAAAGTATTTCTCCTAGGAAGGAAAATGTTCTACCAAACTTGTTTGGATATTTCAGGGGTATTGGGGGCTGTTGCTGAATATGTGGATCTTAAAAGCCTTTATGCTAAAGCAAAAGACATCTGTTATAAAAATACCGAACCAGAAGGAAGAGTCAGGCCTTGAAGTTGTCCATCAACAGCACCAAGACAGCAGACAGAGCAGGCATACAGGTCACCTAGTCAACCTTCTCCACTATGGTGAGATGTCTTTTATTTCTATTTCAATTACAGTAATGCTTCCTGAATTTCTATCTGTACACACTGTACATTAGCATGTGCAAATTTTATATAAATCAGTGTTAATTTTTGTCCTTTTTTTGGTGATCCATTTCCTCACTGCTCAAAAGAATAGATTTAATAATAACTAATTGGCAGGGGGTGGGCGACTGAGATTTCCAGACAGACACTTCAGAAGCAGCTTTGTCTAGGAAGAGAAGCATTCTTCGTGTGTTTATGAACATGTAGAGGGGGAACATAAATAAAACCATGCTGGTGTTGAGGAAAATTCTAAGTCTAAGTTGATTGGACAAAAGTTTTAGTGTCCAGAAGGACAGAACAGCCAGCTGAATACAATTAGCAGGGAAAGAATTTTTTCTAGTCTGAAATTGTAAAGGTCAATCTGATAATAGTAATGTGTTTGCTAGGATAAGGTAATTGATCTGTGCTGAGCTAGGGTCCAGAAATGTATAAAAACAGCTTTAATTTTAATGGCTGGTGTGGGGAGTCAGGCTTGAGTATTTTGGACGGAGACTGTGTATGAGAGAATTGGACGAAGGACTGAGCCTGTTTATATATCTGGAGGAACCAGTTGTGCTTTATATATATTGGAACACAAGTAAACAACTTGTATTATACACAACTTACTGTGTGTGAGTATTTCTTCAGCTTCTGGATTTTACTGGACTTATTGCTTACACAAGCGCAGGCAGCGTTTGTTTTGCTTCCCCAACAGCTGGATCAGACCAAAAGCTGGAGTTTCAGCCTGCAAACAGGATATGTTCAAAGTGTTGTGACCAGAAATGAAATTCTCCTATAACCCCAATTACAGTCCATCCTCACCCTATAAAGGAGCCCTATTTTACAGAGTTCTAGCCAGACATCCACACTTTCCCCTGGGACACTGTTGCTCCAGCAGGTCAATCCGCCAATTCACTTTCTTACCCCTACCTTAGTTTTCCATTATTATTTCCCCCCTGTTACTCAACATTTTATGATGACATTGTTTAAACATAGGACAGCTCTTTAAAGGTTACTGATGGCATAATTTCTTCCTACGTACACTGAGGCTCCTAGTAGTAGTAATAGTGGTAATAATAGAATACAGTAACTGGCTCATTGGGAGATACGTAAAATAGGGTGGCTGTGTGTAAATATTGACTGCTTTCAGCATGATAGAATCCCCAGCACTGTTTAAGGTACCAGATTCTAGATTCTAGAATAAGGAAGGTAGTCCAGCACCTGTTAAAATAGTATTGGAATATCTGAAGCTGCTGTGTAAGTTTGGAGCAAGATCCAAAAGCACTGGACAGGCAGATCCATTTTTTCTGAAGTTAACACATCAATGAATTAGAAACAGGAGAGGAGGATATTTGAATCGCAGGGTGCCATTAGTCTCCAGCAGCCACCAGTAGGTAATAATCAAGCCCGCGGGGTTCAGTACAGGATCTGAAAAATTCCTTGCTTCCTTTAATACCTGGGGGGACATAAGCCACAGAGTGCTAGGTAACATGGGTGGAATTATTTAGTGAAAAAAAGAATCTGCCCCAGAGTGTCGTGTTGTTGAAGCTTTGAAAAATTGTAACACTAACCTTGTTATATCAGAATATAAGCACCTGCTGTTAAGGAGTGTTTAGAATTCCGAGTGATCTTCTGCAAAATGAACCTTAGAGGTGCACTGACATTCTTGTTTGCAGTTTATATATCTCAAATGTATCTAAATGCATGGAAGGGTTTTAAAAGCAACATTTTTTTCCTAGCAATATATATATATATATATATATATATATATATATATATTGTTGACCCAAATCATGTATTTTATTGTGTATGGCTTTGAGAATATTCATACCAGTTACAAAGTCTGGTACCAATACTGAGTTGGCCACACGTCTGTTTTCTGTTCTCCTGATTATTACATTACTTTCCCCTTCCTCAAGTTGTCACACCCAATTGCCTTCTCCTGCCTGTGCATAGGAAATGAGAGCAGAAACCAAGGAGTTCTGAGATTTGTAGTTCTGAACAAACCATGACACAAAGGAAGACATGCCTCTCTTTCTCTCTTGTCTCTGCGGAACTACAAGTCATCGAGTTTTCTGTGCAAGAATGCTGTTTCTAGCCTTATTCAGTCATTATTCCCAGTAATTTCATGTGGAGACATGACCAGGCTCTGCACTCTGGCCATACCTGGTTGGCCAATGTAGGAACAGAGTAATGGTCTGATCCAGCATGGCTCTTCGTAAGTTCTTATGTTCACGTTCTCTAAGTGTTGCACAAAGAACTAAAGAGAGAAGCTTGAACATACATAAGTGGTCTCCATGAGCTGGAGCTATGAACACACAGGGCTCCAGGTAGGGATGGGAAAGAAATGTGTTCACATTTTAAAGGGAACGCACCTAATTCAGACTTTCCCAACCAATATGTGAATCAAAAGGCAATTATTCTTTGGTATTCATACTGAATTTTGTGATGCAGTTCTCCAATCAAAAACTTGCATGAAAAATGCATATATAAGGGAGGAAAGGCAAACAAAATGTGTATGTTAGTTAAGATAAGGTACAGACATGCATGATTACTTGCTAGGATACATATATTAAGCAAAATTGCATACAAAATCTATATATTAGTAGAAATGTGAATGAAAATTGTGCAAATTTTTATGCAGACTTAAAAAAAAGGGAACTAATGCAGAAATTGGATGGGCTGAATTTAAGATTGGAAAACAAAGGTACATAAGAAGATGGCTTATATTAAATTAGACTGTTGGTCTATCTCATCTAGTATTGTTCACACTGGGTGGTTCACAAGACATGACAGCCCACCATGGATTATTTACAACAGCCTGACATGACACAATAGACCACTATGCAGCTGCCAATTTCCAACCGTCGCTTATCAAGCCATGGTGAGTGTGGGCTATGCAAGGGTTAAACAACTTTCGCATGACTCTAGAACATAACCCACACATGCTGGGTTCACATGACACAAAAACCCACTTGTAGGGGTTGGATATACAAAGTGATACCGGTGGGTGCCACAGGTCATTGTGGGTTAAATAACCCACAAGGAGCTGCATCAGATTGTGTGAACCAGGTGACTGACTAACAATAGTTCTGCAGAGTTTCAGGCAGGATTCTTTCTCAGCCCTACCTGGATTGAACTTAGTACTTCTGCATGTAAAACATGTGACGCTGAGCTATGGCCTATGAGAAATGAGAAACTGAGACATGAAACAGTCATGGGGATAGTCTGCATGTGTTCAGCAGGCTTAAGAACATCAGAAGAGTCATGTTGGTTCAGAGCAAGGGCTATCTAGTCCAGCACTGCCCACAGGAAGCTCACAAGCAAGACATGATTGCAAAAGCACCCTCCTGCCCATATTCCCCAGCAACTGGTGTACATAGACAAAAGACCTCTGATACTGAAGGAAGCATATAGCCATCAGGACTAGTAGCCATTCCCCTTCAGACCTTCATCCAATCTTTGGACAGTATGGGGGTGGGACTGGTGGGGCCACAATGGCAGGAGCAGGACCTATGCATTCAGCATTGTTATCTGTTCACATGAGGTTGATCACATGGAAGGAATAAGAACCCTATAATAGCTCATCTTTCTATTATAGGTAGCACTGTTGCTTGTTTTGTCCTAAGACTGTTTCTGATTGGCTCCAGGAAATGTTACAGAATCGGAGTATCCAATATAGAAACAGGGAAGTAAGTGTGCATGAATATCCTCAAGAAGGATCTACAATTTAGTCTTGTTCCCTCCCCCTCATCCCATGTCATCATGACAATGGGTTTGCCATCCATGTTGGTCCTCCCTGGACTTCTGGGAAAAGTGTTTCCTCTGCCATGCCAGGAAAATCCTGATAAGCTGAATCCTTACCGCTTGTGGAGATACAGTGTTTCCAATCAGTAAGGTGCTTTTCTTTTCTTTTGTTTTTTACTACAATATATTGGTTTTTGCTGATGGTGTTCTCCATGGATTGATGTATGGAAATTACAATATGGGGATTTTTAATGTATTTTTTGCACATTATTTTTTATAAATTAAAAAAATGCATTTGTATACTTGTTTAAAGCCATAAACTTTCATTTGTGACCTATCAAAGTGGTGAAAATTCATTACAGAGAAAGCCTGTCCCTATCCATTGAGAGTGGGAAGTATGAGATCATTTTTATTTTATTTTTTGCTGAAATGCATTCAGTGAACTGAATTTTTATCTTGTAATTTTAGTATTTAATCAAACCATACTTTATCATGAGTATGACTTTTTGAAGCAATATGCTCAGTAATATAATTGTATGTTGAACTTAAACCCCTCTGGGATTCAATTAGACTGGATTTAATAAATTTTGTATGTTAGTAACATATAGAAAGTGTTGTTTTTAAACCTCTCTGATACACATGCACACCCACACAGTGGGCAGAGCAATGCCTTACTCAATATACATTGGCATGGAGAGTGGGCTGTCACTTACATCAGGTGTGGGCAGAAAGTAGATCGTCATATGATTCGAATTTCAATTCCCATCGTTCCTGCCTGATGGCCACGCTGCCAGTGAACCCTTTATGCCTTTAATGTTGCATTTTAATGATGTACTGGTTTTATCTGCTTTTAATCGGTTTTTGTATTTTGTGTTTGGTGTTGTTCCCCGCCTCGATCCGTTGAGAGAGGCGGGTGATAAATAAATATATTATTATTATTATTATTATTATTATTATTATTATTATCCATTTATGCAACTTGGGAATTATGGAAGTAACTGAACCACCAATAAGTAACTGGCAGCTCAGTTAGTGGACGGGGCAGTCGCCGGAGGAAGCCCCTCTTGTCTTCCTCCTGTCCCGCTGGCGCCATGGCAGCCATGATGGGAAGAAGAGAAGGGGCACCCCTTTTTCTCTCCCCAACCTGGCTGCCATGGTGGCAGTGGCACTGGTGGGGCAGGAGGAGGAAGAGAGGGAAGTTTTGGTGAATCTGGGTGGAAGGGGGTAGCTGCTAGCTGCTCACAGACTGTGTTGTCACCATTGGACAACTCAGTGAGTGCAGCCCAAGGGACTGGACGCCTGAGATCCATCTGACCCAGTCAGGTGCCCGAACCATCCCAAAATATGGCTTCCCCCCATTCCACACACTGAAGCTGACTAGAAGGGTAGTTTAATCTTTTTTCAAGATTGGCAATGGGATAGTGACCTCCTCTGCACCTGAGGAGAGCAGGTTAGATTAAGGTGTGCAGGACAGAGCGCATGGCACACGCAGTGGTGTCCTCCAGCATGTCAATGCCACACATTCCCTGTCTCCCAGTATCTGTTGCTTGAAGCAGACCTCCACTCTACCTAATGATAGGGGCGGCTGTGGCAACTTGAGCATAAGCGTGTGTCCAAGGCCATTACAGCCAGTGTCCCACATTATTTTTTTCCTCAGGAGGTTTCTGCTCTCTCTCTCTCTCTCTCTCTCTCTCCTTTTTTTTTTTTGGCCATGTTTCCGTTAAGTAGTCACCCACCCGTCTCTGTGCTGTTGCTCAGATCTCCACAAAATGTAGGTTTGAAATACCAACTTAAGGTTAAAATATATTTCCACTTCAAAGCAGCCTCAGTCACAGCAAGACTCCTGTTAATGTAATGCAAAGCCATGGAGCAAATGGCTCCTGGAGTCCACAGAAAGAAACTTTCACAGAGAAATGCTGTGGCCAGAAAGAAACAAAAATACACATGTTGTGCTTTTGCTGTAGTTTGCACATTTGTAATACAAACAGAACTGTGAGAATATCTATGTAGAACATGGCAAGCACTTTAGCTCTGCCTGTTTTAAAGAGCAGTCAAGGACAGGTCAAATAAACTAATGGGAAGCAAGTACCTGGCCAGATAGCAGCATGTTTTAACACTGAAGCCATTCACTGAAATATCAAGTGTTTATGGCATGAATTTAATATTTGGTCACAATATAATAAACATTTGGATGCTTAAAATGTTTGAAACCCGTGAGTTCAGCTGAACATGTTGGATTGAGACTTGCAGTGGGGAAATGTAAAGGCCAAAGGCCATCAAAAATTTTAATGATTTTTAGGGAAGACATGTTTACTACAATTCTGAAAAGCCAATCCATTGTAATCCACTTTATATTTACCATAGTAATGTTCCATTTCTTAGCTTTTTGGCTGTTACAGTGGGTTGATGTTTCCTATGACTATCCTGATAGTATGTTTTCAGTTTCAAAACAGCAGCAGCAGCAGCAACAGCATGATGCATCTATTACTTTCTCATGATGTCCTCTGGTATATATGGAGCTCCATCAGATGAATGTTTTATTGCACACTCGTTACTGGGCACTCACGGATTTTCGCAGGTCCCTCTCACAACGTCATCTGCCTCCTGCATGCCTCCCGCCCCTTCAAGCCTTCTAGATGCAACAAAAAAAGTCACCCCAGTAAGTCCGACTTATTTTTAAAGACGGAAATTGCCACTACCTCCTGCTGTGTGCAGGAGAAGCAGCACGATCAAAAAGGCCCACTGAATGGGCCACGAGCAAGTTGTTTACTTCCTCTTTCAAAAGAGGAAGTAATGAGGGACAAACACATGGGCAGAGAAGCAAGGGTAAGGAAACACAATTTTCCCCTGTGTGATGACGCTCTTATTCTCCTGAGCCCTATTCAGGAGTTTTGAAAGTGTGGTGATTACAACTGAATTTCGATATGGTAGTGCTTCTCCTCAAGGACCACATTTGGGAATTCTCCTGAGCCCTATTCAAGTGTTACAAAACATTTTGTTTAAACATGGAGGGAGGAGGAGCACACTAGCCCCATCCCCCATCATTGTGTTCATCATCCTGTACATGTGAAGGGCAACTGTCTGAAGCAGAGAACTGTGGGGGCTCTCCAAATGATCTGGAATACTGATTATTCAGTATTCTGGCTCACATGGAGAGCTCCATGGATAGAGGAAGATTCCAAACTTGGTCCTTCAGCACAACCATAGCTAGGTTCAGTTGTAATATTGCATACAAAATATACAATTTCCCTATCCACAATATCTATGTCTTGTCTGGATTAAAACTCAGCTTGCTTGCCCTCATAAACACCAAAAATCATTCCCAGGCACTAGTTTGAGTCCCACAGCCTTCCTAGGGCAAGTAGATGGAAATGAGAGGTAGGGCTGCGTGTAACCAGCATATTACTGGCATTTTAGCCCAAATCTCTGGATGACTTCTCCCAACAGTCTTATAGATGTAACGCAGAACAGGAAACAAGTGCTAGGGGACTATACACCTTGAGGCACAGTATAGCCCCCTAGCACCACCCCATCACTAAGTCACCCACCAGCTTTGCATCTCAAAACCAGGCCTGAAACTGGATTAGAATGGATCTAAATAATCAGCATTATCCAATACTGTCTGGAGTTGGGAAGACATAATGTGTTCCAGCCCACGGTCTATGCACACACAAAATTTGATTTCTTTGTACTTAATAACTGGCTGCTGCATCTGTGAACAGACTCCATTTGAAAACATTTGTTGCGTTGGCGGAAGTTAGATCTGTGATAGCCATTCTCACATTCAAGCATGTGGTTATGAATGTGCATGCATGGACCAACCTTTAGAAAGATGGGATGGAAAAACTCTAAGGAGACGTATGGGGAGGGTTGTTGCTCTTAAGAATGAAGCTGTTATGCTATGGACAAACATGATATTCTGATAACCCAGGTAAGACATGTTGGTGTTTTATTGGTATTTTAATGATGTATTGGTTTTATGTATTTTTAATCAGTTTTGTGTGTTTTATGATGATGTTGTTCCCCGCCTCGATCCGGAGGGAGAGGCGGGTAATAAATAAATATATTATTATTATTATTATTATTATTATTGTTATGTGCATTTCTTTCCAGTAATCTCATTAGCCACTCTAATGTTTCAGTTTCCAGAGGGGTAGCTGTGTTAGTCTGCTGCAGCAAAACCAACAAAGAGTCTTGTGTGGAGATGGGTGAGTATTTCATTTTGTTCCATTTTGATTTGAATTTACAAATAAATAAATAAATAAGTTCCCCACATTCAGGACAAGAAGAACTTGAGATCTGAAAAATGCAAGTGTGGCAGAAATAAAAACTGTCTGATTTGTCTATCCAGGCAGAGGGCTTTGAGTACATAGCTGTTAAAAGTCTGCATCTGAATCCCTGTGTATTTAAGCATGTTAATTCTTTGATAGGGACACCACCTCTCTTTTCAGATGGGCTCCTTATCTTCAACAGCTGACTGAATGGAGTGTCCCCATCCTATTATGGATGGGGTTGCACTCTTCCTGAATGAGCAGGTTCATAGCTAGGGGCTTCTCCTTGAGCCATCACCATCAGTTGAGGCTCAGGTGGCCTCAGTGGCATGAAGTGCCTTCTATAAGCTTTGGCTGGTGGATCAGCTACATCCCTCTTTGACTAGATATAAATGGCTTCAGTAGTTTATGCTCTGCTTACTTCCAAGTTATATTACTGCAATACATTCTAGATGGGGCTGCTCTTGAAGACTATTCAGAAACTGCAGCTTC